>JAGIQG010000011.1:4432798-5930298 GCA_024679065.1 Sphyrna mokarran
ATTAAGTGAACATTTTCTTTACGTGCTTCCCTCTATTTCAATGCCATCACTAAATGTATCATTAACCTCTCTTATTGACGGCTCTCATCTCAATGAGGAGATGGATGGCCCATCGTTGGTTGGCACAGGACCATAAGGAATAAGGGCTTGAGTGGTCAGAGACAGTGGGAGTTCTATAAATTCACGAGGCCAGTAAACATGGACCACTGCAACAGTAAACATCAGTCCTACCATGGGTGCATCGCCGGCAAAACTCTTAATTAGAAGTGAGCAAGCGGCAATGCCAGTTCCATCCTCAGATGTCCTGGGATGTGGGTGCTCACATCTGTGAGCTTATCTGCATTGGAAAGCATTCTCGAGGAATAAGGAGGAGCTCTATTTTCAATAAGATAATGTATTTCCAGGTAAGTGCTAAACCTGGCTTCTGTCTAGATATTGGATTGCCCACACCACCTCCTCCAGTTAAAAGACTTCCTGGATGATCAGAGATGGGGGTTCCTCCCATTCACACACTAATGCATGTGAAGACATTGTTCTTTGATCACGGTAGTGAGAGCCATGTGCAAGAAACCTCAATGTGGAAATGCTGGTGTTGGACTGGGGTAAACACAGGAAGAAGTCTCACAACACTAGGTTAAAGTCCAACAGGTTTATTTGGGAGCACAAGCAACTCAAGCACAAGAAACCTTATGCAGACACTTTTCCATTTCACTCCACTACTCTCAAAACTCTATAGTGACACCATAAGAAATCGAACTGCACGATCCCTTGTCAGTCACAACCATTCACCCAGGAGATTGGTGGTTTGTAGGTGATTCAAGAACCTGAAATCTCACTGCATCGCACTTAAAGATAGGCAAAAGCAATGGGGGCAAGCTTTAGCCTGCTCTCTCCTTCCATGGGATTGGTAGCAGGGGCTCAATATCAGGAGAAACCCAGAAATTGCGAATTTCGCCAGCAAGATTGTTGTCTCTGATTTTCACTGCCCTTCACTGGTGATATATCAGGTTCATGCCCGCAATGGACATAAGTGTGATTTTAATACATTAACATATATTTCAATATAATTAACAAAATCCCTCATCATATATTAGCCCGAGTTGTATTTTCAAACCTTGGCAATGTGACCTCATGACAGCAAAATTTATAACAAGTTCATCCTGGTGTGAACCTGTCATAAGAATTCACCCGTGGGCATAATGGTGAGCACAGCCCCTTGAGAAGATGGACATGACTTGGCACAGCCTTTAGCACTACACCATGGCATTGCCCTGGTGCAGACTGGCAGTTCCAAGTAGGCACAATGCCAACCTGGAAGTGCCAACCTGTGCCAAGAGGCAGTGCCAGGCACAGATCCTAATGGGAACCCATGGCAGGGGTGGGAGGGAAGCACTCATTCAATTGTGATTGGGGGAGTGAACATGGGAGCGGTAGGGTTGTCGGTAATATACAGGAGGAAGGGGGTTGCTGGCATTGACTGTTTGGCTGGGGAGGTGGGGAAGGGGATGTGAAGACACCAAATTCTGAAGATGTCTGGGAGGGATGAGGGGGTGCTGGCATTGACTGTGGGACGAGGGGTGCAGGGGGAAATGATGCCGGCTCTGGTCACAGGATGACAGGGGTTTGAGGAGAGTAATGTTGGGTCTTATCATAGTGGGGTTGGGGGGGGGAAAGTGCATGCTAGTTCTGGTCATGGAGGAGGGGGAAGGATGTAGAGTAGCCCCTGAATTTTCAGTGGTGGGGTGAAGAAGTTATCTTTTCCTCTTATTGGGACGCTCTTTTCAAAGTGCCTCAACTGGATTTTTGGACACCAAAACATGATGGATGACACCTGTTTTTTTTAATAAAGTGCCTTTAGATCTGGCAAGACAACTGGTATTTTCCAGAGACAAACGTGCCGATTTTCAGTCAGATCCTGATTCTTTGTTGCTTTTTTAGTAAGATTCCGCCCAATGTCTACATACCTCAACATGAAGTGAGACTCACCACTTGTGTGCCACTTATTTGAAGTTGGCAAACCAACCATTCTAACTAACCGGTGGCAGGGCACTTAACTTTGAGAGGGAATACAATTCTGACAAGTTGGCTTTCTTAAATGAGCATTCATGAAATCAAATTTGGGAGAACGAAATTCCTGCTGGCAGCATACAGACTTTTTCCATCATGCCAAATTTAATGCCCCAGCTGCCAAGTTTCCTGCTGCTGGCAGGAGCAGAGATTTTACCTTCAGTGTTTTGTTTTCTTGCTAGTTCCAGTGATGACACATTAGAATGGGATTTAACAATGACCATCAACTAAACTACAACAGTTAGTAATGTGTATTTTCGGCAATACTGCTCACTCACCTAGAATAGCCAGCACAGTATTATCCTTCAGCACCTCCATGGAACCTGAGCAGACAAAGTAGATGGCCTGCAGGGCATCGCCCTGACGGATGAGGTATTCCCCAGGAGCACAGAAAGAGGTCTTAATGCTTAAGGAAAGGGATCGAAGGCACCCACGGCTGGCTGATTCAAACAGAGGCAACTGAAGAATTTCTTTGTTCAGATGCATTGCAATGTCTGCTCGCAGTTCATCAGGAAAATCCTTCAGGAGCTGGAATGGAGACATCATATTGCATTATTAAAATTGATACAGAATGAAAGTATAGATCCCGATTAAGAATTATGCATTGTTTTTCAAGAAATTTGTCCCCTCCCAACATGTAGATATTGGCTGGAATCAGAGCGGGCAAGGAGTAGACAATGGGAAGGTCCACTGATGTTGAGCGGGATGATCAAGGGTGTAAAATCCCACCCATTATCATGAGTCGTACTTCCTTTTATACCCTTTCTAATCCCACAAAGCTAAAACAAGTTTGTAGAAAGACCTCAGCACAGCAAAATGGAGTGGATTAGAAAATAGAAACATGGATATTGCTGTCAAGGTTTTCCATATTGCAGTCGTCAGAACAGATTTGCAAGAATACCAATATTGTAAAAGGAACAACAATTTATATTGCACAAGAAAAGAGTGCTGATTGGTTAGCAAGCAGACTCTGATTGATAGAGGCCATTACAATGGAGATTGCACCAGGGAACAGTTAACTGACAAGTTTTTGTTTAAATTCAAACCAGGCAGATTGGCTCTGATTGGTCATGGCATTGCCATGGGAAATGAGCCAGGGAATAGCTGTTCCCCAAGATTTTGCTTGATTAAAAAAGGTGCAAGCACAGAAATGTTCCTTCTGTCTTCAAATGTTAAGACCCTGTGTGTGAATATATGTAGCTTCTAGCATACAAAAGTAAGCCACATTGTGAGCCCAACTTGATCATTTTAAATTGGTCATACCCTTTAAAATTTGGTATTCTTACGAATTTGTCCCTATGAGTGCAAGACAAAATGCTTTGACAGCATATCTCTTTCCAAAGCAATACTCAAGATTGTACTATCACACAACCAGAAAATAGAAACTTGAAGAAAATAGAAGCAGAATGTATAAACTTAAGTGATGATGTCAATCAATATTGTACAACCCTTTTATGCACTGCAAATTGAAGTAGAGCTTCTGCTGACTACGTATACCAGTTTAGCTCTGTATGGTGCTGTCATGTTTTTCAGCAGGTTGACAAACTATTGCCAACCATCTTATATTCTTCATCTATATATTCAGCCAACTGTCCAAGTTTTTAATTCAAACAAAAGACAACATGCTATGTACAGATACTAATACTTATCTAACATGATGGATGGAATGTTCATTTTCTTCCTTACAAAGTGCAGCAAAACATATGGTCAAATATTGAATATGGGAGAGAAATATGATGATAGCCCAAACATAATGCAACAGGATCATTCAATATTTCAGCAACTCATTACGTAATTTCTTGTATGTACATAGGAAATATTCAACACAGTCACTGTTATTTAAGTTACTTATGTTTTGGTGCCTCCTACATTTACAACACTTACATTAAAATCTGTCTACAATAAAATATTGACTAAGTGTGAAAAATGAAGTGATACATTTGCAGACCACTTGCTGAATTCAGGCATAATAGCTTTAGGGTTCAGTGTTTTGAATGCTAAGGATTTACAACTTACTGTGTCATAAAAGTGTGACATACCACTCTGCAACACAACATGTTGATATAAACGCCACTGAACAAGAAATAAAATACAATTTCCCATATAGCAGCTATAATTAATACTGTATTTACTAAATTGCATTGTGTAAAGGTTAATTAATTTATTTAAACTGCACTTTATTATTGAAATAGTCTTCTTCTCAAAGAGGTGGTTGAATTAGATTTTATGATAAAAAATGTTGCTTTGATGCATAAAAGTCTCACTCAATTAACATGGCATTATTCTTTCAGTTTGCTCATGGTATACATTCATGATATTACAATACTCATATGATAACATGCAATGGTTCTAGTGCCATCTCAAAAAATGTTTTTCTCTTTCTTACTGCTAATTTTATGGATATTAATTATTGCATAAGACGTGGTGATGCAGAGCTCAGATGTGGGTTTGTCCTAACAGCAGAACTGGAGGAAGTGGAGGGGTATGTGCTCCATCCACCAATACTCTTCCCCATTTTTTCCCCGCAGTGTGCCCATTTCCCACTTCTATCTCCACTCTGGTATCCATTGGGCCACAGTTGTGGCTGCTGGTCATTCAGTGATGAGTTGTTCCTCCACAATCTGGCTTTGAGAACAATGTAGTTCCTTCCCCTACACTGCCAACTTCCACTCTTGATACTGGGCACTGCTGCAGACTTATATTGGAGGGTCTCCCATTAGACTTCCAGACTTCATGAGAGTATGCTCCATTATTAATTTAGTGTTGAGCACACACTCTGGCCTATAATTAACTTGCTTTACAAAAATTATGTCAAGCGTAAGGCATTCAGGCAATATGAGGCTGGGGCCCTGAAACTCATTCAATGTTTGGATCCCAACTCTGGAACAAAAAAAATCCTCTGGGTCTCACTATCTAAACAACAATGGTGACTGTAAGATTCTGTGAAGAATAAAGAACAAAGAACAAAACAGCATGAGAAACAGGCCCTTCGGCCCAACGAGCGCGCACCGTCACCCCAATGTTCCCACCTCTACCCGTGATCCTTGTCCATGTTTATAGATCTATGGATTAAAAACCAAATTTGAGACAATTTAGGGAGAATTTGTTTTGCCAATTAGCCTAAGAGCACATCTTTGGGATGTGGGAGGAAACCGGAGCACCCGGAGAAAACCCACGCAAGCACAGGAAGAATGTGCAAACTCCCACAGACACAGGCCCAAATCCATGTATCTGCACAGCACAGCGACAGTCACTGAGCTGTCGTGTTGCCCATCAAATGGTCCAGGTCGAGCATACACTAACGATGTGAAACACTAGGATACTCTCGAAAAAAAATCCAAGAGCAGCCCTCTCATGACCCATCGCGTGTATGTCCCTTGTTAGACAACAAGGTGGACCAAAGCACCTGTAGGATAAAAACAAGTACATCAATATCATCATCTATTTACCCACTTCCCAGGAACTCCCAAGGCTCATGATCCCTATTTTAAATCAGTTTTCTATACCCCTCTATTCCCATTCTGTTCATGTGCCCATCTAAGTATTTCTTAAATAACTCCAAAGTGCCTGCTTCCACCACTTTACTTGGCAACGCATTCCATACCCCCACCACGCTCTGTGTGAAAAAACTCCCTCTAGCATCCAAATTATACCTTACCCCCCGTGACCCCTCGTGCTATTCGAGTTCATTCTAGGAAAAAGCTTAACCCTGTTTACTCTATCTATACCCCTCACAATCTTGTACACCTCTATTAGATGTCCTCTTAGTCTACTTCTTTCTAAGGAAAACAGTCCCAATTTGCCTAACCTCTTCACGTAACTCAGACCTTCCATACCAGGCAGCATCCTGGTAAACCTCCTCTGCCCTCTCTCCAGAGTCTCCACGTCCTTCCGGTAGTAAGGCGACCAGAACTGGACGCAGTATTCCAAATGAGGTCTAACCAACGTTTTATACAACTGCAACATTAAAGGCCAGCTCTTGTACTCAATACCCCTTCCTATAAAGGCTAGCATACCATATGCTTTCTTCACAACCTTCTCCACTTGCTCTGCCACCTTCAGAGACTTGTTCACCTGCACCCCCAGGTCCCTCTGCGTTTCTATACTCTTAATAGGTCTACCCTTTATCATATACCTCTCCCCTACATTCTTTCTCCCGAAATGCATCACCTCACATTTATCAGGATTGAATTCCATCTGCCATCTGTCTGCCAAGCTACCAGCCTATGTCCTGCTGCATCGCCTGACAATGCTCCTCACTATCTGCAAGTCCAGCCATCTTTGTATCGTCTGCAAACTTGCTGATCACACCACTTACTCCCTCTTCCAAGTCATTTATATATATTACAAATAGAAGAGGTCCCAGTACCGAGCCCTGCAGCACACCACCAGTGACCGACCTCCAGCTAGAAAAACACCCTTCTGCTATTACTCTCTGTCTCCTATTACTAAGCCAATACAGCCAACGTTTTGAGTCAGGATGACTCTCAGTTGAACGGTCATCTTGACTGACTCAAAACATTGGTTCTATTCTCTCTCCATAGATTCTGTCAGACCTGCTAAGATTTTCCAGCATTGCCTTTCTTAGTTTCAGATTCCATCAGTCACAATATTTTGCTTTTCACTTATCTGACTAAAAGGTTTTTTTAATGTTACTATAAGCTGGAAATGTAATTTATTCAATCATAAAAGAAACCCTTCATATTGAAAATGGTTTGCTTAATGCACTATTGCTGACTTTATTGTCTTTCATCCCCACAAAAGCTTCAATCGTCTCAAAGAAATGGAAATACAAAACAATGCACTCACATGTATAATAGCACAGTTCAATAATCAAAACAAAACTCCAAGAAGTGTGTACTGCTTTGAACCTGTGGAATAAGTAGATCCTCTACAAAAATCATTTTTTATAATAATAAACACACTGTTGTTACAATAAGTAGACAAAAATCAGAAATGCCTGAAAGAGAGCCCATATTTAAAATTAGACAGGATGCATTGACAGCACAGCATGTTATAAATTTTTTGGGTGATTTCTGATGAAGAAAGTCTTTGCAAATGCAGTTTTTAACAGTACTATCTTGGAAATAAATAAAAGATCTTTAAAAGATTGGAGGATGCTAACACCCAACCAAGGTCGAGATAATCAAAACCTGTAGATTTGCAGCAATTCACAGTGAAAACTGGTACACCATTCACTCCAAATGTCCTTCAACAATAAAAATAATTCACATTGTTATGGATTTCCATTTCCTCTGAGTAAGGCTTGAATACTGGAAAATTCAAATATAAATCCTTTCTTTAACCTTACAGCATGCTTATTCATCACCTCGCTTTAAATTTAGGAAAATGCTATTATCAGTACTAAATTTATGCCATTAGCCTTTGCCTACTACCTTTTCATTTTTAATCTTTCCCTTTCCCTCCTTCATAACCCTTTAAATTGAGATCAAACTGAACCTTTAGTGAATGCTTGAGTTATACAGGTACACATGATTACAGTTAATTCATTTTCTTCCATTAATACCACAAAAATGATCAAAGGCATGAAATTCAATCACTCCAATTTTCTGACATTTTACATCCATCACACCACCCATATCTCATACTGCTCAAATATACCACATTACTATTACTGACCTGGTACACACCTTAATACTCACTACTCACGCCTAACTCATTTGTGCTTCACCTTTACATGCACCTTTGAAGCATATGAGCCTTAAACATGCCTCTTACTGACTCCCTGCCTCCAACTATTCAGCCATTGTCACCAACACTCAAACACAGTGATTCATAGTCAATGACATTTTCCCTCTCTCCTGCAGGAGGTGGTCACCCACACAGGACAGAAAGTTAAAGAATGAGTAGCAGCACACAGAAAATGCATCATCTCATCATTCTGGAGGAAAGAGTCTTCACATCATGGATAGCAGCGCCACAAATCCAGTGTATTGGAGGATCTGCTGAGTGATGGAAAATGCTGACTTATGTATCTTCTACACAAACTCCTCATCCTCATCTTAAAAAAATCATAAAATGGAAACTCACGTGAAGTGACCATGGAACTTCTGATTTCTTCCCCAAAACCTTTACCTCTACCAACCTCGTGCTTTTGTGTTTTCAACTGGCCAAGAACAGCCAGCTGCTCAGCCTCTCCAGAAGCAAGTCAAAAAGCAAGAGGAGGACAATGTCTGGGAGAAAAAGCACAATCATTTAGCCTAACACTTTCTGTTTCCATCTCAGATCCTGTGTGTACCTTAGAGGCTAGTTTAAAGTCAGGATCTGAATATTTTGTCATTGAATGAGCTGTAACCAGGGCAGGGACAGATCAATTCACGTGTGAAGCCCCCAGAGTGTGAAATTCTGCACCAGTTGTTCTGCAGATAATCTTGTTGGGATGGCTACAGCTCAACATTGATAACCTTGCATATCAAAATATCTGCATTTGCAATTCTGCCAGACAGCCTTCAGATACTGCCGTGGAACATGGAGGAGATACATTCCACTCCGACACAGGGCAAAGGTCAGAGCCTACGCTTTTCACTGTGGAAGCTATGGGCATCTCCAAGACACCATTGCCAGACAGGCACATGATAGGTTTGTGTCAATTTCTACTACAGCACAGGCAGAGTCTTGCCAATGTATCAGTGCTGCAGTGCACATACAGACAAATGTCATGAGATCTCTGGCAGCTGACTGAGGATAAATTTCCACCTATTCTGTATGTCACACCTCTGTCACTTCCTGGTTGTATGAATAACCGTAAGTCTTTGTTAAAGCTACCATGTAGCTCTTCTTTGTAACCACGTACGTTACAAAAAAGAGAGAAATGATGGCTTTCTCTTGCAGTGGGTGAGCCATCCTCATCCTCTCTTGAAACTCCATGTTGAATGAGGTATTACAACTTCATCACAACTCCTTAGTGAAGTAAATTCTGCTGAGACACTGCTCCTGACTCATTGAAAGGTATGAATAATAACTCGTAGAAGACCATCTTGGGATTGAGATTTCTAGGGGGGCCTTGCTGTAATTTGCCTTTTAAAAGATATCAACATGACATCATTAAAAGGGAAGTGTGTCATGTATCTCTGTTTCTAATGTTCTAATGCCTTCAAGCTTTATACCTAGGTATAACAGTTCTTGCATACCTAGTTTCAATAAATGAACCCACAACACGTTTACCCAATCCCTTCGTAATTTGTCTTGTACAGTAAATAAATCCAAGGTGTTATATCATTATAACACAACATGGTAATCAGCAGTGGTAAGACTGGTAGCAGCAAGATTAAGTATAGGTGCAAAATGGTGAACAGCATTAGATTATGTTATATGACACGAAAAGGCCATAGACATTTTGGTCAAACCACAACAAAGTTGCAACACTGGAGTGTTTTTCAAAAGCAGCATGTTAACTGCAAAGGAAAACTTTGAAGATATAGCTCCAAGCAAATGCTCAAATGACAAGCTGGTCAGCAAATGGATTCCTTGTGGTGAGATAGCAGTGCACAGCTTTTCAGTTCCATGAATGGGATAACATGTCAAAGCAACCAGTAGTGGGTTAGCTCAGTCAAGAAAGATAAGTGTGGATCAGATTGGTGGTGAGGGAGAGTAAGACAGACGAAAAACCTAAAAATTACCATTAAAAAAATCAGACCAGAGAAGGTTGTGACCAAACTGGGTGGCTTTGGGAGTCGCTGAACAACTAGACAAGCTGAGTTGAAGGATACCCAAAAGATATGGGCCAGAATCTTACCACCATTCATGCCAATGAGATTTGCACATCCTGCTGCAGTGATGGGGATTTGGCTGGCCACAAATTTCCGACTTTCTGCAGTAGGAGTATGGCGTGAACGATAGGTCAGATCATCCCACCGGAACATGGGTTCAGGATGAAGTACTAATTGATTAGAGTTCATGTCATTTTGACAAAAGCCTACAATGATGTATGCAATAAGATGAAGAGTGGTGAATGAACACATTTCACACCATCAATTTAGTGGAAAACATAGATATTGTCACAATGTTTAAAGTGTTTGCCAAAATTTGAATGATCTGCCCTAAGAAAGTTGATAATTATTTGGTACTGGTCAAGATTGAAACGGGGACAAATGTCAACACACTGTCTCTATGAATTCTGAAAAACATTCCTACAGACGCAGAAAACCATGGTGAAACGTACTGCTGTGAAACTTTCATCATACAATGGTTCATTAATTCCATGTGTAATTTCCGTAGTCTTAGAGTGCAAGTATAATCAATCCTTCTGGGTGTCACAGAGGTTCCATATTATGAAAAATAAAGGCCCAGTCTATCAGCATGTCGCAAATCATACTAACAACAATCCATGGATCAGACCAAGAAGACAGATCAGCCTTAGAACCTATTCCTATTATCGCAGTTTGTGACCTAACACCAAAATATTGAGAATGTTTTGACAAAATTGGCAGTTTCAACAAAAGTGCAACATGACATGAGAATATAAGTCCGTCAGTTAATCTGATACATTTTCCACAAATCAAATGCCAGCAGCAACAAGAAGAAATGTCAAAAGATTCTATTCTGCAGAAAGTATGGAAAATCATCATTGGAAGATAGCCTGCTTCGATTCATCATGTCTACGAACATGTGAGACCATTTTGGATTTTTTGGGATGAACTAGGGCATCTCTTGTTGCGGAGCGGGGGAGGAGTCATTTTTAAAGGTAAACAGATCATCATCATTCTGGAGTCTTTATGACTTGAAGTTCTTCAACAACAGGGTGGCATGCGGGTACAGTGATTAGCACCATTGCTTCACAGCACCAGGGACATGTGTTCAATTCCAGTCTTGGGTGACTGCCTGTGTGGAGTTTGTACATTTTCCCCATGTTTCTATGGGTTTCCTCTAGGTGCTTCAGTTTCCTCCCAACATTAGGTGAATTGGCCATGTTAAATTGCTCCTTAGTGTCCAAAGATGTGTAGGTTAGGTGAATTAGCCATGGTAAATATGCAGAGTTGTGGAGATGGGGTAGAGGGGAGGGTCTGGGTAAGATGTATTTTCAGAGCATATGTGCAGACTTGATGGGCCAAATGGCCTCTTTTGCATTGTAGGGATTCGACAGATTCTATATGGTCTCACCAATGCCCCTTACATAATATCACCTTTCTACTTATGAAATCACTTCCCCTCACAATAAACAACATTCCATTAGCTTTCCTAATTACTTGCTGAGCCATTTATGATGGGGCTGCCCAGAGAAATTTGAGAACGATGCTGGAGAGTTGGGTGTTGGAGGCCCATGGGGTGTCAGGGAGTGGATTGATATGGACATTCCAGCTGTAACAGAGATTGTTCATTTTCTTGCAGCACTGGGAACCAATCATCAGTGTCAGTCTGTGGCCTGACTGCTGTAGCAACTGCATCCAGGTCACATTTGCCTCTCTGCTCCTGATTCGTCTATCTTCTCAGGGCGACAGGTTGGCCCTGCCTCATCTTCATTGCATCCAGAAACTTTGATATCTGCCTCTGTGAAACCTGGTGCTGCTTTCCATGCTGCCATCCTTCTGATGTAACTGGCTGCGAGCACAGAGGGAGCATTTAAATGCAGCTCCCCTTTGTTAATAGTGAACAGCTGAGGGCCAGTTCAGGCAAGGCACGTGTCTGGGAACTTCATACCTCTTTCACGTGGATGTTCTTTCAGTGCATGAAGTGTAAGACAAATTATTTTCGCTCTGTTTTTCACGCCGTTATGACACTTCATTTTTTTTTGGGGGGGGGGGGGTTAAATTCGACTCTATTTAAGTGTGGACTGCATATTTTTTATTTGTGATACTATCACTACATACCCTTGGTTGATACTTTCCAAAAAACAGGCTAGGAGGAATGACAAATTCAACTCTGTTGAAAATAATTTAATGTTTCAATAATTATTTACAATATTTCGATTGTGTTTTCCTGCTGAGGTATACAAATGTGGAGAAAGCTGCCTCAAAATTATGCACGCAATTTTGGAATTGCTTGGGTGACTTTAGATTCAACTTGATTTCGACTTTACATTTTTAGGACATGGAAATCAAACCAGCTATCACCATTTGGAATAACAAACTGAGGCGATGTTGTGTATATTTCTTCTAAGATTTGTAATAGATGAGCTCCTTGTACTTTCCCTATAGCAGTAACTGTCTTTCAGATTTTAGTGAAGGAGATGTTTGCCTAAAACAAAACAGGTATTTTAATCATTTGGAACAATTTGCATTTGTATAGAAACATTAACTTGTTCCACAAGGCTATAATCAAACCAAAGAATCGACACTTGTCAACCACATACAGTATCACCCATCCTAGTTATTGAACACATAAAGACATGTTATGCCCATAATTCTAAGAAATCTCACAACACCAGGTTAAAGTCCAACAGGTTTATTTGGTAGCACAAGCTTTTGGAGCATTGCTCTTTGAGTGAAGAATTCACCCAAGAATGGAATTGAACTGTGTCCCTAGCGCTATGAGGCAGCTGTGCTAACCATCATGCCATCCAGGTATACTAGGGCAGCGTACCTTGATCAGGAATCCTGTGCCCAAATGAGGGCTCTCCAACGGCAAGGACTATTGCTTTTAGAAAAACTTAAGAACAACACCCCCATATCTTTACTTCCATTGCGAGGGTCTGACTGATCCTAGCGAGCCCCACTAACTTTTCTTCCTGGCCTCCAATGATGCTTCTGGTCTGAGGCGTGCTGCAGTCCCAGCAGTGATTACCACTCCCAGCAGCAATGTTGGGAATAAGGGACTACTGAACAGGGCATTTTGTCTCAAGAGTGTGAAAGCCATGACCTCAGGTAACTAACTGAACAAGATAAAGTACAGTTGTGATTTCCAAGGCTGATGGAAGGCAAGCTTGATCCCAGTTTTATAGCAGATGGGTGAAGCTCTCCGTGTAAATCTGAATCTATGATTCAAGGAGATTTCTTGAGACTAATCAAAATAGATATATTTTGAATAGAAAGCCAGAAAATTTCTTTCTCTCATCATTCCAGTGTGATTTTCCTTTCCCGTTTTATGCATTAACCATCTGAATAGAATCCGCAATTTAGTGATATATATTGACAAAACCGAATAGTTTGTATTTTGTGAACTGGGTTGAGTCTTTCCAAACACATTCAATTTAGGATCAATTAGAAAGAGGAGATTTCCTTCTGTCAACTTGAACTGGATTGATTTCATGTTGACAATGCTGAAACATTGTCACACCTCACATCAGACACTGAATGCAGATTCCTCGCACTTCATCAAACATTGTTCTGTGCAGTTAAATTTACTCATCTTTTGCTTCTCAGTTGAGCCAATTTACTGACAGTTGAATCTGCATTTTCTGAAGCTCAATTGTCATGATACTATACATATTAAACAGTATTTTATCTATGGCAGAGGTCATGACCACGTCAGGTTCAAATTGATGGCTTTATGAGAATTTCAATGGTTTTCTTTATCCTTGATATGTTTTGGCATTGGAAAGACAAGCCAGATATGCAAATTTAGATACAGCAATGAGATGTCGAAACTTTTCAATATCAACAGAATTATGTGGTAGAACGTTGCGTGAATTTTACTAAACAAACTGAAGTGTTATATTCCTGCATTGTGGCACAAGTATTATATTGTGTCAAGGTCTAAATAAAAGGGGCTATTCTCACAATAACATATTCAGAAACCAGGCAGCTAGAATGCATAAGAAGGAAGTGCATGATGAACAATTTAATACTACAAAATCTCTAAATAGTATATGTTATTCACATTTGTGTTTGTATTTTAAATGAAGTTAAAAGAACAATAGAATTGAGAAAGGAGTTAACATAGGGCTGCAGCAGAGATGAAATATGGAGAACATTTTAGTAAAGGGCCAGATCACAGAAATAAAAATGGAAAACAAGGTTAGTACAAGCTTGAGCAAGAGAGTAAGGGTTTAGCACAAAACCAGAATGTAAAGTGAGTACAGTGCCAGAAGACAGAACAAAGGATTTAGATAGCAACCAGGTCACAGGGCCAGGCCGTGACAAGAAACAATTACAACTGAAAATATACAGATTTTCTTATTCATCCATAGGATTTGGGATTTTAGCAAAGCTAGCATTTATCCATTCCTAATTCTACTCCTCGCCACCCAAGAAGGACCACAGCAATCTTTGTGGTGAAGATATACCATGATGTTGTTAGAAAGGGAGTTCTAGGATTTTGATGCAGCAATGATGAAGGAACGATGATATGTTTCCAAGTCAGCATGCAGAGTGACCTGGAGGGAATTTGAAGATGAGAGTGTTCTTTGTCCTTCTAACAGTAGAGGTTGCAAGTTTGCAAGTTTTATCAAAGAAGCCTTTGTGAGCTGCTGGCACATCCTACTGAAGATCTACATTGCAGATTCAGGGAAGTAATGAGGGACTGAATATTAATCTGGTGTAAACACAGTAAGAAGTCTGACAAAACTAGGTTTAAATCCAACTGATTTATTTGATAGTAAACTCGCAAGCTTTCGACTCTATGGTCTTCGTCAGGTGAATGAGGTGTTCTAGTCTCCAACAGCACACATACCAGCACAGACTGTTTACGGATTACTGATTAGAATGCGAATCTTTATACCTAACCTGCCATTCAAGTCTTAAAGTGGCTAACAATGCGAGTGGAAGGAGCACTGAGCACAGGTTAAAGAGATGTGTATTGTCTCCAGACAGCACAGTAAGGGAGGTTTTTTGCTAACTCAGGCAAGTCATGGGGGTTACAGATACTGTGACATGAAGCCAAGATCCCTGTTAAGACCGTCCTCACGTGTGTGGAACTTGGCTATCAGTCTCTGCTCAGCGGCTCTGCGCTGTCGTGTGTCGTGAAGGCCCCCCGCAGTGCAGCAACTGAAGAGGAAGGAATCCAACTGGGCTTCTCCGGAAGGCTGCTGCCCTTGACTGGACATGTATACCCAAGCCATCAGGAGGTGCATTAACACCAGATTCATCAACCGCACTTACAAGACAGTCCCGAACATCACCCAAGCACAACGCAACACCATCCGTGCTCTCAAGACCAATCGGAACATTGTCATCAAACCAGCAGACAAAGGAGGTGCCATCGTCATGCTGAACAGAACGGATTACTGTAAAGAAGTGTACTGACCAGTAAACAATGAGACACACTACAGGCAGTTACCAGTAGATCTGACAAAAGAACACACTCGTCAACTCAACACTCTAATCAGAACTTTTGATCCCGACCTTCAGAGCACCCTCCGGGTGTTCTGTTCTAGAATCTTAGAACATAGAACATAGAACATTACAGCACAGAACAGGCCCTTTGGCCTTCGATGTTGTGCCGACCAAAATAAAAAGCAATGCCCCTCCAAACTAAACCATTCCCTTCTCTTCCATATCCTTATCAATTAACCGCTTAAACGCCACCAAACTTGGCGCATCTACAACAGCTGCAGGCAGGGCATTCCACTCCCTAATCACTCTTTGAGGAAAGAACCTCCCTCTGATATCCGTCCTATAACTCATACCCCTTAATTTAAAGCTGTGTCCCCTCGTGCTAGCTTTCTCCATCCTAGGAAAAAGGCTATCACTTGTCCACCCTATCTAAACCTCTAATCATCTTATATGCTTCAATAAGATCCCCTCTTAGCCGCCTCCTTTCTAACGAAAACAACCTCAAATCCTTCAACCTCTCTTCATAGGATCTGCATAGGATCTTCTCGGAAAGTAATTGGCAGCTATAAGACTGCAAGCCTCTGTATTATAATTATATGGAAATAAATGCTACCTTTGTTACTTATCTAACTGGTAAACAGGAATTATTACTAAGTTGTCACCATTGGGTCTAAATCCACAAAATCAATTATGATAGGAGTCAACTGAATTTAAGCATCTAAACCTGAGAAAACCTGAGAAGACCTTAATTCCAAAATAGTATATTTTCAAGGTATGATCTTGAGTAATGCTTAAGAATGATGGCTACGCCTTCCTTGTACAATGTATAAGTTTTTTGTAGCACTGAATTATGCAAATTATTAAGAACCCAATTATGAACACTGTGTTTGTGACAGGCATTGGAATCAAGAGTTCCAAGTAGAATGATAGGGAATTACAGGTAGCCAGATTTCCAGGGCCTAGTTCCAGTCTATTGACTCCAGTATGTAAGTTAAGTTAGACTCAGCTGTTGGCATTCTAAGGTTGAATAGCAGATTGACACTCAGGAATGGAGTTTTCTTATACACAGGGCAAAGAGCCTGGGGCGACCCTCTGCTTGTTACCCTAACCAGTGATTGCCAAGCAAGGATCCTAGTTTGGAGTTCATTCTTTCACAAGGATGTGTTTGCAACTACTGGGGAAAAAATCATCTGGAGGTCCTATGGCAATTTCATTGCTGAGGAGAGACTTGAGACATGACAGTACGTCCACTGAGTTAAAATGGCTTTTACTGGAGAATTTTTAAGAGTATGAAGGATGTTGACATAAAGAGAAAGGAATATCTATTTCTTGTGGTGAGAGTTAGTGACCAGGACAGGATTATCAATTCAAAATTCTCCCAAGAAAATGAGGAGAGAGGATGGGAGTAGTTGCTTTAAATGATTATTGAGGTGTGAAATGCTGTGCCATAGGAATTGAGGCAAGTATTAATAAACATTTGAAGCAGAAGATAACAGGGCTACGAGGAGAGTGCAAAGTACCTTTTACCTTGCTCTTGAAAGAAACTGGCATACTTCTATGGTGAGACAGAATCAGCATTTTCAAAACAGGAATAACTAAGATATGGAATGAGTGGTGGATATGCCCATCTTTGGCTTGTGTTTCTAGGTCTCTTATCTGTGTTTGTGAGCATACCAGTAATTGGTGCATTATTAATACTAGTGCACAGTCGTGTTAATTGACTAAGATATTAAAACTGCTTAAAACAAGTTGCTGCTTACTCAGATAGACTGTATAGGTAAGGGATCAGTCTACCAACAAAGTGGGGAATAAAAGACAGGTGGCCTGGTCTTTTTTGATAAGTTACTATACCTCACAGAGTAATCAGTTCTTTAATTCCTGGACTGTAGGAATGATTACTGTGTTTAAGAGGCCATGAAGTGGTGTTTATACTGCATACCTCGTTTGCATCAATGCCATTATTAACAGACCATGTGGTCTGAAAACATTCGAGCATTCGCTGCTTCAGCTGCTTAGGAATTCGATGAACACGGATGAAGTCCTTCAAGTCTTTTGTCCTGGTGTGGTACAAGGACCGTCGGGAGTACATTCTCTGGATTATAGCAGTTACATTTCCAAACACCACAGCATGCATGAGAGCTGTAAAAGGAAAAGACAGAGTAAAGTTGCATTTAAAAAAAATTGTTTTTGTAAAGTACACAGATATTGCACTGGGATTCACCTAATTTATTCTCTATGTTTCTATATCTTTATCAATTTCATGCAAACGTAAGTCTGAAGCATAGGAATAACTTATTCATTTCTTTTGTGTATTTGTGAGGTCAAAATTCTACTCTCATTATCAGAATGACAGTCTACCTTATTATTTGTGGGTGTGGATGAGGAAATTGAGATTGGCGCCTTGCCAGCAAGGTATTTCAGAATTACAGGCCACAGTATCACTGGAAGCAGTCTCAATTAAGCATTTAAAAAGCAAGGAATGAGGACTGGTGGGATGCTATTCAACAGGGTGATCAATTGGAAAGGAAGGGAATCAAAGAATAGTTAATTAAGAAGAAATGGCAATGGTGGAGAAATAACTGGGCATGAAGTTGAATGGGATGAACACTAAATGGGAAAGGGGGTGACCAGATGTAGGCAATGGTCTATAGGAGAGAAGTGGATCCAGAAAATAACTCTCCTGCACTTCCAAAATCCACATTCTAGTAAGTAGTTCTAAACTTTTATTTTTTGGTACTGACATGTAATGATCTATTTAGCAATAGCTGATTAGGTTAAATGTAGGCCTGGCTTTCCTGAACATAGCTACCCTGGCACCTATGTTTAGGGCAATCTAGTCTTGCACTGGGGGCCTCAAACAGCTGCTATGCCCCAAATTTATATATACAAAGCTATCTAATGCATGTTTAAAGTGTGGGCCTATAACATCTTTATTTTGTCAACAACTGTTAAGTAGAGTACATTTCTGGCTCAAAATTGCAGTCTGCTTTTTGAATGCCACTGAAGGCAAAGGTGCTTACTTAGCAGTGGAACAACAAAACATTTTAGCGGCTTTGCACACGAACTGCTCACTGCAAAACAGTGACAGTGTCACTCTGCAGCCAGGATCAACGTGCATAATGGGCAGCTTCTTATATTCTCTAGATATATTCAGTACTTTATCTATGCAGTTATGTTGAATATCTTCTAATAGCAACTTCTAATAACTTTCTAGGCTTTATCACTAATAGGGTTTTGCTGCTGTATAATAATGATAAAATGTTTTTGTCACAGCCTGATTCTTAGTTTTGTATTCCTTGAGATGTTATGTGGCGTAGTAAAAGCATTAACTTTGAACAATTGTTAAAACTGCATTTCCAAGGTTGATTCTTCTTCTGAGTTTGATGTTTGCTTGTGTCCTCCATTACAACTTCTATGATCCTTGCTTTCTTCTGACATTAGCCTGACTTACAGCTGAGCTACGGTGATTATGTTTTTTTTGCATTTCTCTTTCCTCTTTTGCAATATCTAACATAATGCTATATTGTTCTCTTTGTCAATGTGTATCATTAGGTTTATTGTAAAAATGGTCCACATAATAAAGTTGACGTGAGGCATCCACGTCACATAATGGTCTTCGAATCATTCCACTGTCTCGACTTACACTTTAACATAAGTTTTATCATAGCGTCCCTTGATGATATCTATTTTCTTCTGAAATCCATAATGGTGCTAGGTTGCCAAATTGTAATTTTTCTCAACAATCAAAGGTTCTTTAAAAATAGTGATGTTAATGAAAGAGTTGTTATTTTTGAGAGAGTTTTATAAATTTTGCATTCCCAGAGCAGAGCTACCTTTGCTAAATGTATACACAGGTAGCAGGATCTCCATTTTCTAAACCCAATTTTTGCTTCACTTGTCTATACACTTACTATCGTTAGTTCATTCAGCAGCACACAGATGCCTATCATTCAGCCAGCGTTGGAACCTTTGTTTGTACATGAGCTTAGCTAAAACCAGCACAGGATGTTATGTCTGAATTTGGGATCTTTCACATTACGTAAGAACTATTATCATACAGAACTAGAAATGATCTAGATGTTCTTCGTACAATGATATTTTTCTAATTCTGGAACTGTTTGCATCTCTTCACATTGTTTCCATGATAATAAGGTTTAAATGTAGCTCTTTACAATAAACCTTATTGCATATTGCTACAAGGCCCCAATTGGATGAAGTTGGTAAACATCAGCTGGTTCTCAATATGTCAAACACTAAGAAGGCATGTTTAACTAAGAAGGGTTTAGGAACTTATAATGTTACCTCGGAAGCATCAATGTCATGCAGTTAGGAGTGTCAAATTCAGGTTAGTGTATATGGCAATTGAGAAGATATATGCATAAGTATAGAACATAGAACATTACAGCACAGAACAGGCCCTTCAGCCTTCGATGTTGCGCCGACCAATATAAAAAGCAATGCCCCTCCAAACTAAACCATTCCCTTCTCTTCCATATACTTATCAACTAACCTCTTAAACGCCACCAAACTTGGCGCATCTACAACTGCTGCAGGCAGGGCATTCCACTCCCTAACCACCCTTTGGGTAAAGAACTGGTATCAATGATTACTTTTCACACAGTTTCAGTTCTATAGCCTCCAGCTCAGAGAGAGACCATGAAAACAGTTCTATACAGGGCTAGTTCAAGTCTAGTTGGTTCTCGCAATGAAAGATGAAGATGCAGTTCAAGGGGAAGCCCAGGGTGTCGCCAACTTAGATGAGCAGCAGCTAAGCTTTTGGGAATTTTACAAGATTTTACATGATGAGGAAGAATAGGAGATTTTCTTCATTGCATCGACACATAAGGAATGAAATAGGAAAGCTACAAATTTGTCACTTGTGCTATTTTCATTTTTACTATCTCACCAGTTTCTTTTTCTATTTCTTGCATTATCTGGATTTATTTATCTTCAATTGTTCAAAATTTTCATTATAAAAGGAAAGAGTTCTTCATTGCGTCTCTACAGATTATTTTCTACTTGATATCAAAATGTAGAAAGATCAACAAGGTTTTAATGTTAGTAGATCAGCAGTTCCTTGTTAAGGACTGATTAGCTGTTGGTGACGGGCTGTTTAGTAAAACAGAGTTTAATGTGAAGCTCAAGAGTATTTGTCAGAAGGATCACTTAGATTGGCATATGGTCTCCCCTCTAATCTTTCTGTTGTGAAGCTGATGCATGATTGAGCATGTTCTGTGGTAGAAGACCAATCTTGCAGGTAATGAAAACATTCACTTGGCTATTACTTTCTGGTTCTCCTCCCCAGAGTGAGCATTTAGTCAAGATACTAAATGGCTTCTGAAACATATAGAATTTTATTTCAGTACGAATCATAATTTTAAGCAAGGAGGAGAGAAAAACTTTGAAATGGTAAAATTGGCATAGTGCCCATTAAGTTGCTGTAATTGTATAAGCTTCTCTTTGGGATGGTTACCCACATAGAATGGTACCCACCATGAACAGCTAATAAAACATGAGTACAGCATCTGTACCATAACTGAAAGTTATTAAAAAATGAAAATTAAAAAATGAAATTAATGTCTAAGCCTGAAGCAATATTTCTTCCATTGAATAAAAGAAATAGGCTCAGATTTTTTGGCCATTCACACCCCATTTCCGCGCCTCAAGTGAAGATGTAGAATTTAGTGCTCAGCCAAACCTCTCTTCACTGCTGTGGGACCAGAAAATCCCGCTGGTGTGAGCAGCCAGAAAATTCCATCCATAGAATAAAAATAAACTCAAGTTTATATAAGTATCCAGACTCCATTGAAATGGAAAACATCCTAGCTCTGGGATTTCTGTAATACTTTTCATTTAGTACATAAGAATATATATTTAAAGTCAGTACATAAAACATATTATGTATTAAATTAACATAAACTTAGTATTTAATAGTTCAAGTATAGACTAAAACAGAGTTTCTGATTGCTTGGAGTATTTAATAACCTACGTAATTAACAAACTTGATTTAGGCTCTGATCACATGGCTGCAGTAACAGTGAAATCAAATAACTAAATAGGACATAGAACACTACAGCACAAATCAGGCCCTTCGGCCCACAAGTTGCGCCAATCATATCCATACCTGCCAGGCTCATATTTAACTCGCAATCCCATTAAATCCCATATACTCATCCAGAAGTCTCTTAAAAGACCCCAGCGAGTTTGCCTCTACCACCACTGACAGCAGTCGATTCCACTCACTCACCACCCTTTGAGTGAAAAACTTACTCCTGACATCTCCTCTTAAACCTGTGTCCTCTCGTAGCGACCATTTCAGCCCTGGGAAATAGCCTCCAAGAATCCACCCTATCTATACCTCTCAACATTTATAAGCCTCTATCAGGTCGCCTCTCAACCTTCGTCTCTCCAAGAAGAGGAGACCTGGCTCCTTCAACCTATCTCATACAGCATTTCTCCCAATCCAGGCAACATCCTTATAAATCTCCTCTGCATACTCTCAATAGCTTTCACATCTTTCCTGTAGTGTGAGGTGACCAGAACTGCGCACAGCATTCCAAGTGGAGTCTGACAATGGTCTTATAAAGTTGCAGCATTATCTCCCGTTTCCTAAACTCAATCCCTCAATTAATGAAGGCTAGCACACCATACACCTTCAGCAATTACTTCAGCAGTTCACCAAAGAGAGTACAAACCCAACCAATACTATTTCATTGCTGTAAAAATAAGGCATTTCTACACATGATACTGTATTTCTGGCACTTTCGCTCCGGTAAATAGATACTCCTGTGCTCCTCAGAAAAGTGATTCTTCTTTGCCCAGGAAAGCCCAGACTTAGGCTGATAACCCCGCTGAGGTCAAAACATTCAGGATTGTAGGTGCTTCAATTTTCAGCACATAAACATGGCATCATAAAGTAGAAAGTGAAACAACTTATATAAATTTTCATGAATAATTTCTGTGTTGCGTGAAAACCATTATTATCAACAGATTACAAACTTGGATGATGTGAAATATAATCACAGCCTCCCATGCTTATCTGTAAGTTATGTCATCTTTGCAAAATAAGGCTCGTCAAACACAAATTCCCTGACGATTGTATAAAAACTCTCCTGCACCCCAAAAATATAATTTTCAGATTATGCTGTGAAATAAAAGCATATATATAGACAATTCCTCTCTACATTACAATTTTTTTGTTTGTTTGTTCCTTACAAACATGTTTAAAATAAATAAATTAATACATTTTCTAAGAATAGAATTATAAATCAACATGTTGAACATCCATAGATTATTACCCTACAGCATAATTTCAATGCTTTGTATTTATACCCTTAAACTGACATATTCACAAAGCATGAAGGAATTACTTGGTCCTCAGTTTGACCTGGGCTGATTCTACTATTCGCTCAACCCAAGACTATTACATTCAAAGCCAACATTTAAACATTGAGCTGAGTCAGGTTCTATAATTCCAGAATGGCATCACTTGAAGAAAAGTCTTCCTTTGAATAAGAAATATGAATCCATTCTGAATTAAGCCAGTGAAAGATCAAAAGTAGGACAACCCAATTAAGCTTTGTAAGTTTGGATAAGTTTATTTTTTAGCCTCAGGCTCTTACATTTCATTACTAAACTGGAATGCAATTCTTTTCTTTAGCAAAGTTTGCAAAAAATTTCTGTTAAATGTCTGAAACTTTTCTGGTTTGCTTCAAATAACTGCCTAGATTTTTTTTTTACCTGTTGCCCAAAGCAAGCTTGAAGAAAAATAAGATTCAAAAAGCATTTTTTTTATTGTTGAAAATTCAGCAAAATCTTTCTCATCTTCCAGTGGCTTCCAACAGAGCCATTTGGCTCCAAACCTCATTATATCTGATCCAAATATGTACAAAAGAGCTGAACTCAAGAGATAGTTGAAAGTGACTGCCCTTTACAAACAAGGCAGCATTCAACTTAGCATGGAATCAAACAGCTGTAGCAAAATTGAAGTCAATGGGAATCAGGGGGAAAACTTTCTACTGGTTGGGGTCATTTCTCATGCTAAGGAAGATGGTTGTGATTGTGGAGGTCAATCATCTCAGCCCCAGGACATTGTTGCATAACTTCTTCAGGGTAAATTTTCAACTACCTCCTCAATAACTTTCCCTCCTTTATAAGTTCAAAATTGGTAAATTCATTGATGATCACTGTAGTGCTTAGTACCACTGATTCTTCAGATACTGAAGCAGTCAATGCCCACTTATAACACAGCCTGTATAACATTCTAGCATGGACTGATAAGTGGCAAGCAATATTTATTCCACACAAGAGAGAACAATCTCCCCATGTCATTCAATGAGAGTTCAATCTACAAATACATAAAGGGCAAAAGAGTAACTAGGGAGAGAGTAGGACCTCTAAAGGATCAACAAGGTCATCTATGTGTGGATCCACAAGAGAAGGGTGAGATCCTAAATTAATATTTATTAATATTTGAGAAAAGCATGGATGTTAGGGAACTTGGGAAATAAATAGTGACGTCTTGAGGAGAGTACATATAACAGAGAAGGAGGTGCTGGAAGTCATAAAGCACATCAAGATAAATAAGTCCCCGGGATCTGATGAAATGTGTCCTAGGACACTGGGGAGACTAGGGAGAAAATTGCAAGTCCCCTGCAGAGATACTTGAATCATCGATAGCCATAGGTGAGACATTTAAGATTGGAGGGTGGCAAGTGTTGCGCCTTTGTTTAGGAAGGGCTGCAGGGAAAAACCTGGGAACTATAGGCTGGCAAGCCTCACATCTGTAGTAGATAAGTTGCTGGAAGGTATTTTGAGAGACAGGATCTACAGGCATTTAGAGACAGAAGGATTGATTAGGGACAATCAGGATGGCTTTGTGAGTGGAAAATCATGTCTCTCAAATTTGATTGCATTTTTTTGAAGGGGTAACCAAGAAGGTGGATGAGGGCAGTGCAGTTGATGTTGTCTACATGGACTTTAGCAAGACTTTTGGCATGGGATCAAATGGTAGATTGTTGTATAAGGTTAAATCTCATGGGATCCAGGGTGAGGTAGCCAAATGGATACAAAATTGGCTTGATGACAGAAGCCAGAGGGTGGTTGTAGAGAAATGTTTTTCAAACTGGAGGCCTGTGACCAGCGGTGTACCTCAGGGATCGGTTCTGGCTCCACTGTTATTTGTCATTTATAATAATGATTTGGTTAAGAATTTAGGAGGCACGGTTAGTAATTTTGCAGATGACACCAAGATTCGTGGCAGAATGGACAGTGAAGAAGGTTATCTAGATTGCAACGGGATCTTGATCAATTGGACCAGTGGACTGACGAATGTTAGATGGAGTTTAATTTAGATAAATGATGGTAGATTGAACCAGGGCAGGATAGGGGATTGATAGGGCATTGGAGATAGTTATAGAGAAGGATATCTAGGGGTACAAGTTCATAGCTCCTTGAAAGGGAGTTACAGATGGACAGAGTGGTGAAGAAAGCATTCAGCATGCTTGGTTTCATTGGTCAGAACATTGAATATAGGAGTTGGGACATCTTGTTGAAGTTGTACAAGACATTGATAAAGCCACGCTTAGATTAGTGTGCACAGTTCTGGTCACCCTGTTATAGAAAGGATATCATTAAATTAGAACAAGTGAAGAAAAGATTTACCAGAATGCTACTGGGACTTGATGGTTTGAGTTATAAGGAGAGGCAGAACTTTTTTCTCTGGAGAATAGAAGGGTTAGGGATGATCTTTGTGGTCTATAAAATAATGAGGGGCATAGATCAACTAGATGGTTGATATCTTTTTCCAAAGATAAAGGAATCTAAAACAAGAGGGCATAGGTTTAAGGTGAGAGGGGAGAGATACAAAAGAGTCCAGGGGACAATTTTTTCATACAGAGGGTGATGAATGTCTGAACAAGCTGTCAGAGATAGTAAATACGGGTACAATTTTGTCTTTTAAAAAGCATTTGGACAGTTACATGGGTAAAATGAATGTGGAGGGATATGGATCAAACTTAGGCAATTGGGACCAGGTAATGGGTTTAAAAAAAAGAGGCGGCATCGACAAGTTGGGTCAAAAGGCCTGTTTCCATGCTGTAAACCTCTATGACTCATTGATGAATCCTCCACCATCAACCTCCACTATGGTGATTACCATTGATCAGTCATACAAATAGTGTGCTTATAAAAGCAGGTCAGAGGCTGGGAATTCTGCTGTGTGAATAACACAACTTTTGTCTCCCTAAAGCCTGCCTAGCTTCTACAATGCATAAGTCAGGAGTGCAATGGATATTCTCCACTTGTCTGGATTAATGCACTCCAATAACACTCAAGAGGTTTGTCAACATTAAAGATAAAGTAGTCAGCTTGACAGCACCTTCCAAACCAGTAACCTCTACCACTGAGCAGGACAGAGCAATGTACACATGGATACACCCTTAACTGAAAAATTCCCTCCAAGTCACACACCAGCCTGACTTTGAACTTCTTTCCTTCAGAGTCACTGAGTCAAAAACTGGACCTCGCTTTCCAGTAGCACTGTAGGTGTACTTGCAAAAGACGACTGAAGGAATTTAGGGATGTGCTGTAAGTGTTTGCCTTGCCACTGTTGTTCAAATCCATGAATACATCATGATGGCAGGAAAACTTGAGGAAGTTGGGAAAATGGTAAAAGAAAATTTTGTGCACCTTTTAATTGGGTACTTAGAGTCTTCTAGCTTTAACAGTGATTTAAACGTTAAACTCTGATCCGCAAACCCTCTCTAGAAGCAGCTGCTGGTAATGGATGATGGTTGCACCAGATTCACTGGGAATGGAGGAGGTGTGAACTGTTTTCTGTGGTGGAGATTTCCTCTTGGCACATAGCTAGCTGGGTGGTCTATAGCCCTTCGGTCTACCCACCTTTCTCTGCTGCATTCCAGGTCAAAGGAAGCCTTCTCCTCTTCACAAGATTTTCAATGCTTTCACTGCCCCTGTTGTGGTCCTCTTAATTATTTACACTTAATTGAATCTATCTTTGTGACTTACCTTACTATCATCCCTTTTTGCCTTGCACCATAAACTCGGTTGTAATTTTACCATTCTTGCCTTTCACTTGCCTTTTCCCTGGTTTTCTACTTTCTTGAAAACCTGAATTTAAACACTTCCAGTTGTGATAAAAGGTCACCAGCCTGAAATGTTGAAGTAGATGGTCTATCAGGGTTCAAAAAGCAGGTCCCAGGATTATTCCTTCCCCATGTGGATCAGCATCAGTAAATTATACAGTTGTAATATGCAAAATGGCCCTGGGAAGAGTCTGACGCCAAATTAGCAGCATTGGGAATGACTTAGAGATGGGAGTTAATAATAGAGGGCCCTACCATTTACTGATGAGATGGCTCAGCAGGATTCTCCAAAAGCCAGTGTTGGCACAGGCTGGTGTTCACAGCTGGCATCAAGGTTCTAGAGGCATTAACCAAGACAGCTGTTGACAGGGATAAGATATTGCTCTCAAATATCCAGCAGAAGAAATCCACTTGGACACCAAAAGGACCTGAATGCAGCTGATAATGGAAGTTAGGAGCAGAGGAGTGACCAGATGAATGTGAGACCAGTTTCAGAAAAGATTCAGTAACCTGATAAGGTCTGGGAAGGTAAGTAGCAAGCAACATCTAGGTGGCAGGTCTCAAACTTTGTATGCAGCAGCATGCACATGAGCTTAATGTTCTCCCTCCCATTGTCAGATCAAGTGGTTAGATGTATCATGGAAAAGTAAACCATGCTCATATATATGGTACTCTTGAAAAGGGGCATCACTGAGGAGCACAACAGATATTATTAGTGTCATGAATATTTGAGGGAGGCCAGGATACTCATACATTATCCTCTCCTCATACTGCAGAAAAGCAAGTTCACAACAAGTATCAGGTATCTTACACAGGTGATCGCTTGATGGACCTTCACAATCTGACCACGAAGTTGGAGACAATGCTAGATAGTTTGAAGGTGCCGCTGCTACAGGCTACTGGTGATGGCAAGACAGGGGGTCACAAAGAGAGAGGGCTATTTTATTGCCTGATCTTTAGGTGAAAGGCATGCTCAATATATACTATGGCTATCTATCATTGTCATTTATTGGGTTGGTTGTTCTGAGGTACCTGCTGAGTAGCCTGAACTCTGTTTCCAATGGGCCAGGAGTGGAGGCAGAGAAGAGTAGCCCTACATATTATCGCTGGCCTACTTGGTGAGGGAGACTCAATGGAATACAGCCTTATCATCACACAATCAATAGTGCTGATTCTTTTGGGACACAATCAAAACAAGTACGTTGAGCGAACAGGAGGAGGAGGAGTGAGGTAAAGTCTGGTGTGGGCAAACCCATCTGGAGGATAGACACAGTCATTATTCGCTGGACAAAGGTGCAGGGCCTTGGCTGTCACAAACAGTGAGCTTACCTGCAGCTCTTCAGAGGGAGAAAAGTTCCAACACTTAGGAGATTGTTGAGGCTTTGTGGAGCCATGGGTAAAAATGGAGCCCATGCAGTGCATGTACTCTGTCATGGTTCAAGAATTTGAGTATGTGACCTTCTCCATTGAAGAGTGGCTACTTTTATGGAGAACGATACGCAGCACCACTCTGAGTGGAAACAGGAGCAGTTTGCTAATTTGTACAGAAAGAGCGGCACTCTCTGTAGCATGGACTCAGTATTGCTGATGGTGTAGAGATGCATGGAGTGGATGCCAGCTGCATTCTAGCTGGGGGTTACATTCAATGTGAAAGGGCACCATGAAAGAAGTGAAGCAGTCGAACAGACTGATGAGGGAGCCAGCCCCCAATGGATACCAGAATCCTCACTCCCTCTGACTCAGGTCCTGAGTCAGAGGGAGTCCTGAGTCTACCTCAAGGTCCTGAGACAGACGCTGCTTCTACAATGACATAGATTCAGCAATCTATGAAAGACTTCCCCCCCCCCCACCATTCCTCACAACCCCAATGTCCACCTCAGGAGTTCCACAACCAATTGTTCCCAAATACAACTCTCTCAACACCAACAGTGGTAACTTGGTGCCACCGATTGAGTAGCTGAGTTGATCAGTAAATCCATTAGCTCTCATGGTTCCCTTTTTACTGAGCTCATTATTGAGTTCAGCAACTATTTAACTGGAGGGTTGTGGGTTCCTGTGCCCCTTCTTCCCTTTGAAAATTGTGTGATCCAGAACCTGCACCCATGCCTGCCCCATTGGCAACTGAAAATGTAGCTCATCAACTGCGTTCTCTCACTGCAGATGATGCCACGTACAGAGTCTTTGAAGTATTTTCTGTGTTGATTTGAAATTGTTTTGATATTTTTAAGATAAAGATCAAATTGAATCCAAAATGTTTAAATTGGGAAAATTTTGATATTTGCTAAAATCGTGTTAACAAAGATCTATTCAAAGCTCAATGAATTTGTAATTGGTTCTGGGGACTGTTCTTTCCCAAATGAGTGCAAGCATTTCTGCTCAGAAAAAAAAGATGCAGTGCTTATGTTAGAAAAATATATAAACCTACCTCCTATTAACATGGTGCAAATGGAAAAGATCTTTTCAGCATCAGTGTTAGCCGACACATTCCCAAAGCCTACACTGGTTAGGCTGCTGAGTGCGAAGTAGAGTGAAGTGATGTAGGAACTTCGGATTGAGGGACCACCAAACAGTTCAAAACTGGAATTGTTTTCTCCAGAGCTGGTGTTAACAAAGGTGGTCTGGATTGTGGAGTTCACGGATGTGGAGATACTTAGTGAAGAAATAGATACATACGGTGTTCCCAATCGCTTTGCCAACTCATGAAGCCAACCTGAAAGAAATAATGGGAATGTGTATTTATTAAAGTTTGCTTTGACCCTAGATGAACATCTTTAAAAATTTATGAAGGAAATAAAGATAGTTTGCCCTGAATAGCTTTTGTTTTACGAGGCATATTTTGAAGTTCTGCTACAGAAGCTTATCTTGATTGAGTTCTTCAGCTATGCTGTTGGAATTATTTAAGAGTATCAGGATAACCCATAGTCTGCCACAACTCTGTATCACTGGTGGTCTTTGTGTATCTTGCTTTCAGATTTTCTACAGCTTGGTAGCATCAGTACAAATCTGCATGGAAGAAATTGGATATTCAACTTTTTTATTGCCTATTTTACAAAATCCATAAGATCACCTGCTGCGGTACTTGGAAAATCAACTTGAAACTTCATAAAATAATAAATCCGACATTTTATAATTGCAAAAAAAACTATGTTGGAGAACCACATGAGGTGAGAGTCTGCTGGCCAAAATGGTTGAAAACAATGATTGCATGCAAAACATTTTTAGAATTCCCGACAGCGCAGAGTGAGACCATTGAACCTATAGAGTCTGCACTGACTCTCCAACAGAGCATTCTATCCAGGCCTTATCCTCATAATCTAACATATTTACCCCACTAATTCCCATAACCCACACATCCTGGGACATTAAGTTTACCAGGGTCAGTCCACCTGTCTACACACCTTTGGATTGTGGGAGAAAATCGGAGCAGCCAGAAGAAACTCACACAGATGTAGGGAGAATGTGCAGACTCCACACAGATAGTCACAGATAGTGCGGATCTTCGGAGCCCTTCTTTATAGTGAGCGATTCGGAGAGGGAAAGAACTGGCAAGTTAGAAGTGAGGGAACTACTGAGTGGAATGGTTGGGTTGGGGGCTTTGAATGGTTCCAACTTACTTACCTGGACAGTTTATTTTTCTGGTTAGCTTCTGGGTAACTGTACAATTGACCCACCTGACATAATCTTTAATCCCTTCATGCCCTGACTGTGTCTATAACCTTACCCAACTTTTCTCTAAACTCCTGGCCAGCCCCACCACCCAGCTCCTCTTGATCCCTAGATTTCTCCATCATCCTCCTGACCTTACTTTACTAGGCCCAGCACCTGACTCCCTCCCACTATCCCTGTCGCCATCCTGATCCCACCCCTGACAACTCTTGACCCAGACTGACTAGTCTTCATCAGTCAACTCAGCCCGTCTCCAGCCAACTCAATCTCACCACTCTATCCAGCTGTCACCTTAAGCCCCTTATCTACTTACCTCAGCCATTCTACCCACTTAGACTCTTACACTTATTTGCTGGCACACTGAGAAGCTCTGAGGTATTTAAAATCTTATCAGAAATGTCAGATAGTGCCATAAAAAAGGGCCTGGCCTCTATGCAGATTCTCTTCGCTGCTCCCTCTGAGGTTTCCTGCACAGAATGAGGTTTGTGGGATCGTCCATTGGAAGATTGACCAGAAAAAGTGGAAGAAGATAAGTTAGTTTTTTTTAATCTTCTAATCAAAGTCAGAAACAGGGGTTTTGATTCTGATTGGGACATCTGAGTCTTAATTCCAAAGGCACTTAATAGTTCAGTTTCATTCAAGTAACACCCAATAGCTACTGTGGAAATACTAATGTTTTATTTTCCTCATCTTGAACATTATTTCACACCAATGAATGTTTTTGAAAAGCTTTGCAACCCAAGAGCCTGCTTACAACAATCACCATCAGCATAATTTTGTATTTTCCTTGAGAAACATGTCATGATTCTAGAGGAACACTAAAAGTCTTGGAGAGAAGGCATCTGCCACTATGCAATTGCTGGCTGCATCTCCGTTTTGGAACATAGCCAGAATGACTGCTTAAGAGTTGTCCCTCTGAGGCATCATTGCCACTTTGGGTTATAATGATATCTTTATTCACCGAAAATTCTTATTGATCAATGTGTCTTTATTTTCTGCTTTAACAAAAATTAACTTAAAATATTAACTGCTTTTACATTGCATCCGGCCACAAGATTCCCCAGTGCAGCTCTCACACAGCAGCTGGTTCACTGACATAAACCAAGTAGATAATTGTTATACCATTAATAAGGAAAGGATGATTCTTGCTGAGTCTTCCGATTGTCATTTCTTATCAAGACTGGAAATGGATTGCTTGCTCGATTCCTAATGTTCATATAAAATTACTTCCATTCGCATTACTTGTATAATTTAAGGGGTAAACGTTCCACAGAAGCAGAGGGTAAATCATTTCATTCAACAATTAGAGATGCAAGGACTGATTAGGTACAATCAGCATGGCTTTGTGAGTGGAAAATCATGCCTCACAAATCTGTTGGAGTTTTTTTGAAGGGGTAACCAAGAAGGTGGATGAGGGCAGTGCAGTTGATGTTGTCTACATGGACTTTACCAAAGGCCTTTGACAAGGTACCGAATGGAAAGTTGTTGCCTAAGATTAAATCTTATAGGACCCAGGGTGAGGTATCTAAATGGATATAAAATTGGCTTCTTGAGAGAAGGGTGGTTGTAGAGAGTTGTTTTTCAAAAAGGAAGCCTGTAATCAGCAGTGTGCCTCAGGGGTCAGTGCTGGGCCCACTGTTATTTGTCATTTATATTTGTGAGTTGAATGAGAATATAGGAGGCATGATTAGTAAGTTTGCAGATGACACCAAAATTGGTGGCATAGTGGACAGTGAAGAAAGTTATCTCTGATTGCACTGGGATCTTGATTAATTAGGCCAATGGGCTGATGAATGACAAATAAAGTTTAATTTAGACAAATGTGAAGTAATGCATTTTGACAGACTGAATCAGGGCAGGACTTACTCAATTAATGGTAGGACGTTGGGGAGAGTTACAGAGCAAAGAGATCGAGGGATACATATTCATAGCTCCTTGAAAGTGGAGTCACAGGTGGACAGAGTGGTGAAGGCGGCATTCAGCACGCTTGGTTTCATCGGTCAGAACATTGAATACAGGAGTTGGGACATCTTGTTGAAGTTGTATAGGAAATTGATAAAGCCACACTTGGAATACTCTGTGCAGTTCTGGTTACCCACTATAGAAAGGATATTATTAAACTAGAAAGAGTGCAGAAAAGATTTACTAGGATACTACTGGGACTTGATGATTTGAGTTATAAGTGAGACTGGATAGATTGGGACTTTTTTTGGAGTGTAGAAAGCTGAGGGGTAATTTTATAGAGGTCTTTAAAATAATGAGGGGCACAGATTAACTAGATACTCAATATCTTCGCTCAAAGGTAGGGGAGTCTAAAACTAGAGGGCAGAAATTTAAGGTGAGAAGCGAAAGACATGAAAATGTCCAGAGAGGCAATTTTTTCTCACAGAGGGCGGTGAATTCTGACACAAGAACATCTTCTCATTATTCTTTCTTTCCACCCCAGTTTGGCACATCAACAGATTTTTTTTTGCCTTATAAAACAGAAGTGTAAAAAGATCCTTAAAAATAAAATGAAAGGAACAATGAGTTAAATGTCCACAAGGTCTGTAATAAAACAAGGAGCAAGGAGCAGCAATATGATGTAAGTAACCAGAAACAGTGGGGGTCCTGAGACATGTTCTAGTATGCAAGGATGGTGGTTGGCTAACATTTTCCCTACATTTAATGAGATCCAAAGTATCCAAGGAACTATAGAACTATACAGGCAACTGGTAGTAAGTCACTGGTAGTAAGAAATAACAGAATCCCCACTAAAGGGAGAAATAGATAAATATCCAGAAATCAAAACAGTAATACTGAATAGTCAACATGGTTTTCAAAAGGGAAAGCCTTGCTTGTGCAAACACTTTGACTCTTTGAAGAGATGAGAGGGCAGACATGAATAATTCAGCAAATGTAAATATATCTTGATCTTCAAAAGGATATCAAAAGCGTTAAACCTTTAAGCTGTTGAATGATTGCTTTAAGAGGAGATCACGTGATTTTATGGTGATGGTATGGGATGCCTTTTTCAATCTGTACTCTGTATAGGTCAGAGCTCCTAGAATAAATCTGTTGTGTGTTAGTTTGAATCTACATGTGCAAACTATGTCTTTTTCTTTATCTTTACAATCCACAACCCATAACATAGTTTGGGCTTTGTAAAAAGACAATTGATGATGTTCATCGACAACATTGAGAAATGATCCTAAGTAGAAGAAAAAACATTGAGTCCTCATACTGAGAATATCAGAAGGCTGGGGAGTACCAACAACAGAATTAAAGATTAAGATACCAATTCAGAAAGAGCAAGTATGAAAAAAACCTGTGGTTTTAAAAGAGGTTTTTTTTCCGGATGAGAAGGGTGAGATTTCAGGCAGTATCCGGCATATTTAAAAAGAGGTACTTTGCTGTAATGGCTTGAGTCATCTAATACAAAACATCAAGTCAATGATCACCAGGGTATAGAGGGAGTATTAGAAAGACAGTAAAAGAAAACATATACCATGCAGTCTTGAGTTGCCAATGCCTGCAAGAGAAATAATGAATCAATTAGGATTCATGGACCCTTTCGACGAAGAAAATGAATCATGGAGTTCTGACGCTTAGTGTTTTTCGTACTTTGTAGAAGTGAATAAAATTGCAAACAAGTTGCTTGTACCAACTCTTTTCAATAGGAAGTAAAATTTTCTTCAGAGCTTGGTTCATTCAGCAAAGCTAAAAACCAAAACACAGGATGACTTGACAAAGACCCTTAAAGAGTATTACTCTCTAAAGCCACTGATCACTGTGCAACAGTTCAGATTCCACTGGGGGAAACAAGTGGAAGGTGATGTTTCTTCAGAAGGAACTCTTCAAAAAATGCAGAAAACATAACAAAACTGACTCCAGTTTATAAATCAAACAAAAGGTTTAATAAAGAAATATCACTACTCCTAACTTGAGCCCTGGGCCACTCCAAGCTTCCCTCAATTCTACATAGATTCTTATTTATAGTGAATCAGCTGACTATTACATCACTCTGTAATTGGTTCCATGATTTACTGGGTCAGCTGATCCTTACATCTTGTTCCCATTGGTCACATTACATAGTTAATGTTAACTCCAATACAGAGTTGTCACCGGTTACATCCTAACAGATTCCTTTTATTTTAGTATCTTATTTTAATTTTTTTTCAAACTAATTTAAGACAACCATCCTCCAGTATTCTTAATAACTTTCTGCACCTCTTTTTGTAAAAATAGTTGGATACCTGTAGATTTGCACTGATCCAGGCAAGTTTGGAAATTTCCTTGTTTTCCAGTATTTGCTTAATGATGGCCAAATCAATTCTGTCATTTTTCTGCTACACTTTTTGTTGAGTAAACATTGTCCCATCGATTGTTCACATACATTCAATTGGTACTTTCCTACCTGATGTGCTCAAAAAAAAAATCTGCTCTGACAAATATATCCCCATATCCAATGCCTCCACTAACACTAGGGCTTCAGCCACCAATGTACTTTTGACTACTCTTCTTATTTTCTTTGCTTCCCAGGCCAAGGGGCAACACTTTCTTTCCTTAGCTACCAGGGATATTATAAATCTAGCACCACATGAATGTCCATCTGGTAGATCGGCATGTGAAGCATCCTGAAACACAACCAATTTCATATCTTCTGATGCTCCTAGTTCTGGGAATTTAATTACTAATTCCTCTAATTTTAACATTTTAATATTTTATTAGCCTGCAAGACGTGACTGTGGCGTGCTTCAATATATTACTGAGCTCTAGGAGGTTAGAGTTCCCATCTGGTCTTTTCTGTGTGCATATCCAATTTAACTGTCCTATCATACTCCTCAACAACTGTTTCTTTTTTCATTGGCCTGTTTTTCTTTTCCCATTGATCTTTCTCTGATGATGGAAATAGGATCAATACTGTTGAGGTATTCCTGTTGACTCATCGTTATAGCAGATGTGCCTTGCTGTAAACCAAGATATCGAAAAGCACCAACTGCTCGATTCCCTACTTTAAATTCTGTTTTCAGCTTCTCAATTATCCTTTTTGCAAATTCTTCTGTGCCACGCCATAGGAAATCATCCACATGCATCACAAAAATTCCAGCAAATTTTCCTTCCAGTAAAATGTTGCTCGGTTTGCTTTTAACTGGACACAGGTAGTCTTCAATAAGACAGATTGTACAGAGAAATACCAAATCCTTGATGCATCAAACCCATATATATGTATTTGTTCAATTTCCACAAATGCCCCTGTGTATCACTTGCTTCTTTGGGTGGCCTCAAAAAAACTTTTCTCTGAAATGTTTTGCCTTGAAGAAATGCTGCTTTGATATCAATTGATTTACGTATCCAATCAAGAGAAGTTAGAACAGTAAAAAAATTTTCAGTGTCACATTCCCTGCTGTGGATGATTGAACCCTAATGTATCTCCCTTCCAAATGTTCCTCATATCCACGGGCTGCTAATCTGGCTTTAGCTTTATATGTTCCATCTTGCCAAAACATTCTCTGTATAAACCCCACTATGGGACAAAGCAGTCTGCCTTTCATCTCATACCATGGTGTACACCCCAAACTTCTTCCAACTGTCCAGTTCTCTTTGTTTGGCCTTTCTTACTTTTGTAAGCTCCATTTTGTTTGCAGCTATTAATTCTTTCTTATCATGGAGACTTCTACTCCTATTCTTTTCACTGATTTGATTCCTACTCTTCCCTGTTAAACTCCGACCTCTGCAGTCATGTGTATTTCTGTCAGGGCTGCTGCTCTCAGATTGCTGTTCTCTGTTGACACATCTTCAGTCACAGATTCGTGACTTTTTTCTGGGTTCATAAATGTTTACTGTCTCATCCTCAGCACTTAGGTCTCATTTTTTTTTGTTTCCATCTGTCCATCCCATTTTCCCAATCTATGGCTTTGACTTCTTGACTTGCTCTTGGATGTTGAGCCAGTGTTTCTACTTTACTGGGGCCTTTCCTGCTTTCTATCATACAGGGTTAATCACATAGATTATGGGTGATTCTGAAATTAAGCAGACAATCTAATAGGATGGAGGTTGATACTGCAGTATCTGTAACTCCTGAGATTACATATCAATAAAAGCTGAAGCATCTTCTTTTACAGCTAGCTGATGTGATTTTAAGGGTATTTTTGGAAGAGATCATGCCATTAAAATGTTACATCTAGGTCAATATAGAATTGAGTGGACAAACAACAGGTTTGCCTCATCCTGTGGTCTATGATAATTTTCCAGCTCTATTTGGAGATCATGGTTGGAGAAGATGAAGCTTAAAGGAGCGCTGTCAACAAACTGGCTGATGCCAAAACAGACCTATAACACCTTCAGGATAAATACAAAAGTGTATTTGAATGGACACTTGGCTCAATGAAGGGACTTCAAATGAAACTCAGGATAAAGACTAACAGTCACCCAAAATGACTCAAAGAAAGAGAGTTCCATATGCAATTTGTTCAAGGTCAAGGAAGAATTAATATGACTTGTTAACAATAATATATTAGAACCAGTTGCAATGAATGGGTGGGCTACTCCCATCATACCTGTCATAAAACCAGATGGTTCAGTTTGTATTGGTGATGATTTTAAAACAACCATAAATCCAGTGTTGTGTGCTGATCAATACACGTTTCCTTTAATTGAAGATTTGTTTACTGGGTTATCAGGTGGGCATAAATTCAATAATATTGATCTTTCACAAGCAGATTTACAGATGAATGTAGCACTGAATCTCAACCACTTGTTCATAATGGTCTTTTTTGTTATAAAAGATTGTCTTTTGGAATAACATCCATGCCAGACCTATTCCAAACATCAAGCGATTTTAATTAGTTTCTCTGGTTACTTGGATGATATTCTCCTAAAAACATCCTATGAGCAGGAGTACTTGAATAATTTAGAAGCAACATTGGAACATCTTCAAGCACATGGTCTGCATATCAAGAAAGAAATATGTGACTTTTTCCAGATGTTAGTCCAGTATTTGGATTTTATTGTTAGTAAAAACCTATGTAAAGCACCTTAAAAAAGGTGGATGCTATTTTACAAGCACAACATCTGATGAAGGTGATGCAACTGAAGTCCTTTCTAGGATTGGTAAATTATTATGACAAATTTGTTTCCTAATTATTGAAGTCATTGCATAATTTGCCATGTGTGAAACATGGGACTGGACAACAGAAAGTGAGAAAGTATACAAAGATGTCACAGATGCTTTGCAGAAATCTGAAGTATTGGTTCATTTTAATCTGAAGTGATCATTACTGCTTGTTTGTGATGCTTCACCTTATGGAACAGGGACAGACATTTCAAATATTATGCCTTTGGGAGAAGAATGACTAATAGTCATCTCTTTGTGTACTTTGACTAGTGCTGAATCTAACTATGCTCAACTAGCAAATTAAGGATTGAATATATTTTTGGGAGTAGGCCACCTGAGCCCTTTGAGTCTGTTTTGCCATTCAATAAGTATGACTTATCAGTAACCTCAACTCCATGCTCCTATTTACTTCTGTTAACCTTTCATCCCCTTATTTACCTTCATATTAAAAATACTAACTGTACAAAAATTTTCGTAAAACAATACACTGAAGACTTAGGACCTCTAAGTATGTTGTAGCAAATGAGAGGAATAATTCCCTTGGTTTGGATATGTAATTATCTTTTGAAATGGAGTAGGTGCACATTTAACCTAGAACACTACAGCACAAACAGGGAATTCGGCCCAAAAGTTGCACCGATCATACCCATACCTACTAGGTCATAGAACCATCTGTAACTCCCAATCTCATTTAATCCCATGTACTCATCCAGAAGTCTTTTAAAAGACCCCAATGAGTTTGCCTCCACCACCACTGACGGCAGCCGATTCCATTCACTCACCACCCTCTGAGTGAAAAACTTAACCCTAACATCTCCTCTGTACTTGCTGCCCAGCACGTTAAACCTGTGTCCTCTCATAGCGACCATTTCGGCCCTGAGAAATAGCCTCTGAGAATTCCTACCCTATTTCTCTCTACATTTTATAAACCTCTATCAGGTTGCCTCTCAACCTTTGTCTCTCCAGGGAGAAGAGACCTAGCTCCCTCAACCTATCTTCATAAGGCATGCCTCCCAATCCAGGCAACATCCTTGTAAATCTCCTCTGCACCCTCTCAACAGCTTCCATATCTTTCCTGTAGTGAGGCAACCAGAACTGCGCACAGTACTCCAAATGGGGTCTGACAAGGGTCTTATACAGTTGCAGCATTACCTTCCGCCTCTTAAACTCCAATCCCTCGATTAACGAAGGCCAGTACACCATATGCCTTCTTGTCCACATCCTCCACTTGCGAGGCCAATTTAAGAGTCCTATGGACCCGGACCCCAAGATCCTTCCGCTCTTCAACACTCAACATTTGCTCCCAAACCATTCTGCACACAGAATCCCTCCACAGCATAAACAGAAGAAAATTTGCAACTAATCTGTTTTCAGTGATCATATAGAATGAACTCAGTAGATTTAAATAAAAAAGAATATTTTGCAGGAAATTCATCTTGGTGTCACTCTCCCAGGACTCTATGTGGCATTGTAATATAAAACTAGATTGTCAATACCTTTTGAAGCTCAGCATGATTGAATGAGTAAGGTTGGCTTATAGCATTGCCTGAAGGCACAAAATTGAGAGAACCACTTCAATGACACACAGTTTTGTGTTGTCTCCTGGTGATCTGTAATTTGCTGTAAATGCACAGGAAGAGTTTGAGGCAGTTAAGGCCAGCATTTGCATTAGCTAACATTGCAGGGATATATGGGGAAAAGCTCCTTTCAGAGACAAAGAACAAAGAACAAAACAGCACGGGAAACAGGCCCTTCGGCCCAACGAGCCCACGCCGCCACTCCGATGCTCCCACCTCTACCTGTGATCCCTATCTATGTTTATAGATCTAAGGATTAAAAAACCAAATTGGAGACAATTTAGGGAGAATTTGTTTTGCCAATTAGCCTAAGAGCACATTTTTGGGATGTGGGAGGAAACCGGAGCACCCGGAGAAAACCCATGCAAGCACGGGGAAAACATAGAGCATAGAACATTACAGCGCAGTACAGGCCCTTCGGCCCTCGATGTTGTGCCGGCCAGTGGACCCTCTAACCTAAACTATTCCAATATCATCCATATGCCTATCCACCGACCATTTGAATGCCCCCAAAGTAGGCTCGTCCACAACTGCTGCAGGCAGGGCATTCCACGCCCTCACCACCCTCTGTGTAAAGAACCTGCCTCTGACATCCGTCCTATAACTACCGCCTCTTAATTTAAAGTTATGTCCCCTCGTGTTGGTCATCCCATCCGAGGAAAAAGGCTCTCACTATCCACTCCATCCAGTCCTTTGATCTTATACGCCTCAATTAGGTCACCGCGTAACCTTCTTCTCTCTAATGAAAATAACCTCAGGTCCCTCAGAGAATGCACAAACTCCCACAGACACAGGCCCAAATCCATGTATCTGCACAGCACAGCGATAGTCACTGAGCTGTCGTGTTGCCCATCAAATGGTCCAGGTCAAGCGTATACTAACGACGTGAAGCACTAGGATACTCTCGAAAAAATCCAAGAGCAGCCCTCTCACGAGCCATTGCGTGTACGCCCCTCGTTAGACAACAAGGTGGACCAAAGCACCTGTAGGATAAAAACAAGTACATCAATATCATCATCTATTTACACACATCCCAGGGACTCCCAAGACTCATGATCCCTATTTTAAATCAGTTTTCTATACCCCTCCATTCCCATTCTGTTCATGTGCCTAAGTATTTCTTAAATAACTCCAGAGTGCCTGCCATTGATATAGTAATTATATTACAGTTTCTGAGCCTGCCACAGCTAAGAATATGGAACAATGACAAAGTAGCATCACAAATTATTCTTACCTTCATGCCGGCTATAATTCTGATTCTTCAGAATGGTGAGTGATGTGTTAAGTAGGTATGTATAACATTTAATATAACCCTCAAGCATTCATGCAGTAATATCATTAGTAAATCTTTCTGGGTTTATATGTAGTCAGTCATATATATCCCTATCGTGCATCAAAACCAGTGTACCTAAACATTTTATGTGCGTTTAAATGGCCAGCTTCTACTATCTATACACACTGGCACTTGAGGCATCATTGGGATATACATGATAGATCATATACAAGCCTAGAAAGAATTATTGCTGATATCAGTGGATGAATGTTTGAGGTTTTTATTTCTGTCAAACTATTTAATGGAGAAGTTAATTTATAACTTGTTCACTGTTCAATACCTTTGCTAAAACACTGGATGGGTGAATATCAGATAAATGCATCCAGTGTCCATCTGCCAGTATTGGCATTATTGATTTATCAGCTAAGATGTCAAAGCACATAATCACCAATAGTCTAGATTTTGGAGGATCAGGAGCATGTACTTGTGTAAGTATAAAATGACTGTGCTGCCCAACTAGTTCTGCATTTCTGTTACTTAAACATTTCCATTTGAGCAGAATCGCAGCAACTGAAATCTCTTGTGTTGTATCTCCACAAAAACATTTTTATTCTCTGAGTTTATAAAGAGTCCTCTGATAAACGTTACTGATAGCAGATACTTTCTAAAAAACAAATTAGCTGCCACTTATGTAGGGCTAAGTACAATTACTCTCAATTTACAGCACTAATCCGGCCATTATAGTTCTCCTTTGACATACGAGCTGTTTCAGCAGTTTTAAGTACAAAAACATTTTTAACATTATACAGCCATAATAACTTCTCAATGTTAAAATCCTTAGGAATGACAGTCAGCCATTTAGCTACTCACACCTGTTGCACAATTCAATTTGCTTATACCTGATCTCCACCTTAACTCAACGTATCTGTTTTACCTAACCAAAATCTCAGGCACAAAGACCTTGAGTTTTGAGTATTTCAATTGATCCACCTTTTTCAGGAAGTTCCAGATCTCCACTATCCTTTGTGTAAAAAGTGCTTCCTGATTTCGTTTGAAACAGACCACTCTAAATTTAAGATGGAAACCCTTGCCCCATATTCTTCGTGAAAGGAAATAATTTCTGTGTTTCTACCTTATTAAATCCCTTTATTATTGTTTGATTAGAAAACTTCTTAACCGTCTGAATGAAGAAGAAATCAACTACATGCAACCTGCTCTTATGTCATAAATCTGGCATTATTCTACTGAATCTGTACCAAACTCTTTCAAGGCCAATATTTATTTTTTTAAGGTGCAGTGTCTAAAATTGAACACAGTATTCTAGATGGGGTCTGGCCAAGGCTCGAGAAAAACTACACCAACTACAGTGATTTTTATATGTGGACAGGCTGTTTGGAAATTTCTGGAATGTAAACTAATTTTCAAAATGAAACTTTAGGCCAGATTTTGTGCCAACACATTCTACCTGGCCCATCTAGAAAAATGGTGGGCCAGATCTGGAAGTCTCCCATGGCAGATCCCATTTTTTTGTCAGCAGGGGGAGGGATCTGAATTGTACAAACATGGATCACAAAACTTCTGGGCCTTTTGAAATTAGTGCTAACTTGAAACAGAACCTATTTTCATTGTTCCAAAGGCCTTAACCTGCAGTGTGAAAACCACAAATTTATGAAGGCAGCATTAATGTTCTGAAGGTGAACTTCGGTCTGTTTAAGTGTCATGATAGAGTTAATATGAATATCTAATTTCATGATTCATATGTTTAAAGAGTCTAACATTTAGTTTGGGGATTAAAATTTTTAAATGTAAAATAAATGAAAACACCTGGGGCGGGATTTTATGGCCTCACTTGGGAGACAGTGGGAATTCCCTCCTGAGATCAATGGAGGTTTCTATTGCCAGATCCTCACCTGCACCAGTTCCGTGGCGGACGAGGTGGTAGAGTTCAGGCCATAGTGGGAGAAGCGAGTAAACAGATCTAAAGTAATTGCAAATCACAGGGCAGCCTATGTTTATATTGAAAAACTCACTGTTGTAGGTTTTGGAAATTAAGTAATGGACTGTCTTCCTGGCGGAGATGGGATGTTTTCAACAGTTTCAATAAGGAGTTTAATTATTCATATAGTTTCCCAGACCAAAGGTTTCGGATGGGAGATAATTAGTACGTCTCTATTTGGGATATCCCAAGCATGCCATGTTGCCACAAGGATGTATTGCACAATTTTGCTTTCATTTGGGGTTTTACCTGGGTGGTTTTTCACTGAAAGAAGAAGCTGAAGTCTGGGCCAGGCACAGTTTGGAGACGGAATAGAATTTGCTAGGATTTGCTGGAGGTTGCATGGATTTCAGGAACCAGGAGTGATTCCAATTTGGAGTCACTAAGCAAGAAAGCATTGAAGTTTATGGAGACACTACATTTATAAGGTGTTAAAGAGTTGGAGAATTGGCTTAGCCAGATGCTAGTCGAAGGATCTCAATAAATCTCAGAACTCAGAGAATGGAGGGAACATTGAGGAGAATGAAAGTGAATTTGTGAGAGTAATGGCACACCTTTGTTTGGTCCCAGGAAAATTGAAGGACCCCTTATGATCCTGTAAAGAATACTTTTGGAAGGGCATAAAAGGAGGATGGGAACTGCTCTGTTGAGATATTTGGGTCTAACGTACAAGTTTTTAGAAAATATAGTGTTAAGTTATTATAGTTTAATTCTGTTATATTAAATGTTTTGTTTAAAACATGAAATCTGGCGTAATCCTTTTAGTTTTGACTAGGAGTCTGAATTTCTTTTTAAAAGTTACTAATCTCCACCAAGATCATAACAAAGCAAAATAAAAATATCTCTGTTGGAATACATTTTATTGAGAGGCCATCTGGATTAAACTATGAAAAAAATTATTATTTCAATAGACTTTATTGTTTAGATTTCTCAAGGTTTGTTACTATAGCTGAGCCCATTATATGGGCAACTGAATTTCAAAAGATCCAGAACAACTTATGTTAAACAGCATTAGTGTAGATATTGTGATTCACAGTTTTAAGAGGTAATTGAAGGATGAGATGCCTTTAATGTAATTTAAATGTTGGATAAAAATGTTTGTTTTTATGACAGATTGACCACTTGTGGGAATTTACATTTTTGAATGGGTTTCATGAATGAACATATTTTTCAATATTAAGTAGGTTTGAGTAAGGCTCCCATTGGATTGTTAAAATTTAGTTTAAAAAAATTTCTCCATAGCTCCTGATGACTGCCGTTAGCAGGTACTCGGTGAATGGCAATGGAGGATACATGGGAAACATGATCTGGGTATGGGGAGAGAGGGTGGGGTGGCTAGGTGAGGCAGTGAGAGGATGTGAGAGCTAGAGGGCCTTAAAGACTTTAATATAACTAGGCCAAAACTCAAGAGCATGGAGGCAGGCTTTCTAGCCAGCCTACCTTGGCACTTGTCCACTCCATGGTTGTCTCTGAACTGTCCTGAATCCATCCCACCTCCTGCAACCTGGAACAAAAACATGGTGGGCCGGTTTAAAGGAGATGAACCAGCCATGTCAGGAAATGTTCTAACTTGACCTTCAAGTTCATTGGTGAAAATCTAGCCCTTTCTGTTTTTCACTTTTCATAATGTGGAAGTGGAAGATATTTTTACCAGCAGCAAAGCATAACTCAGGGTTTCAACAATAATCCCTGTCACACCAGAATGGAGATTCCGGGTATGAATAGCACTCTCATTACTGTATTCATTACTCAGGATGCCTTATCTGTTCATTTCACAGATATTCCCTGAATATTTCCAGAATTTTTGTTTCAGATTTCCAGCATCCAAAGGATTTTGTCCTGTTTTCCTATCTCATATCATGACCACATCTAGATCTTAGCGAAATGGAGCCAACTATGCTTTTAAACATTATAGACACTAAAAAGCACAATTGCTGGAGTGTTCATGTGGTAACTTCAGCTTGGAGCTTCACTTGAAAAGAGTGATAGTGGAAATTAGGATTGCAGCATTGTAGCTCTGTATCTCAAGCATCCCAGTGGGAACATGGGATTAGATGGTTGAGTTCACGCTGGTCTCTGTGACCCATGTTCAATTTCTCAAGCAGTTTGATGAATAGCTATGGAGGATTGGTGGGTGATAGGAAATAGGAATGGGGTTTGGGTATAAGAGACATGTAGGTGGGTAAGGAATGAGAGGGTGTAAGGGTGAGGGCTAATGGGCTGAATATCTTTTGGTAGAACTGAGTCAAAGGCAGGACTTCTAACCAGCCTATCTTGTCATTTGCCAATCTCCCTGTCTGTCTCTGAACTGCCTCCAGAGGTGATGGATCTGACCCCATCCCACGAAACCTTCTCAGAACATAAATATGGTGGCCGGAAACCCTTTTAAACAAGGTTGGTCGTCATTGCAGTATTTGAAAAATGCTGCTCCACATGCTTCAGCCACAGAGAATTCTCGATAATCAACTGTGGCATTTATTTAACATATCCTACTCGTCCTTTTTCAGATATGTTATCAATCTTTACCTACCTATATGCATCTCCTGTGACTACGTTACTCTAACTTTTTTTGTGGAAGTCACTCATTACGTTCCATTACTGAAGCTGACATATGACTACCCAATGTCAACGTTAAGTTGAAAGTGAGGTGGTTTCATGGTCTAAACTGTTCTTCATAAATGTGTTTATGATTTTATCATAGGACACATGCAACAAAAATAGTTTACATTTATATAGTGTCTTTAAAATGACAAACCATCCCACAAGAGCACTGGAAAATAACGATGACACTAAGTCATCACTAGAAAAAAAAAATTTTCAATCTCGACTGCTGCGGGAATCATTAGAGATTTGATGGATTATTTAAAGGTCCAATGACCTGGGGAAGAACGTATGGTCTCAGAATAGATGGGACTGTAAAATCCTGCCCAATTGGATGAATGACCAAAAACCTAATCAGAGATAGGTACTAATGCAAGTCTTAAAGGAGAAACATGAGATAGGGAGATGGGTACATGTTGGAAGGAAAATCCAGAACTTGGAGCTTAGATAACTGAATGCATGGTCACCAATGATGGAGCAATTAGAATTAGAAGTACACATGAGAATAGAAATAGAGGGGCACAAGTTTCTTGAAGGATCTGGGACTAGAAGAGATAACAGTGATATGGAGGGGCAAAACCATGGAAGCATCTGAATCCAACAATCAGTATTTTAAAATTAAGTTGCTGCTTCCGAGATTCAATATAAGCCAACAAGCAAAGTACGTTCAGAAAATGGGGCTTGCTGTGAGTTAAGATATAGGTAGCAAAGATGACTTCAAGTATATGGAAGATAAATGTAGGAGACGAACCAGGAATGCATTGGAATAATCAAATCTAAAGATAGGAAAGGCATGGATGACAGTGTCAACAACAGATGTGCTGAGGCAGGGGTAAATTTAGGTGATGTCATATAAAATGAGCAGTCTTAATGACAATTCAAATGTGAAATTGAAAGTTCATTTTGAGATTAAATGTGGCAGCATGGTTACAGATGGACTTAATCTCAGGCTGTTGCCAGGGAAAGGGATGAGGTCAGCAGTTCAGCAATGGAATTTGTTGGGCATCAAACAATGGCTTCAGTCTCCCTAATTGGAAAGTCATTCTGCACGTCCTATTCTAAATGTCACTTAAGCAATCTGGTAATTTAGTAGAAGTGGTGGAGTCAAGAGAGGTGGTGATGAGGTACAGCTGGGTGTTATTAGTTTCCATGTGAAAACTAACGCTATGGGAGTGATCTTACCTGGCTGATCCTACTGGTCAAACGAAGGGTGAGCAGGTAAGATCATGTGAGAGGCAAAAAATCAGGTTCATGCCCAATTTCCTGCCTCTTGTAATTTTAACAGCCTGGGATTTCTGTTTCAATTGTCCAGACTTACTTGCCTTAACTGCCTCACTGCTAAAGGTCCTTATCAACATGGGTCAGGTATGGCCCCCATCGATACAGGCTTGACATGTCGGTAAAACCAAAGCCAATGAGAAACCCCAGTAGGTGGGGGACAGGCAGGACAGGGTCCCTTGGGCATTCCAGCCTGGGCACCAGGCATCGAGCAGTGCTAAGGAGGTGAGTCTGAGGAGGTGGGGTTTAAGGGTTGTGGATGGAACCTGGGGAGGGTGGGACCTAAGGGGAAGGGATGAGGGAGAGCTGCCCACTCTGCCTCCTGTAAATTTCACAGCCTGGGATTTCTGTTTCAATTGTTCAGACTTACTTGCCTTAACTGCCTCACTGCTAAAGGTCCTCATCAACGTGGATGACGTTCTCTGAGAGAGAATTGCTTGTTTGGCAATTGGCCGGGGCCAGAGGTAGCAATTCTTAAACTCCCAACCTTTAATATCTTCATGTCTCATGTTCCACGTTCTCCTTTTCTCCCATGTGAGATACATTTATATGAATACAATTTATTGTTATTATGGTAGAATATCATTAGATAGTACATTATTAGTATACCTCTGGATTCCATCTGGCTTTTGCAACATGATAAAACCTTTAAGCATCATCCTTTTCTTGTTCCTTTAAATGAAACCTCATCTAATGAAGTAGACAAATAGACTACTGGACCTTTAAGGAAAGCTGCTGTCTTTTTTCAGAATTGATTCTATTTTTGGCATTGTGATGCCTCCATAAAGTTCTAACTTGACACATTATTTACATTTTGCCATATTGAGTTAAAAACTGTGATGCTTTCCTTGCTGCCGGGTACAGTTTGCTTTAATCCTTTAATGTAGTGCAACTTCAATTGAGAATCTCAATTAAACTAACTGGAATCAATTGCATTATAATGTCACATTAATAGATCATCACATTGCCCTTGATGGTTCTCAAAAGAGTGGGTGAGTTTACATTCAATTAACACTCACAGTTTCTCATTAGCGCACTGCAGTTATAAAATTCAAAGTACCTTCTCAGGATGTTAATGAATGTGGAAATCGGATCACTACAAATGGAATATATAGAATTAAGGCTGCAAGAGAATTCAGTGAGATTTTGTGCCCACTGCAAATGGCGAGATGGACGCAACATCCCACAAGAGGCCAAAAATGCAAATTTTGCTGGCAGTCTTATGATGTGATTGTGCTTGCCCCCACACCATTGAGGTAGCAACATTTTTGCACAAGATCAGGAACTTAATTTGAATACTTTATAATCTAATTAGCGGGCAGTCCAGCTTAATGCAATGTCCAATTGCATCGATTTGGCATCACGGTTTTTAAAATGAGAACCTGTCGACCTGCTCTCCGAGGGAGATAGCGGAGGTGAGCGCACAGATTGTCATTATCCAACAGAGATCCCAAGAGGACAGAGAGGGTGCTGGAGAACCGAAATGATGGGGGAGCTGGAATCCAGCTAAGGGAGCTGCACTGCTTGCAGGTAACAGATTCAGAGTGTCACCAGATTGGGGGTAGGGTGGGGTGGGGTGGGGCAGGGGAGTGGGGGCAAGTTGAAGGAATTTGGGAAGTGAAGCTGCAGGTTGCCGGGTTGAAAGGTCAGGTCTCAATGGACTACGAGTGATTGGGGGTGAGGGACGGAAGGCTGAGGCTGTATATCAGGGAGGTCATGTTTGCGAGGGTGCATCACTGCATCAATTTTGCAAGACTGTTGGGGTTTGCCTAGATAGCTGGCTTTTCACAAGTAGAAGGAGCCATTGATTACATGAACATGGCTCTCCATTCCCAAAGGCATCAAAGAACAAAGAACAAAACAGCATGGGAACCAGGCCCTTCGGCCCAACAAGCCCACGCCGCCACCTCGATGTTCCCATTTCTACCCATGATCGCTGTCTATGTTTATAGATCTATGCATTGGAACCAAATTTGTGACAATTTAGGGAGAATTTGTTCTGCCAATCAGCCTAAGAGCACATCTTTGGGATGTGGGAGGAAACCCATGCAAGCACGGGGAGAATGCACAAACTCCCACAGACACAGGCAAGGTGGTGTTCCCTTCATAAACCAGATGGCCTACCACCCCCTTAATGTCCAGACAGTCTGCAATCATACCAAGTGTATCCTGCAAGTGTGGCTATTTTCCAAAGGAGCCCCATGACACCTACATACTAGGTTGCTCTCAGATACCAGAGGTATAAGGGAGCTCTTTGGTTACAGCATTGGCTCCTTGGGACAAGGGGTGGCTGATTCCATTTAACGTGAAGGCCACAGAGTGCAGCAGAAGCCTGATATCATGAGGCTTATGCTGGTAATTGCACTTTGGCAGAATAGATGATTGTATCCTGAAAATGTGGTTCTAGAGCCTGGACCAGTCAGATAAAGCTCTGCAGTAAAACTCCCAGAAAGTACTGCGCATTATTATTTTTTGCTGTGCCCTCCACAATCTGGCATTTCAATGGGGTAAGAAGCTAGCAGAGGAGGAAATGTCCACTGATGAGAAGGATGTTAAAGAGAGCGCTGAGAGGGAACTCCTGGAGGAGACAGAGCAAGGATATCAGGTGATGGAGAGGAGAGCCTGGGCCGCTTTGATAGCCACCCCACTTCAAAGATGACCAGGACCAGACTGGACAAGGAAGCTCCATCATGGGATAGGGTCCTTCTTCACTGATTGTTGGCTATCTCAACCCAGCACTTCCTCCTGTCTTGGGAAGTATGCAGTTGCCCCTAATCCAAACAATATACTTTTTCCCCTTACACCCACCTCATCCACAGCACGGGAGCAGTCTTTTCCTTCCTGGCAAGATGGAGGGCTCTCTCCTTGAAAGGTGAGATGATTTTCAGTTCGGGCATGTCTCTGCCCGTCTTTACTTGTTTTTTTTTATTGTGAGCCAGATGGGGATGGTGTAAACAGGCCACATGTTGGGTCAGATAGTAAAGATGCCTGGCGTGTATTGTTGGTGAATGGAAGCTGTGATGATGAAAGATGCTGTAAGGGAGGTGAGGAAGTATGTGGTTGGGGGAGGTAGGAGCCCCATGAGTTGGAAGTGAATGAGTCCCAGTGCATGTGTGATAGATAGGAAAATGGCAACAAATAAGAAAAGCTGCACAAAAGAGGACGTCATTTATTTTCTTCTTGCACTGGATGCCTATCGTCTTGCACAGGAAACTGGTGATTGTCAGTGCTGCCATTGCCTCCTTAGGTATATACTTGAGGGTATAGAATGTTCTACATCTCCACCTTATCCAGCATTCTTCAGAAAATCTCAGGATAGTCTTCCTAACAGCCATTCTCTTGACTGGACATGGAACAAGTGCTGGAAAGGCATTTAAAATGGAGCACTCCTGTGATTGCTCAGCTGATGGCAGGGTGGACAGATCAGAGTCAGCCCACCACAGATATGATGTTGAACTTATGCAAATTCTTTTCTCCAAAACTCCCTAAAAATACAGCTTGCAACACTGCCAGCAGGTTACTTGCTACTCACCTAAACAACACTTAATAGAAAAAAGGGCAATTTCAACCCAATGTCACTTCCAATTTACATATTAATGGCTGGATCTTCCAATCCAGCACACGAGTGGGATTTACTAGTGTCACTGAAGTCAATGGAGTTTTGGCTGGCTTGCCGCATCTACCCAGGTGGGGCCAGAAAATAATTTATATATAAACCAATTAGTTTCTTTAAATACATCTGTAACTTTACAGAGCTAAACAGATCATTCAGTGAATTAATTATTGAATATTTTGTGGAAGATGTCATTTGAAATTTTAACATACAAACACTTAAGGTTGGAAAGTTAAATCAAAACATAATGGATAGGATTTTCCACATATTTTTTGTGGTGGTGAAGGTGGCCCATCATTGGCTAATGGCAGGATTTTCTGGCCACCGTTGACAATGGTTTTCCCATTGAATACATCCATCACCAGCATGAAAGCCTGTAAAGTTCCGGCTAAGATTCTGTCTGTAGAAATTTGTGTTAAATGAGTATTGGTGTGTGATGTCTGAGAGCGCTTGGTACTATTAGACATTCAGGTGAACATATTCTAAGTTTGACATGAAAAAATAGCTAAGGGCCACCAAAAGGATGAAAGAAGGGAAAACAAATTGGAGAATTATCTAGCCAGGAATTTAAAACCGAATGTAAAAGCTTTTACAAATATATAAAAATGGGGAGAGCTGCCAGAGTAAACATCATCCCAAAAAGGGACAGGAGAAATTATCATATGTAATGAGGAAATGGCAGAGACCTTGAACAAATAGTTTGTTTCTTGTCATCGCTGCAGAAGAAAGCATTGACATACCCAATACAGGGTAGCAAAGGAGTTAGAAAGAGGAAATTAATATCAATAGAGAAACACTGGAGAAACTTGCAGGACTAGAATCTGACAAATCATCAGGATCTTGGATTTCAAAGAGGTAGCTACATAGATAAAATTGCGAATTTCCAAAATTCTTGAGGCTCTAGAATGGTTTCAGCAGGTTGAAAATTAGCAACTGTAACTTTACTATTCAAAAAAGGAGTGAGAGATATATATGGAATGACAGATCAGTGAACCTGACATAATCATCGAGGATATGTTGGAATTTCTTATTAAGAAAAGTCAAAAGTCAAAGTCAACATGGTTTTATGATGGGGAAATTGTCATTTTGGGTAAGAAAAGCTGTGAGTAGCCTGCTGGCAGTGTTTGGTGGGTTTTTGTTTCGTATCTTTAGACACTTTGAAAGAAAAATTTTGCACAAATCTATTAGAGTTTTGAGAATGTAACTAGTTAGGTAAATGAGAAGAACCAGAAAGCTGGATTTCCCAAAGGATGAGAAATAACACAAGGGTTACTACAGAAGCTAATGGCTCATGGATTAGTGGGTAATATATTAGCATGGATAGAAGATTGGTAATGAAAGGGAAGTAGTGAGTAGAGATAAGTGGGGCATTTTAAAGTTGTCAGCCTACAATGGATAAAACGCTACAATGACCAGTGCTGGGGCTACAGTTATTTAGTTTGCATTTGTTTGTGTGTCAGCCATGCCTCTCTTGCCTCTGGGTCCAAGTTCCACTCCAAGGTCTAAGCACAAAAAATAAGGCTTGCACTACAATGCATCCCATTCATCAGTAAATGTATATATTCATATATGACATGAATTTATCTTTCAGGGCAATTATACAATTGTGCAGGAATAAGACAAAATTTAATTTACAAGTACACAAAACTAAGCATCTTGAAAATATAGAAGAGGCCTACTTATTTGACCCTACCTAACCTCTGGTCTGAACTGTGATCACTTCACAACTGTTCTTATTTACTGACAAATCAGAATTTTTGTCAACCTGTTCACCAGTATCTTTGACCTTACCCACAATGTGACAGGAATATCAGATGTGGTAACATCCTATAACACTGAATTCTGTTTAGTTCTGTTCGAGAATTGCATGATTGCTCACATGTACTCACTGCATCCTCCCTTACATACCATATAGCATCTCTATACAGATCACCTGAGCAGGTTGAACAATTTCAAATCTCTTATCTAGCTCAGTGCATCCCAAGTAGCAACACTCTCTACACACGAGTATGGTACTGACTTCATGTATTGTGACAATCTAAATCCTGGCAAACTGAAGTCCTGACACAGTTGGGTCAACTGTGCCTGCAATATGGAATACAGAAAAGAGATAGAGAATCTGGTGAAATGGAATGATGATAATAATCTCTCAACGTCAGTAAAACAAAGAAGATAGACAAGCAAAGTGGAGGATATGCCCCTGTCCACATCAATGGTGATAGGTGTTCAGATCACCAACAATTTGCCCTAGTTCTTTCACACTGACGTAACAGTTAGGAAAGCCCGTCAACACCTCTACTTTCTCAGGAGACTAAGGAAATTCAGCATGTCTGCTATGACTCTTATCAATTTTACAGATGCACCATAGAAAACATCCATTCTGTTATGGCTCTTGTACTGACCAAGACTGCAATAAACAACAAAAAACGTTCTAAACGTAGCCCAGTCTATTATGCAAACCTGAATCCCATCCATCGATTCCATCCATACTTCCCACTGCCTCAGAAAAGCAGCTAGCATAATCAAGGATCACACACATTTTGGACATATTCTCTCGCACCTTCTTCCATCAGGAAAAAGATACAGAAGTCTGAGATCATGTAACAACTTGACACAAAAACAGCTTCTTCCCTGCTGCCATCAGACTTCTGAGTGGACCTACCATATATTAAGTTGATCTTTCTCTACACCCTAGCTATGACTGTAGCATTGCATTCTGCACCCTCTCCTTTCCTTCTTCCTTATGTGTTCTATGAATGGTATAATGGCTAGCTGATAGAAGACAGAGGGTGGTGGTTGATGGAAATTATTCATTGTGGAGTTCGGTTACAAGTGGTATACCTCAGGGATCTGTTTTGGGGCCCCTGCTGTTTGTAATTTTTATAAATGATCTGGATGAGGGTATTGAAGGATGGATTAATAAATTTGCAGATAACACCAAAATCGGAGGAGTGGTAGATAGTGAAGAGGGGTGTTACAGTTTGCAGAGAGACTTGGACAAGTTGCAGAGCTGGGCTGAGAGGTGGCAAATGGAGTTTAATGCGGAAAAGTGTGAGGTAAATCACTTTGGCAGGAATAACAAATGTGTAGAGTATAGGGCTAATGGTAGGACTCTTAATAGTGTTGAAGAACAGAGGGGTCTTGGTGTATATGTGCATAGATCCCTGAAAGTTGGCAATCAAGTCGATAAGGTTGTTAAGAAGGCATATGGAGTCTTAGCTTTTATTGGTAGGGGGATTGAATTTCGGAGCCGCACCGTCATGTTGCAACTGTACAAAACTCTAGTGTGGCCGCACTTGGAGTATTGTGTGCAGTTCTGGTCCCCACATTATAAGAAAGATGTGGAGGCATTGGAAAGGGTGCAGAGGAGGTTTACCAGGATGTTGCCTGGTATGGAGGCAGGTCTTATGAGGAGAGGCTGAGGGATTTGAGGTTGTTTTCGTTAGAAAGAAGGCTGCTAAGAGGAGACCTTATTGAAACATATAAGATGATTAGAGGTTTAGATAGGGTGGACAGTGATAGCCTTTTTCCTAGGATGGAGAAAGCTAGCACGAGGGGACATAGCTTAAATTAAGGGGTGGTAGTTATAGGACGGATGTCAGAGGTAGGTTCTTTACCCAGAGGGTGGTAAGGGTATGGAATGCCTGCCTGCTGCAGTTGTAGATGCGCCAAGTTTGGTGGCGTTTAAGAGGTTAGTAGATAAATTTATGGACGAAAAGGGAATGGTTTAGGTTAGAGGGTCATTGCTTTTTCCTAATTGGTTGGCGCAACATCGAAGGCCGAAGGGCCTGTTCTGCGCTGTAATGTTCTATGTTCTATGATTTTTCTGTATAGCACAAGAAACATTACTTTTCACTTTATCCCAATGCATATGACAGTAATAAATCAAATCAAATTAAATATGAAATAATTGTGGTATCCATTCTTACTTAGCTTCATTTCAAGGTTATTGTTCCAATGCGTTTGATTGCTGAATCATTATAAGTAGACAACCTAATGCTGGTTGGTGAATTCCCAATTCTCTACAAACATAGCCTTCAAACGTATTAGCACTTGCTTCTGTAATGATTTTATCCTCAAGTGAATGGTTACCACTGTTTTGTGGACATATGATTCAATATGTTGCTCCACATTGACAATATGGAATGATTGTTAAATCCTTTTCATGTTTCAATTCCTTACATACCTTGTGTACCCTCTTAAACTCCTGCTGTGTATGGGCATAACTTTGACTGCATTTGCCATTGTGTCTTGCACACTTTTCCTTTGCGCATGACATGTCATCGCATTTAGATGTATGCTCTGAGCTTAGCCTCTTGCATTGTCTTGCCCAAAGCCCATGGATACCATACACATTGCACTGGTTCTCGTATGTTGTTCAATTGTGAATTACATAGGTCAAGCCATATTTACAAGGCTTGCTATAATTCTGACACTTGATTACTATACCAGTTGTTGTAACCACCCCAAACACCAGAAACTGTTGGATGCCCAATCATGAAAACTTCAAACTTTTTTAGTGCTTCAATGCTGTACCCTTTCTTCTTCTCTAGTCATCTTTTTGAAGTGTGTGCATTAGGGTAGACACAAAAACTAGTTCCAAAAATCCATTCCAATAGGTCAATATCTAAAAAGTCAGACTTCTGAGCTTTGTCTCAGCACCTTGCAACAAACTGGTCAATAATTCATCATGTTGTTGCTAGTGTGTCATCAGCTACAGCCTACATCTGATTCACAGGCATTGTAATTGACTCTTAACTGCCCTCCGCAGTGTCCTAGCAAGCCTTTCAGTTCATGAACTCTCAATAACTCTCAGATTGAGCAGATAATTGTTTGCTTCTCAGGCAATGGGGCGTCCACTGTAAATATCTCTCTTATGCTGATCGAAATGATACCATACAATTCTTCTCAAGCAAGTTAACATGGCTATAAAGTTCAAGACAGCTGAGATTTGTTTTCATAAAGATGGTGAGTCAGTTTGTTCACCTGCTTTCTGTATGAACCTGTTAGGTGTATTATATTATTGCTCCTACCAGCAGTTAAAGACCAAAGATTTAAGGTAATGGGCAAATGAAGCAATGGTAAAGGTCAGGAGAATTTTTTTAGGTGGCAAGTTGAAACGATTTGAAATGTCTGACCTGAAAGAATGCTGGAAGAACAATTACATAAACCTGCATTTATATAGCACATTTAACTTTCCAAAGCACTTCATAGGAGCGTCATAAAACATAATTTGGCATTAAACCACATAAAAATATATTAGGATAGATGACCAAAAGCTTGATTGAATAGGTGGGTTTTAAAGAGTGTTTTAAAGGAGGGCAGAGTTCGAGAGGCAGAGATGTTTATGAAGAGAATATCAGATTTTCAGGCTTTGGCAGGAACAGTTGCAATGATGGGTCAATTAAAATCAGAATGTTCAAGATGCCGTATTTGGAAAGTTGCGATTATTTTGGGTCAGTGGGGCTGGGTAGTGTGGTTTAGGACTGGAGGAGATTACAGAAATAAGGAAGGGCGAGGGTGATAGGATTTGAAAATAAGGATGAGAATTTTAAAATCAAGGCATTGCTTAACCAAGATCCAATGCAGTTCAGCATACACGGGTAATAGATGAACAGGAATTGGGTGAGTGGGACAGCATGGTTGCATAGTGTTAGCACTGCTGCCTCACAGCACCAGGGATCTGGGTTTGATTCCTGCTTGGGTCACTGTCTGTGCGGTGTTTGCACGTTTTCCCCATGTCGGAGGGGGTTTGCTCCAGGTCCTGCGGTTCCCTCCCACAGTCTGAAAGATGTGTTGGTTCGGTGTATTGGCCATGCCATATTTTCCCTCTGTGTACCTGAGTTTGGGCCAGTGTGACGACTAGGGGATTTTCGCAGTAACTTCATTGCAGTGTTGATAAAAGCCTACATGTGACAATAATAAATAAACTTAAAAGTTAAACTCAAACTTAGGATACAACAGGCAGAGTTTTAGATGACCTTAAGTTTATGGCAGGTGGATGATTATGAGGTTATGCTTTGGAGCATTCAAAAGCAGAATCAAAAGCAAGGTAAATATTTAAGGTGAAAACATTTGTAGGGCAATAGGGAAAGAATTCAGGAATAGGATTAATTTTTCAATAAACTGAATGGACTGAATAGCCTTCCTCTGTGTTGTGAGATTCAATAATATTTACTGTGTTTTGGATGAGCTACTAAAGGGCCAAATGAATTACAGTCCAGAATGGGATAACACTTTCAGAAAGAAAACACAGGGTCGGAGAGGATAGATTTGGAGGGATATAAAAATGGAAAGAATGAGTGGCAAGTAATAAGGATAGATAGCTGGAAAGATGACTAAAAACAGGAATCTTCACAAATCCATTTACTGACCTATAATACATTGTTTCAATTGATAATACAACAGCTGCAAAAGAAACAAAGGGCTTTCCACTGCCATTAGCAATCTCTTAATATTTTCTTATTAGTCAATCATACTGGTCTAAAGCTAGCTAAAAATACCACCAGGACTGTTTTCTGAAGAAAATCTATCATCTTGATAATTTGCATAATGAAATGAATATGACAGTATGAAGTATATAATTATATTTCTGTAAGTTTCAATTCCTATAATGCATGAAAATGTGAACTCTGTTGAAAGAGTCTTCCTTTCTCCTGACAGAGTGAAGGATGTGTTTGATTTTGGAATCACTGAACCATGTAAATGTTTATTTAAGGAACTCCAATGAAAAGGTGAAGTCTCCTTAGTTTTACTGCTGGAGTGGTTCTCAGTATGCAAACAATCCTACATAAAAGTACCAATAATGCAAAGTCAAATAGCCTAGAATACATAATGTAGTTTCTTCTTCTCAAAATGAACTAAAGTAACAAAAGTCATATTTTTTGGTATCATGAACAACTGAACCTTGAAGAGAGTAATTCAATCACAAGAAGCCAAAAACATTAAGGGAAATAAGAACTTTGAAATAGGTTGCCAGCTGGGCACCAGTGCTCTGTAAGTGTTCAAATGGGAGTTGGAAAAGTTTTAAGATGAGCATGGTACTGCTGTATACAAGTTGAATTGTTGAATCATAAATTATACAACAGGGGAGGAGACCAGCATGATGAAGAGAGGAGGCCCTCAGGCACAGGGAAGGTTTTACGTAGTATTTAGCACAATACTGAAAAGTACTTTGTAAGGAAAACAAAATTGAAGCATATCCACCACGCCTTACCTCTACTTTCAGAGACATTTAAATAGTCATGTTGTTCCAGTGCAACTAGCTGTGAAGGTTGATTAAAACTATTTCATTAAATTAGACAATTTGAATTAGACATTCATACTGCAGATGATAGCCTATTTTCCTTGCAACTCTCAGACCCAATAGTTCAGGGACCAAGGCACAGTCAAGATTTTTTTCACAATTTGTGACTGCATTTTCAGATTGATTTGTAGAAAGATTAATGTTTCTACATCACAGTAATTCAGTGTAATCCTCTCCATATGCAGAACATGTCAATAAATGCATTGTAGAAGGTAATCAACAAAGAGTTCAGTAGTACCTCTGTATAATATCATAAATCAACAGTTAACATTTTGCAAAATGAATCATTGAACAGCTGTCATTCCCAAGGGTGCAAACATCAACAATTATTTTGGTCCCCTTAGAATGCATTTTTCATTGCATCTTTTTCATTTGCTTTAAAGGTATCTCAAATGTATCATGGATATGGTATAATTTGGTATTAGGTTCAATTTGGTATTGTGCACAGAAATCATGTTTAGATTTAGATGCGTTTATTAGTAAAGGCTGAAGAACTACGTTTCAAATCTCATAAAAGCTATCAAAATCTCCAGAAATGTAAATAATTTTCAACTGTCCCAATTTTTTATCTGTATCATTAGAAGGGAAAATAGGTAGAATTGTAGAAATGATAAGTGATTTCATCTGTCTCCTCTCACTCTGTTGTCCAAAATCCCTCTTTGCCAAGCATTTCTGTTTAGTGCTGAATCTGGACATGCGAATGCAATGGTAAAGGGGGAAATGCTGGTAAAGGTGGGCGGGCGCCCATTCATTCAATTTAAATGCATGCAAATGCACTTAAATCGCCGTTGCACCGTTTTGGGCATGATTTGGATCGTGGCCATTTTCAAGCCTTGGTAAAGTGGACATCTGCATGAATGCAAATGCTGATCGTGTTAATGGTCTCATACCCGACTTCACCAAATTTTCACATCTGAAAAAAGGAGCGACATAATGTAAAATCGGGTCCTTAGAATAATTCTCATAAAATTCCACTCTGGTACTCACTATTGTAATGTTATTTGCCAGACGTGATGCACAGTCAAAGGTGTTCTAAGGGTGCCTTGATTGTATTAATTAGTTAATGCAAAACTACCTTTTCTTTAGATTAAGTGTTAGTTGCCAATTAAGTAATGTTCGATTTATGTTGATTTTGTTTATTTTGTTATTACAAATGTCCTAAAACACAAAATATTGGTCAGGATTTTCCAATCATTTACATGGCAGGAACTTCCAGCCCTGCTGAAAGCAGCCCCCCACTCTAAATTCCTTGGAGGAACAGCCAACAAGCAACACAAATGAGCACTGACTCTGGCAAGACTGGAAGATCCTGCCAATGGCCAATAATGATCTGCCTCCAACAGAAAACCTGAGAATTGGAAAATCCCAGCCATTGTTTACTGGTTTATTTCTGTTGTTCATTGGGAAATGCATCATTTTTACTAAAAGTTATCAGTCTTCATAGTGATAGAAGCATATGTTAATTGTTACAATCATGAAAAAGCATACACAGGTACTGACAAGTGAGAGGGAATTCCATGTAACAGTACTCTTACTAGGGTACAGGGCTTGCAGAAAGCAAATTGTGGGAAATCACTGGCATGCTCTATTGGATTTTTTGTCCATTACTTTTAATAGTTACAGAATTATAAGGGATATAACCATGATTTCCCACGAAAAGCTTTCCATGAGCAATACTCCCTGTTGGAAGAGCTGGATTGTGAAATCACACCTTTTGAAATACTGTTGAATTATCTAATTTGAACAATGGTCTGAGTCCAAAACAGGGATTAGCTTAATACAGGCTTTGCACATTTCTGCCAAAGACATTACAAAAGAATCTAATCCACATATCAAAGTAGCATGATTTGAAACTGAAGTCTTAACATTCTTCAAAATGATCTAGGGAGCAAATCTACTTTTGGCACTGTTACAGCAGTGCAGAAATCTTGTTTTGAAGAAATCAATCTGACTGTAACAAGCCTTTGATATTGTGCCAGATGACAACCAAACTTATGGTATTGTCAGTCCTGAATTCCTTTAGTTGATGTCTTCTTTTGTAACTGAATTTCAGAGAAGTCAGATAACTATACTGGTTGTTTTCTTTGTAGCTGGATCAAATCTATTTGCTGAAACATAATGTTCTGTGCAGAAATAGTCTAAGATTTTTATGTAACACTGGGTCAGCTTTTCAGAGTATTTCAATAAGTTTACAGAGAAGTTCAGATGCAGTCAGATGATTTTGACTAACGATTTTAAAAAATGGTCTGTTTCTTGGTATTGTGAAGCACAGAAGGGGAATATTTTGTTCATCACGCTTGTACTGAATCTTTGAAAATGCTATCCACTTTCCCCACAACTATGCATCTTTTTTCCTTTTTCCAATATTTATCTAATTCCCTTTTGAAAGTTAATATTGAATTTATTTTGAACAATCTTTCAAGGAGCATATTTCAGATAATGAAAAAGATCTAGGATTCTCCGGCCACGCTTTCCTCAAAACTGAAAAATCCCATCCGAGATCAATGAACCTTTGCATGATCCACCCTTCCCACAGTGATTAGCCCTGCTGCTCTTACAGCACCAGTGACTCAGGTTTGATTCCAGCCTTGGGTAATTGTCTGTATGGAGTTTGCACATTCTTCCTGTTTCTCTATGGGTTTCCTTTGGGAGTTCTGGTTTTCTCCTATTGTCCAAAGATGTGCTGGTTAGGTGGATTGGCCATGCTAAACTGTCCCAGTGTCCTAAGATGTGTAGGTTAGGGAGATTAGTAGGGTAAATGTATGGGGTTACAGGTTTAGAGGGAGGGAGAAGCCTGGTTAAGATGCTCTCTCAGAGAGTCGGTACAAGCTCAATGGGACAAATGGCCTCCTTCTGCACTATAGGTATTCTACGATGAAGAGGTAAATATGAGAGGTGACTTGATTGAAGTATATATGATCAACTTAAGAATAAAGCAAGGAACTTGTTGCTTGGAAGCAGAGAATGTGGCCAAGATCCTAAATGAGTACTTTGTATCAGTATTCACCAAGGAGAAGGATGTGGAGGATAGTGAGATTAGCATGGAGCAATTGACTTAAGCTTCGTGCCATTTTTGGGTAGTTCACACCGCTAAGAAGGAGCCATAATAATTGGAAACTGTTCAGTGCCAAGCATGAATCAGATTTTCAGCTGTACACACATTTTCCCAGCTTACTGCACTGATTACCAGCGTAATGAGATGGTAAAATCACATCCGGTGTCACTCATGCATGGAAAAGATACAGTTTAAGAGAATAGTGCACTTTTGCAAGTTGTAAATGAAAAGATAGTTCACAATGTTTAGCTCATTGTCAGAAAACAGTCAAATTGAAGGCCCTGCAAAAGTGGACTGTTCACTCTGGAAGGGTAGTTAAAATGGGTTCAACAGCAGAGGTCATTTATCTGGGAATATTATAGGATTCCTTCAAAGAGATGAGATGGGATTTTCCCCAACATTCTAAGTGTTGAATTTGCTTAAAAACTGGAGTAAAGCCCACTGTTTTTTCCAGCAGGATTTTCAAAGTAAATCTCCCACATACACAGTGCGCTAGCATTCCAGTGGAATCTCATGCAAAATCACAGATGGACCTACTCCTGCAAAGAGGCAGCATGGCACTGAGCAGGCTACTGCATATGTGTCGATCTGTCAAGTGCTGAGATTGGTAAGTGCGTAGTAGCCCCGCACTGCTGGCCTCCCCATCACTGGCCAGCTTGATCTGGACCCCCATATCACTGGCCCTTTGACCCACCCCCTTCCCATGGCCCAATCACTGGCTCTCTGATATGTCTGGGTCAGTCTTGGCACTCCTCCCTCCACTGCCCATCTTGATCTCCCCTCCACGGCAGTCCCGACTGACAGTAGTGACCTTCCCTTGCCACCCCAAACCCTCTGCAATCTCCTCTTCAGCCCCCCCCCCCAAACCCCTCACCTCAGGCGGACCACTGACTCCAATGGCCAGACTCAATTGTTTGCTCCCCTCCCTCTGTCATTGCCAAGTGCAGCATGGCAATGGGATTCCCCCCCCCCATTCCAGTGCCTGGGGGGCAACACTCCTTATTCCCAACCTCCTGGGGAGGAGGGGTCGCCCCCCCTGCACTCCAGTGGGTTTGGGCTGCCAGTTCCCACAAGTGAGAGCTATTGTAAACCTCTCTGGAGTAAAACATTCCTGGCATGGGGGAGATTCTAGAGACTCCAGAGACTTTAGTCCTGGGCCTGCCTGTGATATGGAAATCCTAAATTAAATAAATCATACAGCTCCAACCAATTTCTGGCTTCTGCTTGAGTCTTGTTAAATCAGTGCAGTAGGCTGAGAGAGGTGCCACTGAACCTGACGTTCAGCAAGTTGCAAAATTAGTCACTTGTTGTTTAGTATTTACAGCATTCAGTATATACTCTAATGGAACAGATTTTATTTTAAAATTTATTCTAGCAACGTTGTTAAGTGATTCCCGAGGATTGGTTGACTTCTGCAATTTCTTCACAGTCTATCTCAAGTTTCCGTTTCACACCCACTTCTGGGTATGGCAAGTGTGCATGCTCAATGGGAAAAATTTAAGGTCCGCATCTCAGGATCTGAAACTTAACAATGAGAGCTGGGAAGAAACTAATTCACTTTAATTAAGCATGAATCATCCATTACACCACTATAAATTGATCATTACCAGATGATCAAGTTTCTTTACAGATGAACTTGGAGCAGAAGTCAGATTGAGTGACATTTTAGAAGTAATAGTTTTCTGCAGTTGGTGTTGTGTAGACAGAAAACTAGCTTCCCTTTCATTCTTGGAACAATAAAGGAATTTGTATCAGAAGGTAGTTTTTTTCACACGATCAACTTATATTGTCCATCCAGAATTATCTGGAAATCTGCAACCACAGCTACGTAGTGGTGTAATGGATGATTCATGCTTAATTAAAGTGAATTAGTTTGTTCCCAGCTCTCATCGTTAAGTTTCAGATTCTGAGATGCAGACCTTAAATTTTTCCCATTGAGCATGCACACTTGCCATACCCAGAAGTGGGCGTGAAACGGAAACTTGAGATAGACTGTGAAGAAATTGCGGAAGTCAACCAATCCTCGGGAATCATCTTAACAACCTTGCGAGAGTAAATTTTAAAATAAAATCTGTTCCATTAGAATATATACTGAACACTGTCCATATTTGAAGTTGTGAATTGGACATGCCTTCACTGGGCATAAAGAAAGATACTGCCGGAAATTCAAGGAATATTGCCAAACTGGTAGAGTGTTTCATGGCACATGTAAGCAACATGTAATTAGGATATGCAGAGGATGTTGAAAAGCTAACTGGGAGTTGCCACAGCTGCCAGAACTTTCCACTTTGACTCAAAAGCTGCTGTCATATGCCTGCAGGAGACAACATAATTAAAGAAACAGTCCATTCTGGACTGATTTTACTTTGTACTCATTCTGCAGCAAACACTCTCTGCAAATTGTAAAGGTTGTACTTAATTGGTGAAAATCTGCTTTTTGCTTTCAAGGGCATCAGATTGAACAAAGATATGTTTTGTCCAATGGTTTTTACCTCATAATTAAAGTAACATCCCGTTGATTAAAATGCAGTATTCTTGTTTTTTTTAATAAGCCTAGCCTATGTGATTTAGCATACATTACCTGTGGGATTTTATGAATTCTATATTAGCTTTTATGGAATATATTGCTATTAGGCATAAATGTTGCACACAATGGAGAAGTTTTATTTGCAGATAATTAGTATTACTGTGACAATAGAGAACAGTAGATTTATTTTAAAAATAAATTTGAATATTCTCACATGAACATCATGCAAAAATTATAAAGATACTTCCTGTTTCTGGCTTGGAAAGGACCCAGAACAGAGCTTTGGGCAAAATGTTTAACTATTTGCCAAGTGGATATACTTAATTTATGGCTCTTTTAAGTGAGTGGTATGTACAGTGCAATGTGATAGTATCTAGGGTTACTTGAAGTTAATTTCCCTGCCTTTGCCCCTCACGACAGATAGCAGCAACATATCCAAGCACCCATACTTGTCCAGGTGTTGAAGCATTATAGCTGGGAATCCCTCAGGTTAAAGGTCAGAAAAATCAGCCCATAATTTATGTATCCTGTAATCCACATGGTACTGAGAATTAACATCCTTTGTAGCACAACAAGCACTCAGGCAGATGCTATGCTTAGGCAGTTCTGATTCGGAACTGCATCGTTGTTCCTTCACTGTCACTGGATCAAAATCCTGGAACTCCTTTCCAAACAGCACTGTGGGTGTATCTACACCCATATGGACTGCAGCGGTTCAATAAGATGCTCACTACCACCTTCTCAAGGACAATTAAGGATGGACAATAAATTCCCCAGCATAGTACTGAGAAACAGTGTCAGAGGAGTCATCGTAGATGTCTTGGTCAAAATTTATTCCTTAGTCAACATCACTAAAGAAATAGATTATCTGGTCATTGCAATGCTGTTGTTTGAGGAAACTGAGTAGATTTCAAAAATACATAATTCTAAAACAATTGCCTCTAAAACAATTGCCTCTAAAACAATTTATCTGAGCAAGGTTTTGTTAAAAAAGAAAAAGTAAATTTTTGTAGTGCCTTTCATAAACTCAAAACACCCCAAATCGTCTTACAACCAATGAAGTACTTTTAAATTATATCCATTATTCTTGATTTTGCAATGCAGCTGTGAGATTTTTCAAATGATGCCCAATGACAATAAAGAACAGTGCCTATGCTTAATAGCTATTTTTCAACAGGAAAGCTTGGGAATTTAAAAAAACATTGAGAGGTATTTATGACTCATGGAGTCTTAATATTCTACTTGATTCAGTGCATGGCACAGTGCTCAGACAGGAAAGAAATTCTAGTAAATTAAAGCAAAATAATACATTTGAATAACCTTTATTCTGCAGCAATCTAGTCACATCTTAAGTTAGTTAACTTGCTTCTTTTACGATTTTCAGTTGCTATTTTGCTCCTTGTAATGCAGGAATTAACCCTAATCCTAAAATAATCTTTTATTCCACTGTTATTATGGCCTCGCTCATCCCAAAACCCTAAAATCCTGCCAAGGAATATAGCAATTTCAGGGATTGTAGCACTGGAGAATATTAGAGATATGGAGGGCAAGAATGGAGATTTTTACATTGTGACATTGCTAAGCGGGGAGCCAATATCCGTCATCAAACACAGGAATGATGGTTGAATTGGACTTCACAAGAATTAGGATATGCACAACAACATTTTGGATGACCTCAAGTTTATAAAGGGAGCAAAGTGGAGCCAATCTTGAGGGTAATGGGATTGTAGAGTCTATAGGTAACAAAGACATTAATGAAAATTTATTCAGTGATGGGTTGAGACAGGGGTGGAGTTGGACAATGCTAGAGATGCATTTAGGTGGTCATGATATTTAAGAGTATTTAGGGTTAGAAGTTCATTTCAGGTTTAACAATGACACCAAAGTTGTGGAAGTTCTAGTGCAGTTTCATACTGTAGTCAGGGAAAGTAAAAATGGAGTTTGGATAGGGGAATGGAGACTAACTACTAACAATCTTTTTTACAACGAGCAAAGCCTACTTAGCAAACAAAGCCTTATATGAACAATGCACTATTGCAGTCTACAGAGTCCATTTAAATACAATGGGTGGGATTTTACTGCCTTGCTTGTCCCAAAACTGTAAATTCCTGCCTGAGGGTCAGTGGACCTTTCTATTGTCTACTATTTGCCCGCTCCGATTCCCATATCAGGAACAGCAGTGAAATTCCAGCCAATATATCTGAATTATGACAAACAGAATTCATGACCAAAACTGCAGTTTGAGTAAAAACAAAGGGACAGCAAAATACAGTCAGTGGAGGATAGTTACATAAAACAATACTATGCATAAAGCAAATCATGCTCTTTTACAGCAAAGTGGATTCCAGATAGGATTAATATAAGAATTATCTAATTATCACAATTCTGGCCTTGAGTAGTGGTGTCACCATATGCAGCTAATAAGTTAAATGGTGGAGACTGAAGGCAATAGTTTATTTAATATTTCAATAGCAAAACTTTCCGCATATCCAACACTGGGTGTGGGACAAACCCAATGGGTGAGATTATCCATGCAACCCGCCATGTGTTTCATAGTTGCAGAGGTGGTCTCCCGTTGGCCTGTGGTGGGATCTTCTGGTTCTGCCATTATCAGCCAAATTTCCCATTGAATGCACCTCTTGACACCATAAAACCTAGAGTGGGTGTGCGCCATTAGCAGGATCTGAAAATCCTGCTGATGTGAATGGCCAGAAGGTCCTGACCAAGATTTTGTAACAGTGACTTCCCTGGCGTTGAGAACATAATTTTTTTTGTTCAAGTTCCAATTCTACCAAGCATCAATTATCAAACAAATGGCTCTGGTTAGTGGCGAAAACTGACAAACCATAAAACTATAATCTGGATGTAAGATTACGAATTTAATGAGAAATTGTCATCTCACTACCTGGATGGGACAGGGCAAAAAACAGCTAGGTGACAGCAGTTGACTTATTTTCCTTCCATTAGTGAAAAGACAGCCTACCAGATTTTACCACTATCATGTAATCCCTGCATCTGTCCTAAATTTTCTCTTTACTCTCTGCCCAGGTGATGTTCATCACCCAGGAAGTAGAGACAGAAATCTTCTTCATGATATTTTGTTGATAGTCTCTTGCTGCTGTGATTTACTGTGCCAAAACTCTGATTAATCAATTGAGCTTGGAACTGATAACACTGGTAAATTCAATAACCAGTTATCAAACGAGAATTCATCACCCACTTCAATCATGGTGAATTACATTCCAGGCTTCAGTGAAACCGTATGTAATTTACTTGCAGTACTCATTTCTGTCTCACAAATGCAGGACAAACTATCTCTTGTGGTATAAATCATTTCAAAATTGCTCTTATTTTGTTCCTTCAGACATACTGGGAGAATTTTCCCATCCCAGCCCATCATGGGAATCGTAGGAGGCAGCTGGGGAGGCAGGAGCTCTGGGGATGATTGAGGAGGAGTTGTGGGGGGGGGGGGGGGGGAGACCATTCCAAGGTCCACTGACCTCACTTTTAATGGGTCCCTTTGTTACTGATTGTTCAACTAAGGGGAACAGCTGCTCCCTATTCACCCTGTCTGTGCTCCTCAATCTTGAACACCTCAATCAGGTCACCCCTCTGTCTTCTCTGCTCCAAAGAAAGCAATCCAAGCCTTTCTTTTTTAGCAGTTTTGGGACGAGTGTGGCCAGGAGACCCCTCCCCCCCCAGAGGGGTAAGGGTGGGGTTGGGCTGGAAAATGCGGCGAACCAACCAAAGGTCCATTGGCTTCGACAGAACCAAAAAAATTCCACAAGTGGGAGGGGCCATAACATTCTGTCCATAATTTAATCATTACTTACATTCCACAAATTGTGTTGCTAAGATTTTGTAAGTTAATGTTTATTAATGGCAAAAACAACCTAAAACAAACTCAAAACGAAGGTGATATTTTAATTAGGATTATCAGAAAAATAAAGCAGTTTTCAATCCTGTTTATTTGTGATCGAGGTTGGAAATAGCACAAGGCACAATCCAGAGATGTGCAGGTTAGGTAGATTGCCATGCAAAATTGCCCCTAAGTATCCCAAAATGTGTAGGCTTGGGATTAAATATGTGGGGTTATGGAGATAGGGTGCTGGGGGTGGGCCTGGGTATGATGCTCTGTTGGAGAGTCAGTGTAGACTCAATGGGCCAAATGGCCTCCCTCTGCACTATAGGGATTTTATGGTTCTATTATAATAGAACCTTGGTTTAAATTTCTACAGTATTCCAACTGTACGTTTGAGTTATTTCATCATAATTTGTATATTATTGGGATTTAAACTACTGCATAGTAGGTTTTAATTGTAAACCATCAGAGTTAATGACTTTAAAAGAATTTCATAGGAGAGAATACAGCATATAGGAGATTTACCAGGATGCTGCCTGGGATAGAGCATTTAAGTTATGAAGAGAGGTTGGATAGGCTTGGATTGCTTTCTTTGGAGCAGAGAAGACAGAGGGGTGACCTGATTGAGGTGTTCAAGATTGAGGAGCACAGACAGGGTGAATAGGGAGCAGCTGTTCCCCTTAGTTGAACAATCAGTAACAAAGGGACCCATTAAAAGTGAGGAGTGTGAGGGTTGGTGGGGGGGGGGTGGTTTGAGGAAAAGCTTTTATACTCAAAAGGTGGTGGCGGTCTGGAATGCACTGCCTCGGAGGGTGGTGGAGGCAGGATGCATCATATCCTTTAAAAAGTACCTGGATGAATACTTAGCACACCGTAACATTCAAGTGCTAGCAAGTGGGAATAGGTGGGCAGGTCAGAACATTTCACGCATGGTGCAGATTCGATAGGCCGAAGGGTCTCTTCTGCACTGTAATATTTGTGATTCTGTGATAGTAAGAAATACTGGGAGCAGCTGCACAGCAGAGGTTTCTCCAGCTGACATGATTTCAGTGAATCCTCACTATTTGACTGGCTTTTTCCAACATTGCAAAAGCACTGACCCACTTTCCCTTTGACAAAAGTTCCCTATTGTTAGTGTTGTTGCGAAGTCATGCTTTATATAAAAAATGGTTATTGAATTTACTGTTTGGAAACTGTTAATTGATTTTTAAAAATAAAGGATTGAAGCCAGACTCTCATGGCTTGGAATCACAGTCATAGACGGCTGCAGATGGGCCAAATGCATTCTGAAACACTTGAAATACAGAAAAGCTGTCCGCAAAACCAAACGGAAAGAAAATGAATAGGAGATGTTATGAAGGCAATAAAGGCCATGTGGGATCATCAATAGATCTCCTATGGGCTTCCTGGAGTATGAGCTGGGTTATTGAATAACTGGAGGAGGCTAGACCAATGTGAAGCAGTCAGCAATGATTTTAAGCCTGTAACTTTACCCGGAGATGTAGGTGAAGATTACCTGACTGTGAACTGCAGGATCAGCCCTTTCCTTTGGCAATAAAAGGTGTTGGAGATGGAAAGTTGAGGTTTGGCTGAATTACTATATTTGGTAATGCAGAAAATCTTTTTCCTCCATCTTTCTCTACAAACAACTTCCAAATGTAAAAATCTTTTCTGGTTAAAAAAACACCATTATGTCTCTTTTTGGGAAGCTCAAGCCTTATGACACCAATGTGGAAGACTGGGCCCAGTACATTGACACACACATTACTTCTTCCATGCTAAAATTTGAAGATGATGAAAAACAAAAACTGATATTGTTAACAGCAGATGGGCCCTGATTTTCAGTATGATAAGAAATCTGACTAATTAACTTTGCAAGAATTTAGCAACACCAATTTATAATCCAACCGATTTATTTGATAGTAAAAAAGCGAGCTTTCGACTCTTGGGTCTTCCTCAGGCAAATGCAGTGTTCTGGTCTGCAATAGCACACATCAGCACAGACAGTCAGAGATTGCTGATTAGAATGCGAATCCTTACATCTAACCTGCTATTCAAGTGTTAAAGTGGCTAACAATGTGTGTGAAGGGCATCCTGAGCATTGTTAGAGAATTGTGTATTTTCTCCAGACAGCACAGTAAGTGAGGTTTTTTGCTAACCCAGGCAAGTTACGGGGGTTACAGATAGTGTGTCATGAAGCCAAGATCCCTGTTAAGACCATCCTCATGTGTGTGGAGCTTGGCTATCAGTCTCTGCTCAGCGACTCTGCGCTGTTGTGTATCACGAAAGCCCCTTGAAGAACATTTACCCGCAGGTCGGAGGCCGAATGCCCATGACTGCTGAAGTGTTCGCCCACAGGCAGGGAACTGTTTTGCCTGGTGATTGTTGAGCGATGCTCATTCATCCGCTGTCGTAGTGTCTGCATGGTCTCCCCAATATACCATGCTTCGGGACATCCTTTCTTGCAACGTATTAGGTAGACAACGTTGGCCGAGTTGCAAGTGTATGTATCGTGTACCTGGTGAATGGTATCCTCACGTTTGATGATGTCGTCCATGTCTATGATCTGGCATGTCTTGCAGAGGTTGCTGTGGCAGGTTGTGTGGTATTGTGGTCACTGTTCTCCTGAAGGTTGGGTAGTTTGCTGCGAACAATGATCTGTTTGAGGTTGTGCGGTTGTCTGAAAGCAAGAAGTGGGGGGGTGGGGATGGCCCTAGCGAGATGTTCATCGTCATCAATGATATGTTGAAGATTCTGGAGAAGATGTCATAGCTTCTCCGCTCCGGAGAAGTACTGGACAACAAAGGGTACTCTGTCCACCGTGTCCCGTGTTCGTCTTCTGAGGAGGTCAGTGTGGTTTATCGTTGTGGCACGTTGGAACTGTCGATCGATGAATCAAGCGCCATATCCTGTTCTCACGAGGGCATCCTTCAGCGTCTGGAGGTGTCTGTCACGATCCTCCTCATCTGAGCAAATTCTGTGTATACGGAGGGCTGTCCATAGGGAATGGCTTCTTTAACGTGTCTAGGGTGGAAGCTGGAGAAGTGGAGCATTGTGAGGTTGTCTGTCGGTTTGCGGTACAGTGAGGTGCTGAGGTGACCGTCCTTGATGGAGATGCGTGTGTCCAAGAATGCAACAGATTCTGGAGAATAGTCCATGGTGAGTCTGATGGTGGGATGGAACTTGTTGATATCATCGTACAGTTGTTTCAATGATTGTCACCATGAGTCCAAAGGAAAAAGATGTCATCAATGTATCTAGTATATAACCTTGGTTGGAGATCTCGTGTGGTGAAGAAGTCTTGTTCGAACCTGTGCATGAAGATGTTGGCATACTGAGGTGCGATTGAGCCTGTAATTCCCAAATTTGGTGGGGAGGGTGGAAAATCAAAATAGAACCTTTAATTCTGCAAGGGCAGAAAGAACTTTTGCAACAGATGATGTGGTTCACATAAGGAACCTCGGATAGTCCAGATGGGTCCTTGAGATTGTTATAGAGAAAACGGGACAACTATTTCACAAGAACAAAGTTCAGAGTACTTCAGGCAGCATGGTGGCACAGTGGTTAGCACTGCTGTCTCACAGCACCAGGGACCGAAGTTCAATTTTGGCCTCAGGTGACTGTCTGTGTGGAGTTTGCACGTTCTCCCCAGTTTCCTCCAGATGCTCTGGTTTCCTCCCTCAGTCCAAATATGCGTGAGTTAGATTGATTGACCTTACTAAATTGTCCCTTAGTGTCAGGGGGACTGGCTAAGTTAAATTTATAGAACATAGAACATAACAGCACAGAACAGGCCCTTCGGCCTTCAATGTTGTGCCGACCAATATAAAAAGCAATGACCCTCCAAACTAAACCATTCCCTTCTCTTCCATATACTTATCAACTAACCTCTTAAACGCCACCAAACTTGGCGCATCTACAACCGCTGCAGGCAGGGCATTCCACCCCCGAACCACCCTTTGGGTAAAGAACCTGCCTCTGATATCCGTCCTATAACTATCACCCCTTAATTTAAAGCTGTGTCCGCTCGTGCTAGCTTTTTCCATCCTAGGAAAAAGGCTATCACTGTCCACCCTATCTAAACCTCTAATCATCTTATATTTTTCGATCAGGTCCCCTCTTAGCCTCCTCCTTTCTAACGAAAACAACCTCAAATCCCTCAGCCTCTCCTCATAAGACCTGCCCTCCATACAGGCAACATCCTGGTAAACCTCCTCTGTACCCTCTCCAATGCCTCCACATCTTTCTTATAATGTGGGAACCAGAACTGCACACAAAACTCCAAGTGCGGCCGCACTAGAGTTTTGTACAGTTGCAACATGACGTTGCGGCTCCGAAATTCAATCCCTCTACCAATAAAAGCCAAAAATGGTGTTATGAGGATAGAGTCTGGGTGGTCAGTGCAGACTCAATGGGCCAAATGGTCTCCTTCTGTACTGTAGGAATCAATGGTTCAAATACCCTAAAGAAGCACTTGAATCAGAGGCGAGCGAGTCCGTGCCTGAGAAGCCCCACCCCCCCATCATCCATGGTGATAACTGCTGCCAGTGCCAGCCCTCAGCTCAAAGTTGACTCTTGTTGACCTCTGTGGATAGTGAAGGCATGGACTTGATGATGGAGGCTGAAGAAGTGGGCCTGTGGGCTGAAGCAGAACCTGAGGCGGAACCTGCTTCTGTAACCTTGTGACACGCCCTCCGAAAGAGAAGCTCCTCCATTCGGTTTATATAGCCTGTTCTGGTCCCACCTTCAAAGATCTCTACCCACGCAATGGAAAGGACCTTCTCACAGTAGGGGTGCTGGGAGAGATGCTGATCTAATGGGGCAGGGATGTTATGACAGTCACAAAGATCACAGATCTCCCTGTGGACTTCCTACATTATGAGCTGCCTTATTGAGTGAGCAGGGGGTTTGCTGTGTGGGAAATAGTCAGCAGGAGTTTGTAAGCTTGTTACTTTACCTGGACCGGATTTGTAAGTCCTGAGGTGAAGGTTACCTGACTGTAAGCTGTAGAATCAGCCCTTTCCTTTGGTGCACAATAAAGAGTGTCGGTGATGGGGAACTGGCATTGGTTGAATTGCTCTATCCCATTAACAAAGCATCCAGTCAATCAACTTGGTATTCATCTGGGTGGAAATAAACCATTGGACGTGATCATTTGGACAATGGAACCTGTGCTAAGAGGAATTCCAAGCCATGATCTAATCAAAGTAACTGAAAACACGATCATATTTGGACACAAGACTGTTGGAGAGAGAAAGTCATTTGTCAAGCTAATCTATTGAGTATTTATCATCCGTTTTCTCTGCAAAACAGGACAAATGACTAAGGCCTGAAGTAGGTTCCTTCCCTCACTCTCACTCTCTATCCAATCTGCAAATTTTAACCTTATCTACTGATTTTGACTATTCAGGTGTCACAGAGAGCTTTTGAAAAGAACTCAATCCAGTATTGCTGTCTCCAGGAATGAGTGGAGGCTCGCCCAATGGGAAGCAGTCGGCAGGAGTTTTTAAGCTGGTTACTTTAACCGAACTGCAGTTTTAGGTGCCGAGATGAAGACTACTTGATTATAAGTTGCAGGAGTGGTCCTTTTGGTGTACAATAAAGGGTATCGGTGACAGGAAACTGGCATTTGCTCCACTTGCTCAGTGAGGCAGCTCATATTGCATTTAAATTTTATCCATTTCACAATAAGTTGGAGCAAAGCCAAACCATTATTGTCAATTCAAACAAATGGTTACGTTCATCAAAATCACTTCAATATAACTTGTTTCTTTTCAAAAAAACTTGAAAGCTGTTTTGTTTGTTTGCAGATAAAAAAGATGTACGTTCTCTTGGTACTGTTGCTGTGATGCCACTACACTCACATTCTCCTTCCCAAACTAAAAGCTTTGCCAAAGTTATTTAACATTATAGTGGTCATTAAACATTGCCATGTTTCCCTTAAACCATTTTACTGGTTGGCATTGACCATGCTAAAACCATAGCTTAGTTGGCAGCATTCTTGCCTCAGAGTCAGAAAGCTGTTGGTTTAGGCGTCATCATTCCAGAGACCTGAGCATATTCCAATGCAGTATTAAGAGAGTGTTGCACCATCTTTTGGCTAAGGTGGCTTGGTTAAATATCTTCCTTCTTAACAGAATGTAGAAAATTCCACTGCTCTGTATCGAAGAAGAGCAGGAGAGTTATTCCCAGTGTCCTGAACAATACTTACCTCATTAAAACCATAATTTAAAAAAATCATAATTTTGCTGTTTGTGAGATTATGTATCAAACATTGTAACATTCAAACACTTCAAAAGTTAGGCACTTCTTATGCCCTGAAGCTGTTACAAGATGCAGGCTGGAATTCTCCAGTGTGATATACCCTGCTACCATTGCCAGCAAGAATGGAGAATTTGGCACTCAGCCAAAATTCCATTCACTGCAGTGGAGAATCCCAGCTGCAGGCAAGGTTGGAGAATTCCGGTTATAATACAAATGCTTGTTTTTGCCATTTTCGGTATTCAATCTTAAATTGTGAGTAGTAAAAATATTATTGAACACAAAATCCAATGATTTTGGTGCTAAAAACTTGTGATAACAATAGAGAAGAAATACAAGTTAAAAAATGGTTTATATTATTTTCATGACATGGCAATAGAAATACTGAAAAAAGCACAGAAACTAAGAAAGGATTCAGTAACATTCACATTTAATGCAAAGCAGAAAAAATACTGTTAACTATGCTCAGAACAGATATTAATTAGAGGAAAAGTATTTCAAGGTTTTATTACAGGACAATTTAAATCTAGAGTTCTCTTAAAAATGTGACAAAAGCAGCTTTGCAGGCAGTTTTTGAATCAAAGTTGCCCTTTCCATTTATCAGTTATTTTATAGAATTTTCATCATATAAAAGTCTTTATGTCAGTTAAATTCAGAGCCCTTTGTTTACTGTATGCTGCCAAGTGATAGTGGAAGGAATATTGCAAATATTTGTAATACCAAAAAACATGTGATACAAAGGCATATGATGTAATAATGGTTAATTGTGCAATTTGTATAAAATGGAAATTAAGTGCTGTCTTTCACCTTTCTTAGATAAACCAATTCCTGATCAGTAATTATAAAATACAAATCAAACAAACAAGTGGAAACCAACACAACCCCTTTTTCCTCACAGGATATCTTATTAGGTAAGAAACCAGCTCTTTTGTTACTGTTGATTCAGAGAACTTATTGCATGCACTTTGATAAGTCTCTGTCCAGGTTCAAGCTGAGCTGACCTGTTCAAAAGTGGCATCACTTACCAATTTCCCAAGTAGAAAGATCATTAGCTTCAATTTCCTTCTGTCCAATGTAGTACCAAATGCAGGCCATCCAATGGGCTATCAGGGCAAACATGGACATGAGCAATGTGAGGACCACGGCACTGTACTGTGAATAACGATCCAATTTCTGAAGCAGCCGTAGCAGACGCAGCAAGCGCACGGTTTTCAGCAGATGAACCCCAAAATACTGTGGAATTAATTAATAATTAGTCTCACAAAAATGTCTTTTTACGTGAGAAAAATTTTATTTTTCTGCTGAGAATGAAAGGCTAGTTAATTGTTGATAACAATCACAGTTTACTCGCTAAAAACCTATAGTAATAAAATCACAAGCAGTTATATTCCAATGGCATTGCATTCAGGGAATGATCAGAGCAGAAGATTTCAACTGTTTTGTGAGAAGTGTCTCCTCACATCCTCATGGTTCTTTGCCCTCAAGACAGCAACAGCTCTCCAAAATATATAAGGCTATTACTGATATTTAAATAAGTAGCCCAAAAACAAAAATAATGACAAAGTCAACAAAAAGAGAACGACCGAAATACACACAACTGAGATCCCTTGTGAATTCAAGGTCTAAAGATCCCAGTTTGAAAACCAATGATCTAAAAATACTGTTGGATACTTTAGAAAATCATCATCTATAAATAATAGATATTTGCTCAACTTACCGACCAAACTTTTACAAAAGGATTCAGACAAAAGTATTATTGTTTGAGAATAGAGAAGAATAGAGCAGTCTTGTTTTAGAATTATATTTAAGCACAAATCTGAACTCAAATGTATTTAAAATTGGTTGCCCGCCTCCAATTTTGCTGTGAAAAGTGCAATTTACAAACATACCTTAAATCCTTAATTGCACACTCAAATCACATTCAAAGAACATGAGAATGCAGTACTATTTTTTAATTGTAGGAAGCACTGGTAATATGTTGTTCCATTGCTTACCAATAATCTGATATGACTTTGTAACACCATGCTTTAAAAACAATTTTGTGTAAAATATGGTGGCACATTGAGTGAGATGTGGGGGGGAAGAAGTGACGGCTTTGATCGTGGTGTAGAGAGGGAAATATGCCAGCTTTGAATGCAGTGTGGGAGAGCCCCTGAGACTTCTGTAGCGGAGGGGGGGAGGTTACTTTCTTTCCTTTTGAACTTTAAAAACGGTGCCCCAAATCTCGATGCAACTGTGCTTTATCATATAAAAATTGCATTTTACTGTATAAAAGTTGCATTTTTACATAAAATACAACCACCCTGTTATTCTTTTGGCAAAATTGCATTTGGTCTGGTAGGAAAAATAGCCAGTTTCTCTGGAGAGAAACATGCCAGTTTTCAGTCAGACTTTGACACTTTAGTACTTTTTGATAAGACTCTGCCCATTATTTTCAGCAATCCTTTCATTGGGTGTCTATGGCTTTGTGCTATTTATTAAAGTCTGAAACTGATATAGTAAGTCTGTAGGCAGGGTTTTACCACAGACCTTATGGCCCTGATGTCAGAGTGAAATGGCTGGACCTGAGTCTGCATTTAGCTCCAGGAATGCTGTCCAATTAAGGGAGCTCCGAATGCTGTGAGCTTAATCAGAGGGCCAGCAGCACTAGAACTTTGGTAATCTCTCTGAGAGAGGTAAGCACTTCTGTTGGCGGTGAACATAAAGTTGCTCTCAGAAAGATAATTTAAAATAGAATTCAAAGGTACCAGGCCTCATTGGAGCCAATAGAGTGGCTTTTGCTTTAGCCTCCATCTCCCGTTGGTGTCTAGACTGTTGCAAGGAGACCATGTTCATGAAGCTGGAATGAGTGCAGCTTGGTTGTTGGCAAAATGCTTGGGAAAACTGCTCTTATTAGGGACTTGAATTATTTATTTAGAATTTCATTTGAGCACAAATTTGGATTCAATGTATTTAAAATTGGTTGCCCGCCTCCATTCACCACTAGAAAGCTTCCCTGACAGCAGGACTGCAGCAGGGAACTGTCCGGCCTGTCTCCCTGCTATTTTAAAGGCACCCCTTCACAGAATTGTGTAGGAGGAGGGCATATGGTCCTTTGTGTTTGCTCAGTAAGAGGTCTGGCAACACCAATTTTAAAGCTAACCAATTTATTTATTTCATAGTAAATCTGCTAGCTTTCGGCGTTTGTGCCTTCGTCAGGCAAATGAGGTGTTCTGGTCTCCAAAAGCACACATATCAGCATAGACAGTGCGTTTATGTGTGCTTTTGGAGACCAGAACACCTCATTCGCCTGACGAAGGCACAAACGCCGAAAGCTAGCAGATTTACTATCAAATAAATTGGTTGGATTTAAAATTGGTGTTGCCAGACCTCTTACTGAGTTTACCCCAGTCCAACGCCGGCATCTCTACATAATTACCTTTGTGTTTGCACCAGCTCTTCAAACGACATTGTAACATAATGACATTTCTCTGTCATTCCCCATACCCCATACACACAATTAATATTCAAATAATCACCTAATGCCTTCTTGAAAGCCTTATTGAATGTGCCTCCATAATACTTCCGGCCAGAGTGCAAAAAAGCTTTTTCTTACATCACCTTTGCTTTATTTACAAATCACTTTAAATCTGTGTCCTCGTTTGATACTTTTGCAAGTGGGAACAGATTCTCCTATCTACTCTGTCCAGCCCCTTTAAGATTTTCAACATCTCTATCAAACCTCCTCTTAGCTTACTTCTCTGCAAAAAGACCAGTTTCAACCTTGCCAATCTATCCTCGTAACTAAGAATTTCATATCTGGAACCATACCTGTAAACTTTTTCTGCACTCTCTCCAGTGCATTCACATCCTTTCTATAGCATGGCACCCAGAATTGTGTGCAATATTCCAGCTGAGTTCTAACTAATATCTTCTATAAGTTCAGCATTATCTCCTTGCTTTTGTACTCTATGCATCTATTAATAAAGCCCACAATATTAGATGTTATCCCACCCACACCACGACATGGTAGCACAGTAGTTAGCACTGCTGTCTCATAGCGCCAGGAACCTAGGTTAGATTCCTGGTTTGGGTTACTGTTTGTGTGGAGTTTGCACATTCTCCCCACATCCTCTGGGTGCTCCAGTTTCCTCCCACAGTCCAAAAATGTGCAGGTTAAATTTATTGGCCATGTTAAATTGCTCCTTGGTGTTACAGGGATGTCAGGGGGATTAGTAGGGTAAATATATGGAGTTACAGGGCTTGGGTGGGATTGTTGTCAGTGCAGACTCAATGGCCTCCTTCTGCACTGTGCATATCTTATTCTATCCCCATACCACCTTTCCTTGGTACCAGTAAAATCCTGCCTTATAAATCCAGGTAAGAAAATTGATCGGTATCATCTTGATTCGTGTGGACCATTAATTCTGTGTAATATTTGAACAGTTCAGTAGAAGAGATTGAGTTGGATTTATCCTCTTACACAAATTATGTCATAATTATATCTGAAACGTAATTATCCTGATCTAAAGTCCATTGGCCAATCAATTAATGATAGTCACTGAAATCTTGCTGGCATTTAGGCCAGCAAGATCTTAAAGCCCCACCACTAGTGAATGGTGCATCACTTTCCACCAACATGAAACACGCCACAGAGGAGGGGAAAAAAATACTACCATCATATTGGCCGAGGGGGAAGTTGATTTTAGAAGATAAAAGCAGCAGAATGAAGCAGAATTATGTTATAACAACACCCCAGACAAATTCTCTAGGGTGAAGTATCACATTTGTCCCCTAAGGAAACCGAGAGAGAATTGGGACCAAGCTAGGTTGCCTTTTAATTGAAATTAAAATATATTCAAATACAGGGCTCTAAAGTTATGAATTTTTCCCCCAAAAATTGAAGTTTCATATTGGTGAGAAAACCAAAGTGATCTGCAATGATCTCTCTACAGCAGTCCCACACAGTGCACTGAACAAACCCCCATGTGAAACCCTCAGTATGGAGCCCCAGGCGTGTGATTCTCTCAAACTGGCCCGAGAGTCAGTTAACAAGGGTCTTGTTAACAAGGGGGAGCTGCATTGAAGTGCTCTCTCAGCATTAACAGCCAGTCACATCAGGAGGACGGAAGTGCATAGACCAGCTCCACATTTCATGGAGGGAGATCTAAATGGCTTCTGCATGCCGTGGAGAAAAGGCAAGATATTCTGTCCCTCAAGAGGGTAGACAACCCAGCAGCAGGGAGTGGATGCAATGGCTGTGGTGTCAGGTCATGGACTGACATGGAGGACTGGCACCCAATGCCAGGACAAAATGAACAATGTTATTCTGGGTGAGTGTCCACGAGTGAAGCAAGTCATGTGAAGTCAACGTGCACCACAGAAGTGAGGATGCACAAAACCTTCATATAACCTGTCTCAAGTAAGGCCTTGGTTGGCCTTGCCACAGGCGGCCAAATCTGTCAGCCACCACAGCAGCAACGAGGATTACTGCCAACTTTGGCTCAATCCTGGCATTCATGATTCCTCTAGGGGATGGGAAGGACAGCGGGAAAGATAGCATTATTCATCTCAGGCACCTCAAACTCTCCCAGCACCCCGTGTCCTCATGATGCTGGGCCATGACAACCCTTACACCATGCGCCTCCTCCATTGGCTGCCAATCTTTACCACATCATTGCCTCAGAGGCTGTGGGCCCTGCCCATGCCCCTTCATAGTTGCCAATAGTTTCCAATACAACTGTACGTGTCCCTTCACATGATGCGGAATGATGCCTTCTGCACCCTCAATAAAGTTGCATGGTCACTGGTCAGCAATGGTCAACCTTTTCAGATATGGACTCCAGTACCACAAGTCATTGACAGCGTGTAGCATATTTAACTCAGCACTCTGGTGATTACATAGGGTATAAGATCCTCATTGAGATACCCTTACAACATAACCTGTGTGCAAATGCCTGGACATGTGATGTAAACTAGCTTCCAAGCATGGCGTTCAGTTCAGACAGATGATAAAAAAGCATCCTCCTGACTTTCATGCAATGGGTGCCCATTGTAGGGAGCACTCCACAGTTCATGCAGGAGCTGTGTTAATATCTGCTAAACTCCCTTGGTTGGAGGGACAGCTGCCAGACTTTGTGTTTGTAACTATTAGTGAGATCTGGGATTGCATGTCTGCAATAAACCACAGAGCCTGTCCAGCAGATGGATAGCAGAGTAACCAGTGTAACATTAGTGATATTTGAACTCAACTTCTTATTAAACCTCTCGGGTGTCTTTCAGCAGGCAGGGAGAATGCTCACCACACAAGCCCCAACCAGCAGCGACCCTTGACCTGAGGATCCCTAACCTAGCTTGAGCTCCCCTCCTCACCACGCCCTTACACCCTTCAAGACCCCCACTCCAACCCACTGTGGCAGCACCTGACCTGTCCTTTTACACCCTGGAGGTTGGCATACTCACTTCCTCAGACACTCTTGCAACTGTGAAGTCTGAACCACACTTCAAGAGACCAGCAGTGATTCATGTCAGAGAGCTGGGAACATTCTGGAAGGGCGGATAGTCTGAACCGAACTCGCAATTGAAATTGAATCAGTCAATTTAATGGGATATATGCTTATCAGCCTCGTATCTAGAATGGTGCCAGTAGAAAGGGGCTGGGAAGATTACAAACTGTTTGGTGTGGGACACAAACCAATTTTTAGGCTTGCACGCTGTTTTCTGGGATTAGCACAATCTGTACTGATCACAGCAAGGCTTGAAAATCACCTCTATCAGGTTGCATTTTACTCTTACTTACATTTTTAAAAATGTGTTATGTTCTGTCTATGTTTGACTGACCCTCCTGTACAGTCTTAATTGATTCACTGAAAACATGTAAATGCTGGTTTTTATTCCTGATAATTTATTTCTACAATCACAACTCTCTGTTCTGGCATCCAAGTGTAGCTTTGCTAGTACTGGACAGACATTGTGTAAAGTCTCTATGCTCCCAGTCAGGCTCAATCATTTCAGCCTCAACTTACACTATCTCACACCCTGTCCTCTCATTAAAAACCCCAAACGCCTCTGAAACCTTTGCTTTATACTGCCAGGTTTGAGATTTCGAAAGGGAAGAGGGCAGTAGCAAATTGGCTTTCACCAAACCCAACTTCAATATCCAAACACTCCACACACGTCACCTCCTTGGCCTTTGGCTGGTGTATCCTCCTTCAGCTAAGTTCTATGGGGCAATAGTATTGTGGATTATTTTCTGATAACGTTTAGCATTGTACTGCAGTGGTTTCCAATTGCCTGTTGCAGTGGTTTGTCATTGCCTTTTGCAATGTGGCTGACAAGAAAACTTTCCTTCTCTTACTGCCTGCTATCAGGGGTACTGAAAGGATTTACAGGCTGATTGTCAGCTTGTTTGACCACAATAGGAATACTCCTTCTGTGGCCGTCAATCCTGGAATTGGACTAGAACCTAAAGCTTCTAGCCCAGAGGTAGAGATGCTGCCCACAGCATCGTAATATCTCCTAGCTGCTATTGCAGTTAGTTTTAAAAAAGAACTGGGTCGTTATACATCTTAGTGGATAATTCAATTTCTTGGTAAGATATTGGGTCATGTAGAAGAGAACATAATTAATCTCATGGACTGAGTTGGATGTGTATCGTATACATGGTGTCTGTCTCTTTAAGACGGTATAGCAGAAAAGGAGCACTTGATTTGGGGCACCCATGGGATCTGAAAATGAGTGATCACCCCAGGGGATGACGTCTTTTCTCAGGTAGGATCATCTACCAGCCATGTAGTTAACATCAAAGACTGGAGCTGCAACTTCTGCCCACCATTTCTATACATTCTTATGTAATTAGAGTACTGTCTTCTCATATGGGAAGTTACTCACGTAAGTGGCACTATCAACATGTGGAAGGGAAAGGAAATGAAAAAAATGAATTACTTAAAAATGTATGAACTAAAACATTCCACTTTTTTATGTGCCAGAATTAGAAATAAAATTATGTTCAAGCTAATCGCAGAGTCTGTCTAATTCTGGAATCCAAAAATTGGTCTTGCAACCTAGAACAAACAGAAATAAGGTATAATAGAAACAGAAAATGTTGTAAAATCTCAACAGGTCTGACAGCATTTGTGGAGAGAGAATAGAGCCAATGTTTTGATGATGAAATATTGGCTCTATTCTTTCTCCACAGGTGCTCCACAAATTCTCTGTTGGACCTACTGAATTTTTCCAGCATTTTCTGTTTCAGATTACAGAATCTATAGTATTTTGCTTTTATCTTAAAAACAAGGTAAAACTCAGCCAATTTTCTGACTTAATGTACTTATATTGTGATCTGTGTCTTTCTTCATTTCAATATTTCTTAAACAGACAGACTCACCACATTGATATTGAATGCATAGAGGAGGTCAAAGGGAAGTGCAGCTATAAGATCCACGAAGAACCAGGTAGTTGCATAGTGCACACAAATTGAGCGAGGATCATAGACAACCTGTCCAGACTTACTGACATATGTTGTCCGAAAATTCAGCATGATATCTAGAAAATAAAAATAATAGTGAAAGGTTTAATTTCAAAATAATCACTTAAAGGTTTCATTGTGTAGAAAAGAACAGAACAAAAATCATTTTAGAAAAAAAGAAATGGGAAATAAATACATTGGGTATGGAGATCAGGTTCTGTATTTAAATATTATTTTTAGACCAATAAATGCACTCTTTGGAATTAATAAGAAATCTTTTGGTACATTAAAATTCAATGCTTGGATCAGCTATTTATTTAGCTAGAGTCAGTGGTATGAGAAATTATTTAGTCTGCACATATGATTGACAACACATGTCCAAAGAAATTGCACCAGCATGGAGCTCTGGTTGTATCATTGTTTATTTTATTCAGTCAGCAGCAAATACAAGAGGACTTGCCCTTAATAAACCTCAAATACCTTCACTGTACTCAAAATTCCCAGATCACTGCCCATGATTTTCCAATATGAAGCATATGAAGGACTTTGCCGCAGACAAGAGTAAAAATAATTTACCTTTTAGAGTGATCAGAAGCTTCCATTTAATGTACCAAGTGCAGTTTTTGTTCAGGAACAGCAGTGACAAGTATCAACCAGTACAAATATCAACCAAAAGATAGTCATTTATATTTTCTCCTAGCAGTGAATTGTCTCTAGGAATTTGCTGAAAACCTAATATGTGAGGATTTGTCTCTGGAAGCACCATTGCTGCTTCTTTACTGTGCAGTTCAGGAAGCAACACCTTATTTTAAAAACAGCATGGAGCAGAATCTTGCCAAAAAATGACAGCGTCAAGATCTGGCTGAAAACTATTACACTATCTGACTATTAGAGTGTTCTTGCAACCGGTCTCCCATCGTCCACACAACTCGGGCTCATCCAAAACTCTCGATGCCTTTAACCTAATTCACACAAATTTCTGTTCACTCGTCACCCCTATGATCAATGATAATAATGGTTCACAGACCGGTAACACTTCAATTTTAAGATATTCATCCTTATTTTCAAATCTCTCTATAACCTCCTCCAGTCCCACAACCTACATGATTCCTGAGCTTATCCAATTCTAATTTCTTGCACATCCATGATTTTTATTGTTCTCTCATTAGCATGTTTCTCCTCTTCCTTCTACCCCCAAACAGTTAATGTCAGCAGTGCCCCCCCCACCTTCTTCCCTCCAAACACCGTTCCCGCCACCACAAACAGTCAACACCAACATCCTCCACACTCCAAAGAGCCTTCGCTGGCATCACACTCCTTCCTCCACTACTCCCCAAAACAGTCATCACTGGCATCCTCGCCTCTCCCATGTCCACCTCACCCCCCCATCACCACAAATAAATGAATCCCCACACGTGAGAGTCCCCATGGGGCCCATCCCTGGTACTGCCCCGGCACAGATTTAATCTGTACCGGGGGCAGTGTTGGGGGTATTGTCAGGGCACTGCCTGGCTGTGTCCCTCTCCCCCAGAGGCTGAGTGAACCTACTGTACATCTTACTGACGTGATATCACTTCACTAAGGTATGAAAATTTAGTGAAGGGTGAATATATGGCAAGGAGGGAATGTAATGACATTAAAATTTGGTTAAATGTATTAAAATAAGGTTCTTGCACATTATGAACTTGAGTATGTCGCTAACGAGGGGTGGTGAAAATTGGAAATCGTGATCTCTCCAGTGACACTTGTGATTTTTGGGTTTCACTGAAAATTGGGCTCCACCTCCAATCCCGGGGATGGAGAATGCAGGCTCACAATCACGACAATATAAGTATCCATTTGTAATTTTCTTCAGAAGAGAATTTTACATTAGAAGTGAGAGCATTTGGAGCAAAACATATTTTATTGTGTTTCTTTTTGTTTAGTCTCACACTGAATTCTCTAGCAGTAGCCTGTTTTTCCATCCTGAAACATCTCCATCTGGTGTCTTGCAAGGATCTCTTCTTGGCTGCTTGATGTTCCTCATCTTCACACCGTTTCTTCAGTAGGAAACATGGGATCAGCTTTCATTTGTACACAGGTGACTTCCAGCTCACCTGTCATGCCTCCTTTGATATCTCCACTGCTACATCTTGCATGACATCCAGTTCTTAAGTGCAGTTGGAGCGAATGAGTCACTGAAGTTATATTTAATAGGTGCCAAGAAGTGTAGTATGATGCACTGGAATTCTCAGTTGGTGAGAGTAGGACAAATACAGTCATTTGGACACTAAAGAACAGGGATTGAAACAGTTCAATCTATTATAAGAGTTTAGTATGAATTGTGAAGTCAGAAGGGGTCATTTTCTAACTTCAAACTGGAAGATGAACCTTGCTCACTTACGCTGCATGTTTTTAAGTTTGGCATGGGCTTTATGTTATTTCTTGAATCTAAAACAGTTGGAAAATGGTGAGATGCAGCACAAGTTGGAAAATTACTCCTGATATGTTAGTTCCTTAGGGATTCTCAGCAACAACTTGCAATTACATAGCAGTTTTAATAAGGTAAAAATATCCCAAGATACTTCACTGAAGCACTCACCAACAAAATTTGACACCGATACACAGAGACAGTTCTTCAGACAGATTATCAAATTTAGAGCAGCATCTTTAACGGACAAAAGAGTGGTAGAAGTTTCGGGAAGGAAGTCTGAAGCTTAGATCCTAGGCTACTGAAAGCATAGCTGCTAATGAAAGAACAATAAAAATCATGGATGTGCAAGAAGTTAGAATTGGATGAGCTCAGAGATCACATAGGTTGTGGGACTGGAGGATGGTACGGAGATGGAGTCGGGGGAGATTATGGAGAGATTTGAAAACAAGGATGAATATTTTAAAATTGAAGTGTTACCAGTCTATGAGTCATTATAATCATTGATCACAGGAGTGATGAGTGAACAGAAATTTGTGTGAATTAGGTTAAAGGCATTGAGAGTTTTGGATGAGCCCGAGTTGTGTGGATGATGGGAGACTGGTTGCAAGAACACTCTAATAGTCAGGCAACAAAAGCCTGAATGAGGGTTTCAGCAGCAAGGACAACTGAGCTAGGAGCTGAAGTGAACATTGTTACAGAGTTGGAAGTAGATCTTGGTGATGGAGTGGATGAGGTTGACAGCTCAACCCAGAGTCCAAGAGAATCAAGATCATGAATGTTCTAATTCAGATTCAGATAGTAGCCATAGAGGGAAACAGTCAGTGGCTGGAAACTGAAGTTTGCAATGGCTTGGACTTTCCAATATTGGCTGGAAAATATTTCCATTCATCCAGTACTGGTTATCAGATAAGGAATGTGACAAATCAGAGGAAATGGAAGAAATAGTAGTGAGGTAGATCCTGGGGGACACCATAGGTAATAGTGTGAGAAAGGGAAGAACAACAACCAGAAATAATTCTCTGGCCATGACTAGATAGATAAAAATGTAAGCAAGGGAAAGCTGGTTGTGGTAAAATGCGTCAAAGGTTGGAAGAAAGGTGAGAGGATAAGAAAGATAGTTTACTATGGTTGCAGTGACAAAATATGTTATTTATAATTTTATTAAGGGGAGTTTTAGTGTTTTGACAGGCGTGGAAACATGGCCGGAAGGATTCAAAACACATCTTGGAAAGATGGGGATGGATTTGGACTGCAGCAACATGTTCAAGAACTTTGGAGAGGAAAAGGAAAATGGAAATAGGTGACAGTTTGCAAAGACACAGCGTCATGTTTGGGATTCTTGAGTCTTTTATCAGCTAATAACAGTAAAATTAATGAACACTTAAAAAAATTTCTATTCCATTTCAAATACTCATTTATCAAATGTTCAATTAAGCAGAAATTCCAATGTTTATAATTATCTTTCCTTTGGATTATATATGCGAAATTAGCTGGTGGCATGACAGGGTTATTGTTATTATGGTTCACTGCATGATAGATTAGTGAGAAGTGGCACTATTTAACCTATCAGTTTACTGAAACATAGCATCACACTGACTTTGGGTCTGCCTAGAAAGTTTAGATAAATGACAAACTACCATTGACTGATGGAGCAGAAAGTCCAATCTCTCAGAACAATGTGTTCACTAACATAAGGAGAAGAACTTTTCATATGGTGCTGGAAGCTTGAATGTGCAATAATAATGTCATTCTCTGCAATGCATTCGCTAAAACAAAACAGAAAAATGTCCAAATATACAAAAAAAACAATGATATAAGTTGCTTGACATGAAGTGCTTCTACATTCTGAACTGCTTCTATATTCTGTTGAATTCCAGTTCAGTAAGAAGTCTGACAACATCAGTTGTCACATCATGAATTCTACTTCAACAGTTTGGAAACCTGACAAACATTATAAATTTCTATGACATCAAACTTTAATCATTTTGCTTCTGAAAGTGAGACTTGTGCTAGTGCACAGTTCCACTATATCTCCATTATCTTGTCCAAAGATCTGTTCTGCATGTGAGGATACCAGACAGACTTCAAGTTTTAAAACTTATTTATTAGTCACAAGTAAGATTTATCTTAACACTGCAATGAAGTTACAATGAAATTCCTCATTAGTGGGCATGATTGGTTAACAGTAATGTTCTGGTCCAAGATTCTTTGGCCATTTTATTCACAGAAAGTATTTGATGTGATTCACAGAGGTGAGATTTTCCTTTATATAGAACCTTTCACGATCACATGTCTCAATACGTTTTACAACCAATGACATTCTTCTGAAGTATGACTTCTGAAGGCACCAGATAATGCAAAAGCTATGGGGCCCTGACAACATTCTGGAAATAGTATTGAAGGCTTGTGCTCTAAAACTAGCTGCACTTCTGACCAAGTTGTTGAAGTCCAGCTACATATATCTGGCAATATGGAAAACTGCTTAGATAGGTGCTATACACAAAAAGCAGGCCAAATCCAATGTGGCCAATTGCTGTTTTGTCAGTTTACTCCCAATCATCATTAAAGGAGAGACGAAGGTTGAGAGGCGACCTGATAGAAGTTCATAAGATGTTGAGAGGAATAGATAGAGTGGATTCTCGGATGCTATTTTCTAGGGCTGAAATGGTTGCTACGTGAGGACACAGGTTTAAGATGCTGGGGGGCAAGTACAGAGGAGATGTTAGAAGTAAGTTTTTCACTCAGAGGGTGATGAGTGAATGGAATCGGCTGCTGTCAGTGGTAGTACAGGCAAACTCGCTGGGGTCTTTTAAGAGACTTCTGAATGAGTACATGGGATTTAATGGGATTAGGGGTTACAGACAGTTCTATGTCCTGGTAGGTATTGATGTGATCGGCATAACTTGTGGGCCAAAGGACCTGTTTGTGCTGTAGTGTTCTATGTTCTAAAGTGATGGAAGGCGTCATCGACAGTGCTATCAAGTGGCACTTATTCAGCAATAATCTGCTCACTGACACTCAGTTTGGGTTCTGCCAGGGTCATTCAGCCTCTGACCTCATTAAAGCATTGAACCAAATATAATCAAAAGAGCTGAGCTCAGGAGGTGAAGTGAGAATGACTGCCCTTGACATCATCAAGGCAGCATTTGACCAAGTATGACATCAAGGAGCCCTAGCAAAATTGGAGACAATGGGAATCGGAGGAAACTCTTCACTGGTTGAAGTCATGTCTGGCAAAAAGATGGTAATTGCTGGACAACACTGCAAGAGATCCTCATGGTAGTATCGGAGACCACTTTCAACTGCTTCATCAATAACCTTCCTTCCATCATAAGGTCAGAAGTGGGGATGTTCATTAACAATTGTACAATGTTTATTACTATTCATGATTCCTTAGATACTGATGCAGCCTATGTCCTACTGTATCAAGATCTGGACAACATTCAGGCTTAGCCAGGCAATGACCATCTCCAAAAGATAGTATCTAACCATTTCCCTTTCAATGGCTTTGCTATTGCTGAATTCCCCAATACCAACATCCTTGCAATTGCCATTGATTATAAACTGAACTGGATCAGACTTATAAATACTGTGGCTACAAAAGCAGGTTAGAGGTGAAGAGACACTTTGTTTCCATTTCAAAAGACTGTCCACCATCTACAAAGCATAACTTATGATGGAGTACTTTCCACTTGCTAAGAGGAGTGCAGCTTCAACAACATTGACAAAGCTCAATACCATCCATGACAGACCAGCCCACCTAATTGGCATCCCATTCAGTGACTACAAGAGCAAGTCAGAGACTGGTATTTGTGAGGCTAATAACTCACCTCCTTACTCTCCAAACTTGTAGAGCATCTACAAGACACAAGTATGTTGAACTACTCTCCACTTGGATGGATGAATAAGGCTTCAACAACACTCAAAAACTCAACACCATTCAGGGCAAAGCAGCCTGATTGATCTCATCCACTACTTTAAACATTCAATTCCTCTCCCACTAACACACAATAGCAGCAGCATCTACTATGTACAGAAAAGCACTGCAGTGAAACTCGGCAGGACTCCTTTGATAATACTCTCAAACCCATGACCTCTACTACCGAGACAAACAAAGGCAACACATCAACACATTGGAACATTGCCACATGCAAGTTTCCTCCAAGCTATATGCCATCCTGATTTGCAGCTATGTCATCGAACTTCTACTGGTACTGTGTCAAAATCTCAGAATTCCCTTCCTAACAGGTCAAATGCTGCTTTGATAATGTCAAGGGCAGTTACTCTCATTTCACCTCCTGAGATCAGCTCTTTTGATTATATTTGGTTCAATGCTTTAATGAGGTCAGGGGCTGAATGACCCTGGCAAAACACAAACTGAGTGTCAGCAAGCTGGTTATTACTGAATAAGTGCCATTTGATAACACTGTCGATGACATCTTCCAACACTTTAATGATGATTAGGAGTAAATTGACAGTGCAGCAATTGGCCACATTGGATTTGGCCTGCTTTTTGTGTATAGCACCTATTTAAGCAGTTTTCCATATTGCTGGATATATGTAGCTGGACTTCAACAACTTGGTCAAAAGTGCAGCTAATTTTGGAGCATAAGCCTTCAGTACTATTGCCAGAATGTTGTCAGGGCCCCATAGGTGGTGGACATATATACATCACAAATACTGCAGCAGGCAGCTCATCACCACCTTCTCAAGGAAATTAGGGATGGGCAATAAATGCTGACCTTGCTAGCAATGTCCACACCCCCTGAAAGAAATTTTTAAAAAATCTAAACAATGGACAATTCTTTTATCATTTTGTCATTCAAAAGGAAACTTCTTGTTAGAACCAAGCTACGAGGGGAACTCATAAAAATTAGAACACAGGAGAAATGAAGGAACAGAGGAGTGAACTTCTATACCTGGATAGTAGAATAGAATATGCAAAGGCTGTACTTTTAATTGTATTTAATGATCTGGAATGAGCTAGTGCTTGTGTGTTCTCTATTTTTGTAACACTAAACATACTTTGCACTTTGCACAACATACTTTGCACTTTGGCAGGAACAATAAATGTGTAGAGTATAGGGCTAATGGTAGGGCTCTTAATAGTGTTGAGGAACAGAAGGATCTTGGTGTATGTGTCAATAGATCCCTGAAAGTAGGCAGTCAAGTGGATAAAGTTGTTAAGAAGGCATATGGAGTCTTAGCTTTTATTGGTAGGGGGATTGAATTTAGGAGCCGCAGCATCATGTTGCAACTGTACAAAACTCTAGTGCGGCCGCACTTGGAGTATTGTGTGCAGTTCTGGTCCCCACATTATAAGAAAGATGTGGAGGCATTGGAGAGGGTACAGAGGAGGTTTACCAGGATGTTGCCTGGTATGGAGGGCAGGTCCTATGAAGAGAGGTTGAAGGATTTGAGGTTGTTTTCGTTAGAAAGGAGGCGGCTAAGAGGGGATCTTATTGAAGCATATAAGATGATTAGAGGTTTAGATAGGGTGGACAGTGATAGCCTTTTTCCTAGGATGGAGAAAGCTAGCACGAGGGGACACAGCTTTAAATTAAGGGGTATGAGTTATAGGACGGATATCAGAGGTAGGTTCTTTACTCAAAGAGTGATTAGGGAGTGGAATGCCCTGCCTGCAGCTGTTGTAGATGCGCCAAGTTTGGTGGCGTTTAAGAGGTTAATTGATAAGTATATGGAAGAGAAGGGAATGGTTTAGTTTGGAGGGACATTGCTTTTTATTTTGGTCGGCGCAACATCGAAGGCCGAAGGGCCTGTTCTGTGCTGTAATGTTCTATGTTCTATGTTCTATGTAATCAACTCCTGTTAATCCATTAAAGCAAGCTATACACTGAAAATATGAAATAAAAAGAGAAAAAACAAGAAATACTGAGCAGATGAGGCAGCATCAGGGAAAAGAGTTATTGTTTCAGGTTGATAATATTTTATCAAAACTGAAACATCTTTCAATTCCCCAGCACCCCACCCCCTCCTTCACCCTGGCTTTGTGAAACATTAAATCTCTTCTTCCAGTTGTGATGAGAAGTCAAAACTTTAAAAAAATCTTAGTTTTCTTTTCTTGTCATTTTTCACTTTCTCCAATTTTATTTCTCTTTGCACCTGATCTAACTCTAATCCACCAACTTTAATCAATCTATTCCCTTCTCCGCTGTTTCTCAATCCTTAAATCATTTTGGTTAAACATAAGAATCCTACGTGTCTGTTATCTTTTTAATCTGTTTATTGTCACTGGCATTGTTTCTCATCCCTAATTGTCTTTGAGAAGGTGTTAGTAAGCTCCCGTCTTGATCTTCTACAATTTATGTGGTTTAGGTTTATCCATGATGTTGTTAGGGAGGGAGTTCCAGGATTTTGACCCAGCGGCAGTTCCAAGTTAGAATAGAATGTGGCTTGGACAGGAACTGATAGGAGGAGTCCTATTAGGTTGCATGGTTGGAAGATACTGTTAAAGTGGGCTTATAGTTCATCTTGTAGATGGTACACATTGCTGCTATGGTAAATCAATGGTGGAAGGTACATATGTTTAAGGTGATGGATGATGTGCTCATCAAATAGGCTACTTTGTCTTGGATGATACTGAGTTTTTCAAGTAGTGTTAGAGCTGTACTCATTTAGACAGTAATCAAAATTATAGACCTGTAAGCCACAAAACAAGGGGGGGGGGGGGATTCTCCCAGCCTGCTGTGCTGCTCACAGAAGGCCATTTAGCAGGCTCCTCGCTGGATGCCATGGTCTCCATGTGTCCCCAGCTGGAAGTTTTTGGAGTGCTCAGCTTGGCATGGAGGTGATTTAAATATTAAAATTTGAATTTCAGTCCCATTAGTGGGCCCGGGACTACGTCTCCAGATCAGGTTGTTCTACTCCCACCCCTTCAGGAGTGGCTCACTCCAGCAGGAATTCCAACAGCTCCCCACTAATAGGGAAATGGTGGCCAGCTTATCCTGCTGGAGTGAATAGAGGCCATGGAGGGCCCCTCAAGATGTTGGGGGTAAGATGGGTGTCCCCTGGGCATTGCCCAACGGGCAAAGTGGCAATACCCAAAGAGCACAATGGCATTGCCCACTGGGCATCAAGCAGGGCCAGAAGAGGTGGGGCCTATGGGGGGAGAGGGGCAGATTGGTGGGGACTGGAAGGATCCATGGCGGGGAGACATTGGGATCTACCCAGAGAGATCTAAGAGGGATCAATCGGCTATGGGGGGGGGGTGGTTGGGAGGGGCAGCGATGTGCAGTTACTGTGCTGGCCAGTGATCATCCAACAATCAAAAGCTGGCAGCATGGGACCACCATGCATGTGCCAATCTTCACTATGACAGATCAGGGCACATGAAATAGCCCTCACAGCGCTAAGCTGCCAGCCTCTCCAGCAGGAATAAGTCCTGCCCATTGATATTCTAGTGAATCTTGCTAGTGCACTCTGTGGGAGATTCATTTTGAAAATTTCGTTTAAAAAAAGGTGGGTGTTACTCCAGTTTTTATGTTAATTTGGCACTTGAAATTTTTTGTAAGAACTGCCCTCATGACCTTTTGCTGTGGCCCATGTAATTTCCACTATGAAATATGTCATTAATATCTTGTGGTTACATTGAGAAACAAACTGGTCTCAAAGGAAAGAATTCCTATTTAAAAGATGGCAACAACCCAAATAACCTATTTAATTATTCCCTACTCCCATTCCAGTTCTATTGTCATGTTGATTATAAAGACATTTTTAAACTTTGATGTCATTGCTCTGTGCAACTAGCAAATTATATTTTGTGGTATTATGTTTAAAAAAAACACGACTGAGAGAGAGAGTAATAGTTACTGATTCCTAAAGTAATTTATCTGTTTTTGAAAGAGATAATGGGGAATTTTGACCAGGCATCTTTCTGGTTAATTTTGAATAATATAACTGCATCTTTAATATCAATTTTAACTACTGAAATATGCAGATTAGTGAAGAATAACTCTCCTAAAATGCTGCAACCTCAGTTCTGTACTAATCTGGAAGACAAGCATAGATTATGCATTTAAATCCTGGTCAGGATTTGAGTTCAACATATATGATTCAGAAGTCAGCATGCTACCAAATGAGTCAAGCAGATACTTGTCGCTCATGCCATTGTGTGTGCTATCTCATTGGTTGGAACATTGTGAGCACTATGGGTGGTGGCATTTTACCATCTATTTTCAGTATCAGGCTCTGACTGAAAACCAGCATAGTAGCTTTCCAGCTGCTCAAACCCAGCTTTCATTCCAGACCTTGAGCCTTTCTCTGTGTGAAAAAAATGAGCAAGTGTGGTTTACAACATCGCTACGGCTGGGCTTGGCATGACAGGACACAATCTTTGGAGATCTCTCCTCACCACTGCGAAAACCTCAGGCATTCCTCCTCCTTACTGCTGCTCCCCTCTGCCTGCAAGTTTTCCTCTTATTGCCCGCTCACCTCCCCATCGCACATAACTGGAACCAACTCTCCCTCACAATGGGGCTCCTATGAGTGCCTGTACTTGGCACTGCCCCTTTGCACAGGTTGGCACATCCAGGCCTGGGGACCTCTTCAATTGAATCTCATCTTTGAAAACCTTGTTGTAAACCTTGCTGGTGACATGTTACATTGGAGAGGTTTGAATATCTGAGAGGATTCATGTGGTGGTGGTGGTGGGGGGGTTGGCTAATTAAATTGAAATGTATGGAAATCTATTAAAACGAGTGTCACACGTTTTGAGGGTGTAACATTACAGTAAAGGCATAGAAATTTGGGAAATATAATCTCTCAAGTGAACTTCACTTCCCCAGTTTCTCCAGATTTTCCGCCAATGTCATCAACCCTGTGGATTGCCAACATGGGCTGAAAATCACCCTCCCCACTCAGCATTGTTTCAATGCTAGCATTCAGGTGCCTCTATTCTTCAGAAGGAAGAAACTTTCAGAAGGAAGAAAAACCTTAAGCCAGGACAAACTTATTTTCCATGAGACATTGCAATCATTGTAATTCTATCAGAGTTGTCAAATATTAAAAAAAAATCCCCAACCACGAAGATCAAACTGCTGAATTATTCTACAAAGAAAAGAAAGTATTGCAAGATGTTTTTATAATGTGGCTTCTCACAAGGCTGGCAGTACATATTATGGTTGATATTTCACATGCTTGTGTTTTTTTTCCATAGAAATAGTTTGCAAATACACGTTGTTTTCCCCTCTTGTCCCTAATGGGTGGAGTCACGTTGTGTTATAGTTATCTGAGCATTTGCTGGCTGTATGTATCTTGCTTAGATAGGTGTAAACCTTTCCTTCATTTTTTGAGGCAATACACGGTGCATGAGGACAGGTAGTGAAAGTTGGCAAGCATTGCTGCTGAGTACAAATGAACTTCATGAAATTTCAAAGCAGGAGTCACTGGACTGCGGTCAGGAATAGGAATTCTGAATGAATTTCTCATCCAAATGAAGGAACACTGACATTAAATGCAGTGCACCCACTTTAGTCCCAGCTGCGGCCAGTTCTCTCACTGAAAAGCAGTGATTGAAGGTCATTCCTCTTTCAGTGACTCTGTTACTCTTTTGACATTTATTTGCTGAGCCCCTGGGCTGGTTTGGGGTGGGTTGGGCAAAGATGAGGAATGCATGGGTACTATTCTTGGGTTCACAAACAACAGCATAGATATAAATGTGCTGTCCTTTAAAATTTTTTCAAAATGCTACAAATTTCTGTGGAGTCAAGAACTTCCAAAATGAATAAAATAATTGCTGCAGGTTTCTGCATTTTTTTTTGCCACAGGGCCTGATTTTACCAAAAATTCATGCTCGTTTTCGGGCACAAAATCGCAGTAAATTTGGGCGCGGGCTGTAACGTGGTCTGCACCCAAAATCAAGCAGATTGCACCTTTACCAACACCCGCACCCCAATCGGGTGGCCCAATGATTTAAATGTATTAGCATGCATTTAAATCGTCTTAATGAACCGCGCAGCCAACTCTACCGCCAAATCCCACTTTACCATCTTCAGATCCATTCCGGATCCGCGCTGTTACCAACCTGCAGAATAAAAATCCAAAGCAGATTCCTATTCTGCAGGGGAACCTCCGAAGCTCATCCTCCTTGAATACCCTTCGCAGACCCACTGTTAACTATCCTAGCAGACCTACTCCCCACGATCCGAACCCCTTGGGAGGCAGACCTCACACAGCAGACCACCCCCACCCCCCACTCCCCTGAAGGCAAACCCCTCTCGGCAGAGCACACCTCCAACCTACTTGCATTGCTGCTCTCCCTATACCATCCTTCTGACCTGCACTCGTTGATATGGAGATGTCGGCGTTGGACTGGGGTAAACACAGTAAGAAGTCTCACAACACCAGGTTAAAATCCTGTTGGAAAGTCCTATTGGACTTTAACCTGGTGCAGTGAGACTTCTTACTGCACTCGGAAAGCCTGCAGCACCATCCTGGCCTTCCGCTGGCGTCTGCCAGGAGGAGGGTTGGGGGGGGGGGGGGGGGGGCAGACTGAAATAGATTTCTGGTTGTGGGGGGAGGAGGATGGTAATAGAATGGACTTGGGAAAACTCCACTACTTCCCCCCCCAACCCTGAGAGATGCTTGAGGGCAAGAGGGAGGGAGAGAATGCAGCCAAAGGCAGCGAGAGCCATACTGTGTACAACACTTCAAGGTACCTGGATTGGTACTTTCATTAATTTGCTATCCAGATTTCTTAACATTTTTTCAAAGCTTTTTTTTTTTACACATTTAACTGTGATGTTAATTGATTTTAAAAAGTGCAGAGTGGGCCAATAGCATGGAAGTTCCTGACGTTGGCACAGGGGTCATAGTAGTTGGTGAAAGAACACAGCCAGGCATAGGGCACATGAGAGGACACAGGGATGGTGGAAGGGCACAACTTGGGGGCATGAGGGAACATTGAGGTTGGATGAGGTTGTAAATTCAAATAGGGGGCATGAATGGGACTTTTCAAACCTACTTTTTAAAAGATCCCCTTCTGGTTCATGATTTCTCCAGAAGGCCATGCACCATGGTTCTTTAAAAAGTAAATGAACTCCATAAAAATTGTGCAGGAGTTAGAGGTAGCTATAACCACAATGGAATAACAAGGTCAGGAGTGCTGGCTGTGGATTTCTGACAAAGAGCATCACACATTCCTTAAAAATTCTCTTGACAAGCTCACAAACAAGGGGGTCAAAGGGATACCACGTTATTCATTGGAAGGGGATGGATGAAGACTCTAGATGTGATAGGTACAGGTCCAAGTGGGGCACGCACACTTTGCAGGCGATGGTCTCGATGGGTGGGTAATTGAAAAGATTTCTTCTCAAGGCTGCTAGCCTTTTCCCTCAGCATTGTTGACATCCTGCATTGTCTAGTGAAGTTAGCTGGACTGGAGAGAATGATATGAGTGAGATGAACTGGTATTTAAATATGGTGCAGACGCCTTCAAAAAGGTCAGCTGGTTGCATGGGGATGAATGAACTGCAGGCCTGTCAGGTTACTCAGAGGGAGTACTTGTTAATTGTGTGTAATTTATGAGGTTCCAAGTGCTGAATCTGGCACAGGATCCGCTATTCTGGTTGGTGCTGCTGGAGCCGCCCATTGCTAGACATGGGATTCTCAATTGTCATCAGTGTTAGAACAAAGAAGAACAAAGAACAAAACAGCATGAGAAACAGGCCCTTCGGCCCAACAAGCCCGCGCCGTCACCCCGATGTTCCCACCTCTACCCACGATCCCTGTCCATGTTTATAGATCTATGGATTAAAAACCAAATTTGAGACAATTTAGGGAGAATTTGTTTTGCCAATTAGCCTAATAGCACATCTTTGGGATGCGAGAGGAAACCGGAGCACCCGGAGAAAACCTACACAAGCACGGGGAGAATACGCAAACTCCCACAGACACAGGCCCAAATCCATGTATCTGCACAGCACAGCGATAGTCACTGAGCTGTCGTGTTGCCCATCAAATGGTCCAGGTCAAGCGTACACTAACAACGTGAAGCACTAGGATACTCTCGGAAAAAAAATCCAAGAGCAGCCCTCTCACGACCCATCGTGTGTATGCCCCTCGTTGTCAGTGTAACAGCAACAAACTGAGATAAATAACTGAAGCTGGAGGACTGGAGGACAATGAAGATGGTGAGATCTTCATTGTTGAGTTTATTGGCCACGAGACCATAACTAATATGGAAGTGCAAGAGTCCTCAAAACCACAGAGATTGGCTGGTATCTATGATTGTGCCATACCTGGGGCATGATAATGTTTGGGAAAAATATCCCAGTATCAAACAGGAAAGGCAAATATATTTATGATAGCACAGTATTACTGGTACTTAATTCTGTCCCATATACTCTCCCCAAGGCTGAAAAGTGCAAACAGCCATTCAGTAACGTTCCCTGGAACAAGCAATAAATCAATAGGAGCTGCAGAATTTCTTCTCCATTCTTTTGAACAGCACAAATTACCCAAGATAGCTTTATATCACTGTTCAGATATGAATATAGAACATAGAACAGTACAGTACAAGTCCTTTGGCCGTCGGTGTTGCGCTGAACTATATCCCAACCCAAGATCAAGCTATCCCATGCCCTATCATTCAGGTATGCTCCATGTGCCTATCCAATAACTGCTTGAAAGTTCCTAAAGTGTCCGATTCCACTATCACAGCAGGCAGTGCATTCCACACCCCAATCACTCTGAGTAAAGAAACTACTTCGGACGTCCCTCCTATATCTCCCACCATGAACCTTATAGTTACACCCCTTTGTAACAGCTACATCCATCCAAGGAAATCGTCTCTGCATGTACACTCTATCTAATACTGTCATCATCTTATAAACCTCTATTAAGTTGCCTCTCATCCTCCATTCTAAACAGCAAAGCCCCAGCTCCCTCAACCTTTCCTCATAAGACCTACCCTCCAAACCAGGCAGCATCCAGCAAATCTCCTCTGCACTCTCTCCAATGCTTTCATATCCTTCTTATAGTGAGGTGATCAGAACTGCACACAATATTCCAAATGTGGTTTCACCAAAGTCCTGTATAGTTGCAGCAAATCCCATTAAACTCAAACCCCTGTTAATAAGCGCTAACACACTATAAGCCTTCTTCACAGCTCTATCCACTTGACTATCAACTTTCAGAGATCTGTGGATTGAATCCCAAGATCTCTCTGTTCTTCCACATTCCTCAGAACCCCGCTATTGACCTTGTAATCCGCATTCAAATTTGTTCTACCAAAATGAATCACCTCACATTTATCAGGGTTAAACGTCATCTCCCACTTTTTGGCCCAGCTCAATGTCCCTATGACAGCACTAATGGTAAAATAGTACCTTTTTAAGTTTCGTTCTTGGGATTGGCTAGGCCAGCATTTATTGCCTCTCCATAACTGTCCTTGAGAAGGTAAGAGTAAGCTGTCTTCTTGAACTGTTGCAGTCCATGTGATGTAGGTACACCTATAGCTGTTAGGGAAGGAGTTTCAGGATTTTGACCCAGCGACTGTGAAAGAACAATGATATATTTCCAAGTCAATATGGTGGATGGCTTGGAGGGGAACTTCAAGGGTCCCTTGTCCTTTGAATTGATAGTGCTTGTTACTAGGGTAGTTTTCAGAGAAGTTCAAAAATTAAGATGGTCACAGTGGTGGTAAGATTGATAAGATGATCTCAATGGCCCAGCCATTACAAATTAATTGCATACAAGGCCACATTATAGGAGGTGACTACAGTAGCTCATATAGTGTAGTTTTGTGTCTGTGTAATCCTGAAGAAATTCCCTCTTTCAAATCTTTATTGTCTTTTGAATAGGTCAGTAGATTGATTGGTCTATAATGTATGCTTCATGGCTTTTCCAGAAATGTGATGGTGGTGGGAGGGTGGAGGTTTTAAACATGGTGTGCCCCAATCTCAGTATTGCTAGGTTTGCCAGCATGTTGAAGTCCTGTCCATTTACAAGTTTTGAGTCAGGATGACTGAACATCCTGACTCAAAATGTTGGCTCTACGCTCTTTCAACATGGAGCTGTTGAAACATTAGCAGAAAGATATATTTTTAAAGTAATTAATGTCTTTTTTTTGTCTCTGAGCCTTTGCACAAATTGCCTGGAAGCAGAAATCAAAAGCACGATAAATTAAGCCTTCAGGGATGACAGCAATTTAGTGAATTGAAACAATTTTAAAAGAAATAAGATATTTTAATTTAAGTAAATGAAATGAAGTATTTTATCTTATTTGTGCACAGCTGTTAAAACAATCTTCTTTGAAGTTGCAGACACTTTCTTTGTGTTGGCCTCACAGATTGAAAATTATCCACAGTTAAACACAGTTCACTTGGCACTTCCCTAGTTTCTGCTGCCCTCTAAATGGTCCACACTTATAACAAGTTCTGCCAAGAATCATAACAGCCATTTATTCTTTGAAAATGAAATTAAAACTCTAACTGGAATTTTGGAAACCAATAAGAAACTCAATGAATCAACAGTTACAATGCTGAAATTTTTCTCTGGAGAAAGAACTAAATTCTGGAATATGTTTGGGTAGCATTGATCAAAAAACAAAATGCAAAACTGATAACATTGTCACGAGACAACTTCCATTTATTAAAAAATCCCAGTTACTATTTTATTGACACAGTATACTATAAAACAGGACACAACGCTTAAGCTCTATTGTCCCTTGTGGCCTACCATCAATGATAAGGTAGTACTGTTGAAAGCAATGTAGGATCCCTACAGTGCAGAAGGAGGCTATTCGGCCCATCAAGTCTGCACCAACCACAATCCTATTCCCGTAAACCCACATATTTACCCTGTAATCCCCTTATACCCGGGTCAATTTATGGCCAATGAACCTAACCTGCATATCTTTGCTCTAGCAAGAAACTGGAGCACTGAAGGAAACCCATGCAGACGTAGAATCATAGACAATTACAACTCAGAAACAGGCCTTTTTTGCCTAGTCCATATCCCCCCACACCCCTCTCATCCATGAACCTGTCCAAGATTTTCTTAAATGTTAAAAGCGACCCTGCATTTACCACTTTATCTGGCAGCTCATTCCACACTCCCGCCACTCTCTGCGTGAAGAGATCCCCCCTAATATTCCCTTTAAAGCTTTTTCCTTTCACCATTAACCCATGCCCTCTGGTTTTTTTCTCCCCTAGCCTTAGTGGAAAGTTGCATTCAGTCTATCTATACCCATGAAAATTTTATATACCTCTATCAAATCTCCCCTCATCCTTCTACACTCCAGGGAATAAAATCCTAACCTATTCAATCTCTCTCTGTAACTCAGCTTCTCACGTCCCGGCAACATCCTCGTGAACCGTCTCTGCACGTGGGGAGAATGTGCAAACTGTGCACAGATGGTCGTCTGAGGCCACAATTGAATCCAGGTCCCTGGTGCTGTGCCACTGTGCCACCTATTGAAGCCAATTGCTGGGTCAATGCTACAAGCACACTCACTTTCAATCAGGCTGATGCAACATATGGAAAGCTGCAAAAAAAGTACCCAGGTTCTCATCTCCTCCAAGGACGCATCTGGCAACTTGGAGGGGATGCTGATGATTCAGCAGTACAACAAGAATTCTGACCACAGTGTTCTGACAAAATAGAAAAGCAAGAGAAAAGTGTAGTAAAAATCATACAGGACATATTAAAATAAGGCTTGGGTATGAAAAACCACCTAGCTACCACACTTGTCACATACCCTAGTAACTGCCTGCCCAATTCCCTCCGTTGGGCCTTTGGTATCATTCAATGCAGTGTGAGTGTCCAAACTATGAATTATGTGTGATTCACCAACCATGCTTTGTTTAACTATAGGGACCGAACAATGTCCTCTAGGGAAGGAAACCAGCCATCCCCACCTAGTTCGGCCCACTTCTGACTCTAGACCGACAGCAATCTGGCCAATTCTCAACTAGTCTCCGCAATGACCCAACAAACTGTAATGACCTCAATCAGGCCAATGAAATTGGCCTATTGAATATGAACTTCCTGCTTAAGGAGTCACGAAAAGATGTCCCTGATTAAGGAGTCAATTGATGGGTCAATCAGGGAATCTTTTCCTTGTAATTAACAGGGGTGTCAATTCCTCTGGGACCCTCGAAGGTAAACTGCTGACTGATAGCATTCTGTGTACTGCTGTTGGAATTGTAAATAAAGAGAGTTTGGTGACGGGACTTCTGCTACTGAAGACTTATTACACATACGACACTTTTGAAGGAGCAATCAAGGATGGGCAATAAATGCTGGCCCATATCCCATCAAAAATGTAGAATCCTCAGAACAAAACCAAACCACTTTTGATATCATTTATTTTATAGGTAACTGTAATTCTATATGGTCGTACACTAGCTGAACATTTATTGTAAGGATGAAATGTCTTTCCTTTTACCATTTTAATTGGGGTATAGTCAGCAGTTCGTTTCCATTTACACAATGACTGACTTCTCTACTTTGGATGTAATCATTTGCCTTATTGTGACAATGATATAATTACTTAATGTTGATCAGTAAATGTTATTATATAATAATATATCAATACTATTGTCCAACCAGAATGCCAAACAACTTTAGCAGTAACATTTTCCCAAATATTGAAGCCAAGTTTCACCCCAGCTCAGGGATAGCATTTGTGCCTTTGAGTCAAAAGATTGGAGTCCTACAAGAGATTTAAGCACTTATCTGGGCTAGTCTTCAGTACAGTAGTGTCTGAATATTGCACTTTTGGTGGTGGCATCTTTCAGACAAGATATTAAACCATGGTTCTGTATGCCTTTCAGGTGGACATAAAAAGACCCATGGCAATATTCAAGGAAAAGCAGGAGCATTTTTAAAAATTTTATTTGATTTATTATTTATAAACATTGATTTATTATTGTATACATGTATTGGTATACAGTGAAAAGTATTGTTGCTTGTGTGTTATACAGACAAAGCATACCATTCATAAGGAAAGGAGAAGGTGCATGATGTAGATTGTGTTAAAGTCATAGCTAAGGTGTAGAGAAAGATCAGTTTAAAAAAAGGTAGATCCATTCAAAAGTCTGATGGCAACTGGCCGACTGAATCTGCACCAATCACAGTCACGACTCTATTCCTGTAACCCCATTTATTTAGCCTGCTAATCCCCTGACACTTTGGTCATGCTAAAAAATTGACCTATTAACCTAACCTGCACATCTTCTGGACTGTGGGAGGAAACCGGAGCACGTAGAGGAAATCCATGCAGACACAGGGAGAACGTGCAAACTCCACATAGATAGCGACCTGAGGCCAGAATTGAATCCAGGTCCCTGGTGTTGTGAGACAGCTGTACCGGGAGTCACTTCTCATTGGGGAATGACTGGACTGTGATTCCACTTTGAATTATTCCTCACTGGGAACGGGTGGAATATAACTCCACCTCGAGTCATTCCTCAATGGGGAATGGTCAGGATTCATTCTGAAAATCACGCAAAAAGAAAACAGTGGGAGTTACCCCCACTTTCCTACATGCTGGAGGCTTCAAATTTTTTCAGAGTATTCCAATCGGGATGCTGGTTCCTGGATTTGGTGCAATAATGATGTTTTAGATTCAGTTGCAGCTAAGTAATTAAATAGGTTGAAGTCAGAAAAAAGTACAAATGTGGACTTCCAGCATCTCATCTATTTTCTGTTCACAAAAAGGGCACAACAAATTCCAATTTCTGCATCTACTAGTCTTACACTTCAGATCACATCATAAATTTAATCCTTTCGGTTGCTGTGTGTTATTATTACATCCTTTCACGATAGTTTATTGACTAGTAATCAATTAATGTTATACATGAGCTTAATTCATATAGAAGAGATATCATTATACAGTCAGTATTGTACAGAAGTGCTGGTGGACCAAATTTGTACTTTTTTCTGACTTCAACCTATTTAATCACTCAATTGCAACTCGATCTAAAATGCATTTTACTTAACGCAAGTCCGTTTTTAAAAAAGACAAAATCCTCTGGATGCTGGAATTTGAAACAAAAATAGAAACAAAAACTTAAGGATCATCTAGACTCGAAACATTGGCTGTCTTCTCTCTCCACAGATGCTGTCAGACCTGTGGGATGTTCCAGCATTTTCTGTTTTTGTTCCATTTATAAAAAGTCTGCTGAGACTAGTTCTTCTCATCATACGATTTCAGTAGTGAAAACATCACTATTGTGACTGAATGGTGAGTCAAAATCACTAGCTTGGCTAATTATATATTACTGGTGTCAGCATCTGAAAATACAAGAAGAAGGTGGATGCAGAATGGTTTCTGAAAATACATGGTTATAGGTTGATTGAAAGTGGTTATGTAGAACAAAGGTATGCATTTGATCAATTCAATTCATTCCTCTTGTTTTAAAAACTGAGGAAATTTGGCTTGTCAGCTACGACTCTCACCAACTTTCACAGATGCACCATAGAATGCATTCTTTCTGGTTGTATCACAGCTTGGTATGGCCCCTGCTCTGCTCAAGACTGCAAGAAACTACAAAGGGTCACGAATGTAGCCCAATCCATCATGCAAACCAGTCTCCCATCCATTGAGGGAGGGGGATCCACAACCCTTACCCCTCTCATTTCTCACCCAGAACAAGGATAGAGTCCCCCTTGTTCTTACATTTCACCCTGCCAGCCTCTGCATGCAAAGCATATTCCTCCGCCATTTTTGTCAACTATAGCGTGATGCCACCACCAACATATGTTCCCTTCACTTCCTCTGTCAGCATTCTGCAGAGACCATTCCCTTCGGGATAACCTAATCCACTCTTCAACTATACCCAACACTTCTCCTGTTATTCAAGGGACGTTCTCATTCAATCACAGAAGGTGTAACACTTGTCCCTTTACCATGCTTACCATCCAAGGTCCAAAACATTCAATCCAGGTTAAACAGTGTTTCACTTGCACCTCTTCCAATTTGGTGTATTGCATTCACTGCTCCCAATGTGGTCTCCTTTATACTGGAGAAACCAAGTGTAGACTGGATGATCGCTTTGCTGAGCACCTTTGGTCTGTGCGCAATCAGGACCCTGACCTTCCTGTTGCTTGCCACTTTAATACACGATCCTGGTCCCACAGCCACGTCTGTCCTTGGCTTGCTGCAATGTTCCAGTGAAGTTCAACACAAACTGGAGGAACAGCACTTTTTCTTCCAGCTGGGCACTTTACATCCTTCTGGTCTCAACACAGAATTCAACAACTTCAGGTGATTTGCTCAACCCCGCCTCAGCTCCCTTTATTTTCATTCTATTTTCTCTTTTTTTTTACTGTTCTTTACCTCTTATTTCTTTATTGTCATTTTTCTTCCCCTCAACTCTTTCTCCTTACTTTATCCCCCTTTCCTTACCTTTTCTCCCCTGCTTCCCTTTTTCTATCTCTGTCTCATCTTCCCCCCAACCTGTCTCCCACTTTCCCTTCTCCACCTTTCCCTCAACATCTTCATCTGTCATTGCTTATAGCTTCTCTGCCATTTGAGCATTCACACTCTTTATTCTCTCTGTGGACAGGCATTGGCAGTTTTTTCCCCTGATTTCTGTGGTCATGACTCATCTTTCATTCCCTCACTCTACAGTATAAATATTTCCCACTTTCTATGCTTTTTGGCTTTAATAAAAGGTTATCTAAACTTGAAATGTCAGCTCTTTTCTCTCCTTACAGATGCTGCCAGACCTGCTGAGGTTTTCCAGCATTTTTTCTTTTGGCTCCATCCATTCACTCTGTACACTTCCTATTGCCTCGGCAAAGCACCCAATTAATTAAGGATCCCATGCAGCCTGGACATTCTCTCTTCCATCTTCTTCTGTCAGTAAAAAGATACAAGAGTCTGAGGTTACATACCAACCAACTCAAGAACAGCTTCTTCCCTGCTGCCATCAGACTTTTGAATGGACCTACCCTGTATTAAGTTGATCTTTCTCTATACTCTACCTACATTCCGTACTCTCTCTTTTCCTTCTCTATGAACAGTATGCTTTGTATGGCACACAAGAAACAATACTTTTCACTATATACTAATACATGTGACAATAATAACTCAAATCAAATCTTTACCCCATCCTTTTCCACCATTATCATTATTCATTCCCATTATGCACCATCTCGATTTGAAGCTGGCGTGTCAGTTTATGCTTTTCTGCAATTAAAATATTTAGCAAGTGCCTGAACCAACTTAGAGGTCTGGAGCACATTTTACCTAAAAATATTTTAAACACAGAAGGGAGAAGAAATGAGAAATATGGCAAAGCAAACAAACTTAAAGGAAACCAACTTTGAAGCAAGAAATCATGCTAATCTCAGGTCAACTGGCTAAGTGGCAGTGGCTTGAAAATTGGCTTAAAAATATAAAAATAATGAAAATAATGGGACCCAAAGCTATGATAATTATCTTCGAACTGGTTTCAATGAAAGCCACAGTGGAGTATAAATCCCAGGAAAGTATGGAGCAGCATTACAAGTAATGGATTTCCTTACTCCATAATTTCCTTCTTTTGTGCCTTCCCTGTGCTATAGAGGATCTATAAATATGGTGCAATGTTACAAGTCCTCAAGAAAAGCAGGGATATCATTTTTCATTATTTTTCAACCCATAGTTGCTCATTTTGAGGTACATTTTAATTTGAGGAGATTAAATTCTTACCAAGCATGAAGAGGATCTCCACAAAGATGTCACTCACACTTGGAGGGTTTCTTGAAGGATGGTCCTCACGGGTGATGCTGAAGCAGACATTATATGGAACAGTGACCGCAACATAAAATGTTGCCAAGAGGATTAACCAGTCCCATCCGGCTTTGAAAGTGCCATAATGAAGCAGAATGAACCTGGATTTCTGAATAGCTGCAACTTTATATTCTGGAAGTGCCGGTTTCTCGCCAAAGACATTCTGTTTAAAAGTAAAAAAAATGAATGTTCTGTTTGTGTTGGAACTATCTCCAAAATATTTTACAAAATGAACATTCAGAATGCAGTAATTCTGCCCCAAAGTGAATTGAGATGAAGAATAATCCCATTCACGTGTTAACTATAGACAAATAAAGGTATCTTTTATTGAAGCACTTTTTCCTTTAACGAAATAGCAAATTCTTTGCAGTAAGATTGTTTTAAAGCCACAGTGACTAACCCAAGAATGATTACAGGCCAGAGTTCATCACCAACATAATGCAGAAGTTGGAAATTTGGTGCACGTAGGAATTCAGTGCACAGAGGAAAGGAAGTGTTTTTTTTTGATTCTTGTGAAATTAAGGCTGAAGTATTTAAAACTTCTGTCTTTTATTTTAGTGCAAGCTATTATGCAGAGAAAGAAAAAAAGTACATCAATCTTATAAGTAAATGTAAATAACATAGGTCAAAATTTTACTGCCCTATCTGCATGAGAATTGGAGCAGGCAAGCTGCAGACAATGGGAAGGTCCATTGACTTTGGGCAGGATGTTATATTTTTGGGGTGAGTGAGGCCGTAAAATTCCATCATTTAAGATATGGTAGAGAAGGTTGTGTATCTGGATTGCAGTATATAGAATGTTTTGGACTGTCTAGAGTAAAGTGAACACATCTGCAATAGATATGCTTGTCCTGAATCTCTCTGAAGTTCATCAAATTGAAGGCAAATTATTGACATGGTGAAGAAATTGTCTGAACAGCAAAAAAAACAGGGATAGTGAGCAGGAATGTTAATTGGAACAATATGACTAGTAGCATTCTGCAAATGTCTGTGTTGGGAGTTCAGGTATTCACCATATTAATTATCAATTGAGATGATGATGATAGAAAGTCATGTATAAATTTAATGATGCCATAATAAGTGGCATTGTATGTAGTATACATGAAAGTATAATATTGCAAACAGATATTAATAGATTGAATGAATGGGTGAAACTATGGCGAATGGATTTCAAACAGGAAAACAGATGATCATCCACTTTGGACTTAAAATAGATAGTATAGGGTACTTTCCAAAAACTAGAAATAATAGAGATCCAAATAAACATGGGCTTTCAGGCAGGCACAGCATTAAATGTCATCAACAAGTACAGAAAATAATCAGAGGCTAATAGAATTTTGACCTTTTTATCTAGAGGATTGGAAAACAATGGTGTAGCAATCATGCTTTAACCATACAAACCCTGGTTAGCACTTGTCTGTATTTCAATGAACAGTTCTTGGCACTATACTTAGGAAAGATGTAATGGGGTTGGGGAATTGCAGGATAATTTTAGTATTGGGGGGAGGTGCGATTCTTCTGCACTAAGGCCAGGAGAATCGTGTGGCGGGCGATTCGTGGGGTTCCCATGAGCATTCACGCCCCGCTAGTGTTTCTCAGCACTGGGTTTCCAATGTAGTCTGTTCCATGCCGGAAATCAGCGGGAGGCAGGGCTATCATTTAGATGGTAAATATCATTTAAGTGCTATTAGAGGGTCCAGGACGGAATTGGGCCTGCTGCCTCTCACATCCCGCCTGAATGTTTCATTCCAGCAGGTTTAGAGTAGCCAGTGGCCTGACCCCGCTGGTGGCCTCTGCATTGCACAGAGTGTGGGAGATTCTAGTCTGAATTCCCACCAAAAAAAATCAATGTATATTTCACCAGTTTTCCTGAGAATTTAATACTTAGAATTTTTTTGTAAGAATTCCATCCCATGAGTCCAAAGGTGAAGAGAGATTACACAAACTCAGGTTGTTTTCATTGTAATTTGGAAAGTTAAGGGATGGATTGATCAAAGCTTTTCAGGATGTTCAGGGAAATCACCGTCACTGCCTGTCCATTGATTCGAGGTTGTCAGTTTCTGCTAGGGATCTTTAAGTGACGGAACAGACTGATCTTGACTTATAGATCCTTGGGCACATGGGTAGGATGTCCTGTGAGATAGTGGGAGTCCAGAGAATAGGATTTGCTTCCTTTTCTCTCCTTCTCTGCTGCTGTTTTGCTTCATCAGTGTCTCTTAAAACATGATGTAGCTTGATGGACAAGTTGACACTATTTTGAATGACTGGTATCAAAGCTCCTCTGAATCATTAATGTCAGTGCAGCCACACTTCAAACAGAGCTTCGGAGTTACTTTGAAGAATTTTCTTTCTCCTCTAGAATGTTGGCAAAGGAGATGTTGGACATATCTCCAATCCATTGAAGTTGATATTGCAAGAATTTTCCTTGAATGTTGATGGAGCTGGCTTCAAGAAGGTCACTAACATTTTTTCACATCTCTCAATAGAATCCAGAGGATATGGGAAGGGCATTGTTGATTTAATTTCTCCAGTGCTGTGTGTATCACTGATACCCAATTTAACTCTCACTGCAATACAAGAATGTGGTGATGATAACTGCACTGTACACTATAAGCTCTGTTGACTTGTAGACGTCTATTGCCATAGACTCATTGCCATAGTTTGTAGAGCTGGTGCAACTGATCCAGTGTTGGATCTTCTCGTCAATGGTAGTATTTCGAGAAAGAGATTGCTACCAAGGCTGGAAAGTGCTCAACATGTTCCAGAGTCTCTCATGTACGGGAGATGGAATGTTTGATTGACTAAATGTGGGATGTTCTTAATTTTGTTTTGGCAACATCCAAGAACAAGCCAAGTTTCTTGTTTGCAGAATTGAAGAGTTTGAGAACAATTTGTAAATCTGTTGCATAGTGCAGTCATCTGCAAACTGTCAAACATGTTTGTCTATGATGGTCAGTTTAGTTTTGGTACAGAGGTGAAAAGAATTTTCTGTGTGATGGTATTTAACTCTCACACCCAGAGGACAGATGATCAATTGTTGAATTGGATATGTTCTGTCAGATAAATCTTGACTAGTAGGGGAGCTATCATATAACCTTATTTGATCCAGCCTGGATTTTGAAGGTATCTACTTTGGAATTCCCACTCAAGACAGTTGGAGTCATGTCATCATGAGACAATTGCAGAATTGTGATTACATTTCTCAGATATTTAAATCTTTAATGTGAAATCCACAGAGTGTGAGTAAAATGTTTAGGTCAAGTCAAAAGACGTATGAAGAGTTCATGGTTTTGTTCTTGACATTTTTCTCTCTCTCTTTTTGAGTGCTTTTTGCTGCTGTAGTTAGGCCTGGGGCTAGCTGGGAAGGGGACCAGGGAGTATAAAAAAAAGTGGCAGTAGACAGCGGGCAGCGTCGGGAGCAGGCAGGGGAGTGAATAGGGAAGCAGAGTGAAAGATACAAGGGCTTTGGCTCGCAGGGCTTGGGCTAGAGCAGGCTTAGGCACAGAGTGCTACTGGTTTTCCAATGGAATTCACACCTCCAAAGGTGTCCATGACAATGGCAGGGATTAAGGGAAGACACCTCACCTGTGTACGGTGTCATATGTGGGAGTTCCTGGAGGTGAGACCTCTCCCGAAAGTCCACGTATGCGCCAAGTGTTTGGAGCTGCAGCGTCTGAGGGCTCGGGTCAAGCAACTAGAGCGCCAGTTGGAAGATGCATTTTTAGTCAGGGAGAACGAGGCAATCAAGGAAGGGAGGCAAAGTAAGGTGGCAGACCCGGAGCCTAAGGGGGGGAAACCTGACCCTTCCAGGTGGATTACTGTCAGGAAGGGGAAAAAGGAGAGGGGAGACAGTCCAAAGACTTCCCCAGAGTCAGCCCCCCAAAATATCGAGGGTGGAAGGTTAAAAAAGGCAAGGCACGAGGACCAGAATACCTCAAAGGGGAGGAAAGGGGCTAGAAGGGAGATAGTGGTGGGGGATGGGAGGGTTAAAGGAATAGATAGACTCTTCTGTGGTCCAAGGCGGGACTCCAGGATGGTAGTTTGCCTCCCTGGAGCAGGGGTGCAAGATGTGTCAGACAGGGTAGAGGGCATTTTGAAGGGTGAGGGGGCCAAGGCGGATGTGATTATTCACGTAGGAGAGAAGGATGTAGCAAGGAAGAGCAGGGAGGATATAAGAAGGCAGTTCAGGGAGTTGGGGGGTAGGCTGAAGAACAGGGCCTCGAGGGTGGTGATCTCAGGGCTGCTTCCAGGTGCAGGTAATAGCAGAGCCAGGAGAAATGAGATCCTACAGCTGAATGCGTGGCTGAAGGACTGGTGTAGGGAAGAGGGTTTCATATTTGTGGATAACTGGGAAGTCTTTGTGAAAGAAGGGCACCTATATAGAAGGGATGGGGAACACTTGAATGGGAAGGGTGTGAATATCTTAGCTGGGAGGTTAGCTGGAGTGTTTCAGCAGGATTTAAACTAATATGGAGGGGGGGAGGGGATGAGACCGATCTCTCGGTAGAGAGCAAGATGGGAGACAGAGTAAGCTTGGACGAGAAGAGATGCACCGGGGAGAAGGAGGTTCCGAGTGGTCTTGGAGGTCTGGACTGTGTCTGTTTTAATGCGAGGAGCGTAACAGGAAAAACGGATGAACTTAGGGCCTTAATGTTTGCGAGGAACTTGGATGTGGTTGCAGTGACAGAGACGTGGTTAAAGGAAGGGGAGCAGTGGCAACTGAACATTCCTGGGTATAAGTGTTTCAGGCGTGACAGAGGAAGGTCCAGAAGAGGTGGGGGAGTGGCGTTGTTAGTTAAGGAGAGCATCACGGCGGTGCAGAGGGAGGACAATACAGAGGAGTTAGGAGTGGAGTCGCTGTGGGTGGAGTTGAGGAATAGAAAGGGGGCAATTACTATGCTCGGGGTGTATTATAGGCCACCTTACAGCCCACGGGCAGTTGAAGAAGGCATATGTAAAGACATTTTGAATAGGTGCAGAAAGAACAGAGTCTTATAGTGGGAGATTTTAATCTCCCTAGGGTGGATTGGAAAGTACTTAGTGCTGGGGGTTTGGATGGGCAGGAATTTGTAAAATGTGTACTGGAAGGATCGTTGGAACAGTATGTGGCTAGCCCGACTAGAGAAGGGGCTATATTGGATTTAGTTCTGAGTAATGAGCCAGGGCAGGTGGTTGATGTTGTAGTGGGGGAACATGTGGCTAACAGTGGCCACAATTCTGTCTACTTTAGGATTCAGATGGAAAAGGATGCTTGTTGCCCTAGGGGTAGGGTGCTGAATTGGGGGAAGGCTAACTACAGTCAGATTAGGCAGGAACTTAGGGATACTGATTGGGAACGGTTGTTTGAGGGTAAGTCCACGCTAGGCACGTGGGACTCTTTCAAGGGAATACTGAAAATGTTGCAAGATAAGTACATGCCGGCCAAGAGGAAAGATGGAAAAGGTAGGATTAGAGAGCCCGTGGATTACTAGGGATACTGAGGACTTGGTTAGGAAGAAAAGAGAAGCTTATGATAAGTTGAAGCAGCTGGGAACCGAGACAGCATTGAAGGAATATAGAGAGAGTAGGAGGGAGCTCAAACAGGGAGTTAGAAGGACAAAAAGGGGACATGAAATGATTTTGGCGGATAGGATTAAGGAAAACCCAAAGGCTTTTTACTCCTATGTTAGGAATAAAAGGGTGGTTAGAGGAAAAATCAGACCTCTTAGGGACAGAGGAGGGGAACTGTGCTTAGAGCCCGAGGGAATGGCGGAGATCCTGAATGAATACTTTGCGTCGGTATTCACGAAGGAGAGGGGCTTGTTGACAGCTCCTGTCTCTGAGGGAGCTGTGGACCAGTTGAGGGAAATATCCATACCGAGGGAGGAAGTGTTAGAGCTTGTAGGTAGCATTAAAACTGATAAATCTCCAGGGCCTGATGGCATTTATCCCAGACTACTTAGAGAGGTGCGAGATGAAATTGCTGGGCCTCTGACACAAATCTTTGTCTCTTCCTTGGACACAGGTGAGGTCCCAGAGGACTGGAGAATAGCTAATGTTGTACCGTTGTTTAAAAAGGGTAGTAGGGATAACCCTGGAAATTATAGGCCGGTGAGTTTGACGTCAGTGATAGGGAAGCTGTTGGAGGGGATTCTTAGAGATAGGATGTATAGGCACTTAGAGCGTTGCGATCTGATTAGGGATACGCAGCATGGATTTGTTAAGGGGAGGTTGTGCCTTACAAATCTGGTAGAATTTTTTGAGGAGGTGACGAAAATGGTGGACGAAGGGCGAGCCGTTGATGTTGTCTATATGGATTTTAGTAAGGCATTTGACAAAGTCCCTCATGGGAGGTTAGTCGAAAAGGTCAAGGCAAATGGGATACAAGGACAGGTAGCTAGATGGATAAGCAACTGGCTTGGTAATAGGAGACAGAGAGTAATAGTGGAAGGGTGTTTCTCTAGCTGGAGGTTGGTCACTAGTGGTGTGCCGCAGGGCTCGGTACTGGGACCTCTTCTATTTGTAATATATATAAATGACTTGGAAGAGGGAGTAAGTGGAGTGATTAGCAAGTTTGCAGACATACAAAGATGGCTGGACTTGCAGATAGTGAGAAGCATCGTCAGGCGATGCAGCAGGACATAGATAGGCTGGTAGCTTGGGCAGACAGATGGCAGATGGAATTCAATCCTGATAAATGTGAGGTGATGCATTTCGGGAGAAAAAATGTAGGGGGGAGGTATATGATAAAGGGTAGACCTATTAAGAGTATAGAAACGCAGAGGGACCTGGGGGTGCAGGTGAACAAGTCTCTGAAGATGGCAGAGCAAGTGGAGAAGGTTGTGAAGAAAGCATATAGTATGCTAGCCTTTATAGGAAGGGTATAGAGTACAAGAGCTGGCCTTTAATGTTGCAGTTGTATAAAACGCTGGTTAGACCTCATTTGGAATACTGCGTCCAGTTCTGGTTGCCCTACTACCGGAAGGACGTGGAGACTCTGGAGAGAGTGCAGAGGAGGTTACCAGGATGCTGCCTGGTATGGAAGGTCTGAGTTACGAGGAGAGATTAGGCAAATTGGGACTCTTTTCCTTAGAAAGACGTAGACTTAGAGGAGATCTAATAGAGGTGTACAAGATTATGAGGGGTATAGATAGAGTAAACAGGGTTAAGCTTTTTCCTAGGATGGACTCCAATAGCACGAGGGGTCACAGGCTTAGGGTGAGGGGGGTAAGGTATAATTTGGATGCTAGAGGGAGTTTTTTCACACAGAGGGTGGTGGGGGTATGGAATGCGCTGCCAAGTAAAGTGGTGGAGGCAGGTACTCTGGAGTTATTTAAGAAATACTTAGATGGGCACATGAACAGAATGGGAATGGAGGGGTATAGAAAACTGATTTAAAATAGGATCATGAGCCTTGGGAGTCCCTGGGAAGTGTGTAAATAGATGATGATATTGATGTACTTGTTTTTTTATCCTACAGGTGCTTTGGTCCACCTTGTTGTCTAACGAGGGGCATACACGTGATGGGTCGTGAGAGGACTGCTCTTGGACCTTTTTCAAGAGTATCCTACTGCTTCACATCGTTAGTGTATGCTTGACCTGGACCATCTGATGGGCAACATGACAGCGCAGTGACTATAGCTGTGCTGTGCAGATACATGGATTTGGGCTTGTGTCTGTGGGAGTTTGTGCATTCTCCCCGTGCTTGCGTGGGTTTTCTCCGGGTGCTCCGGTTTCCTCCCACATCCCAAAGATGTGCTCTTAGGCTAATTGGCAAACCAAATTCTCCCTAAATTGTCTCAAATTTGGTTTTTAATCCATAGATCTAAAAACATGGACAGGGATCGCGTGTAGAAGTGGGAACATCGAGGTGGCGGTGCGGGCTCGTTGGGCCGAAGGGCCTGTTTCCCGTGCTGTTTTGTTCTTTGTAGGTGACAACCTCCATGAAGAGAAACAAAGGACATTACACAAAGGTGAAGATCACATTATAAAAGACCATTATTTCCTAAAACATTTCATGTTTTCTATCAGATTTGCCTGGAGTAATATGGGAATTTCAGGACAGTCAGTTCCAGAGAGATCAAAGGGTGCCTAAATCTCAAAGTAAAGTTACAGACCACCCCCCCCCACCCAAGAACAATACCAGAAACTCCTGGAAGGTCTAACGAATAGTGCATAGTCTCCGAGACTGTAACTGACTGGCTCTATGAGATCCCATTCCACTAGAATGACAGCACAAAACACACCCCTCTGTTTTTTTTTGACAAAGTATCAGAAAATCTGAGAGGATATCCTTAACTACAGGAATTGAGAGATGATCTAATCAGAGTTTCTAAAATGATAAAGCGATTTGATAAGATAGATACAGGAAGTATTTCCTCAATTAGGGAATCCAGACAAGGAGGCCATAACCTTAAAATTAGAATGCAGCACTTGGCAGTGAAATCAGGAGCACTTTTTTTTCAGTGAAGATAGGAAACATCTGAAATACCCATTTGTAAAAGTTTGTGAGCAAAAAAAAACCAAAATTTTCAAGGCTGATATCATTATATTTTTGTTAGGTTAGGATATCAAGAGATATGGTCCAAGGCAAATAAATTGAGTTGACGTACAAATCAGACATGGTCTAATGGAATATTAGAATTGGCTTCAGGATCTGAATGGTCTACTCTTGTTACAATGCTGTTAGAAAAAAGAGTGCATGTCGAGCATTCAATATGACTGACACATGAGAAACAGCCCTTGAGAATGATTATAGTTTTGTTATTTCTGTGGAACCATACTCATTAGGATGACTGTCTTAAAAAGTTAATGTTTGGTCCTGAAATTCCCATGTAGCCCCCGGCAAATCTGATAGAAAACACGAAATGTTTTAGGAAATAATGGTCTTTTATAGTATGATCTTCACCTTTGTGTAATGTCCTTTGTTTCTCTTCATGGAGGTTGTCACCTACACTTAGATACATACACACAGTAATAACAACACAATGGTACTGAGATGAAAGGAACATCACTTATGTATAAAGTCTAATTAATGCCATGGTTTATTTGATCAAGGGGAGGGGGCAGATAGGTTGAATGCAACTTTTCTCTTATTTTACAGTCTCGGAGACTTTGCACTTATTCATCCCACAGTCAAAGGAAAATTGGTAGGCACCTTTCTGATTTATGTTGGTCTATTGAAGAAAGATTTATCTTTTCGCCAGTATTCCTATCCTAAGGATATCTGCATACTCATTGGTAATCTACTGACAATTACCATTGTGATTTAGTGGAAGGAACGTTAACTCGCACTTTCTGTCAAGAGAAAAGTAACTGTTGAAGATTGATTTTTCTAAAATAAACATGCAAATTTTATGGCTATACATCAAATATTCTCTCTCCAAGACTACTTAATACACATTTATGTAAATATTTCTGTCCTCTTGTTCTTTAGCTTCTGTACTCTTTCTTGCAAACAATTTAATACAGTTAATAGGTAGGGTGCATATCTACACACTGTTTTTACTTTGATGATGCCATGTGTACATAATGAAGAAAAACGTTCCTGACAGATTAACATATTAGGACATAATTAGTGGCATTTAACAAACTCATAATAAAGAAATCTGTTACTTATTGAAGTGATATTGGATAGTCTTGGTGTCCGAGCACCTCTTTCAATTCCTAGCTTTCAGGATTGCTGATGATAAGAAATCATAGATTTCCCTTGCATTTATTTATTCAGGTTTTGAGTTGAGAACATCATGTGACTCCAGGTGCACATACCATATTTATTGGAAATAAACACATTTAAAAACAAAGATTTATTTTTACTTTGTAAAGAAAGTGCAACTTCATAAGTTAATTGTAAAAACCTCTCCCTTCTTATTGAAGAGGTTAATAACTTCCCCATTACATTCTGATAATTTGATTATTTCTTTGTTCTTCTTTGTTCTATTTCCCCATCTCTTGGTGCTATAAAGCCTGTTGAGGTGTTAGATTTTGATTGATTCAAATGGATGTTTGCTTTAAAACTGGCCCCCATTCATGAACTAACAAGCAGGATACAGTATAAATTGGGTTTGTTGTTGGTTAAGGATGGCATTTGAATTTCTTAGGATTTGACTCAAATGGTCCAAAAATATAATTACTCAGTATTCTGCCAAACAGCATGTCAACTTATCAAGTGTCAATAAGTCTAGAATGGTTTGCTGAGGAATACTAATGTCAATTTGCTTCTATGTTGTGTCAGATTTAGGGAGCAACTCTCCCAGCACGCTGTACTGCTCCAGCACTGCAGTGGGTCAGAAGACATAAACGGAGGCTATGTAGTGGGCTTCCCACTGGGTGCCACAGCCGCTGCATTCTCTGACTGCTGGATTTCCGACATGGTCAGCTCCGCACCAGAAGTTGGAGCGAAGCTGCTTTAAATATTTAAATTCTAATTTTAATGTGGTTAGCAGACCTGGGACTGAGCCCACTAGCCTCTTCACCCTCCACCAGGAGTGTTTCACTCAAGTGGCCTGACCCTGCTGGAGTGAAGGGAGGCCATTGAGGCCCCCCCTTGAGGTCGAGGGTAAGGGGATATCCCTGGGCATTGCCAGTCTGACCCCCAGCATTGCCCAAGGGGAAAACCCAGGGGCGACCTTGGCACTGCCTGCCCACCAGGCATTGGGCAGTGCCAAGGAATGGGTTCAGAGGGGATGGGGCCTAATAAGAGTGGGGCTTCTAGGGAGAAATTATTGGGGGTGGGTCTCACTGCCATGCTGCATTTGGGATTGGTCACAGAGGGAAGGGAAGGGAAGGGAAGGGAAGGGAGGGCTGATTGGGGCTGGCTATTGGGAGTGGGGGGGGGGCGGTTTGTTGTTCAGTCTCTGGGGATGTCAGTGACTATTTTAGTGGGTAAATTAACTTAACCAGACTAAAAACCAGACAGCTTTTTTCAGTCTTTGTGAACTCATATCTTTAGACAAACCATCAGAAAGCAATCTACTATGATCACTATCAATTATGTAATTCATTACTGTCTCTATTCATCAAGGTGGTAGCTGTTTGCAACTCTCTTTCGTAAAAAACAAGTGATCTTAAGTCAATTGTTAGTTTTAAAACTAAGATTGATTTTTGTTTCCCAAAGATACTAAGGAATACAAATGGGCATAAGGGGCTCAAAGGCTTCCTTCTGTGCTATATCCATTCTATCAAATTGGTCAAAAACAGCTAGATGAAGAAAGATCACAGATCAGCAAGATCTCACTCAAAGGCAAAACAGGTTTGAGGGGCTACATGGTCTCTTTCTCTTCTCATATCCCTATGATTGCATCTCTCTAATTTATCAACCGCTATTGCTAGGAACTGTTCATATCTTTCCCCCGGTCTTCCATCCCAGTCTACCAGAGGCCCCATTATATTTGTATCATCTATCAGTCAATTATGATATGCTTGCATCAACAGTCAGTCACCAATTGCTAGTCCAAGTTATCCAGATGGAAAAGAAGATGGGGAAGGGGCAATTGGAGCTACACCTCTCTAAATACAAAGCATTAAAACTGAAATTATTTTTTAATTAGAATTGCATTCAAAAGTAAAGGAACATCACTCTTTAGTTATAAGAGTTCAGGAGAGATTTCTGACACCAGCCAGCTTGATTTAAGATCTGAGCTAGATCATAGAATAATTATTTTTATTATTCATTAATGAGATGTGGGTGATGTTGTCAAGGCTGCATTAATTGCCTGTCATGTTCTGGAGTCTTTTAACCATTTTCTATATAAATAATTTGTGAAAAGAATTACTTTGATGTCAGGCCTTTAAAGGCGATGTCTATTCTCACAAGTTTAAAAAAAGCACCAAGACAATGGGTGATAGGTAAGCTGAATAGAAGTTATTTTCCCAAAAAATAAGTGATAAATGAATTATGAGTTTGTCTGATTAATTGTAAATGTGCCTTCCACCACCTTGTTGAAAATCCAGTTGAGTTTTAATCTGTCTGCAAAGTGGGAGTTAAGAAAGACAGCTGCTGAAAAGGCAATCTGGCATTGAGAAAGAGAAAGCTGCTCAGATAGTGAAAGACAGGAATTTGCAGGGATAGATGGATCTTTCTTGGGCTGTCGATTAGAATGCTGGTGAGTTGATCTGTTTAATTGAAGTGAGGTGACACATCAACATGGGATAGTGTTAGAATCATTATGAAGGATGTAATAGCAGAGCATTTAGAAATAAATATTATCAAGTACAGTCAGCAAGGCTTCATGAAGGGAATATCATGCTTGACAAATTTATTAGAATTGGTAATGAGCAGGACAGATAAAGAGAAACCTCAAGTTAAACCACCACCTAGGGCCTGATTTTGCCAATCAGAGTCTAAGGGCCGGATCCGGACGTAATACAGATCCGAGGCCAGAATCCTCTTTGCAGCATGCCTGTACACTTCTTGTTGGTTCTGGTCCAATTTGCGCTGTGGGCAGGGCTTAACACTGCCAGAACGATTGGAGCTCTGAATGGCGCATGCGCAGTTCGAAAAAAAAATCTGAAGCAGTGTACCTGGGCACGAAAGAGAAAAACAGCACAGAGAGCAGTGGAGGATGGATTTGGGAGAATCTTGCAAATTGAAAATAATGTAGCATCTTCTTTCTGCTGTCTAATTACCTATGGAAAAGGTAATTAAACTACAGTGTCCTATTGAGTAATTAGTGACCTGTATAATACATTCCTGATCTCTAACTGGATTGTTGATGTCCCTGTAGCCATGAGCCAGGTGCTCAAATGTTCAGAGTCACGTGGCGAACTTGGAAGAATTGTCCCTGTGGTGGAACTTGGTTGGAAATAAGATTCAAGGAAATTACTAAATCTGGGAAATCAACTATAATGAAAAGAAGTTTGTATTGGCAGCTCTTCTCTCGCATTCCATGGCAGATGTGCCCCTATTTATGAATGTGATTTGTATGGGCAACGTTGGGTGCAGCTAATCTGTCTCTGGAGCAGCCTTGGATCCTTTCTTTCATCTTGTTTTCATCTGAACATTGCACAAAATTAGAGCAATTCCCTTTGGAAAATAATGTCAATCATAATCGCAGGAACTAAAAACCTGACAGTCAAAAAATTTGGCAAAGTATTTCAAAATATGGATGGGGAATATATATTTTGAAATATTTTGTCAAATTTTTTGACTCAGCAGCTGTGTCAAGCTCACTGATGATATTGAAATCCAGTTAAACTCATACTAACATGTTCTGCACCCTTTCTAGGCACAAAGTGGTTGGTGCCATTCAATAAAGTCTGGGAAGATAGCAAACCGTTACAAGCTGGGCACGAACTGAATTTGCCTTGCATGCTATCTTCAAGTTAAACGATAGAGATGGCAAGGTGATAAGATCACATCCCTTATTTCCAATCCATTTTTTCCTTTTCCATCAGTACCCTAAATATTATTCTCCCAAAATTGCTTAATTGGTGGAAAAACTGTTCTAGATCATGACTGCTTTCTCAGTGCAGCTTCATACTTGAATTCCCGCACTCTTTACAATGCAGAGGTCACAATCGTGAATATCATTAAAAACCCAGGGGCAGGGCCTATTCACACTGGAGTTTGAACTCTGTGCATGTGCAGTAATCCCGATCTGTCAGCCTTTGTGTTTGCTGGCCAGCTCAATCGCTGGCCAACCCAGGATACTTGCAATGCTGTCCCTCCAGCACCCCCACTGCACGATAGCGGTTCCCACAATTATTCCCAGACACTCCACCCCAAAGTGCCCCGATGTCCAGCCCATTCCCTCTAGCAGTGGCAATCTCCTCACCCCCCTCATCCTGGCAATTCCCCCCTGCCCCACTGTTGATCTGAGGGCAAGCCCCCACCTGGCAGATCACCACCACCCTCCCACCTCACTCTGATCGTTGGCCTCCCTCCAGCCCAGACCGATTGCCATGCAGAGTGGCAGCACGATTTCCCGCCCCACTGATTGCTCCGAGACCACACCCACAATTGTGCACAGGCACTTCACCCCTTGGGCAGTGCCAGGTGCATCAGGCTGGCACTGCTAGTTGCCCATGTCCAGGGGCACCACACCCACCACATAACCCGTGGGGGACCCCTATTGTCCCCTCTTCATTGTGGTGGAGTCTCCCACTGTAGGGAGCTCCCAAATTTAGGGAACTACTCTAAACCCTGCCTGAATTAAGTACTCCTGGCGGGGTGGGAGATTTAGTCGGGCCTCGTAAGTTAGCAATAATCATATGCAAAACATTTTTAAAAAATTCAAATGATTTATCTACCTTTCTGTCGGTTTCCAGCATGGTCTGAACTCCAACTGTTCTCCAGCTCTGTGATTTATGCATGCATTCCTGGCACATGCGCAAATCCTGGAAAAATGCAGACAATGCAATTCTCCCCACCAGACTCGCCAGAAAAGTTGCGGGTCATGATGGGAGAAATGGTCCATGGTCACTATCACTGAAATGCTCCCCTTTGGAAACTCTACCACCTGTCTGTCTTCATTCCCTAAAATTAGGGAAGTACCATCCTGTCTCTTGTAGGACTTTCTATGCGCTGGCTCAAGAAGCTTTCCTGGATGCAGTTTAAGGATTCCATCCATTCTACGGCTTTCAGACTTTGCCTACCCTAATTAATAATGGATAAGTTAAAATCCCCTACTGTTATTACTCAATTATTTAGACACTTCTGAGACTTATCTACATATCTGTGCTCTTCTATTGTTCCTGACTGTTTGGGGGCCCATAGATTATTCCCAGCAATGTGATTGCCATTCTTCAGGCATGGTCTCAGTTGAAGAGCCTGCTAAAATGTTATCCCTTCTAACGGCAGTAATTGACTTCCTGATCAGTATTGCATCACAGTCTCCTCTTTTACATCTCCCCTGCCTCACCTGAATATTCTATACCCTAGAATATTGCATTGCCAGTCCTGCCCTTCCCTTAACCATGTTTCTTCGATAGCAATCATATCATGGTCACATGTAGGGTGGGATTTTCTGACCACAACACTGGCGGGCATTGTCACAGGTGGGACTTTTAACGGCTTTCCACATTTTTCTGTCCTGCCCATGACATTGCCTACCCATGTCAGGCCGTAAAATTCTGTCCACAATCTTGGTTTTGTTTGATTGGTGATATTTTAGTGCTTCCAATGGCCTCTTTAAATAAGTGGTTAATATGGACATTAAAAAGACACTAAAAGTGGAAAATATATGCGCTGAAGTTTCTAAGAATGTTGCAATTTGCATATCACAATAATTGCAGCCATTTAAGCTGCACAGTTAATAACAGTTAACACTAGGATTTGGTAATTATGCCATCAAAAGTATTTGGCTAAGTGCTATCAACCAAAAAGTGATAGTTGTGTTGATCAATAGAAAAGAAACACATTTGCGATCAGCTGGAGGGGAGTAAGGGGGGGTTCACTGCCACTCTGCTTGTGATCAGTGAGGGGGGAGGGTGTTCGCTGCCACTCTATTTGAGATCAGCGGGAGCGGGGTAAGAGGAGGGGTTCACTGCCACTCTTAGTGTGATCAGTGAGGAGGAAGAGGGGCCCACCGTCACTCTGCTTGATCAGTGAGGAGGGGTCCATTGCCACTCTGAGATCAGTGGAGGAGAAGAGGGGAAGGAGGGAATAAGGGGTCATCAGGACTTGAAATATTGACTCTATTCTCTCTTTACAAATGACTTGTTTAGACTGAAGAATAATTGGTTGAATTGTTAGAAAATGGAAAAACATTTCACATATTAGCGCAAGAAATTCTGCATTGAGGCTGCATTTTCTTTCATTTGACTTACAATGCGAAATACTCATCGGGAATATTTTTGTTATCTGCACCAAAGCAAATAATTTTTCTGTATAAATTTATAATCCAACCAGAGAAGCGCATCTTCCTGGTGAAATCTCAAATTCTGCCCACAAATATGGTATCTTTGCAACATACATATTTTGAATTCTGCAGGTCGATTCAGCATTAATATGATTAATGATGAATTTGTGCCTTTCAATACAAGTCAAAGGAGCTTTAATTCAGATTGTTGGATGGCTAACACATGGGTGTATTACTTTGACGCACAGTATTTATCCCAATCTCAGGGCCTGCTTCCTTTCCTTACTTGACATGGCAATTAACCATGATTCATCAAATAATCATCAAACATCTGCCTTCAGGCAATGAACTCGAGAAGACATCTCAAATATTTAAAATAAGCAACATATTTTTAGTCAACTTCTTAAAGCCACATGATCCAATTGATGGACTGGTAACAGTTTTCAACAGCACCTAATAACCCTCAAGCTCTGTCACCAAGAAGGATAAGAACATATCATAGGAAACTATCATCTCTAAATTCCCGTACAAGGTACACACTGTTCTGACTGGGACATACATATATTATATCCATATTTATATATAGTTATTTTTTCATTGTATCAGGGTCCAAATCTTGGAATTTGCTAATTAGCACTCTGTGGGGGCCCCATTAACACAATTGCAACAACAGTTCAAGTGCACTTAGTGATGGGCATTAAATGCAATCTTGCCACTGTTGAATGTTTAAGAAACAAAACTAAAAGGTTCTATGTCCTGAGAATCAAAACTGATCCCACAAATAAATTGTTATGCATACATGTATTGGTCAATATTTGCATTGTGCTGGGTGAGATGCACTTTTGAACAGTCAGTGCAGCTTCAATGGAGCAAATGGCCTCCTTCTGCACTGTAGGGATTCTATGATACAAAGTCTGTATGTGTGTACAATAAATCGAATAATGTATTTAATCAAATTCATTTTTATCAATATATGTTGTTTCTGCTGAATTCTGTAACCAACCCATGTGCTAATTGCAAACCTTTTTATAAGAATATTGTACTTTAAAAGTGAAACAAGCAGTAAAAAATTGCATAAGTAATAAATTTAATAATGAAAAGATTACCATCTATGGAGGTTGTTGAAATTTTTCCAAGTGCTTTCAAAGAGGTCAGCAGTGACTAATCCCTTGACATTTTTTTCAAAGTGTTCTGACAAATGTTTCAATTTAAGGAAAACCTTTATCCCTTCTGCAACACCACGTTGGAACAGTTTTAAAAAAACCTCTGAAAAACAGGGAAGTGAGTTGGTGAGTGAAAGGAAAAAAAATTGATTTGGGGACCTCTTCTACACTAAACCACAAGAAAAGATCAGTTTATTTTTCACAGGATGATGATGATGGGCAGGCTTTGTATCATAACACCCATCAAATATATTTGCTCACAAAATTGGAAGTGTGAGATTGCTCTTGTTTGGATCCCATGTTAGATTTTGAGTTCTAACAACTCAAGGGAGTTCTCTTTTCCCTTATTTTGAAAGTATTCATTATTGAAGAGAAATGAAAAGGAAAATTATGTTGTTAGTGTAAAATGTGGATATCCATTAACATTATAAACATCTGGGCTGCTTGCCATTATTGGAAACCAAAATAATTTTTCAAGTTCTCATTTCTTGCATCATGGATAAATGGAGTTTAGCTGCAGATCAGCCATGATCTGAATGGTGGAACAGATCCGGGACAATGAATGAGTTATTGCTATTCTATGTGTATCCTCTTTTTGGAAGCATGGCATTCAAATTTAAACCTAGAGCTATCCAAGAACGTGGCACTTTGACAATGCCTGTCCTGACTAGTTGCCTGATGCTCGTTGTTGATATCAAATGATATCATGAAGGATAAGCTATGGTCACTTAAATCACAATAAGTTGCAAGGAATGCAGCTTATTCTATCTCATTTCATCTTCAAATGAATCATTCACATTCAGGATAAACTCTACAGGACTAGATTGGAAGGCTGAGGATTTCAATATCTGAAAGACAATTTTGCCTTGTGCACATGTAGAATGTTATATATTCAAAAGGCAATTTATTTAATAGCATTCCAAATGTTGTACCAGCAACACTACAAGCAATATTCTTATCAGTGCAGTTCGTTCTTCTTACCAGAACTTGCTAATGCAAAGTTGATAACTTCACTGAAATGGAGCAAAAGTGTGCTCAGTGCCATGAGTGATAATGCAATTTGTGTGGGATTTATTAATCTACCCTGTCAGGTTTATTCTTTCTATGATTTTGAACGTAATAATTATTTCAGAGATAGGTGTTGTACCTCATGACTTATATCCTTAAATTCAGGGTAGTGTAGTTCTGGACAGGGAAAATGCAATTCTGCATCAACTACTCAAAGGCTGGAGTCTTCTACTTTTCAGCTCATTAACTCAGAGAGTCTCAAACTGAGAAACATAGATGTTTTCTGGAAGAGCCATGCATTAATGTGAGAGGGCAGGCAAAGCCTACGTGTTATGTTCAGGGCAGAATACACTAAGCATTTTGATTAAAAGCCCTGCGTGAAATGATGTGATAAATGTTAAGCAAGCCTACAGCCTTGTTCATCAGTGTAGTCATTCAAGGATAAGACTGATGCACAAAGCTGGAAAACTAGTCTCAGACCGTCCTTCAGGCTGTCACCGTGTTCTGCATGCCTATTTGCTTAACAGAATTAGTAAATCAAATTCTATTTTAAATATATGGGATTTTCACAAATGTCTGTGGGTCCACGGTTCTGCAATTTTATCTACTTCTCCATGTGAAACAAGGAACATGGGCATTGCAGAAATGATTTATGGAAGTAATTGTCAAACATAAATAGTTGAATTGTCCCAAACAATTTCAGTATCATAACAATGAGCAAAATGATGTACACCATGCCAGTCTCTCAGACGCACACTGCATCACAATTTTCAGACAGTCACTTTTTGCAGAGTTGGGAGCTTGGTGCCAGTACAGGGGAGGGAGGGGGGGGGATTCTTAAACACATCAGTGAAACCGTCTTCAGAGCAGTTGCCTGTCATTTTGCAAGGTGCCCTGATCTCTTGGTGTACTGGGAAATCCCCTCCCAATTTCCATAGAAATCACAATCCATATCCCCTACGCTTCATCGGCAGCATGTTCTCTCCCCAACCGGCATCAGGACTCTCCTGACGGGTCCCATGGCTAATCCCTGACATACACCCCCCCACATTATGATCTCTGACATGCCCTTCCCCCCCATCATGACCCCCTTCGCAATCCAATCTTGCACAATCATGCTGCACAGCCCTACTGCATGGCCCCCAGCATTGCCCCCTCATCATTGCCTGCACCCAAATTCCACCTGTGGCACTGCCCCGGCACACAGGCAGCATTGCCTGATGTCCATTGCTGGGATGCCTGTGGTCTGCTGCTGGAATATCCAATGGGCACTGCTAGGTTATCCAGTGTTCACTGCTAATGTGGACACTGTCCAATAGACATTGTCTGACCATGCCCCAGATCACCCGGGGGTTGCTGTCTGCTCCCAGTGTGATCAGCTTGCCAGTTCTGTATTTATGCAATCCAGTACTGATTTATGCCAGTGTGACATGTCACCGGAGAGCTGGGCGGGGGGGAGGCTGGGGGGATGTAGTGGGGGGTGCTGGAGGATGCAGGGGGGAGTCATGCATTTCAAAAATGCTAATGATATTTAAACTCAGTCAATTTATGGTAATAAGCTTTGCACCCTTTCTGGACATGAAGTGCTTTGTGCCATTGGAAAGGGGCTGGAATGTAGCAAACTTTGCCGCCAGTCACAAATTGGATTCTTAGGGCGGAATTTTATGAGATTTTTCTCTAAGTGTCCAGCTAGCGTGAAAGCAGGAGAGTTCCTAATCTATTTTCTGGGCAAGTTTTCACACCCAATCTTATGCACAGTTTTTGAAAACATGGGCTAGACCACTTTTAACCACTAAAGGCAATAGGTGGGGCTTAATTCACCAGTTTAGATCAGAGCCACAAACTGTGCATGCGCAGAAAAAAATTTTAAAAAAGTAACTCTTCTGATAGAACACCCCTGGGCCAGATACAGTCTCCGTTTCCCCACATCAGATATCAGGGAAACCCCCCCCCCCCAAAGTTACTGACCCTTCTTACCCCCATTGACCCCCAGGCCTTCTCGCACATGGCGCCTTCATCACCCCCTGGCCTTGATGGCTGATGACATGACCCTCTTTATCCCCAGCCCCCGATCATCACAGTGGCACAAAACCAACTTGTCTATCCTCCCCCCCCCCACTCCCCTCACTCTATGAGCATACCTGCACTGATTTGGCTTCTCCTCCATGGTAACAAGGCAAACTGCATTAAAATTACCGGAATGCTCTAATGGGTGCATGACACACTCAAACTGCCTGCAGCTGATCTGAATTAACAAGGAAAGCTTTGTAAAAATCTCAAGGATGGACAGACAGGCAGGCATTACAGGAAGAAATGGTCTCCAGGAAGACAGCCCCCAAATTATCGGGTGCTGACCTAGCCAGGTTGCTGAAGGCTGTGGAGGCAAGGTGAGATACTCTCTTCTCTCCAGCAGGACACTGTCCCAGGATAAGGAAATGGACGAAGATGATGGCAGCATGCGTTGGTGCCAGGGCACGGGCTAGAAGAATCAATAAGCAGTGCCGCAAAAAAACTGAATGACTTAATCAGAGTAGCAAGGATGAGTGTTTTACTTCATTTAGCATCTTCCCCCCTAATGATCTCCAGATCCGCCCAATGTGGGACAATATCAGAGGACTATATTGGAGGACCCTGCCAGAATGGTCAAGGCACCACGAACTACATTTTGAGTCGTCCCATGCACCGTTCTATTATTGAACAGATGGCAATGTGGACCTTATTATATCAGGTCTCCGTTTCGATATCAGCCCTCTGCACAGATGTCATCAGGCAAGTCCAAAGCAGGTACCCCATGTCCCCACAAGCCATCCCTGCATTCTGGGCTCCTCCTCAAAGACCTCCAGGATATCGGAGCCCTTCAATATAAAACTGTCATGCATGCTGCCAGGATACCTGACACAGACATGCATGATGTTCAGCTGATGGTCACATACTGACCACACATTGAATGGAAGCCCTTTCTCTTCATGAATCTTCCTGGATTCTTCACTGGGACCTTGAGGATGACATGGATGCAGTCTATAACCCACTGCACATTTGGCATCTATGCAAATCCTACAGCCCTGGGCTTCCTGCTGGGCCTTGTCCAGGTCAAGTTTAACATATGGCCAGTCTGGGCATAAAGGGCATCTTCACGCACTTAAGGATGGATGATTGGGAAATGCCACTAAGGCCTCCACTAGTAGTTTGGAAAGACCTGATGGCATAAAAGTTTAAGGTGGCTGTCACTTTCACAGCCACCGCGAGCGGATGCTCCGAGGTTTCAGGTCTGTAACAAAAGGCACAGGTGTTGTACTGTCTCCTTTTGGAGCTGGAGTTGTTGGTGGCATGCAATGTCCGACAATTGCAAAGGACGCTTGTATGCAGAACTGCTGGGTCTCCACTCCCTCCTTCTCCTGCCTGCTCTCAGGACAAATGGCAGCCATGTCCTGCCTCCGGTGGCTGTCTCCCTCTACTCTAGCATGTGGTAAGACCTAGGCTGCCCTTGTCTGCAATTCATCATCCTGCTTTTCCTCCTCAACTCCAGTAGCAACCAAAACAACAGCAAGATGGACTGCATTGCAAAAGGCATCTTATGAATCTGAAGAGGAGGAGAGGGTTTTGGGGAAGGGAAGAGACAGAAGGAGAGGTTAAAGAACTCTGCTCACCCCCAGCCCAGCAACACACACTCCCATATCTTCCACAGCCCTCACCCCACAAAGTCTTTAATATCTCCTCCACAGTCCTCAGCAGCACATACTCCCCATGTGCTGCCCCCCAGAATGGCAACACAGTCCCCCTCCCATCCCCAGTCCACTCACAAACACATCCCCAGAGCTCATGCAGTACTGACTCCAGACAGTGCTGCTTGATAAGTCCTGAGTATGCAGCACTGCCATTTCAAAGAGTTTGCAGCTCATCTCCTACCAGTAACAGTGCTTACTGCTGCGAGCACTAGGATCCAAAGTCAGCACTAAGACTCGTGGTCAGCACTTAGACCCGGGTCCATGCTGAGAGTTTGAAGTTAAACCCCCATGAGCAACAATAGCCCCCGAACTGAAATGCAACACGGCCACCACAAAGCGAGCCTCCGTGAGCAAGACAGAGCACCTCGAATTCAGAAACTTACCTCCTCATCCACCCTCACAGCTCCAGTGCCTGAAACCTGAAACTTTTAGACAGGAGGTGTTTTCCTGACCAAGTGAGATTGTTAAGGCAGGTGAGCTGGGATGGTTTAGACTGAAACTCGCTAATTGCATTGTGATAAATGCAAAAAAATGCAAATTGACATTTTGCACATTTTGGGCAAGGTCCCAATTGCGCTGATCTTTTTTTTAAACGATAAAATGGAAATGGGTGCAAAAATGGATGCCATTCCTGCTCGTTGCACCCTATTTCATGACTTTTTACCGCCGCAAAATGCACGCAACGAGGTCATAAAATTCCCTCCTTAGTGTCACATGCTAGTTTCCTGGCTCGCTGCACAGTCCGTCAGGTGCAATGAGTGGTAAAATCATGCTCCACATTAAGAATAGATAAACTTTGCAGGGAGAAGCACTTATCTCACTGGTATCTATAAATGAATACCTGTTTTCTTAAAATCATTATTAAAACACTTTTGAATGTGGCATTTTCATGTTATGAGTATTAGACATTACAATATAGAATGGATGTTCATTGAAAGGTGTTATTCAATTTAAAAAGTTTAAGAGCCATAGCACTAGCTCATCCATCATTATACCATATCATTAGTCAATGTATAACAGTGGATATATCATTAGAGGAGATGATGGTGTGGTGTATTGTCATTGAACTAGTAATCCAAGACTAGGGTAATGCTCTGGGGACCAGGTTCAACTTCCACCACAGCAGATGGTGGAATCAGAGTTCAATAAAAGTCTGCAATTAAAAATCTAATGATGACCATGAAACCATTGTTGATTGTTGTAAAATCCCATCTAATTCACTAATGCCCTTTAAGGGAAGGAAATTTGCTATCCTTACCTGGTCCGGCCTACATGTAATCCAACCCCCACAGCAACATGGTTGACTCTTATGCCCACTGCCCCTGAACTATTAGGAAAAAAATACAATGCTTGGAAGATTGTGGGCACTGCCAACTGAATAAGGAGGAAACACTAGCAAAAAATCCTAAACAATCTCAGCCAGGATAAAAGCAAAATACTGAAGATGCTGGAATCTGAAACAGAAACAAAAAATGCTGGAAAATCTCTGCAGATCTGATAGCATCTGCGAAGAGAGAACAGAGCTAATGTTTCAAATCTAGATTACCCTTTGTCAAAGTTGGGGGGAGGGGTGGGTGCTGGCGGAGGGAGCAGGGGGAGGTACAAGAACTGAAAATTTGGAAGTCAGCCAAATCTGCATTCACAAGACAGGAACTTGATGAGGTTGGGGAATTCAGGCCTTTATGGGTATAGATGCTGAATAAGGGCAGAATGGGGTTTACCTGCAAATTCTTCCACAATCAGATAGCTTGCTGATGTTTAAAGACCAAGATCACACTTGATTAATTAGACAATGACCATTCCCTGCAAGAATAACATACACCTTTACATATGTTTTTACGAGCCATGAACCTACCTGAATTATTTCCGCATCAATGGAAAGGAACATTGACAACTCATTTGGATGCTATGAAAGTTAATACAGCTAATGATTTAAATCTAACCTTTTATGGATTTAGTTGTTTTATTTTCAACCAATCCCAATGCTCTCCACTAGGAATCATCATTCAGTGCAAAATGAAATAAAAAGCTGGTACAGCTTCTAAAATATATTTTAATTAACTGCTCTGATGCCTACCTCCACAACTGAGTCACAGCACTTGACTTTAAAACAAACTAATGTATCCTGAGTCAACAGGAATCTCCTCTATCTCTGAAAGATAATATTCAAATAAGGTGTTGCAGGTGTTTCATTGTTGCATGAAATTTGAGTTGTATGCTGCATTTCAGACTGTATGCTTTTTATTGATGGAGCTGCTGATTTCAGCTAATTCCAGCTCCAAATATTCAGTTGTTTCCCATGAATAAGAACAACTAACTCCTCATATATACCATTGTTTTCTCTCTGTTGCTGATGATAAGTGACTAAAGGCCAGCAAATCTGTGACAAATCACCTTGTTTTTATAAGATGTTTAAATGGGAACATGATTAGAAATTTTAATTAATTCCATGACAATTTATTGAATGCATCCTTTTTTTGTAAGTAAAAAATTAACACTAAAGTAACTTTAACCCAAGGATTGGTGATGGGTTGACTGTTTTTCAGATCATCAATTGACACTGAAAAAATTTACATCAATAAAGCCAATCCAAAATAAGGATTATCTTTATTAATGTAATACCACTCTTCCTAGGCTATAATATACTCTAAAAACATAATTTTAAATCAAGAGGATCTCAAACTAGGCTCTTTATCCTCTTTTGATAATGTTCCTACCTGTCCAAACTTCTTTTGATTACAGGTGTCAAGCAATTAGCGTTCTTTCTCTCCTGAGGCAGTTTTAGCATGTTTAAGTCAAAGACACTGCTGTTTTATGTGGTCTGTGGAAGATAGTCTCTGTAGATTAGCACATTTCACATGTGCTGATGGAAAGAAATGCAGACTGAAGGAAGGAACATTTCTTTCTGTTAAGTGTCAGGCTGTTGCTGAATACGGTGGGCAGTTAGGGCACTGAGTTAGGGCTGTCTGAACCTAGATCCCATTGAGCATGCACTGTAAGCATTAAAATGCATTTGACCCCTCCATCTCTCCATTTCCCCTGTCTTTAAAACACAGCTCTTTGGCCAACCTTCCGGTCCATCTCCTCCTCTGTTCGTTTTGTCCTGTGAGTGCACTTATGTGAAACATCCTGGGATACAACTGATATTTAACGCAATTGATTTTTGTTTTGATAAATCAGCAATGTAACTCAGGAAGGATACAAAGATGGTTGGTAAATGAAATGGGATTATACAAGTGCAGCATGACGCAAGTTTCTGAGGCCGGGATTTAATGACATTGAAAGGGCAAAGCAAAGATTTGATGTTTGACCAATGTCGTTTCTTATGTGGCAATGCTTGATGCTGGCAAAGCAACAATTGGAAAACATGTTCTAGCATTAAAATCTTTCACCTTCAGCACCAGAAAGAGATGTTCCATGTTTATCTCATGTCAGCCATACGATCAGCTGAAACCAAATGAAGAATGATAAATGTGTTTTTTATCTAGCACGGTACGCCAGTGCTTGTTATTTTTGTTTTACCGCTACAGGGCATGAATTGATGTCATTCCCTGACATCACATGCCAATCATCAAAGGCCAAAATTAAAAATAATTAACTTATAGAATAGGTAAGTGTCTGAATCAGTATAGGAAATAATCTCTAGATTCATATACATACGTTGTTTAGCTTGAGCTTGCTCTTGTCTTGTTTCTGTAAGTGCCCTGACAGGTGGTACAAGACAGCTCTGCTTCTTCTTCGGTTTGCGTTGAATCCTGGTGGCCTAGTGCTTTGGTAGATTTCCACATCATCTGCAAGTGGGAAATAAGATATTTTCATCAGTTGAAAATTATACAGAAATATACCCACAGAAATATACCCACAGAAATATACCCACAGAAATATACCCACAGAAATATACCCACAGAAATATACCCACAGAAATATACCCACAAAATGCATAGAAACAGGGGTGACAACTGGAAGTGACAACTATTATTACTCAGCAAAGTACGATGTGGCATTTCCCCTTTACTACACTGGAGAATTGGTCTTGATTTATACACTCAGGATTGGATATGCGGCTTGAACTCACACGCTATTCTGCTTTAGTGAGAGCTGGTCCACAGAAAGTTTTCAATTCCCTATAATACATTTATATTCAAAGATAAAAATCCTTCTGTTATAATAACAGAAGTTTTACATAGACATCAAAAATATAATGTAATAATGCTATAAGATGCAATGCATCTTATAGATGGTACACATTGCTGTCTATGTGCATTGGTGTTAGAGGGAATGAATCAGGTTTGTCCAGGATGGAGTTAAGCTTCTTGAGTGTTGTTGGAGCTGTACTCATCCCCGGCAAATGGGGAATTCTTCAAGATGGTGCTAGGGGATCTTTTACATCCACCTGACAGGACCTTAATTTAATAATTCATCTGAAAGACATCGGGAGTGATCTTGTTGGCTTGTTTGCTGGTCGATGGGCAGGGTGAACCGGTAAGATTGCAAGAGAGGTGAAAAACTGGGTTTGCCCAATTTTTTGTCCCTTATCAGCCCTGCCAGCTGATCCGTGTTTGTGATGTTGATAAAGGGATAAAGATTGATCAGGAAAACAGAAAAAATATTCAGTTCTTCTTATTTATTTATTTGTTCATAGGATATGGACATTATTGGCTAGGATAACATTTATTGCCCATACCTAATTGACTTTGAGAAGTTGGCTGTGAGTTGCCTTCTTGAATCGTTGCTGGCCATATGTTGTAGGAACATCATAGAGCTCTTATGGAGGCAGTTCCAGGATTTTGATCCAGCAACAGTGAAGGAACAATGTTATAGTTCCAAGTCAGTATGGTATGAGGCTTGAAGGGGAACTTGTTGCCATGCATCAGCTGCCCTTGTCCTTCTAGATGGCACAGGTTGCAGGTCTTTAAAGTACTAACGAAGGAGCCTTGGTGATATTTTGCAATGCATCTTATAGATGGTACACATTGCTGTCTATGTGCATTGGTGTTAGAGGGAATGAATCAGGTTTGTCCAGGATGGAGTTAAGCTTCTTGAGTGTTGTTGGAGCTGTACTCATCCCCGGCAAATGGGGAATTCTTCAAGATGGTGCTAGGGGATCTTTTACATCCACCTGACAGGACCTTAATTTAATAATTCATCTGAAAGACATCGGGAGTGATCTTGTTGGCTTGTTTGCTGGTCGATGGGCAGGGTGAACCGGTAAGATTGCAAGAGAGGTGAAAAACTGGGTTTGCCCAATTTTTTGTCCCTTATCAGCCCTGGATTTCTGGCGTGATCAGCTTTGTGCCAAGGAAGGACAGTATTGAAATGTGAACTCACCTGACGAAGGGGCACACCTTGAAAGATGGTGGTGCTTACTACCAAATAAACCTTTGGACTTTAACCTGGTGTTGTGAGACTTCTTATTGTACTGGCTCAGAGCCAGAGATGCAAGTCATTACGGACAAATTTTCCACAGCTTGTGAAAACTTTGCACTCACCATCAACATTAAAAAAGACTGAAGTCATGCACCAGCCTGCTCCTCACGCACCATACACAGAACCCATAATCACAATCAAAGGACAGAAACTACAGGCAATGGACAAGTTCACTTATCTTGGCAGCACCCTCTCCTGAGCATTGACTATTGATACAGAAATTAACGGCAGAATAGCAAAGGCAAATTCTGCTTTTGGTGGACTGCGCTCCACTCTATGGGAACATTGAGGAATCAGCCCAGCAACAAAACTGAAGGTCTACTGCGCCGTGGTCCTTACTACCCTCCTGTATGCCTGTGAACCGTGGACTGTGTATCGAAGGCATGCAAGACAGCTCAATGATTTCCACATGACTTGGCTTCGCAGAATATTATGCATCAGATGGCAAGATAAAATACCAGACACTGAAATTCTCTCTAGGGCAAGTCTACCATCAGTCCACACACTGCTGATGAGAGTGCACACCTGGTGGGCAGGTGATATAATCCGTATGTCAGAAGAGCATATACCCATGCAGTTCATTTTTGGGAAACTCTCTGCTGGAAGACGCCACGTGTCTACTTAGAGATAGTTCTGGAAGTAGCCTTGTGCTCATCTATCAGTGTACATAGTTGTATATAGAGTTAAATGTTTGAAAGTTCTTAAAGGTCTTGTTTTCTGTTGTCAGAAATCTATGCAAAGATGCCCATACTTGGAGTCAAAACGTGTTTGTAGCTTTGAAACACCAAGCTTTAAGGAATTGGTCACTAAACTAATCTTTGTTAAAACCTATCAGGTTCTTTTCAGTTAAAATTCAGCAGTGCAAAATTGCAAACACACTGACCAAGATTAAAGTATTTGTTGAGCTAGTCTGAAAAGCCTCTTTTCAATTTTCTTGGAAAGGCAACAAAGCTTTGAATTTTAAAATGACTGTTGTAAGCAGTATGTGTTACACTGGCACTTCATTTAACCCACTCAGTTGCTTTAAATTATTCATTGCAATCACAGCGTTGCACTAAATTTCAAAGAAAATGGCTTGATCATTAGTAATCATTTCACATTCCTTTACATCCAAGAAATTATTCCATTTCCACACATAGCAGATTTGAGTTAATAAATTTTAAAATTAAGTAAATACATCAGAACATTTTAAATAATTGAATAATTTATCAAATATCAGCTGCCATTTCCCTTAATGGCTCCCACATAAAGCTGTAGTTGTTTACTAAATTAACACACACAACTCAATTAGGAAATCTGATTGGGGCAATAGTAGCATGTACACTAGTACAGTAATTTATGACTTGTACTGAAAAGTTAAATCCCTGTTTAATCAAATAGAACTTCAATTGGAACCAATGAAAGAGAAGAGAAATCTCCCAACATCTATGACTAATAGGTTAAAAGTGGAATTGAAATCCCCCAAGCTCTGAAAAGTAGAACTGAAATCCACTGTGTAATATTACATTCATTGTTGTCATAGCAGCAATTGAAACATGAAAGGGACATTTATTCTGCGAAAAGAATCAGAAATACACATTTATCAGCACCTGAAAATGGAAATAAACAGATTACTGTTTCAGGTAGAAACCTAATTCTATCGGAAGGGCAGCATGGAGACACAGTGGTTAGCACTGCTTTCCTCACAGCATCAGGGATCCAGGTTTGATTCTTGGCTTGGGTCACTACCTGTGCGGAGTTCTTCCCATGTCTCTGTGGATTTCCTCCAGATGTTCCAGCTTCCTCCCAGAGTCCAAAATATGTGCTGGCTAGGTACATTGGCTATGCTAAATTCTCCTGCAGTGTACTCAACAGGAGGATGAGTATGGCGACTAGGAGATTTTCACAGTAACTTCATTGCCATGTTAATGTAAGCCTACTTGAGACACTAATAAACAAATTTTATCTGCAACATTCCAATTTTCTTCCCACACCTAGTAATGCACTAAGGTGTACTTTTGTCTGTTTCCATAACTAATTATTCCTGGATTGCATTGAACAGGCTTGCATATTCATGATGCAAATAATCTTCAACCAATCGTGTGAGGGAGCGCGAGCGAGCGTGTGTGCGCGCGCGAGTAAGTGTATGAGTAACTGAGTGAGTGAGTATGTGTGTGTGATTGTATGTGTGAGAGTGAGTCAGTGTGAGTGTGTACACGTGTGTATACGTGAGTGAGTGAGCGTGTGTGAATGTGTGTGAGTGTATGCGTGTGCAAGAGAGAGTGTACATGTAAGAGAAAGTGTGAGTGTAAGAGTGTGTGTGTGTTGTGGGCGTGGGATGTATTGTCGTTAAAGCAGGATTTATGATGAGAAAATTGTCCCAGAAAGTGATTTTGTTTACGGATTCCCTAAGTCATTATAATATTAAGCTGCCAATGTCCACAATATTGAATGAGATGTAGCTAAAATATTGTCATTACAGTTGCTGTTAAGTTGTACATCAGTGTTCGTCCCTTAATTACAACTGCTTAATGCAGCTGTTTTCTTGGTTACCTAACAAATTATTGACATGTTTTATTAATCTATATTTCACTTGTGGTAAGGCTCGTTAAGCCAAATACAGAATTAATGAACCCGAAAACATTTTATTTTCCATTTAGCATAAGTATAAATGACACAATCCCAGACACTTTACAAGTTATTTAGAGATTTTTTTGAAGTTGTGTGGATATTGCTGAGTTATGTGTTGAAAATATTGAGAAATTAGGCATGCAATTTTCTGACAGTCAATTTCGCTACTTCAACAAGTAGGTGATATACAAACAACAGGTTTGACTTCCTCAGGCAGTGCCTTTGTTAACATGTTTGTGTAAACGGCTTTTAGATGATATTTTGACAGTCATTTACTTGATATTTTGAACAGCCACTGATTGTGTTACGGTAGCATATGTAGAAAGTTTATGCATTAGCACATCAACCAGTGTATTGCCACAACAACTTAAACTGGTAAAGTAATAACGCTGATGCTCGCATTATGCAATGCAATGCAAATATTACCTTTTACTTATTAGCCAAAACCTGAACATTCTCCAGTCTTGCTGCAGCATTGAACTTCTTTACACAACAATATTTTGAAAAGCTTGAATGTAACTAAGTTTCAGCTGCATAAGAAATACTGGTCTTTTGTCAATAATTTCACTTTGTAAAGCATCAAAAATAATTAAATTGGACAATGGTTATAACTTTCATGAATGTCAGAATTCAAGTAATTCACGTATTGCCCAGTGATGCAGGAGGATTGGAACATCACCATCCATGTTTTCTTGTTTGAAAATTCCCCTATTTTGTGGTTTGTTGTAGATTTAAAACTGTTTGATTGAAATAGTACTTCAATTAAAGCTTCATTATTAACTTTGATTGTTCTCCAAGTTTATTTTGCCTTGCGAGGTGGAGGGCAGTGGTATAGAATTTCAGTTGCTGAAAAGCCATGTTACAAGTTGGCCTCTAATTTCCCAGACAGTTTGAACTACTGATTAATTTGACTGGTCTTCATCTCTTGGTTCTGAGTGTTCAGGTTGAGATCCCCTGTCTTCATGGACTCCTCTTTCAACCCACAGTTCAACAACATCTGTAATCTCAGGGCTCAGCTTTTTCCTTCACTCTATCATTACTACCAAGTTAGACAACCAGTCAGATTCAATAAGGTGTAGAGTGGAAAACAGCACTAAGAATATCAAAGACTGAAGCTACAACAAAGGAGTAAGTACATATTATATAAGGGAAGCAACATGCTATGGACAGAGCTAATCCCACAACCAACATGTCAGGTAAAAGCCCTGAAATCTTGGTAGCACAGTGGTTGCAATGCTTCTCCACAACACCAGGGACATGGATTCAATTCCCAACTTGGCTCACTGTCTGTGCAGAGTCTGCACATTCTCCTTGCGTCTGCATGGGGTTCCTCTGGGTGCTCCAGTTTCTTCCCACAGTCCAAAAGACGTGCTAGTTAGGTGAATTGGCCATGCTAAATTCTCCCTTAGTGTATCTGAACAGGTGCCAGTGTGGCAATTCAGGGATTTTCACAGTAACTTTACTGCAGTGTTAATGTAAGTCTGCATGTGATACTAACAAATAACTTTTAAACATCCATTCATGATGCAATCTATGCATGATTCAATATTTGCAAATATCTTTAGCTAAAAGTGCTGATTAGTAGATCCATCTTATCTTCCTCTTGAACTCCCCAACATCGCAGAGTCTTTAGAAAATTTGATTTACTCCATGTGATACCAAGAAATGGCTGAAGGCACTGTATAGAACGAAGGCTATGGGCCCTGACAGAATCCTGGTGCTTGAGAACTAACTGCAAACTCTAGCCAAGCTGTTTCTGTACAGATACAGCACTGGCATCTAAGCAGAATATTGAAATTTTCCCTGTCTATAAAAAGTAGACATGTGGAGATGCCGATGTTGGACTGGGGTAAAACAGAAAGAAATCCCAGTTTAAAGTCCAAACAGGTTTATTTGTAGCAAAAGACACAAGTTTTCGGGAGAGCCTGCCCCTCCGTCAGGTGGCTGGGAGAATTGGGAGAACAAAGGGACAGGCTGTCCCGAAAACTTGCATCTTCTGATACACATAAACCTGTTTGGACTTTAAACTGGTATTCTGGGGTTTCTTTCTATAAAACGTAGAACCCAATCTAACCATTTCCTATCTCATCAGTCTATTCTCAATCATAAACAAAGTGAAGGAAGGTGTCATTGACAGTGTTATCAAGTGGAACTTACTCAGCAACAACCTGTATACTGATGCTCAGTTTGGATTTTACCAGGACCACTGGCTCTTAACCTCATTACAGTCTTGATCCTAATATGCAGAAAAGAGCTGAATTTAAGAGGTGACGTATGAGAGATTGCCCTTCATGTCACGTCAACATTTGACTGATTGTGGCATCATGATGCTCTAGCAAAGTTGAAGTCAATGGAAATCAAGAGGAAAACTCTCCACTGTTTTGAGTCATACCTGGTTTAAAGGAAGATGATTGTGGTTGGTAGAATCCAATATTTTTAATTCCAGACATTGCTACATGAATTTTTCTGTATAATATCATAGCCCAACTATCTTCAGCTGCTTCATTAAATGGCCTTCCCTTCAATATTGATGATTATACATTCCTTCAGTGAATCCCCCATTCTCAACATTCTGAGATTATCACTGACCAGTAACTTAACTCAACCAACAATATCAATACTGTGGCAACATCAGTATGTTTTCATCAAAACAGTACTACTTGGAATTTTTACGTCCACTCAAAACGGGGGCTTTATCTTGGTTTAACATCTTATCATAAAGATCTTTAATTTGATAGTTTGTGCAAGCAACAGGAATTATGAGACTGCAGGTGATTTTGAGCTTGTGCTCACCATCTGCAGGGATGCCAGCAGGGACTCATGATCTAGTGAAGCCCAGAAGTTGCAAATCCTGTCGGCAAGATTGCAACTTCCAATTCTCGTTGTCCTTATAAATGACATCATCAGGTTCACAAAGCAATGGGATTTTGCCCATTGGAAAGGAGGAGGGCCTGAGGGGTCAGGGCCTGAAAAAAAGGGGCCCATAATGAAATGGTACCATAACAAGAAGGCAGGAGGGATACTCTGCATTAGAGACTGGTGGGGTTTGGGGGGGGGGGGGGGAATATCAGGGTCAGTGCTTGTCCAGCCAAAAGAGGGGGGAGGAATTGGAGCCAGCAATCATCTGGAAGGTTGGGGTGATTGGGGCCAAATGGTATGCCAGTAATCAGGACCTGAAGGGAGGTGGGAGCAGTGCTTTCAATTTAAGATGTAGATGAGGATGAATTCCTTCTCAGAGGGTTTTTAATCTTTGGAATTCTCTACCACAGAAAGAAGTGGAGGTTGTATTTTTGACACTATGTGCATTACTGTATGTTCAATTTAACCTCCTAATTCTTTAGATAGCAATGAATTAATAGTCATTAAAAATCTTGCTGGTATTAATTATTCTACACTAATCTGAGTTACAGTATACAAACCTGATACACAAGTACAGTGAAGTATTTGTTGTACTACACAGTCAGTATTTTGCAACTAGGTCAGTACATCCTTGAGAAAACACATTCTTTACCGAGATCTTTTGTGCTTTCTGGTGACAGCTTGTTCTTGCTATCAGTGATGTCTTTATGTGAAGCCAGGAAGAGTACAACCTCTCCTTTTTCATTCTTAATTGGGACAATGTCTAGCAGACACCAAAAGGATGCACCTGAAAATAAAGAGACAAGTGTATTATTTGTAGAGAAGTATGACATTTAATCCTAAATCATTGCAATACTGGGTCCAACACATTAAATAATACTAATCACAAAATGTGTGCCAAAAGTACCTAATTTTTCTTCTCTGTATGGTGAATGAAAGACATCATTAGTGTACACTTGACCTGGACTATTTGATGGGCAACACGACAGCTCAGTGACTATCGCTCTGCTGTGCAGATACATGGATTTGGGCCTGTGTCTGTGGGAGTTTGCGTGTTCTCCCCGTGCTTGTGAGGGTTTTCTCTGGGTGCACCGGTTTCCTCCCACATCCCAAAAATGTGCTCTTAGGCTAACTGGCAAAACAAATTCTCCCTAAATTGTCTCAAATTTGGTTTTTAATCCATAGACCTATAAACATAGACAGGGATCATGGGTAGAGGTGGGAACATCGAGGTGGTGGCGCGGGCTCGTTGTACCGAGGGGCCTGTTTCCCATGCTGTTTTGTTCTTTGTTCTATTTATAGGCTTACACTTCTGTGTGCTGATTGCAGCAAATATGTAGAATCATTTAGAAAGAGCAAAAGACCTTTGCTCTTTAGTGTGTACACAATAATCCATGACCATGAGCTGTTTCTGCTTAAAACATTTGACATATGTTATACACTCTATTCATTAAACCAGACAATGCATACATACAATCTTAGCCTCTGCATGCTTCTCTGACTGGGGGCGCCATTAAGGAATGCCATCTCCCTTCTTAGATAGTTAAACAATATTGGCAAATTTGTCCAAATCCAGATCAGCCCAAATGACAAAGGAGGAATTTATAGCTGAGATTGGTGATCCACTCCAACAACCACTGCTCAGATGGATGGGTAATTTTTATTTTCCTAGCTGGTATATGGGTCATGGTTGGCTTTGGTAGTTAAACCTCTTATTCCATTCCCATTAGGATGGAATTCTCTAGTGGTCAGCCTGGTAGCTGTTTGCAAAATTAAAGCATGAAAAGAATGTATTCATAAAGGGAAGATGCCTTAATAAGAAACAACAACTGACATTTATATAGCACTTTTCATAGAGTAAAGCACACCAAGGAACTCTGCAGAAAAATCATCAGAGAAAATGTGACACTGAACTGCATAAAGAGATCAACAGTCAGACTTGCTACTTGGCCAGGCCTTATCACGAAGGTGTTCCTAACTGCCACATGTTTTTATTGCACATTGCTAGTTGATGAAGAATAGATCTTTACACATTTTATATTTATTTTAAATAATTGTATATTACAAGTATATAACCCCTAGTCCACAACAACAGTTTTAATCGATTTCCATTATAAGGGACTCGGGTGAATTACTAGTTAATGTCCACCACCTGAATACTACTGAGGCCGAACGAGCCATCTGAAAATGGTGATTTATAAAGCACTCTGGGACAATTGGGCAAGAACTGAAATCACAGGCTGCAACCTAAAAGACAGAGATAAATAGGCTGCAATCCAGACGAGCGAATACACAGGATATGGGTAATCTCCAAAACAAAAAGAGACTTTCTGGTCAAACTGGGTTGTGTACCAGACAGAAGGGTGTCGTAACTCCTTATTTGGGAGGGAGATGCGACTCCTACATGCTCCCAGCACCTGCAAGTCCTGATCGATTGACTGGCAATGGCCAAAAGGAGTGCGAAACTCAACAGGGTATAAAAGAGCTGCACCACCAATAATGTCTCTTTTTTTCTCTCTGACCCCATAAATGAGCTACAACACTGGTGATCACCACCAGCGACGACCAGCATGAGGACAGCCACCATACCTGAGAAGGAAGGAAGACTGGAGTCAGAATGCCAGATCAGACCAAAGGACAACCGAGACCAGCTCATAGGTAAAGACCAATATCTGCTTGGGTACTTTCCAATCATGCAAAGTTATGTCAAGATCTTGTGTTGGACTTGAACTTTTGTATTTTCTGTAAAGATAACTTATTTTGGCTGGGTGAGCGATTATTGATTGTGCATCTTAAATGTTAATTGAACTAATCAGATGTCTACTCAGTTATTTGCCTGCTGTACATGGGCTAAAACAGACTGTGCGGCAGGCACAACACAACTAATCATAATTAATATACAATTAATAAATTATCTTAATATAAATTATCTTCTCTCAATAAAAATTAGATCTAATATGTACAACTATAATTCCTAATCAAATTAAAGTAAAAGCTTTCATTACTGTCTATAAAGCGAACTGCCCTTCCACTAGGGCTCCTGACAATTTCTTTGTACTCAAATTTATATTTGTAAAATAAGCCAGCAAGTTCAATATCACTCACATTTTTCACCAGATGCAAACTGACTCACAACAAATAACTATTCACATAACATTCAATGGGTATATCCATTCTACAGAATCTCATTTAAAATATTTAACAAATAGAATCCACTGCCTCCACAAACAGCTCATGTTTTAGCTGCTAACATATTCTTAACAGTCCTTTCTTATTTTGTTACTTCTCCAAGCTAAAGGGTAATATTTTTAATTTTAGCCCATAAGAAATACTATGAAATCAACTGTACTAGAAAACTGATCAGGAATATTAGCGTGTGAAGCATTACTAAAAATAAACAGTTTCATGTTCTCAGAGTCAGCTAAGGATGGGAACTTATGTATGCATTTCTCCAAATTTAATTTTAATATTTTATTTGCCCTTAAAACATTCTCTACTTCAGAGTATTTCGGTGTAACACTTAACACCAATATGTCACTTGATCTAGCCTGAGTGCCTCATCAGTTCAATTCACACATCAAACTTTGCAATTGTTCTGTATCTTCTTTCAATAAAACATTTTCGCTGCAATTGCCAAACTCTAGGGCAGTGTAACTGGTGGGAGCAGCACACCAAAATTGTGCTAAGGAACCCACCTCACGGACTTTTCCAGGTAAGATTTACACAGCAATTACCTGGGAAATGCAAACTTCCAATTGGCAATTGCGCTGCTGTAGGAACCAACCGAAAATGCAATTAAAATTGCAAACTTCTGATAGTTCCAAATAAACTTTCTTTATACAAATGTCAATACTCAATTTACACAGTCTCAGATAGTTAAATATTTAGTACATGAATAGAGTCCATTATAAATTAAGTCAATTGTTAATAAAGTTGAAAAAATTAGAACTACTTCCATCTTCTGGGTAACTGCAGTTTTCTGTAGTTCACTGTAACACTGACTGCAACAAGAACTGTAGTAACAGTACGTTTATTTTACTAACTCTACAACTGTATGAAAACACTTGTGCTCTGCTTGAGGTCCCAGAGAAATCTGGCATACTCTCGCCACACAGCGTTAGACATGACTATGTCATCACGTAGACACACAATGGTTCAGTTACATCCTCCACAATTAGTCTGGGCCTTATGACGTGTAACATGTGTGCAGTGAAAACTATATACAGATGTTGTAGGTAAAAGACACCTGTGTTAGTGAGTCAAGGTACAGTAGTTTTATTACAAAAGCTTTTGGGAGAGACCTGGCACTTAACAGCGGTTTACCAGGTTTCTCACTGAACACAAATAAGTGTGGGTATTTATACATCATGATTCTCAAGCACCAGTCACAAAGCAAATCCTGGTATCAGTCAGGACCCGTGACGCTTCCAATTCCAGTCATGATGCAACTCCCTGCTTCAGCCAAGACCCACAGCTCGTCTGGCAGCTTCAGTCACAACGCAGGCATCTTCTTCACTGAAGTAACTTGTGTGATCACGGCTTCCCAGCAGGAATCCTCCTGTTAAATAGCCGTTATCACATTCTACTATCTGCAGCTGTTTAACTATGCTTAGCTAGTACAAACAGGTAAGATTTGCAATGTCTGTAAAATAACGTTCACATTTAATTATCTGTCTGTCTTTATGGAAATGGAAGTGAAAGAATGAAAGACATGAACAAGTAAAGAAAATATGAATAAATAATTTATAGTAATGCCGGGAGCAGTATAAGCTTGAGGAGATCGGCCATGAGGAAGGGTTATGTTTGTGATATATGCTAGGTACAAAATTCATTAAATTCATTTACCCTTTCCCTTCTTCACAGACATGTTGTAATAATTCTTGTTCATCAGTTAAAGGAAAAACACCAACACAATTATTTGCAGTAAAGGCTATTCAGAGACTTGCAGTCTGTGGCAATCTTCTGGAACAGTCTTGCTTATCAGAATGATTCCCCACCCTGCTCATCAATTGCTTTCTTAGGTCATGTGACCCTCACTCTGTAAAGTGATCCTTAAAGGGGCAATTACATCACTGTTCCTCTAACTCTCTTTATACAAACGCCAATACTCAATTTACACAGTCCCAGATAATTAAGTATTTATTACATGACTAGAGTCCATTATAAATTAAGTCCTTTGAGTGTTTTCTGATTCCAAGTGCAGTGAAGTAACTCCTCTGTCTGGAATGCCACCAGTAGAAACCATAATCAGAGGTGTCTCTTCAAGCGCAGGCATTTTAGTTCCATGTGTTTCTACAGGATTGTCAGATATACCTGTAACAGGGTGACCTGATATTTCAATGTTTGCGATAGTTAACAACATTCCCAGATGGCAGTACAATTCCAGATAGCAGTACCGGCTGCAGGGGCAACTCTTGCTCTTTCAAATGGTTGAATTTTATAGACAACCTTTCTTTCTATATCCACTTGATAAGGCAGAGATCCAGTTCTGGATACAATGACTCCAGGGACCCATATAAACCCTTCTAAAATTCACATAGCTTCATTCAGCAAAAAAGATGCAGCAGACATTCTTGGGTGTGTTAGTATTTTTGAAAATGTTTTAAAAATGTTTAAAATTATATGTAATGCATGGAAAATGAAAGAAATATTTATTTTAAAAAATTACAACTTTGTTATGATATACTAAAACTCCAGTAAAAAAGTACATTCATATACAACAAGGTGAACATTCGCGTGTCTGGAATAAGTTTCATTTGGATTTTGCAATGCATTTTAAGCAGTGTTTATCTTAATTTTAAGAGTCTCCCTGATGCAATATTGATCCTTAGAAGCCTCTTGGTAAAATCAGTTCTACATTTATAATGGGAAATATGCAACTTGTCCAGTTTAAATGCTTTAGGAATGTGTACTCCCTTAAGATGACATATGCAGGTCTCCTATAAGCGGATGTGAACTCTCTGTCTGATGGGTGTGACAAAATCCAATGCAGATTGAAAATCTGGAGTCATATTCCACCACTACAGCTACTATTTTTAGCCTGGTTTTTAACTTAAGTTCTTTTGAGGCTTCAAGAAGAATCAGGCTACATGTAAAATGTATAATTTTTATGCCCAAATCTCCATGACTCAAAATGTGAACTCTCCTCTGCTCAATCTCATGCAATATGGTATCCAAATCATGGTCTGAAAAGTTCTGACTTTCAGTTTCCATGTTCTAAATTAAAACTTATGAGCATGCCACATGTGAAATTATATAATGATATAATGCAGATTTAAATAATAGTTTCACAGATCTAAAACAAATAACAAAATTTATGTTCATTTATACATATCAAATAATATTCCTGTTCAATCACCCAAAGTAAAATTACAAATTACATTTCAAATGAGCCAATAACAATAGATTATTGTAACACTACATTCTGCACCCTCTCCTTTCCTTCTCAATGCACGGTATACTTTGTTTGTATAGCGTGCAAGAAACAATACATTTCACTGTACACTAATACACGTGACAACAATAAACTAAATCAAAATAAATAAAGTCAAATTAATTGTTTAAAAGAAATAGCAAACAAAACAAAAATCAACGTATCTTATTTATAGCAGGAAATCTTTGAGATCTCTCACCTTAGCTTTGAAGCTGCTGGACCTTAATGGGCATTCTCAATCTAGCCCCATTCTGAGGGGGCTTGGTTAGAGTCCTTTTGTGCTGCACTAGGGCCTGTGGAAATTGTCCTGCTGAAGACTGAATTGGGAGCTTGAATGCAATTTTTCAGCACAGGTAAGTGGGCAAAAAGATCTTCTACCTTGGTGGTTCATGGCAGCTAATTGCAAGTTATGGACCTATGATTTAAGGATTTTGTGGGTGAAAAAATATTGCTGTAATTTCTCAATTGTGGTGTGAAATGTCAGAGACTTCACGTTGTATACTCCATCCACTTTGAATGTTCATTGACAAGGAATAAAAACATTGTGCCCACGAGTGGACCAACATAATCAATATAAACTCATTCTCATGGCTTGCCAAGACACTCTCAAGGTTGCAGCGGAGCTGAAGCAGATAACCTTATTGTGATTGGCACAATGATTGACTAGGCTCTCAATTTCAGCATCAATGCCAGGCCAGAAGACAAAACTCCTGGCAACCATTCTGTCCTTAAATATAATCAGATGGACACAATGTGTTTCAGCCTGGAGCAACTCTCTTCCTGCTATTCTTGCTCCCCAAAGCATGATGCCATCTTGGCAACTCAACTCATCTTTTTGGATAAAGTATGGTTTCATCTCTTCAGAAACTGGCTCATTAGCCCAACCCATTCATTATCCTGTGCTTCACTTGGACAATAGTGGATCCCAACTAGTACAGTACTTGATCTGTTTCGCCAAGACTGGCAATGTATCTCGGAAATTCAATGCCATGACAATTTCCTGTGGTACTAAGAGAGATGCAACGTTCTTGTAAAGGTAGGAGACTAAGACAAAATATATGTTCCACACCGGTGCTTGAAGAGATATTTATAAACGAAGAAGATCCATGCTCATTGCTGAATTATTGCTGATGCAGTTATCTTATTTATAAAAACACAAAGCCAATTTGTGAACAGAAACAGTGATAAAGTATCTACCATACAAATACTAGTGAAATTTCTTGATACCAAACATTATTGATAATCCTTCTTTCAATTTGAGAGTAGCCTTTTTCAGCTTCTGACAGTGTTCATGAAACATACCTTATTGGCCTTTCAGGTCCATCATCCATTGCATGAGCCAACACTGCTCTGTGGTGACAGAGAGGCACGGTAAGAAATCTCACAACACCAGGTTAAAGTCCAACAGGATTATTTGGTAGCAAATGCCATTAGCTTTTGAAGCTCTGCTCCTTCATCACCTGATTGCCTCAGGAGTGCAGGGAAGTCACCAATTGGGGCAGGCAGGGATGGGGGTCATACAGGCCAGTGATTGAGGAGGTGGTCAAAAAAACCAGCAATCGGAGGAGCTTTAGGGAAGAAATCTGAGGCCAGTGATTGGGAGGGCAGTAGTGGTGCGGTGGGGGGTCAGTGCACATGCACCAATCTCCCCACTGACAGATTGGCACATGCGCAGTGGCCCGCTCAGCACGTTGATGCTGGCCTCTTGAACAGGACCGGGCCCAGGCCCACCTTGCTGGTGTTAATCCCCTTGCAAAATCAATCCCATTAAGTTCACCCAATAAATAGGTGGGAAAATCTCCCATTTTCCCACCTAGTGGGCACTTAGATTTTTTGGGGGGAAAAACACCCCACATAACTTTATGGAATCTAACTTTTTTGTCAAAAAATCTTGGACTAACTAAGGTGTACTTTCTTGAACAGATATATTACATTATTCCTAATCCATGAGACATTTGCATCCTGTTCTAGTTTACCCAAATTCTCGCTTTCCCCATAATTTATAAAAACAATATTTATTTCATATTCCTGACATACCTTCAGACACTAGAACAAAGACCAAAGAACAAAGAACAAAACAGCACGGGAAACAGGCCTTTCGGCCCAACGAGCCAGCGCCGCTACCCCAATGTTCCCACCTCGACCCGTGATCCCTGTCTACATTTATAGATCTACGGATTAAAAACCAAATTTGAGACAATTTAGGGAGAATTTGTTTTTCCAATTAGCCTAAGAGCACATCTTTGGGATGTGGGAGGAAACCGGAGCACCCGGAGAAAACCCACGCAAGCACGGGGAGAATGCGCAAACTCCCACAGACACAGGCCCAAATTCATGTATCTGCACAGCACAGCGATAGTCACTGAGCTGTCGTGTTGCCCATCAAATGGTCCAGGTCAAGCGTACACTAACGACGTGAAGCACTAGGATACTCTCGAAAAATCCAAGAGCAGCCCTCTCACGACCCATCGCGTGTATGCCCCTTGTTAGACAACAAGGTGGACCAAAGCACCTGTAGGATAAAAACAAGTACATCAATATCATCATCTATTTACACACTTCCCAGGGACTCCCAAGGCTCATGATCCCTATTTTAAATCAGTTTTCTATACCCCTCCATTCCCATTCTGTTCATGTGCCCATCTAAGTATTTCTTAAATAACTCCAGAGTATCTGCCTCCACCACTTTACTTGGCAGCGCATTCCATACCCCCACCACCCTCTGTGTGAAAAAACTCCTTCTAGCATCCAAATTATATCTTACCCCCCTCACCCTAAGCCCGTGACCCTTCATACTATTCGAGTCCATCCTAGGAAAAAGCTTAACCCTGTTTACTCTATCTATACCCCTCACAATCTTGTACACCTCTATTAGATCTCCTCTAAGTCTACGTCTTTCTAAGGAAAACAGTCCCAATTTGCCTAACCTCTCCTCGTAACTCAGACCTTCCATACCAGGCAGCATCCTGGTAAACCTCCTCTGCACTCTCTCCAGAGTCTCCACGTCCTTCCAGTGGTAAGGCAACCAGAACTGGACGCAGTATTCCAAATGAGATTTAACCAACGTTTTATACTGCAACATTAAAGGCCAGCTCTTGTACACTTTTTAGCTTTCATAGCTTGTTAGCTTTCATAGAAAAGGGTATAGAATATAAGAGTAGGAGTTTGATGTTGCAGTTGTATACAACTTTGGTTAGGCCTCACTTGGAATACTGCGCCCAGTTCTGGTCTCCGTACTATCGGAAGGATGTGGAGTCCTTGGAGAGAGTGCAGAGGAGGTTTACCAGGATGCTGCCTGGTATGGAAGGACTGTCCTATGAGGAACGATTAGATAGACTGGGGTTGTTTTCCCTTGAAAGACGTCGGCTTAGAGGGGATCTCATAGAGGTGTATAAGATTATAAGGGGTATAGATAGAGTAAATGGAGGTAAACTTTTTCCACCTTTAGAAATGGATAGGACGAGAGGTCATGGCCATAGGGTGAGGGGGGCTATGTATAGGACGAATATTAGAGGGCAGTTTTTCACACAAAGGGTAGTGGGGGTGTGGAATGCACTGCCGAGTAAGGTGGTGGGAGCAGGCACGCTGGGGCTGTTTAAGGGTCTCTTGGACAGCCACATGAGCGGTATGCAGATAGAGGGATATATTAGGACTGTTTAACTACGGCTTTTTTCCACAGGTAATTCGGTCCATAATTTGAGCATGCATTCGGCAGGTGGTGCGGGTACAGCTCTTGGATGTTGATTCATGGGTTGCCTGGTACCTCATGTCGTATATGAGTGCTTTATGTGGACCATCTGAAGGGCACCATGACAGCTCAGAGACTATCGATGTGGCTGTGCAGACACTTGGAATTGGGCCGGTGTCTGCGGGAGTTTGCGCGTTCTCCCCGTGGTTGCGTGGGTTTTCTCCGGGCACTCCGGTTTCCTCCCACAACCCAAAAATTCGCTCTTAGGCTGATTGGGTAACAAATTGTCCCTATGGTGAAAATTTTCCATATTAGGAATAATATATATATTATTATATAGGAATATTAAAATAGGATAATGTATTTGGTATGACGGCGGCGCGGGCTCGTTGGGCCGAAGGGCCTGTTTCCCGTGCTGTGTTGCTTAATAAAAAATAAAAAAAAAAAACTATACCCCTTCCTATAAAGGCTAGCATATCATATGCTTTCTTCACAACCTTTTCCACCTGCTCTGCTACCTTCAGAGATTTGTGCACCTGGACCCCCAGGTCCCTCTGCGTTTCTATACTCTTAATAGGTCTACCCTTTATCATATACCTCCCCACTACATTCTTTCTCCCAAAATGCATCACCTCGCATTTATCAGGATTGAATTCCATCTGCCATCTATCTGCCCAAGTTATCAGCCTATGTCCTGCTGCATCGCCTGACAATGCTCCTCAATATCCACAAGTCCAGCCATCTTTGTATCATCTGCAAACTTGCTGATCACTCCACTTACTCCCTCTTCCAAGTCATTTATATATATTACAAACAGAAGAGGTCCCAGTACTGAGCCCTGCAGCACACCACTAGTGACCGACCTCCAGCTAGAAAAACACCCTTCCACTATTACTAAGCCAGTTACTTATCCATCTAGCTACCTGTCCTTGTATCCCATGAGCCTTGACCTTCTCAACTAACCTCCCATGTGGGACTTTGTCAAACGCCTTACTAAAATCCATATAGACGACTTCAACGGCTCGCACTTCGTCAACTGTTTTCGTCACCTCCTCAAAAAATTCTACCAGATTTGTAAGGCACGATCTCCCCTTAACAAAGCCATGCTGCGTATCCCTAATCAGATCGCAATGCTCTAAGTGCCTATACATCCTATCTCTAAGAATCCACAGTTAGCTTTTCTCCTCTTCCTTGAGCAGTCTATTTCTCTCTATCCGTTTATATTTATTTGTTAAAGGCTTGTTTGCTACTTGTCTTTCTTTATTTTTATCACATACAAATACTTGTATCATTCTGTTTATTCTGCTCTTCACCTTCTCACTGCTGGTTTATCCCAGTTTACTAACCTTTCTGCACAGTTAGTTTGGAACCAATCACATATCTTATGAACTGTACTTTTTGCTACTCCAGTAACTTAGAATAGAAAAGGATAATGCCAAATCAAAACTTACATCGAACACAACTACGTTCTGATCACAATTTCTTAACTATTCTCTTACTCTCACATCAATGACTTGTTCTGCTGCGTTTCATAGAACTAAGTGAATAAATTTATTTTGATGGCAGAGATTTGATGACTTGAGATTTTAGTCATGAAACTTCTCAATAAGATTGAGGTAGAATTTCAGTTACAGCAACATTAATTTGAGATGTGCAAAACTGTCCAAGATATACTCAGTTCATTTTTTATTCTGGTGCCACATCAAAAACCCAAGCATTGAAAAACTCTATTGTGGTTGAGTGGTAAGCCACTATTTAGGTTAATTAAAAGTATGGGTGGACAGTTTGGAATGATTTAAAAGCTGATGTCATCTGGCAGTGCACTGAAAATATACAAAACAATAAAACAATAGGCAGAAATTGATTTTCTGAAAATACTGTGGGAAACAATCAGAATAATTGTTTAGGAACAAAAATAGAAAATGCTTGGATATTTACTAGTCAGCATTTGAAAGAGAAAGTTGGGTTACTACTCTAGATAGGATCCTTTAATGAAGCTGTTCTGAAAAAAAAACCCGCGAGAAATATTGTAGTCTGCACATTCCTCCCGGTCCTGGTGTTTTATAAATGCATTCTACTATATTTCAAAAGAGATTTTAATCTCTCTTATAAAGGTCATTGTTAAAATGATAGAGTAATTTTAGAGTATTGTGCCACGGGGTTGTATGCTAATTTTAGCAACAATAGTCTTCAGGCATCATTTTTATTTTCCTTTCAGATACAGTGCACTTCCAGCATCTTCAGCTTTTACTTTAAATCTGTAGTGTCCAGAAATGTTATTTTCCTTCTGTAATAGTTCTGGCTTACTTAATCACTGTAAACAGATACTGTCAAAGATTAAACAGAATTGATTATTGGATAAAAATGAGCTGACCATGTTTCAGTCATTGACTGATTATTGAAGTAGATAATGAAGTGTTACTTGATTGATTTTTGTTTTGGGGGAAGATCATTAATTCTTGAAGTCTTTGTGATTATAACCTTTAGTATTAGAAACAGATTTTTTCCCACGACAGATTGTTTGTGTTACATTTCAGAGTGCAGTACAGACTGTTTTTCAAATAAAAGAGCATTATATGTTTGGAGTAGAAATCAGTCTGTTTCTTCCAAAGGAAAGATTGTTGTAAATTGAAAAAAAACAGAGGAAATTCTTTTGCACTGTTGTTAGGTTTGAAACAAGGTATTTATTTATACATTTAACTAGAACGCAAGGAGCTTAAAGTCCATACTCTGAAAATAACATGTTTTGTGATTGGTGCTTTCTGACTCCCTATTTCATCATCAACATTGATTTTTTTAGTAGGTGGAAAAGAGTGTGGTTAAGTTAGGGAAATGAATACCTTGTTGACTTTAAATAGTTTGGGTCATCCTGAGGACATGATGAAATTCATTTTCTGAATGTAAGTTTGTATTTTCCTACAATTTTTTCCTCTGGTTTTAGCTTAAACAGGTGATATAGTGCAAGACATTGCCACATTTGAAGAAAACAAAGGAGACAATATCCTCCAGTCAGAAACCAATGGACTGAGACCTGCATAAAGTAAGTACATAGGAGAATGTATGAGTAAGTGTAGTGTTGGCAGATGGAGGCATGTTGGCCAGGTCACCTGCATAGCTTTCTGCTTTTCTATGATCAGTGCTATATCCAATTATAAAACAATGGGGGGGAAGATCTACAAATACCAGCTACCCAAAACCTGTGAAACCACTCCACAGGTTATATGAATAGCTGGTCACTGATACGATATCCAGACTATTGTGCTCCCACCCCTGCGCGCGCAATAGGTTCTGATACAGGGGAGAGCTTTAAGTTGCATGGAAGGGATTCCCTCTGGGATCCCACCTCCTCAAACTGGTTGCGATTTTATGCCAATGTGGGCTGGGCCTCCCAGAAGGGAAACACAGTTCGGACCAGCATTCTTATTTTCCAATTTCACTGGTGTTCCATAGATTCACAGAAACCCTACAATGCAGATGGGCCATTTGGCCCATCGAGTCTGCACCAATCATAATCCCAACCGAGCCCTACCCCGATATCCCTACATATTTACCCACTAATCCCTTCTACCCATGCATCTCAGGACATTAAGGGGCAATTTTAGCATGGCTAATCAACTTAACCTGCACATCTTTGGACTTTTAAACATATTGGGTTAGTGACCTAAAATTTATCCCATCATCCCAGACAGGGAGTAGGTTTCCACTTATCAGGGACAATTTTACAAAAAATTTAAAGTACAAGACAAGCATAAAAATGGGAGAGTATCAGATCTGTTTTTTCAGTGAGTCCAAATCTGCTATCTTATGCACTAATGTCAAAAAACATTAAAAACCATTTTTCACCTGCAGAAAGACATAATCACCTGAACACTGGCTCAGAGCAGTAGAGGGTGCTATGGCACATGCACAGGCCCTTCTTCTTTGACAGCAGACAGACCTGTCACTCAGCCTCTGCTTCTTTCAGCCAGCTTCCATAGCCTAAACATGGCACCCCTCCAACTACCACAGCCTATCATGAACCCCCAACTAGACATTTTGACTCCAACAACCCCACCCCAACCTGGACTGATCGACCCCTGCAACTGCTCCCACCCAGAACAATTTCCTCATCCCTCCACCCACTAACTGCAACTGGAGTCCGTCAACCCTCCCCCCATCAGCAATCAGCCTCCCCTGATCTGGCCCTGCCCCCACACAGCCCTGCCCCTTGGGCACTTGCCGTATTGACAGTGACCAGTGCCTGGTGGACAGTGTCAGACTGTCCGGTGGGCAATGTCAGAGTGCAAGTATAATTATATAGTATAATTTAAAAGCAATATGCAAATCCGGGACGTTATCATCTGGGATCATTTGTCTCTGGAGAGATTTTCTCCCTCAAGAAGGAGCTGGTGCCCAGCAACAAGACTAGACATAACAGCTTCACCAGTAGAACTGGAGGCTATTGAAGCCTCCCAGGAAGTCAGTAAAAGGGGGTGGATTCCCTTTAGCAATCTCTCCAGAGACAAATGATCCCAGATGATAATGCCCCGGACTTGCATATTACTTTTAAATTATACTATATAATAATATAAATAATTTAAATTATTGAATATAAATTTATTTATTGAATATAAATAATTTATTCAGCTTAACACCAGAAACAGGCATGTGGCCGATCATGCTGAATAGGTTTCTTCTGGGTACTTTGGTTTCCTCCCACAGTCCAAAAGATGTGCGGGTTAGGTTGATTGGCCATGCTAAGAAATTGCCCCTTAGTGTCTAGAGATGCATAGATTAGAGGGATTAGTGGGTATAGATGTGTGGGGATATGGGGGTAGGGCCTCTTTCTGCACTGTAGGGTTCTATGATTCTATGATCTTTATACTAGTAAGATGGCGAGAAGTGAGAAGTTGGGTGCGAACTGGATTTTTTTGGCTCTCCTGGCTGGTTCTGCCCATCAGCCAGATGAGCATGAGGGGAAAATCACCCCATTGTCTCTGAATGTGAAGTCTGTAAATTGTTTTTAAAGACTGTGGGGTGATTTTGAGCCCACACTTACCATCCATGGGGATAGTGGTGGGGGTTCAAGATTTGGCAAAACCCCAGAAGTCACCTAATTTTGCCTGCTCCTCACTGGTGACATAATCAATGTTGGGGGACCCCTGAAACCTCTGCAATGGTCATTGTTTGTGCTGATCAGGTGGCCCTTTAAACATCTTGCCCTGATCACAGTACGGCAGGGTTTTGCCCCCAACTTGATGGCATGAAACTCGCCTACTTGTTTTTTTGTGGCAGAATGTAATAAGATCTGGAGAGACAAATACTCAGTTTTTCTCCCCAGAACCAACACTCTTTTTTGGTAAGATTTCACCCAGATGTCATTCTCGAATTGAGAGACAACCAAAAGCAGCATGCAATAGTGTGCAACAATCTCCGGGCCAACCGATGCACCAACTGAACATGGTTACTTGAAGGAATAACTCTATGAAGTACTAGTATAAAATTCACATAAATCCTTGAAAATTAAACTTACATCTTTGTTTGTATTTGAAGGTACTCTTTTAATGTAGTGAATAAGAGTCAATGGCCGGGATTTTACAACCCGCTCAGGCGAGGCTCGTAAAATCACACCCAAGACCAATGAAGAATTCCATTCTGTGAGCCTTGCTCACCTCTGGACAACATGCATGTAGTTCACTTTTTAAAAGGGCTGTAGAAAAAAAGAAATTAAGAGAAGGGTATAGCATTTAAGAAAACTGAAAACTTTCTCGAAAAATTAAACTGCCCTGATTTCATTTTTAAGCATTTCCTATGTTATTTTCACTCAGCCACTATTGACTACAAACTCTGTTATTAGCGTGAATATGTTTGACTCTAGACTTTCTGTGCTATTTTACAAGACGTGACATTTACAGAAGAAAATGTTAAACCACAGTGGGACATCTATCCCCACTGATAGCTAATAGCTGACTGCTTCTAGATGACATGGATTGTACATTATGGTTGTTCTGTATCTTAGCTAATGCATCATTGACATTGCTGGTAAATGTATAGCTCAAATTTCTTTTAAGTTACATCCCAGTGCAATTTTATTTTAGTATTTAAACAACTCATTCCCTCTCCCCCTTGTTCCCCACCATGCCCTAGAATTTAACAAAAATTCTCATTTTCAGTTTTTAGATTCAAAACTACAACAAAACAGAACCTTTGCTTTTTAAAATGTTAGATTTCATGTTGCGCATCTGTTAAAGATAAAACTACTATCCTAATTAACGTCCAATCTTGATTTCATATTTCTTTAGATAATAGAAAGTCCAACCAAAGCGAGCACCCAGAGGCACCTGAATGCCGAAAAGGCAAAAAATTAATCTGTGCTTGAGTACTGCAAAAGTGGATGTCTCAAAACATGGTTTAAGCTGATGGGATTTCCCATAGCAGTCGTCCCTGTCTCCTACCAATGGCGTAAATGGAATCCCAACATTGAATGTTAATCTTTTTGACTAAACAAATAAACAAATTAACTGAGGGACAAATTAAAAAGTGGGCCCCCAAAAGAAAGGGAATAAACAAAAGACAAAGTAGAAAGGAAACTTAAAACATTAAATTAAAATGTGACTCAAAGGTCGATGATACACCCCAGCCCGTGGTGCCCAGCAGGCACAAAAGGCATCAACAGTGCCCTCGGACACTACACGTTCCCTCTCCAGGGACACCCAGCCACAAATGTAGCTATGGTAGAGAGGCAGTCGGCTTGGATAACCCCTTCGTCACCTGTTGCCTGAACTTCTTAATGGTAAGTTTTGCCAGATTCAGGAACAGGTTCACAAGGAGGTCCTCCACCTTCCCAGCACCCCCTCCGTACTGGTTATACCTTAGCAAATGCATCATTGACATTGCTGGTAAATGTACGGCTAAAGATTTTTTTAAGTTGCATCCCAGTACAATTTTAGTTTAGCATTTCAACAACTCATTTCCTCTCCCCCTCCATAGATCAGAAGTGCAAACAAAACATCAATAAGAGGTTTTTAAGATAACCAAAAAGGGAGTGCAGCCTATCACAATATAGAATGGCTCATGGCTTTCACAAGATTGCATCAATGTTGAATGTCAGGATCGCCATGTGAATATATTTAATGCCTTTACCCTTGATGGATTGCGGGGGGAGGGTGCGGGGGGAGGGGGCTGCTTAGGGCGCTCCAAATTTTTAAAACTGCCAGTGTGATGTCGTGAGTCCTGCCCCTTCATTTTTCTCAGCAAGGAGCTGAATGATATGGTGAGGAAAGCTGCATTTAGGACTGGAAGCTGTCTCACTATTTTTCCTGCTTGCTCTCCGTTCTGCCTATTGTCGAAAAATTCCACTTTAAATTTTAAATCTGTAAGTTGGCTCAGTGACTTAAAAGGCCACTACAAAAACCTACCCAGAGAAAGATCGCTCTGTTCATCAATCAGAGGAATTCTTGAACAGGAGTTTAGCCCTCAATTTACATATACAAGGAACCCATTAAATTTAGGTGTTCACTTGGGATGTCTAAAATTAGCAGTGGGACTAACACGTGTATTGACAGGATAATTTATCGCTCAGCTTGCCAGCCGCTCTCCATTTTTACCAGGTAATCAGCAGTCACTTGTTGGATCCTATTTTTGCTCTAAGTGTCCAAGAAGGTTAATAGTCATATTATAAATCCAGGAAAGAACAAGAAGTAATGGTTACTCAATCACAATATTCTATCTGTAGATTGTGAACCATGTTGACAGATATTGATGATGTGGAGATGTTGGCACTGGACTGGGGTGAACACAGTGAGAAGTCTCACAACACCAGGTTAAAGTCCAACAGATTTATTTGGTCGCAAAAGCCACTAGCTTTCAGAGTGCTGCTCCTTCATCAGGTAAATGGGAGTTCTCAGATATTGAATCAGCTCTTACCAATATTGCAAATGTTTTACGTCATAAATTTAAAAAAAGAAATAACTGGATTCTGTTCTTCAGCTAAACAAAGCCAAAGTTTTCTTTTCCTCAAAGTCATCAATCTTGCAAACAGCTCCATGGTCTATTTGCTACTTTGGACCAGATGATGATGTTTTCTATCAGAGAAAGCATTTCTGGATGAAACACATGGGGCAGAATTTTACCACCTGAGGGTTACAGCTTTGCCCGTAAAGGAGCTTGTAAAATGCCCACCCCCACGCATGCCCTTGACCTGGTGCCCTTTACAATTTTACAAGAAACAGTTGAAGCCTAGGGCAGCCTTCTAACCCTTGCCCCAGTTGATGCCATTAAAGGCCAAATAATGGCCATGTGGGAGCTGTTCCCACTCCGGCCTCAACTTTGAAGCTGGGTGGCAAAAGTTCAGAGATATGGGAAAGGGTCGTATGGGGAGCTCGGCAAGTTATCTGGCTTGAGTCTTGGTAAGTTGTGAGAGGGGAGGGGTGGGTCAAAGTGAGGGTGGGGATTCTGCTGTGGTGCAAGGCACTTTCATTAATGGCCCACTTACAAGATTAGCCCCATTTTAAGTTCTGAACGAGAGAAAATACTTGTTTGTGAAACTTGTTTGCAGCAAGCCGCAAGTTGCCATCTTTTGACACTTAGTGCAATTAAGGAGTCTCGATGCAATTCTCATCAACTTGGATCCTTCGGGTGTTTGACTCATCCAAATTGACAGCAGCTGTACAGTGTTAACAACAGACAGCTGCATATAAACACTAATGATGGATACACAGATTGCCACATCAGGAAGGTGGCACCTTGAAGAACAGCCCCAAGATTCATAGATGGGCGGCAAGCCAGGGATCACACTGCCATCAACTCCTGGAAGTTAATGGGGGCGGCAGTCAGTGTCCATGCACTGGCACAAAGGACTGACCACCAGTACCTAGAGAAGCCAACTGACCTTGGAGCAGCAAGAGTTAGCGTTCACCCCATCAGTTCCATCTGTCATGCTTGACATCTGTGGCCTTCAAGCACCTGGCCCTCTAGCGCCTGCCACCAACCTCTCTGTCACTTCCCATCACAACCCCTGCCTACTGAATATTCAGATCATTTAACATGGGAGTTCATTATTACAGCACCTCGGGCTAGCTACCAGCCAATGGTAAAATCCTAATCATAAGAGCTGTGATCTCTTGAATGTTATTGTTAAGGGAGATGTGGAAAGGATTTTCTGACTGCACCCCGCCTGGCGCAAATCCTGCTACTCCCAGAAAGTAGACTGCAGGACTAAAAATCATCCCGTACCCAAGGTCAAACAGTTTGCAATTGTCCTGGCTCGTTTCTACTTGAACAAATTGGATCAAGCCCAGAAAGGCTGTCTGGTGGGTTTGAAAGTGGGGGGCTGATTAGCTCTGTTTGCTAGATAGCTAAGATGTGATTTAGATTAATGCCAAAAGTACAGATTTGATTCACATTCTGACTGATGTAAACATTGGGGAACGGTGGGGGTGGGGGTGGGTGTGGGGGGCTGGAAGAGACCTATCGCTTTGTCCTGCCCCTGAAAGTAAAAGGCAATGCCAAAGCACCACTGACAAAAACTGACAAGTAGCTCAGGATGAAGCATGAGCAAACAATGAGTCAAGGGCCTGTCTTCAGGCAAAGTCAAAAGGCAAAAGAAAATGTTTGAAGAGAAATTGTATTTATGGAGATTAAACCGCCATCCAAATATTGCAAGGTCACTCCTCAAAACTGCTGAATTACTTTGACCATGCACTGAACTTACACTAACAAGATTTAAATTTCTATGTTACAATAATATTTTCTAAATTAATAGCTTTTTATGTCCTCATGTATAACCAAGTGAGAATGAATACGTTTTGACATGGGATGTTATGAAAAGTGGCATTTAATGAATTACACACTCAATTACAGAGCTTTCAAATTATACTACTTTACTTTTAGATTATTGAAAGAGAGATTTTAACATTTTAAACAAGTTTGTACATGTGCTCCCCCATGGTATGGCACCAGGTGGTCACAAGTAACTATTATTATTATGGACAATTATCATATTCATGATGGTGAATTATTTGGTAAGAACACCTACATCAAATTGACAGTATATGAAGTTGTGATGTTATGTTTAGTCTTCCAACAATATAAATTACGAATTGTATTTATATAGCATCTTTAACAAAATTTCCCAAATACTTCATAGGAGAGCTATAAATATGACACCAAGCACAGATACAAAGTGGCAACAGGCAACTGACCATAAGCTGAGTCAAAGAGACAGATTTCAAGGACTGTCCTGAAGGAAAAAAGACAGGTTAAGAGGACGATGTAAGGCAGAGATGGAATCAGGGCAATGATACAGAGTTGGGAATGGACAGTCTTGGTGATAACGCAGGTATGTGTTTGGAATTTCATCTCTGGGTTCTCAAGGTTGTGATCATGAGAAATTTAGGGAGAGAATTTGGGTGTTTAAGATCTAAGCCTTGAAGCCTGGTCACTAATTGTGCAGCAATTTAAATTGTGGGTGTCCAAGAAGCCCGATGTCTTGGAGGGTTGTGGGACTGGAGATGATCACAGAGATTGTTTATTGTTGATTGTTTTATTGTTGATTGTTATTGCTGATTGTTTATTGTCAGGTGACTCACTCACCTGAAGAAGGGGTGACACACCAAAAGCTTGTGCTACCAAATAAACCAGTTGGACTTTAATCTGGTTTTGTGAGACTTCTTACTGTGCTTACCTAAGTCTAATACTGGCACATTATCACTGACAAAGCCATGCTGACCATTCTTAATCATATTATACCTCTCCAAATGTTCATAAATCCTGCTTTGTGGCTTACCCAAGTCCAACACTGGCACATCATCACTAACAAAGCCATGCTAACTATTCCACATCATTCCTGGGCCACCAAGGTTGTGAACAGTCTGGTTCAGCCTGAGGCGACTGCCAGGCAGAGGGCTGGAGTCAGCAGCTCTCTCTCTCTCTCTTTCTCTCTCTATTCAGGTACCATGACCTAAAATGGCATCAGTGACTATGGACCTCCATGTTAATCTTGCTCTAGAGATATGGACCATCTTTATTGATGGTACCTGGTGTCATGAACGTGCCAGCAGGTTAAAAGCCACCAGTATTTCAAAAAGTATTTCAGAGGATGTGAATCCCAATAATTTACGTAGCAGTGTAGACAGATCTGAAGAATACATCATCCTGCCAATAGGAAATGTTGTGGGAAGATAATTCGTCATCCGGGGAAAGCATATGTATATTAACATTTTAGAACTATAGAGGCTGAGGGGACAGACAACCTATACACAGTGCCATCAAAAGAAACAACAATATAATCAGCAAATTTCTCGTGATAGCAGGGAGGAAGTTTCCATCTAGCAACCTGTAAGCCAGTTCGAGCTAGCCGACCAGAAACATAAGAGCAGAAAGCTTTGTGAAGGCAGTCAAAACCAAGAAGAAACATTCCCCAAAATAACTACCCACTCGTGTATATAAGTTGTCTTATAGATCTATTGAATTGGAACTTATTTGGAAAAAGACAAGTCCGGAAAGAGTTCAGGTCTGGTAAATGTACTTTGGATTAAAAGGGTAATTTCTACATAGATTGTATGGGTGTGTTTAGTAGTATTGTATACGTAACTGTCTTAGATCATTATTATTCTGTCCATGTATATGTGTCTTTGTAATAAACACTTTGCAATAAGTACTATGATGAGGCTGCTTACTGTTCTCACTGGGTCTCTACGTGACTCCTCACACTATTCCTATAAACAAAACTATACACCGCCATGAACGGTGTCCCAAGTCAGACACCCTCACAGAAAACAGCCGGATTTGTGACACACGGTTATCGGTAACTAGGGAATAGAAAGAGGATAAATTTGGACAACTCTGAGGCTTGGACTGATAAGTAGCAAGTCACATTCACACTACGTAAGTGCCAGTCAATAACTATCCCCAACAAGAGAGAATTTAACAATCTCTCCTTCCAACATTCAACAACATTACCATTTCTGAATTCTCCTTTATCAGTATCCTGGGGGTTACCATTGATTAGAAACTGAACTGGATCAGTTATATAAATGTTGAGGCCCCAACAGCAGATAAGAGGCTGGAAATACTGCAATAAGTAAGTCAGCTCTTCCCTCCTCCAAGTCTAACTACTATCTACAAGGCACAAGTCAGGAACGTTATGAAATACTTTTTAACTTGCCTGGATGAGTGTAGCTCTAACAAATCTCAAGAAGCTCAATACCATCCAAGACAAAACAACCCACTTGATTGGTACCTGATCCATTACCTAAAATGGTGAACAGTGGCAGCAGAGCAATTAGGGATGGACAACAAATGCTGGAAAAACAGGTGCACCATTTGCAGAAGTACTTTCAGGCCATTCCAACACTGAGTCCAGAATGATATTGATCTGTTCAGTGGATTGGTATTAATCTGATTTCAGGACCATTTTCACACTACTTCAGTATTCATTATGGAAAAGGATCTTGATGGTTGTAGTGAAAAGCTTGAGCATGTTGACATTAACAAAGAGGATGTGCTGGAGCTTTTGAAAAGCTGGGACTGGATGTGCTGTACTCCAGATTACTGTGGGAGGCGAGGGAAGAGATTGCCTCTGGCGATGATCTTTACGTCATCAATGGAGACAGGAGAGATTCCAGAGGATTGAAGGATCACAGATGTGGTTCCTTTATTCAAGAAAGGGAGAAGAGATAGCTCAGGAAATTATCGACCAGTGGTTGGTAAGTTGATGGGAAAGATCCTGAGAGCTAAGATTTATGAACATTTGGAGAGGTATAATATGATTAAGAATAGTCAGCATAGCTTTGTCAAAGGCAGATGATGCCTTACGAGCCTGATTTAATTTTTTGAAGATGTGACACATTGATAAGGAAGAGCAGTAGATATATATATGGACTTCAGTAAGGCATTTGATAAGGTGCCCCATGCAAGGCTTACTGAGAAAGTGAGGGGGCATGGGATCCAAGGGGACATTGCTTTGTGGATCCAAAACTGGCTTGCCCACAGAAGGCAAAGACTGGTTATAGATGGGTCATATTCTGCATGGAGATTGGTCACCGGTGGAGTGCCCCATGCGTCTGTTCTAGGATCCTTATCCTTTGTGATTTTTATAAATGACCTGGATGAGGAGGTGGAGGGATGGGTTGGTAAATTTGCTGATGACACAAAGGTGGAGGTGTTGTGGATAACGTGGAGGGATGTCAGAAGTTGCAGCAAGACATTGATCGGATGCAAGACTGGGTGGAGAAGTGGCAGAAGGTGTTCAACCCAGATAAATGGTTCATTTTGTCAGGTCAAATGAGATGACAGAATATAATATTAATGGTAGCATTCCTGGCAGTGTGGAAGATCAGAAGGATTTTGGGGTTGGAGTTTGTAGGACCTCAAAGCAGCTGCCCAGATTGAAGTTGTGGTTAAGAAGGCGTATGGTGTACTGGCTTTCATCAATCAAGGAATTGAGTTTGAGAGTCAAGAGATAATGTTGCAGCTACATAGGACACTGGTCAGACCCCACTTGGAGTACTGTGCTCAGTTCTGGTCGCCTCATTACAGGAAAGGTGTGGTAGCCATAGAAAAGGTGCTGAGGAGATTTATAAGTATGTTGCCTGGATTGGGAAGCATGCCTTATGAGGATAGGTTGAGGGAGCTCAGCCTTTTCTCCTTGGAGAGATGAAGGATGAGAGATGACCTGATAGAGGTACATAAGATGTTGACAGTGATTATACTCAATTGATCGAGTGGATAGTCAGAGTCTTTTTCCCAGGACTGAAATGGTTGCCACAAGAGCACACAGGTTTAAGGTACTGGGGAGTAGGTACAGAGGAGATGTCAGGGATAAATTTTTCACTCAGAGGATGGTGGGAGCGTGGAATGGGCTGCTGACAATGATGGTGGAGGCGGATTCAATAGGGTCTTTTAAGTACATGGAACTTAGAAAGATAGAGGGTTACAGGAAAGCCCAGTAATCTCTAAGGTAGGGACATGTTCGGCACAACTTTGTGGGCTGAAGGGCCTATATTGTGCTGTAGTTTTTCTATGTTTCTACTACAAATTAGGACAATAAGTCCGTGCACAGTAGGAGTCTTTCTAACTGTTGCACTTAGAATACTGCTTTAAATTTGTCTTTACAAATCAGGAAGACATGCAACCAATTTATCAGCCAAAATGGGTTAAGAAAATAGTTTCAGTGAGTCACATACAACTTACAGCAATAAAAGAAATCATGCAGGTTGTCTTACTGAGCTAGATTCTATTGCTGATAGCTTGGAAATGTCTAGACAGCTTGCTAAAAGACAAAGGCTGGGATTTTCAGACTGTTCATGCCAAGGGATTTTCCCATCCTGCTGCAGTGAATGGAGATTTGGCTTATGGCCAAATTCTGCACCCTTGCTGCAGCAGGAGCGTGGCATGAATGGGCAGTAAGATTGAACTCGAGTTCAGGAATTCTTCCATGCACCAAGTTGCCTTTGGTTATATTTTCAAAAAAAAGGGTTGCAGTTAATGAAAGCTTAGTTTACATCTGAAAATAAAGCTATAATATAAAGCACACTTATTTATCTAATTAAAAAATGAAATACTCAAAGCTGTAGAATATTGTATTAACACTATTATTTTTATACCACTTTGCAGGACACAGTTTTATAACTATTTGTTCAAATTACATACTGAACTGTAGAGAGAATCTTCAGACCAGTATTGGAGGAGAGGAGAACTTTGAAATTGTTTCCCCCCAAATGAGAGTAATTGTTATCCATATTCTTTATTAGCATTCATGTTTTAATGTTGGGCTTGACTTTGGAAAGTGACTTTGTGAAACCTCCATAAATGCACTCAAGTCCAACTGATTAGGAATAAGGTTCTTTAGCTGTTAATCTGGAGTGGAGGAAAGATTGAATACTACCTGCCTATACTTCACAGGTAACAAGAATACCATTGCATGCCATTAGAGTGATTAACACAGAAAAGCTGCAGTAGCCACATGCTGTGATGCAGTGAATAGTCATTAGCATACTGGTGATGGATCTGCTTTACATTGCTAATGTTTACCATATGATATAACGATAACAAAGTGGTTAAAACTGCTAGGGATCTGGGTTTGATTCTGGCATTGGGTGGAGTTTGTACATTCTCCCTGTTTCTGCATGGGTTTCCTCTGGGTGTTCTGGTTTCCTCCAAAGGTGTGCAGAATCCAAAAGATTGTAGAGTGCACATTGGACTTATCAGCCATTTCAGAACCCACCAAACCAATAGAGTACTCAATGTCGGAAGACTGCCATAGAAGAAAAAACTGACTAGAAGTAGGAAGGGGCTTGGTCATGCTAAATTGTCCCTCAGTGCCCAAAGATGTGAAGATTGAGTGAATTGGCTGTGCTGAATGTGCAAGATTTTAGCGATAGGAAGGTAGTGGGGGTCAGCCTGAATGAAATGTTTTTTGGGGTCTCATTATGGATTGGATAGGCTGAATGACTGTCTTCTGCACTGTAGGGATTCTATGGTTCTATGAACAATTGCACTTATTAATTGGTTTGTTTAATAACCCGCAGCATATCTGCTTATTAAGTTCTAGGAAACAGTGTTTCAAAACTAGACACAAATGCTTTTGAAGTGCAATTTAAATTCAAGAGTAATGGACCTTCGGTGATTGTTGAATTAGCTATTTGGCTCAACTCTTCCTCTAAATGAAACTTGTCATAGCAGGAGACTCTCAGGGGATAATGCTTTGTAATGTTCTTCAAACTTTCCTCAAGAAATCAAACATCACCTCCAACAGGAGTCGCTGGGTTTGTGACTGACCAAAATGGAGAAGGCTCTTTGAAAGGCATTCAACACATTCAAAGATCTCTTCTACAACACTAATATATGACTGAGCAACATGGTGGTAAACTGGTGATGATCAGAGGTTCCCTCTGGTGTCTAAACAGACCAAGCACCCATTGACATTGTGCAAATAATTATATGCAGATAATATAATTATTTTTACTGCAGAGTTACCTTATCTAGTTACCCATTCCAAATACCAGCAACAATTAACTCTTAGGGCCCAATCTTTTAAGTCAACTATCTAGACAATTTTCATAAATACTGGAATGTTTTGATTTCCTCACCAGTGACATGGTGTGAAAATGTTTTAGAGTTAGTTGGATAAATCCATTCAGGTGTAATAGAATAAAAATGCACCTAGCCCAGGCCTCTTAGTGCCTGTGATAAATCCAAAAACAGAATGAAATTTGCAGCAGTATGTTGTCAGTCTTTTTTCTATCTGTTTTTCTTTGATTGTTGTGCATTTAAGTCATTAAATTTATTTTGTTATCAATGTACCAAATCTTGACATTTCTGGTGATTCTAAAGGGGATATGTTTAGGATTAACAGTTGACAGCTGTCAGCTGTGAATGGAACTTCTTGCTGTGTGTTGCAGTGTTATCTATAGAGGAAGAAGAAATATCAAACAAATCTTATTCCAAAATCAAATGCAAGAGACTCACACAGTTTAGTTTACAGAGGCTGGGGACCAAAAGTTTGGAATGCATTAATATCCTTGATATTGGAATAGCATTATAAGTGTATGTTTTATTATGAGAAATTAGCTGCTCTGTTTCTTCTTGACTATGACCTAAAATCCAAGCTTGGCATCACCTAACCCAATACTTATTCATCCATTTAATTTATGCTGTCTTAATCTTTTCAAATCGTCCAAAGTAGTATTGGAATATTAGCGCTAATACCCGAGACTGAAGCTTTGAACATTCTATTATTTTACTAGATAAACAGATACACTCAGAGGGCTTCACATTATTTCTAACATTCAATAGTTTGTAATGATCCTTCATTTAAATTTTTTGATTAATAAAAAAGATAGCTCAAATGTTAAAGAAGTGAATACTTTAGAAGAATCACATGTAGCTGTGCAACGTATCCCCTGAAATGCTGCCAGAAAATGAATAGCTGTGCAAATTATTTCTGTTTTATACCACACTCAAGATTTTCTGGTTCAGTGATGCCAGGAACACATGTTGAGGAACTCCTGCAAAGCACCATCCAGTGCAGGAAGCTGATGAATTATCTAATATGCCAGGTAAGTCTGCAAGATAGCACTCTGGTACAGTGGTTCGCATTGCTGCATCAGAATGCTAGGGACCCAAATTCAATTCCAACCTAGGGTGATTGTCTGTGTGGAGTTTGTACGTTCTCCCTGTGTCTGTGTGGGTTTCCTCTGTCTGCTCTGGTTTCCTTCCACAGAAGGAAAATGTGCAGATTAGGTGGATTAGCCATGCTAAGTTGCCCCTTAGTGTCCCAAAGATGTATAAGTTAGCTGGGTTTGCCAGGGTAAACGTAGGGTTAATTGGCTAGGTTGGGAGCGTGGGTCAGGGTAAGATGTTCTTTCAGAAAACTGGTGCAGACTTGATGGGCCAAATAGCTTATTTCTGTATTATAGAGATTGCGTGATTCTCAGTCCCCTTTACTATCAAGCTCTCAGTATGGCATCATGTACCTAAATGGTTATTCTCTTCAAGGATCTCATATTCAGTCACACGGACATATATCAACTCTCACTCCCTACAAGACTTTTACGAAATCCTTATGTTTGAACTACAAATTCTCTCTTGAGCAGGGCTCATAACACACAGAGGTCATGCATTGCACCCAATGTCTGCTCCATCCACTCTTCCTTTTGACTCCAGACAGACTAAACTTGTGCACGACAAATTATAGTAAACCCAGACAGGGAGAGGTATGGCAGAAATTATTGTCCTCAATGTGTTTTAGGAAGTCGCTGCACAGCTCACCGACAGAGACAGAGACAGGGATTGCTCCTGAAAAGGAGCTTGGTCTTTTGCATTAACCTGTTACAGGTCTCAGCTCATCACTTCAGAGTGCAATGTACCCTGAATTAGCTTCAGCTCATCCACTAAAACTGTCCTTTTGTGTTTGTAGGTACTGGTAGATTGTCGTTAGCTAGCTAACCCAGAGCTCTCCGAGCCCCCAAAGCATGTCTGAGGATGAAGAGGCCCGGAAGAATCACAATGCTCACATACACCCTCCACACAGACACAGATCTTGGTGGGGCATAGCTCAAGGTTAAACTCAGGGTGACTTCCTGGGAAACACCTCACTGACATGTTGCCACAAGTACCAGAGGCAGGAACAGCCCAGGTCTCTAGCACATTGAGGGCAGCTGGAGACCAACTACTGGTTCAGTCCCAGTCAGATGATGAGCCTCTAAAGATGGCTGTCAGTTTACAGCAAAAGGACATAGTGGAACATAGCTTTGTCGGTCATTTGTCAAAGCAAAACACACGATGGAGAAGTCCCTCAAAGTTCTGTCTAATGTTGTGGCTCCAACATACGAGGTCACCATGGGAAGTTGGCAACCACCATGAAGAACTTGGTCCAGCAGGTCCTGCCGAATTTGTGCTAGTCCATACATTCTGGTAGGCATCATGAGGACAAAGGCTCCATGGGGATGAGGCATCTTGACCTCCCTTCAGGTGCCCCATTTCCTCAAGGGCCTCTGACATCCATAGGGAGGATGTGTCACTCAGACACCCCAGAGACTTCCATTCAGTTCGTCCCAAGGATGTGCAGCCACTTAAAGTTCCTCTGCCTGTGCTCACACCGATTCCAGCAGTGCAAGCCACCAAGGGTGCTTCTGCCCCGAGCAGGAGACCATCCAGAACTCCGACCAATAGGGGACATCCTCCAAGGTCATGACAGACATCAGGGTGTAGTAGTCAGCAGGTTGCCTCCATCCCTGCTGCTGATGTGACTGCACCAAAGTGTAGTGCCAGCGTTAGAAAAGTTTAAAAAATTTGATGTCACCTCAGGGCCTCAGGTGCTCTAGCACTGTGAATAAATTGCACTTCTTGAAAACCATTCCATGGGGTATGTGAATATAATGGTCAGACAAAAGCATTTTTGCAATCCTCTTACTCTGAGATTCAGCCTTTCTCACATTCAGTGTCCCCTTTTAAGATTAACATTCATGTACGTTAACCTCATTGCACTTCACACCAGATACTATGTGTTGTCAGGGAGATGGGTAGTGGTGTATTAGGAGTGTACAATGAGTGAAATGGTTGTCTTTCCTTTGCCTGCCATTGTGAGCCTTCACCCTCTTCTCCTTTACATAACTCTCCTTCCACATTCCCCCCTTAGTGTTTGCCCTTCCCCAATCTCCAAATTTGCACAACTCTCCTTCCACATTGTCTTCCTTCACCTCGCACCACATTCCCAGTTCAGCTTCAGGTTTTTGTTGCAGAGACAGCACGAATGCCAAAGCAGTGTTGGCCAGCTATACAGACACTGGCACCAGGTGTGGCACCAGGGAGAAGGAGAACCTGTAAACCCTTCAACCCAATCACAGCCACAGTACTGATCCGACTTAGTAACAGAGGAGGATCAATGAGTCCAGCAACATATTGCTGTTCATGAGGACCAGTCTGGGGTGGAGATGGAGGGCAGGAACTGGTCTGTTTGTTCCAGCTGAGTGGTGCACAGTGCATCAGGAGAAGCGCAGCACTATGGCAGGTAAGCTTTGTTGCACTCATCTCAAAGTCTCTTGTGAACTCAGAACCATCTTGTGCACACCATTCTTAATCAATTAGGTTTTTAACTGTCATAATTTCTGGTTGGCATGATGCAAGGTTGGAAGGTCTAACTGGATGCTGGTAGTCACTGTTTTAATGAACATTAATGCAATGCAAGTGGCATGAATACTCATTAAAACACCTGCTACCTGCCAGCGGAAAGACTGGCTCACCATTAACCCATCACTGGGGAAATTGCAAGATGATTTTAAGCTAATGAGTTTCCAAACTTTTGGCTTCCGCTAGATTCTCCATTCCTGCCTGCCATCAATTTGTCTGAGGCAGGATAAGAGAATTACACTCTTAGAGGCTGGAAATCTGAAATAAAAATAGCATGGTGAATAATTGTATAATATACCAATAAATATAAGATATAGTAATATCACAGTCTGTGGTCCCCTCCAAAACCTGCAAGTAGATGGGAATATGGAATGGAGCGGATGGAGGGGAAGGGTGCCACATCTGATTCAGAATAGGAGGCAGGATACCAGCTCTGACTTCAATCCGGAATGTAGACGGGAGGGGGTGGAATAAGATGAGGCGCTGACTTCAATCAATGGGTTAGGAGGATGAGTATGACGGGAACCCCTGAGATTTTTGTGGTGGGCTGGGGAGAGAAGAGTGGGGGATGGTTTATTCATGTCCTGATCTCAGTGGAGCCAGGCATATTTAGTGGAGAAACATGCCAATTTTCTTGCCAGAATTAACCAAATTGCCAAATTCTGGTAAGATCTCCTTTGACATATTCAGCCTTCGTGAAAATGCAGATTAACAAAGGCAATCAAGCAAACTGCCAAGAGGATTTTAGGACTCAACAACTGCAACAACCATAACCTTTTGCTTTACGAAAATTTATTTCACTTCATTGGTTGCATGGCTATCTGAGCACAGAGAAACAAATGGTATATTAGAAAATTCTTATTATGAATCTAGCAGTAGAACAGCAAGGCAAATACAGTGGAATGAAAATATTTTGCTGATTAAAAGAGTTTGAGGAGGACTTTAAGGTCATCAAAGGAAGTTATCTTGATCTATTTTTCTGAGGAAGCAAATTGAAATGATTAAGATGTCTACAGTGTCTGACAGGGAGTTGAGGCTATCTTCAGAGAACTATGCAGTTGAACCCTGAGGCTCCTCTGCTCCTGTACTCCCTCAAAGTTGTACTATTGAGCCTGTATTATCTCCCCATGTTTCTTCTGACAAAATACATTACCCCACATTTTGCTGCATTGAAATTCACCTGCCAGGTGTCTGCCCATTTGGCCAACTTATCAACATCCCTCTGAAGTCACTCAATGTCATCCTCATAATTCACTATTTTTAACATCATTTGCAAATTTAGAAATTTTGCCCTCAACATCCTTCTCTAAATCACTCACATAAATCAGAAAAAGTAAGGGTTCTAACACCGATTCCTGGGGAACTCCGCTGTCAACTCATCTCCAGTCTGCAAAATGCCCACCTATACCTTTCCTCTGTTTCCCATCTCTTAGCCAACTTTTAATCCACGCTGTCAAGGACCCATCAATTCCAAACATTTCTAATTTGCTAACCAACTTGTAATGTGGCACTGTATCGAATGCTTTGTGAAGGTCCACGTATACAATATCCACGGCACTATCTTCATCCATTGTCAGTGTAACCTTGTCAAAAGAACTCAATTCAATTTGTCAGAGATGACCTGCCCTTAACAAAGCCACGTTGACTGTCTGGTGTATAATTATCTTATCTTGTATTATGGCATCAATTAGGTTTCTCACTATTTGGTAAGTTTATAGATTTGTAGTTTCCTGGGTTATTCTCTGCCCATTTCTTAAACATTTGCAATCTTCCAGTCACTGAAGACTAAAATCTCTATCAGCAATCTAGGACTTATCCTGTCCAGTCCTGGTGACTTCTCCACCTGGACTGCTGCTAGCCTTTGCAGTGCTTCTTCTTTATCTATTACTATACTGCTCATTAGCTCAACACCCATATTTTCAACTGGGCCTTCTGAAGTCAACCACCTCATTTTACTTCCAGCTTTCCCCTCCAGAAAGTGACAAGAGACATTATCAGGTCTGCATGATGCAAACTCAATTCCACTATATAAAGGGACACTCCAACCATTCAAATTGAAACAAAGAACAAAGAACAAAACAGCACGGGAAACAGACCCTTTGGCCCAACGAGCCAGCGCCACCACCGCAATGTTCCCACCTCTACCCGCGATCCCTGTCCATGTTTATAGATCTATGGATTAAAAACCAAATTTGAGACAATTTAGGGAGAATTTGTTTTGCCAATTAGCCTAAGAGCACATCTTTGGGATGTGGGAGGAAACCGGAGCACCCGGAGAAAACCCACGCAAGCACGGGGAGAATGCGCAAACTCCCACAGACACAGGCCCAAATCCATGTATCTGCACAGCACAGCGATAGTCACTGAGCTGTCGTGTTGCCCATCAAATGGTCCAGGTCAAGCGTACACTAACGACGTGAAGCACTAGGATACTCTCGAAAAAAATCCAAGAGCAGCCCTCTCACGACCCATCGCGTGTATGCCCCTCGTTAGACAACAAGGTGGACCAAAGCACCTGTAGGATAAAAACAAGTACATCAATATCATCATCTATTTACATACTTCCCAGGGACTCCCAAGGCTCATGATCCCTATTTTAAATCAGTTTTCTATACCCCTCTATTCCCATTCTGTTCATGTGCCCATCTAAGTATCTCTTAAATAATACCTGCCTCCACCACTTTACTTGGCAGCGCATTCCATACCCCCACCACCCTCTGTGTGAAAAAACTCCTCCTAGCATCCAAATTCAGTCTGGACTTGGGAAGAAAAGTCAAGGCGGCATGGTTACAGGTAGTGGAAATCAGCAGCAAGATAGTGCTGTCTGCTATCCACTTTCGGATTTAGTGCAGAATCACTCTATTGATCTAAGTGGGACACAAAAGGTGGATATAGTGGCGCATTCACCCATGTCATGCTTTGCACACAGCCTCAAACCTCTTATTCTGCTTTCTGTAGCTTACTCCAGCATATTACTCCTCATATCCATTTAACTCACATGTGTACACTTCATATGCATTTCATCATATCCTCAATTATCCACCCACACTTTGCATTATCTTCATCCTTACAAAATGCCATGCTTTGCCATTATAGTCACTCTCACCAAATACAAGCATTCATTGGATGAAGCCGTGCCATTACACTCACTCACGCATCACTTCTTTTCCTTGCTGCATGAGAACCAAACACAGAAAACCACTGAGGGAGAACTGGAGGCAGACCTTGAAACAATATTTGTTCTTTGTGTACACCTATGTATGTCAGATTAATTCTGTACCTGGAAGAAATAACAACTTTCATTTGAAAAGTTAAGTATTCTGTATGTGTCTACCTCAATGTGTTTGCCCCAGCATTTGAGCAGGTTATCTATTACATCAGTGGTCAGTCATGATGACTTGATTTCAACAGGAAGCAAAATATGATTATTCGCCATAGTGTTGAATTACACCATGTTATTACTTTGCCATGACTCATTCTCATTTTATTTCTCACAGGGTCTTCATGTATACATGCATACAGAAGTTGCTAGAATTAGTGACCGTGATTCTTCAGAGGAGCTGAATCATTCTGAGAATTCAACATTAATTCTTCTACAATTGGCAATTGCTGCTATATCAACCGTTAATTTTAAAATGGGATTAATAATTTTTTTTTAAACTAATGGTGCTCTGCAGCTGTGGGAAGCCAGCCAGAGCAATTTGGTGAAATTTGTATAATTGTCGTCTTTGGCAAACAACACATCAATCACTATACCGTGCATTTGTGACTGGGCAACTGTGAGATCCTGCATATCTGTGAGGCAGAGAACTGGAAAGATCAAGAGGTTAAAAAATGGAGAGTATAGGTGACTGTGACAACCACTGGAAACAAGCTGAGTCCGTCAGTCAGCAAGTTTTCTTCTTGAAGGCTAAAGCTGCCCAATACCATCTACAGTAGCATGCCAAGCCTCCTGAGACACTGGTATTTTGACATGTCAAAGAAACTAAGCATCTGCCTATAGACCATGTTTCATGGATAGTGCCTGCCATGAGTTGCACCTTGCTGTGGATCTCCTCACTCTCATGCAGCTATGGCCCTGTAAGAAGTAGGTGACTGCAGGTACTGCTGCTAATCACATTGGGATTTATCAGACATCCAATCTAAATCAGCCGAAACAGCATCCATGCTTATCTGATAGTGCAAACCTCTCAAGTGTGGAAAGGAAATTCTAAATTATACAAAGTAACCTCCCATTTAACATTCTATGAAAAATCCTTGCTCTCCAGCACAAATGAAAACTTTTTATTTACATGGCACCTTTCATGTGTCACAATAATGAAGAAGGAACACTAAATTATGTCTGGAAATATTGCATATTGAATAAGACCAATATGATTTTGTTTTAAATGGGTATACAAGCCAAAGATGGCTGGGCATATTATGTTAATATCTGACTAAATTGCTGATGGGTGATACGCTAACATTAAACACCCTGGTTCAATACGGGGATACGCTGAAGCATGCAGAAACTGATTGCTATCTCTAGTGGAGACAATGGGAGATAATGGGAGATGACTATCATCTCATCAAGTAATATCCTGTATGTAATGTTCCAGATGGATGTGTAGATTTTGCCTTCCAAGAAATGCAAAGCCTGGGATATAAGCCAGATGAAAAGCTGCTGCAAAAGTGTGTGTGTATGTGAACCAATGGTGGAGGTATCAGTGTGTGGCATAGGAAAACACAGACTAGCACTAAAAATAATTAGTTTCATGTTCTTTAAACACATTTACTATGAGTTATTTTATTCTTATGTTTTATATTTGTCTTTAAAACATCCTTGATGTTAGGGTGTTATATCATTGTGCTTAATTCCAATAAATCAAAATTAGAATCTGATTTAGTTTGAATACATAACCAGTTCAACTCAACTAATAGGTGTCACAATTGATCTACATCTTTAGATATAAGATAATCTTTCTGTTATGACCTAGTATGGTTGGATGGGATGGCGTAATACTCTGTAAATATAATTGCCGACTTAAAGTTATTCCAAATCTGCTTTGTTCATTACTTAAAACAATATATTTAAAACCATCATGAGCCTGATTCACAATTTTATCTTTGCCCCTAATAACACATTTTTCGATTCTGCAGGACCACCTCATAAGAACTCATCAAATGTATATTGAATGTTTTCTTCATTGCACGAGTAAACCATTGCAGAATCTGCTTTTAGTTCAAAAAACGTACTTCTTGCAAAACAGATCTCATTGAAAAATACCCCATGGAAACATCTTCAGGTCATTTAGATTTCATAGCTTTCCTTCTGCATCTATTGCCTTTTTAGCCTATATCAGAAGCACTTCTCTCTTTAAAGTCTTAACCAGCAGAAATGTGGCTTTTATGTAGATTGATTTACATTCACATGAATATGTGACCAAAAAAGCTGAAAAGATTTTTAAGATTATTTATCCAGCTGTGATTTAATTTATTATTGTCATGTGCACTGGGATACGGTAGAATGTATTGTTTCTTGCACATTACACGGACAAAACATACCAATAAAGAGCAAAAAAAATTACACGCAGGAACAGGCCTTTTGGCTCTGTAAGATTGCACCAACCATGCTACCTGACTTAACTAAAATGCCCTACCCTTCCGTGGACCATATCCCTCTATTCCCATCCTATTCACGTATTTGTCAAGACATCCCTTAAAAGTCACTATCGTATCTGCTTCCACTACCTTCTGTGGCAACGAGTTCCAGGCATCCACCACCCTCTGTGTAAAAAATCTACCCCATACAACTCCTTTAAACCTTGTCCCTCACACCTTAAACCTATGCTCCCTAGTAATTGACCCTTCCACCCTGGAAAAAAGCTTTTGACTATCCACTCTGTTCATGCCTCTCATAATTTTGTAGATTTCTATCAGGTCGTCACTCAATCTCCCTTGTTCTAGCAAGAACAAACCAAGTTTCTCCAACCTCTCCTCATAGCTAACACCCTCCATACCAGGCAACATCCTGGTAAATCTTTTCTGTACCCTCTCCACAGTGTCCACATCCCTCTGGTAGCGTGGTGACCAGAATTGAACACTACATTCCAAATGCGGCCGAACTGAGGTTCTACAAAACTGCAATATGACTTGCCAATTTTAAACCCAATGCCCCAGCCAATAAAGGCAAGCATGCCATATGCCTTCTTAACTACCTTCTCCACCTGCATTGCCACTTTCAGTGATCTGTGTACCTGTACACCCAGATCCCTTGGCCTATCAATACTCTTAAGGATTCTGCCATTTACTGTATATTTCCTATTTTATTAGACTTGTTCATGGAGTACACAATGGAGAAGAAAAGGAGAGAGTGCAGAATAGTGCTATAGTCACAACTGGAATGTAGAGAAAGATCAGTTTAATATATAGTAGCTCCATTCAAAAGTCTGATGGCAGCAAGGAAGCTGTTTTTAAGTTGGTTGGTACGTATCGCAGACTTTTGTATCTTTTTCCTGATGCGAGAAGATGGAAGAGAGAATGTCTGGGGTGAGAGAGGTTATGATGATGCTGGCTGTTTTTCCTGAGACAGCAGACTGAGTCAATGAATGGCAGACTGGTTTGCATGATGGACTGAACTATGCTGACAACTCTTTGCAGTCTTGGTCAGAGCAGGAGCCATACTAAACTGTAATAGTCTCCTTTCAGGATGTTTCTGTGATCAATCTGTTAAAATTGGACAGAGTCGTGGTGAACATGATGAATTTCCTTAACCTCATGAGAAAGTAGAGGTGCTGATGGGCATGGTGGGGCACTTCACTCAAATACTATTATCCAATCACTTACCAAATTTAAGTTTATTGGCAGCACAAAAACCTTATAAACATGAGGACTTTAGCTTTTAGTCTGGTACAAGACTGTTCTGTCACCTTTATTTCATTATCTAACCAATTAAGCTATGGCTTCTGATCACATTTTGATGTCTGAAAGGACTATTTCTGCATGATTATCTTCTTGCATAATTGGTGAGTGCATCTAGATTGTGTGATTTGTGATGATAGTAGTGCAATTGATATGCACATTAAGTGTTGAAAAATTCAGCTTTATGTTACAGGCATTCGGTCTGTCTGGAGGAAAAGCAGCAAAGACTCTGGAAGGGTAAGATAAATTATTTATTTTAGCTTTGCAAGTGGTTATGTTCAGTAGAGTTAATGGACTTTTGTTTGTTGAGGTTCCCCTGGGATCTATGATTAGAGTGATTAACAGGGTCATGTTATCTTGAGATTTATGTGCAGTCCTGAGTCGGCTACAAAGAAAAACAGCTTCTTCAGAAAGCAGTTTAATTTGTAGCTGAAGCCTGGTTAAAGTTAGAAGGATTTTACAAGCTACTGAAACTAATTTTTCTCCCTGAAAGCTTTAAGATCAGTTCCACCCATTATAGCAATTCCATTTATGATTGCTAACTGTATTTAAAGTGATATTTAAGTCTAGAATGTTGCTTATTTGGAACTGAAATAGTGATAAATTAGAAATTAAAACTGTTTCCTCTTCATTTTAAATTTGTTCAACTGTTAATAGTTAGGCTGTTTTATTTGTTAGAGTTATAATTAAACTGTGTTTTAAATAAAGTTTGTCTTAATATTAAAAGGGTCAGATACCAGTCTCCCAATTGTTATTTTTTTTTTAGCATAATCATCTCCACCTGCTGGAAGTCAATACAGAGCTGCTTATCACATGGAAATGTCATTGAAACTGAAATTTTCATATGATTACGGGCACGCTAGCAACTCCACCCTAACCTCCCGTTCCCATCAGCAGACTCTAAGCTGTTCTCCACTAATGAGGATGTCTTCACCTTGCTAGTGGGGACAAAGGCTACTGAGGCTCTCCCAGATGGTCAGGGCAAGGAGAAGGTTGCCCTTTGGCAGTGCCAGCTTGGTACCATGGCACTGCCCAAGAAGCAAACAGAGGGAACGTGCTGCTACTTTGAAAGTAGGATCACTGGAAGAGGGCGTAAGCTGGTGATCAGGCTGGTCTTGATTATGGCAGGAAATGGTCCATCGGAGAGGATGGATGAGATTGGGACTGGCCTGGGGGTGGGGGCTGTTGGCCTCTGGGTGGGAATAGGCCCCATCACTGCTTTATGGAGTGAAACATGCCAAGGCTCTCTGCATTGCTCAGAATGTCAGAAGTTGGTTAGGTGGAAAAGGAAAAGATAGGAAATACTCCACTGGGCACTTCATTTTGCTTTGGGAAAATTCTGGCCTAGACTCTTGAAAAACACCAAAGGTATGGAACCAGCAAGAGAAACCACTGCAAATTAATTTTTGGTTACAATTATGTGGTAACGATGGAACCAGAAGAGAACCCACCTGGCAATGGTAAAAATGCATTGTTAGAGGATAAAAATAATTGCCTTGCCATGTTTATTGTCAAGTTTCATTTGTATCTTTTTCATTGAAGATTTGCTCAGCTACTCCAAAAATGCCTACATCAATAATTAAGCAACAGTTTACTCCAGCTACTTCACATGAAATTACAATTCTCTTTAGTGTTCTCAGTGCATTGACATCTCCAAACATTAAGCAAGTTCTACTCTTATATTCCTTAATATTGCGTCAATCCTCACTCATTATTAAACCAAAACAGTAAATTAGCTAAGCTGTCCCTCATACCGTTGAAGTATATGTAATAATATGGACTCGTGGGTCCTTAATGGCTGAATGGATTTTATATTGCTACATAATAATGGAGAGTTGAGGATTGTAATGGTGTCTTACTAGTGTGATTAGCTAGTCAAGATTTTGCTTTGGAAATGCAAGGCATATTACAAAGTCATATACTTGAGGGCGAACCATGAGTGAAATAACTTTCTACTTCAGAAATGTGGGATTTCTCTTCTGGTTCTATCATTACCATATAATTGCAAACAAAAATTAATTTACAGTGGCTTCTCTTGCTGGTTCCATACCATGATCTTTGGTGTTCTTCAAGAATCTACGCCAGGATTCTCCCAAAGCAAAACTGATTTCATTAACTGTGAAATGTATCAAGTCTTTTGATGCACTGGCTCCAACTTTCAACTTTCAGATCAAAACTATACATTTTCTCACAAAGTGATATAGCTACTTGACTATGGTTGGAATAACAAGTTGTTACCTTCCTCATGTCTTTTGGGAACTCGCTCTTAACCCGCCAGATGTTGACACCTTAATGATTGTTAGCCAAATTATTCTCATCACCAATATCGCAACATGAGACATTACGACAAGGAAGCTTTGAATTGCAATGGTGAATTATTGAGGGATGTTAAAAATACACTCAAACATGCTCAGTACACGTACAGGTCTGGTTCCACCGATTCCCAGGCTCACACTGAAGGTTCTCTCTAACCAGAATTTGTGTGTTACCACCCAAAAGGTGATGGTTTGCATGCTTCTTCCTGATAGGTCCAGGAAGATCATGTGACCCGTGGACTTAAAGGAGCCACACTGTCACAACGCATACTGATTTCTTCAGTTTTTTTAGCTTTCTGTTGGAATTTTGTTTTAAGTTTACAACCTATATCTTTAGGCATCCTTCCTCTACTCCCACGCTATGTACCAAAACACCAGTTGGTGAATGATAGATCTGGAGCCAATATTTATACACTTTAATAAACAATCATCTGCATTGATACACATTACAAGTATTCACTTTCTGAACCAACAACCACAGTTTGTGTTTTCTTAGTTATAGTTTATTAATACATAAATGCCGTAAAACATATTGACACATAAGGGAAGAAACAGCTTCCTGCAGGAAAATCAGTAAACGTGCTAGGATGATTGATTTGAATTTGGCATCTCTACAGGTCTGTACACTAGCTTGTGGTCAGGTTTGCTATAATCTCCTCACTCGGCATCCTCAGGCTCCCTTGAGGGAGAATTATGCAACTTCTGCTGGGCAGCAATGGGATCAGAGAGCCGTCAGAATGCAAGAATCAGCAGGCAGCAGTGGACATGCAGAGCCACTAAGCAGAAATGTATCTGATTCTCACTGAGGAAAGGCAACTGTTTCAGTGACAACAATAGTGTGAGAAATGAAGGAATGCTCATCTTCAAACAGAACAGATTTACACAAAGAGCTGCAGTCAGGGTAGGCCATAGTTGCAGAACACCATCCAGGACAATGCAGTTGGCTTGGTTGATGCACTATCCACCAACTTTAACATTCATTCTCTCCACCACTAAAGTATGGGACAGCAATGAGTACAATCCACACGATGCACTGCAGCAACTTGTAGTACAAGGGTCTGACATAGAATATGTTAACGTGATCTGATGTGAGTCAGTGGGCAGCATTGTATTAGACAGAAGTGTGTAAGAAAACCAAAACTGTACAAGTACTCTCTATTCAAATAATATTCTGCTTTTCTATTCTTCCCGCCAAAACAGCCATTTTTCATGTACCAAATTTTTGCCTACTTATTAAATATATCTATATCCCTTTGCAGACTCTTTGTATCCTCTTCACAACTTGTTCTCTTATCATGATAACATCAGCAAATTTGGCTAGTTAGCCCCTTCATTCAAGGCATTGACATAGTTGCATGAAAAGGCTAACTAACCAAATTTGATAGGTACAGCTATGATAGGTACATCTCCCAAATACAGGAGAACCTGAGCTGGTGAGAGTAAGGGAGGTGGTGAGGCTAGGAGTAAGGTTACAAAATTCCAGATAGAGCTGAGGTAAATGGGCAAAGTGAGTGCCACAGTTCTGAGACCTCAACCATATCAATTTTGTAGTCCTATTCCCAGCCTCATCACCTCCCTCTCTCTCACCAGCTCAGGTTATCCTGTGGTAGGGCTAGCAATCCAGTGAAGTCTCCATTCATACCAACAGGATTGGAAGACTGCAGAAGCTTGAAGGGTTGGAAAATTCAGGCCGCTATTTCCTGTTAGTTAGACAAAACTCAATCCATGCTAATATATCACCACCAACAACATGAACTGTTATCTTGCACGGTAACATTTTATGTAATACCTTATGAAATGTTCTTTGAAATCCAAATATAATACATCTATTGAATTTCCTTTATCTTTCTTACTAGTTGCATCCTCTCAGAATTCTAATCAATTTGTCAAACACAACTTCCCTTTCACAAAGCTGTGTTGATTTTGCAAATATCCTGCCATTACCATCTTAATGACGGATTCTAGCATTTTCCCCATGACAGATATTAGACTAATTGGTCTATTGTTTCTGGCTTTTTGTTTCCCTGCTATCTTGATTAATGGAGTTATGTTTGCAGTTTTCCAATCCACTGGGACCCTTCCTGAATCTAGGGAATTGGAGGTGGTTATGAACCATCTCCTCCTGCAATAGAGAGGAAGCAATGCCAGCGATTGTGTAGTAATGTGTTTGGGAGATATACCTATCATAGCTGAAAGGCTGGATGAGTGTGGAAGCAGCATTGGTATGTATGTGAGGGCAAGGTGGAGGATCTGAATTAGTCTTGATTGCTGATGTCTAAGTGGGTCTCTGGTGTATTAAGCAGCTTGAGAGATTGGTGATATAGTGAGAAAATGTCCTCTGAAGATGCATTCACTGATTTTGATCACCCATATGATGTCGCTGAATTTTTTTTGTCGACAGGTTTTCAAGGCCAGACTCTGGAAATTAGTTCCCTTGTTGTGATGTGCTCCTATTTCCTTCATAAGATGATCTTTGAGAACATCCTGGTCATCTGCAGACCTGTACTGCCACCTTCAGGGACCTGTGGTCACGTATTCCACACCCTCTGCCCCCTTAGCATCTCGCATTTATTGAGTATTTCCATGCTTTGGTTGCTGTCATGAAATGCATTACCTTGCACTTTTCTGGATTGAATTCCACTGTCATTTTTCTGCCCACCCAATTGCTAACAGACAACAACTAACCTTTTACTAGCGACTACATGGCTGATTGTTGTGTCATCTGCAAATTTCCAAATCATATCTCCCATATTTAAGCTCAAATCATTAACATACACAACAAAGAGCAAGGGCCCCAACACTGAGCTCTGTGGAACATCACTGGAAACAATTTTCCATTTACAAAAACGTCCATTGATTGTCATTTCTAGTTTCCTGTTGCAATTTGATTTTTGGGATTTTGATGAAAGGAAGGGTTAGCTGAGCCAGATTATCTTCTTCACCTGCACTTTTCTTTATGAACTGAGGTCTTCCACAGTCTGGGCCAGCTGGCTTTTATCTTATTTGAATTTAATGAAATATTTCTTCAGAAAATGATTTTGTAAATAAAGAGGGAAATAGACACACAAAAATATATAAAGTTGCCAATCCATATCAAACATATAAACCATTTACCATTGTGCCTGTCCCTTTGGACGCGTACACTCTGAATTCTAATCACTTGCCAGTTATGTCGCCTTCTGATAAGCAATCCAAGATTGGCTCCTAATAGTTTCAGGGATCCACTAAATTCTTCAAGAGAGACAAGCTTATGGGGAAGTTTGAATAATAACGAATTGCTGTCATGCTACTTCAATCTGAATTCCCTATGGAGTAATATTTCCAGGCAAGCAAAGCTCGACAGACAATTTTACTGCAGCGATCCCCAAAGTGGTGTCACACAAGACAAAACAAAACTCTTCTCAAATCATTCTCTATGTATCTGGCTACTGAGCTGTGATAATTACATTTATCTTCAATATGTCATTTTGCACAAAAACTTCTATCTGTTGAAGAAAATGATTGCAGCCAGCATAAAGTACTTTTAAAATGTATTCCGCTGTCTTCCTTAATTCTGTTGATGCTCTTAGTTTGCATTGCAGCCAACTATTTTCTCTTGTAGTCAAGTCCTCAGATCATTTTCAGTATTTTTCTCATGCTGATTATGTAACAGAGTTATATGAAGGAATTTTCTGTGATCACATTAAGCTTGATATAGAAATTACCTTTGTGACTACAGCTGGAAGGCAGGGACAATTACACCTTGACATCTAAGAACCTAAGAATAGGAGCAAGAGTAGGATACAATTCTCTGAGGCAGCTTCGCCATCCAATAAGATCATGGCTAATTTTCAACTTCAACTCAACTAAGTGACTAAATGCATTCTTACCTTAAGCCACTGCAAAATCACTGTGGAAGTTAGATTTACATATGATGTTCATGTCAAAATGTCTCCAAATGTTATAACAAATGAATGACATTTTTGACAGGCAGTGACAGTTGTCATGTACACACTGAACTCACACACTGAACAATCACCAATTATCATCAGTATGCTGAATAACAATTCAACTGGTCTTTTGGTGATTTGGTGAAGCATTGATTGTTGGTTAGTAAATTGTGAGAGCTAGTTGCTAAAGGTTCCATGTATTATTTATGTCATATTGCACAGAGCCATGTAAAAATAAATATTTTTATATTTAGTCAATAACAGTTCAAAGAATTTCTGGGACTAAACAAACAAATTGTCCTATCTCAGGATTATCCAACCTTTTTTTGTAGAGAGCTGGGGTATGGGGATGCACGTTTCAATTTTTCTCATACTTAGGGGCCAATGAGCAAATTTCAGAAAGATAAGGTTTGATACGACAGTAAACATTAGTTTTTTAAAAAAATAATGTATGAAAAGAAACAACTAGCTGTGCAAAGAAACACAATAGATCATTAAAAAACAAGCAATAAAGACAACCAGTCAAGTGTGAAAGAGGGGGTGTGTGTGTGTGTAGCTCATCCCAGTCCCAGGGTGCTCCTGCATTCACCCTCACCCATTGTGAGATTGTCTGTTGGTGTATAGGAGTCAGGATGAATGAGAACATATGCACACACACTCGTGCGCTCACGCACTCATTCATGCACAAACATGGGCATGCACTCCCATTCATGTATGCCACATTTAAGCAGGCACACACACTCATACGCGCACACACTCACATGGACATGCATGCACACACACACATATATATATATACAGGCACTCACTCATGCACATACATGTATTCACTCATTCATATACTCACGCAGACACACACGCATACCCACAATCATTCACAAGAACACTCTCATGTATTCACACACACAGACTCAAACAGGCATGCACATATTTACAGGCACACATATATGCCCATTCACACATACACTCCTGCACATATGTTCACACACTCATGCAACCATACACACAAATATACATCCACAACCATACACACACACACACATACAGATGTACATGCACAACCATGCACACACACTTGCAAACACATCCAAGCACTCTCACATGCACTTCCAACACACTGCACACACTTCCACCTTCTTCCATTGGGGAAGACATACAAAAGTCTGAGGTCACGTACCAACAGACTCAAGAATAGCTTCTTCCCTGCTGCTGTCAGACTTTTGAATGGAATTATCTTGCATTAAGTTGATCTTTCTCTACACCTTAGCTATGACTATAACACTACATTCTGCACTTCCTTATATTCTGCTCTATAAATGGTATGTTTTGTCTGTAGAGTGTGCAAGAAATAATACTTTTTACTGTATGTTATTACATGTGACAATAATAAATCGAATCAAGCATTTGCGCACGCACACACACACACACACGTACATAGGCACACATACTTACATGCTCACTTTCACATACCCATGCACATACTTACTCAATTACTCAAGCACATACAAATGCACACTCACACATACATGCACACTTATTCACACACACAGATGAACACAATCATATGTACACGAGCATATACAAGCACATATGCACATGCACTTTCACACACCCATGCACACATGCATATGCACTCATATGGACATGCACACCCTCACTTTTACATACCTGCATACATACTCAGACACACAAATGCACTTTCACACGTGCTCACACATACCACTCACCCATCTCTTATTCATACACATTCTTAACACACACAGACTTACTCATCTACCCTCTCGCACTCACTCACCTACTCTCATATCCATTCATACTTATTCTCACACTCACCTACTTCTCAACGCTCACACTCACCGACCCTCACATTCACTTATTCACAAAATCTGTCTGGGAGAGAGTGATATGTATGATGAAAGCAGATGAGAGACCTCGAGTGAGACCCGAGGCCCAGTGGCACCTGAATGTGGGTGTTGCCGTAGGGAGGGTTACGGAACCGTGGGGATGAAGGGAGGCACTGGGAGGGGTGGGGAAAAGAGAGGGGATGAAGGAGGGAAACTGGGGTAAGGGACATGGTGGAACTGAGATGGCACGGTGGGGAGAATAAGGCTGGTCATGAACCATTCAATGGTACTGTGGGGAGAACTGAGGGAACATGGGGGAATCATGGGGACAGCCAGTGTGATACAAAGAGTATAATGGGGCAGCTGGAGGAATGCAGCCAGGCCAGAGCACTGGTAACTGTGGGAAGGCAACTGGAGTCAGGGGAAAACATATTGAGGAGAAACTCCACACACTGCAGAGTTTTTCTATCTTCAAATACACAGTTCCCAGCGTTTGTTGCTCCTCCAATAATTAATGAACCTATTAGCAGCAAATACAGGCTGTAGTTGGAGACAACATGTCCTGAAGAAATCTTCAAACTAACTTAGCCACTTTATGCGTGCGTGTGCATATGTGTGCTTGCACAGGTATGTACATTTGAGTGTGTACGTGCATGTATGCATGGGTATGTTAAAGTGTGTGTGCATATGTGCACATGTATATGCTCATTCAACTATATTTAAAATCATTTCAGGGGCTTCTGCAGCTCATGGGCCATAGGTTAGACAAGACTGTCCTGTACAATTTATTGACCACCCACAGGAAATTTGCCACATCTGTTACAAATCTCACCAACTTCTACAGATGCAACATGGAAAGCATTTTTCTGGTTGTATCACAGCTTGCTGTGGCTCCTGCTCTGCCCAAGGCCACAAGAAACTACAAAGGGTCATGAACGAAGACTAATCCATCACGTAAATCATCCTCCCGTCCATTGACATTGTCTACACTGTCTTGGAAAAGCAACCAGTATAATAAAGGATCACATGCACCCCGGACATATTCTCTTCCACCTATTTTTTGTTGGGAAAAAGATACAAAAGTCTGAGAGCACGTACTAATGACTCAAAAACAGCTTCTTCCCAGCTGCCATTAGATTTTTGAATGGATTACCTTGCATTAAGTTGACCTTTCTCTACACCCTAACTATGATTGTAACACTGCATTCTACACTCTCTCCTTTCCTTCTCTATGAACGATATGCTTTTTCTGTACAGCGCATAAGAAACAATACTTTTCACTGCAAACTAATACGTGACAACAATAAATCAAATCAAATATGACAATTGTTTACTTACTGGTGACTGCAAATTTGCCCTGATTTGCTTGCAAATAAATTTATGAATAGAAACAAAAAGATTGGCAATAATTATTTACAGCAGCAGTTACTCCACAATTTCTGCAGTGACAAAGAAATATTTCAAAATTAGATTAACACTGAGAAAACTGTTTCCCAACCATCATTCCACTGTTCCTGTCTTCCACTTTGTAATTTAGCAGATAGTAAATAGCCAACCATGTTCAAATGTTTCAAAATGAGAACAAAACGTGGTCTTGGTTCCATCCATTTAAGAATGAGAAAATGGTAGTGTACGCCAACAAAGGACATAACAAAGACACCTGTCAGATGGCAGTGCTGGGGGGAGTGGCAGGGCACTGCCCAGGCACGAACCCTCCACAGTGGTGGCTGTATGCACATGAGCACTCCCAGTGGAAAGCATTCAAAAGGTCTCCACTGGTCAGACCGTTTAAACTCTGACCACATAATGTCACAGTTAAGGGGAGTATTGGGTATGGTGGTGGAGGTGAGGGGGATAATAGGGCACAGAAGTCCGCTAATGATAGTTAAATGCATGGTAATGGATTTCCCAAGCTTTTATGGTGGGAACCCCATTATGCCATTAAATTGTTAAATTCTGATGATGTGAAAGCTATTTTAGGACCCCCCCTCGACTCTCTGTCACTACCATCATTCCTGCCAGTCAGCTGCACCTCCCCTCACCCCATGTGATTGCAGGGGAAGGAAGGTGCTTCAGGCAGCCTGCACTAGCAGGAACCTGCCAGCTTTCTCTTTTCTGTCAGTGCACATGCGTGCATCAAAGGCCTGCACGTGTACCACCTCCCTCTACAGACTTCTGGTTTCATTAAGCCCCACCCACAGGCTTCTGCAGCAAGCAATTGGCTTGCTGATATTTTTGCAAGCAGTGTGTTGGGGGTAGGGGACCTGAAAATATGCCTGTCAAAAATGGGGAAGAAAAATCCCACCCTGCAAGTTTCAACACAGTCGGGGCAATTCATTTTTCCCATTTTTTTCTAAATGCTGGACAGACTTGAAACTGGGAGAGTTTCAGATCCATCTTTTGGGCGTATTTTCAGGACCCCTCATTTTAACTATGCCCGCAAAAATATCAGCAATCCTGTTGCTCGCTGCAGAAGCCTGTGGATGGGGCTTAATGCACCCGAAAGTAGAGGGAGGTGATGCACACGTGCAGGCCTCTGATGCTACTCATAAAAAAGTGATAGCTGTTAGGCCTCTGTTAGTGCAGGCTGTCTGGAGCAGCTCTCCCTTCACACACAGTCTCCAGCCACAAAATTATAGTTGCTCTTAGTCCTAGATACAACCCCTGCCACTCAGATCGATCGTGGATGCCCCTGCCCCACCAATTGCAGACCCACTGCCCTATCCCCACCAATTGCAAACTTACCACCCTTCCCCTTTGACTGCTGCAATGAGCTCCCCCTTACTCCCTCTCCATCACCAATCCTGCCCGTGTCAGCGAAACCACTTCCCATTAGCCCCTCCCCCATTAGCCCCACCTCCAGCACTGCCCGGTGGGACATTACCCAGGTGCCAAGGTGGCACTGCCAGTCAGGCACTCGCCAAGGGCACCTCCCCCACCCCCCCCAACAACTTGTCTGCGGTTTCCCTGAGGGAATCTCAATGGCCTCCAATTTCACCGATGAGGTCAAGTTAACCGCTCCTTGTTCATGGGGAGCATGTCTCTTCCTCACTAGCACAAACTCCTCTTGGCAAGGTCATAAAGGAAGGTGGGGGGTCATGTCCAGACAATTGAGTGCTGGGCTCGCTAAGTACATGTAAAATAGCATTATTGTAAGTTTTCATATATTAACCTGCCTCTTGCCCATTCCCGGTGAGAGGCTGACCGTGCTGGAATTTCAGTGCTCGTAAAATAGTGCTGCCCACGAAAATCAGCGCCAATCACATCAAACGCTTTACGCCCGACTTTGCCACCATGTGTGCCTGAAAATGGGCACAATGTGATGGTAAAATCACCCCTTAATTAAAACATATCAGAAAGGTTGAGTTAGATGTTTCTGATTGCTGCAGAGCTATTTGTGCCAGAGCAGCACAAAAACCTCTACTTCCTCAAAAGGGAGTGAATTCAAACAGCATTAATTTCTCCTTCCATCACCCATTCATAAATAAAGATTTTTTGATTCACTTCGCCTTTATAAGAAGTGGTGTTATTTCCAATTCTTTTGTTTTGGTATGATCCAATTTTCAGTAAACCTGAGATAGGGTGAACTCAAATGATCAGTTGATTTGTACACTCTCAAACTGTCAGAGAAAGGTTGCCATGGTACCATGTGCACACTCATATTATAGAAGATGAATAGAGAAAATAAAAATTTATAGGGCAAAGATCTCAGAGATAATAATTATTATTTCATGTGGGTTCAGAGTTGAGAAGCAAATTCCATTGAGGTACTTCTTCATATAGATCAGTAGCCTGAAAAGTAATTCACTATTCCAGTAGAACTGACTTCCATGATGAGACTGTATAATGAAATGAGTCACTTTTGTAGGTAATAGCGCAGAGGTTACAGTAGCAATAGTGCAGATGAGGTCAGGTATTCAGCCCCTTTTCTGTGCTGCTGCTCGGTAGATGGTAAAATGGTAGGCTGAGTCTGCAGTTCCACAAGATACAAGACAATATTACTTGTCCCACAAGCTAGATAGATCCACGTCACATGAATCCCACTTCTCCACTCTTGATTTGACAATGGACATATATCTCGTGTCTGGGTTCCCAGTGTTGTGTAATGTTTCAACATTAAGAATTGAAAAGGTTGTAGGGATCTTTGTCTTTGCAGACAAATAAATTCTAGCTGGCTTATGAATTGCAGATGGTTTTTGTATAGTTCTTTTTGATTTTGGTTCTGTGCAGCTCCCAAGTCTGTCATTAATATCTCTTCAGAGGTAATAAGATTTAAATTCCCGTGATACTGCCAGAATGCTCTTTTTGTTTGAGGATCAATAAAGCTTCAGTTATTTTAAAAGGCCTTAGTTCAATTTTTAAAATTTTATAAATAGCCAAAAGGATACTAATATCTATTATATAAAAAGATTGGGTGAAAGATCTTAATCCTCTCAAAGTGGTAAATCATAAATCATGAATATATTGTTTCTGGCATTGGTGAGCCAGGAAGACAGAATTGACATTTGGTTCTTAGTGTGATGACAAGAAAAATCCATGTTCTCAATAATATGAGAGCCTATCTGAAGAAAGGGATTCATAATCAACTAATAAAATTCATCAACAGAATGCAGTCCTTTAGAGGACAAGGAATCAGCAAAGAGTTAAATGATTAATAGGCAAGCTAACACAAACAGTTTACACCTATGTGAATGCAGTAAGTGAACCAAAACAAGTAGTTATGATTTTAAAACATATATGTTGATATTTTAAATGTATTGTTCACTTTAGTCAAGGAAAGTTACTGAAAGGCATGGTGCTAAATGTCAATAGTTTAATGCTAAAGGTCTGGTCTGGGAACCAGTTGGTCAGCAGTAGTTTATTGGGAGGATTCCTATGAGGGTATGTATTCTGCAACATTAATGAACCAATGCATTCACTGCCTAGACACAAGAGTAGAAATGCCCTGAGTGCAGAAACACATGTCTATTCAACTTGACAGTGAGCTGTTGGGAACATCCATTTTGATCTTATGGTAGCATCTGCCATTACCAAACAACAAGGATGTAAATCAGTCAAAAAGGATGGTCATGTTCAGATTTGAAAGACCAATAGAATATCACAACGCTATTGAGTATGATATGGTTAGCTGAGGTACTTGACAGAAATTTGTACTGATGTATGATTACTAAATAAAACTGATTTTAAGCTAATGAAAGGCAGAATTATTGATTCGGAAAAACTGTAATTGATCTGTATTTGACTATGTGCTCCAGATCTTTTAGACAGGTTTTGCAGCTCAATTCCCAGAACTGTTTAACCCTTTGGAAGTCTCTGTGTTTATTTGTTCTATGTTTTATATTAAATAAATTTTGTTATGCCTTTGCACACAGATATTAGCACTGCGAGTTTTGAATTATCTCTGCTAATGTACAATTGGCCACCTTGAAATTTCCCCACAACACGAACTATCTTTCCAAGTGGCACAATAAGAACCTTACTTTAATTCACCAGTTGAGAGTTAGGGCAACTAGGGTCAATTCAACTGGAAGTTCTATCTGGGAGCTGCTGAGATCTGGACTTCACAAATGGCTGGGCCCCTGAATCCATGTCCTAAGGAAAGCCAAATTCTCACCAGCACTGATTATATTAATGTTGGATCAATGAGCTTCACTGATAGAGGATGGGTGCCTGTATACCTAGTAAGAAGTGTACAACGACTGATGATTTTAAATCACTATTCATCAGCATTAGAGCTTTTAACCCATGAATCAATCAGACGCAGAAATACAAAGAAACAAACATTGTCTTATTTCGTCTGTTACCTGTGTTATGACAAGCAAAACTAAAATACAGCTGTCTGCCAGAAGCACAGCTAAGAGTTAGTGCAATTCTGGAGTGCTGAAATTAAGTAACAGCTGCACAATAACAAATTTTATCTCTTCAAGTGACTTATAATGGAAGTCAATTAGTGGCCAATTATAAAGACTTAAAAGGAGATGAAAAAATGATGTAACTGGAAGGTTTGACCTCAAATGGACACACTCAGGGTATTATACATTATGGGAGTGAGGTTGATGATAACATAAAATGAGTGATAGTGAATTGGCAGTCTTTTTTGTATGCTGCTCAATTTTCTTGTTCATTGATATGAGAGGGTGAAATGATTTGGCTCATTCAGTCTCACGCTATTGGAAAAGACCAATTTCACCTGCTGTATGTTTAGTTTATTTAACCTGCTTTCATTACATGATTAATATTTAGTTTTTCACAAATTTATTTCAGGGAGAATTCAATTTGGAAATCAAAATAAAATTACATTCCTCTTTAACAGTCTTGAGAAAGGGCATGTGATAGCTTGGGCTCTTAACAGCAAAGTGACACAATTACTCTTAATGAAAAGGTCTTTCTTCTTCCACAAAGGTCTGTGAAAATGAATTGGAACTGATTGCTTTGCTGGTGTGAATTTTAAATAGGAATTCTGTTGTGCGTTCTCCAGTCAAAACTTCCTGTTTTGATTGATCAGAAAAACCAAACAACTTCATTGACAAAAGTTGAGTTCCCAACATGCAGTAAATCCTGACATTGTGAAGGGCTGGTAGTGAGCCTGCAGCAACAATCTTCCTGCTGGCAACCAATTAGGAAGCCGTCACTGGCCCCAATATCCAATTAGGAATCGCAGGCTGGCTCTCTCCCCATCAGAAGACTGGCAGCACCACCATCAGAGATGGCCACTGCTGAAACTGCAAGGACAAATAGAGAAACTTCCCTACTTGTGTTCCTATGATGGGACCAGGTAGGCTGTGAGATTGGAGGAAAAACAGGTCCAGCGATGTCAGCGTGGCTACACGGCCTGCCTTTGCAACCATGGAAAGGGAGTGGGGATGGTGCTCAATCCCTGGAATATGGAGATATGAGTGCCCTCAGGAAGCTGCCAAAAGGCCAACTTCATGCATTGGGAGCTGCCCCACAAAGTCATGGACTTCTGCACCTCCAGCAAAATGCCGGTGGCCCAGGAAGATTGTCCTCACTTGGATCTTTTAATTAGTTTAATTGGCTGGAGACCAGATCGACAGTTGATAAAATGGCCCACGATATCCATGCATCAGAACCTTCACATCTTATGCCTCAGCACTTTATTCACTCAAGTAAACAATCACCTTTCGCCTCTCATCTTTTCTGCTTTCCCACTGATTCTGATCAATTCCTTGTCATTTGTAATTCCCAAGAAGTGGGATTCAGGGATGAATTCAAGAGTGTACATACAGACTAATATGTGACAGATGAAATTCCATCTCACACTCAATTTTGACTGATCAACAGGTATTTCACCTGCTCTAATTTTGTGTTAATGTTCCTATTTTACAGGTTTATTAATGTTGATGTGAATTTCTAGGTGTTTCTGTGGGAGAAATATATCATAGAATCCCATAGTACAGAAAGAGGCCATTCAGTCCATCGAGTTTGCACAAACCACAATCCCACCCAGATCCTATCCCAATAATCCCTGACACTCAGGGGCAATTTAGCATGGACAATCTGCCTAATCCACACATCTTCTACAAATGTGCTGATTACATCTGTTGAATCTCACCAGAGCACCTTTGTCAGGCTGACCCTTATATCTATTTTGATACTGATGAAGTCAGTCAGAAATACACTTCCCTCAGATTAGTTACAATGGCTGTATTCTTACGAGATCCAGGATCACCTTGCAACACATTGACACTGGTGTTGATGTAGAAATCTGACCAATTTCAAATTAAGCCATTTCAGATGTATGATACTTACATACATCTATGGACGTGGGCCGGAATTTTCCACTCCCGTTTTACTGAGCTAGTCACGGGAATGGAAAATTTCATGTTTTAAGACAGTGAGGAGTCTCGTTGAGATGATCCTCGCCCCCTCACCTCCACCTCCCACCAATGATATTCTGGGACTCCTTACATTCAATGCTGGAAATTTTAATAAATTTGTATATCATTATCAGGTCTCTATGCTTGAATATTCCCCCTTCCCCATTAAATAAATCCCAATGAGGGCACGTTGGTGTTAATTACAATTAATCTCCCATGGTATGGACCTGGCTGGCAGACCCACCAGGGAAGCCCAGATGACGGCATCACTCAGACAGGAGAGGGTCATGACCAGGCAATTTCCAGGCAATACTGGAGCAGTGCCGTAGGAAAGTGCCAGTGCGATGCCAGGAGCGGGTAATGCATGGAGTGTTCTCCATTTTAACTTTAATGCATTGGGGAGGCCTTTAAAAATAGCACCCCAATTTTAAAAAAAAACAAAGTTACTCGCAGAACCAGCTCATTGAGAGCCCAGCTCACCAGTATGATGCAGTGGGACCTTCCCCTGCAACTTTGATACACTAAGTTCCTAGCAACATGGAGGAGAAAGCCGAGTCATTTTTCCCACCCACTGTCAGACTCTGAAATAAAGGTAACATTCTGTCCGTGATGTAAAGCTGCAGTGAGAGCAGCTCTGGGGCAATTATGTCTCAGCCACTCACAGAAAAAGCTGGGTTTACAAATAGGTTCATGCCTGAACCGGATGATACTGAAAAGAAGAAAATCCTTTTTTGATTTGAAATAAGATTGCAGTGAGCCTAACATGATATTGCTGACAGGGTGCATGATTCCTCCAGGGTGCAATGACATTTTGAATAAAATCAATGATTGATGCAAAAGAATAAAGCAAGTTAATTTTAGGATATAAAACAGATTCTAAAGGTAGGTAAGCTTTGGGAGGCACCAGTGACCCACCATTCATAGTCAGTGTCAAGTGTCATCATTTAAATGTCATAGGACTACCACAATATGGTGGATAAGTTGAAATAAAAGACCATTTATGTTATATTTAATGCAGACTCCCATCCATGAGAGATTTTCAAAATGTTTGCTACTATAAGTTCGTATTTTTAATGCGTATCTTTAAAACGTAGATGGCATTGGCAAGGCTGCATTTATGGTCTGTCCATGGTTAACGGTGTACTTTCCGTTTAAATCACTGAAGCCTTGGTGTGATTGTCTCCCTACAATGATGATATGTAGAAAATCCAAGGATACTGAAATTGTAAAAATGAAGGAAGAATTAAGGGATAGTGTGTGACTTGGTGAGGACCTTGAGATGATGTGCATTGCTGATTCTCTTGTCCTTCTTGATGATTGAGGCTCCAGACTAATAAGTGTTGCCAAAGTGTTCAGATGAATTTCTGCAATGCAACCTGTAACTTGAGAGCACTGATGATGGATGGAGTAGATATTGACAACAATAAAAGGGACGATCTGTTCTGTTATATTATGAATGTTATGGTCTAATCCATCCACACTAGAAATGAATATTCCATCACACCCCCAGCTTGAACTTTGAAGATGGCAGATAGTGTTGAGGATGCAGGAAGTAACTTATGCATTACAAAGTATTCAATCTCATTTCTGCTTTGTAACCATGCTGCTGATTTTGCTGAACCAATGATTGTGGCCAATGCCGTAGCAGCTGGAGCAAATGGGGTAGATGGCCACTTGTATGCTCCACATCTACAGTGGAAAATGTCAGCTCAGAGTTGATGAGCTGGAGTCTGAACTTCAGACACTACAATGCATCAGCAAGGATTCCGCTGAGAGAGTATGAGCAGCTGGTAACTAAATTTAAAAAAACCCAGATCTACAAAGGTAATAATCTGAGCTGGTGAAAATGTTGTTTCAGGAGGTATTCACACCCTTTAAGGTAGGTACAGAGCGTGACTGCATTGAGGTTCTATAGAGACTCAGAATAAATTATTTAAATATATTTTAATAGTGCTTTACATATAATTAGTGAGTCCGGTGCTCAATCTTGCCTTTGTAATCTCGCCAGGACAGTTCTCTCCTCTGCTGTTGCTAATACGCATATGCAGAGACAGAGGTTTGCGCATGCACAAAAGCTCCCTCTGCCTTTTGCTGCTATAGACAGTCTAGCTAATTTTTCCACACATTATGTGCACAAGATTGAGAATAAAAACTCTTCCAAAAATATAGATCAGGAACTCACCCATTTTCAAGCTAGCTGCACCTCCCCACCTTCCACCACTCCTGCCAACATCCCATCCCTTGATTCCTTTAACCTCAAGAGCAATCTCAAATTCCTTCCTGAAATCATACAACACTTTGGCCTCAACTACTTTCTGTGGTAGTGAAGTTCATAGATTCACCACTCCCTGGGTGAAGAAATTTCTCCTCACTTCAGTCCTAAAAGGACTTGTCTACTTCCCTTATCCTCAAGTTATGCGCCCTAGTTCTGGGCTCTCCCACTATCAGGAAGACTTTTTCTGTACTAACCCAGTCTAATCCTTTTGGAATTTTATATGTTTATTTGAGGTGTCCTCTCACTCCTTTAAACTCTAGTGAATATAATCCTAATCAATTTAGTCTCTTCTTATATGACAGTCCTGCCATCTCTGGAAACAGCCTGGTAAACCTTTGCTGCACTCTTTCCATATCTGAGAAAAGATATTCTTGCTAAGGACACCAAAACTGTATACAATACACCAGGTGTAGCCTCACCAATGACCTATAGAGCTGCAGTAAAACATTCCTATTCCTAAACTCAAATCTTCTTGCTATGAAGGCCAACATTCCATTTGCCTTCATTACTATCTGCTCTACCTGCATGCATATTCTCAGCCATTGATACACAAGGAAACCAAGGTTTCCTTGAGTATCCACCTCACTCAATTTGCACCCAATCAAATAATAATTTGCCTTCCTATATTGCTACCGAAGTGGATAACCTCCTATTTGCACCTGCCATGTATACGTCTACACATTCAGCCTGTTCAAATTACACTAAAGCATCTTTGCATCCTCCTCACAGCTCATCCTTCCATCCAACTTTGCAACATCTGTAAATCTGGAGAAAATACATGTAATTCCCTCATCTAAATTGTTAATATATTATTTGAAAGTTTGAGGTCCTCACATAGATCCCTGAGATACCCCACTAGTCATTATCTGCCCATCATAAAAAGGCCCATTCATTCCAACCCTTTACTTTCTGTCTGCTAACCAGCTTTCTAGCCATCCCAAGACATATTCTGCACTCTTCACACAGTAATCTGCTATGTTAGATCTTGTCAAAACCTGCTAAAAGTCTAAATAAACCACATCCAGCAGTTCTCCCTGCCTCAACTCTACTAGTTACAGCCTCAATGAATTCAGTAAATTTGCCAAGTATGATTTCCCGTTTGAAAATTCATGCTGATTGTATCTGATTATACCATTACTTTCCAAATGCTGTGCTACGAAATCCTTAATAATGGATAATTCTCCGTCTACTGACATTAGGCTCACTACTCTATAATTCTTCTCTACTTCCCTTTTTGAATAGAGGGCTTACATCAGTTACTCTCCAATCTTCAGGAACTATTTCAGAGCCCTAAGAATTCTGGAAAATGATCATCATTTGAGGAGATAAAAAAGAAAAGTAATGGCAATACTTAAGGAGATATGTTATAATTCTAAACCAAGGTATTTTCTGCTTAGAAAGACTCCACATTATCTAAGCAGAAGGAACCATGCTTGGCTCACCAAAGGAAGTTAAAGATGATTTCAAGTTGAAATAGATGATAATATAATGCTGCAAAGATTTGTGATAGGCCAGCGATTTGGGAACATTTTAGAAACCACCACAGAATAAACAAAAAACAGGTAGAAATTGGAGGACAAGAGAATACTAGCAAGAAGTATAAAAACAGATTATAAGAACCGACTATAAAAACTTCTACATGTGATTCATGGACTAGGATGCCCAGATCACTCTGAATGTCAGAGGTATGTAATTTGTCACCATTTAGATAATGAACTTCTTTTTTATTCTTCCTATCAAAATGGGCCATTGCACATTAGCCTACAATATACTCCATTTGCCAGATTTTTGCCCACTCAACCTATCTATGCTGCTTTGTAGCGTCCTTATATTCCCTTCACCTTTGTGTCACCAGCAAACTTTGCAACCATACGCTCAATCTCTTCATTCAAGTCATTTACATAAATTGTAAAAAGTTGAGATCCCGGCCCTTGATCCCTGTAACCAGTGCTGAATTTAGGCATAAGCTAAACAAGCTACAGCTTAGGGCCTCACAAAATTTCAGAAGGTTTCCAATGAAGAGAACATTTAAGAGCAGATATGGGAAAAGACAAAGAAAGCACCATTTTGAAGAGCAACTCAAAAATATTATCAAAAGTTGCCAGTTACTTTACTCCAGAAACAGATTGACACCCACAAACCCAAGGTGATCAGCAGAGTCCAAAACAACCACAGCCTAATGCTTCTGTTACTGAGACTGGAATCTCAGCTGAGGGAAACAATGGAAGTGATGCAAATGTCAGCATTGCAGAGCCAACATCCACAGTTGAAACAACAAAATTCACGAAATTCAATGATGTAGGGTCAATGGGGTATCTTAACTGGGGATGAACTCTCATACTGGATCCTTCAGAATGTCAACACTGGAATGGCCCATTTGAAAACTCAAAGCAGTCATTCAAAAATCAAGATAGATATTGTTCAAAAGGTCTTTTTCAGTCCAGAAAAGTTAATGATGAAATATACAATCAGGAATCGGGAATCTCCAACAACTGCTTTGTCTGCAAGTTCTTTTCAACATCAACTGCAGCACTAGCTTCAGGTGGGTTTTCTGACTGGTGAAATCCCATTGCAATTAAAAGTCAAGAAAACTCTGACAAGCATAGAACAGCTTTGCTGACATACTTGACAAGAAAGCACGGTTCAACCTTAGACTCAAAACTAGCAGAATAAATAAAAACAGAACAACAGTAGTGGAGACGTGCGCTTGAGCACATTGTTGTGATGATATGCACATTAGCAGAATATGGGCCAGCTTTTAGGGGAGATGATGAAACTTTTCGTTCACCAAATAATGGCAACTAACTTGGCCTGTTAGAATTTGTTGCTAATTTTAATCCATTTCTTTCCAACCACATAAAACAATACAGAAACAGAAGATTTGGGTCTCCTTCATAACTGTCTCATTGATTTAGAAGCTTCAGAGGCACAGCTGCATGAAGCAGTAGATGCTTTGATGAAAGAGTATCCAAACGCTGTTGATATTAACCTTACGAGGGAAATGAAGCACTTCCATGCTAATATCAAGAAGAATTATCCAGAAAAAGAACAAATTTGCCACAAAATCTGCATCAAATCATCTTCCTAGACAGGATTCATTTAGTTTTCCCTAATGTGGAAGCAATATTGCAACTATTCATAAATTTGATTGCAGCAAATTGTTCAGGAGAAAAGGTCATTTTCACAGCTAAAGAAAATCAAAAATGAACTAAGAGCAACCATGTCTCAAGACAAACTGTCTGCACTTAGCATCATGTGCATAGAAAGCGATAAGCTGCTTGGCATATCATTTGCGGACATAATTCATGATTTTGCTTTTGAGAAATCAAGGAAGAAAATGTTTTAAGTTGTATCTGATATCAGTTTTCAGATTTTACAAACCATTTCATTATTATATTAATAAACGTGATCCTGATGATTTATTTTGTCAGCATTTTGTATGTCATAGAATATAGAACAATACAGCACAAACAGGCCCTTCGGCCCACGAGTTGCGCCGATCACATCTACCAATCCACAGACCTATCTATAACCCCCTATCCTATTCTTTTCCATATACTCATCCAGAAGTCTCTTAAAAGAACCCAGTGAGTTTGCCTCAACAGCCTCCGACGGCAGTCGGTTCCATTCACTCACCACCCTCTGAGTGAAAAACCTACCCCTGACATCTCCTTTGTATTTGCTTCCCTGCACCTTAAATCTGTGTCCTCTCGTAGTGACCATTTCAGCTCGGGGAAATAGTCTCTGAGAGTCCACCCTATCTATTCCTCTCAACATTTTATAAACCTCTATCAGGTCGCCTCTCAACCTACGTCTCTCCAGTGAGAAGAGTCCCAGCTCCCTCAACCTATCTTCATAAGGCCTGCCTCCCAATCCAGGCAGCATCCTTGTAAATCTCCTCTGAACCCTCTCAATAGCCTCTACATCCTTCCTATAATGAGGCGACCAGAACTGCGCACAATACTCCAACTGGGGTCTGACAAGAGTCTTATAGAGCTGCATCATTACCTCCTGACTCCTAAACTCTATTCCTCGATTAATGAAGGCCAGTACACCGTACGCCTTCTTGACCACTTCCTCCACCTGCGAGGCCGATTTAAGAGTCCTATGGACCCGGACCCCGAGATCCTTCTGCTCTACAACACAGCTAAGACTCCTACCCCTTATATTGTACTCCTTCATCCCATTATTCCTGCCAAAATGGACCACTACACATTTATCTGCGTTGAAGTCCATCTGCCACTTCTCCGCCCAGTCTTGCATCCTGTCTATGTCCCACTGCAACTTTTGGCATCCCTCCATACCATCCACAACACCACCGATCTTTGTATCGTCGGCGAACTTGCTAACCCATCCCTCCACTTCCTCATCCAGGTCATTTATGAAAATGACAAACAGCAGGGGTCCCAGAACAGATCCCTGGGGTACTCCACTGGTAACCGACCTCCATGCAGAACAAGACCCATCCACAACCACTCTCTGTCTTCTGCCGGCAAGCCAGTTCTGGATCCACGAGGCCAAAGCCCCTTGGATCCCATGCCCTCTCACCTTCTCCAGAAGCCTTGCATGCGGGACCTTTATCAAACGCCTTACTAAAGTCCATGTACACTACGTCCCCGCCCTTCCTTCGTCAATGTGTTCAGTCATATTTTCAAAGAACTCAACTAGGCTCGTAAGGCATGACCTGCCCTTGACAAAACCATGCTGACTATTTCTAATCAGTCCAAACTTCTCCAAATGTTCATATATCTTATCCCTCAGAAGCCTCTCCATCAGCTTACCAACCACTGAAGTCAAACTCACCAGTCTGTAATTTCCTGGACTATCCCTGTTCCCTTTCTTAAAGATAGGAACCACATCCGCAATCCTCCAGAACGTCTCCCGTTTCCATAGATGACGCAAATATCATCGCCAGGGGCTCTGCAACCACTTCCTTCACCTCCCACAATAACCTGGGGTACATCCTATCCAGTCCCGGCAACTTGTCTATCTTGATAGAATTTAACAGGTCTAACACATCCTCTTTCCTAACATCCACATACTCAATCTTTTCCGTATGCTGCAAACCTGCAGTGCAATCTCCCAGTTCACTTTCCACCGTGAATACCGAGGCAAAGTACTCGTTAAGCACCTCTGCCATTTCTTCCGGATTCACACAGACTTTTCCCCCTTCACCTTTTATAGGCCCTATCCCTTCTCTTCTCAACCTTTTACTTTTCACATATTTGTAGAAGGCCTTGGGATTCTCCTTAATCTTACCTGCCAAGGCCTTCTCATGACCCCTTCTGGCTCTCCTAATTTCCTTTTTAAGTTCCCTTCTATACACTTTATACTCCTCTAGATCCCTAACATCCTCTAGCTCTCTGAACCTTTTATATACCTTTTTCTTCTTCCTAACTAGGTTCACCACTACCTTCATGCACCACGGTTCCCACGTCCTACCAGAACCTCCTTGAGTCTCGGAACGTTGTCTTGCAGTGCCCTAGACAATCATTTCTTGAAAAACCGCCACTTTCCTTCTGTACTCTTCCCCAAGAACACCTCCTTCCAGTTTATGCATCCAATTACCTGCCTAATGTTTTCATATTTCCCCTTACTCCAGACATACACCTTCCTAGCCTGCCTGATCCTATCTCTTTCCATCGCTATCGTGAAAGAGATGGAATTATGATCTCCATTCCCAAGATGCTCACCTACCGTGAGATCTGACACCTGCCCTGGCTCATTAGCAAGCACCTGGTCAAATACAGCCTCTCCTCTCGTAGGCTTTTCCACGTACTGTCAGGAAACCTTCCTGAACACACCTAACAAACTCTATATAATATACATTGTTATATCTTAAAATTATTTTAAAAATTACATTTAAGTATTGTTTCCAGGGTATACTATATTATAATTTATGTGCAAGATCAAGCCAACTAAATGATAAATATGTAATCAGTAAATGCCTTCGTTTGAAAATAAATTGTATTTTTCACTTTAAATACCTTGCTATTAAATAATTAAAAGGCATAATTATGTTTTCAAATTTTTTGTGGCAACCTAAAGTCCTATTCTCGTATGTACCTTTACAGGACCTTTTGGTGTAACTTTTTAACAATGAGCTTCCAAGTTTTATACAGCTTAAGGCCTCACCAAGTCTAAATCCAGCACTGCTCATAGCTCACTACTCATCACATTTTGCCTACTAGAAAAAGACAAGTTTATGCCAAGTCTCTGGGTGTAATTTTATTCCAGTGGATTTTATGATCCTGCCAAAGTCAATGGACATTTGAATGGCTCACTACATGTTACAGCCCAGTCCCCAACACTTCCAGGTTGCAAAATGTTGCCATCTGTTAGTTAGCCAATGTTTATCCCATATCAATATGTTACCCTCTACAGGATGAGCTTTTATTTATCGCAATAATCTCTGGTGCGGCATCTTATCAAATGCCTTCTGGAAATCTAAGTGCAGTACGTCTATCGGTTCCCCTTTATCCACATGATTCCTTGAAAGATGGATGGTTCTCCAATGATCTTCTGCAGTGATGTCCTGGAGCTGTGAAAGTGAATGTCTTACAACAAAAAACATTTTTCTTTGTATATGCTTCACAGCCACCAGAGGTTATTCTCCTTTGATTCCTAATATTTTTTCTTTTGCTAGGACTTCTTAGTTTCTACTTAATTAAATGCAGGTTTGATGTCGAGGGCAAGTATCTAACCCTTTCCCCGCATTCAGTTCCTGTGTCCATGTCTAGATCAAGGTTGTTACGACATTTGAAGTTGAGTAGTTCTGAATATTGATGAGCAATTTCTCAACTAGGTGTTGCCTAATTAAACTGTTGATGAATCCTTCCATCACTTTATTTTTGACTGATAGGGCAGCAATTACTCATGCAAACTTAATTCTGGTTTCCTGGATAAGGAAGTAAACTGTTGATGAATCCTTCCATCACTTTATTTTTGACTGATAGGGCAGCAATTACTCATGCAAACTTAATTCTGGTTTCCTGGATAAGGAAGTAAACTGTTGATGAATCCTTCCATTGCTTTATTTTTGACTGATAGGGCAGGAATTAGTCATGCAAGCTTAATTCTGGTTTCCTGGATAAGGAAGAAATGCACGTTGTAAGGCAGATTCTAGCATCCTAACAAAGGAACAACTGAGCCACAAAAGCAGTTAGTTCTGGTGCACAGATCTTCAGCATTACAACTGGGATACTGTTAGGATCTCTAGTCTTCGTCATGTCCAATGCACTCAGCCGTCTCTTAATATAGTGAAGATTTCAGCAACTGCAATTACAGGCACAGTAGGATCATCCATTTGATTCTTTTTGCTGGAAATGTTTGCTCTAACCTTGTTTCAATCATACATCTACTTGCCCCAAAGGATGTAATCTGGACTTCCTATTAGTTCCCTACTTTTTCATTATTTTCAACTCACACTGGTAGGGCTATAGAGCTTTTCTCTTTGGTCTGGCAATGCTTAGTTCTGTCAATAACCTATTATTTTTATATTTAGAATGCAAGTAGCCCAGATTAGTAGCTTAATGGTTGGTGCCTTTTTCTAACTGTAGTTGGTGTTGCTCTTGCCAAGCTTTTCTAATACTAAATCACTGCCCATAATTTGGTAGGAATAAGAATTTATATGGGATAAAGTACATAATGAGAAACTGTTTCAATGTCTGCATGGCTGTTAACCAGAGGCTCAGGATTTAAAATAATTGGCTAAAAGTCAGGATGAAAATTAGGATAATTTTTCTTATTGCATACTTTGGTCGTGGTGTGAAATGCACACATGGAAAGGTGATGGAAGCAGATTCAATATTCATCTTCAAAAAGAAATTGGATACATACAAAATAAACTTGTAGGGCTATAGGAAAAGGCAGGCAAGTAGGACTAAATGGGTAGCTTTTTCAACGGGTTGGCATAGGACTGAATGGCCTTCTATGTTATTCCATGGTCTCACCAAGCCTATTTCTGCAATTTTGTTCAACCTTGGGCCTTGCAACCTTCGGAGATCCCCGCGCTCATCCAAATTTAGCCTCTTGTGCATCCCTCATTTTAATCACTTTACCATTGGTCTCTTTAGTTGCCTTTAGCTGTCCTAAGCTCCGTATTCTCCCTTTAACTGATCTGCTTCTCCACCTTTTTCTCTTCCTTTACAGTGCATCTAGTTTTTTGACCAAACTTTTGGTTATCTGTCTTATGGTCTCCTTATTAACCCTTGGGTTTAAACTGTGTTTGATAACTCATTTGTGAAGTGTCTTGGGACATTTAAGTATATAAAAGGCACTACCTAATACAAGCTGCTGTTACTAAAGCTTGCTACTATCTTCTCAAGTGCAATTAGAGAAGCAAAAATTGATGGCCTTGCTAGTGATGTTTTCATCCTATGACAGACAAAACAAATTGATTTTATGATTCTAAGAAATTATGTGCTGGGCCATACTGTTACTGATTTTGGCTGTTTAAAATTCTGCTGATGATCTATCGCCTTCAGCAGATTAGCCTCCAAGTCAAATATCTCCTAATTTGGAACTATAATCACCATTGTTGCACTATGCCATGAAACTTCCTCCCTCCCAGTATTATGGTTATAACTAAACCATTCACATTGCAGTTGTTCAACAAGGTGGCTCACCTCAAAATCAATTAGGAATGGCCATTGAATGCTTATTTTGCCAATGAAACCCACTTCCCATGAGCAAATAGAAAAAAAGTAAAAGCTTAATGTTTGAACATAGTTCTTTTTTAACAATAATTAAAATGACCAAGGCATTTATGACACTCATGATACTGCACAGTCATGCACATTACAATGAAATGAATGTTGTCACTGATGAAAACATTATGCTCTTCATACTTGGTTTGCAAATCCACATGACACCAGTACATGCTTATGTTAATGTGTTAACAGTAACTGATAAGATAAACTAAGATGTTTAGGAGAGGTAATTATTTAAGAAGTAAGGATTTTAAGACAGTAAAGGACCCTTTGGGATTGGTGATATGAACGAATGTGCATGTAATTGATGGTTCTTTTGAAGAACAGAATTTAAACTAAATCAGTTAAAAGATAAATTTAGAAAAGACATTTCTAACAAAACAATTTTTTTTCAATGACTCAAACAGTTAGGATGGAATCACTGCAGATCATTGCAGATAGCCCAAAACAAAGTTCCATAAACAGATGGTAAAAACACAAACATAAATTGACCAACTGATCCACCATTTGAAATCCCTTGATAGTTTTATAATTTTATTCTGAATTACTGCCTTTTCTTTATTTCCCAAGTATCTTTCTTCTAAGCATTTAAATTTACTCTGTTCCAGACATCCATTAATGCAGCATGTCCCACATTCTCCAAACCATTCTTTTCTGTGAAGACTCTTTCTGAATTATCATTTGACATAGTTCAAATTCTCAAACTGTTTATATTAAAGAAGCTATCAATTAATTGTCCTCAAATCTCTATATATTTATGTTGCAACATGTCTTCCACTTGTTTGATATCTGTCAAGCATTAGTGAACCGTACTCTGATGTCTCCATCAATGCAATGTTTTTATTCAGGTCATCTTTCCAGCGGCCTGTCTGAAACATCCACTTGAACGATTCAAACTAGATTTAGGCTTTCTTGGTCAGGATTATGGTCCTATCATAAACCTTGATACCCAGCACAATCGAGATGCATGAATTCTGCAGAGGTATCATGAATCATGATTACAAAGAGTACAAAATTCAGACAGGCATCTAGCCACTGTCATTCTGAAAAGGTTCAGCAATTGTTTGAGTTGTGCCAGATAGATGGATTATGCATACTTTACATTATTGCTCATGATTGTATCAGAACCAAAGGCAGAATGCCATTTGCATACTGAGGGAGTAGACCCTTCAATTTATGAGCATCATGATATTACAAATAGTGCGCAACTACCAACACGTCTATAATCAATCATGTCTTAAACCAAGAACCATGGAAAACAGTGTTAACCCTACTCTCTTTGGAATTGCAGTTGCAATCAGGACAATTAGGGATGATCAACAAAATGCTAGCCTTGCCAGAGATGTTTACAATCCATGAGAGAATAACAATGCTGCTCTGTGCCAAAGTTGATGTACTAATGGAAACAGCCAAACAGAGTGCAGTCAACAATTTACAGTTCTGTAGATTGAATTCTGACTTATTGCTGTGAAATTCTCAGTTGCAATTTGGAAGTCACCAGTGACATAAAGCTGTCACAACCTTGACTATCTTGAGAACAGGGTTGACTGAGCTGTTGCTGCAGCTCATCATTTATTCAATAAATATTTTTTGCACCAGGCTCTTTCCTCAAATGGGCATACAATGTGCCAAAAAGGATCTTTATCCTTGTGCTAATTTATTTCCCCACAGTGGAAGTCTAAAATAAATATTGAATGTCACTGCGGTGAGAAAAATGGGCACCTATGCATTCTTTTGTTTGTCGCTGAAGTGAAATTAAAATTGTAATGAACATGATGAAGAGACAGCAATCAATTGAAGCAAACAGTTGCTTCAAATACTTTTATTAGGAAACCCGTATGATTGTGAAAAACAATGGTCTTTTGGAATAGGTATCATTGTACCTGTGCAAACTTTGAAGCATTCATGTGACCAATGGATGGGCGAACAGATCTGACCTTTGCATATCTATCCCCCCGGTCTCTGTTAGGTCACTTCTTGCAATTTTCAGTGATAGATTTTATTTGGATAGAGAAATACATTTCAAACCAGGAATAACGTGTGTGCACAGTGCAATAGAGAGAGTGGTGGGGCAAACATATTTGCAAGCGTAGATCACTGATGTCATAAATGATAAGCTACCTGTATGACTCCAGTTTTCAACCTAAAACTGATCAATGGTAATCATCAACCTGGACAATCCTAGCTTTTGCATACATAGTTGCTCCATTAAGGACAAATAGCCACTAAAACCTTGGGTAGAGTTAAGTGTCCATGAGTGTTCTTTGGAGCTTTTATCCCCATTTTGCTATGTTTCTCCTGTGGTCCTCTTCCTCCCAATTTTTGTCCTCCAGTCAATTTTTGACCACAACTGGTTAGGTTAGGGAAAATTTGTTTGGGGAAATGCCCATTTTTGTACCCATCAGATTTACTGGCAGAAGCAATGACCACACGTTTTCCATCAATTTATAGATAATAATACTGAATACAAGGGGTGTCAGATTATTGCATGTTTTAACTACTTATATTTGCAACATGAAGTGTCAATTAATAGCTCTGACACATTTTAGGGGAAGCTCTTTATTACATGAGGAAAAAATGAATAAAATGATTGCTGCCAGAGTTATAGAACAGGGTGAAAATCATATGGGACATACATACTAGTTGACCAGCTGGACCAAAAAGTCTACACCTGTTCTGTAAATTCCAAGCAACCAGTGCTACTATGGTAGCAAAGCAATTTTACATTTTAAAGGATGTTTTTGGTGCCAGGTTATGAGAAAAGAGGCAGGTTTAGAGGTAATTTGGAGACCACTGGAAAAAACACACTGCCAAAATTTCTACTATTTGTGGACTTCTGATCAGAGTCTGAAACGTCCACCAGAAATACTTAAATAACCTCCAGGCCAGTAAGAACAACCAGGGTTTTTTTGCACTGTGCGCAAGTGTCTTCATTGCAAAAGTGGTGCCCCAATGTCATAAAAGGGGAAGATCTGAGCTCATAATCCATTACAGGGAGCCAGTGAAGATATAACCACACCAAACAGAAAACAGTATCATCAGTATTGAGAGGCATTAAGAAGCAATCAGCATACAAAGAAGACCCCAAAGGCAATTAGTTTTACCGCTAGCAATACTTCTTACGGAAACCTGTTAGTAAGAGTCAGCAGGCTTTTTATTCACTGATATCAGAACAGCCATGGTTTGTCTTGTTCTAACATATCACCACCAACACAAGGTACACTTCTTATGACATTCACTGGAGAACAATAAGAATTGGGAAATCTGTCAGATTTCTCCCTGAATCAGGGTTAATAAAACTAATTTTAACAACCTCCTGTCACCCATGTGATCAACTAATTCAACACAAGAGCAGGAATTGCACATGTCCCATTCATGGATTGTTATGCTCAAATGTTCATTGAACTAATTCATTGCTCCATTTACCAAATCTACCATACAGTGTAAATGTGATAGTTTCAGCAGCAAGGGAATCAGAAGTTATTATTAAACAATGGCCTGTAATATAAATTTAATATAAAAGAGGCAGAAACCTATGTGGTCCAGAAACACATATGGCTTAAGGAGATTGCATATTAAGTTTAATTTGTGACATATCTGAACAGAAATATGTGCAGTATTCCAGTATGAATACATTACACGTGTTTAACTTCAACTTACATGTGTGTTATTGCTTGACATTTAATAGGAAAGGGAAGATAATAGTACATAACTAAATCTATGCAAATGAATTATTTAAGAGGGATTTAGTTCTGTAGAGTATTTGTCCTTTATAGATCTTCTTGTTATATAGCAAAAAGGAAAATGTGTCTGTTTTCAGTCTTGTGGTTTGTTGCCAATTTATTTGTGTGATAACAAATCTTTTGTCGAGATGCTTGTGTTGTGTCCTTTGAGATTTTTCATATAAGCCTTAAATCTGTTTCTGTCCCTTTTCACCTGTGAAGGATATTCTGACTGCTAAGTTCTTTTCTCATCCTTCTACAGGGTACCAATCACCTCCTGCTTTGTTGAACTGTGGCCTTTCCTTCTGAACCAAGGCATCCTTGTTTACCGACATTTCAGTTTTCTTTCCATGACAACAGGGAAAATTAAGAGTGAACAAATACCCTTTCAAAATCTGGAAAGGGTATGAAGGAAGTAAATAGTGGATTTTTAACCAAGGCATAAAGTTAAAAACCAAAGGGCTATTTGAATATAGAATGATTAACCACAGTTACTACTGAAGCAAAAAAAATAATCATTCGCAACATGGGCACGGCAGAGAGAGCAGAGATAAACTGGTTCATTTGTGGAGTTTGCTGTACCCTATGATATCAGGATTCCATTTCCAGTTTTCCCCTTCAATCATAGGGGCATGATGAGGACCTGTCAGTACAAGGATTTCGAGATAAACGGCTACTCATATTTGTGCCATCACTATTTCCATCTTGTAACATCAGTTACAAAAAGAGTGGCTCATCAGGCAAGCATTGTTTTCTTTAGAACAGAGAAAGCTGAGGAGGGAACCTGATCAAAGTATACAAAATTATGGGGCATGAACGGGGTGGATAAGAAGGAACTTTTCTATTTATAGTAAAGTGGAGAATAGACATAAGATAAAGGGCAGGAGATTAAGAGGGGATTTGAGAAAAAACATGGTGGTGGGAGCCTGGACCTCACCACCTGGAAGGGTGGTAGGAGTGAGAACCTTCACACCAGTTAAGAAACATTTGGATGAACACTTGAAATGGCACAGCATACAAGGCTGTTATATAATGAAGAGGTTGCTTTCAGAGCTGATTACATGATTTTTAAAAAAAAAAAATTCATTCGTGGGACATTTGCGGCTAATATTAATTGCCCATCCATAGTTGCCCGAAGGCAGCTGAGAGTCAACCACATTGCTGTGGCTTTGAAGTCACATGTAGGCCAGACCAGTTAAGGACGGCAGATTTCCTTCCCTAAAGGACATTAGTTAACCAGATGGGTTTTTCCAACAATTGATAATGCTTTCATGGTCATCATTAGATTCTTAATTCCAGATTTTTTTTATTGAATTCAATTTCTATCATCTGCTATGGCAAGACTCAAATCCAGGTCCCCTGAACATTAGCTGAGTTTCTGGGTAATAGTCTAGTGATAAGACCACTAGGCCATCATTTCCCCTAAGGTTTTGATGGTGGTATTATTAGGGTGTTTGCAGAAGCTGTTGTTCTACTTTAAGTTTGACTGTGTAATCTCCAAGAATAAATCTGTTGTTGTTACTCTGAATCCATTTATGCAAATCATGTTCTTTTCTTTTTGTTAAACCTACAATCCTAATAAAGTTAGGACAGTGCATGGCCACCTGGGCCCCATGAAAGAAGGCTTTATTCCAGGAGGCTACAATGTCATTATGATGACCAGCTATGAAAGCCAAAACACTGAGAGCCACTGTTGCACCATAATTTGAAGGAAGCTGATCTTCTCCCTGTGCTGGGGATATCACCTCCTTCAGTGGCCAAGGAACCTCAAAACTGTAGTTTGCTGTCTCATAAGAGATTGAGGGTTTGACTCTAGATTCATCTCCACGATCTAGATGTTGACCAGTAGAGGTACAAATCAAGCATGGTACCAACCTCCACTCAATTAAAGTAATTGGTTTCAAAGTTCAAAATAACATCAAATCTCCAAATGCTGGAAATCTGACACAAACCAAAAACTACTGGAAACACTCAGCAAGTTAGGCAATAATTATAAGGGAAAGTATTAATGTTTCAGACATTGACTTCTTCAGAGCATCCTGAATTGTTGACTATTTCCAACATCATCTATTTTAGTTTTATTACATAGCTCAACAGGAAAAAACACTTCAATCCCCAAGATGAGAGTGTTCACTGCGAGTGTCTGAGATGAGGTAATGTCTCCACAGTTGTTGTTGATCACCATAAGCAACAGTTCTAATGATTGTTCATTAACCTAGCAATTCTCCCTTTTGTCCCATTGTGAATGAAGATTAAATAAAGTAGTCTTGTGTAGTTAAATTGGTCAGCCAGTGGAATACAGTAATATTCCTTAGGAACCATTTCAGCACCTCTCTGGATGTTTCCACAACGGCCAGTAGCCACTGAGGGGGAGGCATAAAATACATGAGTCCAGATATTACATAAATGTAGAAGTATATTGTGCAATGCAACTTTTTCATGCCTTTTGTCACCCACATGCTCAAGTTCAGAAGGTGTGCTGAGAGAGAGAATTCTTTCTCTCAAATATAAGGACCAGCGTTCTCCAGTCTTGTATACCCTACCGCCACTAAAATTCCGTTTACTGCAGTGAGACTGGAGAATCCCAGCTGTGGGCAAAGTCAGGGAATTCTGGCCAGGAAAACAAAGCCACCATACATCTTGGTCTAATTTACGTTAAGAATGACTAAAGGCAGGTAGATTCAGCCCATGAATCAAGACAAGATATTATAAGCACAAAGTGCTAGAAAACACTCAGTAGGTCAAGCAGCATCTTTGCAAGAGAAATATAGTCAATATTCCGTATCAGTAAAAAGTACATTATTATTCTATGTTGTCAATCTTTCGAGAAAGTTAATCAGAATAAATGATATTTGTTACAACCATTCCTCTTGTAGGTTCATTTGCTGTCTGAAAAGGAGAGCTGATTAAGTGATTTATATTTGGCCAAATTTCACAAAAATGAGATCAATCCATTTATTGCAGGGGTTCCCAAAGTAGGATCCATGGGAGCTCCCCTCCCCTGCCCTGGGGAGGGTTGGTGACAAGACAGGCACATTTGAAAAAAAAAGACAAATGCTGCCTCACTGCTTGTCCAAATAGAGGTTGGTTTCTGGAGACACCATCCTCTGATTGGATGACTGTGGACAATAGAGTGATGGGAAGAGAGTGCTTCGGAATGGAATTTGCACGCATGTGGGGGTTTGAAGGGAAGGGCAGGGAGGGCCTTGGAGTGAGAAAAAGAGGGGTAAGTGTGTGTGAGAGAGAGAGAGCAGGAATGTAAAAGAGGGATGATTGCGTGTGTGCGTGTGCGAGAGAGAGAGAGAGAAAGACAGAGAAGCGTGTGTATGAGAGAGACAGAGAAGCATCTGTGTGTGTGGTGTGTGTGTTTTTGTGGTGTGGTTGTGGGTTGTTGTGTGTGTTGTTGTGTGTGTGTGTGTGGTGGTTTGTGTTGGTGGTTGTGTGTTGTGGAGTGTGAGAGAAAGAGAGGGAGAGAAAAAGAGAGGAGAGAAAGAGAGGGAGAGAAAGAGAAGGGAGAGAAAGAGAGGGAGAGAAAAGGAGGGAAGAAGGAAAAGAGGGAGAAAGAGAGGGAGAGAAAGAGAGGGAGAGAAAGAGAGGGAGAGAAAGAGAGGGAGAGAAAGAGGGAGAGAAGAGAGGGAAGAAAGAGAGGGAGAGAAAAGAGGAGAGAAGAGAGGGAGAGAAAGAGAGGAGAGAAAGAGAGGGGAGAGAAAGAGGGGGAGAGGAAGGAGGGGGAGAAAGAGGGGAGAGAAAGAGAGGGAGAGAAAGAGAGGGAGAGAAAGAGAGGGAGAGAAAGAGAGGGGAGAAAGAAGGAGAGAAGAGAGGGGAGAAGGAGGAGAGAAGAAGAGGGAGAGAAGAGAGGAAGAAGAGAGGAGAGAAGAGGGAGAGAAAGAGAGGGAGAGAAAGAGAGGGAAGAGAGAGGGAGAGAAAGAGGGAAGAAGAGAGGAGAGAAAGAGGAGAGAGAGGAGAGAAAGAGAGGGAGAGAAAGAGAGGGAGAGAAAGAGAGGGAGAGAAAGAGAGGGAGGCAGACAGAGGTGCACAGGAAGAGAGAAAAGTGTGTATATGAGAGGCAGAGAGAAAGAGAGAGACAGAGAAATGCACGTGAGTGCGAGAGAGAGAGGTAGAGAGAGAGAGACAGAGAAACGTGTGTGTGTGTGTGTGTGCGCGCGCGTGTGAGAGAGAGAGAGCGGAAGAGAGAGAGAGGAAGAGAGAGAGAGGGACAGAGAAACGTGTGTGTGAGTGAGAGAGAGAGATAGGAAAAGAATGAGACAGAAAGAGAGACAGGAAAGTGTGTGTGTGTGTGAGAGAGAGAGGGATAGAGAAACATGTGCGTGCGCATGTGTGTGTAAGAGAGAGAGGACAGAGAAATGTGTGTCTGAGAGAGAAAGAGAGACAGGGAAGTGTGTGTGTGTGCGCGCGCGCATACGAGAGAGAGGGACACAGAAACATGTGAGTGAGTGAGGTGAGTGAGTGAGTGAAAAAGAGAGACAGGGAAATGTGTATGTGTGTGCGTGCGTGAGAGAGAGACTCAGTAAGAATCTGGCAACACCAATTTTGAATCCAACTGATTGATTTGATAGTAAATCTGCGAGCTTTCGACTTTTTTGTCTTTGTCAGGCAAATGCAGTGTTCTGGTCTGCAATAGCACACATATCAGCACAGACAGTCACAGATTGCTGATTAGAATGCGAATCCTTACACCTAACCTGCTACTCAAGTGTTAAAGTGGCTAACAATGTGTGTGAAGGGAACCCTGAGCATTGGTTAGAGAAATGTGTATTTTCTTCAGACAGCACAGTAAGTGAGGTTTTTTGCTAACCCAGGCAAGTCACGGGGGTTACAGATCGTGTAACATGAAGCCAAGATCCCTGTTAAGACCAAGTTCCGCACACGAGGACGGTCTTAACAGGGATCTTGGCTTCATGTCACACGATCTGTAACCCCCGTGACTTGCCTGGGTTAGCAAAAAAACCTCACTTACTGTGCTGTCCGAAGAAAAAACACATTTCTCTAACCAATGCTCAGGGTTCCCTTCACACACATTGTTAGCCACTTTAACACTTGAGTAGCAGGTTAGGTGTAAGGATTTGCATTCTAATCAGCAATCTGTGACTGTGCTGATATGTGTGCTATTGCAGACCAGAACACTGCATTTGCCTGACAAAGACAAAAAAGTCAAAAGCTCGCAGATTTACTATCAAATAAATCGGTTGGATTTAAAATTGGTGTTGCCAGATTCTTACTGAGTTTACCCCAGTCCAACGCTGGCATCACTACATTGTGAGAGAGAGGGGCAGAGAAATGTGTGTATGTATGTGTGTGTGAGTGTGTGCATGAGAGAGAGAAAGAGAGACAGGGAAGTGTGTGTATATGAGAGAGAGAGGGGGACAGAGAAACGTGTGTATATGCGTGTGTGAGTGTGAGAGAAAGAGAGACAGGGAAATGTGTGTGTGTGTGTGTGTGTGTGTGTGTGTGTTGTGTGTGTGTGTGTGTGTGTGTGTGTGTGTGTGTGTGTGTGTGAGTGAGAGAGAGAGACAGAGAGAGAGAGGGAGCATGCGCATGTGTGTAAGAGAGAGAAAGAGAGACAGGGAAATGTGTGTGTGTGGGGGTAGCTTAACTTATGCGAGTGTGAATGTGTGCGATGAAGAGAGAGGTGCATGTGTCCAATATGGTCCTTAGCTTCCCAGCATACATCTCCCATTAAAAATGACAAAAGCAAAACTTGAACCTTTTTTTTAAAAGAAGAAAACTTTTAGAATACCCATTCCTGAAGTGGGGCCATGTCACTGGTGAATGTATTTGTGACCGAGTGCCTCTTCCTAATTCCTAACATATGCACAGGTATTTCTTGAAGGGACTTGATGAGTTTGATTTCTGTGTTCATACTTATTTCTCAAAAAAAGGTGTCAACATTATGCGAATGTTTGGATTTTCTGTTGCATTTGGGAGGTCACTAGGGGTTCCATGGCTCAAAGAGTTCAGGAAACTCTGACTTACTGAAAAATTGGATGCTGTGATAACCCCTCGGGCTTACATGGAGAATCCCCGATTGATAACCCAGTAGGATTCACAGAATACAAGTTTCCATGGTGATGGAACTCATATCCCAAGCCCATTATAAAGCAGTCCTCTGAGCAGGTCCATTTGTCTATTATCCTGAATGGGACTTGCGTACGTATACCACAGGCTTGTGGTTTAACTTTTGCTTTATAAATTAAAACACTATTCCTTTCCAGTTGGCTTCCTGAGTTATTACAGAGACATACACAAGGGTGCGAATGAAGACATCCAGTTTGGGTTACTATTATTCTACCCCTGCCCTGGTAACAGTTTCAGATATTATTTAGTCCAGGATAGCCTCTGAATGCAAGGTATGATCCGTTTACATTAGCAGCCACCACCACTTCAACTGAGAGAAAATCGAAGCCTGGGCTGAAATTCAGAACAGCTCCAAAGTGTTCACAACCACAGTACCAACAGCAGGTAACTATTTAACTTAATAGCATGAAAATGACTATTTAATCATTCTTAATGACTGCAGCAAATTAAAGCTATTGATGCATAAAAACCTTCCAAAGGTGGTTGTCCCTCAAATTTTTCCTTCACGTAGAAGACAATTTAGTCTAACCTTGGCAGTAATGACATTCAATAGTCAATATAAGAGATTTTGATGAAGGATTGTGCTCCCATGTTCCTCTTGCCACAGATGGTGCATGAGCAGCTGTGCATTTTCAGCAACATCTTTTATTTCAGATTTTGAGCACCTACAGTATTATTTTTGTCAATTTATAGGACATTGCCATTACTGCAAAACTATGTCCCAACAGAAACCATTTATACTTTTGCTTTTCATTGATTTAAAAAAAAGACTTGAGGAAAAAGTGGGTTGCATCCACTCACCACAGTGGCAGCATCATGTCCTATTTTAATTCTACACAATTAGGCATCAGGTAGCTCAATTGGCCCTTCATGCAGTGATACAAACAGTATGGGTTCAATTCTGTATTGGTTAAGGTTATTCTCAACCTTGCCCCTCACCTGAGGTGTGGTAATCCTCAGATTAAAATCACTACTAGTCTATGGCCATTTGGGAATATGGGGACTTTACCTTATAATCAGGGCATTGGAAGTCAAGTAGTGAACACCAGTACATATCCACACACAGTGATTATTACACTAAATGCACACCAGTTGTTATGGAACTGATGAAAGGTCACAAACCTGAAACATTGATTGTGAGTGGCATTTTCATACCATGTACTAAGTGCAAAGGCCAGCATGGAAAATGACATTTTTCCTGATGGCTGCTATGGTGGATTTTCGTGCCATATTATACACTTCCATACAAAACTCAGCAGATCAATGGCAGGCGAACCCTGATTCGCTCTTCACAAAATGATCTCACCGCTTCCTCACCCCGGGTACCATATTTAAAGCACATCAAAGTACAGCTTCCTTTATGTCTGCAGACCAGGATTACTTCAACAAATTCATGGTCCCAAAAACTCAGAAGATCTCTGTCCCCAAACTTAGTGATACCTTGCTGGGTTACCAGCTGGACACTGTGGACCACTGCAATATCCTCGACCTTCCAGATAGAAACATGTCCACCAACTTCACCATTCTGGCAGTTATAGGCATTTTGTATTTCATGAGATGTTGATGTCGTTGGTAAATACGGCACTTATTGCCCATTCTGAACTGCGCTTGAACAGAAGGCAATTAAAAGTCAATCGCATTAATGTAATCTGGAGTTATATGTAAGCCAGACAAGGTAAGCACAGTAGATTTTCTTCCCTAAAGGGCATTAGTGAACCAGATGAGTTTTTACAATCATAAATAATAGTCATTGCTGAGACTAGCTTTATATTCAAGAGTTAATAACTAAACTTAAATTTCACCAGCTGCTGCAGTGGGATTGGAATCCAGTCCCAAAGCACTTCTGGATTACTAGTCCAGTGACATTACCAATTTGCCAGTGCTTCCTATGCAAAAGCAATACAATAACACAGTTGATAAAAGCAGGAATGATATAGTAAAATCTAATTCCCAATTTATTATTAGAGTCAAATATTTAAAAAGTCATCTGAAGCAAATTTGTTGATTCAAAGACTAGGAGATAAGTAACAAAATCTCTCCACGAGACCCAATGTCGAGTTTATTGCCTCAACCCCTCCCCCTTCACACTAGGCCATCAGTCTTTTGTTCTTAAAAGTTGCTAGTTTTTGTTGTACTGTTTCACAGCTCTAACACCATGTCCCCATCTTCAGTTCTGAAGGACTTGAAGAGTTAACTCTGTTCTCTCTTCTTACGGATGCCGTGAGACCTGATGAGATTTTCTAGCAGCCTCTGTTCTTGTATCTTCAATACCATTTTTGCAACTCTTCAGTCAAACCAACAATCAACCACTATGGTTTTAGTAGAAACAGACGAGAAGACCACAGGTGAGATAGACTGTCTAGTAGAGAAATTTTTCTTTCACTATCCTGTCTAATAGACCTCTAAAAGTATGCAGAGATGCAAGAATATCTGCAGTCATTTGACTATCTTTTTCAACTGACTGTGGGGTTAAATTTTTCCAACATCATACAGGCAGGCTGCAGGCTTCTCAACACATTCCTCTGGGACAGTCTTCCAGTGACACATTCAGACAGATGCACTCAGCCAATTGGAGCAACTGAGAACACATTAAGGGATGATTTTATGACAGTGCCTGCATTTTTCCTACCATTTCAATGTGTGGGAAGCCACCAGCTAATTGTGTAAAGCTTTCAATAGAGGCAGACCGAAGGCTGGGCCTGGACACAATACCCTGGGCCTGCATAACTGTGTGCTAATCTGAAAAATAACAGCACACAGTAAAATCGGAGGCATGTATTTAGTTTTAAGCAATGAAATATAATATCATGTGAATAAACATAGTATTGTCTTGGAAAAACGATTCTTTTTGCACTGTTTGTAATTTTTCAATGTCATTTTGCAATTGTCTATTTGAGAGTTTTTTTTATGAATAAAGTATACTTTTGAAATAAAAAAAAGTAGAGGGAGGGATGGAACATCATCATGAATTGCACTTTAGGAAGAATACAGTCCCCGAGGAAATTCCAGCCAGAATAGAAAGTCTGCCTGTCATGGGAGAACTAGATTTTGAACATAGTAAAAGGAACTAGGCAAAGCTATTGACTCATTTACTATGGGCAAAGCTTTAGGTATTGATGTTATACTGCTGAACTCATCAAGCAAGAGAAACTAACATTCCTGAAGCAACTGCACAAAATTCTGTGTCTCTTCTGGGGGGTGGGGCAGTATCCTAAGATATCTGAGAATCCCTACAGTGCAGACAGGCCAGTTGGCCTATCAACTCTGGGCCAACTCTCTGACAGAGCATCTTAGCCATGCCCACTCCCCTGCCCTATCCCCGTAACGCGCACATTTAAGATGGTGAATCCTTCTAACGTATACATCTTTGGACACTAAGAAGCAATTAATTGGCCACACTTAATTGGCCAATCCAACTAACTTCCATGACTTCAGACTGTAGGAGGAAACTGGAGCACCCGGAGAAAACCTACGCAGACATGGGGAGAATGTGCAAACTCCACACAGACAATCATCCAAAGCTGCAATTGAATCTGAGTTCTTGGCACTGTGAGGCAGCAGTGCTAACCACTGTGCCATCATGCTACTGCGTGGTGATGCAATGATTGTGACCTTGTAGAAATTAAGGCATGACCACAGCAATTGCAATAATTATTGACACACCACTACTGTAGGCAAGTATTTGGCTTGTGCAAATCACCTTCAAGAGGGGAAGGAGAGATAAGCCTATCTGCACCTGGCCAGCAACGGTGACAGAGAAACAGTGAAACCAGTAACGGCGAGAAAGAAACAGCGGGAAAAGTAATGATGGGAGAGGAACAGCAGGACCATTAGAAATGAGAAAGCAACGGTTATTTATTTGGGGTTCAATCTCAACTTTTTAACCTTAGGGTGGCATGGAGATACTGTTTAGCACTGTGTCTCACAGTGACAGGGCTTGATTCCAGCCTTGAGTGACTGTCTGTGTGGTATTTGCATATTCTTCCCAAGTCTACGCACATTTCCTTTGGGTGCTCCGGTTTCGTCCCATAGTTCAGAAGTGTGCAGATTAGGTGGATTGAATGTGCTGAAGTGTCCCAAAATATGTAGGATAGGGGGATTAGCAGGTTAAATGTGTGAGGTTAAGGGGATAGTGTGGGAGGTGAGCCTAGATAAGATGCTCTGTTGCAGAGTCAGTGCTGGGCCAAATGGCCCTTCTGCACTCCATGGATTCTGTGATATTTTTTGCTGCCCATTTTAAGGAGTGTTGATGTCAATGCCAGGATCTGTCACCACTAAGGGGTGATCATGCTCCTGTCATGAATCCTAATCATTGGCTAAACAAAGTGATATTAGTTTACTCTCTGAAATTGGTTTTCAATATCACTTATGTTGGAGTTCAATATTTATACTGGCTCGTCTTTGGCGCAAACAAGGATATCATTTTCTGGAATGGGAGAAGTATTATAATTGTAGCTATTCCCTGTGGAGAATCAAGTTGATTAAAACAATGATTCCAAAAAATGCAGTAAAGAAAATATTTTGAAGGAAGAATGTTTTGAAATGAGCTTGCACCCAAATTCACACAAAAGTGGTTAAACGGGGTTGTAGGCTGCATCAAGTTCAGGTTCCTCTCAATCTGCTGTGTGCATATGATTGAAAGAATTCCTCCTCAAATTATATTTGGAGACTCACTTATTTTAGTGTAACCTGCTTTAATGTTACTTGATTTAAAAAAAAACAAATACTTTTGCATAGTTTAACTACCTCATTTTTGACTGTATCTTTAATTTTATGAAGTAATTAACTGGTTTCCTACCAGAGAAGATTAAATCACAAAGTATTTAAATTGATTTGTGATTGTTCTTAATTTTTGTTCATAAATTTCACCCTAATATTTATTTAATATGTCAAGCTGTTCACCATCTAAGTAACTGAAGCACAACATGGTATGATGCCCAGTGAAGGTACGTTCTATTCACAACTTCGAATTCGGACTGAGTTTGTACGTAATTTCTCAGAACTGTTTCTCATTTAAAGATGGACGCTGACAAGACTTTTTAAAGTGACTGCTTAAGTCAGGTAGACTGCCAACCTGCAAGTCAAGGTGTAACAAAAGAAAGCCAACAAGATCAATTATCTACAAGTGTGAAATACATCCAAGTATCTGCAATATGTACTAATGGTTTTAAACTTTGAAATCATCCTGGTTAAACAATACCAGGATTGGTCATGTGACCAAAACTGGCTTGAAATAATTTTTTAAAATTGAAGGACTCAAAGAAATTGGACAATGTTCAGAAACACCAAAAGTGACAGCAGCTGCTGGAAAAGGTTGTGTCACCTTTGGCTTACGAACCTGGAATCTATACAACTTAATAGAGCCTCACAGCCCAATTCCAAAATGCCAAGTCCAGCTGCAAAGAAATTCAACCTCTTGATACAAAATCAGAAGTGCCTAAAATTGTGCCCAGCTGAACATTCATCTCTTCAATGACAACTCAAGAATGGAAAAAACTCCTTTCTTTACCGGGCCTGTATCAATGGTTGTCCTACATTGAGTCAGACATCTGAACTATGAGCTAATCTTTTGTCTATCATTTGTAAAAATTCATTATTCTCTTTAATGATATCTTTCTCCAGTATATATGTGAATGAATGAACAATCTTCTTTATTTCAACAAAGAAAGTCTGCTGCCGGTTCCTTAAATTGGCCACATAGTAAAAAGGAGGCATGGAAGTGCAAACATCTAGCTTTTCAAGAGAATTTTGATTTATCATTGTCACATGTATTAGTATATAGTGAAAAATGTTATTTCTTGTGTGCTAAACACTCAAAACATACCGTCAACATGAAGAAGGCACCAGAGGTTTGCCATCAACCATTCTGAAAGCAACGATCTCCTGATTTATTAATAGCAACTGACTTATTCACTGTTATTCAAGTTGAACTTTTTTTGAATTTGTTTGGGGACATTCAATTTAAGGGGAGAGGAAATGTTATGTATTTGTTTTTATTCTGACTAGTCTACTGGAATACCACCTGTTCCACAACCAAGAACTCTCCTGCCTTACTTCTGATAAAAAGAAAGCTACCACCTCTAACTCTCATTGGAGCTCTGCTGTATTAATGTATGCATTGGAAGTGATGGAGTATACCTAGCACAGGAACAGACAGAAGAGCAGCAGCCATGGAAGAGATTGCACACCATTAATAAAGCTCCATTCATTTTTAAACAAAATCTGTCTTGTGTATCACATCTCCAATACAGAACAGTATCTGTTATTTTATATTGCCTTTTCTTGTTCTTGTACAAAAGTATATCACTTCACACTTCTTTGCATTAAACTTCATCTACTATGTGCTTGCTCACTTCACCTGCCTTTCCACATCTGTTTGAAGTCTATCACTATCATCACCGTTCATGATACCTCCAAGCTTTGTGCCATCTGCAAATTTTGATATATGCTCTGCACATCTAAGTATTAATCTAGATTTATGAAATACTAACTCCTTGGAAACCCCACCTTCTGGGCTTGATTTTCCAGTTGTGCCCACCCCAAAGACTGGAAATTCCTACCCAAAGTTTTCGGACCTTTAAATGGTTCGTCAAATTGTTTGTTCCACCTGCAGCGATTTCCATGGCAGACAGAACCAGAAATTTGTTTGTATTTCTTCCTCAGGTCAGGTCTCATACTGCCCTCTTTTTCTCATCCTATTGCAATGATCCAGTCAAGCTAAATGTAGACTGGAGGAATACTGTTTCACATTTCAATTCATTACTTTACAGCCTTCTGGAATTCAACAATTCCAATGCCCTGATTTGCCCCCATTTTATTTCCTTCTCTTTGCATGTTTCAGTTTTACTCTTGCTTTTTTTTCCTCATTTCTGCTTTTTGGCTGTCAGCTATTTATCATCCTGCAATTCACATCTCTTCCAGATACATCTTTTGTTTCTTTATTTGACTCATTTCCTTTGGCTTTGCACCAAAATCTCTTTTGTCATTAATTTTTCCTGTCTTCCACCTTTTCACAGACCCTCTCTTTATTGTTTCCACTCTCTCCTATTTCATCTACATAAAATCTATATTTCTATTTTTCCCAATTCTGATAATCAACTATTGAATAAAATGTTAACTCTGTTTCTCTATCCACAGATGCTGCTATGTCTGCTGAGTATTTCCAGTAATTTCTCATTTTAAGATTAATGTAACAAGTTTATCCTCAACATTAATGCAAAATCATCTTCAATAAATACTAAGTGGGTGGTTCATAATAGTCATCTTCTGAGGTGCCTTTCACCACATCCAGAAACAAGAAAGGCTATTGGCCCTGACAACATCCAGCCAGTGCAGAAAACTTGTAGCTTGACCTGGAGCACATCCTTAATCAAGCTGTTCTAGTATGGTTGCAACACTAGCATCTATCTGACAATGTGGAAAATTGCACAGCTATAACCTGACAACAAAAATCCAATCAGGCTAATTCTCAATGTCAGTTAGAGATGGCAATAAATTCACCTTGGCAGCAAAACCCATAACCCATCCAGGAGTACAAAAAAAATTTACATTTATATAGTGCCTTTAATGAAATAAAATTTTTCAAAGTGCTTTCCAATAGTGACATCAGACAAAATTTGAAGGCAAGTCCCTTTCTTTATATGGCTGGAGAAGAAATGATTGTTCGATATCATGGTTAACAATTCACTATGAACCTCCAACCTAAATTGGAACATTTGTAGTATTTCACAATTGAGGCAACTGTAGTCTTTTCAGCTGATTGTTAGAGCTCTGGTATGCTGCAAAGGTACACACTGTGCAGAAAAAATTATCGAAGCATTTTGAGACCTAAACTGTTCTGGCTAATCTTTTAGATTTCACTGAATGCCTTTGTTATATCATACTGCATTTGATCCTGCTTCTGCTCTAGTGTGTTGAGTTATTAAAATATTTAAAAAAGGTCACCACTTGACTTCCAGATAAATTGTTTCAACATAAGTGCCATCTTTAACGTCTTTAAATCCAATGGTAGCATTTGGATTTTAACGGCTGGGGTGCAATTCTTTAGTCCAGGCAGATGACAATACTTATATTTAGAAAGAAGAAAGACTTGAAAAAGGAATGTATTATAGTAAGTCACAGCATGGTTGTCTAGTCACAACCAGATACCATCAATGATGAATATTCCTCACTGCATATTTGAGAATGTTCAAAGACAAATACAACCTCTGGGTCAGGTCCTCTGAGTAACTAAAGTTAACTAAATATGTGCTTGTGGAATGACCACATAAAAAGTGATTGGAGGAATAAGTGAACATGTCTCCAAGCAGCACTGCATAATGAGAAAAAGTGTCTTCCTGGGGAAGAAAGATTTCTACGTCATTTTCAGTAAAATTTCTTTACATGCAAGTCACATGATGATCAGCCCACTGATTCCTGTGGCACACCACTAGTCACTGCTTGCCAGTCAGAAAAACACCCATTTACCCCCCCTTTGCTTTCTGTTAGTTAACCAATCCTCTATCCATGTTAATACATTACCAGTAACACAGTGCACCTTTATCTTATGTAGCTTCAGGGTAACTACTGACTGAATCTGTGTTCCCATTGTACAGCCCATAACTGAATTCCAGTGGGGAATCTTGTGCGGACTTAATTGATCACTGAACATTTTATGAAATACCATGCTTGCTGGGATTGCCCTTGATGGCTTAGACTCATAATGAGCTGCAGAGCCACCTAATGTTAAAAAATGCAACAATTCATCCCTGCCTCTTTACAGCAGCAAAAGGTTTCTCCAGATTGCTGATAAAGAAGGAAGGACAAATACATACATTGTATTTTTTGTATTCCACTATAAGCCTCAACCTCAGTGTGGCCAGTATTCTCCAGAGTTCTTTCAGGGTGGAATTAAAAAGTGTCTCAATATAGAAAAATATTTCAGAACAATTATTTCCAATATTTTCTGTTGGTGGGGTGAGCTGGGGGCATTTTTAAAATTGGAGAAATATACACTCCACTTAACAAAACATCATTAAATAAATATACTTTGTATCATAATTAAATACACTTCTTACACTCCAATGAATCAGTACACTTTTTCTTCTGTAATATAAATTGTTGTGATTGCTTGAAATTTGGTATTCTTGTAATTGTTGTGTAAGGCCAAAAACGTCAGCAACATGTCTCTCTTTTCAGTAACATTTAAATCCCAAAAAGACCAAGCAATTTTTAAATATACTTACCAACACTTTCCAATTTCACCGCAGTGCATTTTCGCACAACAGAAGTAGGGAGTGGGGGCAGGGAGGAGTAAAAATTCATTACTTGTCTACTTTTTCACTTTTGCTTAATTCCACAAAGGCATAAAGCCTGAATACTTGTATTTTACACTTACTTGTCCCATTACCACCGTTTTTTACTAAGGCCCTGTTTGCTAAGAATCAATTCACCCATCTAGGGCATAACAATTAGGTAGAGTGGAGGGAGGGGAAGGAGTCATCCAGATGTTAGGGACCAGATCAGAAACTCCAAAGTACATTATCAAGTTATCCTAGACCCCAACTTTATGTGATTTTGACATTAGTACGAGCAAAAGCTGTTTCGCTCCAGGTGTGATTCTATTGACCCACTAGGTAATTTTTATTTTAAAAAAAAGGCGCAACTTGTGGGCCGAAGGACCTGTTTGTGCTGTAGTGTTCTATGTTCTTTAAAAGGTTCATTTAAGAACACAATTAGAATGTAACAAAAAGAATGATCATGATGTTTATCGATTTAAGTACCTAAACATAAGTTGTAATTCTCAATAGCTAACTATCGTGAGTTTCAATTTAGGCAATATCCCCATAGACATACATCCCTCTCCAGAATACTCAAGTCAAACTTTCCAATTAATCCACACTGGGAATAGCCTTCTTATCTCAAATAAATAACTGCAGCCAAACAGGAAGCAAGTAAATAACATGACAACTCAAACAGCCTTTGAGAAGCATAAACAGTTTTTTAAAATTACTCTTTAGTTGCTTGTTTATTTATATGTAACTTCTTTCGGGACATGTGCCAAATAACTGCAATTCTCAAACTGTCAGCTCACCTTAAATCTTTCTGCATCAAGTTTGCAAACAATCACAGTTGATGAAACAAAATTAAATGGTTCTAAAAATCTTCAGTCCCATTGTTTAATCAAACTGACTGGTTCTGGTAGCCTCTAAATGCCAGTTTTGAATCTAGTTCCATCTTCTAAATCATGTAATTTGTAGTGCAACGAATTTGATAACTTCTAGTTCTTCCAGCTTAATATTAGCAAAACAGAAGTTATCCTCTTTGGCCTTACCCATAACTAAACAAGGGCAGCAGTGCCTTACCCATAACTAAACAAGGGTACAGTGGTTAGCTCTCCTGCCTCACAGCACCAGGGGCCCAGGATTCAATTCTAGTCATGGGTGGCTGTCTACGTGGAGTTTGCACAGTCTTTTCATATCTGCATGTGTTTCCTCGGGGTGCTCTGGTTTCCTTTCATAGTCCAAAGATGTGTACGTTAAATGGATTAAATGTGTAGGGTTATGGGGTTAGGTGGGGAGAAGGGTCTAAATAAGAGACTCTGTCAGAGAGTCAGTGCAGACTCAATGGGCCAAATGGCCCTCTCCTGCACTATAGTGTTTATATAAATCATTGGCTGCCGAGTCAGGCCAAGGCAAAAACAAAATTAAAACCCTGCAATGCTGCTCTATTCAAGCTCAGCTTTCTCACCACATTCCTCAACCCAAAATAAGATTTGTATCAAAATCACCTCTTCCAGTTCTCAAATACTTTCCACCTCCATCCTTATCTCTTGCTTTGTGTTGCTACGTTGCAGTTCAATGCTGCTATCCCCTTTAGATTTTATTTCTCTACACACTTTCTTACCAGCTTTCCTGCTTTGACTACAATTCATAGAGAATGTTGTAGCCCACATTTGGGTGGCATGGTGGCACAGTGCTTAGCACCTGGGTTTGATTTCCAGTTTGGGTCACTATGTGTGGAGTCTGCCCATGTCAGTGTGGGTTTCCTCCCATAGTCCAAAAGATGTACTGGTTAGGTGCACTGGCCATGCTAAATTCTCCCGCAGTATACCCGAACTGATGCCAGTTAATGGTGACTAGGAGATTTTCACAGTAATTTCAATGCAGTGTTAATGTAAGCCATTTGTGATACTAATAAATAAACTTAAAAAATTAAACATTTTGAGCTGTGAATTCAGTACCTCTGTACTCACCTTGCTCCAGGTAACAAACTTGCTTAAATTCATCCTCATGCCTTGCCTAATCAAAGCCATCTTCTGCACCCATATTCCTCCATGACCTGCTTCTCCTGCATTGGTTCATTCTTTGTTTCCAGTTACCTCCCTTCATCATTGGCAGCTGTTCGTTTAGACACCATATCCCCACCTTCTGTAACTTCATTTACAAGTCTGCTTTGTCATACCTTTCTCCACTTTCAAAACCATTTTAAAGATACGAATTCCCAACAGTGAGGCCAATTATCCAACCCTTCTCTGCTTTTTATCCTGTTTTCTTGTGCAATCTGAGGAGTCATTTTGTTACACAAATTGGCTCAAAAAAATATATGTTGATGATACATTAGTTCATATTCAGGACAGTTGATTTATATGAAACCAACAACAACAAAAGAGTTAACGCAGACAGCTTAAAAGAATGAAACAGGAACAATCAACTCAGTTCTTTGGTACAATTCAATGGTAACTCTGACTTCCTACTGGGATTTTATCCCAAAAGTTGGATATTCCATTTTTACTGTCCCAGAATAAGATACAGAAAGGTCAGATATGACAGGGTTTTAGGCATTTCGTAAAGGCACTGAAACAAGAATAGGGTCATTGTATTGACAATGGAGGGTGAAGACTGGTGAAGCATGGGATGTCAAGCTAACTGTGTTAACAAGTCCCTGATGTTAAAATTGCCAGAGTGTTCACATCTTCGGCCTTACTGATCCTTGGTGGTAGATTTCAGGCTTCTCTGCATCTCCCATTAAAATTAGGGCCATTATTCATTAAACAGGTGACAGTTGAGTGCGAAAAGGGAAAAGAGCAAAAAGGCAATTTGAAGGTGGAAGTATGGTTTAAAATAAAAATAGTAAGCTTAGTGAAACAGAATTTATTTTAGTTTACTCACCACTCTTCTTGTAAAAGATCAGTTCAGTCTTGAACTCGCGCTTCTCATCCAGTGCTTTTTGGATCTGGATTTTCATGGCTTCATTTGTTTCTACTCCATAGAGAAATTTACAAGCACAGCTCTTCTGCATGAGTTCAGCTCGGGCATATCCAGTCAGTTCGCAGAATCCATCGGAGCAGTATACTATTGGATATACGTTCAATACCTGAGCATTTCCCAGAACAAAGTTGCTGTCTGTTGAATTGAAAAAGATACATGGTTTTTAATTGTTTTTTTCAAGGTAGTTAAAAATGTTTAAGGAAATTAACTCTGGGCCATGTTAAGTGTGAAGAATATCATAAAACAGTTATTGTTGATTTTTAATTGCCTGATTAAATGGCCTAGTCATTCAGTTGTACGAAACTGCTACAAAAACGTAAAGAAATTAACACTAGATGGATTGTTTAACCTAAACAATGGATTTCTCATAACAAAGACACACTCTGTCAAGCCTGCAAAATCCTCTTCATTAACATCAGGGCAGCTGTGCCAAAATTGGGATAGCTATCCCAAAGATTAGTCAAGCAGCAATCTAACATTGGCAGTAAGGTATAACTCTAAGAAAGTGCCTACATGCAAGATTCCCTCAACACCAGGCCTTTATATGTTCTATTCTGCAGAAGTCAAGAGAGAGACTGGGGATCTGTAACATATCCCATAAAGTCTCAAGTCCTCTTGATTATCACATACTGACCTCCCTCAGCTGATCAATCAGTATTCTTCCATACCGAACACCACTTTGTAGAATGACTGAGATTACAGCATGTTTACTGTATGCTTATTAAGAGGCTCTCAGTTTCTGTCAGATTGGACGTGCATCAGATGGTGAGAAAATCAACATGAGGGAAAAATATACTTGACCTTAAGCTCACCAATCTACTGGTCACAACTGCATCTGTTTATGACAGCAATGGTAGGCGTAACCACCACACAGTCTTTGGGGAGACAAAGTCCACTTTTCACACTGGAGATATCCTCCATCATGTGATATGACCACTATGCCAAATTATTGAGAATGATAATTCAGGACAGATAAAGCAACTTAAAACTGTAGATCTACAAGGCATTGTGGGATATCAGCAGCAGAATTTACTTCACCACAATCTGTAACCTCATGGTGCACTTCTGTGGTTCCCATCATCACAGGAGTCAGTCATCAGCCAATTCTATTCAATCCATGTGAAATCAAGTAACGTCTGAGCATACTGAAAACACAAATGGCAATGAGTCCCAACAACATCCTGGCTGTGGTGGTGAAGACTGCAGACATGTAGTCCATCAAAAGTGACCTTAGCTTCAGTCAAGTTGTACCCAAAGTGTGAAATTGCCAAAGTTTGTCCTATCACTACAAGCAGGACAAATTCTACTTGTCTATTTACTGCCCCTTTAGTTTACTCTTGATCATCAATAAAATGTTGGAAGGTGTCATCAATAATGCAGTTACTCATCAGTAATCTCCTTACTAATGTTCACTTAGGGTTCTGCCAAGACCATTTGGGTCTTAGCCTCATTATAGCCTTGGTCTAAACATAACTAAAGAGATGAATTCCAGTGTTGAGGTAAGAATGACTATTTTTGACATCAAAGCAGCATTTCATTGAGTGTAAAGTCAGGGAGCCAAATTAAACTGAAATCAATGGAAATGAGGGAGAAAGCTCTCCACCAGGTAGATTCATACTTAATACAAAGAGAGATAGTTGCAGTTTTTGGAGGCTGATCATATCATTCCCATGACATTGTTGCAGGAGGAACTCTTCCTTGTAATGCCCTAGGCCTAACCATTTTCTTTAATCAATTACCTTCCTTTCATAGAACATAGAACATAGAACATAGAACAATACAGCACAGAACAGGCCCTTCGGCCTTCGATGTTGTGCCGACCAAAAAAAAAGCAATGCCCCTCCTAACTAAACCATTCCCTTCTCTTCCATATACTTATCAACTAACCTCTTAAACGCCACCAAACTTGGCGCATCTACAACAGCTGCAGGCAGGGCATTCCACTCCCTAATCACTCTTTGAGTAAAGAACCTACCTCTGATATCCGTCCTATAACTCATACCCCTTAATTTAAAGTTGTGTCCCCTCGTGCTAGCTTTCTCCATCCTAGGAAAAAGGCTATCACTGTCCACCCTATCCAAACCTCTAATCATCTTATATGCTTCAATAAGATCCCCTCTTAGCCAACCTCAAATCCTTCAACCTCTCTTCATAGGACCTGCCCTCCATACCAGGCAACATCCTAGTAAACCTCCTCTGTACCCTCTCCAATGCCTCCACATCTTTCTTATAATGTGGGGACCAGAACTGCACACAATACTCCAAGTGCGGCCGCACTAGAGTTTTGTACAGTTGCAACATGATGCTGCGGCTCCTAAATTCAATCCCCCTACCAATAAAAGCTAAGACTCCATATGCCTTCTTAACAACTTTATCCACTTGACTGCCTACTTTCAGGGATCTATTGACACATACACCAAGATCCTTCTGTTCCTCAACACTATTAAGAGCCCTACCATTAGCCCTATACTCTACACATTTATTGTTCCTGCCAAAGTGCATTACCTCACACTTTTCCACATTAAACTCCATTTGCCACCTCTCGGCCCAGCTCTGCAACTTGTCCAAGTCACTCTGTAAACTAAAACACCCCTCTTCACTATCTACCACACCACCTTTCATCATAAGATCAGAAGTGGGGAAGTTTGTAGATGATTGCACAGCATTCAGTTCCATTTGCAACTTCTCAGACACCGCAGTGGTTGTACTCAAATACAGTGAGACCTAGACAATATTCGGGTTTGGGCTACTATGTGGCAAGTAGCATTCGTATCTCATATGTGGTCGGCAGTGAGGGAGTCTAATCACTTTCTCTTGACATTTAATGTTATTGTCATTGTTAAATCCTCTATCATCTACTGCCTGAGTATTATCATTCAACAGAAACTTAATTGGAACAGCCAAATAAATACTGTGGATACATGAGTAAATCAGAGGCTGTCTAATCTACAAGGTGAAACTCACCTCCTGAAGTACTCATGACCATGTTTAGCTCCAATAATACTTAAGAATCTTAATGCCATCCAGGACAAATCAGCCCATCTGACTGACATTCAATACATTCACATCTATCACCATCACAGCAACAGCAATGTGTACCATTTGCAAGATCTACTGCAACAACTCATTAAGGCATTTTTGCCAGCATTTCCCAAAATGTGATATCTGCAATTTGGAAGGATAAACTCAACAGACGCACAGGATCTCCAACACCTGCAAGTTACTCTCCAAGTCATATACCAGGCAGATTGGAAATCCTTCATCATTGCTGATCAAATGGAACTTAAATATTAACTGTTTCTCGCTATAAAGGCAGACACTTTCACAAATAGGCCAATAAAATGGTTGTGACTAGTAGCACAAAGTAACAGCTTTGTCTGAGTGCATTGAAGCCAAGTGCATTATTCTGGGCAATTTGGTAAATGAGAGAATTTTAAGGTTGATCTATTCCTAAAATCTAGTCAAGTTTGCATTTAGCATTTAACGAGAATATAGTACAGTAGTAATTTGTAGTTTTAGTGTCAATCCATGAAAAATTAATTCTCCTACTGACAGGCAGCTACAGAGTTAATTAATTAGGTAGCTAAGTAGGACGGGTTCCCAAGCTAGCAGTAGTTGACTCAGATTACTGGAATACCAACTAGTTTAAAGAACAGAAGATTTAACAGACATATAAAGAAAATAGTTTGAAAATGCATCTTTGCCTGAGTGAAGTGTGGCCAAGTGCTTAACTCTGAGAATATGGTGGGTCTCCCAGGTCCTTTTTCTCCAGAATAAATATGAATTTCAATATGATTAACATGCCCAAGACTGTAGTCTCCGGGCCCACTACTGTCCCTCCCCCGGCTGTGAGAGGTTCCCAGCAGCGAGGTTTACATCTGTTCCCCACTAACGAGAAATAGCATCCTTATATTGCTGGTGTGGACAGAGGCCATTGAAGGCAAACAACTCCCCCATCCCATCCCCTCCCTCCTCGCCCCTGGAGATCAGGAACAAGAAGGGAGTGCCCCTTAGGCAGCCTGGTACATTCGCACTGCCTAAGGGGTAAACTGGCATTGCCTACTGGGCAGCACCAAGGGGATGGGATGCAATTGGTAGTACAGTATGGGGGTCCACTGCTGGGGGGGCAGGGGGGGAGTCATAATGGCCATTGGGGGAGGACATTGGGGCCTACCAGTGGGTGGTCCAGTAATTGCGGGGGGGGGGGCTAGGATGTTGGGAGGTCAGCGATCAGGAAGGGGGTTCAGGAATAAACAGCAGGCCAGCGATCGGGAAGGCCAGCTATCTAGAGGCTGGCGACAGAGGACTATTGGCAAGGAGTGGGGAGAAGGAAGACACTCAAGCCTGGAGAATTCAGTCCCGGACCCACTCATAAAATTCAAATTATATTTAAATTGCCTTTTGTATATATAATGGAACTCTATGTCTATTTCTGGCGCGGAGCTGGTGGCACCAGAAATCCGGCACCCAGTGCAGATCCCACAGATCAGGTGCTGTTTATACCTCCCGGTCCACTGCACAGATGTTTTAATGCAGCAGATGGGAGAATCACTCTCAAGATAGTTGAATTGCTCGTACAAATAGAAGTAACTGTGTGTGATACGATTGCCATTATGGAAATAGTTATGAAGTGACCGTGGATGGGACCTGAATATTCCAGAGTATTTGACATTTCAGAAGGACAGGAATAAAGTAAAAGGAAGTAGGCTAGTTCTATGAATAAAAGATGAGATCAGTCCCAGGTCCGAGATATAATCCTGGCTCAGGAAATTATCGTGAACAGGTGGAGGCTAGAAGTAGCAAAAAGAAAGAAGTGGACTTTTTATGCTGCACTGTAGGACATATAAAGTATAAATCAAGAAAAATGGGGTGCTTGTAAGAAAGTTACTATAAAAATCATGGGAGATTTTAATCTTCAGATAAATCAGACAGATCAAATTGGCAACATCAGCATGGAGAATTAGTTCATAAAGTATTTTTTTTGACAGTTTTTAGAAAAATATATTCTGGAACCAATCAGGGAACAGGCATTTCATTGAGAAAATACTCTTATAAGTGTCAATAGCATCATAATTTGGATGTAAACAACATTTTTCTTATTAATATCGTATTGACAATTTTTGTATAGCCATTCTGTGTGAGAATACACCCAGAAAATAATTCTGTAAATGATCCTACATTCCTCTTGTATAAAAACTGCTAAAATAATTTTTAAAAAGTCTGATTTTTAATGTTGCAAATGTTAAAAAAAGTTTGTGAAAGGAATGCTAAGTAATTTCTACAAGATATTAACCTGAAAACATTAGCATTGCCTAGTAAACAGACATTGATTACAGCTTCTGAAATTCTCTTTCATTTTTGCTTCAAACCTGGCTTACTATGAGAAGAACTCATTAATATAATGAACAGTACACATTCCTTTGGGAAGCTGCAGTACACTGATTTGGGTGATGTATGTGCTGTGGAGTCACGTTTGCTCATTATCACTGTAGATGAAATTTTGTACATCTCAAGGAGAGACACGTTTATAATTTTATAGTAACTAATATGCTACTGAAAAGAGCATCATTAACCCATTCAGTAAATCTCATTGAGCCTTCATATCCATCTCTTTGCTAAACAATTGTCTAATTGGTTTCAAATTTATTGTGGACTATGGGAATCATGCTCTCTGTTAACAAATAAAATTAAAAATTCAAATACAAGAAATTCAATCATTAGCTAAAAAAATTGGCAACAATAGAAAAAGTGAGTTTATAATGATTGCGCCACATTACAATTTTAACAACAAGCAAAGCACATAGAGAAACCATTTTATGACAAGTGATCACTGACTAGTGTGGTAATTTATATTAAGGATCCCCCATAACTGAACAACACCTTTTAGTTAACCTCATCAGTAAAATCATGCATGCATCATTCTGCCAATAATAATTCAACTAAAATTTGCTTTCAACATTTCCCCTGTATTAGTAGCTTTATGCATTTCATAAACCTAGCATCATTCATTATCCTCTATGGCTGATGCCAATAATTTATTTAAAAGAAAATAAACTCATGGGATAATAGGTTCCACGTGAGGAGAACACAAGTTCCACATGATGCTACATTGCAAAATATATTCGCATTTACAGTGTCTGCTTTGTGTACAGATATATACACTAGACACCTTGTCGCCATCCTAAGGGCCTGTTTGTTGATGATTTCACAAAGCACAGATCCCTTCACAATTCCTCAGACAATGAGATAGATTATTCCTGCATGCAACTTGGCCTGGACAACATCCAGGCTTGGGCTGGTGTGTGATATAGTTGTTATTTACGACTTAAATGTTAGATGCTAAATGTTAAATGTTATTTTCAATGAGAGCTTGGCCATCTCCCTGTGTATTCACTGTCATTACTATGATGAATTCTCCCATATCTACTGACCAAAAGTGGAACTGGAACAGGCAAATACATGACTTTGCAACTTTAGCAGGCCAAAGTTTGGGCATTCTGTGATGTGTTGCTCAACACTTTACTTCATAAAAGCCTTTCCATCATTTACAAGGCACAAGTTAAGAACATGCCCCACTTACTTAGATGGATTTAACTATAACAGTTAATAGGTTCTACACTGTTGAGGACAAAGCAGCCCACTTGATTGAAACCTCATCCTCTAACCTAAACTTCTACCTGATCTTTGTGGAATCAGAGAGCTAATTCTTCTAACAGGTTTACAGCAGAACACATAGGGAGCACTGATCTGTAAAACAGTGGGCTCACAACTGCTGATATTTCTAACCAGTAATTTTAAAGAGTTTTGCAAATCAGACAATACAGGCCCATGATTTCCTGATGTGTGCATCCTAACAATGTTGTTCTGCAACAGAAGTGCCCGACTGAGCAATTTGATCCTTCTATTCTTGTCTTCAGAAGATGAGTAGAGAAACGAAACTGGCAAAAAAAGACTCATTTGCATTTAAAACAATAGAATATAAATCAGAGCAGGTCATTACCAAACTGTTCAGTGCTCTGATCAGATCACACCATTAAAACTGTGTTCAGTTCAAGTGTGGAGTGCAGTGCAGAAAAATTGTAGGCAGCTCCCTCTGTTTCAGCTGGAATGGACTTAGAAAGTAGAAAGGTGCATCTCTAAAGTGATTTTTTGAAGGTATATAAGATTGTTAAAAGTAGGAAGAATTAAATCTGCAATAATACTTCAAGTTAAATTGCGATAACATATCAACGGGACTTAAGTTCATATTATTGGAAAAGTCAGGGGCTAATATTTCTGGCACAGTATGGTGGGAAAATCTCACGGGAAGACCAGGTAAGTAATTTTAGGATATTTTAAATCCAATTTTAATGTAATAAGCGGGCCTGGGACTGAATTTTCTGGGCATGCTAGCCACTCCCACTCCCCCATTCCCACCAGAAATATTTCACTCCAGTAGGGTTTATAGTAGGTCCCCATTTTCATCCCAATTGAGTGAAGTGAGGGGGGGGGAAATCAGAATACCCACAGGAGGTTGGGGCGGGAGGGGGGGGGGTGCACGAGCACCCTGGAAGGGGAGAGAGCACTGCGAGAGTTCCAGTTTGGCCAGCGTTGGAGCTGAGACCACTGCGCATGCGCAGAAGCCTGCTGGTTTCCTGGTGGGAATAGGCCCCACCCCCCAGTTTTTAATGACAATCATGTTAATGCCCTTTACATTGCACAGAGTGTGGGAGATGCTAATGTGAATTCCCACTGAAGAAAACAGCGTTAATCACTCCAGTTTTCCTGCGAATTCAACAAGAGTTCTTTGGGAGAATTCTGCCTATCATGTTGGACTGATACCAGGAAACTCTTCACAAATAAGGGCAGAGGCCAAATCCCCACAACTAGCTAATAAATGAGCAGAGTCTTTGTAAGGAAACAAAATGTTTTGCTGGAATGATGAACTAAGAACAACCAAAAAAAAACCTTCCTCATCCGTTAACATCTTGTGAACTCCTTGGCAACAGGCTGAAATTCAGGGTTGTTTTAGAGCTACCATTTCTTTAAAACTGGTTATTGGTATGCACCTGGGTGTGACAGCGACAATTAGGTCAATTTCCTTCCACTTCAGTGAATTTATGAATTCAATGAATTTTGAGGTTAATTAAAGGAATTTCTGAAAAACAATTTGATTAAATGTGTTGAAATGAAATAATTGTAATCTTAATCTATTGTTACATTTTCTCCCAAACATCATTAGTTTATTTAGTTTGTCCTGAATTTTTGTATTTAATAATCCTAATTTGAGCAAAGTGCCCGGATGATTTTCATATTCAAAAATTCTCCTTATGAGATCTCACTAACGAATCCTGTTACGACTTTGACTGGGATATGATAGACATCACAATCACGCCTTGCACTGGGGACACATCAGCATTATCTATGTAATATAACAGACTCTCTGGGAATGTCAGTTCAATATGTGGGACATTGGCTTTCAAAGGGTTAAAAATTGACCTCCACTAAATGGCAGTGCTTTTGGCTGCACAGCATTTATTAGCACAACCACGAGTGAGGGGAGGCTGTGTTGTCTGTTCAGCCAACTGTCTACCTCTTATGACAGATGAAACACAGCTGAATTGCAAGGGCAGAATGAGCATCTCCAGCACATTTCCAGAGGGCATTCTGTTTCTCTCAGCTCACAAGAAGTAGAGAATTCAGCAGCTTTCCATCATCCATCCAGATCTACCATTAAACGCAAGTACCACTGACAACTGGTTTTGCCTTCTGGGCAGCTTCTCCCCTTAGCCCTCACACTGCTGCCTGAGTCTGGATTCCAGTCACACTGCAGTCATTCCACCACCGCCGCCGCCACCCCCCCACTCTAAGTATGGAGTGGAGGAGATGTCCTATCTAGATCAATGATGATGAACCGGAAATGGTCAAGAGGTTCAGGTTTCTACGTTTTCAGATCATCAACAACCTGTGCTGGTCTCCCCAAGCTAATGCTGCAGTTAAGAAAGCCCACCAACATGTCTACTTTCTCAGAAGGCTCAGGAAATTTGGCATTGATTCTCACCAATTGTTACAGATGCGACACAGAAAGCAGCACAGTGACACAGTGGTTAGTACTGCTGCTTCACAACACCAGGGACCTGGATTCAATTCCAGCCTTGAGTCACTATCTGTGTGAAATTTGCATGATCTCCCCATGTTTCCTCTGGGTGTTCCGGTTTCTTCCAAAGATGTACAGGTTAGGTGGATTGGCTACATTAAATTGCCATTTAGTGTCCAGGGAACTAGTAGGGTAAATACATGGATTTATGGGGATAGGACCTGGCTAGGATTGTTGTCAGTGAAGACTCGATGGACCAAATGGCCTTCTTCTACAGTAGGGATTCTATGAGTGTAAGTTACTAGATGAGATGAATATTATAAGAGGGAAATAATAAAATGTTCGCTTGAAAGTGAATAAATCACCAAGCGTGAATGAAATGAATCCAATGCTACTATGGAAATATAATGCTGCCTGGCTATACATATATTGTTGGAGGATGGCTAATATTGTTTAAAAAGAGTGGAAGGATTTGCCTGAGTAATCACAGGTTAGTCAGCCTCACCTAGGTAGTAAATGAATTATTTGAAAAACATTCTGAGATAGTATAAATCATCATTTTGAAAGGCATGAATTAATGAAAGACAGTCAGTAATTGCAGAGTGGGAGACTTCCTGCCTAGGTGCAAGTAATGAACACGATCATGCATAGTCAGCTGTCCTGCAACACCCCCTCAGAAGAAAATACTCTGACTCCATTCCATCCACCAAAATTGGACTTCAGAAATCACAAGAAGGACCCAAAAAGAAATAGGCCTGGAGACTTTATAATGTTATAATCTCTGATTCTTAGGGCATAGAAGTTACTGTCCCTTTTTGCTGCTGCTAATCATTTCTGAGGACAGTTCTTACAGATTAAAAGACAGATCAACATGACTGCCTTCAATGCAGCATCTTGCAATTCCCTTCTCAAAATATGATGTTGATCTTAGATTGATTAGCCACAATGTGACTTCCTGTTAGAAGATTTTCATCTTGAGGAGATACTGAGAAAGATCATCCAATGATTGGGCAACTAAGTGCACATTTCACACTGCTGGCCAGCCTGTCACTGATAGGGGCTCCATGCAGGCTGGGAACTTTGGGCATCTTTGCTGAAAGACTCATTAGCCTATTAACAACTACTGCAAGCGAGGAGGACAGGTGCATGCTGGCAGTTGTTGGAAGTAGTCTTGACTCTCAAGCCAGAGCTGAGGAGGGTAAGTGGGTAACCTAACTATAAAAAAGGCAAGCTAAGTTATGATCAAGGCTGAGGACGAAGCTGAGGTCATACATAGCTAGTGAGCCAAAAAAGCAGTGAGCACCAGCAATTTCAATCCCAGCGCTGAGGAGGGCAAAGAAAAAAAAAGCCTGCTCTTTCAGAAAATTCATTTGTTAAAATCAAGAAAGATCAGTCAATATGAAGTGATACTATCAATCTGGCAGCCAGAAGTGCAGAAAATTAAAGGCAAGGCAAGAGGATGATGCTTGTCAAAGTGACAGTTTGGCATTTCACTTTAGAAAATTTTCAGTTTTGAGTAACGCACAAACTGTTCATTTATCCTCATTTACCAAAGGTGCAGGTTAATTACGTAATGACTTAGATTTGCCGATTTCTGAAGAAACCATATTGCCTGAAAAAATTTGATCGGATACTCTCTTTAATTTCCTCTGTAAGCCATGCACTGGCTTACAAAGGAAATTTTGCTTTTTCTCACATTCATTGATGATATTTTCTTTTAAGCAAATACTAAATAGATGCAGATGAATAGGGGTACAATCAAAAACTTATTTCAATAAATGCATTAAATTAATGCCACACACTCATACCACTCTGGGGTACATAGCGAAGACAAAAATAGGTTTGCTTTATTTTGGATTGATAGTATATTAAATATTCAAGTGAAATCCATATTACCCTAAAGCTGGTGCTTTGTTTATCTGAAATTACTTCTAATCGAGTAAAGTTGTTAGCATAGGAGTGTTATAGATGATTGGTTGCAATGTAATTAGCCCTCACAAACTAAACTTCAATATGGATGACCACTATTTGTTTTCTCAGTGGAGCTACTTTTTAAAATGTCGCAGGCTTCTAAAGCAGGCTAGCTGAAAAGATGTGAAATTATGTGAAAGTAGACATGGTGGTGTTTTGGGAGTTCAAGAGACATTTGAGGAATCCTGTACTGATAAACCGTGCTAACAGTGGAGTCTGTATCCAAGGATTTAGTCCTGCTATTCATCCCCAAACCGCAAGATCCTTTTCTGATTTGACATCTTCTCCTCTCAATTCACTCTGGGATTTGTGAATTGCTGGCAAGGCTAGTATTTATTGTCCATCTCTAATTGCTCTCATGAAAGTGGTGCTGAACCACTACAGTCCACATGGTGTTAGGGAGTTCCAGGATTTTTATTCAGCAACAATTAAAAAATTATGATTTCAAATCAAGATGTAACTCAGAAGAGAACTTGCTGGTACTGGTCCCATGTGCTGTAAGCCAGTGGTGGGGAGAATGACCATCAGGTAAGCTGTTTTGTCCTAAATGGTGTCAAGCTTTTTAGATATTGTGCAGCTGTACTCATCTAGACAAGTGGACAGTATTCCATCATTCTTCTGGCTTATGCCTTATAGTTGCTGGACAGGCTTTGGGAAGTCAAGTAAGTGACTCAACACAGAATTCCCAACTTTTGATTCCCAACTCTTGAAGCCACAATATTTATCAGTGCCTGATCCAGCTACGTTTCTGTCACTGGAAATCCTCAGAATGCCGATGGTAGGTATTCAACAATGGCAATGTAATTTAGTGTCATGGGGAGACGGTTAGATTCTCCCTTGCTGGAGATGGTAATTATCTGGCATGAACTTGCCACTTATCACCCAGAGACTGAATGTTGTTCAAGTTTTACTGCATGCAGACACAGCAAAAATTTGAGAACTCTGTGCAATGATCACAGAACATCCCCACGTTATGACTGAAGGAAGATAATTGATGAAGAATTAATCTCTTGCGTTGACTGGTTTCCTGCAACCACAACTATCTTTCTTTGTACTCAGAGTGACTTCAGCTAGTGGAGAGTTTACCCCTAATTTCCACTGACTTTGATTTTACTGGAGTCCTTGGTGCTACATTCAGTCAAACGTTGTCCTGATGTCAAGGACAATTACCTTTAATTCAGCTATTTTGTTTATGCTTTGATCAGGGCTGTGATCACGTCTGGTGCCCAGTTGTTCTGGCAGAATCCAAACTGAGCATCAATGAGCAGGTTATTGCCCTGTTGATGGCAACTTTCATCATTTTGCTGATGATTGAGAACAGCCTGACAACACAGCAACTGGCCAATTAGATTTGTACTGTTTTTTGTGGAGAAGACATTCCTGGGCAATTCTCCAAATTGTCATATAGATGCCAATGTTAAAGCTATATTTGAACATTTTTGCTAGGGGAGTATGGGGGGGGGGGCAGGGAAGGGAGCATGCGGTGGTTGTCCTGAAGCATAATTTTTCTGCATTACAGCTGGCATGTTGTCAGGTTCATAGGCTTTGCTCTATCTAATGTGCTCAGCCATCCCTTGACAGAATAAATCAACTTTGCTAAAGACTGGCATCTCTTGCCTTGGCTATTCACATTTTGCTTTTCTCTAAGGTAGTTTTCAGTTTGGAAACCATCAGTAATTCTCTTGCCCATTTTGGAGATGTGTGTTTCTTTTACCTGTGTTTTGTCCTTAACTTGTAGATTTTGCATTTGGTTAAATGCGAAATCTACATGAGCCAGCGCAATCCAACAGCATTTAAAAATATTATTGATAACTTCTTTCTGGAGCATCTTCCAAACCAATGCTGGTGTGTCTTTAGCAGTGTATGCAAGGAGACCAATTACATCAACAAATTTGGTAAAAATTGCCCATTGTAATTCACCATTCCTAAAAGTGATTCAAATTCAGACGTGCATTTGGGGAGCCAGTGCCTCCTTAATGATTTTGACCTTGGCATCCATGGAGTGCAATGCTTACGCATCTACACAGAAATCCCAGGTAGGCTACCATGGTAGCTTGAAAATTACTTTTCTCCTGCTTATGGCAAACAACTAAAAATCTCTTTAGTACCACCTTTAAGTTAAATAGGTGCTTGGCTTCTACCGATCTACTTATTAGAACATCATCAAGGTACATAATAACAACTCATGGCTGACCTCTGAAAATACGATATTCTGATGACATACCAAAGGGCAGGTGCATATACTAGAACTTGTGTGTTAATCATGATATATTCTTGGGAAGACTTTGTCTGGTTCAAGTTACTGATATATAGGATTCACATCCAGCTTTGGATAAGATTGACCTCCGGCCAGCTTTGCACATAGGTCTTCATTCTCCAAGATTGGATATTTATCCAACTTGGCAGCCTGACTGTTAAGTTGTAGTCCCCACAAATGTGGGCGGTTGTGCCTGGCTTCATTACAGGGACTATGGGTGCTGCTCATTCCATGAATTGAACTGCCTAGATAATGCCCAGTCCTTCCAATTTCTTTAATTCAGTGTCTACCATTCCCATAAGGCATACAGTATTGGTCTTGCTCTAAAAAAATGAAGGGATTGCCTCTAGATTTGCATAGATCTTCTCCTGTAGGCCCTTATCTTATCAATTTATTACTGAAGATGCTCTGATATATATTCATCGGTTCAAAGCATCCTCCTTCCCTCACTTGGCAAATCTGAGTCCAATTTAACTCAATTTTCTTAAGCCAATTGCAGCCCAGAAGCTTTGTCCTTTGCTTGACACTATTATTACTGGTAGCTGGGCAGACTGTTGCCTATAGCTTACAGGTACTGTTATTGTGTCCATTATTTTTATGGCTTCTCCTATGTAAGTTGTTAACTTTGCTGCAAACTCTAAATCAATGGCTGGGCTCTTTCTCTCAAGTATTCAAACATGTGTTAACTTGCCACTGTAATACATGCCTGGTGTCTCCTTCAATTCAAGAGGCTTTCCATTACTATGAGCATTACAATATGGGGCTATCTTAACTGTTTTCTCATTAAGCAGGAAGTGATCATCTAAATTATCAGTGCTGGCTTCTTTCACATTATATACTGTTATGCTCTATTTTATTGGCTTTTGGGGGAGACTTAATTTGCTTTTGCACCAATGCCTTAAATGGCCTTTCCTGTGACAAAAAAAAAAAATCAGCCTCTTTACACCTGTAGGATTCAGGGGAGTGATTACCCCCATAATGGTAACATTCTGCTTTAGTACTCTTTAAATTCAACAGCTGAGTTCCTTCTCTCAAGTTGCTGATTGTCTCTTCTAAACCTTCTTGTTTTATTTGTGGCTGAATTCGCTTTCCGCTTCATCAGTACATCTTCTGTTTTGGCACCACTGCTGGCTGCCAATTTCCAACCTACCTGATGGATGGTGTCTTTTTGTGTTTTTTATAACTCTTGCATACCCTTTTCGTGCTCTCCATTGCCAATGTTATCTTCAACGCTCGCTTAAAATTTATATCTATCTTGGCTAGTAACTTCCATTGAATAGCCTCATCATTAACCATGCAGACTAATTTGTCCCACAAAGTAGCTCCAAAGGTGCAGTGTTCTGAGAGGTACTTCAACTCAAGATGCAATAGTTTCCCTTGGGCCTCTCCCCCTTGAATTAAATGTAAATATCTGCAATATAACTGACAGTTTCAGGTGGAAATATGATTTCAATGTTCTCACTGAATGAGTTGGGTACACTTGGGATAGTGGGACTACAAATCAAATTGTAAGCATGGGTCCTAATGCATTTAGAAAAATTGCTTTTCTCTTCCCCTCCTTCTTTATTTTGTTAGCCTGAAAATAATAAACCAAACACTCTATGTATTGTGTCCAGTCCTCCAAAAAGGCATCAAAAGGATCTAGCCATCCAAATAGGAGCATTTTTTATATTATTTTTAATTTCAATAGAAACTGTATACTCACAGTTCAAGGCTTGCTTTTACCCTCATTGCCAATATAAGAATTCTTGTTCACCAGTTAAGGAAAAAACAACAACAACATGTTTATTTGTAGGTTAAAACTATACAGAAAGTTCAGTGGCAGCCTTCAGCTACAACCAGCTTCCAAGAAAGTTCTGGAACAGTAACCCTTGCTTACCAGAGTGATACCCCCACCTTGTTTCCTGATTGGTTCCTCAGGTAATGTGACCCTTACTCTGCAGAATGATCCTTAAAGGGACAATCATCACAGATACCATTGTGTTTGTTGAACTGGGACAGACCAGAAACAGTTCTAAATTATCAATACTGAACATCATCACAAGTTACAATGTATATCTAAAATAATGCTGCTCAAAATCCTGCCTGCAGACAGAATTGGTCATGCAGAGCAGAATGTAATGTCATTCAAAAACAAATGGCTATAAATTGGATACATGCCCAAAACAGATGGTAAGCTCTGTGTAACTGTGGGGCCCATGGCAAATTCAGCGGCAGGTGATATCTGCATTTAACCGACAAGCTGTGGTATCTACAATTAATCAATAATCAAGTATCTCAAAGTAAATCCACGTTCGCTTCGTTTTGGCAAGAAGCGAACGCGAGGTGTGGGGGATGAGTGCGGACCAGCAACAATAATGAAGAGCAGCAGGATTGATCCATGTTTAGGTCAGTATGGTGCAACAAATAATGCACTCAGTTTTTATCCAATTTGGCAAGAAGGTTTTGTGGCACAGGTGGTAGTGCCCCTGCCTCTGAGTCAGAAGCCCTGGCTTCAAGTACCACTTGTGGTACTTTGTGACAAGGCCAAGCAGTAATTCCTTCAGATATACCAATTGCAGATGGTAAGAGTGGGGCAGTTTCCTGGCCAGGCAGAATTATGTGGTTAGCATCAGCACAACAGCCTCCCATGTTAAACACTTCCAAACATATACTCTTGTCATGGGCTATATGGTAAGCATCCTCCTCACATCAGATAGGACTACTAGAGAGAGAGAGAGAGAGATCCAGTTTAGCAATGGGGTCCCAAAACAAGTGTCATGTCGTGTGTAGGCTGAGTGGTCACGTGATAATGTGATAACGCAGCTACTTAAAGGGTTATGCATCAGAAACGCCTGAGTTCTCCCCATAGAGTAGACAGAGTGGAAACACGTCAGAACTGCTCTAATTAATAAACTATTGCTGTTATAAGTCCTTCATCATTAGTCATTGCAACTGAACAACTTATGTAGAGTCATAGAGCAACACCCCACTGGAACAGGCCTTTTGGCCCAACCGGTCCATGTTGTGCATGCTAGTCCCAACTGCCCGCATTTGGCCCTTATCCTCTAATCCTTTCCAATCCATGTACTTATCCAAATGTTTTTTATGTTGCTAGTATGTGTGCTTCAACCACTTTCTCTGGCAGCTCATTCCATACACGCACCCCGCCCCACCCCATGCATAAAGAAGTTGCCCTTCACGTCCCTTTTAAATCTTTCCCCTCTCACCTAAAATCCATGCCCTCTAGTTTTCAATTCCTCTTCCCTGGGAAAAAGACTATATGTGTTCATCCTATCCATGTCTCTCATGATTTTATACATCTCAATAAGGTCATCTCATTCTCCTATATTACAAAGAATAAAATCCTAGTCTGGCCAATCTCTCTCTATAACTCAGGCCTACCAGTCCTGGCAACATCCGCGTAAATCTTTGCATTCTTTTCAATTTATCAATGCATTTCCTATAATGACAGGGTCACCAAACCTCTACATAACACTGTAAGTGCGGCCTCACCGAAGACATATACAACTGTGACATAATTTCCCAACTCCTATACTCAATGTCCTGATCGATGAAGGCCAGTGTCCTAAATGCCTTCTTCACCATTCTATCGACCTCTGACGCCAGTTTGAATGAACTATGTATTTGTACTCCTAGGTCCCTCTGTCCCTCAACACGTCCCAGGGCCCTACTATTCACTGTATAAGCCCGACTTTCCAAAATGCAATACCTCACACTTATCTACATTGAAATCCATTTTCAATCCTCGGCTCACTCCCTTAACTGATCAAGATCTTCCAGCAATTTTGATAAACTTCTTTGCTATCAACGATACCTCCTATTTTGATATCATCCGCTAACCATGCCTTATCCGTTCACAACCAAATCCCTGAAGCACATCATTTGTAATAGGTTTCTAGTTTAAGAAACAACCTTCGACCATCAACCTCTGCTTCCTACCCACAGAGCCAATTCTGAATCCAATTAGCTAGCTCTTCCTCAATTCCATATGACATAACCTTCCAGATTGGCGTGGAATGTGGGATCTCGTCAAAGGCCTTGCTAAAGTTGATATAGACAATCCTATTGCCCTAATCTCATCCATCTCTTGGTTACCTCGTCAAAAAACTCTACAAGATCCATTAGATATGACTTCCCAAGCACAAAGCCGTGGTGACTATCCCTAATCAGACCTTGATTATCCAAATGTTGGTAAATCCTGTCCCTCAGAATCCTCTCCAATAACTTACTCACCACTGATGTCAGACTCACAACTTGTAATTGCTTGGTTTGTCTTTGCTATCCTTCTTAAACAACTGGACAACATTAGTCATTCTCCAATCTTCTGGAACTTCGTCAGTGGAAAGAGATGAAGCAAATATCTCTGCAAGGGCCTCTGCAATCTCTTCCCTAACTTCCTACAAGATCATGATGTCAGGAGTCAACAGTACAAGGATTTCTCCACATTGATCCACTTATGTTTGATGAAAACATTGCAGCATCACTGGTAGACAGGGTCGTAAAGAAGGCATTTGGTGCCCAGAAATTGTTCTTGACTGCATGTTAATTCAATATTTACCTCAAAGTGTTCAATCAAAATCTCCTTAAATGTTTCATTTCAAAAATGATTCTTAGAGGATAATGGCTTATTTTAAAACAAATTTACAGCACGTTGCAGTTTCAAAGCTGAGTTCCAAAAGACATTTTTTTAGTTCGAAAATAGTGAATATTCAGGGCCAGGATTTTATTCCTCCACCTTCTCCCATGGTGAGTTCTGGGCAAAGTGAGGCGGGGGGGGGGGGGGGGGGGGGGGGGGGGGGGGGGGGGGGGGGGGTGGTGGTTTGTTGGGTAAAAGCATGAAAGTGCATAAACAGAAATCCCTCCGTGTTTCAGCCCATTGAACTAGTTATAGTTTTATGTTGGGGTTTTAGGCCTCAGGTGGATTCCTGTCCCTTTCCAAGGATGCACTGCTTTTTGGCAATCAGTGTTTGCTAGAATGTAAAATGGCATCAGGGCTGCTGCATCCAGCAAGAATGTATTTCCCACTGACTCTGGAGGGAAAGGGCTAAACCTGAATAGGTCCAGCATGCTGGGCAAGGAAGCAAATGTTCATATTAATTATGAATCCATAGCAACTTGCATATAGTGTACTGGATTATGCAAACTTGCCTTGAAAAATGGTGCAGTATGAAATAATCGTAAAATAACACTCAAAAAAGCAAATGGATTATTCTTTAGCCTATGATAATTTAGGTTAGCCTATCTGCCAGTAAAATGGTGAGTTAACATATTTGCATTTTAATGAATTTGGTAGTAGGGAGAGCACACCGGAGGGTGTCCCCCTTCATAATAAGTACTCCTGCTTGAGTACTACTGGGGAGGACAACTCGTCCGAGGGAGGCAGCAGTGGCCTGCTCTCTAAACCTGAACCAGTACGCCAAAAATCTAAGGAAGAGAGAGGCAAGGCGATACTAATAGGGGACTCCACTGTGAGGGGTTCAGACAGGCGTTTTTGTGGACACAGGCGAGAGTCGCGGATGGTGGTTTGTCTTCCTGGAGCTGGGATCCGGGATGTTTCTGGACACTTCTCAGACATCCTGAAAGGGGAGGGTGAGGAACCTGAAGTTGTGGTGCATATAGGTACTGTAGACATAGGCAGGAAGAAGGAGGCAGTCATCAAAAGGGATTATAGGGAACTGGGTAGGAAGCTGAGGAAGAGAAAAGCGAAGGTAGTAATTTCAGGATTGCTGCCTGCGCCTCGGGAGAATGAGAGCAGGATTCAAATGAGGTGGAGGATGAATGCATGGCTGAGGGACTGGAGCAGGGGGCAGGGATTCAGGTTCATAGATCATTGGGACCTCTTTAGGGGCAGGCATGACCTGTACAGTAAGGACGGGTGGCACTTGAACCCTAGGAGGACTAATATCTTGGCAGGTAGACCAGCTAGGGCTACTGGCAGATCTTTAAACTAGAAAAGCTCGGGGGTGGGAATATAGATGGGACTGTGAATAAGGAGGTTAGTTCCCAGGTAGGGAAGGACTGTAGGCACTCTGAGAGGGTGGAAAAGGGAAATATCCTGACAGAGGGGCTGAGGTGTGTCTATTTTAATGCCAGGAGTGTAGTAAATAAGGTAGATGAGCTCAGGGCGTGGATTGCTGCTTGGGAGTGTGATGTGGTGGCCATTACAAAGACTTGGTTGTCTCAGGGACAGAACTGGGTACTTCAGGTGCCGGGATTCAGATGCTTCAGGAGAGACAGGGTTGGGGGCAAAAGAGGAGGTGGTGTGGCACTGTTGATCAGGGACAGTGTCATGGCTGTAGAGAAGGTGGAAGACGTGGAGGGAATGTCTACGGAGTCTCTGTGGGTGGAAGTTAGGAACAGCAAAGGCTCAATAACTTTGCTGGGTGTATTCTATAGGCCGCCCAATAGCAACAGGGAACTTGAGGTGCAGATAGGGAAACAGATCCTAGACAGATGTAGAAATAACAGGGTTGTCGTGATGGGAGATTTCAATTTCCCAAACATCGACTGGAATATCCCAAGAGTAAGGGTTTTGGATGGTGTGGAGTTTGTTTGGTGTGTTCAGGAAGGTTTCCTGACACAGTACGTGGAAAAGCCTACGAGTGGAGAGGCTGTACTTGACCTGGTGCTTGCTAATGAGCCAGGGCAGGTGTTGGATCTCACGGTAGGTGAGCATCTTGGTAATGGAGATCATAATTCTATCTCTTTCACGATAGCGATGGAAAGAGATAGGATGAGGCAGGCTAGGAAGGTGTATGTCTGGAGTAAGGGGAAATATGAAAACATTAGGCAGGTAATTGGACGTATAAACTGGAAGGAGGTGTTCTTGGGGAAGAGTACAGAAGGAAAATGGCATATTTTCAAGGAATGTTTGTCTGGGGCACTGCAAGACAACATTCCGAGGAGTCAAGGAGGTTCTGGTAGGACGCGGGAACCGTGGTGCATGAAGGTAGTGGTGAACCTAGTTAGGAAGAAAAAAAAGTATATAAAAGATTCAGAGAGCTAGAGGATGTTAGGGATCTAGAGGAGTATAAAGTGTATAGAAGGGAACTTAAAAAGGAAATTAGGAGAGCCAGAAGGGGTCATGAGAAGGCCTTGGCAGGTAAGATTAAGGAGAATCCCAAGGCCTTCTACAAATATGTGAAAAGTAAAAGGATGAGAAAAGAAGGGATAGGGCCTGTAAAAGGTGTAGGGGGAAAAGTCTGTGTGAATCCGGAAGAAATGGCAGAGGTGCTTAACGAGTATTTTGCCTCGGTATTCATGGTGGAAAGTGAACTGGGAGATTGCACTGCAGGTTTGAGGCATACTGAAAAGATTGAGTATGTGGATGTTAGGAAAGAAGATGTGTTAGAACATAGAACATAGAACACTACAGCACAAACAGGCCCTTCGGCCCACAAGTTGTGCCGAACACATCAAAAACCTACCCAGCCATAGACCTATCTATAACCCCCAATCCCACTGGATCCCATATACTCATCCAGAAGTCTTTTAAAAGACCCCAGCGAGTTCACCTCGACCACCACCGACAGCAGCCGATTCCATTCACTCACCACCCTCTAAGTGAAAAACTTTCCCCTAGCATCCCCTCTGTACTTTCTTCCCTGCACCTTAAATCTGTGCCCTCTCGTCGCGACCATTTCAGCCCTGGGAAATAGTCTCTGAGAGTCCACCCTATCTAATCCTCTCAACATCTGTAAACCTCTATCAGGTCGCCTCTCAACCTTCGTCTCTCCAGGGAGAACAGTCCCAGCTCCCTCAACCTGTCTTCATAAGGCATGCCTCCCAATCCAGCAACATCCTTGTAAATCTCCTCTGCACCCTTTCAATAGCTTCCACGTCCTTCCTATAATGAGGCGACCAGAACTGCGCACAGTACTCCAAGTGTGGTCTGACAAGGGTCCTATAAAGCTGCAGCATTACTTCCTGACTCCTGAACTCAATCCCTCGATGAATGAAGGCCAGTACACTGTAAGCTTTCTTAACCACATCCTCCACCTGGGAGGCCGATTTGAGAGTCTTATGGACCCCGACCCCAAGATCCCTCTGCTCTTCCACACAGCTAAGACTCCTACCTTTGATAGTGTACTCATTCATCCCGTTGGATCTGCCAAAATGGACCACAACACATTTATCCGCGTTGAAGTTGATGTGTTAGACCTGTTAAATTCTATCAAGATAGACAAGTTGCCAGGACCAGATGGGATGTACCCCAGGTTATTGTAGGAGGTGAGGGAAGTGGTTGCAGAGCCCCTGGCGATGATATTTGCGTCGTCCATGGAAACGGGAGAGGTTCCGGAGGATTGGAGGATTGCGGATGTGGTTCCTACCTTTAAGAAAGGGAACAGGGATAGTCCAGGAAATTACTGACCGGTGAGTCTGACTTCAGTGGTTAGTAAGCTGATGGAGAAGCTTCTGAGGGATAAGATATATGAACATTTGGAGAAGTTTGGACTGATTAGAAATAGTCAGCATGGTTTTGTCAAGGGTAGGTCATGCCTTACAAGCCTAGTTGGGTTCTTTGAAAATGTAACTGAACACATTGACGAAGGAAGGGCGGTGGATGTAGTGTACATGGACTTTAGTAAGGCATTTGATAAGGTCCCCCATGCAAGGCTTCTGGAGAAGGTGAGAGGGCATGGGATCCAAGGGGCTTTGGCCTCGTGGATCCAGAACTGGCTTGCTGGCAGAAGGCAGAGAGTGGTTGTGGATGGGTTTTGTTCTGCATGGAGGTCGGTAATCAGTGGAGTGCCCCAGGGATCTGTTCTGGGACCCCTGCTGTTTGTCATTTTCATAAATGACCTGGATGAGGAAGTGGAGGGATGGGTTAGCAAGTTCGCCGACGATACAAAGGTTGGTGGTGTTGTGGATGGTCTGGAGGGATGCCAAAAGTTGCAGCGGGACATAGACAGGATGCAAGACTGGGTGGAGAAGTGGCAGATGGACTTCAATGTGGATAAATGTGTAGTGGTCCATTTTGGCAGGAATAATGGGATGAAGGAGTACAATATAAGGGGTAGGAGTCTTAGCTGTGTTGTAGAGCAGAAGGATCTCGGGGTCCGGGTCCATAGGACTCTTAAATCAGCCTCACAGGTGGAGGAAATGGTCAAGAAGCGTACGGTATACTGGCCTTCATTAATCGAGGAATAGAGTTTAGGAGTCAGGAGGTAATGATGCAGCTCTATAAGACTCTTGTCAGACCCCAGTTGGAGTATTGTGCGCAGTTGTGGTCGCCTCATTATAGGAAGGATGTAGAGGCTATTGAGAGAGTTCAGAGGAGATTTACAAGGATGCTGCCTGGATTGGGAGGCAGGCCTTATGAAGATAGGTTGAGGGAGCTGGGACTCTTCTCACTGGGGAGACGTAGGTTGAGAGGCAACCTGATAGAGGTTTATAAAATGTTGAGAGGAATAGATAGGGTGGACTCTCAGAGACTATTTCCCTGAGCTGAAATGGTCATTATGAGAGGACACAGATTTAAGGTGCAGGGAAGCAAATAGAAAGGAGATGTCAGGGGTAAGTTTTTCACTCAGAGGGTGGTGAGTGAATGGAACTGACTGAGGCAAATTCACTGGATTCAGAGGACAGTCTTTTAAAAGACTTCTGGATGAGTATATGGAAAAGAATAGGATAGGGGGTTATAGATAGGTCTGTGGATTGGTAGATGTGATCGGCGCAACTCGTGGGCCGAAGGGCCTGTTTATGCTGTATTGTTCTATTTTCTATGACCACAATCCCACTCAGGCCCTATTCCCATAACCTCACAAATTTACCCTGCTAATCCCCCTGAAACTAAGGTCAATTCAGCTTGGCCAATCAACCAAACACGCACATCTTTGGACTGTGGGAGGAAACTGGAGCACCTGGGGATTCCACAGACATAGGGAAAATGTGCAAACTCCACACAGTTACCCGAGGCCGGAATTCCCTCTCTTATCATCATATCCTAAAGTTTACACTTTTATTCAACAATTAAAGTATACAATGGCCTCAGTAATGTTTAAATAAACTGTAGAATGTAAGCATTTATTGTGTGCTAATGTTATTTAAAAGATTGAAGATGCTTGAAAACAAAAATATAAATTATTTAGTAGCTCTCTACTGTGCATAAAAATCATGTAAAAGAGGTCAGATTACTTGATCTATTACATTAATAAACATCAAAGCAACAATAAAATGTATGACAGAACCTGGTACTGGAGCAGAGACAAGTAAAATAGCCTACAATACCTTAAGTGAAAAATTGAAAGGCATAGTCATTTTACTGTAATCAAAATTCCACTAACAATTCTTTTTAATTTCTGATAATACTGATGCATGAGGTGGAATTGTTCACTCAAGTACTACTGTGGTGTTTTTATTTCCCATAGACTTTAGTAATAAAATCATTGGCATAAACTATGTTGTACAGGACAATTGTTGAGAGATCAGTGCTGCTAGAATGTACACACCACTGATGAGCCAAGTAGGACACACCTAATTAAAGCTACTAGGCCACTCATTAACTATCAAATGTAGCTTTCAAATAGTTTAAAATGGGAATATTTTGTGACTCCAGCTGTGGAGTGCACAATAATATTCGTTAATGAGGCACATCAAATATTTGGTACTGGAGCACAGAAAAATGAGAGAGAAAGACACGCCTCAGTGGCAAAGCTTATAAGCTCCAGTGGACAATGCTATGAACTGAATGTAATAATATCCGCAGGGGTGCATGCGAATATTGAATATCAAATGTTCTGAACACAAAATAAAAGTGTGTTACATACACAAAGGCTGTAGAAGAGCTGCAGTAAAATATTTTCAAACATAGAAAAATTGACATTAATGTGAATTACCTCAACAAGTCACGCATGGAACTGCTGGGAAATTTTATATTACAGAATATGTATCTAAACAACTTTTCTCAGTAGAAATGTTAGAAATAATGGAATACAAAGGTGGAATATAAATGAGACAACAGTTTCAGGACAAGCTATATAAAGAGCTTTGATGAAAGATCATCTTGACTTAAAACGTTGGTTCTATTCTCTCTCCACAGATGCTATCAGGTCTCCTGAGATTTTCCAGCATTTTTTTTGTTGCATATATTAAAAAAATTGATTGGAATTCCAAGTGTATCTGCACATCTCTCTGAATTCCACTAAGAATTAATCACAACATTGGGCAGCAATAATCTAGGAGTTCAGCTAACAAGATTTTTCAAATTGTATTGTACTAAAGCATTATGCCAAAGAAAAATGCTGTACGGTATATGCTAATTGTTGCCTTGAAGTGCAGGTGATGGTCAAATCAATGCAAGCAGCTGTACTTTGCTTACAGCGTGTTGAATTTAGGTAAAAAGACTATCACTTCAAAGTTTGCAAATGACATACAGCTTGGAAATGGAATTAACAATGAATATAGCAGCAGACATCAGGAGTTCATAAGCATACTGATGAAATTGACATGGCTAATGACTAATGCAGACATGTTTCGAATGGTCCCATTTTGGAAGAAAGAATGATAAAAGGCAATATAAGTTAAATGGTATAATTTTAAAGAGACTGCAGGAACAAATAGCGTTTGGATTGTAAGGTGATAAAGAAAGCGTATGGTATGTTAGCCTTCATAGGAAGGGTTATAGAATACAAGAGTAGGAGTCTGATGTTGCAAGTGTATAGAACGTTGGTTAGGCCTCACTTGGAGTACTGCGTCCAGTTCTGGTCGCTGTACTACCGGAAGGATGTGGAGTCCCTGGAGAGAGTGCAGAGGAGATTTACCAGGATGCTGCCTGATATGGAAGGACTGTCTTACGAGGAAAGGTTGAATGTACTGGGGTTGTTTTCCCTTGAAAGACGTCGGCTGAGAGGGGATCTATTAGAGGTATATAAGATTATGAGGGGTATAGATAGAGTAAATGGTGGTAAGCTTTTTCCACCATTAGATTCGGATAGAACGAGGGGTCACGGCCTTTGGGTGAGGGGGGCTATGTATAAGACTAATATTAGAGGGCATTTTTTCCACACAAAGGGTAGTGGGGGTGTGGAGTGCACTACCGAGTAAGGTGGTGGGATCAGGCACGCTAGGGTTGTTTAAGGGTCTCTTGGACAGCCACATGAGCGGTCTGCAGATAGAGGGATATATGAGGACTGTTTAAATACTTTAATTGTGTCCACAGGCTATTCGGTCCACCTTGTTGACCAACAAGGTGCATGCATTCGGCAGGTCGTGCGAGGGCTGCTCCTGGAGGTTACTTCCGGAGTGGCCTAGTGCTTCACATCGTTAGTGTATGCTTAAACTGGACCATCAGATGGGCAACATGACAGCTCAGAGACTATCGCTGTTGCTGTGCAGACACATGGATTTGGGCCTATGTCTGCGGGAGTTTGTGCGTTCTCCCCGTGGTTGCGTGGGTTTTCTCCGGGTGCTCCGGTTTCCTCCCACATCCCAAAAATGTGCTCTTAGGCTGATTGAGTAACAAATTGTCCCTATATTGGTCTCTATATGTCATTAAGACGTTAGGATGGTGGCGCGGGCTCGTTGGGCTGAAGGGCCTGTTTCCCGTGCTGTGTTGTTCTTTGTTCTTTGTTCTTGAAAGTGGCAGGACAGCAAACCAGAACTGTCAAAAAAGCAATGTTTTCCATGGAATCAGGTGTTTCAGTACTCTAATGGGTGCCTGGGCTTTCTGCCAAGAACAAGTAATGAGGCTCAAAGCCAAAAATCCAATACACTGTTGAAATACCTGAGCCCCAGGGAAAACATTTCTGGATTGACAGTTTTGGCTCTCTAATCAATAATGTCAATTGGGCAATACTAATTTACGCAAGATAAAGAGGTTTCAAGTGGTTACAATTTCTACTATTGCTATTTTAAAAGATGTAGATGATTGATATTCTTATTGGGCTTTAGTTAAAAAAAGTAAGTGTAAAATTACCAGTGAATGACTATTTTAAAAGTTTTTTTGCATAACCTAATTTCACAAGAGGATTCATTAGTTCCTTAAAGTGTCAGTGGAAGAATGGGCATGTAAGTACAATAGCTTGATACATGGGTATGTAGAGACATATGGTTGGGAGGGAGGGAGGTGGAGGGGAGTGCAGGGGGGCATACGTTGGCATGGGGCTATTGGAGATGGATGCAGAATATAATTTGGCATGGGGGGAGGGTGAAGAGAACCTTCAGCTCACCTTTGAAAAAGTTTCTGCAGACTATGGTTTACAACACCTGCAAACAGGCCTTGGAATCTGGAAATCGGGGAATGCCCAACATTTATAAAGGGCTGCTTAACCAGCCTGAGTTAGTCCAGCCAGCAAATAGTCCAGATTGACATGCCCTATTCCCACATCCCTTAATCACTTTAAACATTTTGGGAAGTAGAAATGCAGTGGGAGTGCAGTTTGATAAAGCCTTGCCCCAAAATAATCTTGAACATTGACCTAGCTTCTGCCTCAAACACTACTTCAAAAGTGAATATCACAGTATTCAACAGTATTAACACTGTGTAAGGCTTTCCTTCCAATGCACAAAATCTCTCACATCTATTCACGTCCATTGGTTCTGGTATAGGTCCATCAGATATCTTACACAACTTGCTTGTCTCTTCCAAATCTCATCCTTTCATTATTTCGAGCACTTGCATCATTTTACATTCTACACAATTCTTTAAAAAAACAAAGTTTTGTGGGATGCTAAGGAGGAAATTGCAGGTTCCCGAGAAAAGATATTTGTATCATCAGGAGTCACAGGTGAGTGTCTGGCAAATGTTGTGCCCTTGTTTAAAAAGAACTGCATAGAAAAACTTGGGAACTACAGGCTAGTGAGCCTAATGTCTGTTGTGGATAAGTTGTTGGAAAGTATTCTGAGGGACAGGATCTGCAGCATTTAGAGAAGCATAGGACAGTTAGCATGGGTTTGTGAGTAGAAGTTCATGTCTCATAAACTTAATTAAGATTTTTGAAGTGGTAATCAAGAAGGTAGTGCAGTCAATGTTGTCTACATGGACTTTAGCAAGATCTTAGATAAGATACTTCATGGTAGGTTGTTGTATAAGTTTAAATCTCACAAGATCCAGAGTGAGGTAGTCAATTGGATACAATATTGGCTTGATAGAAGACAGGGTGGTTGCACAGAGTTGTTTTTCAAACTGAGGGTCTGTGATCACAGTGTGCCTCAGGGTTCGGTTTGGATCTGCTGTTATTTGTCATTTATGTTAATGATTTGGTTGAGAAAATAGGAGGCATGGTTAGTAAGTTTGCAGATGACATCAAGATTGGGGGCATAATGGGCAGTGAAGAAAGTTATCTTGGATTACAGCGGGATCTTGATCAATTGCGCCAGTGGGCTAATGAAGGGCAGATGGAGTTTAAATAAAATAAATGCGAACTGATGCATTTTGGTAGATCCAACCAGAGCAGAACTTATTTACTTAATGGTAGGGTGTTGGGGAGAGTTATAGAACAAAGATATCAAAGAGTACAGGTATATAACTTCTTGAAAGTGGAGCCACAGACGGACAGGATGGTGAGGAAGGCATTCGGCATGCTTGGTTTCATTGATCAGAACATTGAATACAGGAGTTCGGACATCTTTTTTAAGTTGTACAAGACACTGGTAAGGCCACATTTGGAATACTCTGTATACGTCTGGTCATGCTGTTATAGAAAAGATATTATTAAACTAGAAAGAGCGCAGAAAAGATTTACCAGGATGTTGCTGGGACTTGACGGTTTGAGTTATAAGGAGAGGCTGGATAGACTGGGACTTTTTTCCTTTGACATTAGGAAACTTGGGCATGATCTTATAAAGTTCAATAAAATAATGAGAGGCATAGATAATGTAGATAGTCAACATCTTTTCCCAACAGCAGTCTAAAACTAGAGATCATAGGTTTAAGGTGAAACAGGAAAGATACAAAAGGGTCCATAGGATCAATGTTTTCACACAGAGTATCTGGAACAAGCTGCCAGAGGTAGTAATAGAGGCAGGTGCAATTTTGGCTTTTAAAGCATTTAGACACATATATGGGTGAGATTGGTATAGAATGTAGAACATAGAACACTACAGCACAAACAGGCCCTTCAGCCCACAAGTTGCGCCGATCATATCCCTACCTAATAGGCCAATGTATAACTGTCAATCCCATTAAATCCCATGTACTCATCCAGAAGTCTCTTAAAAGACCCCAATGAGTTCACCTCCACCACCACCAATGGCAGCCGATTCCATTCACCCTCCACCCTCTGAGTGAAAAATTTACCCTTAAATCTTTTCTGTACCTAAGTATAGAGGGATACAGGCCAAATGCAGACAATAGTGACTAACTTAATGGTAAAAACTAGGTGGCATGGACAAGTTCGGTCAAAGGGTCTGATTCTATGCTGTAAACATCTATGACACAGAGTGTAGGAGGGGCGGTGACAGGGAGCGCGAGCGGTGGGACAGGGGCTCGGGGACAGTGGGGTTGGAACTGGAATGTTCGGAAAAAAAAGGAGATCTAATAGAGGTGTACATGATTATGAGGGGTATAGATAGAGTAAACAGGATTAAGCTTTTTCCTAGGATGGACTCGAATAGCACAAGGGGTCACGGACATAGGGTAAGGGGGGTAAGGTAAAATTTGGATGCTAGAGGGAGTTTTTTCACACAGAGGGTGGTGGGGGTATGGAATGCACTGCCAAGTAAAGTGGTGGAGGCAGGTACTCTGGAGTTATTTAAGAAATACTTAGATGGGCACATGAACAGAATGGGAATGGAGGGGTATAGAAAACTGATTTAAAATAGGGATCATGAGCCTTGGGAGTCCCTGGGAAGTGTGTAAATAGATGATGATATTGATGTACTTGTTTTTATCCTACAGGTGCTTTGGTCCACCTTGTTGTCTAACGAGGGGCATACACGCGACGGGTCGTGAAAGGGCTGCTCTTGGATTTTTTTCGAGAGTATCCTAGTGCTTCACGTCATTAGTGTATGCTTGACCTGGACCATTTGATGGGCAACCAACAAATTTGATGGTTCAGTGACCATCACTGTGCTGTGTAGATACATGGATTTGGGCCTGTGTCTGTGGGAGTTTGAGCATTCTCCCCATGCTTGCGTGGGTTTTCTCCGGGAGCTCCGGTTTCCTCCCACGTCCCAAAGGTGTGCTCTTAGGCTAATTGGCAAAATGAATTCTCCCTAAATTGTCTCAAATTTGGTTTTTAATCCATAGATCTATAAACAATGACAGGGATCATGGGTAGAGATGGGAGCATTGGGCCGAAGGGCCTATTTCCCGTGCTGTTTTGTTCTTTGTTCTTTGACTCTATAAATATTGTCATATTTGAATTTCTTCGTATCAACTAGCAATGATCAGTCAATCTACATTTATCCCACTCATTTATGTCAATATCCTCCCTACTGAGTTTAGCCAATCATTGCATATTTTATTCAAAGGAATTTTATTAAAGTCTTATATAGGGTCATTACTTACCTCTTGGCTTTTACATTCTATACCTCGTGATGAAACCTAGAATTCCATTACCTTTTTATAGCATTACGAACCTAAAGTACTGTGAACCACTGTCCCTAAATCCCTCAGCACTAAGCCTACTTCCATTCAGAGTATAATTACTACTGTTATTTTTAATGAAATTGCATCCTTTCACACTCACTAACAGTGAAGTCTACCTGCTATTTTGTTAGCCCATTCCTTTCAAATCAGTATTCACTGAACTTTGTGATCTTGTGGAAAATCAAATTACAAGAAAATATATCTAATATACTCATTACATATCCACAAATAGAATAAGTAGCACCGTATTCCTTTTGAATGGTGTTCTTTCCTTGACGTCAGCAAGGAAAACAGTCAGAAAACAGAGATTTCAAGCATCTTTCACTAGAGTGCAACAAAATGACACCCCATTGCAGGATAACTCTCCAGGTTTTGACAGATTCCTTCATCATCAGGAGAAATATACAGAATTCAATACTCAAGTATAAATATTTCAAGTATATTGATGTATACAAGAATATACTTAGCAGAATAGCCAGTTAACTCAGGATTAACTCATTGGTGCAAAGGTAGAAAATAAGGAATATTTTTCTGATTATTTTTACTTTCATTTGTGCTTTTTTTGGACCACACAATAGACTGTTGTTGGTTTAAAAGTACAATTTAAAATAAACCTTGTTGCAGCTTTTTTAAAGAAAGAAGGGAAGGAGGACATTAAAAAGAAATATATTTGAATTGTTGTCATGCTTAAACAAACAAACAGATCAGTCAATTTGCATCTAGCAATGTCCTAAAACAAACAAAGAAATGAAAGACCAGTCAGCTGTCAAATCTGTATTTGGATTCCAAGCTACAAAATAGCAATTTGTTTTCAGATGTAGTAGACTATGGTACTAAAGGGTGCCAAGCGACTCTCTATTCTCCATGATACTTTGCCTAAAAGACTAATCATCACGATAATCTATGGATATGTTCAGAGATGTTTATGCACAAAATACTTATGACTCTAACTTGCCTGAAAAATTACAAATATGTTAGTGGTGTCCTAGTTCAATGGTAAACATTAGGCTGTTGATGATGGTGACTCAGTGAGGATAATCATAGAACAGAATAAAATCATAGAATCTCTGCAGTGCAGAAGGAGGCCATTCAGCCCATTGAGTCTGCATCGAGTCTCCAGCAAAGCGTTTTATCTAGACCCTATCCCCATAACCCCATGTATTTAGCCTACTAATCCCTCTAACTTTCACATATTTGGACACTAAGAGGCAATTTAACATGGTCAATACATCTAACCGACATATATTTGAACATAAGAAATAGGAGCAGGTGTAGGCTATCTAGCCCCATTCAATAAGATCAAGACTGATCTGCAGTGGATCAGTTTCACTTCCCCACTTTCTCCCTACAAGCCTTAATTCCCTTGTCCATCAGAAATCTATCTACCTGTGACTTAAATATATTCAATGAGGTAGTCTCCACCACTTCAATGGGCAGAGAATTCCAGAGATTCACCACCCTTTGAGGGAAGAAGTTCCTCCTCAACTCCACTCTAAATGGCACCCCCCTTATTCTGAGGCTGTGCTCTCAAGTTCTGTTTTTCTTTCTAAATGGAAAGAATCTCTCAACCTTGAACACACTAAGAGTCAATTTAGCAAGGCTAACTTGCACATCTTTGAATGTCAAGGGTCGATAATTATTCCTTCTTGTTGGAATTGGTCATTGTCTGGCACTTGTGTGGTATGAATGTTACTTGTCTCTTATTATGGATTACAACCCAATAACCACAACAATCTTCCTTTGTGCAAGGTATAAGTCCAACCACTGGGAGTTGTTCTATCGATTCCTATTATACTCAATTTTGCTACAGCTCCTTGATGCCACTTTCAGTCAAATATTGCCTTGATTCAAGGGCAATCAGTCCAATCTCAACTCTGGAATTAGCATTTTTATCCATGTTTTAACTAAGACAGTAATAAGGTCTGGGATGAAATGGTAGAACCCAAACTGAGCATTAGTGAGAAAGATATTGGTAAGTGTCACTTGGTGGCATGATCAACAACCTCTTCCATCACTTTGCTGATGATTGCACGTAGACTAGATTAGACTTTGTGTCTAGTTTGTCGGTAGGACAAAGCAGACAAGGAAGTATTTGTGTCACTTCTAATGAAAGGTTATTTCCCTGAAATGTTAACTCTGTTTCTCAGATGCTGAGTAGTTGAGTATTTCCAGCATTGCGTCTTTATTTCATACAAACATACAAATATATGAATTAGGAGCAGGAGTAGGCCATTTCACTTCTCAAAACTACTCAGCCATTTAATAAGATCATGTCAGATCTGATTGTAACCTCAACCTCACATATCTGCCTATACCCAATAACTTTTCATTCCCTTATTAATAAACTGTACAGCTCTGTCTTAAAAATATTCAAAGACTCTTCTTCTAAAAGTTCTCCTCTCTGTCTTCAATGAACAACCTCTTGTTTTCAACAGCGATCCCTAGTTCTAGATTTTCCAACAAGAGGAAATATCCGCTCCACATCCACCCTGTCAATAATCCTCAGGGTCTTAAAGGTTTTGATTAAGTAGCCTCTTACCCTTTAAGCTCTTATGAATATAAATCTAATGGTCATGATCTTACTGGCTCATCTTGCTGGTGGATCAGCAAGGTGAGCTGCTAAGATAGAGTGAGAGGTGAAAAATCAGGGTCACACGCAGTTCTTTTGCTTCTTGTGATCTTACGGACACTGATTTTCCAGCGAAATTGGCTTCACACCTCAAGGGTGCAAAGCCGATTTCAATATTTATGACATGGGTGGCAAGGTGGCACAATGGTTAGCACTGGTGCCTCATGGTGCCAGAGACCCAGCTTTAATTCCTTTCACCTGAACCCTCACTAACAGTGAGAACTCGTGAAATGAGTGGCAAGAGCAAGAAGAGCAACTTTGAGTGGCAGAGATAAGTCATACGCTGAAGAGGTAGCAAAAAAGAAGATTGTTGAGAGGGCAAGTTGGCGAGAGACTGGGTTGGTGAAAGGGAGAGTTAGCAGCAACTGAGAGGGCCAGCAAGTAGGATGGTTTGCGAGAGGGATGTTGGTAAGAGTGAAGGTCGGGGAGAGGGAAGGTTAGCAAGATGGACGATTGGCAAGAAGGAAGGTTAACAATGACCAGGAGGGTTGAGAGTGACCTGGCCAATCAGTGAGAGGGGAGGGTCAGAGAGCAGATGTGTTCTCTCCAGAATCGTGACAATTGAGTCAAGCACTCCTATATCAAAGCTAGTGTGAAGCAACTTTAAAACAAAATTCCTGACACTAAATGTGAACACAAGCCCTATAACTGACCAACATTAAAGAGAAACAACTTGAACTAAGATAACATAAAATGTAGACTTCGAACCCTATTTTACCACTGCGTCTCAAAAAATGTGGTAAAGAACAAAGAACAAAGTTGGGTGTGAGGCCATTAACGTGATCTGCGCCCAAGTCCACGTAGATGACCGTTTTACCAAAATCCGGGAATGGGCGAACAGCGATTTAAATGTATTTGCATGTATTCCAATTGAATTAATGAACTATCCACCCAATTTTATCGTATTTCCCCCTTCACCTGAGGCCAGATCGTTGTCTGGTTGGAGGGGGAGAAAGTGGCAGGTCAGATGTATCTTTGGTGGGGAGGGGAGAGGGGAGGCCCAATCGTTGTCTGAGGCGGGGAGGAGGTTGGTCATTGTCTGGTCGGGGGGAAGGGGGGTGTTGATCATTTTTTCTGGTGGTGGAGTGGAGAAGGGCTGATCATTGTCTGGTGGGAAGGGAGGAGGAGGCAGTTGAGATGTTCGTCTGGGGAGGGGGCAGAAGTGGGGTGGAAACAGTGAATGAGGCCAGATTGTTCTGGGGGAGGGGGGGAGGTGGGATGTAAGGCCAGATCGTTCTCTGAGGAGGGAGGGGGTGAGTGAGGCCAGATAATTTTCTGAGTGGGGGGCAGGTGAGTGAGGCCAGACTATTCTCTGGGGGAGGGAGATTGAGGCCAGATCATTCTCTTAGGGGAAGGGGAACAAGGAAGTGGGTAAGATGTATGTCTGGGTGGATGGAGGGTGTGCAATGTGGGGAGGCCTGATTGCTCACTGGTTGGGGCAGGAGGCAGATGGATCTCTGGTGGGGAGGGTGGGCGCAGGGGGTCCGCTGCCACTCTGCGGGTGATATGTGAGGGGAAGGGGGCCAAGGGTCGTGACCAGTCTGGGTAGCGCGGTGGGGGAGGGGGACATGAAGAAGACAGTGATGTCTTGTTGGCCAGCGCTTCTGTTTTTCATCCCTGGGCTCCTTTCTCCGCTTTCTGTGGCCCGAGAGCAATCTGATGGGGGAGGGGTGTTTAAATTTTTTTCCAATTGCGCATGCGCAGTTCAGAGCTCCGATCATTTTGGGTGTGCCAAGCCTCATCCACAGTGTGAATGGGACTTGCGATTTTTTTTCAGGCTGAGCACATATGGAGGTATCTGAAAGCAGGTTTCTAAGTCGCAGCTGAATTACGCCCAAATTCAGCACTTAGAATGAAAGTGTTAAAACTTGGCCGTTACTGTAACTGTTTGAGTTCTAATTGCTGTGAAGACATATCCCACATTAATATACTGCAGCAAAATAGTGACAAAGTGTTCACACAACTCATTTTAGAGATAAAGCTGCAGCTACAATGATTCCAACCCTGATTCATTTTATCACCCCTACAAAAATTAATAGTGGTGGTATTTTCTGCTTCTGTTTTCAAGGAGTGGGATCAGTGGCAGAGGCAAACAACGTCCTAAGTGTCAACAATACCTTTATGCTGGTGGGATTTTTCGTTACAATTGTCCTATCCCCCATCAATGTCATAAGAGATAATGGGATCCCCACTGGAATTTATCTAAAAATAATTATAAGGCCTTTATGTCTGATAGACTCCCCATGTTAAATTGTCCATTTATATTGGCATGAGGGTCATGCCCTGGCATTACCCTGGAGGCCAGTGGTTTCCATCCTGTTTTTCCTGCCTGCTGCGCCACTCTGCAAAAAAAATGAGAAAACTCTGCCAGTGAGTAACATTAAATAATTGACTCCTTATGATAAATTAAGCCAACATGGATCTTTTGGATTATGATAGCTATCGTTCCAAAAATACAGTGATTCTGTCGAAAGTGGGAGAATGCACATCTTAGGTTTCACCATCAATAGGCATCATCTTTGTGAAAAAAATAGAGAATCATTTTACTGTTAAACATTAGATCCACTTATTTCACTGCACCAGATAGTGACTGAGTATAAGAATTTACATGCCACTAACAAAGAATGGATAAAGCTGGAAATACACAGCAAGTCAGCAAACATACATGGAAAAAGAACAGAATTAATGTATCAGGTCAACCTTTCATCAGAACATTTCTAACAAAGGGTTAACTACCTGAATTGTTAAGATTATTTGATTATTGTATCATCACTGGACCTGAAACCCAAGGTCATGCTCTGAAGCTCCAGCATTGAATCCCACCATGTAGAGAGTGGAAATTGAATTCAGTAAATATCTGGAATTAAAAGCTTAATGATGACCATAAAACCATTGTCATAAAAACCTATCTGATTCATTAATGTTACTCATTAATACCCTATTAATACCATTCAGAAATAGCAAATTCAGCCAAAATCTTCCTTTGTAACATATAGAAACATAGAAGATAGAAGCAGAAGGAGGCCATTTGGTCCTTCGAGCCTGCTCCACTATTTATTCAATCATGGTTTGATCATACTATTTGATCAATCATGGTTGATCATACAACTCGGTAGTCTAATCCTGCTTTTTCCCATGATCTTTAATCCCATTTGCCCTAAGTACTATATCCAGCCACCTCTTGAATATATTCATCGTTTTGGCATCAACCACTTCCTGTGAAATAAATCCCACAGCCTCACCATCCTTTTGGTGAAGAAATACCTCCTCACCTCCATCCTAAATGGTCTACCCTAAATCCTCAGACTGTGACCCTGGTTCTGGACACCCTCCCCCCCCCACTCCATCAGGAACATCCTCCCTGCATCTATCCTGCCTAATCCTGTTAGAATTTTATAAATCTATGGATGTATGTTCTCAGTTGCAGTCCCAGTTTAGTCCTTTGGGACTCAGCCAGTAGTGATGCTACCAAGCCACTTTTGCTGTTGGACATTGAAGTCCCCCCCAGACTATATATTGAATACTTGCCACCCTCAGTGCTTCCTAATGAACTAAGGGTGTGAAGGTATGTGGCAATCAGCAGGAGGTTTCCTTGCCCACGTTTGACTTAATGCCATTACACTTCATAGGATCTGGAGCTGATGTTAATGACTGCTGAAGCAACTCCTCCCAGTTGTATTCCACTGTTCTGCCACCTCTGCTAGATTTGTCCTTCGGTGGACAGATCATAGTCAGGGATGGTGATTCCCCCTAACCTACACATCATTGAAAAAAGAAAATTATAGCACAGGAATAGACCTTTGAAATGGGACGTTGTGAGTTGTACAGACTCCCTGGACTGCAATGAGAATCCATTTTTGTTGTTGTACTAGAGCTTATGCACACACTCATCTAGACTGATCTTGCACAAGCTGAGGAGTAAAGCACAATTTTTTTTTGGTGTATTACATCCATTGACATGCAGAGATTAATGGAATAGTACCATATAAAAGGAGGCCACCATGCAACTCAGAAGTAGGGACTGGGAAACATGTCTCCTGAGTGCTAATGGCCATGAGGCTCTCAGTTTGGACAAGGTCCGTATGTTTTACTGTGACAGTAAGTCTCTCCTCTGTACTCCTTTTAGAGATTTGCTCTAATCAGAAATTCCCAGTCATAATTTAAATAGAATCAGTAGTTTTCCATCAAAGTCTTATTTGATGTGGAGGAATATTAGTGTAGCTAATTGACATCTTGCTTGTGGTGTCATGGGCAATCACCTGGATTTTGCATAGGTATATGAGGACAGAACTATGAGTTTTTACTATCATTACTACACTCAAACTGATAGAAACTTTTGTTGCTCTTGCACATGCAGTTACACGTAAAAATCAAAAAATTGCTGTCAGTGATTCTATATTTCTCCAGAGGATGCACATTGGAGGCACATATCTCATAGCCCTGTCAGACTGAAATTGATGGAAAATCTATGAATTGATTAGAATTTAGACTCTTACACCTTTAGTCTTGCATTAAAAATCTTTGAAAAAAAAGTTCAATTAGATATAACTGGGCTTTAAATCATGTATTAAAAGTTAAACACCCCAGCCTTCAAAAGTTAATCTTATATTTGTGGAATATTTCATTTCTCTGTTATGTTAAAAATACACATTTTGAAAATAAGAAAACTTAAAAGTTTGTTTACTTTTATTTTTCTTCTATTCTGATCCAATCATATTAGAATCCAATTTATTTGGTATGTCTGTAAATTTAAATGAAAAGTATGGATAAAGTACTTTAAACCTTCAGATTGATTCTATAAGTGCAATTTTCTGGCCATATCCTCTGGCAGGATCTTCCAGTTCTCCCGTGGCAACAGGTGTGAACACTGGGAAAGCCCATTGATAGCGGCAGAGCCAGAAGATCTCGCTGCCAATCAATGGCAGGCCATCTCTGCTGCCACAAAATATGCCGCGGGAGCAAGTCAGGTCTTGCTGACATCGCTGCTGCTATTATGTTAGAAGGTCCTCTTGACACGAGATTTGAATTGCTGTCGGGAAAAGACAGGTCGAGGCCACAGAGGTCACTGGATTGGGACCAAATCATAATAGATAAATTCTGAACCTTTCAACTGAATGAGGAATTATTGCAATGCAGCACTAAAGTGGAAACCAAAATGAAAACTTTACTGAATCCACTTCTGTACAAGTTAATTTGGTTTCACTTGCAAATATTTGAATATAAATAATTAAAAATAAATAAACCAAAAGGTGGAATTCTCCCAATAAAGTTCTAAGGCCGGAATTTTCCAGCCGTTCATGCCCCACCTCTGCTGCCAAGGAGAATAGAGAATTTTCTCTCAATGAAATCTCCATTCATTGCAGCGGGGCTAGAGAATCCCAGCTGCAGGCTGGGTCAGGGAATATGGCTCTAAGTGTTGTTCCCAGCAGAGAAACCAGTGGGATTGTCGATTCAGTTTGCAATTCAACCAGTAGCCAGTGGTATGATGGTACCGTCTCTAGATTAAAAACAAAAGATGCAAAACAAGATCTAGCAACCTGGGTTCAAATTCCACCAAGACAGATGATTAAATTTAAACTTAGTTTGAAAAAATCTCAAAATAAAAGTCTAATGATGCCCATAAAACCACTGCTGATTGTTGTAAAAACCCATATGGTTCAATAAGGAAGGAAATCTACCGTTCTTACCTGATCTAGCCCAATGTGACTGCAGACTCACACAATGTAGTTGACTCATACTTGTCCCCCTCAAAGGCAATTAGGAATGGGCAATAAATGCTGGCATGTCCCATGAATGAAACAAAAATTGAAATTTTTTTCAGAGTGTAGGTACGAAAACGCCAAGACAAGCTCCTCAAACCCTTTAAAAATTGGCAAACATACAACTCCTGCACTCATCAGCTGAAACCACTCACTGATTTCAGTTGCACCCTGATTAAGTGAGCAACACCCCCCTTTGTGGCCCCGTCTTCAGGTCACCTGCCCTTTGAAGCCATCCTTCACCTCCCACCCCACAGGTTTAGGTACTGCCAGATTGTCACTGTCAGAGTGGCGGGGGCAGTGCCAAGACAATACCCAGCCATTTTCCCGACCGCTCAGAGGTTTCAATGGGCTCTAAGCCCCCACTAGCATGGCCATCACAACTGGTTTTTGCTGCCCCTAAGAGTTGGTGAGTTCCAGGGGTAGAGAAAATTGGCTTCAAACTGGCAATAACCACTAGAAATCTCCAAACTCATCCAAGTCTGGGATTCTCTGGTGTCATTGCAGTGAATGAAGTTCTGGCTGAATGACTAATTCTTCATTGTTGCTGGTAACAGAGGTGGAGTGAAAAAGATGAGAGAATCCCACCTGGCATATTTAAATTATCATTTACATATGCTGGTATGGTTCATGCCCTTGCTGTCATAGACCAAATTATGCCAGCATGCAGGAGCTGGGAAAATCCTAAATGGGGTTCTTCCTGGCAATGAATGTGCTATGGCTCTTCACCCATGATTCTCCAACCCCAGTGTGATCTGCACAAGTGTATGGGGCCAGAGAATCATCCCCAGAGGCTTCTTCATTAGATTGATGGAATTGACAGTTCATACAATTTTCAATCCTACAATGGCAGATCTCCAGCCTTTAGTTTGTATTAAATTCTGTGAATTTCTTTGTCATTAAGTAGAAGAGTGGAGTAGCAGAATTATTTTGAGTGTTGAACAATCTGGGCAAAAAGAGAGTTTAATGCACACAAGTTCACTGTTAAATCATACATTTGGGATGAAATTTTTCTGGCCGTTCTGACTTGCAGGATCTTCCAGTCCTGCTGATGGTGACCCAAAACTGCAATTTTCCCAGCAGCAGAGAATGTGAACAATGGGAAAAGCCATTGGAAGCATTGGGATCAAAGAACCCAGTCACTGCTCATTCTGTGATTCTGTGAACACATTAAGTTTCTATTAAAGCAGTGAAGAAAGAATTTCATGTAGAAACATTAAATGTTCAAGCACTTACATTTCAAAAGTGTAATGGTAATGTCCTTTTTTTTGCTCCCTCTAGTTATTTTTCTTTCAATACCTGCAAGGAAGCATCGAATCTTTGTTCCTCTCAATAAACCATGTAATATGTGCAAATTAATGCTTCTTTGCTTCCCAACTCAACTTGATAAATTAGTGAATAATGTAATTAACAAGCTCCAACAGAATAACTGACAACTGATAGTTATTTCATTAATTTTAAAATGAAATGATAAAACGATTGATAGAATATTAAACTTGGAAAATAATTAAACAGCATTGTTCTTGATACACAGTAATTTATTTCACATCTCTTCTCATACCAAAGATCATTCCAGACAAAGAGCAGTGACAGCAGAAGAGGCTGTATGACCAGGTAGGTGTATGGGAGACGTTTGAGGGGTCAGGCTTATATTAGCACTGTAATGAAGTTACTGTGAAATTCTCCTAATCGTCACACTCTGGCATCTATTCGAGTACACTGAGGGAGAATTTAGCATGGCTAATATTTTAAAGGAACTGCTATGTAATGATTATATTAATGATTTGGATGAGAATATAGAGAGCATGGTTAGTAAGTTTGCAGATGACACTGAGAAAGTTATTTCCAATTGTAACGGGATCTTGATCAATTGGGCCAGCCGGCTGATGAATGGCAGATGGAATTTAGTTTAGACAAATGAAAGATAATGCATTTTGATAGATTGAATCAGGGCAGGACTTACTCAGTTAATGGTAGGGGGCATGGGGAAGAGTTACAGAACAATGAGATCTAGGAGTACATGTTCATAGCTCCTTGAAAGTAGAGTCACAGGTGGACAGAGTGGTGAAGAAAGCATTCAGCATGCTTGGTTTCATCAGTCAGAACATTGAATACAAGAGTTGGAATGTCTTGTTGAAGTTGTACAAGGCATTGGTAAAGCCACACTTGAAATACTATGTGCAATTCTGGTCATCCTATTGTAGAAAGGATATCGTTAAACTAGAAAGAGTGCAGAAAAGATTTACTAGGATGCTACTGGGACTTGATGGATTGAGTTATAAGGAGAGGCTGGATAGATTGGGACCTTTTTCTCTGGAGGTAGGAGATTAAGGAGTGATCTTATAGCATCTAAAAAATAATGAGGGGCAACTGGATAAATTTAGTTTAAGTTTAGTTTAATCAGAGATCGACATGTACTGGCATGCCTCGTGTTTGGCATGCATTGATGGTGAAAGCGAAATAGGAACATTTCTTTATTGTGGAAGAAATTATGCTGTTTTTGAACTTACTAGATAGTCAATAGCTTTTCCCAAAGGTAGGGGAGTCTAAAACTAAAGGCATTGGTTTAAGATGAGAGGGGAGAGATACAAAAACATCCAGAGGGGACTACAGAATTGCTGTAGAATGCTATGTAGATGACTGTTCACTCTGAGACATGTAGATGACTATTCACTCTGGGACAATATTCATTCAACAAAGAACATCATTGAAAAGAATTTGAGCATTGGATCCTGTAGAAAATCATCATCGAAATCTTAGTGCAGAAAGAAGCCATTTGGCCCTTCAAGTCTGCACCGACCACAATCCCACCTAAGCCCATACCTATGGTATGGAAGGACTGTCTGGTATGGAAGGACTGTCTTATGAGGAACGATTAGATAGACTGGGGTTGTTTTCCCTTGAAAGACGTCGGCTTAGAGGGGATCTCATAGAGGTGTATAAGATTATAAGGGGTATAGATAGAGTAAATGGAGGTAAACTTTTTCCGCCTTTAGAAATGGATAGGACGAGGGGTCATGGCCATAGGGTGAGGGGGGCTATGTATAGGACGAATATTAGAGGGCAGTTTTTCACACAAAGGGTAGTGGGGGTGTGGAATGCACTGCCGAGTAAGGTGGTGGGAGCAGGCACGCTGGGGCTGTTTAAGGGTCTCTTGGACAGCCACATGAGCGGTATGCAGATAGAGGGATATATTAGGACTGTTTAACTACAGCTTTTTTCCACAGGTAATTCGGTCCATAATTTGAGCACGCATTCGGCAGGTGGTGCGGGTACAGCTCTTGGATGTTGATTCATGGGTTGCCTGGTACCTCATGTCGTAAATGAGTGCTTTATGTGGACCATCTGAAGGGCACCATGACAGCTCAGAGACTATCGATGTGGCTGTGCAGACACTTGGAATTGGGCCGGTGTCTGCGGGAGTTTGCGCGTTCTCCCCGTGGTTGCGTGGGTTTTCTCCGGGCACTCCGGTTTCCTCCCACAACCCAAAAATTCGCTCTTAGACTGATTGGGAAACAAATTGTCCCTATAGTGAGAATTTTCCATATTAGGAATAATATATATATTATTATATAGGAATAACAAAATAGGATAATGGATTTGCTACTATATAGTTATGACGGCGGCGCGGGCTCGTTGGGCCGAAGGGCCTGTTTCCCGTGCTGTGTTGCTCTTTAAAAAAAAAGCCCGTTCCCATATCCTTATATATTTACCCACTAATTCTTCTAACCTACATATCTCAGGGCACTAAGAGGCAAATTTAGCATGGCCAATCAAACTAACTCATACATCTTTGGACTGTGGGAATAAACCCATACAACCACAAGGAGAATGTGCAAACTCCACACAGACAGTGACCCAAGCCGGGAATCGAACCCAGGTTTCTGGAGCTGTGAAGCAGTAATGCTCACCACTGTGTTGGAAAGATAGGAAATTTTCAATTAAAATGTGTTGACCTAAGTCACCAACTGTTTCACAATATAAACTGTTTATGTTAAGAAATTGTGGATATCCTTGAAGAGGAACACCTTGTTTGTAATGGCTTATAAGAATATGAAAACTAACAATATAATTTTATTTTGTTTTCAAAGTGGGAAAATAAAATTTGGAGTCTGTTAAAGATTGATTGTATAATAAGATAACATACAGAAAAAAAGTCCCATCATTTTGTATCTAAGAATAGTTTTTGCTTGCATATTAGCTTAAAGAAAAGAGGGCAATCTGCAGTATCTAATAGGTTCTGTTGATGGATGTTAAATACCTAGTCATTGAAGGCAATAAGGTGAATAGGCATTGGGTATTGATCAGTTAATTAGACTCAGACATGTATATAAAGAAGAACCATATAACTAAGAGCCAGCCAGCACTGGGGGATTGTCTTTGAGTGGAAAAGCAAGCTCTATGGCGAGCGATGGACAGTCTCCACAAAAACATTCAAGTCTTAGTGTCTTCTTCACAACCAAGCTTATAAGTTTCGTTGACAGGTAAGTAGGAACAGTCAGTCAAAACAAGAAAATAATGATGTTGGCACTACTGTCCAAATGTTGGTCCATCTCAGGGTGTAGTTTAGACTGGCAGAATACCTACAGCACTTTGACACACCTATAACATTTCAATTATTCCCACTCAGAATAAGCTTGGCTATTGTCCTTTACAATACACAGGAGGGCTGGTCAGCCAAATCTGCAACTTCAGCCACATCCCACACAGTTGCCAGTACAACTCTGGATGCTAACATGAATATTCAATAAGAAGTAAATTCAAAAACAGCATAATTTCTTCCACAATAAAGAAATGTTCCTATTTCGCTTTCACTATCAATGCATGCCAAACACGAGGCGTGCCAGTACATGTCGATCTCTGATTAAACTAAACTTAACAAATAATGATAATATGCACATGAATAAAATGAAGCCAATGTAATGTGAAATATTTACAAGTGAAATTTAAATTTGAAAAACACCCGTGCCATCTTTGTATTCTCAATTAGTCTTCTGTCGATGAAAGTGGAGTTTGGTAGGAAAGTTGTGGCAGTGATGAAGAACCTTCCTATTTGTCCAGGGGGCTTTTTAAAGCCCACCTGTATTTGCTGCATTACTAACTAATGAGGGATGGTTGCAAGTGTCTCCCGTGCACAGCACTGGCACTTTAAATTATAATTGTAGTGGCATTGAATCAGCTAGAGAGTGGACGGCACCCACTTCTTTTGTCGTGACGATTGGTCCACCTAATCTAAAATTCTGCATCTGAAATTAATCATAATAGTACCAGCACAATGATGTTATTCAATTCTAAGGAAATGTTTCGAAATAGAAACAAGGAAGGAAGTCAACAGCTGTCTAAATCTGAGGTGGCAAGTGTTCAAAATAATATGACTTCACTAATCTAATGCACTCATTTCACTTTCAGAGAGTCCTTTGCAACTGGACAAAAATAAAAAAAGAAAACATAGGTGTTGGAAACCTGAAATAAAAATAAAATTATGCAGGAAGGGGGGATGAAATTATCATTGGTTTAGCAATCCAAAGACCCAGGATAATGCTCTGGGGGCTGGGTTCAAATCCCATTATGGCAGATGGTGAAATTTGAATTCAATAAAAAAGCCTAATGACTACCATGAAACCAATATTGATTGTCGTAAAAACCCATCCGGTTCACTAACGTCCTTTAGGGAAGGAAACCTGCAGTCCTTATCTAATCTGGCCTATATGTGACTCCAGGTCTATGGCAATGTGATTGACTCTCAATGCCTTCCAAAATGGGGAGCAATTAGGGATGTCAATAAATGCTGGCCCTGTTAATGATGCCCACACACCATAAAAATTAATTTTAAAAATATGCAACAGGTTGATGAGTATTTGAAAGAGAAAGTGAGGTTAACAATTCAAGTGGGTCTTTTTTGAGAAACTAAATAGGCTGGGTTTGTGCCCTTTGGAGTTTAGAAGGCTGAGAGAGGATCTTATAGAAACATATAAGATAATGAAAGGGATGGATAAGGTAGAAGTTGACTGACTTTTCCCGCTTAGCAAAGATAGCAGGACTACAGGACACAGCATCAAGATTGGGGGGAGGGTGTGTGTGTGTGTGTGGTGGTGGTGGTGGGGGTTCAGATCAGAGTTGCGGAGGAGTTTCTTCACGCAAAGGGTGGTGAATCTTTGGAATTCTTTGCCTGATGAGGTGGTGGAGGCTTCCTCGCGGAATATGTTCAAGTCAAGAGTGGATAGGTTTTTGATTGACAAGGGAATTAAGGATTACAGGGAGAAAGCGGGAAAGTGGTACTGAACCACTACAGATCAGCCATGATCTTGTTGAATGGCAGGGCAGGCTCGAGAAGCTGGATGGCCTACTCCTGCTCCTATTTCTTATGTTCTTATGATGACTGACCCATAAAGTTAACCTCTTTTTTGCTCTCAGAATCTATGTGTTAACTGTAATTTTTATAGGTCAGATCAATTGATTTAACCTGTCACTAGCCATGTGCTCAATGGTCTATTTTTAAACAAATGAGAGATGTTTTGCTGTGAAATGCATATTCTTTACTTTGCTGAGAAGGATCGTCAAATGTACTTGATAAGCTATATTTTGCTCTATCAGTGCACTTACTTTTTCACTTTATAAGACTTCTTTTCTCATCTGTCCGTTAAAGGAATGAAGGTGTTTACAGTTGCTCTAGCCAGGGCTGTGCTGTGCTGTGTTTGGATTGGAAAAATTATATTTCAACAAGCACAAACCTATCTTTCATCTACAGTATGATCTTACTTGTCATTCACATCATGCCCTCACTGCAGTGTGGTTGAAGAATTTGGCGGCCAGCCAAATCTCCATTCACTGCAATGGGATGGGAAAAGCCCCCTGGCATAAATGGTGATATGATTCCAGCCTTAGTTTCTTCAGTGGCTCAATGAGTAAATTTCCCACATAGTATGTCAATGAGGCATGAGCAACATCTATGCTGGTTTCTGGATTCTGGAAAGGAGGGACAGAATTCTCCAGTCTCGCCAGATAGCCCACGATGCCCCGCTAAATAAACTGTGAGTCAAAAACTTGGGATTCTCAACAGGCGTGAGGATTCACTCAACCCATCCCACCTTGTCCAAATTGGTTCCCGCCCACAGTAGTAGTAACCCAATAATTATTCAAAACTCCTAATTTCAGTGTTATTAGCGAGCTGGATGGCCCATTCAGCAACTCCTCCACCATGCATCTGCCCTATCTGCCAGAAGTTACACAAGCATAATTTGGTGCTGATTTTCAAAATCAGAGACCTGGTGGCAAGGCATCCAAGGTGGAGCAAGGAGGTAAATGAGCATTTTAAAACTCCTTTGCTTTGCTTAGTGGGGGGTGAAGGTTGTGTGTCTCAACTGGGACAAGTGGGGTTTGTGCTTGAAGAAGAGAATGGTCGTGGTATGGATAGGGAAGCCTTGGCAGATGGCTATTATACATATTGCAGGTAACACCATCCATGTCAGTTTTCTTTGTATCCTCTATCAGTTCTGAACAGTAAGTTCAATATAAACTTCTGCACCAAGACCATGTGGATTCCTGCATACTCCTACCAGTTATCCACTCACAGTCTGGCCTAGTTTTGGCCTTATTGAGAAACCAGAACTCAGGACGGCCCTCTCTTAATTCCCCAATAAACAACAAGTGTCAGTGACCCAGGGCTTCTCTCACTTGAAACCCAACATGAGTGCAGTCAGTTGGAACACTTCATGAAACTTCCCTCATTGATTATCCCACACCAGAGGGGACTTGGAAAGATTAGTGCATACAGGGAAGATGGTCCAATAGCAACTAACAATGTACTGCCAGGGTGGTTGATATTACATAAAAAGCTTCATCACAGAGACAGTCTGGGGATGCTCAATGAAAAATGGTGTTTTCTGCCCCTGTCTAGCAGCTGCTCCCTCCAGTTTCATCCTTATCACACTGGACAACATTAATCCGATTGGAACCGTACTGGATCTTAGCCAAAATTTCGAACGAAACTTGGATTTGAACCAGTAACTGTATCACTCAGTGCAGCACAGCTTTCACCATAGAGGTTCACATCCCTTTTTGAAGGTATCCTTCAATCTGTGGCCTCACTGCAGTGTCTTCATGAGGACAGGTGTGACTGCACACAATAAACAGTTGGTCCACACATTCAGCTGCTGCAGCATACAATAGCATGCAAGCACCCCGCCCTCTCACAGATCCCTCAGGAGACATTGGAAAAAGGACACTAACACTCAATGTTGAACCCTTGTGCTTATTATGTGAGGAGATTGTGAGAACTGAGGTGTTTCAAACCAAGAACCATCCGACAACTCCCTGAGGGGTCCAGGACTTAGTGTCTTCTGTCATTCTTGGAAGGAGCCAAAGTTTTGAGTTGGGGGAAACACTGGAGGAAGAGAATATCACTAATAGAACATTAATTTCCAAGTCATACAGTTGATTGACACTTTTGGCACATCCTTACAATCAATCAAACTGCCCAGGAAAGGTGGAGTGAAACTCACCCGAGAGATTTCACCAGGCATCCTTCCTGGCTTATGAGAACAAGATGTGCTCTCTCTCTCTCATATGTCTGATCTCTCATCCTCCTGGCACTGTCCCTCATTTCTGAGGAGACCACAATCCCCTAGGTGCAACATCAAGTCAAGGGTCAGGACTAGAGGCAGTCACAAATACAGCCATGAGGTGGACACCCTTGGGCCATAAAGTGCTTACCATTTTCACCAGATCATGAAGCATTCCATAGATACTGTGCAGGGAGGGATGATGATGAGTACATGAGGCCATGAAGTAAGATGAGGGGACATGGGGCATCAGCCTTAACCTGCATGGTCACTGGTGTGGACAACAGCTGCTGTAAAGCATTGCTTTACATGGGGGCAGGGGGATGCTCAAAGTTACTTAGCTCCAATCAAACAGGGATGAGGGAAGATTCTACAGTAAAATGATGGATAACATTGCTGACTTCTGTTTCTGTCTCTCTCTTTTTGATGTCCTCACAGATAGAAGATGAATTTTGGTTTAAAGCAAGGCCAACTTGCTTTATTGTTGCCAAGGCACGCAGGAGGGGGGCAAGAGCCTCAGGGACAGCCCAGGCATGACCCCACAGAACAGGAACTGGAGCCAGAAGATCATAGAGCTGTCATAGTGGTTCAGGATGTAGAGATGCTGGCGTTGGACTGGGGTAGTAAGAACTCAGTAAGAATCTAGCAACACCAATTTTAAATCCAACCGATTTATTTGATAGTAAATTTGCGAGCTTTCGACACTCTGTCTTCGTCAGGCAAATGCAGTGTTCTGGTCTGCAATAGCACACATATCAACATAGACAGTCACAGATTGCTGATTAGAATGTGAATCCTTACACCTAAGCTGCTATTCAAGTGTTAAAGTGGCAAACAATGTGTGTGAAGAGAATCCTGAACATTGGTTAGAGAATTGTGTATTTTCTCCAGACAGCACAGTAAGTGAGGTTTTTTGCTAACCCAGGCAAGTTACGGGGGTTACAGATAGTGTGACATGAAGCCAAGATCCCTATTAAGACGGTCCTCATGTGTGCGGAACTTGGCTATCAGTCTCTGCTCAGCGACTCTGCGCTGTCGTGTGTCACAAAGGCCCCCTTGAAGAACATTTACCCACAGGTCGAAGGCTGAATGCCCATGACTGCTGAAGTGTTCGCCCACAGGAAGGGAACTGTTTTGCCTGGTGATTGTTGAGCGATGCTCATTCATCCGCTGTCGTAGTGTCTGCATAGTCTCCCAAATGTACCATGCTTCGGGACATCCTTTCTTGCAACGTATTAGGTAGACAACGTTGGCCGAGTTGCAAGAGTATGTATCGTGTACCTGGTGAATGGTATCCTCACGTTTGATAATGTCATCCATGTCTATGATCTGGCATGTCTTGCAGAGGTTGCTGTGGCAGGGTTGTGTGGTATTGTGGTCACTGTTCTCCTGCAGGTTGGGTAGATTGCTGTGAACAATGATCTATTTGAGGTTGTGCGGTTGTCTGAAAGCAAGAAGTGGGGGGGTGGGGATGGCCCTAGCGAGATGTTCATCGTCATCGATGACATGTTGAAGACTCCAGAGAAGATGTCGTAGCTTCTCCGCTCCGGGGAAGTACTGGACAACAAGGGGTACTCTGTCCACCGTGTCCCGTGTTCGTCTTCTGAGGAGGTCAGTGCGGTTTATCGTTGTGGCACGTCGGAACTGTCGATCGATGAGTCGAGCGCCATATCCTGTTCTCACGAGGGCATCCTTCAGCGTCTGGAGGTGTCTGTCACGATCCTCCTCATCGGAGCAAATTCTGTGTATATGGAGGGCTTGTCCATAGGGAATGGCTTCTTTAACGTGTCTAGGGTGGAAGCTGGAGAAGTGGAGCACTGTGAGGTTGTCTGTCGGTTTGCGGCACAGTGAGGTGCTGAGGTGACCGTCCTTGATGGAGATGCGTGTGTCCAAGAATGCAACTGATTCTGGAGAATAGTCCATGGTGAGTCTGATGGTGGGATGGAACTAGTTGATATCATCATACAGTTGTTTCAATGATTGTTCACCATGAGTCCAAAGGAAAAAGATGTCATCAATGTATCTAGTATATAACCTTGGTTGGAGATCTTGTGTGGTGAAGAAGTCTTGTTCGACCCTGTGCATGAAGATGTTGGCATACTGAGGTGCGAATTTGGTCCCCATGGCTGTTCCGTGTGTCTGGATGAAAAGCTGATTGTTGAAGGTGAAGACATTGTGGTCCAAGATGAAGTGGATGAGTTGTAAAATTGCATCCGGAAACTAGCAGTTGTTGGCATTGAGTACTGAGGCAGTTGCAGCAATACCATCGTCGTGGGGGATATTGGTGTAGAGCGCCGAGACATCCATTGCGACAAGGAGTGTCCCTTGTTCAACTGCTCCATGTGTGCTGCATTTCTGTAGGAAGTCCGTAGTGTCAAGACAAAAGCTGGGGGTTCTTTGTACAATGGGTTTCAGGGTGCCCTCAATATAGCCAGAGAGGTTCTCACACAGGGTCCCATTGCCCGATACGATGGGATGGCCAGGTATGTTTGCCTTGTGTATCTTTGGGAGGCAGTAGAGATCTCCAATGCAGGGAGTACGTGGAATGAGAGCCCGGAGGGTGTTCTGAAGGTCCGGATCAAAGGTTTTGATCAGAGTGTTGAGTTGACGAGTGTATTCTTTGGTCGGATCTGCTGGTAACTGTCTGTAGTGTTTCACATTGTTTAGTTGTCGGTACACTTCTTCACAGTAGTCCGTTCTGTTCAGTATGACGGTGGCGCCTCCTTTGTCTGCTGGTTTGATGACAATGTTGCGGTTGGTCTTGAGAGCACGGATGGCCTTGCTTTGTGCTTGGGTGATGTTCAGGACTGTCTTGTAAGTGCGGTTGATGAATCTGGTGTTCACGCACCTCCTGATGGCTTGGGCATACATGTCCAGTTGGGGGCAGTGGCCTTCCAGAGGAGTCCAATTGGATTCATTCCTCTTTGGTTGCTGCACTGCGGATCCCTCTGTCGGCTGTTCTGGTTCATTAGCTGTCTCATTGAGTCCGCTATTGGCCTCTTGGCGTTTGTGGAAGAACTCACGCAGCCTCATTCGCCTGATGAATTCCTCTGTGTCCGCTGCAAGACTGATGGGGTCCATTTTGGTGGTGGGACAGAAATTGAGCCCTCGGCTGAGAACTTTGATTTCCTCTGATTGAAGTGTGTAGTCCGACAAGTTAACAATGGACCTCCCTGCGGTAGTGTTGTTTTCTACTGTGGTGCCAAGGGAGGCTTGGTTGTTGCTGGTGGCGATGCCGAGTTTTTCAAGTTTTCTGTTCTTGGTGTGCATGTAAATGGTGTAGTTCTAATCAGCATTCTAATCAGCAATCTGTGACTGTCTGTGTTGATATGTGTGCTATTGCAGACCAGAACACTGCATTTACCTGATGAAGACAGAGTGACGAAAGCTCACAAATTTACTATCAAATAAATTGGTTGGATTTAAAATTGGTGTTGCTTGATAGTGGTTCAGGTGCAGCTGCCCATCAGCTGAGAGGAGGGAAAGAATACGGCGGTATCGTAAACCCAGGCCTACAGGAGGCACTGGCACTGAAGAGATGTTAGACAACATGTAGGGAGGCCCTGGCCTAGTGGTAATATCGCTATTAATTCAGAAAGATTATTAATTCAGAAACTCAGCTAATGCTCTGGGGACTCAGGTTCAAATCCCGCCAGGGCAGATGGTGGAATTTGAATTCAAATAAAAATACCTTGAATTAAAAATCTACTTTTGTCTATGAAACCATTGTTGAATATTGTTAAAAATCCATCTGGTTAACTAATGTCCTTTAGGGAAGGAAATTTGCCATCCTTACCTGATCTGGCCTACATGTGACTCCAGAGCCACAGCAATGTAGTTGACAACTGCCCTCTGAAATGACCTAGCAAGCCACTCAGTTCAAAGGCAATTAGGGTTAGACATTAAATGCTGGCCCAGCCAGCAACCCACACATCCCATGATTGAATATAAAAAAAAGTGCCACAGAAAACTATGCCTTCAGAGGAAGATAGTACAGCACCTATGCCAGATTCTAGCACACCTGGCACTGAGAGGAGGAAGAGGACACCTGTTCTCAGAGGATGTAAAAGTCAGGTTGCCCTGTTCTATTTAGCCATTAAATTTTTCCACAGCTCGAGTGAAGACCTATGCGGGATATATTCTGTGCATAGGTGTGTATCCGTTATCCATTATGAACGATCAGGCTTATTAAGCCAGGACCAGGTGAAACAGGATGCCAGACTATAGGATTCAGTGCCATCACCGAGATATCCCAGGTCCACGGGGCAATTGATGGCACCTTTGTCGCCTTTAAAGCACCAACTCAGCATGGTGTTCCTTTCATTAACAGAGGGGGTTCTACTTCCTAAACATACAGCTGGTGTGCAACCACCACATGAATATCATGCATGTCTGTGCATGTTATCATGGGAGTGTGCATGCGCTTACAACTGGAAAACTTAGAAATATCTGGTACCTTTCAGGATCACTCTTAGATGAGGGACTGGCTAGTGTTACCCATCGAGGTCATATCTAATAACGTCTGTGCAAAAAGCCCCTGATCAAGGCACAGAATCTTTGCAATGAGGCCCACTCTGCCACCAGCGGCATTATAGAGCAGTACATAGTCCTTCTAAAGATCTGATTCTGCTTTTTGGATCATACTGATGGGCTCTTCAATATAGCACCAAGAGGATCACAAAGATCATTGTTACTTGCAGTGCACTCCTCAATATTGTGCAGCAGCAAAGAACAAACTTTGACCCACCAAACCTGCACCAACACGTGAGGTCTTTCTAAAGAGCTTTTGCCTCTACACGGTCTGTATTTCTTTATTCTGTACCTTTATAAATGTATGTCAAATGCCTCTTAAACATTGCTTTTGTATTTGCTTCTACTACCATTATCAGTGCATTTCTGTATAAAAAACTTGTCTCTTTAAACCTTAATAACCTTTAAACTTACCTCCTTTTACTTTAAACTTATGTCCTGCAGTGGTTGACATTTTTACCTTGGGAAAAGGACCCCTACCATCCATTCTATTCATAATTTTGTAAACCTCTATCAGGTCACACCTTAGCTTCTGACATTCAAGTCAAAACAAACCAAGTTTGGCCAATCTCTCCTCATAGCTAATACTCTCTAAACCTGGCAATGTCCTGCTAAACATCTGTATCCTTTCTAAAGCCTACACATTCTTCTAGTAGTGTGGCAACTAGAACAGTATGCAGTTTTCCTAATGTGGCCTAACTAAAATATAGCTGCAACATAACTTGCCAATCTTTATACTCAATGCCCTGATGGATGAAGGCAAGCATGTCATGTGCCTTCTTCACCACCTTATCAACTTGTGTTGCCACCTTCAGAGAATGTGGACTTGTACGCCTAGATTCCTATGTATGTTAATACTTCTAAGAGTGCTATTATTTATGATATACTTCATTATTTCATTAACTGTTTTGTAATGGAAACATCATTATCAATTATGAAGTTTAGAAGATAATGTGTTATATTTTAATCCAGTTAAATAAATGGTACCTTCAAACTGAATATTCAAAAGAAACACACTCAGAGTTACAAGCTTTTCACTAAAATTTGAATAAATCACCAGTTTTTGATAAATTTTATAAAGCAATATGTTTGTGACTTTTAAGAAGAGTTTCATGGAGGGTCTTAGGTAAACTATCCCCCTATAATTTTAGGTTCCTTTTTTCATCCACTTGGTTGATATCGGCTGTCCAGGGTAAAGGCCTACTGTCAGCAGCCAGCGACCTCAGGGGTAACAGAGAGCATCCAGACACAAGTTTACACTGCAATCTTCATGTTGGGAAATCTCACAGCCCCCACTTGCTCAAAGTGCAGAGCAAATAAGAATGGGATGAAAAATGGTACTCATTCTCTCCAGTGAATGAAAGCCTTTAACATACCATTCTAACATGTTTCAAGTCATTATTTTGAAGTGATCTAATAAACCATAATATTATCAGTAATTTTAAAAACAAACCAATAAAAATGTAATCCAGTTGATAGCAGCTACTTATATTTACTGAAGACCATACTATCAAGCTATATGGCAAAGATTATCACTTCATTAACCAAGTCAACTTTATTACTAATTGGCTCTTTAAAAAACAATTACAAATTGAGATAGCAAAGCTGCAACAGGTAGCCAAGTTCAAAGACTATTTTTTTGTTTAAGATAATCTTCATTATCAATTGCTGGAAATATTGAAATTTGATGAGATGTCATTGAAGACTGACATTGGATAAACCATTCAGACAGATAGCTAATAAGCTGTGCCAGTATTACACAGATGTGCAACATGAAGTGTAAAATAGCAGTAGTAGATAACATTATTACCAATTCAAGCAAATGGGTTACAATTAGCTCAGAGCTCAGATGAGGACAACTATGTCTTTCCCAGAGGCATCAGACAAGTGTTAACTGTACAATAGCTGTTAAGATCTGACAAGACAAGAGCTGTCTGGGAAACTGACAACTGCTATCTTATCATAGTTACCTTAGCATTGTTGCATAAAGGACAAAGTGGGAATGTAGGTCAATAATGGCATCAACAGCAATGTATTATATTTGAGCAATGGTTTGAATTAATTATGATGCTAATAAAAGTTGGAGATAAAGAAACTCGGCTTTTGGAAGGAGGTTTTCCAATTACTTTCATTTGAATTTGAGGGCCACAGCATTAGTGAAAAAAATGAGTGATAGACAATTGGGTGTCAGTCCTAACTTTCACCTGAATCAGGAATTTGTATGGTCAAGTCCCATTCCAGAGACTTGAATGTTAAATCTAGACTGACACTTCAATGCGGTGAGCGATTGCTGGGCTGTTGGAGGTGGCTCCCACCAACAGTTCCAAAGGAATCATAACAAAAACTTCAACATAAATTTCAATTGTTTTCTAATATGAGTGTGACATTTTCCCCAAATGCCAATTAAGAGAAAAATTCCATCTCAATGGCCTGCTCATCACCGTATGAAATTATTGTTGAATTGACTAACTTTACAAGAGATTGTATTTGACAGGAGTCACTTACAATGGAGGATCGTGGTGCAGTGGGATTGATACTGGACTAGTGATCCAGAAACTGTGAACAATCCTCTGGGGGCCTGGGTTTGAATCCCATTATGGCAGATAGTGATATCTGAATTTAATAAAAAGAAAATCTGGAATTTAATGTTTAATGATGACAACAAAACTATTAATGCCCATTAGGGAAGGAAATCTGCCATTCTTCTCTTGTCAGGACTACATGTGATTCCAGATCTACAGCAACATGGTTGTGAAATGATCAGCAAGCCACTCAATTGAAGGACAGTTAGGAGTGGGCAATGAATGCTGGCCCAGTCAGTGATGTCCAGATATCATGCATTTAAAACAATTCCAGTGAAGAAAGAAAAGAGCAAGCTGTTAATATTGAACAAACATATTTATAAACTTGGGCTCATCATGGAAATAACTTAGTTTTCATATTTCAGGACACATCAATGTATGTATAATTCATTTGATCAGTAAACATTTCTGGAATCTAAATAACATTTAATTCTGAAAACCAACAATCCATTTAAAAACAAATGTGTTTTCCTCCCATCTAAAACCTGATCAGTTCAATTTAGTTAGTCCTGTTTTTTCAAACTTACAGTCGAGGAAGAATATGGACAGACTTAGATCTTAAACTATTTTGCTTGTCTAATTTGCTTCTTGGATGAAGTTTTCCTATCGTGCTGCTCCACAATAATAAATAGGCTTCATCGCTGTCACAGCATCCAAAGGATTTAGTGTTCAACATTATTTAGTGACTGCACTAAATCCATCATTATAAAGGTGTTGGCCATGATTTACCCAATTGCACTCTGGTTTTCCTGCTGGCAGGAGCATTGAGAGTTTGCTACTGGCATTAGCAGTGACAGTTAGGTAGGATTCACTAAAGTTAACCATCTAATTTATGGGTTGTGTAACCAGCCAGCCTGGTTTGACAAAGAAGGGGTACCCACAGGCACCCCATCCCCCAATGGGCATGGTTACACCCACTGGCAGGGGGAGTGCCCCCAACCCCTCAGCACAGAGGGACATCTTTCTTCACAACCTCATTGAAAGAATGAGTCAGCCTCCTCCAATCTCCACAACACAATGCAGGAATGAGAGTGACCTAACATTTCCCCAACCCAGATAAAAAGCCTCACCCTATCACTTCCTCCCCAACAAGTGAGACACTCCAACAAGATCCGCTCAAGCCCTTTCTCTTGGCTGTAACAAGCCAGGTACCTTGGACCAAGGTGGGGGAGGAGGGGGGAGTTGGAGGAGGAGTAGGGAGATAAATGCTGTGCCTATGTGCCGCTGTGCTGCTGCCACGCTACAGAGGGTGAGTCCCCCAAGGGATCTGGGAGTGAACGTATATAGAACAGTACCACACAGGAACAGGCCCTTTGGGCCACAATTTTGTGCCACATATGATGCATTGAGTTGGGTGGGCTCAGGCTAAGGTACTCTTCCCAGAATGGCTTCTTATGGCTGAAGTGCCCCTTCTAGCTCTAAGGAGATGAGCACACTCTTGGTACGATGATCTCAAGCAGATTTTAGTTCAAAATCTTCAATCCTATCAGTACTGTGAAACCTGGAGTGCTTTGATCACTTTGATACCCATGCTCTATGGATATCTAGAAGCCTTCAAAATCACAGCAACACTCCATGTAGCACAAGGGATTCTCTGGCTCTCTTTAGGTGTTAGAAGATCCCTTGGAAGTCCTCAGACAGTCAGGATATGAAAGTTTCAGTGGAAGATTCCTTTTTGTAGCTTGAATGAGCAGCAGGTGCCATCTGTCCTGCTCTGATTGGCAGCTCCAGGGCAGATCAGTCAATTTGTTGTAGATACAGTCTGGTAAGTTTCATGGACTTCCTCATTCCACTGAATCTGCTCAATCAGCCCCATTGTTTTAACTTGTATTTTTTTCAGCTCTCTGAGCCTTCCTGGAAACTCAAAAATCTTAAAAAACTTTGTGGTCATTCAGTTTTATGCTCCATTCCCTCTGACTGCCAAATTAACCTTTGATTCTCAGCTTTGATCAATTTAATCATTAGACTGTGTTTTTCTTTCCCTTCACAACTGAATGAATCTGGAGTACTTCCTTTGTTCCTAACCACAATGTTTAGAAACATTTTGCCTTTGATTAACAGGTTGGATTAATTACCAGCTAACCGTGAGGTTTCAATTTTGTAACAACAATGTTTCCAAAACAGTTGAGATGCATTTAACCTTCAAGCTCATGCCTGGTGGGTATTGATCCAACCTGTCAATCAAAGCACTTCAAAGGGGCCAGTCACCAGATGCTACACTTTGGAAATGAAAAGGGGAAACCCCTAGCAAAATTCAATCTCTATAATTAATTAAAGTACTACAAAAGCACTAAGCAGCATGTGCAACTCTTTTATTAAAATGAAATCTCTCCAGCCTGCTTTTCATCAGAGCACTTTAAAGAAGTTTCAGAACAGCAAGGCCTTACAAGAGAAAGCAAAGGGATCACCCTGGTAAACCTCACAGGTCCTTTCTAAAAGAGCACTTTAAAAAGATTATTTGATACCTGAAGCTTATGACATTAACCAAAACCAATCCCTGCTGTGGAATGGAGTGCTGTAGCAATTTTGAAGGCTTCCAGATGTTCAAGGTTTCTAACGTGACTAGGCTATTTAAGAGGTTTTAAAGGACAGAGACAGAAGTGAATATCTTTATCAGAATTGTGTCTGAAATCACCATCCTAAGAATGAACATGAATTTTTCCTGGTCAACTAGAACAAGTTCAAGTCTAGTTTGTCAAGAGCAGCACCAAATCAATTTCGATGGACTTTCTACTGGGGATGGTGGAGGGCAGCAACAGGCTGGAACATGATAATAACATTTCAATGTATTATTATGAATAAGACCCCCACTCTGGGCAGGAACCTAATTGGGATCACCAATGAGATTAGCAACAGGTTTGCAGCTGAGAATCCACTTTAGCCCTGGCACTTGATTCAATGGGCTGTTGAGATTCCTGCCAGAGTCTACAAGGTGCAATGAATTGGATTGGAATCTGTGCTGAAATGATCAGTACTTACCATTACAATGGGGGAAAACTGACAGCAGTTTCTGAGATATGGACATGCACATTTAAATACACAAGTTGCTGTCAAAATTATCTTGATTCTCCACAGTTTGTGCTGGTGAAGTTTTCAGTGATAGACTTGACATCACAATGATCACTGTGGCATGAACTTCACGTTGTATGTTTGCATCATTGGCAATAAAAACATCTAAAAGAACTTGGGCTTTTAAAAAATTTGTTTTTGGTGTATGAATATAGCTGGCAAGGTCAGCATCCATCCCTAATTGCCCTTGGGAAAGTATGTGAGCTGCCTTCCTGAACTGCTGCAGTCCATGTTATGTAGATACACCCGTAGTGTTATGAGGAAGGCAGTTCCAGAATTTCTGATCCAGTGACAGTGAAGGAATGATGATATAGGTTGGTGTTTGATCTACAGGAGATTGCATGTTTTCCCATGCAACTGCTACCCTCGATCTTCTACATTGTAGAGATCACAGTTTGGAATGTGATATTAAAAAAATCCTTGTCAAGTTGTTATAGTGCATCCTATAGATGGGAAAAACACTTCCAGTAGAGAGAATCCATTTTTAAGGTGGTGAGTGGGATGTCAATCAAGAGGGCTGCTTTGTCCTGGATTGTGTCAAGCCTCTTTAAGTGTTGTCGTAGATGCACTCAATCAGGCAAGTGGACAGTATTCTATCACGCTACTGACTAGTGCCATGTAGAGGATAAATGGACTTTCATGAGTTGAGAAGTGAGTTATTCTTTGCAGAATTTCAAGCCAACTGACTTGCTTTTAGCCACGGTGCCTGGTCCAGTTACAAGCATTCCTACATATGAATCAGGAGCAGGAGTAAGCCACTCCATTTCTGGAGTCAGCTCTGCCATTCAATAAGATTGTGACTGACCTGACTGTAAACTCCCACCTACCCCTGATAACCTTGTTTATCGATCTATCTACTTTTGCCTTATAAATACTCAAAGTCTCTGCTTCCACTGCTTTTGAAGAAGAGAATTCCAAAGACCCATTGCCCTCTGAGAGGAAAGCATTTTTCCACATCTCCATTTTCAATGGCAACCCTTTGGGCCAGATTTTACCATTTGGAGGCTAAATGCCGGATCCAGATGTAAAATGGATCAGAGCACGGAATCCTCGTTCCAGCATGCCCATGTGCTTTTTGACAGCTTCGGTCCAGTCTGCGCTGTGGGTTGGGGCTTAGTGCTGCCGGAGCGATTGGAGCTCTAAGCTGCGCATGCACAGTTCAAAAAAGAACTGAAATAGCACACACAGGCGTGAAAGATAAAACAGAAAGAGATCGGGAGTTGGTGGGGGGGAGGATGAGCCGCGATAGGACCCCTCTGGGAGGCAGGTCCCCTTGGCAGACATCCCTGATCAGACATCCCTGGGGGTCTGCGAAGGGTGTTCGAGGAGGATGGGTTTCGGAGGTTGTCCTGCAGAATAGGAATCCGCTTTGCATTTTTATTCTGCAGGTTGGTAACAGCACGGATCCAGAATAGATCCGAAGATGGTAAAATGGGATTTGGCGGTAGAGTTGGGCATGCAGTTCATTGAATCGATTTAAATGCATGCTAATACACTTAAATCGTCATGCTGCCCGATTGAAGTGCAGACCGGATCTTGCTGGTGTCGGTAAAGATGCAATCTGCTCGATTTCGGATGCAGATCGTGCTAAAAGCCTGACACCTGAATTTACTGTGATTTTTGGTAAAATCAGGCCCTTTATTTTTAAACAGTGATCTCTAGTTCTAGATTCTCCCACGAAAGTAAAAGTCCTCTCCACATCCACCCTGGCAAAACCCCTCAGGATCTAAGTTTTAATCAATTTGCCTAATACTCATCCAAACTCCAGCGGATGCTAATCTAGTTTATCCAATTTCACCCAATCCAAGTATTAGTTTAGTGAACCTTCTCTGAACCGCTTCTAATGTATTTACATCCTTCTTTAACTAGAAGACCAATACAGTACACAACACTCCAGATGTGATCTCACCAGTGTCCTGTATAATTGAAGCACAACCTTCCTACTTTTATATTCAGTTTCCCCCATAATAAATGATAACATTCTATTAACTTTCCTTCCCTGCTGCTGTCAGACTTTTGAATGGACTTACCTTGCATTAAGTTGATCTTTCTCTACACCTTAGCTATAACTGTAATACTGCATTCTGCACTCTCTCATTTCCTTCTCTATGAATGTTTTGTTTGTATAGCATGCAAGAAACAATACTTTTCACTGTGTAATACATGTGACAATAATAAATCAAACTGAATGCTTGCTGTATCTTCATTCTAGCCTTTTATGATTCATGCACAAGGACACACAAATGCATCTGCTTTTCAGAAAACTGCAATCTCTCACTATTTATGCTTTTTTATTCTTCTTCCAAAATGGATAATTCCAAATTCCCCATATTACACTCCATTTGCCAGATCTTTCCCCACTCACTTAACCTATCTATATCCCTTTGTAGCCTCCTTACATCCTTCTCACAACTTATGTTTGTGTCATCAGCAAATTAGCAAATATATTTTCAATCCCTTTATCAACGTCATACATATAAATTGTAAAATATTGATGCCCAACCCTGTGGCATATCACTTATAAGATCCTTCCAGGCTTTTGTGTCTCCTCTGTTTCCTTTTAGCCAGCCAATCTTCTACCTATATCAGTGTGTTATACCGCACCATGACCTTTTTTTAAGCAATAACCTTTGATATGGTATCTTATCAAATGCATTCTGGAAATCCAAGTACAATAGATCTACTGGTTCCCCTTTATCCACAGAAGATGTGATGTCTTCAAAGAACTCCAATAAGTTGATTAAACATGTGGGGATGATTCTCCCATCCAGGAGATTCAAGCAGCACCTGATCCGCTGGGTGTCTGCCCCAATAGCATTTCCCAGCACCTGATTGCCAATGTTGTTACATCTGCACTGGAAATCAGCGGGAAATCAGTAAAATCAGTATAAATTATTCAATAAGTATTACCATGCAATTTAAATAGAATTAATGGACCTGGCACCATGGTCTTTGGGCCCATTTGCCTCTCCCACCTTCTGGCAGGAGTATTTCACCAAGCAGGGATTACTATAGCTCCCCACTTTCGGGAAGCTGGAGGCCTGACCCCAATGAAGTGAAGGAAGACAATTGGGACCCCCCAAAAGGTTGGGTACCAAAAAGGAGGATGGCCTCTGGGCATTTGCACCTGGGCACTGCCAGCTTGTGCGTCTGGCACTGCCCAAGGGCAAAGTACCAATATCGAGGGTGCATCTTTGCATTGCCCAGGAGCATATGGCAGTGCCAAGGGGGCAAGGTCTAATAGGAGCAGTGCCTGATAGGTGGCAGGGACTCCCAAGGTGATTGATGGAGGTCTTCTGCCATGCTAACTTGGGATCTGTGCAGGAAGAAAATAAGCCTGCAATTGGAGCTGGCCATCGGGGGGAGAGGTTATGAGGGTAGTCTGCTGAGGAAAGTCTGGACTGTTTGGGTTCGGGACAGCCTGTGGAGGGACAGGGGAAATCAGAGCTGCAGAGCGTGTGTCGAGACTGGGTCTAGGCAGGCATGGAATTGGGGGGCAGCATGGGGGAGTTGGAGGGCTAGCGATATGGGAGTTGCTGTGCTTGCTAGCGATCGCCCGGCCAGCAATTGGGAAGCCAGGAGACAGAGACCACAGCGCATGTGCTGATCTCGACAACGACAGATCAACACATGTGCAGTGGCCTGCTTCTCTAACAGGGATAGAATTTCAGCCCACTGAATTTCTGCATGATTCACGCTGGTGCACTCTGCAATGCAGAGTTTGGGAGATTCATTTTGAACTCTTGCTGAAAATAAAACAGCGGGCTTTACTCCAGTTTTAATGCAAATTCAACAGTTCGAAATTTTTTGGGGAAGATGCCGGCCAATGTCTCAGTTGCTTAGACACTGGTTTGTGATGTGGAGCAATGCCAACACTGCGGGTTTATTTCCAGCACATGTTGAGATTATTCATGAAGATCTGCCTTCTCAATTTTAGCCCTTGCCTTAAGTGTGGTGAGCTTAAATCAGCACCAGTCAACTCCTTCCCCCAAAGAGGAGAGCAGCCTATGGTGATCTGGGACAATGAGGATTTTATCTGTAACTTTTCACAAAACTATGTTCAGTCTACCTGTTGCCTTAAATTTTCCTAAGTATTCTGCCGTAGCATATTTAATATTCACTTCCACCATCTTCCCTCTCACAGATATTGTTAGCTGGCCTGAAGTTTCCCATTGTCTCCTTTTTTTTTGAATAAAACTGCTACATTTATTATTTTCCAATCTATTGGAACCTTCTCAAAAGGGAATTTTGGAAAATTAAAATTGATGCATCAATAATCTCATTGGTCACAGTTATGAGCAATGGCAGCTGTTAAATGATGAGCAAACTAAATCGCAGAGGGAAACTTAGGTTATGGGTCATACCTTTATTTTGTATTCTGAAAAATGGGAAGGAAACATACTGATCTCAGCAGTAATAAATCCAGTGATACTTTGGGATTTTAACATTAAACATCAAACAATATTAACAAAACTTAAGCATTCAAGATTACAGCTGCACAGTTAAAATTACTCCTACAAAATATTTCCTCAAAAGACTCTCCACTTGGTCAGACCCATAAGTGAACATTTTCCAGGTAATACTCCCATGAAGATGTTTAACTACAAAAATCCAGTAATGTTATCCAAGGCAAAGCTGCTGTTGTTTTAATAAGGTATACTACATAACTTTTCAAACTCTTGTCCATTCTGCTGTAGAAATCCAAAAAACAATAGTGTTTTTCAGCTTAAGACTTTTCTGATTTTACAAGATAGCTGATTCAAACTTCATCTTCTCCCAAGCCGGAGCTGCTCCTAGGAGATCTTCCTCACACATCCAAACCCTAGGCTCTGCACAGTAACTCTATAATCCCTTTCATCTCAGATTTCATTATTCTCACATTTCTTTGAAACTCAAATCTTTCTAAATATTACATTTTTCATGATTATATTTTGTCTCTGCTTTTTGGTCAATAAAATCTCAACTACCTAATTCTGTTTATCCATGGAACTCCTGGAAGATGCAAAATATTTCTTGACATGGACAAAAAGAAGGCAGAATAGGCCATATGGCCCTTCAAGCCTATTCTGTCAATCAATAAGATCATGGCTGATCTGTCTGTGTTAAATTCCACACTTCCAACTATCCCTGATAACATTTGATTCCCTTACTTAACAAGAATCTATCTACTCCACCTTAAAAATGTACAGTAAGCATGCTTCCATTGCCTTCTGAGGCAAAGTTTCATGATACTATGAAAAACAAATTCTCATCTCTGCCCTCGAAACTTCTTTTAGCTTATCTCTCCCCAATGTGCCATTATGAGTTAATAGTGCCAGTTCTCCAACTTTTCCTAGTTTCTTTCCTAAATGTCATATATATTTAACAATTCAGGTCCCAATTTATATCATCCTGTAGCCATGTTTGTATAATGGCTACCAGATCATACTTAATAATTTCTAGTTGCGCTATCAGTTCATTTGTTTGGTTTCAATTGTCACATATATTAAAATACAGAACTTTCAGTTTAGACTTTTTGTTATTTTTGTAGCCTCTAGCTTTGACTGCTGTTTTATCTTTAGATATCTCCTCTCTGTCCCTTCCTGTCATGCTTTGTTAATCATTATTACTACTTCCTCTCTTACCTTGTCCCTATTCTTCAGTTTATCCAAATTTGATTCCTTGCTTCCACCATTTGATTTAAAATGCTCTTTATGTTCCTAATTATGCAGCTCACTAGAACACCAGCCCCAGTCGGGTTCAGATGTACACTGTCTCAATGGTATAGCCCCTACTTTCCCTCGATATTAGAGCCAGTGACCCATGAACCCACTTCTCCCACACCCATCTTAGAGTCACACGATGAATTCTCCAGTTATATTTGCCTTAAGCCAATTTGCACTGCTTCTTAATTTGGTGTCTGGTTTCTCATGACAATACAGAGCTCCTTTCTAGTCCTGCCTATATCATTGGTACTTTCGTGGACCACAACAACTGGATCTTCCCCCTCTCACTGCAAGTTCCTCTCTTGACCTAAGAAAGTCCAGAACCTGGCAGACTTTTTGACTCTTGCTCTTTGCTGCAGAAAACTGTGTTAATACTCCTCACTATGCTTTCCGCTACTATCATTATATTCTTTTATGCTCCCCACACTTGAATGGCTTCCTGTACCACAGTGCCATGGTCAGTCAGCTCACCCAACTCGCAACCCCCACTCTCATCCAAACAGGCTGGAAGAACCTCAGGCCTGTTGGACAATTGCAGAGGCTAGCACTGTTGTATTCCTGCCCTCTGCCCTTACCTGCCTCAGTTGCAGTTACACCATCCGGCCCTGACCACGTTCCAAATCAGAAGACCCTATCCAAAAGAGGATAACCACTTCCTGTACAATGTATCCAGGTAACTTTTTCCCTCTCTATTGTGTGGTAACATCTGCAGCTCAGCTTCCAACTCAATGGCTCTACAATTGTACCTCTTGTCAGCTGAAACTCCCAAAGTCAATGAGTTCAGGATTTTAGTAGAGTGGCAGTGATTATTACTTTTAAACAAATTTCCGTTCTTGGAAAATAAATTTTACAAATGGAGTTCCAATACCTTAAATAAAATTAATGTTGGAGATGTTCCCCCTCAAAAGTCTCTTACCTATCTCACTTCTTTAATACTACTTATATTTCTCAATCTTTATTTTGGAATTTCATTGAAATTTATCTGCTCACAGCAGGGTTGTTGGGGGGTTGTGGCATTAGGGGCAGCTGGTCAGGGACCTATTTATTCCAGCAATGGAATTCCTGTTAAACGTGGCCTGCCTCCGGTTTTCTGATCCAAAAGAGTGTGGTGCCCTGTACTTTATAATGAAAGGCTTTCAATTTAATCCACCTGAATCCACACTCCCTATCCTTGACAGTTAACAGTCTACCCTATGAGTAAAGACTGAGTCTTGCTTGTCCTGTTTGTAGATATTGCAACTCTCCTGTGGGTATGGTGCCCTTTACACAATGCTGGATTAGTTGAAATCTTTGCTGACAAGCCTGTGAAAAATCTATAGACAACAGTTAGCAAGGTGAATGGCAAGTGTTGTTCCTTTGCCATCAATAGTAAAAGCTGAGTTGTTAAGCTACAGATACAGGGAGTGCAGTTTAGCAAGGATATAAAAAAGATGCCTTGATTGTGATTTGATGGCTCCATCAACTGACAGCTAAAACATTATGGGCAGCATATTTCTAAATTTTTACAGAGTGTGGTGGCAGACGAGAAAGCAATATGGAAGCCGACTGCCCCAAGGGTGGCATCTTCCATCATATTAACAGGGACTTAGGAAAAAAACAGTGATGAGTCTCACAACATCCCATTGGCAAGAAAGGCTTGGAACGAAGCTGCCCAACATCAACTGACTTTTAAAAAGAATGATTTGATTTATTATTGTCACATGTATTAGTATACACTGCTAAGTATTGTTTCTTACACTATACAGATAAAGTACTCCATTCATTGAGAAGTAAAGGCAAGGTTGCAGAATACAGTGTTATAGTCATAGCTAGGGAGTGGAGAAAGATCAACTTAATATGAGGTAGGTCCTTTTAAAAGTCTGATGGCAGCAGGGAAGAAGTTGTTCTTCAGTTAGTTGGTACATAATCTCAGACTTATGCATCTTTTTCACAGCAGAGGAAGATGGTAAGTATTGCCCCAGGTGTGTGGGGTCGTTGATTATGTTGGCTGCTTTTCCGAGGTAGCCAGTGTCAATGCATGGGGGGCTGGTTTGTGTGATAAACTGGGCTTTGTCCATGGCTCACTTTAGTTTCTTCTGGTCTTGCTCGGAGTAGGAGCCATGCCCTGTTGTGATACATTCAGAAAGGATGCTTTCTATAGTGCATCTGTAAAAGTTGGTGAGAGTCTTTACAGACATGCCAAATTTCCTTAGTTTTCTGAGAAAGTAAAGACATTGGTGGGCTTTCTTAATGACAGTGTTGGCATGGAAGGACTAGGACAGATTGTTGGTGATCAGGACACACGAACCTTGAAGTTCTCAACCATTTTCACTTCATCTCTGTTGAAGAAGATGCTTCCTGAGGTCAATGACAATCTTTTTTGTTTTGTTAACATTGAGGGCAAGATTATTGTCATTGCGCCAGTTCGCTAAGTTCTCTATCTCTGTATTGCACTCCATTTCATCATTGTTTGAGCTCTATCCCACTCTAGTGGTCCATCAGCAAACTTGAAAATCAAGTTGCAAGGGAATTTAGTCAAACAGTCATAGGTATGTAAATGTATAGTAAGGGACTGAGAACACAGCCTTGCAGGGCACTGCTGTTGAGAATAATTGTGGAGGAGGTTTTGTTACCTGTCACTACCAATTGCAGGCTGTATGTTAGGAAGTCTAGAATCCAGTTGCAGACAGAGGAGCCAAGCCCTCAGCCACGGAGTTTGGAGATGAGTTCTGTATGAATAATGGTGTTGAAGGCTGAGCTGCAGTCAATAAGTAGGAGTCTGATGTAAGTGCCTTTGTTATCCAGGTGTTCCACATGAATGTAGAGCTAAGGAGATGGCATCTGCTGTGCATCTGTTGTGGTGATAGGTGAGCTGTAATGGATCCACGCAATCTGAGAGTCTGGAATTAATCCGTGCCTTTACTAACCTTTCAAAGCACTTCATGATGATGGATATCAGAACCACTGGACGATTAAGGAACTCCAATGCAAAAAATCAAAAATAGATTCCCCCACCCGGAACATCCAATCTCCCTCCACCCTCCTACTGTACCTGGAACCCTCCCTCACTTCCAGAACACATTTCCCCACCCTATGGAACATCCACCCAAACAACACCATACAGGAGACAGGGACAATCTGAATGAGAACTCCTACTAGTGTAAACATGTTTTGGAATTCCTGCAGGATTTTCCTGCTCCTGTCACTGATCCCACCACCTGAAAATGGGAACACATACTCACCCCCCAGAAAATGTGAGCAAAGATGAAAACCAAGAACTTCCAGCTCATTCTATAGTTTACCAAGGTTTTCTTAAAACATTCAAATTATATTGGCACAAGTACCTTCTCTTTGAACAATGCAAACTTAGTCTCTTTCTCTCAGAACATGAATTCTCCAAGGTTGCTTTCTAAATTCCCTGGGTCAGAGAAGAAAAAAGTGGCTTTATTCAATGAGGTACAAAGGTCTACAACCAATGTTTAATATGTATTAGAGTATAAGTTTGTCATTGTGCCTATACTCAAGCCACAGTTGTAACTTTGCCAGCAGTAAATAGACCTTAGAACAGCTATTAAATGTAATATCAGCCTGAAATTAAACTCATGGCTCAACTATACAATACAAAATCTATCTGTAGTCTGCATGTTTCATTACTATTAGCAATAGATCATTCAATTTCTTATTATAGTTAATAATCAGAAAGTATTTCTGCAACAGAATTCACTCAAAGAAACTAAAAAAAAAACTTTAAATGCCAAAATCTCATGTTAAAGCCTGTGATTTTCCAACTACATGTATAAAGTCAGCACAAGCCAACTATCTAGTTCAATTATCAGCGCTGCTCATTATAATAATGTGACTTCAATCATTCACAGTAAAATCAGACAGCCAACATGATGATTGCATGTTCCTGTCACTTTTGGAAATCCAACGTAAACTTTAACAGGATAAATAGAACATTGGCAGGGACTTCATGTTCAGCAATGAACAAATAGCGCTCACCATTTATTAGACTTACACTTGCTCAAAGAACTTCAATGGGTTTATACATTAGGTGGAATTTTACACTCTGGTAATGGGAGTGGAAAGTTGGAATGAATTCCGTTGGACAGCAGAGCAGATGAACACGGTAAATCTTGCATTATTTAGCTGATTAATTATGCAGTCATGAGGATCACATCAAACAGCATGGCAGGTTGGGAGAAATATCCCTGGCCTGCTATTGTATATAGTACCATATTTAGAAGGCACTCATTCAGTCATTTAATCATCAAGCGAGGACTCTTTATTTTCAGCAAAGAATATCTATTTATAGACAACTTTCAGCTTGATGATTCAGTAATACCTCCCAAAAGATTCTCCTCCAGGCTATTGAGAAAGGTGGGAAGTCCTCTTTCTAAGACATAAAAGCAAGAGGCCTATCTGACCAATGGACTAGGAGTAGGTCACACAACGTCTGTGTGGTCCAAAGGAGTCATGATGTAGAGATGCTGGCGTTGGACTGGGATGAACAGAGTAAGAAGTCTGACAACACCAGGTTTAAGTTCAACCGATTTATTTGATAGTAAAATCACAAGCTTTTGAGGTGTATCAACCTATTCTTCAGGTGAATGAGGTGTTCTGGTCTCAGACAGCATCTATAACAGCACAGACAATTAACAGATTACTGATTAGAATGCGAATCTTTATACCTAACCTGCTATTCAAGTCTTAAAGTGGCTAACAACATGAGTGAACGGAGCACTGAGCACAGGTTAGAGAGATGTGTGGAGACAATACAGTAGTTATAGGTACTGTCTGAGACCAGAACACCTCATTCATCTGACAAAGAGGTCGAAACATCTCGAAAGCTTGTGAGTTTACTATCAAATAAATTGTTCGGACTTAAACTGATGTTGTCAGACTTCTTACTGTGGTCCAAAGGAGGTGAGCCCTGTAGTTTAGGAATGGGTTGAACAATCTCATCCATTCCTCTAGGGTAAGTCAAATGTCTACGCACCACAAAGTGACACTGTCATAGCCTAAGGGTTAGAGTCCACATGGATGCAACATACAAGCATCAGATGGGATAGTAGCACTGCTTTTCGGTACAATCAAAGATCACTGGAGAGTTGCTACAATGCATCTTGTGGATGGTACACACAGTTAGCACTATATGTGGATGGTGGATGGAGTGGGTGTTGTAGGTGGTGGATAGGGTGCTAATCAAACTGCTTGGTCCTGGATGGTGTCGAGCTTCTTCAGCATGTTGAAGCTGGACACCATCCAGGAAAATGGAGAGTATTTCATCACACTCCTGACTACAGATTTATAGATGGTGGACAGGCTTTGTGGATTCAGGAGATGAATTACTAGTCACAGAATTAACAACTTCTATTCTTTCATCTAACATTCTCTCACTTAATCTTCATATGAGAAGATAACCCACAGCAGAATAACCATAAGATTCGTGGAGGTCAAATCCAGAGACCTTCATTGTTGAGTCTTTCATAAGATTTGGTTCATGACATTTTATGAAGACTATTTATTCTTGCAAGTTCTTTAGGGTTGAAATCTAATTCCCTGAGATTATGTGCATGGATCCAAAAGGGCTAATATGAGTTCAAGCAGAAATAAGAGTTATCATTGAGGATCTGGTGGATGGTGAAGTGGGAAGTGTTTATTTCCCTCAATTCACTGAGCTTTATGAAGGGTCTCTACATCACGGCGGATCAACTGGTTGGGGTTACATGATGTGTGCCAGCACAGGTAGCCAGGGGTTGACTTCAAGGCTCCAAGATATATCTTATTGCAGTGTTCAGTTGAACTGAACCAATTCTCTTACAATTAAAAGTGTATCCTTATATCTCTGTCTTCACCTGGAAATTGTTTGTATGAATTACTATTTTATGAATGAGAACCTAGAAAATCATGATAACTGCCTTCTGCTGTATCAGTTGAATTGTTTGCCAAATTGATTATTTTATTTAGTTTTCATTAGATTAAATTTTCTTCTTTCTGTTCTTAAGGAATGGGCTCAAGTTACAATACTGTCTCAGGCTCTGCCATTTCTTGGCTCAAATGGTTCTTCACTCTTGAACATTTAGGCAGCGAGTGTGGGCTAACTATTTAATCTTAAAAGATTTTACAATCAAGCCCTGACCAGACATGCCAAGCGCAATCTCAGCAGGAGTTAATGGGCAATTATTACAAGGAATAGCAATGGCTATGTTTTTTGTCTCCTTAACCAAGGCAGTACTCCACTGTTGCTTCAGTAGAGATGAGCTAATTTAAACTCTGTGTAGCAGTACGAACTGGAATAGTACCAATTAAACTGTATATCCCGGCACCAGTGTCAGTACCAATTTCTGTTTATTTATATATATATATAAATGATTTGGAGGAAAATAGTAAGTTTGCGGATGACACAAAGGTTGATGGATTTGCGGATAGTGATAAACATAAGAACATAAGAAATAGGAGCAGGAGTAGGTCATCCAGCCTCTTGAGCTGCCCCGCCATTCAATAAAATCATAGCTGATCTGCAGTGGTTCAGTACCACTTCCCCGCTTTCTCCCCGTAGCCCTTAATTCCCTTGTCAATCAAAAACCTATCCACCCTTGACTTAAATGTATTCAGCAAGGAAGCCTCCACTAATTCAACAGGCAGAGAATTCCAAAGATTCACCACCCTTTGAGTGTAGAAATTTCTCCTCAGCTTTGATCTGAACCGTGCCCCCTTCCCTTATTTTGAGGCTGTGCCCTTTAGTCCTGTTATCTTTGCTAAGCAGGAAGAGTCTCTCAATCTCTATCCTATCCATCCCCTTCATTATCTTATATGTCTCTATAAGATCCCCTCTCAGTCTTCTAAACTCCAACAAGTACAAACCTAGCCTATTTAGTCTCTCCTCATAATCCAACGCCGTCTTCTCCGGTATCAGCCTAGTAAACCTTCCAAGGCTAATATATCCTTCCTCAAATGCGGCGACAAAAACTACACACAGTACTCCAACTGCGGCCTCACCAGTACCGTGTACAGCTGCAAAAGTACCTCCCTACTTTTATATTCTATTCCCCAGCTATAAAGGCCAACATTGCATTTGCTTTCTTGATCACCTGCTGCATCTGCAGATGAATTGGATAATCATCTGAGGAGGAAAAACTTACAGATGCAAACTTAGTATTTTTGCGATTCGTGCACTAGGACCCCCAGGTCCCTCTGCACCGTCACATGCTGCAGCTTTTCACCATTTAAATAATAATCCTTCCTACCGTTATTTCTACCAAAATGGATAATCTCACACTTGCTAACATTATACTCCATCTGCCAGGTCCTCACCCACTCACTCAACCTATCCAGATCCCTCTGCAGGTTTTCCACACCCTCCACGCAATTTGCTGTTCCACTCATCTTTGTATCATCAGCAAATTTCGTCACCCTGCACTTAGCCCCTTCTTTCAGATCATCTATGTAAATGGTAAATAGTTGAGGCCCCAACACCGATCCCTGGGGCACTCCACTAGTCACCAGCTGCCAATCAAAATAGCACCCATTAATACCTACTGTCTGCTTCCTATTAGACAAGCAATCCTCTAACCAGTCTAATATCCTACCCTACCATCAGAGGATACAGCAGGATATATATCAGACTGAATTAAGTTAGCAGTTGCTAAATAGCATCTGTTAATTAGCAGCCATGGATTGGCCAACACTGGACAAAGCAGCAGTTCCCAAAGTCAGCACCCCAAGTTTAAAATATGTAATTCAATAGGTTCTGAAATTAACAAGACAATTTGACTCATTCTTTTTATATGAACTTCAGATGTAGGGGTATTCTGCAAAGGTCAAATTTATTACCAGCCCTAACCATGTTAAGGTGGTGGGCCTTCTCCTTGAAGATTTTCAGTACATTTATGCAAACATGATTTTCTATATGCAAATTACAATGGTCTCTATAATACAGTAACAAAGGGATAGATAAAATGTTCACTAACAAGAGCAGAATCTTACCAAATGATAGAAGTATTAAACAAACTGTTTTTTAACTCAATGAATGCTGCCCACAATATTTATTTATAGTTTTTAGTCCATATCTGAGAGAGTGCCAGGTTATTCAGTGAACTAAGGAACCACAGTGATCTTTTTGCCCACATAGATGCCATCCAGGAATTTACAAATGCCCTTCTTTTTCACTGTTGTGGTTTGTTGAATGAATCATAAAGTGCAGAAGAAGCCTATCAATTCATTGGGCCCTATTTTATCATTTTGATTGCAAGTGCTGGACATGAAACTGGAAGTGTTTCAGATCTGACTTTTAGACCTATTCTCAGGCCCCCCCATATGCAAAAATATCAGTGAGTCTGAATCACGCTGCACAAACCCATGGGCAGGACTTAGCACACCCAAAACCCTGCAGCTCCAATCAATCCTCCAACTGCACAAGTGCAAAAAGGAAATGATAGAATGCTATCCCCTGCCACATCATCCCAGGCTGGATAATTCCTCCCCTGGGCTTCACAGACATTGCCCCACCCCCATAACATTGCTGATCGCTTTATTTCCACACCCCACCCCCACTTTCCTGCCACCCAGACCAATCATGGCCCTTCCCCCCTCTCTTCCTCTCCCACTGATTACAGGCAGAATGGCAGCAGACTCCCCTTCCTCCCACTGATCTCATTGCAGGTGGCAGCGGACCCTCTTTCCCTTCACTGATCACAGGCAGAGTGGCAGCAGACTCCCTTTCACCCCCACTGATCACAGGCAGAGTGGCAGCAGACCTCCCCTCTCTCCCACTGATCACAGGCAGAGTGGCAGCAGACCTCCCCTCTCCCCCACTGATCACAGGCAGAGTGGCAGCAGACCTCCCCTCTCCCCCACTGATCACAGGCAGAGTGGCAGCAGACGTCCCCTCTCCCCCACTGATCACAGGCAGAGTGGCAGCGGACCCTCCTTTCCCCTCCACTGATCACAGGCAGAGTGGCAGCTCTAGTAAAGTGTCCAATGTTAGTGGCATTTCCCCTCCCACCGATCTCAAGCAAAGAACTGTCAGACGTTCGGCGCTTACCTTCTCATTAACCCTCATTGATGGATTGTCTGAGTCAGACTTATATGGAGTATTTTGTTTCACATGGTTTCTAGATAGGCGAACGCAGTGGTAAAAGGGGAAGTGCCGGTAAAGTTGAGTGTGCAGCATGCAAATGCATTTAAATGGCCCTCATGCCTGTTTCTTAATTTGAAAAGCTTTTCTAAAGGCAGTCCCGATCATGGCCATTTTTGGGCCTTGGTAAAAGAAAACCAGTATGGAGGCAGGCATGGATCGTGCTCCTCGCCTCATGCTCAACTTTATCAAGTTTTCATGCCCGAAAATGGGCACAACGCGATGGTGACATTGGGCTCATTGCATCTATGTTGACATGTGAGAAACATCTGACCTCCCATCTAATCCCATTTACCAGCATTTGGCCCATTGCCTAGAACGTTACGATGTGCCAAGTGCTCATCCAGGTATCTTTTAACGGCTGTGAGGCAACTTGTCTCTACGTCTATGAGACCAGCTTTAATCCATTATGTCAATGCTGTGGTTTCAACAACTGGACCCTTCTCAGAAACATAAATACCAACCAAAAACTTTTTGATATCCTTCTTTTTAATGGTTGTCTGTTGGGTTAAGGTAGCAGAGTTAGACACAAGTTCAATTTTGTTTCCCTCAAGCCAAGCTCATCTTCCTGGGCCTGGGAAACTATATATGAAACATGTATAGAAACTGGATAAAGACCAAAGTGGGACTATTAGTCTGGAGCCTTCAGGCAATTCTGTCAAGTGTTCGTTGTAAGTTGTAGTTACCATAAATTTACACTGGATTACTTAATGCAATTCACCCCAACTACTTTGAAAGATCAAGGAATTTCAAGTGCTAATTAGATTCAGCATAGACTGAGTTTCTACAATCTTCTGCATTGATATAATTAATACCATACTAGAAGTTGGCCCCGACCTAGATCGAATTAATTACTCTAGTGAAGTTCTTCTAAATTTGTGAGCCTTCAGGAAGGCTCTTTACATTAAGCTATTTTTGGTGCAAGAGCAGTACTGGGCATCTTTTACAAGCTTTTAAGTATTATAAAATATTTGATTTAAGAAACTCATCACTATGCATAAAAGAAATGAGTAAATGATTGTGTACTTTTTTACTTACCTTCAGTTATTTAAAATTAACAAATACTTTAAATTCAGTTAACAAATAATTATTTTGTTTAGATAAATCCATTTTCAGTTATTTTAATAAATCTACACAAATCCTTAAATACATTGAAGAACCTTTTTTAAATTGGTCCAGATCTTCTGGTCAGAAGTGGAGCAGGAGGATTGGTAAGGCAGTGAGCAGAAGGATTCAGAAGGGAAACAGCGAGGGGAGGCATTCAGTGAGCAGGAGGCAAAATGGAGAGGTGGCGAGTGGGGGAGAAGCAGAGAGCAGGAGGGAAGATGCATGCAGAAAGATTCAGGAGGGAAGCAGCAAGCTGGGCTAGTTTTTTTTTTGAGATTTCTAATATTTTATATTTGGAGTGTATGGAATTAAAACCAGAGGGTACTCAAAAAATTGAGAGAGATTCTAAACTGGCGACAGGATGTAGTGAACAGAAGGTAAATTATTAAGATCTGTTCAGTTATTGATCATTTTAAGAATGAAGGATATTTTATTTAATGCATTAATACTAATATTTTTTGCTTTCTATGTCAAGAAAATGAATAATTTTGTTTTATGCCTCAAAGGGCAGCATGATGGCATAGTGGTTAATACTGCCGCCTCACAGCTTCAGGGCCTGGGTTCAATTCCCAGCTTGGGTCACTGGCTGTGTGGAGTTTGTACATTCTCCCTGTGTCTGCATGGGTTTCCTCTCACAGTCCAAAGATGTGTGGATTAGGTGCATTGACCATGCTAAACTGCCCCTTAGTGTCTTGGGATGCATAGATTAAAGGGATTAGTGGAGTAAATATGAGGATTACGGGAATACAGCCTGTGTGGGATAGTTATTGGTGCAGACTCGATTCTGCACTTTAGGGTTCCTTTGTTTCTATGTAAGTAAGATTCTAAAAGGTTACTGCAAAATTAAGTATTAATTTTGTTTTTAATTTGATTTCTCATCAATTTAACATCTTAAACTGTATATTTTTAATTATTTCTTATTTTAATATTCTTCCTTCCATACCTCTGAACTTTTACAATTCAAATTAAAAATAGATATGGCATAGATAAATACATAGGCATTTTGTTTCTCAGATGGTGCCCATCCACATACCACCTTGATAATGCTGCACATAAGAATCATTCCACACCACACATGGATGGAAAAAAATAGAGGGCACATTGTTGGTGAGCAGTGTCAGGAGAGTGGTGAGCTGTGTGGGGGATGTTGATGAGCAGTGTCGAGATGCAGAGGCTTAGTAGTGTCAAAGTCGCAGTGGGTGCTGGAGTGACTGATTTGCTTGGAACTGCACTCTTGAACAACCGTTACGTACCTGCTAAGAAAAGCTCTAAGTAAATCAGTGTTAAGAACTGAGTAATTAATGGGAAAGCAGCCCGAGTCTTCTTCACTGTGGCTACCTCACCTTACATTTGCAGAGAAATACAGAGCAATCTGGGCAGGGTAAATCTGGCAATTGGAAGTTTGAGCTTCCCATGTAAGTTCCACAAATGTGTGTGCTTTGGGGCTTCAGGCTCCTGATGTGCATCAGCAGTTTCCATTGAGCCGTTCACCCTCTTAATGTGAGAAGATTCAGGTCAATAATAATGTTCTAAAACACTGCCTGATTGCACTGATTTAAATGAAAATGAATTTGAGTAGAAACTTGAGTAAAAAAATTTATTACACAATTTTGAGCACAGTTTATCTCTGGATTACAACAAAGAACAAAACAGCACGGGAAACAGGCCCTTTAGCCCAACAAGCCCGTGCCGCCACCCCGATGTTCCCACCTCTACTTGTGATCCCTGTCTATGTATATAGATCTATGGATTGAAACCAAATTTGAGACAATTTAGGGAGAATTTGTTCTGCCAATTAGCCTAAGAGCACATCTTTGGGACAGGGAATGAAACCGGAGCACCCGGAGAAAACCCAAACAAGCACGGGGAGAATGCGCAAACTCCCACAGACACAGGCCCAAATCCATGTATCTGCGCAGCACAGCGATAGTCACTGAGCTGTCGTGTTGCCCATCAAATGGTCCAGGTCAAGCGTACACTAACGACGTGAAGCACTAGGATACTCTTGAAAAATCCAAGAGCAGCCCTCTCACGACCCATCGTGTGTATGCCCCTTGTTAGACAAGGTGGACCAAAGCACCTGTAGGATAAAAACAAGTACATCAATATCATCGTTTATTTACACACTTCCCAGGGACTCCCAAGGCTCATGATCCCTATTTTAAATCAGTTTTCTATACCCCTCCATTCCCATTCTGTTCCTGTGCCCATCTAAGTATTTCTTAAATAACTCCAGAGTACCTGCCTCCACCACTTTACTTGGCAGCGCGTTCCATACCCCCACCACCCTCTGTGTGAAAAAACTCCCTCTAGCATCCAAATTATACCTTACCACCCTCACCCTAAGCCCGTGACCCCTCGTGCTATTCGAGTCCATCCTAGGAAAAAGCTTAACCCTGTTTACTCTATCTATACCCCTCATAATCTTGTACACCTCTATTAGATCTCCTCTAAGTCTGCGTCTTTCTAAGGAAAACAGTCCCAATTTGCCTAACCTCTCCTCGTAACTCAGACCTTCCATACCAGGCAGCATCCTGGTAATCCTCCTCTGCACTCTCTCCAGAGTCTCCACGTCCTTCCGGTAGTAAGGCGACCAGAACTGGACGCAGTATTCCAAATGAGGTCTAACCAGCGTTTTATACAACTGCAACATTAAAAGCCAGCTCTTGTACTCTATACCCCTTCCTATAAAGGCTAGCATACTATATGCTTTCTTCACACCCTTCTCCACTTGCTCTGCCACCTTCAGAGACTTGTTCACCTGCACCCCCAGGTCCCTCTGCGTTTCTATACTCTTAATAGGTCTACCCTTTATCATATACCTCCCCACTACATTCTTTCTCCCAAAATGCATCACCTCGCATTTATCAGGATTAAATTCCATCTGCCATCTATCTGCCCAAGCTACCAGCCTATTTACGTCCTGCTGCATCGCCTGACAATGCTCCTCACTATCCGCAAGTCCAGCCGTCTTTGTATCGTTTGCAAACTTGCTGATCACTCCACTTACTTCCTCTTCCAAGTCATTTATATACGTTACAAATAGAAGAGGTCCCAGTACCGAGCCCTGCGGCACACCACTAGTGACCGACCTCCAGCTAGAAAAACACCCTTCCACTCTGTCTCCTATTACTAAGCCAGTTACTTATCCATCTAGCTATTGTCCTTGTATCCCATTAGCCTTGACCTTCTCAACTAACCTCCCATGAGGGACTTTGTCAAACGCCTTACTGAAATCCATATAGACGACATCAACGGCTTGCCCTCCGTCTACCGTTTTCGTCACCTCCTCAAAAATTCTACCACATTCGTAAGGCATGACCTCCCCTTAACAAAGCCATGCTGTGTTTCCCTAATCAGATCGCAACGCTCTAAGTGCCTATACATCCTATCTCTAAGAATCCCCTCCAACAGCTTCCCTACCACTGACGTCAAACTCACTAGTCTATAATTTCCAGGGTTATCCCTTCTACTCTTTTTAAACAACGGTACAACATTAGCTATTCTCTTGTTTGCACTGAAAGCAGAAGCTTTACCCTCATCACTTTAAGTTACCACTATAATTACTATCTTTCTTGGCATTGGCTTTAAGGTAAAAAATCAGAAGTGAGAAACAATCTTTGCTTGATATCTGTGATAAACAATTATATAATTGCTGAAGTATGTGAGGGAATCTATGAATTTTGATTTTTGCCTGTGTTTTTGCTGAGGAGCGATGGTCATTCCATACCTGTAGCAAGCCTGTATGTTGACCTCTGAATATTGTAACATTTAGATATGAAATGTATCAACTTGATACATCAGATCCTGCCTTGTGGGAGGGCATAAACCCTGTTGAGAAATATTAACAGATCAATTCAAAAGACATTGTAGAGCAGTTGTGAGCAAGCTCACGGTGAGCAGTGGTTGCTTGGATTACTTGGGAGCTGAGGTGGTGGCAGCTCAAGTCCAGTATGCAGCTGGAGCTCAGAGAATCCCATGGGGAGTTGGGGTCTGGGGAAGCCTGTGAGTAGCTGTCAACTCAGTAACATTGATTTTGGGGCAAGCAAAAGTCTGTGACGATCTGTATGCTCAGTATAGCTAGGTAGTTGTGATTGTGCAAATGGGTAGATGCTCGAGTGCAGCCCACAAACCCAATAGAATGCAGTCTCGGATAAAGTAATTGAGTGGCTAGGAGGTGAGTAGTCATTGAGGCAGTATGAATTGTAGTCCAAGTGCTTGACAAATCAATAGAGACAGAAGAAACAAGAGGACTTGCAGGCTGAGTTGGAGCTGCTATCAAGGGAAACAGAGCTAAATCCTCAAAGGAGAGGTCTGAAATCTTTTGTGATAAAGACAAAGTTTCAAGTATTTTTGTGACTCACTGTGATCACTGACATCTCGATGGCTGATAAGAAAAGTTATGGGATCTGTTCTAATTGTATCTACCATTTAAGTTTTTTATTCATTCAAGGGATGTGGGCATCACTGTGGCCAGCACTTTACCCATCCCTAATTGCCTTGAGGTTGTGGTGGGCCATATCCTTTGACCACTGCAGTCTATGAGATGTAAGTACACAAACAGTACTGTTAGGAAGGCAATTCCAGGATTTCGACCCAGAAGCAGTGAAGGAAGAGTGATCTGGTTCCAAATCAGAATTGTGTGGCTTGGAGGGTAACTTGCAAATGGCACATACATCTGCTGCCATTGTCCTTCAAGATGTTAAAAATTTAAAGGTGCTTTTGAAGGATGCTTGGTGAATTGTTGAAGGGCATCTTTTGTTCACACTGCTGTCACTGTGTTGGTGGTGCCAGGAATGAATATTTAAGATGTGAGGGTTCTGGTCAAGTGGGCTGCTTCATTCTGGATGAAGCTTCTTGAATAGTGTTGAAGCCACACTCATTCAAATGGAAACTATTCCATCACATTCCTGACTTGTACCTTGTAGATGGTAGACAGCTTTGTGGAACCAGCATAGGGAGTTATTTGTTCCAAGCCTCTGCATGTTTTTGTAGTCATATTATTTATGTGGCTGGTCCAATTTAATTTCTGGTCAATGGTAACCCCCATGATGTTAACAGTGGGGGATTCAGCAATGGTTACGCTCTTGTAATTCAATGAGAGATGGTTTAATTCTCTCCTATTGGAGATAGTCATTGCGTAATACTTGAATGGCATGTATTTTACATAACACCTAAGCCTGACTGCTGCCTAGGTCTTGCTGCATATAGGTCTTGATTCTCTGAGGAGTTGTGAATGGTGCTAAATATTGTGCAATCATGAATGGACACCACAAAATCTGAGATAACAATGAAGCAAAAATCATTGATGAAGCAACTGAAGTTGGTTGGGCCTAGACCACTTCCTGAAGAATTGCTAAGGTGGTGTCCTAGCTAATGTAACTTACTATTAAAAGGGGAAGTGGAGAGAAAATAGGGAATAATAGATCAACCAGCCTGACATCGGTAATGGGGAAAATTCTAGAGTCCGTTGTCAAGGATTTAAAACAGAACACTGGAAAACAGTGGCAGAGTTGGTCAGAGTCAGCATGAATTTATGAAAGAGAAATCATGCTTGATAAGTCTACAGGAATTCTTTGAGGATGTAACTCGTAGAGTTGATAAGGGTGTGCCAATGGATGTGAATTATTTGGACTTGCAGAAGCCTTTTTACAAAGTCCCACGTAAGAGATTAGCACATAAAATTAAAGTGTGCAGGATTGGGATAGTGTATTGAGATGGATAGAAAACTTGTTAGCAGACAGGAAACAAAGAATAGGAATAAATTAGTCTTTTTCAAATGGCAGGCAATGACTAGTGGGATCCGTAGGGATCAGTGCTAGGACCCCAGGGATCCACAATATATATTAATGATTTAGATGAGGGAACTAAATGCAATATTTCCAAATTTGGATATAAAGCTGGGTAGAAGGGTGAGCTCTGAGGAAGATGCAGAGATGCTTCAGTGTAATTTGGACAAGCTGACTATGTGGACATGGATGGTGCAGTATAATGTGGATAAATGTGAGGTCAAAGAACTTTGGTAGCAGAAGTAGGGAGGCAGGTTATCTGAATAGCTATAACTAACACAGGAGAATATGCAAAGAGCCATGGGTGAAAACCAAGTAGAAGAAAAATTTAGTATGTCATATATGCTCAAACAGTATTTTGATAGGGAAGGAAAGCAGAAGTAGGATATGTTAGTTGTTACAACTCAGAATAAAGAAACAAATCCTGAATTTGACATTCCTCAAATTAAATTAGACAATGAGGAAGTAATCAACAATTGAGATAAATTATTGAGTTACCCTCTGGAAGAAAATCAAAATGACCTGAAACAGTTGCTTTAATCACAGAGAGCTCTATCTGGGAACAAACTGAGAAGTAACAAAATAATTGTGCTTGATGTAGATGTAGGAAATGCTGTTCCAATTAAGCAACTCCATAAAAACGTAATCCACTTATGTTAGCTCAGGTTCAGAAAGAGAAGCTGATGTTTGTTCAGTCTGAGATGCAGTAGCTGAAATTCTCAATCGAATACCACAAAGGGCTGATGGATGATTAATAATTTCAGTTAATGTATACATGAATGATGGCAGATGAGCAATGTGAAACTTGCAAAGTAAGAGAAAGAGACCATGCTACTAGAAGATGATAAATAAGGAAATTGAACAGGTGATGAAACGGATGTAGAAAACATTGATTGATTTGGAGTTTGTTCCTGAGTTGATGAACAAGCAGAAATTACTGGACTGTCAACAGCAACTCATCATCTATAAAAAGAAAAATGTAGGTCAATCAGCAGTCACATGTGATCTCAAAATGAAGACTGAGGAACAAAACAGCATGACGATAGAGAAATGCCAGCATTTGCAAGAAGAAAATCATAATCTGAACCTAAAAGCTAGAGATTCAGGAAGGACTTTTGAACATGCCATTTCACAGCAGAAGGGGGAATCTGACTTCCTGACAGAATAGTTTAGACTACTTCACTGGAAAAGGAATAGGGAAAAAGAGATCCTTCTGGATGATTGTGAATACTCATGAAATTGAGAAAATGTGCAAAGGGACAGGTTCTCTTTGACAAAGTCTGTAAACAGCACAACTTTCTGGAAAAAAATTATTTCAGTTTGATGTTTTGGGACACTGCAAATCAAAATAATTGGTTGGATTCAACAAAAGGAAATGAAAATGCAAATCCGAAGTGGTTTGTACCAGTTTGCATTTAATGTAAAGATTTTTCATCCGCATCCAGCCCAGTTCTCTGAGGACATCGCCAAGACTAATTCCCAATCATGACAATGGATCCAGACTTGGAGTCTAATTCAAAGCAGGATCTAAAACAGAAGGCCTTTGAAAAGGAAGAGGAAGCAGTTAAACAAAAGCAGTGTCGAGCATTTGCAGGTAGAGAAAAAAAATGCAGATGCTTTATCATGACTTTGATGCAAAAGGATGGAACGTTCAATGCTGGAAAGAAAAGACAGAACTGGATTATATTACCAATTAACATTACATGCTTTGATGTTATAAGATTATCACCTTTAAGAGTACTAATTTTGTGGGGGAAAAACTGAAGGCTTTAGAAAAATACAGCCATCTGTTTCATTCCTGGTTCAACTTTTTAAGGGGAAATGTGATGAAAGTATGCAAATAATATTCATATATATTGTGCGTTTTATGTTTCAAGAGAATGTTTTAAAGTTCAGCTTTTTTCTACGGATAGTCCTTATGTCTAGAAGGAATAAGCACAGATGCTTGGAGAACAGAATAATTATCCATTTCAACCTTGCAAGTGGTTGTATTAAAGTAGAGTTAATGGATTTTTGTTTACTTAGATTCTCTTTGGATTGAAGATTAGAGTGATTGGTATGGTCATGTGATTTGGTTTAGTTGCCATCCTGGATCTGTTAAAAAAAAAGGCTTTGGTAGAAAATAGATTGGAATTTGGCAGTTCTGATTGAAGTTAGAATTTTGCAGACTTCTGAAAGCTCTATTATCTCTCTGAAAACACCAAGGCTGTCTACACTCATTATAAGAAGTATACTTGTGATTGCTATCTATATTTAAAGTGCGCTTAAAGTCTAGAAGAAGAATGATGCTTATTTGGAACTGAAATAGTGACACAGAAATTAGAATTGTTTCTTTTCATGTTTAAGTACTGTTCAAACTATGTTATGAATAAATATCATTTTGATAAAAGGATCCTTAATTTGTCAGTGGAATTACTCCTGGAATGAAACATGCTTACTTTACATTTATGCCAAAATAGAAACATTGTTGGGGTTTGGTCTGGCTTTACAATATACTTTAAGATTTTGTTCCAGGACTCCGAAAGGGGGTTGTCGGTTAGTTGGTGGTGTGTGTGTGGTGGGGGGCGGGGGTGGAGGTGTCAAGGATGAAGTCTCAGGGAGTGGGGGGATGGTTATCGGGGTGGTTCAGATTTGGAGGGTGGGGCCTGTGGTGTGGGGGAGCGGGAACTGCGAGATCAAAGAGAAAAAATGGAAGGACATGGTTTTCAGCTGCAAAATGGAATTAAAGCTGTAATTGCAAAGAGATCACAACCAAAGGCAGCTTTGAACAGTTGGGGAATATCTCACTCTGCGTATTGACAGCTAAAATACCAAAACAGTGCAAGAGAATAGAAATCAGTCAAATTTGTTCCCAAATTAAAATGGGAAACATAGAATCCTTCTTTACTGTTCTTGGAAAGTTAGCAGTGCAGTTATATTTATCCCAAGTAGTGTGGACACTGAGGAACTTGGGTCAGTTGAGAGGAAAAGCTCAAGAGATCTTTTCCACACTGCCCCAGAAGCAACTGCTGATTACAAACAGATTAAGAATGCAATCCTGGTGCTACTGAACTTGTACCTTAGGTGTACCATCAAATTCCATTAAAAAGCTATACAAGCCTATTTGGAATTTGAAAGGATCAAACAAATTGCACATGCCCAATGAATGCGTGCTGTAAAGGTAGGGAGTATTTATGATGAAATTGGAAATTTGGTGCAAGAGGAAATTCAAAACTTGTCTCCCTTGCAATATTAAAATGCATCTTGAAGAACAAAAGGTTACTTCACCAAGCACAGCTGTATAGACTGAGGATTGAACTGACTCATAGATCTCTGAATCATAGCAACATGGGTTAGCATGAAAAAGATAAAAGGGAGACAGAAGGAAAGGAAATTTCCCAATGGGAAAGAGAATGGGGAAAGATAAGAAAACCCTTCCCCAATCTTGAAAAGAAGAAATGCAGAAAGAAGAGCTGCTTGGTCTGTCTGTTTTAATTGTGACAAACTAGTCCATATAAAAAGTACAGTAATGAAAGAAGAGCAAGAAGAAAGTTACATGCAGTATTCCAATGCAATCTGTGTCTGTGGTCACTAAAATCTTAGCCCTATCAGGTTTTTGTGTGTAAAGGGGAAATGGTTCCTAGAGGTTTCAGAGAATCTGCTTAATTTTCTCTGGGATATTGAGGGTTGCTTGCTGGCTATTGGGGTGATTTGAAGATTTCTCCATGCAAAATCAGGACAAATTTCAATGCGATAGTTAAAGATCTAACTGAAGAAGGTGTTAAAGTATCATTAATGAAAATTCACTTCAAGAGTGAACTCATTACTGGTTTGCAAACAGTGGGTGTAATCTCAAGCTTGTCCATACAAATTTTTGAGTGTCTGCCAGGAAATGACCTGGCAGGCTGAAAGATGTTATCTCACTAAATTCAAAAACAATCCAGAGAAACTGCTGAGCAAGCTGAACAATTTCAGCAGCTGGAACATGTAAAGTTGCAAACAGGTGTAACTGTTTCATAATCCCTACAACTGGTGATACAACCCATGAAGGTTAAAAATGACTAAGCCAGAGCTCACACAATTAAATAGGGACCTAGGAAATAATCAAACAGGTGAAGTGAGGGAGATGCTCGGCTTAGCTGAAGAGCTTGAAGAAGATCATTTGAGTGTTAAAAGGGCTGAAGCAAGCCAAATGAGTTAAAGGAGGCAGAAAAGGGGTCTAACAAATTCCTAGCTCAAAATGTCCATAGAAAGGCATGAGATCTCCGGGAATCTAAAAGGTTAACACCGGTTGACTCTGAATTAAAAGAACAGAAACTGATAACATTTGTCAGAGATTAATCTCAAAATTCAGAAACAGACATAAAGGCTATTGAGCCCAATTCAAAACATAGCTGATTTGTGAACTGAGCAGCAGACTTAATGATGGGGATTTTCTGGTCCCCTTGTGGCGCGTTTTCTAGTGGCGAAAGCAGCAAAATTGTCCATTTTGACAGGAAGGATAAAAAAGAAGCTTTTTATTTAAATGGTAAGAGATTGTGGAGCTATGAGAGAGGCAGAGAGATGTGGGTGTCCTAATGCTTGAATTGCAAAAGGTTAGTCTGAAGGTACGGTTAGTAAATATGTAAGTTAATAGAACGTTATCATTTATTGCGAAGGGGATTGAATACAGACGTAGGGAAGTCATTCTTCAGTTATACAGGGCACTGAAGTATTGGTCTCCTTATTTAAGGAATGATGTAAATGCAGTGGAAGCAGTTCAGAGAATGTTTACTGGAATAATACTTGGAATGGGTGAGTTGTCTTATGAGGAAAGGCTAGGCTTGTATCCAATGGAGTTTAGAAACGTGAGATATGACTTGATTAAAATATATTGATCCTGAGAGAGCCTGATGGGTAGATAAAGGATGTTTCCTTTTTTGGGAGAAGCTAGACCAGTGATGGATAACCTAAGCTCATGAATGAGCTGCATGATTGAAATCTGGCTGGTTCACTAACATGACTCCATGAATAAGATTAAATACATTTAATACATGTTTAATAATTTCATAATGAGCTATTGAAAATGCTTAATCATATATTAATAGAACTATCAATTTCAAATGATAAAAACAAAAGAAATATTTACACTTTGGACGCAGATAGAGCTCACAGTTTTCACAGTCAATATTGTGTGCAATCAGCATGCAGCTCATTGCACTTGCTTGCGTATCTCTAGATGTGCTGTCCCATACCTAAGGAAAAATATACAAGAAGAACTCCAGAGAACATTCACAAGGTTGATCCTGGGTATACGGAGGGATTTTCTCATGAGGAAAGATTGAGTAGGTTGGGCCTGTGCTCACTGGAGTTCAGAAGAATAAGAGGTGACCTTATTGAGACACACAAGATTCTCAGGGGGGTTAACAGGGTTGTTTCCCTTTGTGGGAGAATCTAGGACCAGAAGACCTAATGTCAGACTAAAGGGTTGCCCTTTTAAGACAGAGATGAAGAAGAATTTCTTCTGTGAGGGTAATGAACCTAGAATTTTTTACCGCAGAGAGCTGTAAAGGTTGAGTTAAGTATGTTCAAAGCTGAGACAGATAGATCTTCAATCAGTAAGGCAGTCAAGGGTTATGAAGATAAAGCAGGAAAATGGAGTTGAGGATTGTCATAGCAGATCAGTCATGATCTCATTCAGCAGCATATTTTGATCAAGTACCCCTTACAATTTTACTTCCGGTTTTAAAAAATTGCAACAAGATCTTGCCGTGTTTAATTTAATACCAAATCAAAGGGTCATGTGATTGTAAAACTGCACTTGACCCATCACAAGTTCTCATTGCTTTGACCCCACAATTTTTTACAAATAATCTCATTTTTATTTCATAGTTTGGCACTAACTCAACTTTTACGGCACTGCCTTCCTGTAGCCATTTCCAAATTATAATTAAACATATAAGATTGTCCTGGAGCTCCTCAACACAGGCTCTCGCTCCTGTCTATCACTTCCAAATTAAGAATATGCGATAAAAATATTCAGTGAATCAATACTGGACAGAACCAGTAGGTTAATAGAAAGAAATTGTAGGAGCAGATTTGATGGATTGAATGGCTTACTTATGCTCCAATGTCTTATGGTCTTATGCTCATCTGTTTCTTTCATCAATTTGTAGGAACTTTGCATTTCAGATACATCCTTCATAATCAGATCAAGAGGGAACATCCGGTGAAGAATATGGCATAAGTAAAGTGATGGCAGCGGAAGGAAAAGTAAACTCTTCATTTTCTCTTCCAAATTCAAGACCATTGCAAATAATTATTGAGAAAAGAAATATGTAACCAAATATTTTCATCCTGAATTCTTTACAACAAATACAAGAATGTCAAATTTCACGTTATCATAGCAATTTATGCTTGGAGGCAAGGGTGCTGGTTGTTTGGCAAGTAAATCCTCCTTGGTTGAGGTGTTGCCAGGGAAATGTTGTCAGACACTTTGCTGCTGGTATTTTATAAGCTTGCCTGCCCAAGGCTTGTAAAATCCCATAAGATCATAAAACCATAAGACATAAGAACAGAATTACGCCACTCGACCCATCAAGTCTACTCTACCATTCAATCACAGCTGATATTTTTTTCATTCCCATTTTCCTGCCTTTTCCACATAACCCCCAATCCCATTATTAATCAGGAACCTATCTATCTCTGTCTTAAAGACACTCAGTGACCTGGTCTCCACAGCCTTCTACAGCAACGAGCTCCACCGATTCACCACTCTTTGGTTGAAGAAATTCCTCCTCATCTTAGTTTTAAAGGATCATCCCTTTAGCATGAGGTTGTGCCCTCTGGCTGTAGTTTTTCTTACTAGTGGAAAGATCCTCTCCACATCCACTCTACCCAGGTTTTGCAGTATCCTGTAAGTTTCAATAAGATCTCCCTTCATCCTTCTAAACTCCAATGAGTACAAACCCAGCATTCTCAACCTCTTCAACAAACTCTTCATTCTAGAGACCATTCTTGTGAACCTCCTGTGGATCCTTTTCAAGGCCAGCACATCCTTCCTTAGATACAGGGCCCAAAACAGCTCACAATTCTCCAAAAGGGGTCTGATCAGAGCCTTATACAGCCTCAGAGGTACATCCCAGCTCTTGTATTCAGCCCTCTTGACATAAATGCTGACATTGCATTTGTGTTCCTAACTGCCAACTGAACCTGCAGGTTAACCTTAAGCAAATCTTGAACAATGATTCCTAATTCTTTTGTCTTTCTGATTTCCTAAGCATTTTCCCATTTAGAAAATAATCCATGCCTCCATTCCTTCTTCCAAAGTGCATAACCTAACACTTTTCCACATTGTATTCCATCTACCACTTCTTTGCCCACTCTCCCAACCTGTCCAAGTTCTTCTGCAGTCCCCCTGCTTCTTCAATACCACCTCCCTCTATACATCTTTATATCCCGCCCGACACAAACTGGGGAATCGGGGCATGTGAGGCAGTAAAATTCCAGTCCCCATGTTTCTGGGTGATTCAAAAAAGGCATAAGGCTTGAACATATGCCTTTTGTTTGCAGACAGCAGGTTCCTTTGAATAAATGTATGTCCATTCTATTAAGTGTAAATGTTTTGAGCTCGTCTTATGTTCTAAAAAAAAATTAGAAAGAATTCCCGTGTTTGCTAATGAAATAATAGTGGCTAGCATGACTGTTGTAAACAAAAAAGATTCTTTAAGTTGGTTTTAAAGAATAACAAAGTGACATATCACTGTGACATATCACTGTTTAGCAGCATGTTTTGATCAAGCATCTCTTACAATTTTACTTGCAATTTTAAAAAAAATTGCAACAAGATCTTGCTCTATTTAATACCAATCAGAGGGCCATGTGATTGTAAAATTGCACTTGATACATCACAAGTTCTCATTGCTCTGACCCCACAAATTTTTTTACAAATGCTCTCATTTTTATTTCATAGTTTGGCACTAACTCAACTTCTGTGGCACTGCCTTCCTGCAGCTATTTCTAAATTATAATTAAAGGTTTAGTATTGTCCTGGAGCTCCTCAGCACAGGCTCTTGCTCCTGCCTATTGCTTCTTATTAACAATGAATCTGTGCAATGAAAATGATCAATGAGTAATACTGCACAGAAATGGTAGGTTAACAGGAAGAAACTGCAGGAAGATGACAAAACCAATTGCCAAAAATCATGTGACAGGAGCAATCGCTGCAATATCAAAGTAATCTGTGAATCACTAGTTTAGAGTAACTGTGGAAAGAGGACAAATCACAATATCAGTGACATTGTTAGCAAAATGAATTAAGGAAAACAGCAATAAGTCACAGGTATAGGGAAACCATAGAATAAGACTGATTAGCAAAGGTCTTGTAAGGGCTAAATGAATCAAACAGGGAAGGGACACAATTAAAAGAAGAAATAGCTTAAAGAAGTACTTTTTTCAAAGGAAACTTTCTGCAGCTTATTTTGTACATTTGTGAAACGCTGCAGTGTAAAGGGACAAACAGCATGGAAATGTTACAGGCGCATGTTGCTTGTGCATGACAATTTTGTGGTAAAAATGTTAGTTGCCACACTTTTCCTTTGTTAAATACAAGCTGAAATTTTATCATCCTTTGGAGATGGGAAGGGTGGTAAAATGGGGGCGGAAGAAGTGGGAAGGTAGTCTGACATGTTCCTAAAGCCATGGAATATTTTCATGACTGAAAGGCCAATAGCTTAATAAAGTTCATATTTGGAGAAAGAACAGAGCCAACGTTTTGAATCTGGATGATTCTTCATGTCATCTAGACTCAAAACGTTGGTTCTGTTGTCTCTCCACAGTTACTGTTAGACTTGCTGAGATTTTCCAGCATTTTCTGTTTTTGTTTCAGATTCCAGCATCTGCAGTAACTTGCTTTTATTATGGTTTTTAATTCACTGACTGACAGACATTTTACTAGGTCTTCAATATTTTACCAGTGTGGGAAAGGCTCTGGTTGCATGTCAAATCAGCTGCCACATCCAGACTGCTTTGCAGAGAGTAGGTGAGATGTGGGAGAGTGCCTTTCTACAGTCTCCATGATCCATGGAAGGGCCCCAGATGGCAGTGGTACATTTGGCGGGACACAGATCATGCTAGTAAAATACTGGCTATAAAGTAAGTGGCTCTAAAATTTTGTAAGGGTAAATCTAATCTCCTACTATAAGTTCCAGATGAAACTGGTGGAATCTGCAGCATAAAATGGTGGAAAGAGCCAGTCTATCTATGCTTGAAGTATATGCCTTCCTACATTATACTCAAAGTGCATTCTTCATTATCCAAAACTGGATTACTCTTTGCTGCCAGTCAATGGCCTTTTCTCACATTCTGATATTTTTGTAATGTATAAACAAAAGTTTAGATGGACATTTCCATCATTTTTAATGTCCCTGTAGGGGACATTACAATGTGGGGCTAAACGCTCCTGAAATCCAGCAGTTCCGATTGGTGCCTCCAACTGTGCACGCACAGGAAAAGAAATGATAGCATGCGGTTCCCCTGCCACATCGTTCCTGGTCCGGAGAATCCTTCCCCTGGCCCCTCACAGATATTTCCCCATTCCCCCCAACATTACTGACACCTTTATCTCCCTACTCCCTCTGCTACCCAGACTGATCCCAGACCCCTGCTCTCCTTTTCCCCACCGATCTCAGGCAGAGTGACAGCAGACCCCATCTTTACCCTTACTGATCATAGGCAGGAAGGCAGTGAACCCCTACCCCTCCCTCTCACTGATATCAGGCAGAGTGGCAGTGGACTCTCCCTTCCCTCCACACCCACCAATCTCAAGCAGACAGCCATCAGATGTTCAGCATTATCTCTTCACTAACTGGAGCATATCTGTTTCGTGCCAATTCCGGATGGACAGACGAGGAGGTAAAAGGGGAAGTGCTGATCAAGTTGGACATGCAGCCCATTAAGTCAATTTAAATGCACCCATTTTGGGCACGGTTCCAATTGCAGACATTTTTGGGCCTTACTAGAGGGGCAACCAGCGCTGAGGCAGGCACCGATCGCGCTAGTCACCTCATACCCGACTTTACCATGTTTTTGCGCTCGAAAATGGGCACAACATGATGATAAACTCCTGTGGCAGAAAGGTTGTTGACCAGAAGATACAGAAAAATGTTTTCTCATGTAACTGCTTGTTCAGAGTTAACAAGTGTTAAAGACCAAGCAGCAACATGAGAAAACATTTTTTTTAAGCAGTAGGCACTTAGAATCTGCAATGCACTCCAATGAAACAGTGATGGAAGGAGGTTCATTAATAACCTTTCAACATGCATTGGATTTATATTTGAAGTGGAAAGTTAGCAGAGCAATTGAAAAAGAGCATTGGAGTGAGAATAATTAGATGATTCTTCCAAAGAGCTAGCACTAGCATGGTGAATCAAATGATCTTCTTCTATACCAGATAACTCCACGATTCTGTGTTTTGAATATTCACATACGTTTTTAGTGTGCTGGGAAAATTGTTTCTCTTTTTTGCTGGCTTGCTTTCAATATTGATTTTCAAGTCCAAATTTAGGTTGGGATTCTCCAAGCCCGATACTGGCTGATCCCAAATCTCCCAGGTCCTTTTTTTAGCATAATCAGCTCTGTGAAGGAAATCTGGAGACCTGCGATCAGGAGGGGGAGGACAGCATTTGAGAAGGGGCCTCGGAAAATATTGGAAGACCAATGATCGGGAACTGGCGATTGCGGGGACTGGGCATATGCACTGATCTTCTCGCTAGTAGATTGGCGCATGTGCAGTGGCCCACTCAGTGTGTTGATTTTGGCCTCTTGAGCGGGATGAGCCACCGCTTACTGGTCTGAATCTCTCTAAGGCACCTTAATACACAAAGTGTAAGAGATTCATTCAGGTAAGTATGCCTAAAAATGGATGGAAAATTCTCCCATTTTCCTAACCATTGGGCACTTTGATTATTTTTTGCAGAAATCCAGCCATAGCGTATTGGCGTCATCCTTCTCATCATGAGAGATGTGTCAAGATTAATTAGCCATTCAAATCACTGTTGTTTGTATGATGTTGCTGATGCAGGTTGTGTTACCTTTGCATACATGATGTCTGTCAAGCACTTTAAAAATAATTAATTGTGTTTTGAAATGTGATAAGCTGCTATATAAATAGAACGTTACACTTTGATTATTGTTCATTTAAAGCTTCTCCAAGAGCACAAAATGGCACCTAGTAGCAAGGATGCCTTTTAAGAAAGACTGAAATGGATATCCAAAGTAAAACGTGAGTATATTTTTACACATTAGTGTTTCGTTACACAATGATTTATGAAACTGAATTCATTGGTAAAAATAATGATTCCACAGGCAATTCAAAGTGAGTTCATTTTTCATGATCATATAAATCTGCAAATCTTTGTGAAATGAGATAGAAATAGAAAAAATCAGTCATCCCATATTGCCTAACTCTAAATGCTTTGCTTATTCAGCCTATTATTTAAATAAGATTTTGTTATCCCTCATCATCAAGCAACCTAGTGTGCCTTGTTTAAATAGTATGTTACTAGGATAGGCAAACAATATGTGGGTGGAAAGTATTTGCATGATGTGACAAAAAACTGATTTCTGGTGTGTACAGATCTAACCTACAAAATACTCTCAAAAATATTTAGCAAAGAAAGAGCAGTTTCCCAACTTGATTTAAGCATTCATATCTAAATTAAATAAAAGAATGACTGACAAGTATTTTCCTAACCCAGCGAGCACTTAAGGGCAGCCAGCATGAAAAGAATGATGTTGCCAGGAGGAACAAAAAATATTTTTTCCCCTTTCCCTTTTTGTGTTTTCTCTTCAAGTGGCTCTACACAAAGGATAACCTACTCCTGGATCTCTGCCAAAGCAGCTATGTAACCATCTGGTAGGAGCAATGTGATAATAGTCTGAATTGACTCCCCGTCTAACTTGCCACCTGGCCTATGCTTAGCACCTGCTCACATTGGTGTGGAGCAGAATATGAGTTCATTAGTTCAGGGCTTTGTAATAACCCATTGTACCACTAATCTATATCCACTTAATATATTGGCCTAAATTTTCCTCTGAACGTCACCTGCTTTGTGATAGATTTGGAGTGGATGGTGAAGGAAAATGGGATGGGTGAACTTTTGCCGAATCCACAACTATAAACAAGTTTCAATTTTTCTCTGATGCTGAAAGGTCCTGATATAATACTGTCATTGCATGAAAATTGAATTTAATTGTTCTTTGGATGAAGCCTATTGAGGCTTACCTCCATAATCATCCATTGCCCACTTCAAAACAGGTCTGTAGGAAAAAAGCAATGTAAAAAGAAAGATTTGCAGTTATATAGACCCTTTCATGATCACTGGATGTCACAAAATGCTTTCAACCAATGAAATGCTTTTTGAACTGTAGTTAGTGAAGTGTAATGCAGGAAACATGGGGCTAAATTTTCTGATCCCACCCTTTGCAAGAATCGTCACAAAATGGAAGGAAAATCTGATGGACCCCTTAAAGTTTCATTGACCTCACACAGACATTTCCAGTCTTGGGGTGGATGCAACCAGAAAATCCCTCCTACTGCAACCAATATGTGCTCAGCAAACTTCCACAAACAGAAATATTATGATGACCAGACACAGCTATATGATAATGACCAGGTAATCAAACAAGCAGCAGTACTGCTAAAGGCTACCTGCTGAGGTCAATGCCATAGTCTTGCCACTTTTTCAAGGTTCAATTTGAGGCTTATCTCAGCACTGCAGCTGTTGCAGTGTTTCTTTGTTTGGGATTGAAATGCTACTAATATTCATAGTGGTTCTGTGGGAACCTGCTTTATCTCTCTTGTGATGGGAAGTGGTGGAGGAGGAGTTTTGTCAGCATAGGAGCTCATTAACCATCTGTGGAGACACTCTAGCAAGTCACAAGTATGCATGCATCACACCTACTTTCCCAATATATGTAGCCATATCGTCATGTTTATTTGTAATAGAAATAGCAATTCATTCTGGTTCAGGCATTTATCATTCTCTTCCACAATATACAACAATTAAAGAAAAGCTTCTCAAGGGCATTTCTGGACCTTATCACAAAACGCAACATGCATTTGGGTATATATAATTTTCATTCATGGACATGATAGTTTAAAAAGAATTCTGTTAAACCAGAAGGAGACTTGAAATATGTCATGACACCTCTTGGGTACATTTCTGGTAAGTAGTAGGCTATGTTTAGCATGAAGGCAAAATGAATGAAATTACAAACATTCATTTATTCAAATTGTGTTTGCCTCTTCTTACCTTGTCTCCTCTATGACACATAGTCTAGCGACTATGTGAAGGGCTAGATGGACTATGCACTGATTTCAAAGGCTATTTTCTTCACTATATCTACATCATGCTTTAGGATGATCTCCATGCTTTGGTGACAAATCATTCCTTCACCTTATTGGATACAATAGAACATCTACCCAGAAATGTGGGATTCCAGTGCCCTGATATTACACATTCAGACAAGTTTCTTAGCTGCCATGTGCTGCAGTAGTTCAGTGAAAAGCTAGAGGAGTGCTAGAGTTAACTTCCAGCACTCCTACCCCACATCTTCCAAGGTAAGCTCCAAATAGTGGAGACATATCTTCTCAAGGATTAAAATGAAGTTAAACCAGGAAAATACCATAGAGTGCAATGATGGAAAGGGATTCAGTCCCACATTATTTCTGAAGGTAAAACTGCACAACGGAAAATACAAGATGTTATGTATTGCGTTGTAATGGCAGGCTCTGAAATTAACATTTGTTGAAAATATTTAAAATATAGCAACAGTCTCTTATTCTGAATCTTTTAACAGGCAGTGAATACAGTGCACAAAAATTTTGATTTGGACCGGATTTAGATAGAGTAAACAGGGTTAAGCTTTTTCCTAGGATGGACTCGAATAGCACAAGGGGTCATGGGCTTAGGGTGAGGGGGGTAAGATATAATTTGGATGCTAGAGGGAGTTTTTTCACACAGAGGGTGGTTGGGGTATGGAATGCGCTGCCAAGTAAAGTGGTGGAGGCAGGTACTCTGGAGTTATTTAAGAAATACTTAGATGGGCACATGAACAGAATGGGAATGGAGGGGTATAGAAAACTGATTTAAAATAGGGATCATGAGCCTTGGGAGTCCCTGGGAAGCGTGTAAATAGATGATGATATTGATGTACTTGTTTTTATCCTACAGGTGCTTTGGTCCACCTTGTTGTCTAACGAGGGGTGGTGGGAGCAGGCACGCTGGGGCTGTTTAAGGGTCTCTTGGACAGCCACATGAGCAGTATGCAGATAGAGGGATATATTAGGACTGTTTAACTACGGCTTTTTTCCACAGATAATTCGGTCCATACTTGACCAACATTGAGCATGCATTCGGCAGGTGGTGCGGGTACAGCTCTTGGATGTTGATTCATGGGTTGCCTGGTACCTCATGTCGTAAATGAGTGCTTTATGTGGACCATCTGAAGGGCACCATGACAGCTCAGAGACTATCGATGTGGCTGTGCAGACACTTGGAATTGGGCCGGTGTCTGCGGGAGTTTGCGCGTTCTCCCCGTGGTTGCGTGGGTTTTCTCCGGGCACTCCGGTTTCCTCCCACAACCCAAAAATTCGCTTTTAGGCTGATTGGGAAACATATTGTCCCTATGGTGAGAATTTTCCATATTAGGAATAATATATATATTATATAGGAATATTAAAATAGGATAATGGATTTGCTACTATATAGTTATGACGGCGGTGTGGGCTCATTGGGCCGAAGGGCCTGTTTCCCGTGCTGTGTTGCTCTTAAAAAAAAATATACACGATGGGTCGTGAGAGGGCTGCTCTTGGATTTTTTTCAAGAGTATCCTAGTGCTTCACGTCGTTAGTGTACGCTTGACCTGGACCATTTGATGGCAACACGACAGCTCAGTGACTATCGCTGTGCTGTGTAGATACGTGGATTTGGGCCTGTGTCTGTGGGAGTTTGCGCATTTTCCCTGTGCTGGCGTGGGTTTTCTCCGGGTGCTCCGGTTTCCTCCCACATCCCAAAGATGTGCTCTTAGGCTAATTGGCAAAACAAATTCTCCCTAAATTGTCTCAAATTTGGTTTTTTAATCCATAGATCAATAAACATAGACAGGGAGCACAGGTAGAGATGGAAACATGGAGGTGGCGGCGCGGGCTCGTTGGGCCGAAGGGCCTGTTTCCTGTGCTGTTTTGTTTTTTGTTCTTTGTTCTTTGTTCCAATGTAAAGTATGTCTATTAATTAATGTATGTCTCTTTTGGTGCCTATGGCCTCTGATGGCTCTCCAGAGAACTGAAATAAAGACAATGTAATACATTGACTAAGTTAAATACTTGTGTTGTTCGAGACTTTATAGATCTCACTTCAACTACACTCTTAAGAATGACTCTCCACTGTAAGGTGTGAAACAGTTTTGTATCAACACAGAAAATGACCAAAAGCATGTAGCTCAATTATTTCTGGCCTCTTGATGTAAAATGAAGTGTACAGATTTGGAGGGAAAACGCTGAATTATAGCATTTGAAAGCAAATGGATCAGGAAATAACTACAAATTCAAAGACTCAGTTCATTATTTCCTGAATAACAATTTGTTTATTACCATTTAAATAATAATTCCATATTTCATAAGTACGATAGCAGGACAGCATATTTAAAATGGTAAAACACGCATTCAGGCTTTCAAACCTTCTGACCTGGCAGATTTTTAGACCATGACGCAAGTGAGTGAATTGTTACTTTTTGTTAGGAACCTGAGGCTATGTAATATCTTAGAATCCATATCCAGATGAAAAATATTAAGTTGCAAATTTGGCAGCATCATAGACAATACTGATGTATGGATAGCGCCTGTTGGTAGAGCTTATGTACATGTGGATTTTGTCTCGTACTATTCACACACAGGGATGGTACTATAAATAATCAACCTGAAAACTTGGGCTAGGTTTTACGGCCCCCCTGCTCCCTCCCCCGCTGAGCATATTTCTGTTGAGAGTGGGAGGTGTAGTATAAATTCTGGCAGGTGACTAGCCTATGGGGAATGGGAGAGGATGGGTAAGACATCCATTAATCTGTCTACCCTTCGGCCTATTGAGGCCTTCAAGTTGTCAATTAAAGGCCACTTAAGGCTTCAATCCACCTGAACCAACACAGTACAGAGGGCATAGGGGTGTATGTTGTGTGTATCGGGGACATCACCCCTCAGCCCCTCCTCCACGCCAAAGAGAGCACTCTCTCTCTTTGCCACTCCCATTAACCTACACAACTTAACTCTCCACCCTCGCCCTTTAATTCCTAGGTTCCCCACCCAAAAGGCCTAATTTCATCATACTCTGCTGGATATGATCTTTTCTTCTTGGGATTGGTTCCATTAGTGGCTAATATTTGTTTTTAACACTGCAAGAGCTGTTGGTCAACCAGAACATGCAGGGCCCAGCAATACACAAAAACAAAGCCTCCTGCAAAAGAGATCTGAGACAACATGCATCTCAGGAAAGCCCTGATCCAGAACATGGAATAAATTACAGGGATAAATTTCTGGAAAATCTGGGATAGTTGGTCACCCTACTCAGCTCTCATTCTGGGTATATGTGCACAAATTGTTAAAGGTGGAAGGACAAATTGAGAACGTGCTTAAAAAGCCACAGACAACCCTGGGATTCATAACAAGAGGCATAGAGGTTAAAGAAAGAAAATTATGGCAACCATTTATAAAACATAGTTTGGCCTCAATTCCTATTTAAGAAGGATATTAAGGATATTATGAAAGATTTATATGAATTGTTCCAGGGATAAGGCACTTGAGCTACATGGGTAGATTTGACAAGCTAGATTATTCTCATTAGAGAACATAAATGTGAGAGAGGTTTTGATAGAGGCATTCAAATTCATTGAGTTCATTCTAGACAGAGTAGATATAGAGAAACTGTTCCTTTTGGTGAAAGGATACCCACTTAAGGTGATTGGCAAAAACATCAAAGACAACATGAGAAAAACCTTCTTATCCAGCAAATGGTTATGATCTGGAATGCCTGAAAATATAGTGAAGGTGGATTTAATTGTGGCTTTTAAAGGAAATTGAATAAGCACCTGAAAATAGAATTGAAGGGCAAGGTTAGAACTGACTGTATTGTTCTTACAGAGAGCTGGTATGATCTTGCCCAAATTGCTTCTTTCTATAGTTCTATAGTATGATCATTTTAATTTATAAAAATATAATTGGGTATACTAAACTTTGGAGTATTTGCTTCAGTAGGACACTGGCACTTTGCTGTCTTAAATTCCACTTTTGTTATTGTGGAATAACTGATGGGATGTAGAGGGGAGCAGGGAGGAGGTAGGTGAAAGAGGGTACCAGCACCAACTGAGAGCTGAAGGAAAGGAAGAAGTTTGCATCCATTATGCACATAATGGGATGCTGAGTAAACTTTGACAATCACCCAGCTACTACATTTTACGTGTGATTATATATCACAGCCCTGTGTTTACAGCCTTCTTAAATTGCATTTTGAAGCTGTTCATCAGTTTTGCTTAGGTGCCTCGTACTTGAGCCATTCCCCCCTGGAAGATTCCAAGCACAATCTCCAGTCTTCTTGATTAATTGGCCTCAGAGAGGGCGCCAATTGGAACATCACAGCTGCAATTCTTCCATTCCGCTACTCAAAATTTTTAGCACAACAAGCTGGGAGATTCTCGAGTTGGCTGATTTGCAGGGTTTGCATGCACGTTTGTGCCTCACTAGCACCTCTCAACACTGGATTTCTGGTGGTGCATGCAAAGGCCATTTAAATAGTCACTTGCATATAACTTAAGTGCAATTTGTCTCCAGGCCCGTTAGCATCTCCCCCACCACCAGAATAGTTCACTCCAGCGGGGTTTAGAGTAGTTCCCTACTAATGAGGAGCTAGACCCAACCCCGCTAGAGTGAAAAGAGGGTAATCGGGACCCCAAGAGGATCAGGCAGTGGTAGGGCGCCCCCTGGTTATTGGCACACAGGCAGTGCCAGCCTGTGCCCTGGCACTGCCCAAGGGACATATGTTAATGGGGGCACCTTGGCAACGCCCATCAGGCAGGGGCAATGCCAAGACAGCGGGGCCGGATTGATATGGGGCCCAGGAGATAATTTGTGGGGGTGTGGGGTCCTGCTGCCACTTTACACAGGGATCATTGGGGGAGGGAGAGAGGGCAGCGATTGGGCTGGGCGGGGGAGAGGGAGTTTGGTACTGCAGGGGGGTTGATCAGGACTGTGGGAGTGGGGAAAGCAGAGTGGGGGTGGAGATCACAGGGGGGGGGGGTCTGGGAAGGAGGGGTTTAGAACTGGCCCAGGAATGGTTGGGGGGGCAGGCAGTTGGGATGCCATAAGTGTGGGGCCACTGCGTACGTGCCAATCTCAGCAGTGACAGATTACTGCATGCACAGTAGCTTGCTCAGTGTGTTGATTTCAGCATCTCCAGTAGAGATAGGCGCCCCCCCCCCCGAGTTTTTAATGATATTCATGCTGACAGCCTCTGCAATGCACAGAATGTGAGAGATTCTTCTCTGAACTCCCCCACTGAAAAAAGTAGCATGAATTATTCCAGCTTTTACATTAATTCAACACTTAGAATTTTTCTGGGGAGAATTCTGCCCCAGAATTTTCTTCTCTGCTTCTTTGCTCAACAGGAGGCACTTCAATCAGGTTTGTTGTCCCTGAAAGCCATTAATATCTGCTGAAAAGAGTACCAATCCAGATGATTATGGGCTTATGCTTTAGTTATAATATTCTTTTAGTATTGAATAATTGCCAACACACACTATATAGACTCACAAATGAGGAATGGTCACTTGGACAAGATCCAGATGACTGAGTTATCCATAGCACAGTTTTAAAAAGAAAAGGAGGAAAAGGCAATGAAAAGTCAGCTGTGTGCATATGAACATCTTCTCTGCCAGCATTACATTACGTCTTTCTTCAGTAACTAATATCAAACAGCACTTTCCAAAATTATTTTACTATTTAGCTGGTTATAAATAGGAGAAATAGAAAGTTGAAATGAACAGAACTACAATAGTTGCTTGAAGAATGAAATAATATTGTTTTAACAGCTCTAATTTAGTTAGAGATAAATGAAATGCAAAACTTGAACCATCAGATTTTGAACAAGTTGTAACTGAACTGCATCATGAGAAATGAAATATTAAGAAAATAGGTTGACTGAATGATAGCAGAGTTATTTAGATTGTATTACCAATGGAAGCTGGTACTGAGTTCTTTCTCATTGTTAACTTTGCTATACGGTATAAAGATAAATCAAATAGCACCAAAGAGTTCTGACAGTTGTTTCTCTTCCACTAGACAAAGTGGAAGTGGTAAAGATAATTCTGCTAACTATTCTGGGTAAAAACAGACTACAGCTTACAGTTACAAGAAAGTAGACCTCAATGAGCATCAATCAAGGAGATAGAAGGAGGGAAAAGTTTAGATTATCTTTAGACAATGTAATGATGGGCTTCTGCTTTTAAGTCTACGTAATCCACGTAAGTACCAATGATATTGTCAATATGGTGGAATATCACAACTGCTGAAAGGAAACACTTGTTTAAACTATGTAAGTCAAGGAATGGAATAAAATTAAACTATTAGCTAGAACAATCTGCAATTTTGGATTGTATTAGTTCATTTATACGGTACAATTATCTTCACTTACAGCAAAGACAATTTAGGTAAAATTATACAAAGTGTTTAATAATTGTTAGGCACCGCAGAGTGAAAATTACAAATATACAATAAATTTGTGGATATCAGCACGATTTCCTATTATCAGCAAGTCATCTCAGAAAATGTTAGACAGAGAATCCAATTCATAATAAGAAACTAGAACAATAATAGATAAATGGCATGTGGATAGAAGTTATTAGCTGGTGACATAAATGGAAAGATTCTTAATGCATATTCCTTTGCCCACTGGATTGATACCTTCACACAGAGCAGTAGAATGATGTATGAATGTACTAAATGTTCATTTCTTGATATTGGTAACAATAATTCTTAGTCTGCAGAAAAATAATCTTAAGAAATATTACTAGAAATGTACTGCTGATGAACTGCTGATCCCATTACTTTATAGTTATTTAATATTTTCTGTTTACATTCTAAAAGGATTAGCAGAATGATGAAACCACTTTGCTGTATTTTAAAGGTGTACAGTTAGTGTCATTTATATTGATTTCTTTATGGTAATTAGCATCTGTGTTAGCAGGTATTAATTAATGCTGTCTGTTCAGTCATGTTGAAATCTATTGTTAGTGTATAAGGTCAAAGATTTTTTGGAGTTTGTTGTCATGGTGCTGTAAGGTCACCTATACATAGCTCACTGTGGTTGCTATAGTAAACAGTAGTTACAGCCAATACTTCAGGTTGTGATAGTCAGTACAAACACTTGAACCAATCTATTAATCCTTCTCCACTCTTATGCTCTTAGGAAAATGAAAACAATGTATCCTGTTAGCATACCTGTTATCATGTACAAGAAATGCTGGAATCACAAATGCATGGACCTTCTGGTGCTTCCCTCAGCTACACTGGTGGAAACGCTGCTGCATTCTATTACCTTGGTAGTCCATCATACAGGGCATGCAGATTGCTTACCACCAAGAGGGAAATAAAGAACATTCTCTGATCTTGGAGAAATTGTTAGGATTTGGAACGGACGTTCTAGATGGGTAAATCTCAGAACTCTGGATGTGTGTATTAGATTGTCTATTTGAAAAAAAAATCAAGCTTTATCTTTTGCTGGTGCTGATTTTCCCTGATGCCCTGATTTTCCCTGATGCCCTGACTTTCCCTGATGCCCTGTTTTTCCCTGATGCCCTGACTTTTCCTGATGCCCTGACTTTCCCTGATGCTCTGACTTTCCAGTCAGAGATATTTGCATAGTTTCATATGAGATCCTTAATAGAATAAAAAGGGCAACAAAAACATGGATAAAGGTGTCTGGCTATACTTGAACTTCCAGTTCAGGGATGGAAGAAACAGAACTGAAACTCAGGGATGCGCTGGTTGGTGGATTTACCACTAGACTATTATTGTTGGTTGTTGAAAAAACCCAGTCTGGCCTATATATAATGGGAGGCATGCCCTTTGAAGATAGATTGAGGGAGCTAGGTCTCTTCTCCCTGGAGAGACGAAGGTTGAGAGGCGACATGATAGAGGTTTATAAAATGTTGAGAGGAATAGGTAGGGTGGATTTTCAGAGGCTATTTCCCAGAGCTAAAATGGTTGCTACGAGAGGACGCAGGTTTAAGGTGCTGGGTAGCAAGTACAGAGGAGATGTTAGGGGTAAGTTTTTCAGTTAGAGGGTGGTGAGTGAATGGAATTGGCTGCCATTGGTGTAGTGGAGGCTAACTCACTGGGGTCTTATAAAAGACTTCTGGTTGAGTACATGGGATTAAATGGGATTATGAGTTACAGATAATAAGTATGGGTATGATCGACGCAACCTATGGGCCGAAGGGCCTGTTTGTGCTGTTGTGTTCTATGTTCTATGTTCTATGATTCAGGGCCACATCAATGTGATTGATTCTCAACTACCCTCTGAAATGGCCTAGCAAGCCATTCAGTTCAGGGCAACTGGGAAGGACAATAAATGCTGGGCCGGTCAGCGATGTCCATGTCCCATGGACAAATAAAAAAACCATCCCTTCCTCTGAATGGATTCCAAATGGCTCATTGTTAATCCCCAAGAAGCTTTTTCTTTTGAAGTCTTACTGATGAATTGGGTTGCGTAGAACATAAGAATTCCAAGAACTCGGAGCAGAGATAGGCAATTTAACCCCTCGAGCCTGCTCTATCATTAAATATGATCATGGCTGATCTCATCTTGGTCTCAACTCTACTTTCTTGTCTGCACACCATAACCCATTAAACCCTTATTAATTAAAAATCTATCCATCTCTTCCTTAAATTTACTCAATGTCTCGGCATCCACCATGTTCTGGGATAGTAAATTCCATAGACTTATCAGCCTTTGAGAGAAATAATTTTTCCATGTCTGTTTTAAATCTTTCACCACTTATTCTAAAACTACGAGAGGACACAGGTTTAAGGTGCTGGGCAGCAAGTACAGAGGAGATGTTAGGGGTAAGTTTTTCACTCAGGGTGGTGAGTGAATGAAATCGGCTGCCGTCGGTGGTGCAAACCCAGTATTCTAATTCAGTAGTGTGTTCAGTTAGCATCAGTTGTGGTTTAGTCAACATGCGCCTCAAATGGCCTAATAGTAATCAACATCCTTTAATTTTCTGTTATTGATATCAAGTTGTTGATCACATTATAATCCAGTACCAGTCAAGGAATTTCTCTTTCTACTCTCTATTATCTTTACCAGTAAATTGTTGTTCCTTGAGGAAGTCTTTTCCTAATCAAATTTCCCTCCTGCAAAGTCATGCTCAATCTGGATCAACAAGATTCTCAGTCTGTCATATGAGAATTAATTCCTGCCACTGTCATTCCCCATAACATACTGAAAAGACCTAAAGCATATGACAAAATAAACTGACTGTAGCTAGGATTGTACATGTACAATTTAAGAGTTTATTAGTAAAGAGCTCATTACTACTAAAGTTCATTAATCAATTTTTTTTAACTACATAAATGTTTACTTGTTAAGTGTGTCAGTGATTGATGATATGCCTGTGATTTGGAGTGTGTCTGTGATTAGTGGCAAGCAACAGTGATTGATGATATGCCTGTGCGATTGTTGGGTCTTTGATTGGTGATGTGTGTCTGTGACTGGTGATGTGTGACTGATTGGTGTGTATGTGTTTGGTGATGTGTGACTGTGATTGGTGGTATATGATCAATAGTTCTGTGTTTGAATAGTGAGATTTGTCTGTGATTGCTGATGTGTCTGTGATTGGCAATGTGTGTCTGTAATTTGCAGTGTGTATCTGTGATTGATGGTGTGTATCTGTGGTTGGCGATATGTGTCTATCGTTGGCGATGTGTGTCTGTGATTGGCAATGTATGTCTATGGTTGGCAATGTGGTCTGTGATTGCTGATGTGTATCTATGATTGGCAATGTGCGTTTGTGATTGGCGATGTGCATTTGTGATTGGCGATGTGTGTCTACAGTTGGCGATGTGTGTTTGTCATTGCCGATGTGTTCTATGGTTGGCGATGTGTGTCTGTGATTGGTGATGTGTGTCTGTGATTGGTGATGTGTATCTGTGATTAGTAATGTGTTTCTAAGATTGAAGGTGTCTGTTATTGATGATGTGTTTCATAGAGTCAGAGAGGTTTACAGCATGGAACAAGCCCTGTGGCTTAACTTGTCCAAGCTGCCTTTTTTTATTAAATGCCTAAGCTAGTTCCAATTGCCCACATTTGGCCCACATCCCTTTATACCCATCTTACCCATGTGACTGTCTAAAAGCTTTTTAAGAGACTAAATTGTATCTGCCTCTACTACTACCTCTGGCAGCTTGTTCCAGACATTCACCACACTCTGTGTGAAAAAATTCCGCCTCTGGACACTTCTATCTTTCTCCCCTCTCACCTTAAACCTATGCCCTTTAATTTTAGACTCTTCTAAATTTGGGAAAAGATGTTGACTATCTAACTGATCTATGCCCCTCATTATTTTATAGGCCTCTATCAGATGATCTCTCAGCCTCCTACGTTCCAGAGAAAAAAGTCCCAGTCTATCCAACCTCTCCTTATAACTCAAACTATCAAGGCCTGGTAACATCCTAGTAAATCTTTTCTGTGCTCTTTCTATTTTAATAATATCCTTTCTATAATCAGTGACCAGAATTGTACACAGTATTCCAAGTGTGACCTTACCAATGTATTGTACAACTTCAACAAGACATCCCAACTCCTGTATTCAATGTTCTCACCAATGAAATTAAGCATGCCGAATGCCTTCTTCACCACTCTGTCCATCTGTGACTCCACTTCTGTGTCTGCAACGGAGACATGTGTCTGTGACTGGAGATATGTGTCTCCACATATCTTGGAGACGTGTATCTTCAATTGGAGACGCATGTCTGCGATTGATGATGTGGATTTGTTATTGGTGATGTGTGTCTGTGATTTGTGATACATGTCTCTGGTTCTACAATGTCCTACCACTGTTAGGAGCTGTGGGTTTTAAACAAAAAGAAAAAGATGCAGATTGTGCATGTAGGGGGCCATTCTCCAAAAAGTGCAGAATTGGTGGGAAAACCATTCTGAACCCCAACTATTTTGTCCATTCAGCTTCTCACCTGAATGTCCTAACTCTGCACTGCAGAGGTCCCAGTCTTGAATATCATTAAAAACCCAGGGTAGCGGGGATTACTCTCACCAGAGTTTGACAGTTCTGGAACTCTGCGCATGTGCAGTGGTTCCAATTGGTCAGACTCCCTGTTTACTGGCCAGCCCAATCGCTGGCCACCATGGGATCCCCGCAATGCTACTCCTCCAGCACCTCCCCCCTAACTATCCTCCCTCCATGACCTGATCGCAGCCCATACAACAATTCCCAGACCAGCCCTCAGCCCCCTACAGTCCCAGAGCATCCCAATGCCTAGTTGAGTCCTTCGAAAATGTGACTGAACACATTGACGAAGGAAGGGCGGTGGATGTAGTGTACATGGACTTTAGTAAGGCGTTTGATAAGGTCCCACATGCAAGGCTTCTGGAGAAGGTCAGAGGGCATGGGATCCAAGGGGCTTTGGCCTCGTGGATCCAGAACTGGCTTGCCGGCAGAAGGCAGAGAGTGGTTGTGGATGGGTCTTGTTCTGCATGGAGGTCGGTAACCAGTGGAGTGCCCCAGGGATCTGTTCTGGGACCCCTGCTGTTTGTCTTTTTCATAAATGACCTGGATGAGGAAGTGGAGGGGTGAGTTAGCAAGTTCACCAACGATACAAAGATCGGTGGTGTTGTGGATGGTCTGGAGGGATGCCAAAAGTTGCAGCGGGACATAGACAGGATGCAAGACTAGGCGGAGAAGTGGCAGATGGACTTCAACACAGATAAATGTGTAGTGGTCCATTTTGGCAGGAATAATGGGATGAAGGAGTACAATATAAGGGGTAGGAGTCTTAGCTGTGTTGTAGAGCAGAAGGATCTCGGGGTCCGGGTCCATAGGACTCTTAAATCGGCCTCGCAGGTGGAGGAAGTGGTCAAGAAGGCGTACGGTGTACTGGCCTTCATTAATCGAGGAATAGAGTTTAGGAGTCAGGAGGTAATGATGCAGCTCTATAAGACTCTTGTCAGACCCTAGTTGGAGTATTGTGCGCAGTTCTGGTCGCCTCATTATAGGAAGGATGTAGAGGCTATTGAGAGAGTTCAGAGGAGATTTACAAGGATGCTGCCTGGATTGGGAGGCAGGCCTTATGAAGATAGGTTGAGGGAGCTGGGACTCTTCTCACTGGAGAGACGTAGGTTGAGAGGCGACCTGATAGAGGTTTATAAAATGTTGAGAGGAATAGATAGGGTGGACTCTCAGAGACTATTTCCCCGAGCAGAAATGGTCACTACGAGAGGACACAGATTTAAGGTGCAGGGAAGCAAATACAAAGGAGATGTCAGGGGTAGGTTTTTCACTCAGAGGGTGGTGAGTGAATGGAACCGACTGCCGTCGGAGGTTGTTGAGGCAAACTCACTGGGGTCTTTTAAGAGACTTCTGGATGAGTATATGGAAAAGAATAGGATAGGGGGTTATAGATAGGTCTGTGGATTGGTAGATGTGATTGGCGCAACTCGTGGGCCGAAGGGCCTGTTTGTGCTGTATTGTTCTATGTTCTACGTTCAATGCACAGCCCAACTCCCCAGCAGTGGCAATACCCTCACCCTCTTCACATTGGCAGATTAAGCTCCATGCTAACTACCCCCCCAACCCACCCCAGAGGCAGGCCCTTCCAGGCAGACTACCTCAATTGCTGCCCTCCCTCCATCCCAAACTGATCCTGTCTGCAGAGTGACAGCAGGGTTCCCCCAACCCCACCGATCACCCCCAGGCCCTGCCCACAATGCATCCTGCCCCCTTGGCACTGCCCAATGCCTGGTGGGTAGTGCTAAGGTGCCCCCAGTTATGGACACCTTCCCTCTTTGGCAGTATCTGGGGCAAAGGCTGACACTGCCAGGATGCCCATGCCCAGGGGCTCCACTCTTCCCACTGCTCAAATCCCAGGGGGCCCTGATTGCCCCCCTTCATTCCAGTGGGGTCTCCTGCTAGTTCCCCAAACATGGGGAGCTAGTCTGTACCCTGCTAGAATGAACTTTTCCTGGTGAAGTGAGAAATACAGTTGGGACCTGAAAGTTCTCAATAATGAACTGATAAACATATTTAAAATTCATTTTCAAAAGGTTTAAATTGCTTTAATTAATTAATTAAATAAATTGGTAGTCTGACTGGCAACTGTTCACCGACTCTGGGAGATGCACATGCGTTCTCGGCGCAAGTGCAACTCCCAGTTCAAGGATGGCAACGTGCATCTCCCATCTGTATCCGCCAGATAAGTTGTGGGTTGCGATGGGAAAATCATGGCCGTAGTTTCAAAATAACAACAACTGAATTACTGAAGGAGCTATTGCCTATTTAAAGTAGAAACTGAAACAAAAGCTCATGATTCACTCTAATGACATCACCATCAAATTGTGTGATTGTCTCTGAAAACAATCATGCAAACATTTAAATATATAACAGATTTATTGATGAAAGATGTGTGGTTTTTGATGTGTGTCTATGATCGGTGAGAGGTGCCTTTGATAGGTGAGGAGTGGTGATAGTAGTTGCTGTAGATACATATTTTATACTTAAGAAGAAAATTTTAAAATTCAGGTTTTTTATAGATAGTTGGTATATCTGGCAAGAATTACATTCAGATGCTGGATGAGCAGGATAATTGCTGATTTTAAATATGTAGTGTTTACTTATGAGAGAACTGATGGGTTTTTGTCCAAAGTTTTCTAGTGGGGTTGTGATTACATTGATTGACAGGTCATGTGATCGTTTTAGTCAATGAGAAGAGTTAGATTTGTAGCAGAGAAACAGTTTGTTCAAAGATAGAGGTCCGCAAGTTTCTCTGAAACTCAAAATCTCTTATGGTTTCAAGACTGTCTACATCTTTTATAGCTAGTGTATTTATGGTTGTTAACTGTATTTGAAATGGAATTTTAAGTTTTTAAGAAAATGGTGCTTATTTCAAACTGAAATAGTGATAAGTTAGAAATTAAATTTGTTTTCTTTCAATTTTTAACTACTGTTAAACTGTTAAGAGTTAAACTGCTTTATTTTGTCACAGTTATACTTAAACTGTGTGTTGTTGTATATGTGTTGTTCAAGTAAAAAGATGTGGAGGCATTGGAGAGGGTACAGAGGAGGTTTACCAGGATGTTGCCTGGTATGGAGGGCAGGTCCTATGAAGAGAGGTTGAAGGATTTGAGGTTGTTTTCGTTAGAAAGGAGGCGGCTAAGAGGGGATCTTATTGAAGCATATAAGATGATTAGAGGTTTAGATAGGGTGGACAGTGATAGCCTTTTTCCTAGGATGGAGAAAGCTAGCACGAGGGGACACAGCTTTAAATTAAGGGGTATGAGTTATAGGACGGATATCAGAGGTAGGTTCTTTACTCAAAGAGTGATTAGGGAGTGGAATGCCCTGCCTGCAGCTGTTGTAGATGCGCCAAGTTTGGTGGCGTTTAAGAGGTTAATTGATAAGTATATGGAAGAGAAGGGAATGGTTTAGTTTGGAGGGGCATTGCTTTTCATTTTGGTCGGCGCAACATCGAAGGCCGAAGGGCCTGTTCTGTGCTGTAATGTTCTATGTTCTAAAACTTGCTTTATCAGAAAAGATCCCTAATTTGTCAGTGAAATCACACATGGAATGAAACATCCTGTCTTCACATTAATATCAAAATAGAAAAATTGTCAGGATCTCATCTAATTTTCTAATTTAATTTGGGATTCTGATCCAAGACTCTATCAGTAAATCAGCGACACACATCATCAATCACTGACATATATCAACAATTATAGACAGGTGTGGTGTATGCTTTAGATTGATTGGCTGTGCTAAATTGACCTGACTGTTAGGAGGATTAGCAGGGTAAATGTGTGGGACTGTGGTTGGTACAGACTCGATGAGTTGAATGGTCTTCTTCTGTACTGTATGGATTCTATGACTGATGATGGCTGTCTGATTAGTGAGATCTGACTAGTGAGATCTGAGTGATTTGTGTCGCATGTCTGTGATTGATAAGGTATGTTTGTCAATGGTAGTGTGTCTGTGATTGGCAATGTGAGTCTGTGATTTATTAATGAAAGGTATGCGATTTTTGGCATGTATCTATAATTATTAATATGAGTCTGATTGTTGATGTTTGCCTGTGATTGATTGGCAATGTGTGTCAGTGACTTATCGATGAAAATCTGTGATTTTTGACATGTGTCTATAATGGTTGGTGAATGCTGTTGATTTATTGATTTACTTAGTCTGTGATTTGTGATGTGTGTCTGTGATTGGTGATGTGTATGATTGATGTCATGGGTCTGTGATTGATGATGTGTGTATCTTTGATTAATTATTTGTGTCTAATTTGTACCATTATGTTTCAATGTATCAATTTCTTTAACACAAGAGTAAAGGTTGGTGAGACATTTCAATAGATTGTAAATAACCCTCCCGATCAGTGATATTGCCTAGGAGCTTTCAAAATTGAAGCATGTTGGTTCTTGCCAATTTATTTTCAATGCAGTTCTATTGTCAAGTAACAACACAAAAATATTGAAAAGTGAAATAGGTGAAAAGTGTAGCTTATTTTCTGGGCACATACTAGTTTCCTCCCCACAAAGCTCGGCTCAGCAGTCAGTAAGTCTAAAACAATGATGTCAGGCAGTGCTCACAACACAACTGGCACTTGCTTGCCACTGGTGACATGGAGGTAGGCAATTTGGAGAAACCACATGGAGAGGTATTTACACTACTGGAGGATCACAGGTAGAGGTAGACAATGAATACAGGAGATTTTTCTACATTCAGCTGACCATTCTATTAAAGATAGTGCAATATTAAAATATATAGGCTGTAACCTCCTCAGAGTTGCAATCAACATCAGATTGGCACTCCGTGGTCAATTACTTAGGTCAATTTTTGTCCGAGCTTGCCTCACTCAAACCTCTGCTTTAAGCTGAGCAAGATCCAGGTAGAGCAGCCGGGCCTCCATGCTGAATGCCTAAGTCCAGCTCTGTCGGAGGCCACATCCCATGTATTTTTAACACTAGTTGCCATAATAAGTTAAAAATCTCACTGAAGCTTCACAGTCCCTGACAGGCCAAGGAAAAGCTAAGTGCGCCTAAGGTAAATGGATAGGATTTTGGGGACTATGCGGGGAGAACGGAGGTCCAGGGTGGGGGAGGGGATGGAGGGTGAGTGACGCAATGTTGGAAATGGTCAGACCTCTACTAAGAGGGGTGATTGGTGGGGAGGTGAGTCCTTGGTGAAGGGGGTCAGACTTATAAGATGGTGAGGGAGGAATAGAGCCGGGATAAGTTGAGTCCGACTGGAAAGAGGTCCAAGTCCAATTGGTTTGAGGGGACAGAGTGATTGGATTGAATCAGGTCATTAAGGTCATTTCTGTGGGAGCAGGGTTGTGTCAGGGTTGTCAGGTTAGTCAATTTATTGGGGGCAGTTGAGCTGGAGGACCAGGGCATGGAGAATGGCAAAGTGAGTTTCGGGGAGGCATGGGAATGACAGTCAGACCTGAGGGGTGGAGGAGTGAAGGAATCCTTTGGAAGTGTAGATGTCCCATGAAGGATTGGGATGGGAAAGTCCCTCGTAGTGAGTCAGTGGTGTGAAAGTTGTCCATTAGGATTAGTCTGGGTCTTTACAGTAGTTACCCAGAAGTTAGAAGAGGTTTTAATTCTTCTAACCTTTTTGGTGCAACCCCATCAGAACCCTCCAAGATTTGTGATTGAAATCACATTTTGGATGGTTTCCATCGCAGGGCAATCGCAGAGGAAGTTTCTGCTTCTGGGCAATTGCTGTGCAAGCGCTTACCTGTGATTGTCTGAGGGAGGTCACCCTACAATCCAACACTGGAAGTTATAGCCCACTGTAAATCGTATCAGCCAATTGACACCTACAATGGTCAGTAATAGATCAAGAGAATGGTTATTCAAGGTGATCCTTCAATTTATTCCCAACTCCTTAAAACAACTGTAACTGCAAGAGATGACTGATGTAACAGAGTTACAGGGCAAATGATGCACATACACCTTACTTTACCAGATTGTACTGTTGCTGAACATAAAACTGTTATAGAACATAGAACAAACAGGCCCTTCGGCCCACAAGTTGTGCTGATCGTATCTATACCTACTAGGCCATTGAACTATCTGTAACTCCCAATCCCATTAAATCCCATGTACTCATCCAGAAGTCTCTTAAAAGACCCCAGCGAGTTCGCCTCTACCACCACTGATGGCAGCCGATTCCATTCACTCACCACCTGAGTGAAAAATTTACCTCTAACATCTCCTCTGTACTTGCCTCTCAGCACCTTAAACCTGTGTCCTCTCGTAGCAACCATTTTAACCCTGGGAAATAGCCTCCGAGAATCCACTCTATCTATTCCTCTCAACATCTTATAAACCTCTATCAGGTCGCCTCTCAACCTTCGTCTCTCCAGGGAGGAGACCTAGCTCTCTCAACCTATCTTCATGTGGCATGCCCCCCAATCCAGGCAACATCCTTGTAGATCTCCTTTGCACCCTCTCAATAGCTTCCCCATCCTTCCTATAGTGAGGTGACCAGAACGGCACACAGTACTCCAAGTGGGGTCTGATAAGGGTCTTATAAAATTGCACATTATCTCCCGACTCCTAAACTCAATCCCTCTATTAATGAAGGCCAGTACACCATATGCCTTCTTGACCACATCCTCCACTTGTGGGGCAGATTTAAGAGTCCTATAGACCCGGACCCCAGATCCTTCTGCTCCTCAACACTGCCAAGACTCCTACCCTTGATATTATACTGCCAAAATGGCAGTATAATTTATCCACGTTGAGGTCCATCTGCCACTTCTCCGCCCAGTCTTGCATTCTATCTACGTCTTGCTGCAACTTCAGACATCCTTCCAGACTATCTACAACACCACCAATCTTCGTATTGTCGGCAAACTTACTAACCCATCCCTCCACTTCCTCATCCAGGTCATTTATGAAAATGACAAACAGCAAGGGTCCTAGAACAGATCCCTGGGGCACTCCACTGGTGACCGACCTCCATGCAGAAAAAGAGCCATCCACAACCACCCTCTGCCTTCTGCAGGCAAGCCAGTTCTGGATCCACAAGGCCAAAGCCCCTTGGATCCCATGCCCTCTCACTTTCTCAAGAAGTCTTGCATGGGGGACCTTATCAAATGCCTTGCTGAAATCCATGTAAACCACGTCCACTGCTCTTCCTTCGTCAATGTGTTCAGTCACATTTTCGAAGAATTCAACTAGGCTCGTAAGGCACGATCTGCCCTTAACAAAGCCGTGTTGACTATTTCTGATCATATTGAACTTCTCTAAATGCTCATAAATCCTATCTCTCAGAATCCTCTCCATCAACTTACCGACCACTGAGGTCAGACTCACTGGTCGGTAATTGCCTGGGCTATCCCTATTCCCCTTCTTGAAAATAGGCACCACATCCACAATCCTCCAATCTTCCAGAACCTCTCCCATCTCCATCGACGATGCAAAGATCATTGCCAGGGGCTCTGCAATCACTTCCCTCACCTCCCACAGTAACCTGGGGTACATCCCATCTGGACCCGGCGACTTATCTACCTTGATGGAATTTAACAGTTCCAACACCTCCTCTTTCTTAATGTCCACATACTCAATCTTTTCAGTTTGCCGCATTCCTGTAGTACAACCCCCCAGATCACTCTCCACTGTGAATACTGAGGCAAAGTACTTATTAAGCACCTCTGCCATTTCTTCTGGTTCCACACAGACTTTTCCCCCTTCACCTTTTATAGGTCCTATCCCTTCTCTTCTCATCCTTTTACTCTTCACATATTTGTAGAATGCCTTGGGATTCTCCTTAATCCTACCCGCCAAAGCCTTCTCGTGATCCCTTCTGTCTCTTCTAATTTCCTTTTTAAGCTCCCTTCTACAAGTCTTATACGCCTCTAGATCCTTAACATCTCCTAGCTCCCTGAACTTATTGTACAACTTTCTTTTCTTCCTAACTAGGTTCATCACAACCTTTGTGCACCATGGTTCTCTCGACCTACCAAAACCACCTTGTCTCACCGGAACATTGTCGTGCAGAGCTCCAGACAAACATTCCTTGAAAATCCACCACCTTCCTTCAAGAACACCTCCTTCCAGTTTACTCTTCCAATTTCCTGCCTAATGATTTCATATTTCCCCCTACTCCAGATAAACATCTTCCTATCCTGCCTGATACTATCTCTTTCCAATGCTATCGTGAAGGAGATAGAATTATGATCACCATTCCCGAGATGCTCTCCTACCGAGAGATCCGACACCTGTCCTGGTTCATTAGCCAGCACCAGGTCAAATACAGCCTCTCCTCTCGTAGGCTTATCCACGTGCTGTGTCAGGAAACCCTCCTGAACACACCTAACAAACTCCTCACCATCTGAACCCCTTACCCTGGGGACATTCCAGTCGATGTTTGGGAAATTAAAGTCTCCCATCACGACAATTCTGTAATTTCTACATCTCTCTAGGATCTGTTTCACTATTTGTACCTCAACATCCCTGTCACAATTGGGCGGTCTATAAAAAACACCCAGCAAAGTTTTTGACCCCTTGCTGTTCCTAACTTCCACCCACAGAGACTCCGTAGACAGTCCCTCCACGGCATCCTCCTTCTCTACAGCTGTGACACTGACCCTGATCAACAATGCCACTCCCCCACCTCTTCTACCTCCCTTCCTTAAATGAGAAATTCAGAGCAACAGAGAAATATATCTATATAAAGATCAAACTTCATCACATCAGGGACTTCCTCTTAAACAAAATAGAAGCTGTCTGCAAACCTCATTTAAGCAGCAGCAAATATCTTTACTGTATGGTTTAGAAGCTGGGCAAGATGTTGTTGAATGTAATATTCTGTTTTTATTGAACTTGGATTGAGTACTAAATGTTTCTCTTTCTCAATGAACTTGGCTGTGTGCAATGATTGTGATAATTATCCTCACTATAATTTGAGATAAAATATGGGCCGCGATTCTCCCAAGAGCAGGAATTGGTGGAAATCTGTTCCAGATCCCAACTGTTTTGTTTTGAGATCAATTTCTCACCCAAATCTCTCCACTCTGTGCACTGCAGAGGTCCCAATCATGAATCTCATTAAAAACCCAGAGGGGCGAGGCCTATTCGCGTGGGAGTCTGACAGTTCCAGAACTCTGCGCATGCACAGTGGCTCCGATCTGTCAGTCTCCCTGTTTGCTGGCCAGTCCAGGATCCCCCGCAGTGTTGCTCCTCTAGCTGCCCCTCCTCACCATGACCCATTTGTGGATCCTATAACAATTCCAGACCAGCGCTGACCCCCTCGACTTGGAGGGTCCTGATGTCCAGCACTTGCGATCCCCTCAACTCCCTGACCCACTTGGGATGGCAGTGCCAACGTGCTCCCTAGGCTTGGGCACTGTGCCTCTTGGGTAGTGCCAGGGTGCACAGGCTGGCATTGCCATGGTGCCCATGCACCACCAGCTGACCCCCCCTGCCCTCCCTTCACAGGATGGCATCTTCTACTAGTTTCCCGAACATACGGAATTACTTTAAACCCTGCTTCACAGCGCCAAGGACCTGTGTTGGGTCACTGTCTGTGTGAAGTTTGCATGCTCTCCTTGTGTCTGCGTGGGTTTCCTCCAGGTGCTCCGGTTTCCTCCCACATTCTGAAAGATGTGTTGGTTAGTTGCATTTATCTGGTCTGTGGTGACTAAGGGAATTTCGCAGTAACTTCATTGCAGTATTAATGTAAGCCTTACAAATATTAATAAATAAACTTTACTAATACTTTACTAATAAATGAACTTTTAAGAGCTTTCTTTTTTGTCTGATGCATAAGCACCTCCTTTATGGAAACCTCTTCACTCATGTCTGACTTCTAATTTCGAACTCAGTAAGAATTTAGCAACACCAATTTATAATCCAACCGATTTATTTGATAGTAAAAAAGCGAGCTTTCGACTCCTGTGTCTTCTTCAGGCAAATGCAGTGTTCTGGTCACCAGAACACTGCATTTGCCTGAAGAAGACACAGGAGTCGAAAGCTCGCTTTTTTACTATCAAATAAATCGGTTGGATTATAAATAGGTGTTGCTAAATTCTTACTGAGTTCTAATTTCGAACCAGGCAATCCCTTATTCTTGGTCATTTATTCTTGGGAGTAAAAATAGCTCATGATCTTTGTTCACTTGCTTGATCATGTAATCTGAAGCCTTTGTAATCTGCCGGGATTCAGCAGCCCAAAATTGAAGAAATGGGTGAAATATAATAAACGGCACTTGTTTGATATTATGTATCAGGAAAATCTAATTTACAACTCTGGTAACACAGCTTGAGAACTGAACACTGCTCAGTCTTAAAAAGAGCACTGTTAGCTCAGTATAATAGAAAGAAATATACTTCTTCCATTACGTACAACATGATGCCTGTTAATACAATGAAAACATCTTTGTTAGGAAATGCCATCATGCTAATTCAAGACTCAGAATTATACTTATCTCTTCCAAACATTCTTTCTTTTCAAAACATATCATGTATCCCATTAATTCCCATGAATGTTTAGTCTTGATTGACGGAAATTTCATACACATCCCCAGCAAATTTGTTTTCTTTTTCTGATTTTTTTCCAAAAAGACAAATAACAAGCAATCGCTATAGTAAATACATGTAAATATCTGTTATAATGACCTGGATGTAGAACTTTTTTTTTATTGAAGGAGGATTTAAAGAATTAGGACAAATGAAACAATAGATTGAGCAGCTTTCTGCAGATTACAACATAGCTACAGGCAGCTAGTGACCTTAATTTTCATTTGATTAATGTTGATGTTACTAAAATGATGACTGATGGTGGTGCAAACCCCTTTTAAACAGAACTCATTATAAAATTATCTCTGCGGAACTGTGATGGATCCAGAGGATCCATCCTGTTTTGGATCATTAGAAGAAAAAGAAACTACATTTGTACTGTGCCTTTCACAACCTCAGGATGTTCCAAAGTGCTTTGCAACCATTGAAGTATCTACGAAATGTACCACTATAATGTGAGGAACATGTAAGCAATTTTGGCTCATCACAATATGGTTGAATTTCTGATACAGATGGAGGGTGAGAAAGTAAGGTCCCAAACCAGTATCCCCTGCTTGAACAGAGTGGAGTACAATAGGATGAGGGCGGAATTGACTAATGTAGACTGGGGGTGCAGACTGGTTAGTAGGACAGCTGAGGAACAGTGAGGATTTTTAAGGAGATATTTTTTCGGTACACATCAAAAATATATTCCAGTGATAAAGAAGGACTGTAAGAAAAGGGATAACCAGCCATGGATAACGAAGGAAATAAAGGAGAGTATTAAATTAAAAACCAATGGGTAGAGAGTGGCCAAAAATAGTGGGGAATTAGAAGATCGGCAAAGCTTTAAAAAACAACAAAGAATGACTTAAGAAAGCAATAACGAAAAGAAAGATAGACTATGAAACTAAACTAGCTCAAAATATAAAAAATGATAATAAAAGTTTTTAACAAATAAATAAAAAGAGAGTGGCTAGAGTGAATGTTGGACCCTTGGAAGATGAGAGGGGGGAATTTAATAGCGGGAAACGAGGAAATGGCTGAGACTTTAAATAAGTTTTTGTGGTGGCCTTCACGGAGGAGGACACAAATGGCTTACCGAACATTAACAATCGAGGGTTGGTAAGAGGTGAGGTCCTTAATACAATTACTGTCACTTAAGAGGTCGTGCTTGGTAGACTAAGGGAACTGTAGGTAGACAAGTCCCCAGACTGGAAGGAATGCATCCCAGAGTAGTGAAAGAAATGGCAGAAGTAATAGCAGATGCATTAGTAATTATTTATCAAAATTCACTGGACTCTGGGGAAGTGCCAGCTGATTGGAAAACAGCTACTGTTACGCCACTGTTTAAAAAAGGAAGTAGACAGAAGGCAGGTAACTACAGGCCAGTTAGCTTAACGTCTGTAGTTGAGAAAATGCTGGAATCCATCATTAAAGAAAGAAATAACAGGACACCTGGAAAAGAATGGTTCAATCAGGCAGACACAGCATGGATTCATGAAGGGAAAGTCGTGTTTAAATAATTTACTGGATTTTTATGAAGATGTGACTAGTGCGGTTGACAGAGGGGAACCAGTGGATGTGGTGTTTTTAGATTACTAGAAGGCATTTGATAAGGTACTGTAGAAGGTTAGGGTACACAGAGTTGGGGATAAAGTGTTAGCGTGGATTGAGGATTGGCTATCTAACAGGAAGCAGAGAGTTGGAATAAATGGGTGCTTTTCTGGTTGGCAGTTGGTAACCAGTGGCGTGCCACGGGGATCAGTGCTGGGGTCTCAACTGTTTACCATATACATAGATGATCTGGAGAAGGGGACTGAGTGTAGGGTAACAAAGTTTGCTGATGACACGAAGATGAGTGGGAAAGCGAATTGCATGGAGGATGCGGAAAGTCTGCAGAGAGATTTGGATAGGTTGAGTGAGTGGGTAAGGATCTGGCAGAGGGAGTATAACATTGGCAAATGTGAGGTTATCCACTTTAGAAAAAATAATAGTAAAATGGAATATTATTTAAATAGTGAAAAATTACAACATGCTACTGTGCAGAGGGATCTAGGGGTCCTTGTGCATGAATCGCAAAAACTCAGTCTGCAGGTGCAGCAGGTGATCAAGAAGGTGAATGAATGTTGGTTTTTATCGTGAGGGGGATAGAATATAAAAGCAGGGAGGTCTTGCTGTGACTGTACAAGGAGCTGGTGAGACCACAACTAGAGTATTGTGTGCAATTTTGGTCCCCTTACTTGCGAAAGGATATACTGGCCTTGGAGGGAGTACAGAGAAGGTTCACCAAGATGATACCAGAGTACGTTGCACCTCCTGCGGTATGTATGAGGTGAGGGACACCAGTAGTGTTCCTGCTGATTATACCTGCAGGAAGTGTGCACATTTGCAGCTCCTTGAGGATCGTGTTAAGGAGCTGGAGCTGGAATTAGAGGAACTCAGGGTAATTCGAGAGGTTGAGGAGGATATAGGCAGGAGTAACAAAGAGATTGTAACTCCTAAAAGTGATAATTGGGTAACTATTAGGAGGAGGGGTAAGAAGCAATCGGGGAGACAATCCCCTGGGGCTGTTCCCCTCCAAAATAAATTTTATGTCTTGGAGGCTACAGTTGAGGAAGAATCAACTGGAGCTGACCAAAGGGAGCAGGTCTCTGGGGGTGAGCCTGCTGAGAATGCTCAGGTGGGTGGGGGGAATAAGAGATTAGGCCTAGTTATAGGAGACTCCATAGTTAGAGGGACAGATAGGAGGGTAAATAGTAATAAACGGGACTCAGGGCTGGTGTGTTGCCTCCCAGGGGCTGGGGTCCAGGATGTCGCAGATCGGGTTTTTAAGATTCTTAAGGGTGAGGGGAGTCAGCCCCAAGTCATAGTTCATGTGGGGACACATGATGTAGGTAGGACAAGGGAAGGGGATATTAAACAGAAATTTATGGAGTTAGGGTGGAAGCTTAGGTCCATAACAGGCAGAGTGGTTATCTCTGGACTCTTGCCTGTGCCAAGGGATAGTTTAGAGAAGAACAGAGAAAGGGAAAGTTTGAACTCATGGCTGCGTGGATGGTGCAGGAGGGAGGGGTTCAGGTTCCTTAACAATTGGGACTCATTCTGGGATAGGTGGGACCTCTTCAAGAGAGATGGTCTACACCTGAACCAGAGGGGGACTAATATCTTGGGGGGAAAATTTGCTAAGGCTATGATGGGGGCTTTAAACTGATTCGGGGGGGGGGGTGGGATCCTAAGTAGTTGGGGTGCTGAGAGGGATGAGAGTAAGGGGGTTATAGAAGAGAGTTGTAAAACACAGCGGCGTACGGGTGGGGTGGGGCATGGTTTGAAATGCGTATACTTTAATGCAAGGAGTATTCGCAATAAGGGGGAGGAACTTGCAGCTTGGACCAGTACCTGGAACTTCGATGTTGTGGCCATTTCAGAGACTTGGGTAGAGCAGGGACAGGAATGGATGTTGCAGGTTCCGGGGTACAAATGCTTTAGTCGGAGTAGAGAAGGAGGTAGAAGGGGGGGAGGAGTGGCGTTATTGGTCAAAGACTGTATCACGGTGATAGAAAAGAAGTTTGATGAGGACTTGTCTGTTGAGGTAGTATGGGCTGAGATTAGAAACAGGAGAGGAGAGGTCACCCTGTTGGGAGTCTTTTACAGACCTCCTAATAGTTCTAGAGAGGTTGAGGAAAGGATTGCGAAGTCAATTCTGATTAGGAGTGAAAGTAGTAGGGTAATTGTGATGGGGGACTTTAACTTTGCTAATATTGATTGGAATAGCTATAGCTCTAGCTCGTTAGAGGGGTCAGTTTTCGTACAGAGTGTGCAGGAAGGTTTTTTGACTCAGTATGTAGATAGGCCAACTAGAGGTGAGGCTACATTGGATTTGGTGCTGGGCAATGAGCCAGACCAGGTGTTAGGCTTGGAAGTTAGTGAACATTTTGGTGATAGTGACCACAATTCGGTTACGTTCACCTTAGTGATGGACAGGGATAGGCATGAAGCTGGGGGCAGTAGTTATAGCTGGGGGAAGGGTAATTATGAGGCCATCAGGAGAGAATTAGGGTGCATAGATTGGACTAGGAAACTACAGGGACTGGGAACATCTGGAATGTGGTGCTTATTCAAGGAGCAGCTGCTGCGAGTCCTTGATAAGTATGTCCCTGTCAGGCAGGGAGGAAATGGTCGAGTAAGAGAGCCTTGGTGTACGAAAAAAGTTGATTTGCTGGTTAAGAAGAAAAAGGAGGCTTATGTCAGGATGAGGCTTGAAGGCTCAGTTAGTGCAATGGATAGCTATAGATTAGCCAGGAAGGAGGTAAAAAGTGAAGTGAGGAGAGCTAAGAGGGGACACGAGAAGATGTTGGCTGATAGGATTAAGGAGAATCCTAAAGCTTTCTTTCGATATGTTAAGAATAGAAGATTGGTTAGGGCAAGATTAGGGCCAGTCATAGACAGCAGTGGGAAGTTGTGCGTGGAGCCTGAAGAGATTGGTGAGGCACTGAATAAATATTTCTCTTCGGTATTCACGCAGAGTGCTGGAAATGTAGCTATGGAGAACACTGAGGTACAGGGTTGCAAATTGGGAAGTATTGTAGTAGATAGGGAGGATGTGTTAGAAATTCTCGCGGGTTTGAAGTTGGATAAGTCCCCTGGGCCGGACGGGATTTACCCTAGGATTCTCTGGGAGGCAAGAGAGGAGATTGCAGAGCCTCTGGCTCTGATCTTCAGGTCCTCGTTGGTTACGGGTGTGGTTCCGGAGGACTGGAGGATGGCGAATGTGGTCCCATTGTTTAAGAAGGGGAAGAGAGACCTTCCTGGGAATTATAGGCCAGTGAGTCTTACTTCTGTGGTGGGCAAGGTATTGGAGAGAATTATTAGGGATAGGATTTATAGTTATTTAGAGAGAAATGAATTGATTGGGGATAGTCAGCATGGTTTCGTGAAGGGTAGGTCATGCCTTACTAACCTCATTGAGTTTTTTGAGAAAGTGACCAGAGAGGTGGATGGGGGTAAGGCGGTTGATGTAGTATATATGGACTTTAGTAAGGCTTTTGATAAGGTGGCCCATGGAAGACTTCTACAGAAAATGCAGATTTGTGGAATAGAGGGTGATTTAGCTAATTGGATTAGAAATTGGCTGGCAGATAGAAGACAGAGGGTGGTGGTTGATGGGAGATATTCATCGTGGAGTTCGGTGACGAGTGGTGTGCCTCAGGGGTCTGTTTTGGGGCCCCTGCTGTTTGTAATTTTTATAAATGATCTGGATGAGGGTATTGAGGGATGGATCAGTAAATTTGCAGATGATACTAAAGTTGGTGGTGTGGTAGATAGTGAAGAGGGGTGTTTTAGTTTACAGAGTGACTTGGACAAGTTGCAGAGCTGGGCCGAGAGGTGGCAAATGGAGTTTAATGTGGAAAAGTGTGAGGTAATGCACTTTGGCAGGAACAATAAATGTGTAGAGTATAGGGCTAATGGTAGGGCTCTTAATAGTGTTTGAGGAACAGAAGGATCTTGGTGTATGTGTCAATAGATCCCTGAAAGTAGGCAGTCAAGTGGATAAAGTTGTTAAGAAGGCTTATGGAGTCTTAGCTTTTATTGGTAGGGGGATTGAATTTAGGAGCCGCAGCATCATGTTGCAGCTGTACAAAACTCTAGTGCGGCCGCACTTGGAGTATTGTGTGCAGTTCTGGTCGCCACATTATAAGAAAGATGTGGAGGCATTGGAGAGGGTACAGAGGAGGTTTACCAGGATGTTGCCTGGTATGGAGGGCAGGTCCTATGAAGAGAGGTTGAAGGATTTGAGGTTGTTTTCGTTAGAAAGGAGGCGGCTAAGAGGGGATCTTATTGAAGCATATAAGATGATTAGAGGTTTAGATAGGGTGGACAGTGATAGCCTTTTTCCTAGGATGGAGAAAGCTAGCACGAGGGGACACAGCTTTAAATTAAGGGGTATGAGTTACAGGACGGATATCAGAGGTAGGTTCTTTACTCAAAGAGTGATTAGGGAGTGGAATGCCCTGCCTGCAGCTGTTGTAGATGCGCCAAGTTTGGTGGCGTTTAAGAGGTTAGTTGATAAGTATATGGAAGAGAAGGGAATGGTTTAGTTAGGAGGGGCATTGCTTTTTATTTTGGTCGGCACAACATCGAAGGCCGAAGGGCCTGTTCTGTGCTGTATTGTTCTATGTTCTATGTTCTATGAGAGCAGTCAGCTTATGAGGAGAGATTGAGTAGATTGGGCCTGTACTCGTTGAAGTTTAGAAGGCTGAGGGGTGATCTTATATAGAGATATAAGATAATGAAGGGGCTAGATAGGATAGGTAGGTAGAGACATTCCTTCCACTTAGAAAGGAAACCAGAACTAGAGGGCACAGCCTCAAAATAAGGGGAGATCAGTTTAGAACAGAGTTGTGGAGGAACTTCTTCTCTCAGAGGGTAGTGAATCTCTGGAATTCTCTGCCCATTGAAGTGATGGATGCTATCTATTTGAATATATTTAAGTCGTGGGTAGATAGATTTGTCATCAATAAGGGAATTAAGGGTTATGGGGAGCAGGCAGGTAAGTGGAACTGATCCACTTCAGATCAGCCATAATCTTATTGAATGGTGAGGCAGGCTCAAGGGGCTAGATGGCCTACTCCTGCTCCTATTTCTTATGTTCTTAATTTTGGCATAATAAAATCTCACAAACAACAATGAGCTAATCTGCTTTGGTGACGTTGGACAAGTAACAAATATTGGGACAGGATACTCTTTTTGGAATAGTGCCATCAGGTCTTTTACATCCATCCAAGAATGCAGACAGGGCTCATTTCAAAGTATTATTCAAAAGCTGGCAACTCCGATAGTGCAGGATTCCTTCAGTACTGCATTGGAACTTCAACCTGGATTTTGTGCTCAAATGTTTGGAAGCAGACTCCTGAGCTAAAGGGCTGTATTTTATGTGGCCTGAAAGGACAGGAAATGTGGTGGGGTGACTTAATTAGACAGGAGACAAAATTTCAATTTTTTGATGGTAGGTTAAGATGCAGAGATTAAGTCAGTGGTGTAATAACGCCACATGGACCCCACATCACCCCTTGGCATGTTCCTACTTGTAATATGTTTCCAAGCTTGAATTTTATTATTAAGTCCTGCCTTCAAGATTAAGTCAGTGGCACTTGGGAACCTCATTGCATCCAGTTCATGTTTATTTAAAGTGGTCATGCAATAGTCGGCTTTTGCAATTGTGTCTGAGGTCAGTGATTTTCTTTATTGCACTCTGCGGTACATGGAAGGGGAGAAGGTGAATGGCAGCTTACATGGAGGCTTGGTACTGGCAAGGGGATCTAGAGTAGATACAGCTAAGATTGGAGTCAGGGGCATGTAGGAGTGAAAAAGGGATACAAGATAGGAAGGGAGATGGATCACGAACAGCAAGGGGGGACCTAAAGAAAGCCCCTCATTGATCACCAACAGAGGACACAAAACGAGGAGCAGGCATCACCAGAAGAAGACATTGGTCACAATGCAGGCATCTAGATTAGGCTTTGGAGGACAAAGACAAAAGCACATCACGACATTCTCAGGACGTGAATTAACTGTATAGAGATGTTGAAGAGGCAATGCCAGAGTCTGTCGTGGGAAGTGGTCATTGAAATATATGGAACTGTACATCAAAAATTACAGCCACTTCGGTTTAGCAGGAACCCTATGTCAGTGACCCTCAACATAACTTTCTTGGGTTCCATCAGTGACATATGTAGCATATCGTAGGATGCTACATAGATGCATAAAGGAGATGACCAATGCTCTCTTCCATCTTGTGAATTGATTCATTAATTACTCCATAGATGAGGACACCCATCATTTGTTTCACTATGGGTCATCGACTGTACTCATGTGGCCATTTGAGTTCCCTGTGACCAAACAACAGTATTTGTGAATCGCAAGGTCTTTCACTCTTTGAACATTTGACCACAGATGAAGAATCATGCATGTCTGTGCTTGTTTCTGAGGGCATTTTCATGACTCACACATCTTGCATAACTCACAACTCCCAGAACTTTTTCAGACCCCAGCCTAGGTTGACAGCAAGATTCAGCAGTGAATACCCACTTCCACCATGTGATTGTACGTATCTCCTATACATACCGCCAGCACTAAATTTTAATCAGAATCGCATGGGAGTCAGCTCCCAATACAACTACGGAAGCGCCTCTTACTTCTGGTTCCACCGTTGGGAACGGCATTTCACTGATAAAATACCACCCATAGAGCACAATGTGCTAATCTATTTATCGCTACAGTCAAGTATCTCACGTCCTGATGTCTCATTTCTATTGTTGTTTCATCACTGTCTAAATGTCCCCTGATGATAGAAGGCTGTATTGCTTTTATTAATATCACATTGTGCTGGACTGTGGCTCAGTTGCTGACATGCTGATATCTGAGTCAGAAAGTTATGGGTTCAAGTCACATTCTAGAACTTGAGCACATAAATCAAGGTTGACACTCCAGTGCTGTTACAGGTATCATCTTTCAGATCAGATTTTAAAACCAAAGTCCCATCTCAAGTGGACTGTGGCACTTTTGTAAAGAATAGATATTCTGACAAATATTTATCCCTCAATCAGCATTACAAAACAAATTTGCTGCAGCATTTCCTAGAACAGTGACAATGGGCTAAATCTTACAAAAAAATGGCAATGTTGTTTTAGCAAGAGAACCATCATTTTTCTCTTTAGAGAAACTGATCGTTTTTATCTCCAGATTCTACCAGACTCTGCCAAGAACAATCAAGGGGGTGTGATTCACGTTGTCATATAGGGAGGTGGGTCCTAAACACATTAGCAAAATTCAACTGCTCAGTGATTGGGTCAACATCTTTAAAGGGCACCCTGATTGGAACTGCAATAAACTTTCCCTCACCACACCACGGAGATCTTAGGGGCTCCTCTCCCCATCCCCCAGTCAAAAGCAGCACTCGCTCTGACCCCCAATCGCCCCACTTGCGATCACTGATTGGCCTCCAGCCCTCCTTTCCAACTCCACAATCATCAGCTCCTTCTCCCCCCCGTCACTCCGCCAAATGACCATCGCCAGCACCCTCTTGCTGGTCGGACTGTTCCCTACCCAGAACCATATTTGCATGAATATCCCTGCCCCTCCCCATGAGAATCTCAGTGGGCCTACCCCTTGGCATAGGTTGGCATTGCCAGGGTGGCATGGTATCAAACTGGCTAAGCCAACCTGTGCCAAGGAGCAGTATTAGGGCACTACCTCGTCATGTCCTTTGTCCCCTGAGGACTATATTTTGCCTCTGGATCTAAACCCTTGGTCACCGCATTCGAGGAAGGATATATTGGCCTTGGAGAGGGTGCAGAGAAGGTTTACTAGGCTGATACCGGAGATGAGGGCGTCGGATTGTGAGGAGAGACTGAATAGGTTAGGTTTGTACTCTTTGGAGTTTAGAAGGCTGAGAGGGGATCTTATAGAGACGTATAAGATAATGAAGGGGATGGATAGGGTAGAGGTTGAGAGACTCTTCCCGCTTAGCAAAGAAAGCAGAACTAGAGGGCACAGCCTCAAGATTAGAGGGGGGCGGTTCAGATCAGAGTTGCGGAGAGGTTTCTTCACGCAAAGGGTGGTGAATCTTTGGAATTCTCTGTCTGATGAGGTGGTGGAAGCTTCCTCACTGAATACGTTCAAGTCAAGAGTGGATAGGTTTTTAATTGACAAGGGAATTAAGGGTTACGGGGAGAAAGCTGGAAAGTGGTACTGAACCACTACAGATCAGTCATGATCTTATTGAATGGCGGGGCAGGCTCAAGGGGCTGTGTGGCCTACTCCTGCTCCTATTTCTTATGTTCTAATGTTCTTATACCCATGACAGATTGAGGTCTCTGTGAATCTGTTGTAAATCAGCTTAAAGATATGGCAAAGGATCAAGATCCAGTGGGATGGGTGATAAATATATGAAAATACTCGCACATACGTATAAATCAGGTTCATGCCCATTATGGTGCTGAATTGATGATAATGCCGGAAGGGGTGAGGAAAATCCAAAGTCCTCGTTGGTTAGAACTGCAACCATAAATAAGAAAACTAGCTAATCTATGGATGGATGAGTCACAAGCAGTTAAGGTTACTTCACAACTGGAACATTAACTTTGGCATGTCATTCTGTGCTCTATAAATAGCATTTCCATTAGAATCTGTATTGGGAAGGGTTAATTTTATTAGTTTTATTAATAATTGGCTTTATTAGTTTTAGGAATATTAACTTTTTTTTACTTTTTGTGTACTGGTAATGAACTTTTATTTATATCAGATTTCGAGCATTTCTTACATTTTCTTTCCTTCTGAACTAGGTTGAATAAGTGAGTATGTTTGTATAAATGGATATATATTTTGGAATGCTTGATATCATGGAAAAACAACTAAAATAATTTATGACAGACAAATTCTGCATGATCTGTAAAAAAAATAGGGCAAATGACTTCTGTTTATTCCATTCTTTAACCATGAACTTATTCTCTCCAAATACCAATGTGCAAATGTTTAACAGGTTCATATCCAATTCCTTTGTTGTTTAAATAATTGCATTAACAACAAAATAGCAGACAATAGACTGGCATACTCACACATTAAGTACTGTACATTTATGTTTAAATATGATTATTCAAAGACCTTTGTATTCTTATATATATTTCAATAGTAACTACAAGGATTGATGATAATGAAAAATTAATACTGACTGTATATTAATAATGATAGCAGCAGTAAGACGGCTTTAGAAATTCAAGAGGCTTTAGAAAGAATGGAAATTGTAGCAATTGTAGGATGGGAATAATCTAGACATTGAAGGAAAAGTAAACTATAGAAATTCCAACAGTAGATTTTCAGATGAAAATTATATTTCAAGAGAATCCAATACAGTTGAAGCCAGCTTCAAAATTATCCATCAGTTATATTTATTTATTTATTTATCAAAATGTGTCAATATATAAAAGAATATTTAGTTTTGATTATTGAGAGAATGTCATTACATTTTTTTCTCAACTTTTCTTATGTTTTCCATCAAAGATCTTTGTAACAAATATCTGTAATATCTTCAAAAGTCTCGTGTGGAACATTTACCTTTATGCATTGTTAGGGTAACAGTGCTGTTTTTAGAAAAAGGTATCTCTTCAATTCACCATGGTTACATAAGTCAGAAACAGATTTGATTGCTGGAATGAAAATTTAGTACTCAAGAGGTTAACTGAAGCCATTGACCAATGGTAGCCCTGGCAACACTTCAGAACAGATTGCCATAGTTCAAACAACTCTTTCCATTTCCAGTTGATTGCTTCCATTAAATTCTAGCTGTCTTGTTTTTAGCTACCCGTATCACCTGGGATTCACAGTCTATCTGACATAATGTTCTGTATTATTTTTGCACTCTGCAGACAAGATCACAAATTATGAACTAAATCTTCATGGCAGGACATTTTCCTCTTCCAACAGAGTTGCAGTGTTTTCCTAAAGAAAAACTAAAAATACAATACAATTGCGCAAATAAGTAATGCCAAAATGCCTTCTGTTTGGAATAACTCTGCCATATGTTAGGACTCTTTCATGCCTGTCCAGGGATCATTTTATGCTGTTGATAAGAGAGGCACAAAATATTAACAAGCATTACATTAGCAAAAGTGTCACAGATTGTGAGATCTGCAACTCCTGCAAACATGGTATCCCTTGGGGTTGATGGAGTACAGGCAACAAAGAATTCCGGTTATTTATGCAATCAAAATTTCATCTAAATATACACAAGCTACCCTTTTGACATTACTCCATCTAAAAATAGAAAATACTGATAAAATGGACTCATTTGTAAATAAAATCATTTTTTATTCATAAATGGAATGTGAGTGGCATTGGTAATGCCAGGTTTCATTGCCCTAATTGCTCTTAGGATAGCAGTGAACTTTTCCTGAACAGTTGTACACTGTGTGGAAAAGGTACTTCAATTCATAACTTAGCAAGTTCTAGGATTTAAGCTCAGTGATGATGAATATGTCCAAGTCAGAATGATGAATTACTTGGAGAGGAAATTTCAGTTGGCGATATTTCTAAGCATCTGCTGTCCTGGTATTTCTAGGCATTCAAGGTCACAGGATTGGAAGTTACTGTCAAAGAAACCTTGGCAAGTTGCCACAGTGCGTTTTGTAGACAGTACACACACTGTGGTGTTAGTGCAATAGTAGTAAAGGAGTGGATGTTTTTATAAGGTAGTGAATGGATGGAGTCCTGATCAAGAGGGCTACTTTGTCCTAGATGGTGTTGAGCTTCTGGCCCTTTCTGGCACTGCCTTCATTCAAGCAAGTGGAGATTATTCCATCACATTTCTGACTTCCGTCATGTACATAGTAGATAGACTTTGGGGAATTCAGGAAATAAGATACTGGCTGCAGATTACCTGGCCTCTTATCAGCTCTTGTAGCCACAGTATTTAAATGGCTGGAGTTTCTGGTCTATGATAATCTCAGGATGTTGATAGTGGGGAATTCAGTGGTATTTAATGCCCTGGGGAGGTCTCATTTAAGAAAATTACTCTTTTACACTTGTGAATGTTGTCCATGTGTTGCTGCACATAGAAACAGATTACTTCATTGTCTAGAGAATTGTGAATCATACTAACACCGCAATCATCAGCAAACATTTGATTGCTGACTTTATGATGGAGGGAAGTCAATGATGAAGCAGTTGAAGATGGTTGTGTCTCGGACTCCAATACCCTGAAAACCTCTTATAGTGATGTCCTGGATCTGAGATGATTGGCTTCCAACAACCACAACCATCTATCTTTGTGCTAGGTATTATGAGAGCTGATGGAAATCTTTCAACCTGATCCCATTCACTTCAGTTTTGTTTGGATTTCTCCATGCCACACTTGGACAAATACTGCCTCAAGGTCAAGGGCAGTCACTTTCAACTCACCTCGATTTCAATTTTTTTGTCCATATTTGCAATGTTTTTCAAGGAGGTCTGGAGCTGAATGGTCCTGCTGGTATCCAAACTAAGCATCAGTAAATTGAACATTGGTAAATGCTGCTTGATAGCAGTCTCAACAATATCTTCCATCAATTTGCTGATGATAAAATGTAGTCTGACAGAATGGAAACTGATCAGGTAGGAATATTTCTATTTTTTGTCAACAAGCTATACTTGGGCAATTTTCCATATTGTTGGGTAGCTGTCAATGTTGTAGCTGTATTTCAATCAGCTTGGTTAAGAGTTGTTCTAGAAAAATAGATGGGGGTTTTCAGGTTCTGTTCACTGTGAGCTTGAATCCTGTTAGGCCACAAACTCTTGGGAGAGAACAACAACAGGATTTGTGGAAGTTAAAATCTTTACATTTATAAATATAGTGAAGATCTGAAGTCCCATTACAGATCCCTGGGGGACATCATAAGTCACATCCTGCCAATTTAACAATTTATCCATTATTTCTACTGTGTCACATGCCTCCTAACTAATTCTCCACCAGTGTCAATAAGTTGCCTTCAATTCCTTGTGTTCTCATTCATGACATTTTATCAAATGTATCCTGGAAGTTCATAAAATAACAGCTTTTGAATTATTTATCCCACTGGTTACCTCCTAAAAAGGAAATCATTAGTCTTTTTACACATGACTTATCTTTTACAATTCCAACTCTACAGAGTTCTGATGAAAGGCTGCAGACTTATATGCCAGAATTCTACTGCTGCACCTACCATGGGAATTGGAGTGGGCAAGGGACAGACAATGGGAAGGTCGATTGACCTCAGGCGGGATTTTCCAATCTTGGGTCGAGCAAGGTCGTAAAATCCCACCCATAAAATTAACTCTATTTCTTCAGATCTGCAGCCAAACTTGCAGAATATTCCTAATATTTTCTGTCATTATTTCAGATTTCTAGTATTTTGCTTATGCACAGTGTTTAGTTTGGTTATTATTTTGAAAAACAAGTGGATCTATTAGATTACATGTCTTCTGAATTGCTGATCTAGCTATTAGGCTCAATTTATGTCTATATAGCTTCTTCTTGAGTTCTCCATCTAAAGATAGGTCTGACTCACAATGTCACAGTGTCTGCCATGGGTAGGACAAGGAGCTATATCCTGGCTCCATCCCAGCTGGAACAGGGTTCGCTCCCTGTGCTCTTGAGAGCAATCTGAACCATCAGCTATACAGCCAACAAAGCCAACTGGACTTCCAAGGAGTCCAAGCTGCTATGGCAATATGCATGTTTATATGCATGTAATAGTCCAGACCTATGGATAATGATGGTAGAGGCTCCAATTTTCTTTCCACCACATAGCTGAGCAAGAATCTCTTACATTCTTGCTGCCAGTACCCAGCAAATGTTGGAAAAATTTACAAATTGATACTCGTTGGTCATGTTATGAATGACATTCCTTTGCCATCAAGTCCTGGAGTGCCACTTAAACCCTGACTTAGATACAGGGATGCTATCCAAGGTGCCACAAGAACATCATCCTCTTTCTATCTATATATCTAAGAAATTACTTCAAATAATGGAAAAACACAATGTGATTGCACTGTGTGTGACAGAGTATTTGTAAAGATCTAAGGCCGGAATCTGTTAATTACTAATGGTTTACGTTACACGTCATTACCAGACATTTAGAAAGTTGTTCCAATGCCAGATGAACAACTTTATTGATTGAGTTCTACTATGGAAAACCTTTTCAGTGAAAACTGAAAAATTAATTGTACATAGCTAGAAGCTCACAAATGGGTAGATGTCTGATTTTTTTGAAATCAGGAGGTTCCTTTAGTTTTTGTTAAAGATTGGGGTGGGGGAATATCTATTCTTTATTAAATGTAGCAAAGTTTAAACACATTTATAAAAAATGCACCATGATTTTGCAAAATATAGCAGAGGGGAAAATCTTTCCTTATTCTCTTCACAATGGTGATACAATTGCAAAAGTATTACACCACATTAATGTATTTCAAAATAATAATTTGCCTTCCGATACTGCCTTTCCTAATCTCATATCTCAAACGTTTTGCAATCAGTGAAGTGCTTGTGAATTGTAATGATTGTTAGAAAAAGAATGTGCACCATTGTAAACATGGGCATGAATTCAAATAAATTTGAAAAGTTCTTAAAAAGTTCTTAAAACACAGTTCTTAAAAAGCGTGAATTACTTCACCTTCAGCATTTAGATAATGTTTTGCAAAAGATGGGATATCTGCCCAACTGTACTACAGTGCCCCTTCAAATGTAATAATAAGAATATAAGGTATAGGAGCAGGAGTGGCCATCTAGCCCCTTGAGCTTGCCTCATCATTCAATAAGATCATGGCCCATCTGATAGTGGTTCAGTTCCACTTACCCGCCTGCTCCCCATAACCCTTAATTCCCTCCAAAATGTAAAAGATGTAAAATCCAACAACTGACTGCACATTAGTCTTATTTTATATTCAAAAGCTGTTCTGTTAAAGTGCATATACATTGGCAGACCATCCATGATGCAATATTACAAAAGATGAATACGAGATGGTTATAGTTTAAAGTTGCATACCTTCACATTGTTAGTCAAAAGACATTTTCATGATAAAAGCTTGCCTTTTGGAATAACATTTGCATCAGCCCTATTCCAAAGAAGATAGTCAGATGTTAAGTGGTCTGTCTTGTGTATAATGTTACCTGGATGATATCGGAATTATAGAGTCCAGTGAACAAGAGCATTTGAATAATTTGGGCGGCACGGTAGCACAGTGGTTAGCACTGCTGCTTCACAGCTCCAGGGTCCTGGGTTCAATTCTCGGCTCAGGTCATTGTCTGTGTGGAGTTTGCACATTCTCCTTGTGTCTTCATGGGTTTCCTCCAGATGCTCCAGTTTCCTCCCACAGTCCAAAGATGTGCGGGTTAGGTTGATCGGCCATGCTAAGAAATTGGCTCTTAGTGTCAACATTAGAGGGGTTAGTGGGTATATGTAGGGATACGGGGGTAGGACCTGGGTAGGGTTGTGTTCGGCGCAGACTCAATGGGCCTCTTCCTGCACTATAGGGTTCTACGATTTAGAAACAAGATTGCAACATCTACAAGCACAGGGTCTGTGCATCAAGAATGAAAAGTGTGGCTTTTGCCAGACATCAGTCCAATATCCATAATTTGGTGTGCGTGATAAAGTCATGGGCCTGGACAACAGAATGTGAGAAAGCATAATAGGATATCAAAGATGCTTTTCACATGTCTGAAGTATTTATTCATTTCAATCCAAAGCTATTATTGCTGTGATATTTCACCTCATGGAGTAACAGCAATAGTTTCACAATATTGTGCTTTTGGGTAAAGCTTTTGCTTCACATACTCTGTCTAGTGTTGAATCTAACTATGCTCAGCTTGAAAAAGAAACATTGAGGATAATTTTTGGTGTACAAAGGTTTCATCATAATTTGTACAGCATTCATTTCACTTTATCAGTTGATCACTGATTTTTAACTACTATTTTTGAGCCATATAAAGGCATACAGTTGTTAGCTGCTAGCTGATTGCAAAGATGTCACTGATCTAAACTGCACACTCTTATGGCATAAAGTATCAATCAGAATGCTATGTTAATGCTAATACAATATCATGCTTACCTTAACCTACTGGGCAGATACCACAAACTAATTTTGTGAATGTTCTTTATATTTCACGAGTAGATCATTTGCCTGTGACAGCTTCTCAAGTTCAGAGACATACCAGAAATGATCCCATGATGGGAAAAATAATGAATATTTTATGATAGCTAGAATCCATGTCTGCATTGAAATTATGGCCACGATTCTCCCATCGCAACCCGCAACTTTTCTGACGGGTCAGGCCGGAAATGCGCATGTCTTTTTTTCAAAAAGCTTTGCGCCAATTTGTAAATAGTAATGAGGCATTATTTTCATTTTTACTGAATAACTTAGACCAACTCCACCAAGGAAATGTTGAATTGGAATCAAAATAGGAAGGACGCATTTTTTTGAAGGACTTCTGATTTTATGTGGAAGGTAATGTGCTAGCTGGAGGACAGCAGAGCAGCATAGCTTCATTGGCAATTTCAGTCACAGAATGATGGGACAACTCATGGAAATATGATACCACATTAACAAAAATAATTCAATGATTTTTTTAAATTGTTCAATATTCAAAAATGTAAGAATGCTTTAGAAAGAATAATTGTTTACTATAGCACTACGAAATGAGCAGATATTAATATCTTGCTTCAATATTACTCTTTACATTCACTGGAATATCAAAGACTTCATAGGCAATCTCACTGAAACATAAAATTCTTAAAGAGCTTGGCAAAGAAATTCAGGGACATGTTTCCCCAGGTTGGGTTGTCAAAGGTTTGTGGATTTTTGAAATTCTCTATTCCAGAGTGGATGCTCAAAATAATTAAGACAGACATCCATGGATTTTTGGAGATGGAGGGAACACTATCTCATGTAGCCATTATTCAAAACACAGGTAAATGAACTAAAAGAATCTGTAAGAAATTATTTTCCAATCACAGGTCATTTCTCTCCTGTGGTTGCTGCCAGAGTGGGAGAGTGATAGAGAATGGGTTCTATTTTACCATTTTGATTCTAAATGCAGGGCGGACTTAAAACTGGGAGTGTTTCAGATCCAACTTTTAGACCTATTCTCAGGCATCCTCATACACACTCTGCCTGCAAAAATATCAGCAATTTTGAATCGCGCTGTAGAAGCCTGTGGGTAGGGTTTAACATGCCCAAAATCCAGCAATTCCGATTGGCCCCCCATAACCACATATGTGCAGAAAAGAAATGACAGAATGTGGCTCTCCTGCCACATCACTCCTGGCCCCCACAGACATTGTTCCATCCCACAAGATTAGTGACCCCCTTATTCCCCAACTCTCTCCACCACCCAAGCTGATCATAGACCTTTCCCCCTTACTGATATTGGGCAGAGTGACAGCAGACCCACTTTCCCCACCCTCCCTACCAACCTCAAATAGAGGCTCCTCTCTATTAAACGGAGTGCCCAGATCAGACTTTTGTTGAGCTCGTCTGGATGGGTGAATGTGATGGTAAAGGGAAAGTACCAGTGAGGTTGGGTGTGCAGCCCATTAAGTCAATTTAAATACATGCAAATGTATTTAAATGGCCATCATGCCCATTTCAAGCGTGGTCCCGATTGCAGTCTTTTTCTTGCCTTGGTAAAGAGGGAACCGGTGCAGAGGCGGGAGTGGATCGCGCTACTCATCTCATGCGTGCCTTTACCAAATTTTTGCACCTGAAAACGGGTGTGACTTGATGATAAAATCAACTGATGGAGTGAGTGAGAGTAAGTGTGGCTAGCTCACTCCCAGTCTCAGGATTCTCATTCACCTTTATCCCTATGCACTTTTACACTGAGCACACTGAGACTGGGAGTAAGCTGAGCTTGTAAACTCTCACGCATTCAATTTCATTTTTTGTTTATTCATTCACGGGATGTGGACATTGCCAGCATTTATTATCTGTCCCTAATTGCCCTTGAACTGAATGACTTGCTAGGCTATTTTCAGAGGGTATGTAAGAGTCAACCACACTTCTGTGGCTCTGGAGTCACATGTAGGCAGAACAGGTATGGATGGCAGATTTCCTTTCTCAAAGGATATTAGTGAACCAGATGAGTTTTTACAGAAATTGACAATGGTTTGATGGTGGTCATAGAGCTTTAAATTTCAGATTTTTATTGAATTCTAATTACACCATCATTGTAGTGGAATTTTAGCCCAGGTCCCCTTGGCATTACCCTGGGTCTCTAGATTATTAATTCAATTATAATATCACTATGCTACCATGACTCCAGAAGGTAATTTTTATTAATTACTCATTTTTTAAAAATTATCAATATATTGTTTTGACATTGTTTTTCTTTGCACATCAAGTTGTTTAATCTCTTTTATATTACAACATTTTTTTAAGGTCATGTTTAATATTGTGCCAAGCCTCACTTTTCCAAAATTTGCTCATTGGCCTCCAGGAGTGAGAGCAAAAAAAAATCCTCACGCAAAAAGATTGGACAATCCTTATGTAGATGATCAATCAAAACCATATGGTTAGGGCCTATGACCAAAATCATAGACCCAACCCTAACCCTAATGCAGCAGGCTCAAAAGCTGAATGGTGAACTCTTCTTGTTTCTTATACTCTCATAATGCACAACAAGTTGGACAGCCCTGTTTTATCAGTAATATGTTTCAGAGATTTTTATTGTCTTCTGATGTGATAGAGAATTCCAAGGTTCACAACCCACTGAGAGAATAAATTCTTTCTCATTTTATCTTAAATGGTTGATTCCTTATTCTGAAACAATACAACCCTAGTTCTAGATTCCACCATGAGGAAAAATAGTTACCCTGTCAAGCCCCTTCGGAATCTTATATTTTAATAGGAGCACTTCTCAATCTTCCGAATTACAGTGAGTATAGAGTATATAGTATATGAAAATATATTCATGAATATTAATGAAAAAATGAAGGAGCATGTAATTTATATAATCAAATAAGGAAATGGTTTACATAGAGATGCATGAAGGCTTGGATCATTGTTTGTTAGTTTTTGATCACATAGATTCTAGTTTAAATATTGTTGACGAGAGAAATAGTTCCAAAACGTTTTGCCTTGGGCAAATGCAAGAATGCCAAATTTCAAACAATCATAACAATTTAGATTAGAGGAAGAAATGGTGCTGATTGGTTGGCAAATTGACTCTGACTGGCTGAGGCATTGCCAAAGAGAAAGCAACAGAGAACTACAGAGAGAAAATGCTGGAAAATTTTAGCAGGTCTGGCAGCATCTGTGAGGAGAGAAAAGAACTGACGTTGAGTCCAGATGGCCCTTTGTCGAAGCTGACAAGGAATTATCGGCTCCCCAAGATCCTGAAAAGTTTTTTAAAAATCTCACAGCTTCATCATATTTCTTTTGTTTGTAGAGAACAATATTCCTATGTGTGAATCTATATCAATTCTAATGGATATAAATGAGCCATATTATAAGCTCAATTGATTATGTTAAATTGGTTGTTAATATAACTATTAGCGCACTCAAAATTGTTCAGCAAGAGTTACCAGTCCAAATGGAATTTGGCAGGGAATACTTCAGAAAAGGAACAGCCAAAAAACAGGTAGGTGACTTCAGGGTAGAAGTCACAATATAGGAGGGTCGGGAATTGGGTGATGAGAGGAGGAATCATACATTGTAATTTGAAGAATTGTGGGTGGTTGAAAGTGGTGGTATAGGCAGACTTCAAGAGCAGATGTAGGAAAGTTGGTAATAGAAAAGAGGGAGGAACAAGAGGTGGGTGGAGAAAGAGGAGATAGTCACAAAGAAAGGGATCAGTGACCAGAGACTGATGTCAGTGATCCTAGGAATATAGGGGAACTTTGCAGAGGTGGGTTGGTTTTAAAGGTAAGCTTGTTGGATTTAAAGGATACACACCATTTCATCTTCCCTCAAAAGCAATGCTCTAATGGATTTTGCTTGCTTCTTTTTATCTGATGGGTTTCCCTAGGCCTCAAAACTGTCTGACTATGGTTAAAAATAGAACCATATATTTTCTTTCATTGGCTGGCCCACTTCCTGGGAATGAATTAGTCACCTGCTCCACTCACTCTAATATAGAATTGGATGGATTTGGTAGGTTAGGTTCCTGTTTCAGATTTTTAACATTTTGAATTCCCATCTGACCCCAACTCACCCAACACTGGAGTTAAATTACTCCATAAATGAAGAGAGAGAGAGAGAGAAAAAAAACAGAAATTGCATAACTGATGAAAACAAAAAAGATAGCTTTGAGTACTTTTGGTACTTGAGCCTATTTCTTGCAGTTTGTGAGATTATACAAATTATGACAGCTCCTACTCATTACAGGCACTACACCAACTAGACCTGTGATCAGTTTGTTCCTTTGAAATAAACACTCTTCTTGTTCTGCCTTGCCAGTTTGTTTTCTCCACTGTCACTCAGTACGAGAATATCAGATTACTGGAACAGAATTCATTATTGCCTTTTTAACTTTGTCTATATGTGTCTAAAAAGTTGAGACTGATCAATCCTGTCAAATATACAAATACTGTTTCTTTAAGAAAACGAATGGGACTTAATTTCAGATCCAATAATCCACCTATAATTTATTGATATTCAAATGTTATTTGTTGCCACATTTATAAACATAATAACTGATTTGTTCATTCAGGAATACACCATAATTACACTAGATGTGGATTCTAGTCTCCTCAATCCCTTTAAATCAAAGGTGAATAACACTACCATGATTCAACAAATTGTTTTAATGCTTTTAATCAAAGTAACAAATTATTTGCAGACAGGTCAGAAATCGAATATTTAAAGTCATTTTACCTGAATACATTTTTAACATTACATTAAATGTGCTTAAGGGTATTCAATGGAAAACCATTATTCTTTTGAATTCAGAAGGCTGAGATGACATTAGAGATTGCACAGCATCCTAAAAGGCTTCCTGATAGAAGCCAATTGCCGGAACTGGAACAAATTATTGTAGTAGTGGAGTGCATTTCTGCTAAGTGTACTTTTACTCAATGTATATGCACTCTGAGTATCACTCAAATTTCATTTAACAAAACAGCTGCCTCCTAAAAACAGATTTTTCGCTTCCTGCTTTAAATGCTTCTCTTTCTTGTAAAGTTTAACTCTCTAAAACCCCAAATTGTTCAAACTTTGAAGACAGTTTCAAGCCATACGAAGCTCAATTAGTACCAGGCTTGCGCACAAAAATGGCTGCCTATTATTAATTCTTCCCTCACCCTGTGCCTCTTCGCTCTATTGTAACTTTTCATGAAATTCCCAATTTAGTGCTCTTCTGATTTTGTTCCTATAGCTTAGTAGGTATTTTTCCTCCTTAATTCAGTCTTGTTACGTTGAATAAATCTAAGACTAATTGCACTGTTCCTCTAGATCATTTGAGCCCCAGAAAAATTGCAGAACTCCTTACTTGTTTTCTTATATAGTCTTCAAACTTTTAAAACTAAAACATGAGATCATCAGCATTATACATCTTTCTGTCTCTGTAACACTGATAGTGTTGTTCACTGTCATCCATGGCTCATCTAGGCTTTTTAGTTAAAGCATCAGAGCAAGTGTGCACTTCCCCAATGTGCAATGCATCAGAGCAATATCCAGACAAGCACTGAGGCACTCCCTGCACAGGCACTGACCTCCCTCCCACACAGGCGTCAAGGTATGTAGGTCCTCAACACACAAATAAGAGGAACCCGCATGCCACACCATCCCCCGAGTGTTCATCACTGGCAGTGCCAGGATGGTGGGATGGCACTGCCAAATTGGCATATTATATAATATGCTAATCAAATTCGTGCCCTTCCTGGGCATTCAACTGATTGCATCAATTGAGAGGGGCGAGGAAGATCCCAAACCAAAATCTCACTGGCACAAATCTGTTTTGGGCTCCTCACTAGATTTAGTAGCCGTTATGGAATTTGCACCCACAACTGGTGCATGGTCCAAGTTTCAGACATCAATATTGAAACCTGCATATTTGACTCATGCCTATTAAACTGTACAAGTTAGCAATTTTATACTGTTATATTGCAGCTATGATCTGTCACTGATAAGTGTTGTATCCTTGTTATAATACATAATCACCTAACTCTGCTTTGAAACATGTTAAGAACTCAGTAAGAATTTAGCAACACCAATTTTTAATCCAATCGATTTATTTGATAGTAAAAAAGTGAGCTTTCGACTCTGTGTCTTCCTCAGGCAAATGCAGTGTTCTGGTCTGCAATAGCACACATCAGCACAGGCTGATGTGTGCTATTGCAGACCAGAACACTGCATTTGCCTGAGGAAGACACAGAGTCGAAAGCTCACTTTTTTACTATCAAATAAATCGGTTGGATTAAAAATTGGTGTTGCTAAATTCTTACTGAGTTCTTACCACCCCAATCCAACGCCGGCATCTGTACATCATTGAAACATGTTTGCCAGATTATCCCCACACCCTATTCTCCTATAACTTTGCCCATCTCTAGCTAGCTATTTGTAGACATCAAGAGAGAGAACGTATTTATTTAATATCAAAAATATTCCATTAAAAGTTTTTGGAGAATCACCTTGAGCACGATGGAGCTACAGTTTTAACCAGGCTAGAGTTAGACAGCAGCAGGTGTTATCTCAAAATACTGTGAGATAGCCTTTGGAAGGAAATTTACAAGATATTTGTCTATCATGTTTTTGAGTGTCAGCTCAAAACATCATATATCTGAGGTTGCTACTCTTTTTTTACATTGATAAAAATCTGAAAGCCCATTCAACTCATTTTGAAATTGGCAATGTTATTAAGTCATATGCTGCGTGAGGAGAGCAGATAATTAGAAGCCATAATTGGCCTTTTTTAAATCACCCTATTCCTTCCCAAAGTGTGTTTGAAGATTCAGCAACTTATAATAGACTGTGACATTGAACTGACACAATTTTGATCGCAGTTTTGGAGGGTGGCCTTCTGCTGTGTTCTTTAATGCTATTAACTCTTGTTTAAAAGTGGATACTATCTGCTAATGAGACATTAAAATAACCCATTTAGATAAATAAAGAAAAGTGAACTCATTAACCTGCTTCTGAAGTTGTGTAAAAACAACATAAAGTTGTGGACTCAACTAAAAATGATCCTACTTATTATTCACTTATTAACAAGAATTCCACGGAAAAAACTGGGGAACAAAAATTCTATTGTCAAAGTTTTTGAGATAGAATTTCCTGTTTGGGAATAATTGACAATCAAAATATAAATTGTGCTACTTTTCCAAGTTGATTTTATAGTTCAGGTTTTCACTCACTGATTTGCATAACTGTAAAATTGTCCATTAAATACTACAAATGGACAGCATTTCAGTTTTTTTTTGCAACATTGACTAATAATTTCAGTAATTTCTGAAAATGCTAAGCAGAATAATGGGACGAATGCAGATTTGCATGCTGATCTGGCCCACAAAGCATGACAAATTTAAAAATCAAGCAAATATATTTGCCACACACTAACATGTTGTTATGACCAGGTGAGAAGTGTTGAAATGTCTCCCTCTATTCCTCGGTTGGTCACAACAGAATTTAAGTTATTTTTCCCACAAAGATTTCAGTTTTCCAAATCAGAATGTATTTAACTATTTATGCATTGGGCAATAGGAAACATCCCTCTGCTTTCTGCTTCTCAGCCAATTTTAGATCCAGTGTGCCACTTTGTTTTCAATCCCATGGGTCCTTACTTTCTTGACCTTGACTCTTAATAACCTCACCAAAGCTTTGCTAGTTCATGTAGACCACATCATATGCATCATTATCCTGGTTACCGCCTCAAAAAAATGATTACATTTGTCAATCACTACCCTCCTTTAACAAATCCATGCCAACTATCCCTGATTAATCTATGTGCAGATTTATTTTGTCCCTCAGTATTCTTTCAAGTGACTTCCCCACTACCAAGGTTAGATTAACTGGCCTATCATTTCCTGTTCTATCCCTACCTTCTATTTTTAAATATGCAACAATTTTAGCAGTTCTTCGATCCTTTGGTATCTCACGTGTGGCCAGAGGGGATTTAAAAATTACTGCCAATGCTGCTGATATCTCCTCCCTCAACAGCCTAGGACACATGTTAACTGGGCCTGTGATTTATCCATTTTAAGGCTGTTAAACCTGCTGGTACCTCTTCTGTCTAGGTTAATTTCCCCAACATTTCATAGTTCTCCATCCTGATGTCTACACCTGTGTTGTCCTTTTCCATTGTGAGGGCCCAAACAAAGTACTAATTGAGGACCGCATTCACGTTTCCAGGTCTGTACACAGGTTACTTAAATGGTTCCTAATTGGCCCTACTACTGGTTATTCTCTTGCTCTCTGGCTTTCATTTATTGTACCCATCAAAGCTTTCTCATTCACTCTTTTAACTGTTCTGATTTTTTTTTCCCAAGATCCCTCCACCTTCCCTGCACTTTTTATATTCTTCTAGGCACCCTACCGTTTTGAGCCTTCGGTTTCTGCCATAAGCTTTTTTTTAATCATGACCTTTATGTTCCTTAACATCCAGAGTTCTCTGGTCTTGATCCCACCCTTTGGGGATGATCTTACCAGTAAACGAGTGTGAAAAGGGGAGAGAATCACACTGTTTTTGGCTGAGTTAAAAAAAAACAAATCTTACCACAATTAGAGTAAGAAATGAAGCAAGATCTGTTTCTTGCCAGCAGGGGAAGAAGGGTAGTGCTTAAGCTGGCCATAAGCCAGCAGATTGCAACAGAGTTCCATTGCGCATGTGCAGATCTCTTTGTTCTATGCAATAGCTGTCCTAAGAACATAAGAACATAAGAAATAGGAGCAGGAGTAGGCCATCCAACCCCTCCAGCCTGCCTTGCTATTCAATAAGATCATGGCTGATCTGTAGTGGTTCAGTACCACTTTCTCGCTTTCTCCCCGTAACCCTTAATTCTCTTGTCAATCAAAAACCTATCCACTCTTGACTTGAACATATTCAGCGAGGAAGCCTCCACCACCTCATCAGGCAGAGAATTCCAAAGATTCACCACCCTTTGCGTGAAGAAACCTCTCCGCAACTCCGATCTGAACTGCCCACTCCTAATCTTGAGGCTGAGTCCTCTAGTCCTGCTATCTTTGCTAAGCAGGAAGAGTCTCTCAACCTCTACCCTACCCATCCCCTTCATTATCTTACACATCTCTATAAGATCGCCTCTCAGCCTTCTAAACTCCAAAGAGTACAAACCTAGCCCATTCAGTCTCTCCTCATAATCCAACGCCCTCATCTCTGGTATCAGCCTAGTAAACATTCTCTGCACCCCCTCTAAGGTCAATATATCCTTCCTCGAATGCAGCAACCAAAACTGCACACATTACTCCAGCTGCGGCCCCACCAGCACCCTATACAGCTGCAACAGAACCTTCCTACTTTTATATTCTATCCCCCTAGCTATAATGGCCAACATTGCATTCGCCTTCTTAATCACCTGCTGCACCTGCATATTATGTTTTTGCAATTCGTGCACAAGGACCCCCCAGGTCGCTCTGCACCATCACATGCTGCAGCTTTTCTCCATTTAAATAGTAATCCTGCCTACCATTATTCTTACCAAAGTGGATAACCTCACACTTGCTAACATTATACTTCATCTGCCAGGTCCTCGCCCACTCACTCAACCTATCCTGATCCCTCTGCAGGCTTTCCACACCCTCCACGCAATTTGCTTTTCCACTCATCTTTGTGTCATCAGCAAACTTTGTCACCCTGCACTCAGCCCCTTCCTCCAGATCATCTGTATAAATGGTAGATAGTTGAGGCCCCAGCACCAAACCCTGGGGCACTCCACTAGTCACCAGCTGCCAATCAGAATAGCAACCATTAATATCTACCCTCTGCTTTGTATTAGACAACCAATCTTTTATCCAGTCTAACACCCTACCCCTGACTCCCTGCACCTTAACCTTCTGCAGCAATCTTTTATGAGGCACTTTATCAAACGCTTTTTTGAAATCCAAAAACATCACATCCACCGGTTCCTCTCTATCTACTGCACTAGTAGAACTCCAATAAATTTGTCAAGCACGACTTCTCCTTAACGAATCCGTGCTGCATCTGCCTGATCAAACAGTTCATATCCAGGTGCCTCGTTACTTCTGCTTTGACAACAGATTCAAGCATTTTTTCTACTACAGACGTTAAACGTACCAGCCTATAATTCCCTGCCTTCTGTCTCTATCTTTTTTAAACAGCAGTGTAACATTAGCCATTTTCCAATCTTCTGGCACTTTTCCGGAGTCCAGCGAATTTTGAAAGATAATTACCAGGGCATCCGCTATCACCTCTGCCATTTCCTTGAGGACCCTAGGATGCATTCCATCCAGTCCCAGGGACTTATCTGCCCTCAGCCCTGTTAGCCTATCAAGCACCACCTCTCTAGTTACTGTAACGTCCTCTAGTGTCCTCCACACCAATTTCTCCCTCTACCTTAGGTCCCACCCAATAGGAGCACCCCCTCCTTGCACTACCTAATTTCCAATGGGCACTGCCAATATTGCCAGGTTGGTAGTGCTAGGGTGCCAGGCTGGCAGTGCCAATGGGCATGTCCCTGCCCTCCTGGATGGGGCCTCAGTGGTCTCAGGTCCTATCAGCAAGGCCATCATGACAGGTCCCTTTGATGGGGGCCATGTGATTCTTGTCGATGAAGACCATCACCAGCAAGGCTGTAAAGACAACTGAGTCCAGACAACTGCATCCCGGGTTCACTTGTAATATTTAAATTCCACTTAAATCAAACTGAAATACTGAGACCTGCCTTATGCTCTTTTCGTGCGTGAGGTTCATCTCACCAGTTATCCATTGCCAATAAGATCACAAGGGAGTGAGAAATCGGGTGTGAACCAAATTTTTTTGGCTCCCTTGTGATCTCACTGGCTTACCCCACCCATCAACCAGTGAGGCGAAGTAGTAAGATAGCCCCTTTATCTTTATGGGAATATATTTGTCCTGTACTGTTGCAATCTCATCCCCTACTCTGACACAGTTTTATTTGTAGGTGACTGTCTCCAGTCCACTTGACCCAAATTGTATCTTGTCTTAGTAAAATTAGCCTTTCCCCAGTTAGGAACTTCTATTCTCTCCCCAACCTTATCCTTTTCAACAAGCATTCTAAATCTAACTGAATTATGGTCCCTATCATCAAAACCTACAGACACATCTTCCATCTGCCCAGGCTCATTTTCAAATATTAGGTCCAAAATTGCCCCCTCCCTTGTTAGATTTTCTACATATTGGCTAAAAATGCTCTCCTGGATGCAACAGAATCTTGCTCTCTCCCTCCCTTGTACACTAAAACTATCTTACTTAATATTTGGGTAGTTAAAATCCTCTACAATTACTGTCTTATTATTCTTACACATTTCTGAAATGTGATTACATATTTGATCCTCTATTCCTCCCTGACTATTTGGGGGCTCACAGTACACACCCAACAGTGTGTTTGCTGTTACTTTAACCACCATGCCTCATTTGATTAAAAGCAAAATACTACAGATGGTGGAAATCTGAAATAAAATAACAGAAAATGCTAGATAAACTATAGAAGGATCAATTGGATCCAAAATATTCGCTCTGTTTCTCTTCATGCATGTAGCTAGACCTGCTGAATGTCTGTCTTTATATGGTCTCATTTGATGATCCTTTCAGGATATCAACTCTCCTCACTGCTATAACTGATTCTTTGATCAATATTGCAACTACCCCTCCTTCTTCGATTTCCCCTATCTTGTCTGAATACTCTATAACCAGAAGTGTTGAGCTGCCAATCCTGCCCATATTTCAGCCAAGCCTCGATCATAGCTATGAAATCACATATTCCATTTAGCTATTTTAAACTTACTTCTTTCTTATTTAGCTTATATTCCTTCTGCCTTTAATACTAATTTACTGGCATTTTAATTTCTAATTCAGTGTCAGCTTCTTTCTCTTTGAGCTACTTGTCAGGATCTCATCAATTTGATTTATATCTGTTTCAAACAGCACGAGAAAGCCTCTTCATGAGGATGTTGGTCCTCTTCCTGTTCTAATGTAACCCATCTAAATTATTCAGGTTCACCTCTCCTGGAAATAATTCTAATGCACTAAGAATCTAAAGCCTTCCCTCCTGCACCATATCTCCAGTCACACATTCATCTGTTCCATCATTCTGTTCCTACATATTTTATTTCAGATTTCCAGCATTTGGTAGTAATCCAGAGATTACTACCTGCTTTTCAATTTCCTATCTAATTCCCTGAAGTCTGCTTGCAGGAACCCATTTTTCTTTCTTCCTAGCTCATTGGGCCCAAAATGAATCTCAACGTCTGGCTGTTCATCTTCCCATTTCAGAATGCCCTGAAGCAGTTCCGTAACATCTTTTACCCTGACATCTGGGAGACAACACACCATCCTGGAGTCACATCTACAGCCTCAGAAGCATGTCTATTTCTCTCTCTAACAAATCCCCTACCATTATTGCCCTTCCATGCTTCCTCCCTCTTCCTGATCACCCATTGTCATGGCCTTGGCTCTGGTTGGCTTCATCAGAGAATCATCACTCTCACCGTTTTCCAAAGTGGAAAATGATTTGCAAGGGTGATGCACTTGGGAGATTCTCTCACTAGTTGCTTCCTCTCTCTGGTGGTCACCCATTCCCTCACTGCCTGAGCTTCCTTAAAACCTTGAGGCAACCACATCCTGAAACATGCTATCCACCAACACATTTGCCTCATGGATGCACCACAGTGTCCTCAGTTGCCACTCAGGCTCCAAAAACCCAAGCTTGAGTTGCTCCAGCTGGAGACACCTCCTGTATACATGATCATCCAGACCACTAAGAGTGTCTAAGATGTCCCACATAGTGCAGGATGTACAAATCACAGAGTTTTCCCCAAATATAATTAAATAGAACATATAAATTAGAAAAATCTTACTCTTGTTTATGTCAGATTCAGCCACAACTCTTAATTTTATCGAGGGAAGAAGTTTAGGTTTAAAGTTCTAAAATATTAAACATTTTAAAATTTTAAGCTGTAGCCTAAGCTAAAATCACGATCCAGTTATTTCCTAATGCTTGTGTTTCTTTTTTAAATGTATGTCGTCCCATCTTTTTTTGAAAGTGTTGCTCTAATTCTCAGCTACTTGATAACTCTCCCTAACAGCAGTTATCCACCAACAAATGAACTTATGTTTCTCCTGTGATGATAGTCACTAGGTGCTTCTGACTGCCTGTCCTGGTGTCCTCCTTGCACATTCTTCTCCAGGAGCTGCTGACTGCTGGTCTCTGTGTCCTCCTCTTGCATTCTCCTCTGGATGCTGCTGACTGACTATTCTGGTGCCCTCCTCTTGCAATAACACTGCATTTTTTAAAAATTTGTTCAGTCTCATTTCAAATTGCAAAATTTCTAATCATTTGAAAGTTTAAAAAACATATTTTCAAAAATAAAGAGCCATTGCCACGTGACAATGCAAATTGAAATTTGGTGTCCACGACATTTACAATTGTAATGTTAGCTTCGTGAAAGCATCAAGAACTGGCTTATATCATAGAACCCTGTCATATATGTGTGTGTGTGTGTGTGTGTGTGTGTGTGTGTGTGTGTGTGTGTGTGTGTGTGGTGTGTGTGTGTGTGGTGGTTGTGTGTTTAGGGGGGGGGGGGTTTGGGGAGGGGTGGGGGGAGTTCATTGGATTATTCCTATATTGTTCACGTGATATTAGATCACAGCATTCACAATGACTCATATGTGCCTCACCCTTCCATAGCCCTACTTATTACAGTACTGAATGAGAACTAGACACTATTTGTCAATATCCTCGCCAATATTTGTCCTTCAACCAATATCACTAAAACAAATTTCCTGGTCATTATCTCATTGCTGTTTGTGGGAACTTACTATGTGCACATTGGCTAGCTGCAATGTACTTTGAAACATGCTAATGTTGTGTGCTGTATAAATACAAGTTATTTCTTTACCATCAGGTTGAAAAGAAAGATGCAGGGGATTTCAGCAATTGAAATGGACAAATAGTGTGACTTGTTTTCCTATGCACAGAGCATTCCCTGCCTCCATTCAGTTAGTTGACCATTACTGCTGTAATTTTATTTTTCTGCATTCTTATCAAATTATATTTAAACTGATCATCTTGGGTTCAATTATGCAAAGTAGTAATTAGTTCTCATTCAGCACTGGAATGAGCAGTGGTATGGTAGGGTGAGATACATGTGAATCACTGAGTACTCAGATTGTGTACTCCAATAACAATATCTGTACATGGGGATAAGTATGGATCTTATATGTCTCTCTTGTGGCATCAATAAGTTGGATTCAATTAGAATTTGGTTTTTGGAGCAAGCAAGGAGATAGATTCAAGCTTGCCAGGCCCATTCTGTGCATTGGCTTTGTAACTTTAAGGATGTAATAAAAAGTATTTTAAAAATTAAACATTCACTTCAATGGAAAAGAACTGGGAGAGATACAAAACTGGCTGTCAACTCACTATCACTCCTGTTATACCATCCACACAAAGTCAGAATCTGTCCCATTGAGGTATCATAAAACAGATGCAAAACAGTTTATAATGAAGATTTTACAATTGAGAGAGTCTATGGATAGAACTTTATTTTTAAAAGTTTATTTTTGATATAGCATGTGTACTGGGGTATGAAAATACTTCCTTTTCCCCATCCTCATCTTCTTCCCATATAAGTTTTGTAAGGTGAGCTAGCACCAAGTCTCGGAAAGTGAATGACCAGCATTTAGTGATATCATAGATTGTTACTCCAAGATACAGAAGAAATGTTGTCTTCTGGTACAGAAACATTCCTGCGGTCCTTAGAGCTTTCAGCTACATCAGCAGCAAAAGCTATTAATAGCCTGGATACCACTTGTGACAAACTAATTAGAATATTCCAGACACAAACATCCAGCAATTAAAAGTTGAACAGTGCTTACATAAACAACTGTCACCTATTAATGCTACTGCATGTTTGCGTGCAGTGCAGATCACCCAGAGCAAACCTAGAATTCAACTCTGTTGACCTAAATTAACTTGGAGATCATTTCTCATCAAATAGTTTCTCCATTGTTGGATGGAGGTGCTCTGACTCATGCTTACAGTACAGGGCAATCAGTATCTGACGCTTCCAGTTTATCTATATAATATGCAAGGGCTGATAGATAAACAAACTGTACTTTAAATGTCATCTGTAATTCTATTGAATCAAAAATTGGGAAACCATCAAGACCAACTCAATTAACAGAAACTTAACAGAATAATACTGTGCTGGTTTGTATCATAACTGCCCATTTTGCATGGCACAGTGATATTCATTTTCAGTTTGAAAGCAGTTTTCTTTCATCCTCTTGATTTTATTTTTTTCCCTTTTCCTCCTGAAAGTATTGATCCTTATTAGGATGTGGATTAGGTGCTAAATGCCCATTTTTTAAATGTATACACCCACACTCTGGGATTCTTGGGAAGCTTTTGGGAGCAAGAAACAAGGCAAACTCAAGTGAACGGGGGCAAAATGTAAGTTTCCCAACAGCAAGGTGAAAGTTGGTTTTTAAGTCAGAAGGTGGATTGAGGACAGATAGTGCAAGCAACAGTAACTCTCTTTTACTTAGATTAGAAAGTCATACATGCTCATTAAAGCACAACTTTGCCAGATTAACTTGGAGGTTTGGTATTAAGTGTACATACCTTCAGATTCCCGACTGATTAACAATGGAGTGCAGCAGGTAAGGTTGTATTCCTGGTGCATTTGGACCGAGTACAAGCTGCTTTCCTTGTATGGAAAGTTCTGTTAAACCTTGGAGAGGAAGTGCTGATGCACTAAGATTGTGGCTGTGAAAAGGGCATGACTGACTCAGGGGAGGGACATGGTAGCCCTACAAAAGCTTGTGGGGGACTGGGAATATCCATTGAACACCTGGCTCATAACATCTTTTCAGAACTCAAAGTCCAGCAGCAGAACAGTGTAATACTGCCCATGCCACAAGAAAGGCAACAACAGAATAGATCACTGGAGTGCTGGAGATAAGGTTCCATTTCCTGGACCACTCAGGAGCACTTCAGTACTCACCACAGAATGTCAATGTGGCCTGCTGCACCAGGGGTGAGAAATTTGCATACAATGAGGTAGAGGAGCTGCATGCCTCAGACGAGGAAAGAAAGGCAAAAAAAAAGATGTTCGTAAGGGAGTGGATGGTTCAGCTTCACCTCCAAATGTCAAAATGATGTACTGTGTTAGACAGACCTATATCATGCTTACTTGCATTCCGATTCCTACTAAAATGAGGCCTCTGCAAGTTCACCTGAACAGCTCTTGAAACGTCACTGTATAAATGCTTGTAGATTGAGGAATTACAAACTTCTCACAAGAGCCAAATTGATACTACTGGATGGCAAGGAGTATGTGCTGTCTGATTGCTGTTTAAATATGGCACCAAGGCTTTTGACCCTGGTGGAGTTAACTCACCTCTGCAAATCTAATCAGCTGATTGCACATTGCTTATGCTCCTCCTCCAAGCAGTGGTGCTATACACTTCTGGTCCTGCTGTATTGACCCTTAGCGTGAGATTTCAGCCATTGAATGTTGGCAAGTTAATCACCCACAATTTATTTTTCATTCATATCATGTGGATATCATTGGCTGGGCCAATATTTATTGTTCATTCCTAATTGCCCTTGAACTGAGTGACTTGCTAGGCCATTTCAGAGGACAGTTAAGAGTTAACCAAGTTGCTGTGGATCTGGAGTCATATATAAGCCAGACCAGGTAACGATGGCAGATTTACTTCCTTAAAGGACAGTGATGAACGAATGGGTTTTTACAAGAATTTGACAATGATTTGATGGTTATCATTACATTTTAAATTTTTACTGAATTCAAATTACACCATTTGCCATGGTGGAATTTGAACTTACATGCCGATAGCATTACCCTGAGTTTGTGGATTTCTATTCCAGTAATAGCTGTGGTCTCCCCACAGCTAAGTGATCAGAGACCACTTCCAGAAGGAGTTACTGAATAGCACTTTGGAGAATAAACTATGGCCAATTTTTCCCTCCTAGGTCTTGGCCAGGATTCTCCCCATCTGCTGCACTACTTGAATAGTGTGGGGGCTTTTAGCAGGACTTACAACTAATGCCTGGCTTATCATGAGTCTCCCAGACCCTTTTGTCCTCTAAGGTAATCAGCTCCATGCCAGAAATCGGCAAAGAGCTGATAACAATATGGAAATCGCAATTTCCATATGATTAGTTGGCCTGTTAGCATCTATCCGCCCCTGACAGGAAGGGTTCCCATAACTGCTCCCCACAGGCGTCCTCACCCCACTGATAGAGGCCACTGAGGTGTCCCCGGGAGGTTGGGTGCAGGGGGGTTGCCCCTTGAGCACTGCCAGACTGTCAGTGCCAGTCTGGCATTCTGGCATTGCTCACTGAACACTGGCAAGGGGGCCTATTGAGAGCTAATAAATGGTGGGAATGGGACCTGCTGCCATCCTGTAATGAGATCGGTGGGGGAAGAAGTGAGTGGGCAATTGGGGCTGGCCATCAGGAGGCGGAATAGACCTGCTTTTCAGAGTGAATCATGCTGAGGCACTTTGTATTGCTCAGAGAATTGGAGATTCGTTCTGATAAGTACACTCAAGGAATGGGTGGGAAATTCTCCCCTTTTCCCGCCTGTTGGACACTTTTTTTTTGGAGAATCCTATCCCGGGGGTGCATTCCTTCTTGCAAGTGTTGCCAATGCTGGTTGTACATATTCCTGGAGATTTCATCATATGATTTCCTGACTCCAACAGCCCTGCTCCTGAGATTCCGATACCTTCAATAAATCCATTCACATGGTGCATAGCCTTGCTGCACTAATAAAAAATAAAATAGATTCTTTATGCCCAGGTTGGGTGATTCTGGATTGTGAGTCTATTTTCAATTTTTTATATCATGTAAATTGCATTGTTTAAATATTTTGTTTTAAAACAGGGTTTTGAATGCCATATGATTCTTCTCCTGCGGTGCTTATAGGTGTGCTGTAGCAGCTAGAAGTTAATTCCTAGACACACCAGGGAAAATTGGAGCGTTGGGAGCCTCACTTAATGCCTCGTTCTCTTTGTGTGACGAAATGCCTGATCTCCGCATAGTGTTCCTCTCAGGCGCCCCAGTTAAGAGCAAAAGCTCAATGTGTGAGGAATCACAAATGAAATTCCAGGACTTACCACCGCAGTGGACAGCACCAATTGGAACGCACAATTAAGAACTTTTCATCAACATAAATTCACTGTATTCCAATCTGGTTTTGAATTTAGGCTCAATCTGCATAAACAATCCAAAGGTAATTTAGTTATAAGTTTCTCTCTAACAGTTAGCCCGCAACACTGAAAAAGTAGGAATCTGAGGTCATTATGCTCAACATTGAGGTTTGTTTATTTTACTTTTGTCAGCCTGTGCAAATTTAAAAGAAAGACATGCATTTATATCACACCTTTCATGACTACAGAACATCCCAAAACATTTTACAGTCAGCTAAGTACTTCTGAAGTGTGTTCACTGTTAGGAACTGCAGTAGCCAGTACATTTGTGTACAGCAATCTCCTACAATGATGTACTAATAACCAGATAATCAAAATGACAAAAGCAGGTTCAGGCAAAACGTTGGACAGACATCAGGAGCAACTCCGTTCCTCAATCTTCAAATTAATGACATATGACTCTTCACCCAAGAATGTACTCAGTGACTTGGTTTAACATCTCACCTAAAAGTAAGCAACTCTAAAAATCAGGCTACAAGGGCCTCTTGTGGTGCTGTTAGTATTCATGTAGCAACAGCCGGAGACCACACCATTGGATACCCCATTAGGTAAACCCCAGGGGCCACATTTATGGCCTGGTTGGAGAGGATGGAGAGATTCACTCAAGATGAGGGTCACCCACAGACGAGGAGCTCTGCTCCTGCTCTTAAAACTAAACTTCATCTGCACCCTTCTCATCTCACTCGGTGGAGTATCTTGCCTTAACTATCTTCACTCCGATTCTGTAGCCTGAACCTCCTAGACAAGTGCCCGAGTGGTGATGCTGGGGCACTTGTCTAGGAGGTTCAGGCTACAGAAATCTGCTGGCCTTTGACTGGTAAACAACACTCGGACGTGGGGATCCAGCCTGAAGGTCCCATTGTCAACCAGGTAAATGCCCGACTGGCATTAAATGAATGCTTGCACTGATTATCGAGCCAGTGAATGGGACCACTGCCAATGAACATTAAATTTCACTCACTAACCTTTTATGGCATTGAAGTCTTTACTCAACAAAAGATTTATTTTTATACCTAGTTCCATTAGCAAGCTATTTTACTGGACCTGCCCTTTGATAGTGCTGTCACTTTGAAATCAGGGATTGAATTTTTCTGCAAGAGGCAGGAATTAAGAAGTGTGTTCAAATCCGGTCACAAACTTGCATTTGATGGGAAGCTCAAACTTTGTAAAATTTTCTTAGAGGCAACTTGTCAATTGAGATTGGCTTGCTGCCAATGGAGGCTGTGGGTGAAATTGAGGTGAGTCAGTCAAAAAAAGCAATGTTTTAACACACTTGGTAGCCATTGCTGCGGCTTCACTTTTTTAGGACAAAAGTTAACAATGTTAAAATTTTGGAAGGTCAGGAACCTGAAACAGACAAAGCTGCATACACATTATTTTAAATTATTAATTTCATATATATGATGGGGTATGATTCTTCTGCCCTGCTCAGCCTCCTCAAACTGCATCTTCTCATGTAAGCTTACAACTAACCCTGTCTTTGTCTTTGTTGAGCTGGTCAGAAGCAGACAACTGCTGAAGATTGCTTGCCTTTGTGAGAGCTACAACAGTACAGAATGTGAGCTCCTAATTACTTCCTCAGCTATTGTAATTAGCCTATTTATTGATGCAGGCAAATTCCATGGCCAGTTCTCCCCCCACCCTCATAAATGTCAGTGTTTAGGATAGGCTCACTGCTGCTCTGAAAATCCAGTTCCACGGTCCCAGAGAGCTAAGTTAAACCACCATCCTCTTGATGTGTGCAACAGTAACCCACATTTTATTCACAAAATTATAACAGTGGTTCAAAATACAAATTCAAGCAGCTACTTAGTAGAAAATGATGAATGTAAATATTTGCAGCTATTCATAAGGACTTAGTCAGGCAATGTCTATGACATGCCATTCCTTTCAAGGATCGTTTCAATGTTGCAAATGTTTTCTTAATAGGAAACCCAGCTGGCAGTGTCCAAAAATGGAATCTAGAATTTATTTGTAAGTAAAAGAAGCAATGTGACTCATAAGTGATGACAGTACTTAGTGGGTTAGAAAAGCCCTCTTCATGGCTTCAAACAATACAGAGCATAATATGAAAATGCAGCTGCATCACAACAGAGTGGAATGATGCCAGCTCATTGTGCCAGGTCTTGAATAGGTCACTGCAGGAAGGTTACTCTGCCAAAAAAAATAGCTTCTGCTGAATAGATTTATCAGATATCGAATCATAGATTTATAAAATGGGTATTTGGCTCTCAACTCAGTGCAAGCTGTCTAAAAGAGCAATTTAGTTACTCCCACAATACCGTCTTTTCCTCAAAGCCATGCATTTTCTTTCCCTTTTGGATGCATATTCAATTTGCTTTCGAAAGCTAGAATTGAATCTGCCTTCATCACCTTCTCAGGTACTGTATTCCAGGTAATAAACATTTGTTGCATAAAAATGTTTTTTCTCCTGTCACCTTGGTTCCTGTTGCAATTCAGCTAAATCCCTATGCTCTGGATTTCAGCTCTTTAATGGGAGCAGTTTCTTCCTATTTACCCTGTCCAGACTTTTCATGATTTTGAACACCTCTATTAGGTATTCCTCTAAATATTCAGTTCTCCAAGCGGGAGAACACAGTTTCCTCAATCTATCCATGTAACTGAAGTCCCATCTCCCTGGAACCATTCTCGTAAATATTTGCTGCACTCACGTTAAAGCCTTCACACATCCTCCCTACGTTGCTGTGCCCAGAATCGGACCCATTAACTCAGCTGAGGCTGAATCAGTGGGCAGGATTTTCTGGTTCTTACTGCTTGAAGGTCTTTCAGTCCTACAGAAGGTGAGCCCCGTGGCAGGTTTCTTGGCAGTGAAATCTACGGCAAATCGGCACAGACATTAGCAGGACCAAAAGATCCTGCCAGCAGCCAATGGCAAACCATTTCTGCCACTGAAAAACATGCCATTAGCAGGCCAGAAAATTTTACCCAGAGTTTTATAGAGATTCATCATAATTCAGAATTCCTACAGTGCAGAAAGAGGCCATTCAGCCCATTGAGTCTGCACTGGCTCTGACACTGGAGCACATGGAGGAAACCTGGAGGAATGATACTGGGAGAATGTGCAACTCCCCCCAGATAGTCACCCAAGGCCAGAATTGAATCTGGATCCTTGACGTTGTTTTTGTAGACTATGCTTTGTACATTATGCTTTGATTTATGAAGTCCAGGACTTCATATGGCGTTTTGATCACTTTCTCATCAGCCCTGTTTTTTCCGATATACCCCTGCCCCCCCACCCCCATTCTTTGCTCTGTACCTAAAGAGAAAATGCTGGAAAATTTCAGCAGGGCTAACAGCATCTGTAAGGAGAGAAAAGAGCTGACATTGAGTCCCAATGACACTTTTGTCAAAGCTTTGGTTTCCAGATTCCAGCATCTGGAGTAATTTGCTTTTATCTCTGCTCGGCACCCTCTTTGCCACATGTGCATCCATTCCATCAGCCTGTATCCTGTGATATCGAATTACTATTGCCTTCATAGTTCACAATATTTCCACATTTTATGTTATCTAAAAATTTTCAAATTTTACACCTAAATCTCAATCATTAATATAAATCAGGAAAGCACTGCTTCTGATATTGCTCTAGGAGAAAACCATTGTATTCCTCCCTCATCACTATTTTGTATTTGTTATCATTCAGCCAGCTTTGTATTCGTGCCACTGTTCCTGTTATTCCATGATCCTCAACATTGCTAATCAGGTTATCATATGGCACTTTATTAAATGTCTTTTGAAGTCACTGCATCAACTGCCTTATCTTCATTTATCCTCTTTATCATCTTATCAAAAGATCAATTAAGCCAGGGAAACACGATTTGCTTTTAGCAAATCTATGTTGGCTTTCCTTAATTAATTCACCCTTTGTCCAAGTGACTGTTAATTTTGTCCTGCATTACCATTTCCAAAAGCTTTTGCACCACTAAGGCTAAAAATTGACTGGCATGGAGATCTGAAGAAGTATTCACAAAGGAATTAAGGATAGATGGTTCAGCATAAAGTTTCTATATTAAGTCTTCAATAGAATAGGATGACCATCCATTTTATAGTATTTGATCATTCCTCTTATTAAAATTTCTCATTATTTTCTTCCAAGATGTTTGGTTTTATTGTTGAAGCTTGCTTTCTGAGTATTCAGTCATGCCAATACATGTTTAAACATGTTGTATTAGATCCCACCTCCCAAATCTGTGCTCATATTTCCTGGAACTCTGAATTCCTCCAATTAGGTTTTTAGTCCACCAAAATACTGAAACAGCTCTTATCAAAGTCACAAAAGACACACAATGGGACTGCAGAAAAGGTAAGCTAACCCTCATTATCCTTCTTGACATGTCTGGAGCCACTTCATCTTCCACCAATGTCTCTCCAATGTCATCTAACTGGATGGGACTGCTCTTGATTCAATTTTTATGTATCTAAGTGTAAGATTGGGTACATATTTCATGTTTTGATCACAGTTTCAAATGTCTTTTTTGTGGTTTATTATTCGTAAGGTTAAGAGGAGCAGAAAAGAAGGGTCCTCAAGAATTGGATATAATCTGACATTGTAATATAAAATCAACAGGCTCCTTGTGCTCCATGTGGGAAATTGGGAACAATTCCAGTGCCCGGGGCCAAGATGTATACAGGAAGTGTTGGCAGCTGCAGCTCCTAGAAGCTCAGGTTTTGGAGCTGGAGCAATGACTGGGGTCACTTCTAATCCACAGACCATAATCAATAAGGATAAGTAATACCACATCCTCTACAATCATCCCCAACACTATGCCTCACAAGTCTGTGTTCTCAGCCCACTACCATACTCCTTAAACACCTATGACTGTATGGCCAAATTTCCCTCCAACTCGATTTTCAAGTTTGTTGATGACATCATTGTACTGGATCAGATCTCAAACAATGACAAAATAGAATACAGGAATGAGAGAGAATCTGGTGAACTGGTGCAATGACAATCTCTCCCTCAATGTCAGCAAAACAAAGGAGATTATTAACTTCAGGAAGTGTAGTGGAGAGCATGGCCCTGTCTATATTAATGGGAATAAAATAGAAATGGTCAAGAGCTTCAAGTTTTTATGAATCCAGATCACCAACAACCTGTCCATGCTGACACTATAGTTGAGAAAACCCACCAACGCCTCTACTTTCTCAGAAGAAATTTGGCATATCAGCTTTGATTCTCACCAACTTTTAAAGATACACCATAGAAAGCATTCTTTCAGCTTGTATTACAATTTGGTATGGCTCCTGCTCTGCCCAAGATCACAACAAACTGTAAAAGGTCATGAATGTCGACCAAACCATCACACAAACCAGTCTCCCATCCATTGATTCCATCTGTACTTCCCGCTGCCTTGGAAAAGCAGCCAGCATAATTAAGGACCCCATGCAACCTCTCTTTCACCTTCTCCTGTTGGGAAGATACAGAAGTCCAAGGACACATATCAACTGTCACAAGAACAGCTTCTTCCCTGCTGCCATCAAAATTTTGAATGGACCTACATTGCATTAAGTTGATCTTTCTCTACACCGTAATTATGATCGAAACACTACATACTGCACTCTTATTTCCTTCCCTCTGAACAGTATGCTTTATATAATGTGCAAGAAACAATACTTTTCACTGTATACTAATATATATGACAATAATAAATCAAATCACTGGAGCATCCGGGAGGTGGAGTTTATGATGGAAAGAGCACAGAGAGGTAGTCACACCAAAGGCTAAGATTTACCAGTCAGGAAGAGAATGGGTGACCACCAGGCAGAGCAATAGGATGAGGCAGGCAGTGCAGGAGTATCCTGTGGCCATTCCCCTGAAAACCAGATATACCACTTTGGATACTGTTGAGGGAATGAGCTCTTAATGGAAAGTAGCAACAGCCAAATTTGTGGCACCACAGTTGGTTCTGCTGCAGAGGGAAGGAGTAAAGAGTGAGAGAATGTAATAGTTATAGGAGGCTCAACTATAAGGGGAATAGGTAAGCATTTATGTGGCCACAAATGAAATTCCAAGATGGTATACTGTCTCCCTGGTGCTAGGATGTCTCGGAGCGGTTACAGGATATTTCAGAGTGGGAGGGTGAACAGCCAGTGGTCATGGTAACAATGATGTGGGTGAAAAAAAAGAGAGAAACAGTTTCATAAGATTGTCTTTGGCTCTTCTGTTTTGTGGCCAATTAGTTAGTCTTCAAGACAAGCAAACAATATAGTATAGCTCTGTGAGAATTGTGTGTCTTTTGCAACACAGGGAACATTAAATGAGTTCAGAAGGAATAATATGTTGTAAGCCAGTCTAATTGAATTTTGGTAGCAGCGAAATGAAAGGCAAGCTCATTGACTAAAGTTGCATTAGTGTGAAAGGGCTATGATATTTCCTTACCTAACTTTGCTTCCCTCTTTGTACAAACCCTGTTGTTTGGTTTGGCACTGATGCTATATAGATTTCACAGTCAGAAATCTGCACTGATAATGAAGTGTAGTAAAGCCCAAGCCAAAATCTCTTAAAGACTTATGCAGCAAAAATTTACCAGCAGGATTTTCTGGTCACACTGCAGTGAACAGATTTGGATGAGGGCCAAATTCTCCATCCTCCTTGCAGGGGCAGCAAGGTGTGAACGGCCAGAAAATTCCAGCCAATATATACTTATGACAGAGGACAGGATCTATGAATAACAGCAAAAACGTTCAAGCATTAACAGTTTTAAATTCTGCCATGTTACGCTTCAAAAACATAAGGGCATAAATATGTGTAACATACAAGTTATTGTAAAATTACTTTGAATGAACCAATTCGTAGGCTGCAGTTTTGTACCAGCGTTCGCCATGAGTGTAAACAGAACCGTGGGTGCAAAAAAAAATGTCAAAAAACACCAAACTTGCTGATGAGATGTCAATTCCTGATTTTGTTTCCTGCATCTTGTTGGACATGTAATGAAGTTCTCACCCAGAAAGATTGGGAACTTAATTTCAATAAATTAACCTCTTATTAAAAGACTTCCCCACAGTATCTTCCCACAACATAAGCAACAGCCCCTTCCCACCAACACACCATCTTGACCTAATGCTGACGAGATTTACATCTGATTTTGCAAGACAGGAACTAGGAGAAGAGAAGCTGCCAGAATTCACAGCTAAGTATAACCCTAGGGAAGTACCAAGTGGGCCTCTCTTTAGGGACAAGGGATGTGGGTTGCCCTTCTGTATGTCAACATGGTGAGAAAAGCCAGCTGCGCAACCAGTTTTCATGCCTCAGTGGGTACTCTGCAAAAAACAGATATTTCCTCCCATTATATGGGCTAGGAATGAAATACATCGCGGTATAACTCAAAACTCAGACTAATGCAATACTTTTACTAGAAGCTGAGGATGTTAGAGATAGTCAGCACCGAACTCATTCTCTGCAGTGACTCACATCAAGGTGTATCCATAGTCATAGAGGTTTACAACATGGAACTAGGCCCTTCGGCCTAACTTGTCCATGTCATCCTTATTTTAACCACTAAGCTTATCCCAATTGTTCACATTTGGTCCATATCCCTCTATACCCATCTTATCCATGTAACTGTCTAAATGCTTTTTAAAAGACAAAATTATACCCGTCTCTGGCAGCTTGTTCCAGACATTCACCACTCTGAAAAAATTGCCCCTCTGGACCCTTTTGTACCTCTCATCTTATACATATGCCCTCTAGTTTTAGACTCCTCTACCTTTGGGGAAAGATGTTGACTTATCCCCTTCTCTATGCCCCTCTTATTTTATGGACCTCTATAAGATCACCTCTAAGTCTCCTACACTCTAGGGAAAAAAGTCCTAGTCTATCCAGCTTCTCCTTATAACTCAAACCATCAAGCCCCAGTAGCATCCTAGTAAATCCTTTCTGCTTTCTTTCTAGTTTAATAATATCCTTTCTATCATAGCATGACCACAACTATACACAGTATTTCAAGTATGGCCTTATGGTCTTGTATGAGTTGAAGAAGACATCAAAGCTCTTGTATTCAATGTCCTAACCAATGAAACCAAGCATGCCAAATGTCTTCTTCACCAGTTTCAAAGAACTATTAAGTTGTACCCCTAGATCTCTTTGTTCTATAACTCTCCCCAACACCCTACCATTAACTGAGTAAGTCCTGCTCTGGTTCGATCTATCAAAATACATCACATTGTACAGATCTAAATTATACTCCATTTGCCATTCATCAGCCCACTGGTCCAATTGATCAAGATCCCATTGCAATCCTAGATAATCTTCTTCACTGTCATTTTGTCAGCAATCTTGGTATCACCTGCAAATTTATCATGCTTGCTAAATTCTCTTCTAAATTATTAATATAAATAACAGTGGACTCAGCACCGATTCCTGAAGTACACTGTTGGTCACAGACCTCCAGTTTGAAAAAATAATCCTCTACAACTACTTCCTGTCTTCTGTCATCAAGTCAATTTGTATCCAATTGGCTACCTCACCCTGGATCCGGTGAGATTTAACCTTATGCAACAACCTACCATGTGGTACCTTATTAAAGGCTTTGCTAAAATCCACGTAGACAACATCAACTGCACTGCCCTCATCTACCTTCTTGGTTACCCCTTCAAATCAAATTTGACAGACATGATTTTCCACTCTCAAAGTCATGTTGACTGTCCCCAATCGGTTGCCTCTCTAAATGTCTGTAGATTCTGTCTCTCAGAAAACCTTCGAACAACTTCCCACTATAGATGTTAGACTCACTGGCTATAGTTTCCAGGATTTTCCTTGCAGCCCTTCTTAAACAAAAACACATTTGCCACCCACTAATCTTCTAGCACCTCACCTGTCAAATATCTTTGCTAGGGGACTTGTAATTTCCTCCCTAACCTCCCACAATGTCCTGGGATATACTTCATCAGGTCCCGGGTATTTATCTACCTTGATGCACTTTAAGGCTTCCAGCACCTCTTTCTCTGTAATATATACACTCCTCAAGGCATCTGTTTATTTCTCCAAGTCTTCCATCCACGCCTTTCTCAACAGTAAATACTGATGAGGAACAGTCATTTAGGATCTCATCCAACTCTGGTGGGTCAACACAAAGATTACCTTGTTGATCCTTAAGAGGCCCTACTCTCTTTCTTGCCCTCCAGGTGAAGAAGCTCCATTCAATCAGCATGCCAAACTTACAATCATAATCAAATGATAGGCTGTATTTAATTTGCTCTCATTATAAATAATTCTTGAGATAGTGGGAGGATAAAGGGAAAGAGCAAACAGGAAGGGGAAAATTTGGATAAGGCATGAAATGGGCTCAAGGATTACAATTAATTCATGTCTGCTAATTTAATGCCTGCTAATGTTTCTTTTTTTCATGAGATATAAGCATCACTGGCAAAGCCAGCATTCGTTGCCCAGCCCTAATTGTTTTTGAACTGAAACGCTTGTTTGTCTGGATAGAGAGTGATTAAGAGTCAACCACATTACTATGGATCTGGAGTCACATGTAGGACAGACTAGTTAAGGACACAGATTTGCTACCCTAAAAAAATTAATAAAACAAATAAGAAAAATCAATGATAATTTCATGATCATGGTTCATTTTATATTTCAAATTTATTAATTGAATTTAAATTTTACTAGCTGTTGTGGTGACATTATCAGTAAAATCATCATTACACCACCATTTCCCCTGAGGATATCAGCATGCATCCCAGTGCTAAATGCATGAATGGCTGCATCAAGGATATAACATTTGGAACTGTTGTAGAATGGAGAAGTGGGGTTGTGTTCACTGCTACTGTAGTCAGATGAGGTGATCGTAAGCAGCCTAACTGGAAAGGTGCTCCAAATCATTGCAAGTTAATTGAACTTAAAGGTTGAGGGATATCTTCCATTCTGAAGCATAAGTTGGGTGACAAATGTTGAAATGGAGTGTGACTCCTGCTCAGGGATGGGACGGTTGGCCATGCAAGATTTTACGTTGTTCAGTTTTTTAAATATGCTTGGACAAGAAGCACAGCAAATCTCACAACAGGGGCAAGCAAGAAGTCACTATTCACGCCATTACCTCACTTGGTCAAAGGTTTTGGTGACATATCTATATCTAAAGGACATCCAGACTACCATTCACTCATTGCAAGCCAGAAGCTTTAGAATATTTGTCCAGAATGTCCCAGAGCAGACAATGTCTCTCACCTTACAGTTCAGCAATGCTTCTCTGCAAATTCTCCTCTAGTTAAGGTGGGAGGTCCTGTTTTCCAGTGTTGGCAGCAGAGGCCCTCCCATCTCACCTCGGTGGAAATGGTAGCAGAGGTTAGTACCCATGGGACTCACAAAAAGCACCTAACAAGGCAAGAAAAGGGATAAATTATCTGATGGTCTCTATTAAGGTGAGTGGCATTGTTTACTCACTGCAAAGTGACTCACAATGATATCAATCAATGTAAACGTGCTTTGCAGAATTTTGGGTTGCAGGACTCAGCAGCAGATGGGACTTGTGCACTGAAAGTGTAGAAAACACTTTATGCTCTCAGTTGCAGGATATCCTGTTTATTATTCACTTACTGGTGAGTCTCAGGAACAAACAGACATGCATGCTCCCGAACAGTTCATGCACCCATGGAGATGGCACTCAATACTTGTCTGCAGGATAAAATTGCACATAATCAGAAGGAAGTGGTCCAAGATATTAATGGCATTCCAGATATCAGAGTGCTCAACACCTTTGGAGAGGAAGATGTTTAACTAGCTGGAGAAGACAGGGACCATGCTTATACCAAAGGGGAAACAGGACTCCCTTAGGCAGCCAAAGAGTGTACCTTGAGTCTATTGCTGCAGTTGTCAGATGCACTGACAAAATGAGACATCGGTTTGAATTCTCCAATCTTGTCCATGGTTGGGATTCTCTGGTCTTGCTACTGTGGATGGAGATTTGGCTCAGTTCTTGCTCGTGGCAGTAGTGGAGCATGTGAGACTGAACAATTCCTGCCATTGTTTAGGTAAGAAAGCCTGCTTCGGCATCCATTAAATCTGTCTCATCTCGATTGCAGGCACCTGCAAGAAAATGAGGAGGGAAAGAAGGCAGCCTACTGAAAGTTTATCCCTAAATCCACTTCAAAGGATGATTACTCAGAATCATCTTGACTGTTCCTCCTGACATTGAATCCTCCTGTTCTCAAACTTGCCATAACCTGACTTTGTATGTGCTCCCTGTCTCCCCCATGAAACCAGCACCTCCATCCTACGGATTCAATGTCCCATTCTAAATGTGACTGTATCCTTTGCCTCCCAGTACCATCAATCAATTCCTTTGAACTTAAATATTATGCTCAATGATTCCACACTTTAGATTCATATCTCTATGATGCTCACTGCCCAGAGAGGCCATCCACCACCATACAACAGGAACAATGCATGCGTGATATGCTTAGCTTTTGAAGGAAATCCCAGACAACATGGCTTCTTTCCCCAGATAACCTAAATGGGTCCAGATACTCTGGCTTCCTTCCCTGGACACTATACTTGTATCTTTCCAACCCCTTGCTGACCTTGCCTTCGCCACACAGCATTGAGGTCAGTATCAGTAGCCAATCAAATTTGCATGCAGCCCCCAAGAGGGCTATTCAGTATAAAGTCCACGAGTATATCTACTTGCTTCCATTATAGGTCATTTTAATGTGAACATTTGAAGTTCTCACTGGTGGAGAATTGAATTTGGAGGGGCCACTTAATTCTTAATTGCAAAAATTTACTCCATCATCTAGAAACTCAGCAGGCAAGACTTCTTCAGGAAGGCCCACTGCTACTCTTACATGCCTGAGTGGCACAACATGTATGTAGCTTGCCTTCAATGTATGATTCTCACTAACTCTCCATTGGCGGTTGAGACCCTGGCAGCTCCACAAGATTTCACCCAATGTGTAGTGAACTAGAATATGCATGCAAAGCATGCATACCATTTTGTTACCAAACAGGCATTTGTTGCAACAAAAGTATGGGTGCTATGGAGCTCAATTTTGCAGGTGAAATTATTTAATCCAAAGTGTTATTAAGAAAATATTAAATAAATAGGAAACTAGAGTAGAGGATAATTCACTATTTTTTCAGCTGCATTTTTAGTATTCGTGTTGTATCCTTTAGCCGTCAACCTAATGACAAAGTACAATACAAAAATGGACAAATGACAGAATTGTTAAAGCACAGAAACAGGCCATTCATCCAGTCATTTTTGTGCCAGTTCCCCCATCTTCTCCCCATAGTCTTTGGATGTAATACAGAACAATGTCATACAAAGAAGATCGCACAAATGTTAATACACAGGTCAGATACTCCTGAAGTGTTTTAAGTTATTCTGGACCCCAAATTTTGCATTTGATTTTGGTATGGGTGAACATAAGATGTATGCTTCACTCCAGGAATGATTTAAATAGCCCACCACGAAGCTTTTATCAAAGGTTTATTTAAACACACAATTAAAATATAACAAAAAGAATTGGCATAACTTTTACCAATTAAAAGACAAACATGGCACATTCTAACCCCTATCAGCTGGCTTTCTCTGCTATTCCAAGTAAAACATCATCTAAAAGACATACACTCTTCTTCAGACTTAGCACAAAAAGTAAGAATGCTCACAAGATACTAGACTTTCAGCTTTGTAACACCTATGCTCAGAATTCCATGCCAACTGTTTGTACAGAAGATATTCTGTAAAAAGCCTATAATAACTCCATGGAGGTGAAAGTTCCATAACTAAGTTACTTCATTTACATCATACATCTATGCACAACCAGTTCTCCGGTTGCTCCCTGCTGAATGTAGACTAGGAGTCTGGCACACCTGCCTTAAATAGGGAGCATGAGGCTCCCTGATTTAACCATCAACTGGGACTCATCGGTTTTCTCTTTTGAATACCAAACAAATAAATTAACTCAAATTAACACAGGACCAAAGTAAAAGGGGCAACTTCCCAAAAGGAGGAGGTAAAGCCCAAACCAAAAATCAAATCACAAAGGAAACTTAAAACATCAAATTAAAACATGATTGTAAGGGTCTATAATGCACCCCAGCAGGCGTGGAAGTCGTCAACTGCGTCCGTGGACACTGCATGCTCCCTCTCCAGGGATATCTGGCTGCGAATGTAGCCGCGGTAAAAGAGCAGAGAGTCGAGAAGGACTCATCAGGTTGTTCTTACAACAACCCAACAAGTAAACAAACTCAAATTAGCTTAGGGACAAATTAAGAGGGCCAGCCCCCAAAAAGGAAGGAGGGACACCCGAACAGAAACCAAAGTCCAAAGGAAACTTAAAACATTAAATCAAAATGTGGTTATCAGGATCTATAACACATCTCAGCCCTGTGGTGCCCAGTGGCACAGAAGGCGTCAACTGTGCCGTGGACACCGCATGCTCCCTCTCCAGGGACACCTGGCCACAAATGTAGCCGCAGTAGAGGGCAGACAGTCAGGATGGACGGATCAGGTAGTTCATACTTTAGCAAGCCAACTTCATTAGTTTGGCTGAAGTCACCACACAGCCAAACTTCAGAGAGGTAAACTTAATTTCATGCAGCTTCCAAAAACAACCACACAGAAGAGAAACTCCAACTCCAGAGAGAGGGAGTAAATACTGTTGTTTCTCTCCAATTCAAGCTATTACTGAAAATGAAGCTAAAAACTGGATTTTTCTGTGAAGTATTGCTGTTCCAAGCCACAAGACATACCCTGTCAATCACCCCCAATCTGATTAGATCATTAAAACCAGAGAACAGTGCATTAGTCCAGATTAAAATCATCATATTAATTATACTGCCTCAGCAACAATAAAGGACAGCAGCTGCAGACAACACAAGGCCGACAAATTGCTAAAGATTGCAGAAACTTGCTGCAGAGACACATGATTCAAATACATTTCTTAAAGGTATAGTATCATCACACAAGCCCTGAGTAAAACACAAAGCTTTCAAGTTGTAATTCTCTGGTGGCCTTCTATCAATGAGTAAAATAACATATCTGGAAAAGATTTATTAAAACAAAATAATTTTAAAATATAATAATATATTATTATATAATAATACACAAAATAATGGCGTTTAAGAGGTTAGTTGATAAGTTTATGGAAGAGAAGGGAATGGTTTAGTTTGGAGGGTCATTGCTTTTTTATAATGGTCGGTGCAACATCGAAGGCCGAAGGGCCTGTTCTGCGCTGTAATGTTCTATGTTCTATAAAATAAGTACAGTCGAGCCCAACCCATTTTGGAGGATTATGTGTCAGTTTCAATGTAAGGGAATTGTCTCTAGAATTCTGAAATTCTTAAGTATTAATTGTCAAAGTCCAAATCTGTAGAGGTGAGAAAACAGAATCAAGACCTCACCTCACACAATGTCTGCAGCTTCTCTGCACTCCATCCTAATACTGCTTTCAAAGGCGCAGCTTTACAGTTAAACATTTATTAAAGTAGACATAAGTACATATGATGTTTAAGGGAATGTTACAAGATAGTTGTTGTCGTACTGTTTTTAATTTTTAATCCCTCAAGGGTTGAAGGCTATGAAAAGTAATGCAACATTTGATCTTTGGTTTGAAGTCAGCTCAAATTAATGATAAGCGCTTGAACTGTTGTGTCACAGCTCACACAGTACATTATTGTGATAAGACTGTAATAAGGCATCAAGCTTCATTCAATTATATCTTTGTTCTTTTTCCCTACTCTATCCATATGCAATGTTTAATATGGAAAAAGGTACAAGGTTCACATTTGAAAATTATAACAATGCTAATATATTAATAATGTTTTTAAAAAATATTTACTTATTACTGGGCAATTATTGCAGGTTTTATAAATACTATTTGCTCCTTAATACAGTTAACTCTTTTAAAATGAATGATTGAAATTGATAGATTTTAAATTATGCTGTTTAACAGATAATTAAATTAACCCTTTAAAAATGCAATTAGAATTGAGTTACACAGGGATTAGAATATTTGGACCAAGACTGTTTCAAAAATGGCTCAAAAGGATGCTGGAGGCAAAAAGAAAGCTTGGGACTACGGGAAATTTTGAAATAAAAAAAAGCCAGAAGTGCTGGAAACACATAACAAGTCTGTCAATAGAGAAAAAAACAGGTTCACGTTTCAGGCAAAGATCCTTTGTAAGCTTAGCTGAAGAATTTCCACCTAAAACATTAACCCTCCTTCTCTGGCAGTAACAAATAGACTGTTTGTTACAACTATCTCTCATTTTCTTTTCCATTGATGTATATGTCATCCAAAATAAAAACTACCCCCAGTGTATTGTCGGCATTTCATGTTTTTGCCTTTTTTTCCCTGTATCACTGCTTGTTGTTATTATTGCATGGTGAACTAGAATTAAGTTTACAATCTGGCAGTCTGAGGAACATGAGATAACATGTATCTGAAGTAGCGAATTCACTGAAATAATGAATCAATTATAGTACTTCTGCCAATATCAGCTGAACTGGCGAATCTTACCAAAAGTGTCATTAGCTGGCTCATGATGCAAAACGATGCGGGTTCAATTCCTGTACTGGCTGAGGTTATTCATGAAGGCCTGCCTTCTTGATCTTGCCCCTCATCTAAGGTATGGTGATCCTTGGGATGGTCATTTTGGAGTATGATAACTTTGCCTTTGATTGCTTCTTGGCCTTTTGGCGAAGATCAAGGGTAGTATTGACATGTGCTTGGTTGAAGTCATTAGGTTACATTTTAGCTTCATTTGAAGCAATTTTTAAAAGCAGCACTTGGCCTTTTGGCTAAAATGCAAATGAGATCAAGCCTTGAAGGAGGAGCTATGCCTACTCCAATCAGCTTGGATCATATAGATCAAGCCCAAGACAGGAGGTGAGACCCCTGTCTTGTCAGCTTGGATCGTGAATGTCTCAACTTGTTGAGTCTCTGAATTGGACTTGATTGGATTGAATTGGAATAAAAACCAAAGAAAGGGAAGAACTGGAATGACTGTGTGTAGAAAATGGGCTGGGGATCTGTTCCTTCTACATTTCCGCTTTAATAGGTTGGGGATCTGTATTAAAATTTCCTTATCCACCAAAATTTTTGAACATTGAATACACAGCCATTTTCTACAAGAAATGACAAGTGCACAAGATATTAAAAGAATGGAAAATAGGCCACTCCACCCATCATGTTGACATCATTCTTGTCATTCACAAAGGGACAACCATTTATTTCTCATACCCAGCCTTGGTGCAACAGTTGACAATGCGGTGCAACAGCGGGATTCTTCCAACCCACTGTGCTGGATGAATCAAGAAGATTGATTCATAACTGGCATCTAGCTGATTGCGACTCTCTCAATTTTTTTTTTACATAATCAGTCTTGCACTGGAAGTCAGTGCAAGGCTGATACCAATATTGAAATTGACATTACAACATCAAATGCGAGCCTAGGACAGTGTCCTCCAGTCTCGTTAATATCTCCCAACCCAGCAGGAGAGATTCACACCTGTGGGGATTAAAGATGGTCCCCATCAACAATGAGCAGGCATGATTATCCTGCTGGTTGGGACAGAGGCTCTTGAGGCCCACCCGGGAGATCAGGGGCAGGGGATAGCCCTTGGGCATGCCAGCCTGGCAGTGTGGCTCTGCCCACTGGGCACTCTGGCATTGCCCACCACTGAATGCCAAGGGGGTGAGCCAAAGGGACCGGGGCTGATTGGTAGTGGTGGGGGGATACCTGCAGCATTAGGGATTGGTGGGATTGGGAGGGAGGGGGCGATCAGGGTTGCACATAGAGGTAGTTGGGCTTCTCATGGGGTGGGGGGGTCAGGTTAGACATCAGGCTAAGGGGTTCACACAGGCCGGCGGTTAGGGTGATAGTGGGGAGGGAGGTAACGGAAGCCAGCAATTCGGGCAGGAAGTATCACAGATGATCAGAAGATGGAGGGGTGTCACAAAAGCCAGCAATGAGTTGGGGGAAAGGAGATAGTATTGGGAAGTTGGTGATCATGAGGCTGGCGATCATGAGGCCATCAATAGTGGTAGTTGGGAATGGTTTGGGAGGGTGGGGAGGCGGGGGAAGACGGGGGAGGGGGGCAGGGGGGAGGGGGCGTTGATCAATGCATTAATCTGACCACTGACAGATTTGCATATGTGCAGTGGCTTGCTCAACACTGATGCCTCAAGCAGGTTCAAGTTCCGCACCCCGTGCCAGTTCATCAGTGTGAAACCCAAAGCGGATTCTGTGATGCACAGATTCCCAGAAATTCATTCCATTCAGTTCACCCAAAAAATGGATAGGCACTTAGTATGTTTTGGAAGAATCACCCTCATAAAGTTCAAATTCTGGAACTTGAAAAATCAACTGGTTAGGCCTAATTTAGTTTATTTTTCATAAAATTCTTTAGATCTTCAACTAACATCACAGAGACATTTGCCACTCTATCCTGTGGCAGGTAAAAGGCACAGATCAAATGTATTCTCACTGAGGATAAAGGGGTCTGAAGAAGCATCATGCAGACTTGAAACATTAACTCTGTTTCTCTCAGAGATGATGCCAAAACTGCTGTCAGCTTCAGAAGGCAGAGTGTGGAATGATCAAAATGTGGTTAAATATGCCATGGTACTCACCTTTCCGACCTTGATTAGTTTATTAAACCCTTTTAGGACTGAATCCAGGAACATGATACCACACTCCTGCAGCTATCTCCAGAATGACTGCTAGCCATATCTTCCTACTTTATTCCAATCAGTAGGGAATGGTATCTCCCTCTGAGCCTTAAAGCCCTCAGTCTCTCATCAAGGAAACATCACTAAAGCAAGGCATGAAATTAAAACATTGGGCTCCATTTTTAATTGTTCCTTCTTTTGATCTCCCACCTCCAGAGTCCATCAACTATCATTTTTTCTGTGTCCCTTTAAGTACTTACTGGAGCTCAAATTGATTCATGAAGGCTGTCATCGTACTTCTCTACCTAATTAGTTGGAAACCCAAAAGTCAGGTGTAAATACAGTAGCTGCAGTAACTTTTAGATTTCCTTCACCCCAATAGGGACTCCCTAACAATACCACCAACCCCATCAACCTAAATTAATCAATTCTCTCCTGACAGACAACCAGACCATTCCTTGGGCATACATTGGCAGAGTCCAATAAGATCTCTGCCAAAATCACCATCATCTCCCATGCAGAATCCAATTATGAAAAAGACACATTAATTTTCATTTGTCACAACCATGGCAAAATAGTCAAAGTAAATTAAACAGCTGAAATTGACAGATGTTAAACATATAAAAATACTTATAAGAAGCATCTAATATGTTTACACAGCACATAAATAAATAAGAAGTACAGAGTTGTTGAGTAAACATAAAGATATATAAAATCTGAAATTAAATTCTTTAATTGTCAAACTTAAATTGTGTTCAGAAACAAACAAATATCTGTTGTCTGATACAACAGAACAATAGTTCTAGTGTGTGAGTATAATAAAATATAAATTCATTTTGAAAGTTTCCAGTTTTATTTTTGGAATCTTTTTAGTATAATGGACAATAATTGTTTTTTAAGAAATGTTATAATTTGCTTTACAAAACATGCTTTTTAGATAATCTAAAAATCAGACTTGTCAGGAGTGACATAAGAAAATAGTTCTTCACTAAATTTGAAACTTACTTCTGTAACAGCAATTGAAGCCAGACCATTTATTAATTTTAAAACTGAGATCGATTCTTTTATTAGCCAAACGTTTTGAGGGAGAAGGACCAAAGTGCGTCGTTAGATCCAAGCTGAGCTCTGATCTCACTTAATGGCAGAACAAGCTCAAATGGCTTCCTTCTGTCAGTATGTTGCTGGATTTTCATCTCTACAGAGACTTCATGGCAAATTTGAGAGACAAAAATGTACCTTAAAGTAGATTATCCAACTAAATTCTGGCATGAGGAAAAGTCAAAGCAATGTGGCTCTTTTTCAGAATAGTGGGACTATGTCTCATCTCCAAATATTATAATATATCAATATCTATATAATAAAATTTAAGGATTGCTTTTATTATTTAGTCCTTCTAATTGATCTTGGCCGAATATAAAAGATTATCGGTATACGTTTCTAGCAATAGAAAGTGGGCAAGAGTTAGCATTCCAGCCATTTTACTCTCTTCAGCCTGGGGCCATTGAGCCTATTTGTACAGTCTTATGAAAATAGAAACATAGAAAACAAGAGTGGGAATAGGCCATTCAGCCCTTTGAGCCTGCTCTACCATTCATTATGATCATGGCTAATCATCCAACTCAAAAGCCTGATCTTGCCCATTGCAACATTCTTTGATCCCCTTTGCTTCAAGAGCTACAGATAAATTTTCTGTGAAAATATTTTAGCCTCAACTGTGTTTGTGGTAGCAAATTCCTCAGGCTTACTGCTCTCTGGGTGAAAAAAATTCTCCTCATATTTATCCTAAAAGGTTGACCCCATATCCTTAGACTATGATCTCTGGTTTTGGATCACCATCAGGAACATCCTTCCTGCATCTACCTTGTGTCATTGTGTTAGAATATTAGTGGTTTCTATGAGATCCCCCCACATTCTTTTAAATGCCAGCAAAATCTGATTCAATTTCTCCTCATACATCAGTCGCGCCATTCGGGAATCAGTCTGGTAAACCTTCTCTGCACTTCCTCTATAGCACGCATGTCCTTCCTCAGTTAAGGAAACCAAAATTTGCCTTCTTTATTGTTTGCTACACCTACATGCATAGCTTCAGTGACTTCTGTACAAGGGCACCCAGGTATCGCTGCATATTTCTCTCTGTTAATTTATAACTGTTCAAAAAATAATGTCTTCCTGTTTTTGCTACAAAAGTGGACAACCTCACATTTATCCATATTATACTGCATTTGCTATGAATTTGCTCACTCGCTCAACCTGTCCAAATAATATTGAAGCATCTCTGCATCCTCCTCACAGCACAGCCTCTTATCCAGCTTTGTGTCATCTGTAAATTTGGAGACATTGCATTTAATTTCCTCATCTAAATTATTAATACATATTGTAAGTAGCTGGAGTCCTAGCACCAATCCCTGAGTACCCCGCTAATATCAGCGTGTTGGACCAGAACCCAAAACTACCTTAGGACACCCAACTAGACCCTAACAATTTTTATATTTTGGCATAAATATGAGGAAAGAATACTTTCTTTCAGGAGTGATTCCACTGACAAATTAGGAATTTTTTACAGGAACATAAACTTTATTTAATAACACAGTTTAAATATAACTCAAACAAATGAAGCAACTTAACTATTAATAGTTGGACAATACTTAATAATGAAAGAGAGCAACTTTAATTCTTAGTTTACCCCTGTTTCAGTTCCAAATAAGAAACATTCTTCTTACAGGCTTTAAGGTCATTTAAAATATAGTTAGCAATCATAAATATACCAATTAATGATTGGAAATAGCCTTGAAGCTTTTAGAGAGATTTTGTGGAGAGAGCTGCTTGTAGATCTTTGTCTTTAAACAAACACTAGCCAGAACTCCAATTCCTTTCTGCAAAAACTGTTTCTTTTTCGTTACAAAGCCAAGAATGCAAATAAGCACCATCACATGACCCTGTCAATCACTCTAATCCAAAATCCCAGACTACCTAAAGCAAACAAAATTTCATTTACTTTACTTATCACAGCCACTTGTAAGGTTGAAGTGAGAAATGATACTGAGCTATATTCCTTCCCAACATATCGACTACCTGTACAATGAAGCTATATAAAGTCTGTTGATAAAAAACTGAGGTTAGAAAAGAGGAAGCATCTTAGATTGAAACAATCGTTAAAGGAAATAAAAACAAACAAAGCTATTATCTGCTGTGAAATAGCGTGGACCTGTCAATCAAAAAGGTAGCCAAAGATTCTGAAATGTGAAATTGAATGTAAACAAAGCATTTGGGCTTCTCAAAATGGCCAGATATTTAAGATACACAATAGTTACTTAAAAAAGTTTGACCAGACTGAACAAATGTGGTGTAAAGAAGAATGCTTACTGGAGCATGAACTGATTAATCAACAATGAACTGTTTGATCTGCCCTGGAGCAGTCGGTCAAAGCAGTTCAAAATGCGACTCATTCAGGCTACAAAGGAGAATCTCCCTAGTGGAACAGATACCTTGGCAGTAAATTCGAAGTATTGAATTTGAGAGAAAACTGAAGTAATTCATGCTGTTTTTTTGTGGGAATTCACACTAGAATTCTCACACTGTGTGCAATGCAAAGGCCATTACTATGCACCTCATTAAATTTCAGGGGGTGGGGCCCCCACTGCCCTATGCTCAATGTGTAGTATCAAGGTTTCCCTGGGCATGGGCATTTTGCCCCTTGGGCAATGCCAGGAAGCACAAGCTGGCACTACCAGGATGCCCATGCCCAGAAGGCAGCACCCATTCACCACCCAATCCCTAGAGGGATCCTGATTGCTCCCTCCCTATACTTCAGCAAGGTCATTGAGTCAAAGATGTCTACAGCATGGAAACAGGCCCTTTGGACCAACCTGTCCATGCCATCCTTTTTTTTAATCCTCTAAGCTAATCCCAATTGCCTATATTTGGCCCATATCCCTCTATACCCATCTTATCCAAGTAACTATCTAAATGCTGTTTAAAAAGACATAGAGATCATGGGTCATCCTGATAATTCCCAGAAAGTGGGGAACTACTGATATGAGAGGCTAGCACGACCAGAGAATTCAGTTCTGGGCTTGCTAATTGCATTTAAACAATATTAAAAATAGATTAAAATCACTTATCTGGTCTTCTCACCAGTTTCCAGCACAGATTTGATGATGCCAGAAATCCAGTACTGGGAGACACGCTCATAGCAGGAACACATGCGTGAATCCTGCACATGCGTTCGTGCTATGAGATTATCCCACCCCACTGCATTAGAAAATTAGCATGGTTGCGTGGGAAGATTGCCCCCCCACCCCCCTTCTGTCAATCAGAGTACTTCCAAGGGGTCTAGTCACATCTGGGGTTTCTAAAATCAACCAAGAGCAATCTCTTCTGTAGAATGGAATGCTGCTGTTATTTTGAAGGCTTCCAGGTGTTCAGGGGAGGGGGGGGCATAATTATTTAATTGACCAGGTCAATTCAAAAGTTTTTTAAAACACAGGTAACAATAAATATTTATAACAAGTTGCTTTAAATCACATGCTAAGAATGTTCTCTATGTTTTCCAGGACAACAAGGGGAAGTCCAGATGGGACTTCCTTGCTGGTGGAGAGTCCCGAGATTAACCCTCCCTTAGCCCAAGCCAACTAAACCCTAGGTCACTTGGGGGAACCTCCCATCCCTGCAGACTGGCAGATGGGCAGAGCACTGACCTCCTTGCTGGCCTCAGACTCCAAAGCCTATTCTCGTCAGGACCTGTACTGTTTGGTGCCTGTTGATGTTCGGTTTTGGGGGAAGAGGGAGAAGCATACCAGAAGGCCTGAGCATCTGGCCTCAAACCTACTAGTAATATTTAAATTATTCAGCGGAGCGAGCCAGGAAACCCGACATTAGTTGGACGCCCAGCAAGAATCCCATTATGGCTCTCGCATCTGATTCAGCAAGCTCCAGCTAATCACCCCTAATATATAAATTCAATAAATTAATTCTTGTTAACTGTTTAAGACCATCCAAAAAAATCCTGCCAAAATCTGAAATCCATTTAAATTATAGTGCAAGCTGAAAGATGTCTGTCCGGTCAGTAGTAAGATTTTAAAAGGTTTAAAAATTGCTTACTCAGTTCAATTGACCAACCACAAAGTTCTAAAACTTGGCTTCACAGGAGTCAGAAAATCTCACACTATTTATGATTTGAATGGCAATGCCTGCTTTATGTTGAAGTAAACTGATTAACAGCAGTTAAATGTGAACCTAAGTTGGCTTAGGACAAGCTGAAAATTAATCCTTATTTTCATTAATGAGAAATTAAAGTCAGAAGGAAATGCACAGGTAATAAGGATCCCAGAATGATGCTCAAGAGAACAGCCAAAAATGTCACAAGAGGCCAATATCAGATTTCAACATAAAAATACCTGCACATCTGATTTAAGCAAATGTAATTTGCAGAGATGCCAATTGTAGAATGATATACCTTTTGAGTAAGGCAATCCGTTGAACCTTTTATAGTGCTTCTTAGAACCAAGGAAATGTTACAAGGTATAATAAACATTCATTTGAAATAGATTTTCAAAGTTTTCTTAATGTAAGTGACATTTTCAAAGCTCTGGGCTATTTCTTACTAACCTGGCAGCATTTCCACTTCCAGGTGTTATTTTCAAATTTTTGCTTATCCATAAATCACAGAGGTCTACATTCACTGTAATTGTTCATCCCACGTAGGGTGACTATATTCACTAATAACTTTGGTGAAAGTCACTTCAATAAAAATTGACAATTTCTTATTCACATTTTTACTACAATTAGCAAAAGCTGAGCCAAAATTATTTTTACAGATTTCTGAAAATTTTAGTAAGATAAATAAAGAACAGTTCTAATTCAGAATATTCTAATGTCAAATTATTTTGTGTTTATCGCAACAATATAAATCGCCCACAGTGCTTGTGCCATAATTTACACACTTCCTATTCCTCAGAATGATAGGTTCCCATTTCCTTATCCATAATTCTAATAAAGTAGTCATGTTGCTTGTGATCTGTTAATTTTTATATGCTACTGATGGCAACTTTTATCACTTGGTTCTTACATCTGGCTCAGAGGGTCATGAGTTTAAGTACTAGATTGAGACTTGGGGGTTATTTTTGATGAGAAGGTGAAAGCAGATGCTAAATGCTTTGCTAATAAGACTTGAAAGACTGGTCTTAACATGTAATTTTGGTCCCAATTGCCTATTACCATAATATGAATTTTCCTGGAGACACTAAGTCAGACACCTTCAGAGTGATCAGCAAGTTTGCAGACGATACAAAGATGGCTGGACTTGCGGATAGTGAGGAGCATTGTCAGGCAATGCAGCAGGACATAGATAGGCTGGTAGCTTGGGCAGACAGATGGCAGATGGAATTCAATCCTGATAAATGTGAGGTGATGCATTTCGGGAGAAAGAATGTAGGGGGGAGGTATATGATAAAGGGTAGACCTATTAAGAGTATAGAAACGCAGAGGGACCTGGGGGTTCAGGTGAACAAGTCTCTGAAGGTGGCAGAGCAAGTGGAGAAGGTTGTGAAGAAAGCATATAGTATGCTAGCCTTTATAGGAAGGGGTATAGAGTACAAGAGCTGGCCTTTAATGTTGCAGTTGTATAAAACGTTGGTTAGACCTCATTTGGAATACTGCGTCCAGTTCTGGTCGCCTTACTACCGGAAGGACGTGGAGACTCTGGAGAGAGTGCAGAGGAGGTTTACCAGGATGCTGCCTGGTATGGAAGGTCTGAGTTACGAGGAGAGATTAGGCAAATTGAGACTGTTTTCCTTAGAAAGACGTAGACTTAGAGGAGATCTGATAGAGGTGTACAAGATTTTGAAGGGGATAGATAGAGTAAACAGGGCTAAGCTTTTTCCTAGATGGACTCAAATAGCACGAGAGATCATGGGCTTAGGGTGAGGGGATAAGGTATAATTTGGATGCTAGAGGGAGTTTTTTCACACAGAGGGTGGTGGGGGTATGGAATGCACTGCCAAGTAAAGTGGTGGAGGCAGGTACTCTGGAGTTATTTAAGAGATACTTAGATGGGCACATGAACAGAATGGGAATGGAGGGGTATAGAAAACTGATTAAAATAGGGATCATGAGCCATAGATGATGATATAAGAGGGGGTGTTATCGTTTTGCGAGGGACTTAGACAAGTTTGCAGAAGCTGGGCCGAGAGGTGGCAAATGGAGTTTAATGTGGAAAAGTGTGAGGTAAGCACTATGGCAGAAATAATAAATGTGTAGAGTATAGGGCAAATGGTAGGTTTCTTAGTAGTCTAGATGAACAGAGGGATCTTGGTGTGTATGTGCATAGATCCCTGAAAGTAGGCAGTCAAGTCGAGAAGGTTGTTAAGAAGCATATGGAGTCTTGGCTTTTATTGGTATAGGGATTGAATTTCGGAGCCGCAACGTCATGTTGCAACTGTACAAAACTCTAGTGCGGCCGCACTTGGAGTATTGTGTGCAGTTCTGGTCCCCGCATTATAAGAAAGATGTGGAGGCTTTGGAGAGGGTACAGAGGAGGTTTACCAGGATGTTGCCTGGTATGGAGGGCAGGTCTTATGAGGAGAGGCTGAGGGATTTGAGGTTGTTTTCGTTAGAAAGGAGGAGGCTAAGAGGGGACCTGATCGAAACATATAAGATGATTAGAGGTTTAGATAGGGTGGACAGTGATAGCCTTTTTCCTAGGATGGAAAAAGCTAGCACGAGGGGACACAGCTTTAAATTAAGGGGTGATAGTTATAGACGGATTCAGAGGCAGGTTCTTTACCCAAAGGGTGTTAGGGAGTGGAATGCCCTGCCTGCAGCGGTTGTAGATGCGCCAAGTTTGGTGGCGTTTAAGAGGTTAGTTGATAAGTATATGGAAGAGAAGGAATGGTTTTAGTTTGGAGGGCAATTGCTTTTTATATTGGTCGGCGCAACATCGAAGGCCGAAGGGCCTTTTTCTGTGCTGTAATGTTCTATGTTCTATGTTCTATATTGATGTACTTGTTTTTATCCTACAGGTGCTCTGGTCCACCTTGTTGTCTAACGAGGGGCATACACGCGATGGGTCGTGAGAGGGCTGCTCTTGGATCTTTTTCGAGAGTATCCTAGTGCTTCACATCGTTAGTGTACGCTTGACCTGGACCATCTGATGGGCAACACGACAGCTCAGTGACTATCGCTGTGCTGTGCAGATACATGGATTTGGGCCTGTGTCTGTGGGAGTTTGCGCATTCTCCCCGTGCTTGCGTGGGTTTTCTCCGGGTGCTCCGGTTTCCTCCCACATCCCAAAGATGTGCTCTTAGGCTAATTGGCAAAACAAATTCTCCCTAAATTGTCTCAAATTTGGCTTTTAATCCATAGATCTATAAACATGGACAGGGATCGCGGGTAGAAGTGGGGAACATCGAGGTGGCGGTGCGGGCTCGTTGGGCCGAAGGGCCTGTTTCCCGTGCTGTTTTGTTCTTTGTTCTTCTTTGTTATTGAGCAACCATACGATGTTTGTGGAACAATATATTTCAGTTCAATGCATATACTTCTAATGAAGGTGTGCCTCAGCAACTAGTTTCAGGACATCCCAGAAACTAAGAGACAGTATGCTCAAGTGCTTAGATGTGTCACTGGTAGTTCTTGTGGAAAGAGTCCAAAAGAGGAAGGATGCTTGGTACCTACAGGAAAGGAAGGGGTTCACATCACCTTCCTCTCATCTTGACCTTATCTCTTCCTCCCAATCAGAGCAAGGGAGGTTTCTAGCAAAATGACTAAGCATTTGTATTCTCCAGGTAGCTCCTGTAAGTTACAGTACTAAGCATCATTAATTCTTCTTAGGTGAAGTCCTTGGGGGGAATTTCCAGAATAAATGTTGGTAAGAGTGTTAGGTAATGTATTAACAAAGTGACCCAAAAAGTGTATCAATGTGTTTCAAAAATCCTCTTCAAAGGTGCAGTAATAGAATTTACAGGCCATTTGGCCTATCTCAACTATGTTGGTGTTTATGTTTCTCAAAAGCCTCCTCCCTTGATCCCACTATAAGGGTAGTCTTAGGCATCTTTCCACATGTGTATCAACTTGCTTAAATGCATCTATATTAGAATACAGCACAGAAAGAGATCATTCAGCAGGTATGATGGGATTTTCTAGCCATTCCTGCCATTGATTTCTTCTAGGGTCCTGCTGCTGGCATCCAGGTGTCAACAATGTGAAACCCTGTTGACAACAATAGGATGAGAAGATCCTGCCACCGAATAGTGGTCACCTCCACCGCCACAAAGTAAGCCACTGTGTAAGATGGGGCATCTCACCCAATGCCTTTGTCTCAGTCCTCTGCAACAGCAACTGTCTCACTCCTCCATCTTTTTCTTATAGTCCAGTAAAATCTTTTGTCTTTTCTTTGGTGTCACCTCTTCTTGCTTTTCTGACCACTTCACACTTCTCAACATTAAATTTCACTTACTATGTGTACCTATTCCACCAGCCTGTGAACATCTTGTTGAAGTCACAGCTCACAATAATTCCAAGTCTTGCATCATCTCCAAAGTTTGAAATTCTGCCCTGTAAACCCAGGTCTAGGTTATAAATATAAATCATGAAAAGCAGTGACCCTGCCATAAACCCAGTCAGAAGTAAGTTTTTACCTGGATTGATTATAAATAATTGAACCAGTGCGTAATGAAAAGTTTAGCTACACTAAAGACTAATGTTTCAAAATACAATTCAAAATAAAACGTCTAGTGGCACTCATATATTTCACTTAAAACAAAGTTTTATGGATATTTGGGGATTTAAATGATTAATATAGAGGAAAACAAAATAATAGATTTAGATATGATATTGTCAGCACATTGTAGCGGGGAATTATAGCAGACAGGGTAGGAAATGCAGCGAACCATAAAAAGGCCCACTGATCTTGGGGCAAGCGTGACTGGAAAATCTCGTCCATTATTTTAGCGCTCTTGTGCTTCAAAATTTCCAACATCAGTGGGCCTCAGTCTCTCAGACCGAAAGTAAAGGGCCTAAAATATGGTAATAAATTTAATACACTATTTCAACTTATAACTTGTTTAAGTTTTTGCATTGTATAACTTGTTTAAAGTTATACAATGCATAAACCATAGAGTAAATATTCTAAAGCCTCATACTGCTAATAGAACATCCCTGTGAGGTTTGCCTTGTTGTCAGTTCCCACAAACTTTACCCTTGTCTGTTAATTAATTGTACATGTTATTTTGAAATGATCAAGCATAATTTGAATTATCAATCTAAATGCCAAATTCCATAAAGTACTGTATGGAATGTCGGCAAGGTTTTGTTTCATTTTCTTCCCTTTTCTCTCCTAAAGATCTCACACAAAGATACTGTTGTTTGGGGACCAACAACTTTTAGGTTCCTTCGCAGCCATTGAACTGGACTTCTCAGGCACATAGACATGCATGTGCATGCAATATATTTTGCAATATGTCACTGGATAGTGAGTAGCAGAAAAAATTTTGATAAACCTTGCCTTGCAGACAATGAGGCCATTTATCGTGCTTCTATTTCAGCTCTGCCTTAGAATTTCGGAAGGGATTTTCTGGCCCTATTCATTCTCCCTCTGCCTCCCGCACTCATTGTCTGCAGACTGGCGGTGGACCCTCTCTTTCCTACCAATCACCTACAGAGTTGCAACAGACCTTCCTCCCTACCCCCTATTTATCAGGCCATGAAAAGTACAAGTTATTTCATTGTTTCAATTATGAATGCAGCTCATTTTGCCAAGGAATTTGTGTGCTAATGACAAGAAATGACTATGTCAAAGAATATATGAGACTGTATTTGTAGTTTAGTTAAATGGATCATCTTGTTGCACGGAACCATTTAATGTCACGGTGTGCGTTGGGGATTAAGGAATGCATCACTGTTAGCAAAGAAAAATGCAATGTTTACAATAGCAAGGCTTCTCATGATTAACCTTTAAAATTCTCTTGTTTTGTCTGTCCAACTGTTCATCTGAATAATACAAAAGCAAATAACCTTTTAAGTCTGAATAATTGCATTTTACAACTTATGCTGTACAATTATGATGCATTATTAATCCCTCCTATACAAATGGAATTCTTTGCACTGAATATTAATGCTCAAGCCACATCCTGGGAAATGAAAGTAGATTTAAACCACGCTCTTGTCAGTTACTAGTCTGAGTAACAAAGCAGGCAAAGTTGTAGTGAGCCACCTTTAAAATTTTCTGTAAGAGAGTGTTTAATAAGAATTCTATTATTCAAACAATGAAGGGATGGGTGGTTCTGCCACATTCACCATCACAGATGTCAGTCTTCAGCTAATTTAGTTCACTTCAGGAGATGGTATGAAATGCCTCAACAAATGAGTACAGTAAAGACTCTGTACGCTGCCAAATTCCTGGTTATAGCACTGAAGATTTTTGATCCATAACTAGTTCTACCTAAAGCCAAGCTGCTCCAATACAGATACAACACTGGCATCTGCCTGATAAAGTGGATAATAGCCCATAAGTGCTGGAACCTACAAGAGGGAAAAACCTACTAGACCTCGTCCTCATCAATCTGACCATTGCAGATGATTCTGTTCATGATAGTTTTGGCAGACATAGCCATTACACAATCCTTGTGCAGATTAATTCCTGTCTTCACATTGACGATACCCTCTGTTAGGCTGTGTGCTACCAACATTGTGCTAAATGGGATAGATTTCAAACAGATCTAGCAACTCAAAGCATTCCCCAGGTGCTGTGGGCCATCAGCAGCTGAATAACATACAGCCACAAATTGTAACTTCATGGCTCAATACATCTCCACTTTACCATTATCACTGTGCTAGGAATCAACCTGGTTCAAAGAAGAGTCCAGGGGAGCATGCCAGGAGCAACACCAGGCATACCTGAAAATGAGATGCTAACCTAGTGAACCTACAATACAGGACAACTTGCATGTCAAGTAATAAAATCAGCATACAATAAACAGAGCTAAGCAGTTTCACAAGCAATAAATCAGATCTAAGCTCTGCAGTCTTGCCAAATCTAGTCTTGAATATCCTCATATTCCCCCTCCTCAAACTGATGAGGGAGCCCAGCATATCATGCAAATGACAAAGCTGAAGCATTTGCAACAGTCTTCAGCCAGATGCACCAAGCAGATGATTCATCTTGGCCTCTTCTGAAAGTCCATGACATGACAGGTGCCCTAGTCTTCAGCCAATTCAATTCTTTCCATGTGATATCAAGAAACAGCTGAAGGCACTGAATACTACAAAAGCAATAGTCTGTCAATAGCACCGAAAATACTCGAAAAGTTGCCACGGCTCTAGCCAAGCTGTTCCAGTATAGCTACAACACTGCCAACTATCCAGCAATATGGAAAATTGCCCAGTTTTGTCGTACATAAAAGGCAGGGCAAATGTAATCCAGCCAATTGCCACTTACTCCGTCAGTGTACTTGTGATCATCAGTAAAGTGACCGAAGAGATCATCCACAGTGCCAAGAAGCAGCATTTACTTAGCAATAGCCTGTTCACAGATGCTCAGTTTGGGTTCAACCAGAGCCACTCAGCACTTGATCTCATTATAGACTTGGTCCAAATCTGGACAAAAGAGCTGAACTCAAGGAAGTGAGGTGAGAATGATTCCACTTGACAACAAAGCACCATTTGGCCAAGTGTTGTATGAAGAAGCCCTAGCAAAATTGGAGTCAATGAGAATCGGTGGGAAAGGTCTCCATGGAATCATATTAGAGCAAAGGAAGATAGTTGTAGTTGTTGGAGATCAATCATCCTAGTCCCAGAACATCACTGCAGGAATTTCTCAGGATGGCATCCTCAGACAAACCACCTTCAGCTGGTTTATCAATGATCTTCCCTCAACTACAAAGTCAGAAAGTGACTCCCTAAAATCTGTTCTCTGTCTAAAAGGCACAAATCATGGAATAATCTCCACTTGCTTGGAGGTGCAACAACAGTAAGACGCTTAACACCATCCAGGACAAAGCAATCCATTTGATTGGCACCCTAACCTTCACCTTCAACTTCCACTTCTTTAACTACTACTACAGTGGCAGCAGTATGTAGCAGCTACAAAATGCATTCCAACAACTCACCAACGTTCATCTGCCAGCACCTTCAAAATCTGCAACCTCTACCATAAAGAAGCACAAGGGCAGCAGATACATGAAACATTATCACCTACAAATTCTACCCCAAATGATACCACCCTCACCTGGAATAAGGTCATCATTCTTTCACTGCTGATCATTGCTGATTTTGATTTCACAGAATCATAGAATCCCTACAATGCAGAAGGAGGCCATTTGGCCCACCGAGTCTGCACCGACCACAATTCCACCCAAGACCTATTCTCGTAACTCCTCATATTTACCCTGCTAATTCCTCTGACACTAGAGTTGATTTAGCATGGCCAATCAACTTAATCAGCACATCTTTAGACTGTGGAAGGAAACCAGAGCAAGCAGAGGAAACTCACGCAGACACGGGGAGAATGTGCAAACTCCACACAAACAATGACCCAAGCCGGGAATCAAACCCAGGTCCCTGGCACCATGAGCCAGCAATGCTAATCACTGTGTCACCAGGCTGCCGACTTAATTTGATTCATTTTTGCCACACATATCAATATACAGTGAAAAGTATTGTTTCTTGGGCGTTATACAAAGCCAACCATATATAGAGAAGGAAAAGAGATAGTGCAGAATGTATGTTATAGTCATAGCTTGAGTGTGGAGAAGGATCAACTTAACTTAATGATAGGTCCATTCAAAAGCTGGATGACAGAAGGGAGAAAGTTGTTTTTGAATTGATTAGTATGTGATCTCAGACTTGTGTAACTTTTCTCAATGGAAGAAGGTGGAAGAGAGTATGTCCAGGATGTGTAGGGTCCTTGAGTATACTGGCTGCTTTTCTGAGGCAGCAGCAAGTATAAAGCAATGGATGGGAGGCTGGTTTGAATGATGGACTGGAAACACTTTGTAGTTTCTTGTGACTTTGGACAAAGTAGGAGCCATACCAGGCTGTGATACAATCGGAAAGAATGTTTCTGGTGCATTCGTGGTTGATGAGAGTTATAGCTGACAAACCAAATTTCCTTAGTCTCCTGAGGAAGTAGAGACCCTGGTGGGCTTTCCAAACTATAGCATCTGCATGGAGGGATCAGAACAGGTTGTTGGTGATCTGGACACCTAAAAACTTGAAGCTTTCAACCATTTCTACTTTGTCCCCATTGATGTAGACAGGAACATGCACTCCACTACACTTCCTAAAGTTGATGATTATCAATGCTGGATTAAGATCCTGGAACTCGCTCCCTTGCCAATGACGCCCACAGCCTATGAAAATAATAAAAAGATATATCCTGTCTACAAAAAGTATGACAAATCCGACCCTGCCAAAACCTGTTTCTTCAGTTTCTTATCAACGGACAAATGATGGAAAGTGTAAGCAGTGGCATTTACTCATCAATAACCTGCTCACGAATGCTCAGTTTAGATTCTGCCAGGGGCACATGGCTCCTAATCTCCTTACAACCTTGATTCAAATATGGCCAAAATAGCTAAGTTCTGGAAGTAAGATTTGGATGACAGCACTTGGTCAAGTGTGGCATCAAGAGCCCTAACAAACTTGAAGTCATTGGGGATTATGGAGAACACACTCCTAGCACAAAGAAAGATGGTTGTATCCCACAAGATTGTTATAGGATTTCCTAAGGGAGATATCCTAATCAAATGATCTTCAGCTGCTTCATTGATGATCTTCCCTCCAGCAAAAGATCAGGGGCTGAATTTTAACAGCTCTAGGGATGGGCTGGGGAGTTTGAAGCCCAATAAATGGCAAGGGAAGGCAAGGGGATGGAATGATCAGTACCATCTCACTACCCAAAAGAGCCTTTGCTGCTACAAATGGAATTTTATTAGCAGAGGACGATCTCTCCACTGCAAGGGGAGACTACTTGGTAAACTTTGGTAGCTTCTTTGTGGCCTTGGTAAGGGACTGGGTTCTCCTAATCTGGCACTCTGTGGACAAAAGAGATGCCCCCAGGAGCACTGGCTGCCATCTTGACAACACAACTCCTAAAAAGGCCTTATGCTGCACCATCCTTAGGGCACGAGTCAGCAATGTGATGGAATATTGTCCACATTTCCTCCCACAGTCTGAAAAACGTGCTACCTGAATAGATGCCAGAATGTGGCAACTAGGGGATTTTTTCAGTAACTTCATTGTGTAAGCCGACTTGTTATTAATAAATAAACTTTACTTTTTACTTGCCTAGATGAGTGCAGCTCCAACAAAATTCAAAAATCTCAAAACTGTCCAGAAAAGAAAACTGCTTAATTCATCACCTTAAATATATATTCCCTCCACCATAGTCATATCATGGTTGCAGTGTTTTCCATCTACAATCCATTAACTAACCAATGCTCCTTTGACAGCTCCTTCTAAATCTGTGTTCTTTAACATTCAAAAGCAGGTAAATGGGAATACAGCTACCTGAAAGTTTCACTTCAAACTACATACATCTTGACTTGGAACGATATTGCTGAAGAAGGGAATGGGTGAATGAACTTTGTAAATATTTAAAGATTTGTGCAGAGCATTGCAAGACTTGTTTTTGCACCCCTGTAACCTTGTATGCCAGTTAACTTGTTTGTGCAAGCTTGTAGCCTTGTATGTTGGTTGAACAAACCACAGATGTTTAAATGCGATGACAGCTAATCACACTAGAGGAACAGAACAGAGACAGTCACGGCCTTGAGACAGCTACGATTATAACGGCTATGCAAAGGATGAAACCGCTGAGGCAGCAATAACCACATGATGGCTGGCGAACCATGACTGACATCCTGGACAACTGTGGATGTAACTAGGGGTGGGAACCGGGATATATAAAGATTTTACACTTACTTGTGTCCACGAAGAAGTCTGGTGAACTGCTTTAGGAACTAGGCTTCTCTTAAAAGCTTTTATAATAAACCTGCTGTACTTTGACTCATAACTAGTCTCAGAGATATGATTTACTGACAACAAATTGGTGCCAAAACCCGGGATCTGTTACAGGTCTGGATGAATGGCCATGACCGGAGCTCCAGAATAGATCACTGAACTTAATAGGGTGGGTCAAACCATGGTAGGTGATCATCTGTGATGAGAGGTTGTATCAGTAAAAGACGTCTGAACTGAACACATATGGACAAGGAGGCATCTGTTTCTAACACCCAGTCTTAGACTGACTGTTCAGAGGAGTAAGCCCCCCATTCGAAGATCAGGATTTTGAAGTGGGTGTGGAAACTAGAGAAAGAGATACCTGGGGTGTGATGTTCAGGTGTGAGAAAGAGACGGAAGGACTGGGATGGACCTGTGCCAGGCAACAGCAGAAGGTTCGGTGGAATGAGTACATCAACACGAGATTTGGTCAATCCAAGAGGTCATTGCATTAATCTGTTAAAATTGGGTCCCTCACATGAACACTTTTATGTATATGTCTCACTTGTATGTATTACAATCAAATTTGAGCAAATGCTGGGTCTGCTCACATATTCCCATGCACGGACGAGGGGGGCAGGGAGTCCTTTATTCCCTATCCCTTTGTCAACTCCAGAAATGGTAGAATGGATTTTAAATCATGATGCAATCCAGCTCAGAACAAGGAAAATTACATATAAAACCCCAACAGATACCACTATGCAAGGCACTTTCAACATTTGTGACAGCAATGCTGTTTTGGGATTAGGAGGCCAAGGCCTCTGTCTTTAAGAACCATTACCAGCTTAGCTATAATAGATCAGACTCACCTCCTCATTTTATTGTGAAAAACCAACAAAAGAAATCTTTCTACTTGGTATAAAATGAAACCATATCTATTGACCATAACTACTGTACTCAACAGGGTAAGTAGCGTAGTCCGTTATAATCGTAGCGCCAATACTCGGCTTTGGTGCAACAGATTACAGTCCACAGTTTATGTGAGCAGTATGACTTAACATAATGGTACCTATTTTGTCTGTTCGGTGGAATGCCCACCCGTGGCTTTCATGGGATTGGGCAGGATTGTGTTATTTAGCATATATGCTGCCCTATATTCACCATTACACTGACTTACAGGACCACCCCGAGACACACCTGCTCAGGGCTAAACGAGCCATTAGTGAGACAGCACGGTTCTTCTTCATAGCCTATCCACCTTATGGAATGGCAAAGGAAACACAAGGACTTATACACATGGCCACAAACTTAGAGAGAATCGTAATGAAGACTAGAGATGGGCTTGAGGAGGTGAGCACAGAAGTCTCCAAGGTATCAGCAGAGGCCGTAGCTATTTGGGCTGTTGCGTTACTGAAGCGATTGACACTCAATTATGTGCTAGCCTCTCAAGGAGGGACACGCGGTCTGAAAGCTGTATGTATATTTCAGATGTTTCGGAGAATATAACTTGCTTGGCAGATCATATTAAACACGTAGCGAAAACAGTATACGATGAAGGAAATCAATATCACAATTATAATTTTCCAGGCTGGCTGGGGTATTGGCTCAGATCGTGGGGTTCTGATGCATGGATTGATTGTATTAATTGTAATGTTATTGCTTGCTGAGTTTGTATGACATTATTGTCCACCTATTATAAAACAGTAACAGCCTGGGTTATACCAGGCGCAAGTGTATAGGCAGAGGGGCAGACTTCCTGACAAAGGAGCTGGGTCCATACGCTGGTAATTGGTTCTAAATTGGTCATGGGGCCGTGCTTTGGTACAGCCCCAACCAAAAGGGAGGAATGAAGAAGGGAATGGGCTAATGAACTTGTAATACTTAAAGATTTGTGCAAAGCATTGCAAGACTTGTTTTTGCACCTCTGTAACCTTGTATGCCATTAACTTGTTTATGCAAGCTGGTAGCCTTGTATGCTGGCTGACAAACTCCAAGTGTTGAAATGCAATGACGGCTAATCACACTAGAGGAACAAAATGGAGACAGTCGCAACCTTGCAACAGCTACGATTACAATGGACTACGCAAAGGACGAAACCACTGAGGCATCAATAATCACATGATGGATGGCGAACAATGACAGACATCCTGGAGGACTGTGGATGTAATTAGGGCCCAGAACTGGGTTATGTAAAAATTTTACTCGTGTTCAGGGAGAAGTCTGGTGAATCATTTTAGGAACCGGGCTTCTCCCAAAAGCTTTAGTAATAAACCTGCTATACTTTGACTCACAACTAGTCTCAGAGGTATTATTTATTGACAACATTGCCATTCCTTCAGTCACTGGTTAACATCTTGGATCTCCTTCTCTAAAAGCACTGTGGGTGTACATAGAACATAGAACAATACAGCACAAACAGGCCCTTCGGCCCATGAGTTGCGCCGATCACATCTACCAATGCACAGACCTATCTATAACCCCCTATCCTATTCTTTTCCATATACTCATCCAGAAGTCTTTTAAAAGTCCCCAGTGTATTTGCCTCAACAACCTCCGACGGCAGTCAGTTCCATTCACTCACCACCCTCTGAGTGAAAAACCTACCTCTGACATTTCCTTTGTATTTGCTTCCCTGCACCTTAAATCTGTGTCCTCTCGTAGTGACCATTTCAGCTCGGGGAAATAGTCTCTGAGAGTCCACCCTATCTATTCCTCTCAACATTTTATAAACCTCTATCAGGTCGCCTCTCAACCTACGTCTCTCCAGTGAGAAGAGTCCCAGCTCCCTCAACCTATCTTCATAAGGCCTGCCTCCCAATCCAGGCAGCATCCTTGTAAATCTCCTCTGAACCCTCTCAATAGCCTCTACATCCTTCCTATAATGAGGCGACCAGAACTGCGCACAATACTCCAACTGAGGTCTGACAAGAGTCTTATAGAGCTGCATCATTACCTCCTGACTCCTAAACTCTATTCCTCGATTAATGAAGGCCAGTACACCGTACGCCTTCTTGACCACTTCCTCCACCTGCGAGGCCGATTTAAGAGTCCTATGGACCCAGACCCTGAGATCCTTCTGCTCTACAACACAGCTAAGACTCCTACCCCTTATATTGTACTCCTTCATCCCATTATTCCTGCCAAAATGGACCACTACACATTTATCTGTGTTGAAGTCCATCTGCCACTTCTCCGCCCAGTCTTGCATCCTGTCTATGTCCCACTGCAACTTTTGGCATCCCTCCAGACCATCCACAACACCACCGACCTTTGTATCGTCGGCGAACTTACTAACCCATCCCTCCACTTCCTCATTCAGGTCATTTATGAAAATGACAAACAGCAGGGGTCCCAGAACAGATCCCTGGGGCACTCCATGGTTACCGACCTCCATGCAGAACAAGACCCATCCACAACCACTCTCTGCCTTCTGCCGGCAAGCCAGTTCTGGATCCATGAGGCCAAAGCCCCTTGGATCCCATGCCCTCTAAGCCCCTTGGATCCCATGCCCTCTATGCCACATAGACCTATGCCAGATGGACTACAATGGTTCAAAAAAGTGGCTCATTACCATCTTTTTCAGGGAAATTACAGCTGGGCAATAAATGTTGGCTTTGCCAACGATGTTCATACCATAAGGACAAATATTTAATAAATGTGAATTGAATGTAAATTCATCTATGGAGGAATTCATTTTACAGTAATTTGACTATCTCACCTTCTTTCTGCTCAAATGGCTGGCATAATAGATATGCTGAGGAGACTGTTGGGCATACCACAAGCTGACAGTTGGTCAGCAGACGGAAACATTCAGCTGCCATCAATTTGTAAAAGCACATTCAAACTGCTAGGATATAGTGACATGCTGCACAATTACAGCTGGGTGGAGGGAATATTATTCCACTTGAAATGACAAAAAGAATAATGGACATCCAGGAATGATTACAAGGTAGTTATTACTTTATCTCATAGCTGAATTCATATATCTCAAGGACAAAACAACACCTTAGGTCTCAAAATTAATCTGTAAGGTGGATGGGGAATCGTTTGGAGACAGAAGAAAATTCAGGAAATGTGTCCTCAACCTGCTACCATTTTTATGGCATGAATTGCACGTTATGCACATATCTTTTCTTGGGAAGTGGGACAAGTTATCATATTAAAATGAAGCTGCCCAGAGCAGTATGGAGCCTGATTTAATTCATCAGCAGCTAAATAGGTTTTCCAGGGTTCAGGAAACTCAGCAGCAAAATGGAGGCAAGAACTGCAAGCTTCAGCAAATTAATGTGTTTTAGAGCCCAGGAGAAACTCTAAAGACCACACTTGATGCACAGTCCTAAACCTTCAAGGAAGCACATAGCTTCCCTTCTTCCAAATGCATTATTTCCTATTGCAGCAATCAGTGATCATCCACCCCAACAAGCTCCAATCTGAACTTCCTGACACTGACCTGCCTGTACCCTTCCATTTCTGCATCTAGCAGTAATCTCATTCCTTTTGCTAGCTTGATCTCTCCCAAGTGCCAGGAATCATCCGAAAGTGATCTCGGCTCCAGCATCCTGTCACAAATTTACTCTTTAGGTATATAATGAATAAAACTATAATGAGATCCAGCTGTGAATATCAGCAGGTTCTTTAAGTCTTTGGGTTTTCTAGGTTTGAGACTTGCTACCCCACCGTATCTGTGGATAAATTTTGGTGTCTTTCTATCCTGTAAATGTGTTGCGTTGATAATATTGACAATGGGGCAGCACAGTGACACAGTGATTAGCACAGCTGCTTCACAGTGCCAGGGATTGGGGTTCAATTGCCAGCTTGGGTCACTGTCTGTGTGGAGTTTACACATTCTCCCCATGGCTGCATTTGCTTCTTCGGGATGCTCTGATTTCCTCTCACAGTCCAAAGATGTCTGAGTTAGATGAATTGGCCAAGATAAATTGCCCTTTAGTGTCAGAAGGACTAGCTAGGGCGAATGTATGAGGTTATGGGGATAGGGTCTGGGTGGGATTGCCTCCTACTGCACTGTAAGATTCTATGATTCTTATAACAAATTAGTTTATTCATTAGATTAGCAGCTACTTCATGCTTGTTCCCAGGGAGAACTTGAACGCTTCCGACACAGGTAGGTAATGAAGTTTGAGCAGCAGCTTGTTCAAGTGCATGGAAGGGGTGGAGGGTTGTCAATGCATATCCTGATCGTGTCATCTTTCTTTACTGTGGCTATCATTGCTGAACCCATTCTGTGGCCCCGTTTATGGGAGTTATAATACCTAGTGTTTTCATCTGATGTAGATCATTGACTACTTTCTACTTCATAGCTACTGGTACTCTCCTCAGAATCCCTTTTGTAGCTGGGTCATCATGTGGCCTCTTGATCTACATCTTCCTTGTTTAGTTGCAACAACCAGTAACATGAGATGCAACAGTTTTATCATCAGAAACTATGTATAGACCAACTTGTAACATACAAATTAAATAGGCTAACAATGCACAATTATTTGCATATATAATGAGGTACAGATTAACGTTGTTACAGCTGGCGTATTGCTCATCATATTGCATCACCCCCCCCCCCACCCCCACCGGCCTCTGGAATTCTATGAGTGGACAGCAACTCTATTATTATGATGTCTATGTCTTCCTCATGATCTGCCCAGTGGGTAAGAAGGCTTTACATGGCATCAATCCTCACCAAATTTGTAAATGTTGTGATCGTAATTTTGCATCATGCATTGTAACCAGTGCAGAAGTATGAAGAGGCTTTTTTAAAATGGTTGATAATCCATTTCAACAGCTGCAGAATGACCAAATATGAAGTTATGAAATTTCTGATAGCTGAAGATTAAAGCAAGGCGTTCCTTTTTAATTTGTGCATAATGAGTCTCAATGTCAGTGGGCCCTTGAAGCAAAGGCTGGTCTGCCATTCTGGATATAGATTGCTGGGCAGCATCTGCTGATATAAGTATGGGTGCTTGAAAGTCAGAAGTATTGTAGCACTGGGGAAGCTGCAAGTGGTGGTTTGAAAATCTCTGTGGTGAAATTGATAAAGTGATCCAGCGACTTCACTATAACACAGAATGAAGTTGAAAAGATAATGTGTCATACCTAGAAAGTGCTGCAAAATGTGCTTGTCCACAGGAATGGCCATCTGTCATCTAGCCATCACCTGTCTAGATCGGACTTTATCTCATCAGCTGTGAATAGATAGCCCACGTGAGGAACCGGTTGAACCTGAATCTACTTTTCACAGGGTTAAGTTTCAGTTGCATGGTCCTAAGTCTTTTGAGATGAGGCAAAGACGTGCATCATCTTCTTGTATTTTATTATCTCAAGTTTAGATGTCATCAACAATGACCTCACAAGATTGGCCGGTGAAGTACTGCTCCATACACTGCTGAAAGACCTCATTTCAATTGAAGATCCCATAGATCTTATGCAGAAAACAATATCCACCTACTGGAGACATGAATATGGTTAGTTTCGAAGATTGTTCATCTAACATCTGCATTTTGTATTGGGGATGCCAAACACCTTAGAATTTGGCATGTCTTCCATCATCGTTCCACTGCCTTTGTAGATAATGAAGTTTGAGCAGCAGCTTGTTCAAGTGCATGGGAGGGTGGAGGGTTGTCAATGCATATCTTGATCGTGTCATCTTTCTTTACTGTGGCTATCATTGCTGAACCCATTCTGTGGCCCCGTTTATGGGAGTTATGACACCTAGTGTTTTCATCTGATGTAGATCATTGATTACTTTCTGCTTCATAGCTACTGGTACTCTCCTCAGAATACAAATTGTTGGTGGTACCCAATCATCTAGTTTCATGTGATATACAACTGGTGGCTTACCAATGATTCACAGTTGAAGAAGTCTTCTTATGCTATCATTTCAGGGGCCCAATGTCATAAAGCAACCAAGTTGAATAAGCCATAATCTAATGCTTGCCTGAAGATCTAATAGTGGTCTTATGTTCTGGTCAACTATATGAAACTTGAAACTGCCCTGTGTGCAGTTTGTTTGTCCAACATAAGTCACGAGGTCTACCTGGGCACTGCAGTCAGATGCTACATTTGGTTCTATTTCAGTCACATTTGAGGGCACAATCCTTTGCTCCAACGTCAATCTTTATCTTCAGTCTTGTATTCCACCATGACAACTACAAGAATCAAACCCAAAAAGATAAAGCAGAGATATGTAAAAATACTGCATTCTTCACTTCTAGCTTCCTGCATGTCCCTAACATTCTACCTGCTCCCCCTTCCTCTGAACCATCAATAGCAGCGTTTTCAGATCTCATATTCAGCAATCTGGAATTTCCTTCTGACTCTCCTCCTCAAAACCCATCTTTATGATCACACTTTGATCATTTTTCCAACTCCTCTCCTAATTTTTACTTGGCAATCAATGTTCTTTCTGTAAGCACCTTGATATGTTTTGGAGTGTGAACCTTCTATTGTTGATTGCTGGTGCAAATAAATCAACAGCATTTTCATTTCATTCAAAGTTACCGCTAACACACAAAGAACAACTTGCTTTTATGTGACACAATTTTATATTGAAATGCCCTAAATATTTCAGAGGTGAACATAATTATGCTCACATAGAAAGACAAAAGTTGGAGTTTTTGAAGGACCGATATAACAGAATGAATGAAATGAATGTTGGGTTGAAGAATGAATTGTGGGCAAAGCAGAGCAGTGAAATTAATTGTCTTTGGTACAAAGATCTTTTAACCCATAGTGCTTTCCAATACATTACAGGAACACTGCCTATTCATTCAGAAATAGCAAACTGCTTTGTTTTCCCCATTTATTGCTGGCAACACATACGTTTCAATCAAAAACTTGCAGATAACATCAGCAGACAAATAAAACAGTAACTATTGTACTGGTTGATGGTTACTCCACCTCAGGAGCTTACCGGTTCTCAATGTGTCACAATACTATCAATCAGATCTGTTACCAGCTTCCACTGTTTATGTTTGTAATAGCCTGGCTCTGAGTTAAAACAACATTCACCAAGATCATTAACAATTTCTTATTACACTATTCAATACTGCAGTACAGTAACTTCACTTCAGGTAAATGAAGTGCCAGGTGCCATAAACAAAAAAAAGTTTAGTATTTTTAAAAATCAATTTGATGCATTAATAACATGAACATTTACTTTGTGATACGTATGATCGTAATGGCTTTCAATCAGAGCATTATTTCATTCTCTAAAAGTCACCCCCTGCCTGCAGCAGTGCTTCAGCTTGACCATCAGATCAGAAAGTTGATATGCCTGTTTATCACGATGTGACTAGAGTGTAGCAAGGTCAATGTTCTTGCCAGCTGAGTTCATAACTGACTTGAATTAATTTTGTTTGGTGAGCTCCAGGCTCACCAAAGGAGAGGAATTACAAAATTATTCATCAGCTGTTTTTAAAGAACCTTAAAATCTCAAACAGGCAAAGACAATAAGAAACAGCTGACCAAATATATGTAAGAAAAAATGTCATAATCTATATAAAGACAAAAATATTTAAAATGCATTTTTCAATTGTTCCAAAGGCTGCATAAGACAAATAAAGTAATTAACAAAAAATGACAGTGAAAATAAAAATGAAGGGAGATTGTTGGCAATTGATTGAATTGTATTTGAGCCCCTCCCCATTCCAACACAGCTCCTAATCATATGGATAGTGGAATGGAAGGACTGCTGCATGAGATGAGTTTGAGGAGAGTGGCTGCAAATAATATGTGGAGTATTCACTCAAGAGAAAAGTACTACAAAATATCTGGTAAGAAATAGTGGGCAGTTTTAATACAATGTGCACAGCATATGGACCGGTACAGTAGATGGAGAAAAACTCTTGACCATGCTGCTGAGTTCAGATAACAAATAGTACTATTTACCAAATATGGGCCCAAGGATGCAGGACAGAAAGTATTTTTTAAAAAAAGGCAACTTGTTGTTCATTCACCACTGGCTGCTGTCAAGTGCTTACACAACCTTGCAGATTTTCATTGAAAACTATATCTGTCCACAATCCAGCATGTAGTAAACCATAATTCTCCACTGGAAGTCTTGACACACTCATATATTCAAAAAGCTGCAGCTGCATAATGCATGGTCATTACTAACATGTAGGATAGGCTCATCTATCATGTATGTGTCCCTTCTATCTGTGAAACTTGATAACTACTTTCTTGATTGTAAAGACTAAAAATCAATGGCATCACCTTCAAATTCCCATCCAAGTTACATAGCAAACAGATCAGCATATATCAGTGTTTCTTCATCATTGCTGCAACACTTTTCTTCAATGGTCTTACACTGGAACTACTGTAGTTCAAGATGGTGAGCTTCCACCATTCTGGGCAATTATCAATAGAATATAATTGCCAACATCACCTCCATCTTAGGGATGCATAAAAACCAAAGGTGCTATGAATGCATACGAACATGTATAAAATAGAAAACGGTTCAGAGATTACATGAGCAAAACACCACAGATACTGGAAATCTGAAATAAAGATAGAAAATGATGGAGATGCAGAGTATGTCTGAAAGCATCCAGATCTGGAGAGGGAAACAGAGTAAATGATTCATCAGAACTGTGAAAAATAGATTTCTCACATTTTGGATATGGACAAACAAGGGTTATCTTTACTCAGACCTAAAGTAAGTTTAGGCACTTTGCATATGCAAAAATGCTATTTAATGTCTATTTGCAATGTATTTCTGAGCATTTGAAAAAGGATTCTTCAGGTAAGAAAGTTTAAAGATCCACAGTCTTAACCTAGAATGCTGAATGATTTTGAACCCAAAATAAATTGTGCCGACTTATTTCCTTGGGACATCACCCGCTGCAGGGCTGTATCTTCATTAGAAATGTCATTTGCATACACAAATTAGGTTTCTATCAAGATAAGAAACTGATGTGGGGGAAGTCTTTGGATATTCACCCCAATGTTTACGTCTATCTTTGGAATCACTAATGTAACTTCATACACGATGGGCCAAGTTCTTCTGCTTCAAGAACAGCTGTTCAAAATACTACAGCATAGAAAACTGAACTCAACTACATTAAAATATATTGTGCTTGAAACCAGAATGTTCAACATTGTTTTCAAACATTTCTACATATAGTCATAAAGAAGTTACTTTGCAATTTAAAGAATATTGTCCAATTGTGAACTGGAAACTCTGGACAGGATTCCTGTGTCTTATATCTACTGGATCAATTGGCAGTTCTGGCCTTGCACTTGGATTGGCCAATTAATATCTAGATGCCCTCCAGCACAGAGAAAAACTATAGACTGCCAGTGCAGGTAAGGGAGAGAGAGAGAGGGCATTCAATCTTAAGATATCCTTTTCGCAACTTTAACAAATTTGAATTTAAAATGGCCACAGCTGCCAAGCACCTGGCCTGGTCACAATGACATGAGGATCCCTATCCAGTTGACCTCTAAATATCAGCAAACTTCCTATCCGACACCTTTCTGCATGTAGCTCTTCCACCCTCAAACTGACCTCCAGCAAAATGGCTCTGAACAGGATTGTACTGGCAAACCAATACACTGGCCAACAGCATAATATTATGCGTCTGCCTGCCTCCATTCTCTTCCCCATACAGGGTAAAAATTCTGCCCTTCTGAGTTATAAAGAAAAATTGCAACTAACTGACTTACCTGGTAGAACTGTGATGTCTGACAGATAATCAAGGAACATTAATTGCACTGATCATTCATTCAATTCTATAAGGAAAGGGGGAACAGACTGACTGAATCCAGAGCACTGTTTGTTATGTGGAAACCGTTTGGATGTAAAACTTGCTGAATATATCAATACTTGTTAGTTGCAGTCATATTACTGAATTGAATAGAACTGATAACCGCAGCAAACTGCTTAAAATGAGGGAGGTTGATTGAAACCACAGATAATCAGTGGAACAGCTGAGCCAATAGAAAACAACTTGGGAATATGCTAATCAATCAATAGTCAATCATGCACACAACTAACCGATTTGCGTCCAGAAGCATAAGCTATTTTACAAACTGTAAACCTAAGAAAACTGTGAATCCCTGTGAAAGTCCCAAAAAGAGCGCTCCAAAACGAAGAACCGTATCAATGGATAGAGTCCCATTAACCAAGCAGTAAGGTCTTGGTCCAAAATCATTCCTAAATGGCCTACACATGTCTTATATTTAATATCTGAGGCTTATCTGTATGATTTAATTGAAACTGTTTTGTTTGAAATTTTTAATAAAGGTGTTGGATTCAGTACGCCATTGCATCAATTATAATTCTTGATCTCTGAACTTAAGGAAGAGGTAAAATTTACAATTCTAAGCCATCCCTTCCACTCATCTTAAAGGTGTATGTTGAATGAGTTGAGGACAATTGAATGAAAATGAACACCTTAGCATGGGTTTTCTGGTCTCCAGATAGTTGGACATACAAGATCGCTATCACTCTGCAACCCTTGTGCTATGCAGCCTTTAGAGTTTCCAATGGAACCGTGCTGTGAAAACAGCCTGGAAAACCTGAACTTTGAATGGGTAATTTACTTTGCTCGCAAAGACCCTTTGAAAAGTCCCCAACTCTGAGTTGAGGAAGAGATTTTGAACGGTTCTGACTTACTTACCTAGTTATCTAGGAAATCATACTCAAACCTAGTCTAATGCCTTGATAATTATACAACTGAGCCTCCAATCACTCCACCTGTGCCCATGACTCCTCCCTTCACCTCCCCAACGTGATCTGAGTAGTCCTCAACAACCCACTCCCCAACTCACTGACTTGCACACTTACCCCGACCCAAACTGCCTATTCCCACTATCTAACTCCCTCAACAGACACCCAACTCAACTATCCCCCATCACCCAACCCATCTGATTATCCTAGTCCACCCAATTCTCCAAGACCTGACCAACTACCCTAACCATCTCTCCCTCACCTTCCCTATCCTACCACTATACCAATTTAATTAACCCATTCTAATGCCTTCACATCTCTCCATAGCTTTTCAAAGAAGCTTTTGGGACATGTAAACTTTTTACATACCAGAATACATTAGCAAATGCCATAAAAAGCGGTTATATCTTCAGTGTGGATTCTCTCGATTGTTCCTTCCAAGGATTCCTGAACTGGCTGGGAATTCTTCAGAATCCATTATTGGAAGATCTCCCAGAAATATCTGGTAAACTTTTTGTCTGACCCTGAACAGAAGATGTGTGTAAAATGTAACCTCTGGTCTTCATCCTCCTTTCTGTTTCACATAGAAAACAGGAACAGAAGTAGGCCATTCCACTCTTCAAGCCTGCACACCATTCAGTATGATCACTTTTTCCCTGTATCCTTTGATCCCTTTCGCCCCAAGAAATATATCTAACTCCTTCATGAAAAGATACAATGCTTTGGCTTCAATTGCTGTTCGTGAATTTCACAAGCTACCACTACTGGATGAAGAAATTTCTCCTTATCTCAGTCCAAAAAGGTTTACCCCTTATCCTTAGACTACAATCCCTGTTTTTGGATTCTCCCATTGTTGTGAACAATCTCTCTGTATCTACCCTCTAGTCCTGTTAGAATTTTAGATGAAATTGCTCTTTGCATCAGATCAGTTTGGGGAAGTGAAGGGGGCGGTCTTGGATTCAGAGTGAATGATTCATATGAACTCCGGCCAATATAATCCTAACTGACTCAATTGTTCCTCATACTTCAGTCCCGCCATCCCAGAAATCAGTTTGATAAACTTTTATTGCATTCCCTCTATAACAAGAACATCCTTCCTTCGATAAGAGATCAAACCTGCACATGATATTCCAGGGCACTGTATAATTGCTGCAAGACATTCTTGCTCTATACTCAGGTCCTCTCGCCAGGAAGGCCAATGTATCAATTGCCTTCTTTGCCACCTGTTACATCTACATGTTTGCCTTCAGCAAATGGTGTATGAGGACACCCAGGACTTATTGCACATTCCCCTCCCTCAATTTATAGTCATTCAGATAATCTGTCACCCTGTTTTTTGCTACCAAAATTATACTACATCTATCATGCATTTGCTCACCCACTCAGTTTGTCCAAATCACACTGAAGCATCTCTACATCCTCCTCATAGCTCACCCTCCCACCCAGCTTTGTGTCATCTACAAATTTAGAGATATTGCATTTAGTTCCCTCATCAAAAGCATCAATATATATTGTGAATAGCTAGGATCCTAGCACCGATCCCTGCGGTACGCTACTAGAAACTACTTGCCATGTGAAAAAAGACCCGTTTATTTCTAATCTGTTCTCTGTCTGCCAACCAGTTTTCTGTCCATCTCAATACACTAGCACCAATCCCAGTTACTTTAATTTTACCCACTGAGCCACAGCTGTGTACAATAAAAAAAGACAAATTGCAAAATATAGCAAAAAAATTAATTCTGTTCAATGTTTTAGCACATCTGCTGTTGCTGTACATTTGACCAAATTGTTTTTTTTTATAAGCTGTAAACTTCTGTATAAACTTTGGGTCCAAGCACCTCCATAATAGTGATGGTTGGTTTCTTGGCCAGTTGGTGATCTGCGGAACCCGTAAATCTGCTATCAGCAACTAACTTTAGACAGCTAGAACCAAGTTTTCCTTTCTAAGAATACTGTGGGTTTACTGTTTTTCAAAGGTTATTTTAGCCATGAGGAGATATTGAATAAACTAGTATTGTTCTCCCTAGAAAGACGGAGGCTGAGGGGTGACCTGATTGAAGTTTATAAAATTATGAGAGGTATAGACAGGGTGAACAGTTGGAAGTATTTTCCCCAGGGAAGAAATGACAATTACAAGGGCATACAAGTTCAAGGTAACAGAGGAAGGTTCAGTGGAGACGTGGGGGGGGGGATTTGATTTTACACAGAGGATGAGGGGGCCTGGAATGCAATACCAAGTCAGATAGTTGAGGCACATAATGTTAACAAATTTAAGATATCTGGATAGACACATGAACGGGGGGAATAGAGAGATATAAGTGGTTGGTCTCGATAGGACAACATAATCAGCGCAGACTTGGCTTGGAGGGCTGTACTGTCCTGTTCTTTGTACTTGCAGTCACTTGTGCAACATATAATGATACTGTGCCTTTAAGAAATGTATTGTCATATGCCTTGTATAGAGTATGTTTAGCAATATTTTTTATTACTGATGCTACTTTGTCTGTATTGCATTGTTACTGCAGCAGCATAATTGTTCCTAATTACTAGAATGTGTATTTTAATCTGGATTAATACCATTTTGTTCTTTTGCAGAATAGGACTTGATTACATTGATTGACAGGTGAGGTCATATGACTGGGTGCAGCTAGGATTACATAGAAAAATCAACCTCCTTGCTTTTCAGAAGCTGTGGAAATTAGTAGCAGCTTTGAATCTCTGAAGTCTGAAGACTAGGATCTGCCAGAGACAAGGTTTATTTCTTGGAAATTCTACTGTTTGAGGATATATCTTTCTCCGGAAACTGTTATCTGGATCTCCGTCCAGAGGTGTTAAAAGGATGGAAATCTAGGATATATGTGAGTATATTGGTTTTTGGTGCTACTGGTTCTGAAGAAGGGATTTATGTCTATAGGGTAATGCTTGTAATTTGAACTGTAGGAATAGATTATTATTAAGAATTACATTTTGTCTGTTTAAGTATTTTAATTGGTAAAAGGTATGTTGATTTTTTTTGTTGCATTCTAATTGTGTTCTTAAATAAAGTTTGTGTTGATAAAAGCTTCCTAGTGGGTAAGTTGAATTATACCTGGAATGAAATATCTTATGTTCACTTGAATGCCAAAATTAAAAGGAAAAGCTGGGGTCTAGATTAACCTCACAATATATCTTGGAGTTACTGATCTGGTAACAAACGTAATGTGAAAACACAACAATCAGTAAGCATATATTCTCATATCTGAAATGTTAATAGTTTCACTCTCCACAGCTGCTACCAGTCTTGCTGCATATTTCCAGTATTTTCTGCTATTATTTCATATTTCCAATATCAGCAGCATTCTGCTTTTATATACATTTGATTTTAATTTAGCAATATTCCTTAGAAAGACTTTTGCCAAAATGACTTCACCCTGTCAATGGATTTTTAATTCAAAAAAAGATAGATCTGGCTGGAGGACCGGGATTATTAAAATCTGTTGAATGTTTCTCAGCCAAAATGAGCCAATGTCTCTCTCTTCCCAAGTACCAGGGACTCCAGTAACTTCACTTGAGTTATGGATTTGGTGGCTTCAGCAGGTTACTGTCTTCACACATATTCCAGGTGCTGCTTCAGAAACCTCTGTGATCAGAGATTCCCCAAAGCAATACACAGGAGAATACTAAATTGCAGGTTTCTCATGACCTTCTAACCAACTTTCTTCTTGTGCTACATTCTAATGTTCAAATAAATCTCTTTTACTGATTTGGGAATCCAGTTGGACACCCCATGTAATCATAAACGTTTGTTCTATTTGTTTGAAGTAAAAACCCAAAGGCCATCCAAAGAATCTGTTTGTAATACATTCTGATTGCCTCACTCCAATGAGCATTGATTGGCTTCAGGTGGAATTTCCATGCCTCACCTGGAACAAGTCCAGCCTTAGAGAACTGCCAGCTAATCATATTGGTCAGCATCTCTCCAGTTCCTGAAGTGACAATGCTGCACTGGACAGAAGTGGAAGCTGAAGAAGACACTGGAAACATGGAATGTTCTTATCAGCTCTATATGATGAGCTGGGAAAATAGCATGAGATGCAAAAAAATCCAATTTGCGCTTGGCATGGAAAGGTCTGTTACCTTTCTAGCCACTTTTAGAGGCACAAACCAAGATTATTAATATGAATTTCAATATCATTAGCAATTTTGGATGTTACCGCCACCACCACAACTGCCCTTGAATGGTTACCACCACTCCAGTGTGACATCACGGCAGTGTGAATCACTAATGCTCTATAAAAATGTGATTCAGGTGCAGCAGTAGCAAAGGGGAACTAAGAAGTAAGTACCAATCCCTGGGATTCCGTGAAGGGTGGAGAGGAGGTGTTTCTCAGCCACTGCCATGGTGAGGGATGAAGTGGAGGGCTTACATGGGTACAGGGATTTGGGGGTACTTGTACCAGTATGGGGACCTCATGTTGGGTGTCACCACTAGCTTGGTGTTTGTGTTGCATGCATCATCCTGGCTACTGAATGGCCCCAAGGGGTTGCTTATAAGGTGAACTCCTAACCTCATTGATGTTGCACTGGTTACCCTGCCATCTGTCTTCTGGACAGGCTCTGTGGCTGCATGCTGACATTCCATCCAAGTTCCCATTAACTATAAGAAGAACCAGGTCTGGCAATGTCACCCCTATCAAAGGAGTGTTAACACGGCTCCACACTCACACCCTCCTGTTCAACAGCACCTTCAATGAATGCACCCAATATTCAACACAAGCATCACATGTACCATCCTCCAATGCAGTTACAGTCATCACAATGGGACATGTTAGTGTTGAGGCTTCTGGGGCACTCTCTGGTGATCACCACACTGCTGTTGATGGCCATCAGTTGGAGGTGGGTATGTCTGAGAGCTTGGCATGTGGAGGTCTCCTGAAGCCAAGGAATAAACTGGGTCCCAGCCAGTGCTGAGCTGCTGGGATCACTTCTCCCAGCGGAGGCAGAGTTGGGGAATTGTGGGAGGACCAGTGAGCAACATTTGAGCAACTGAAACCCTGTTTTGAGGAGTCCCATAGCCTTCAATTACAGGAGATGCTGCCAACATTGCGTGGCACCTAGGCCAACACTGCAAGAATGGTAACTGCAGTAGAAAATCTGGGATAAGAAATGATTGCCATGGGGTGCAAGGTCCAGGGCATGGCCGAATAACTGAGGACTATGGCTGAAAAGTGTGCTCGAGACACAGAGGGCGTGGCTGCAGGCTTCAAGAGCATTGCCCAGTTCAGAGGCTCTCTCTGAGGGCTTGCACACCATGGGGCAGATGCAATTGGGCCTCCAGGACCAAATGCATTACCAAAGGGGCAACAGTAGCTCTTAAACCAAGCCAGCAACATTTAAAGGGTATTTAAAGGCATGGTGGCACAGTGCTTAGCATGCTGCCTCACAGCACCAGGTTCCCAGTTTCAATTCCCAGCTTGGATCATTGTCTGTGCGGGAGTTTCCACGTTCTCCTTGTGTCTGCATAGATTTCCTCTGGGTGCTCCAGTTTCCTCCTCCCGCGGTCTGAAAGACATGCTGTTTAGATGCATTGGCCACGCTAAATTTTCCCTCAGTGTACCCGAATAAGTGCTGGGTGGAGTGTGGCAACTAGAAGATTTTCACAGTAACTTCATTGCAGTGTTAATGTAAGCCTACTTGTGACAATAATAAATAAACTTAAGTATATCGTGGTTGGAGCAGAAGGTGAAGAGCACATGACCTGGGAAACACAGTAAAGAATGGAACAACATGGAAGAGACAAAGCACTTAGGCTTTTGGGGGTCCATTTGAGAGTTTGGGGGAGGAGCTGTAAAGGAAAAAAAAGTCTGTATCTGTAGGAGGAAGGAGGAAAGTGGCCCTTGTAAAACATGGTCAAAATGCAGTGAGAGCAGATTGCAAAAAATTGTCAGCAGCAGGAGCTGAGTTTGGAGGATTTGGATGCAGTGAAACAAGAATTTCAGTAATCTCACCCAGGGTCAATGAATATTTTTAAGACAGAGATAGATAGATTCTTGTTGAACAAAGGGGTCAGAGATTATCAGGAGTAGGAGGAATGTGAAGTTGAGGCTATAATCAGACAAGCCACGATCTTACTGAATGGCAATGCAGACATGAAGGGCCAAGTGGCCTATTCCTGCTTCTACTGAATAACTTCATACATATGCTTATGCAAGTGGTCAAGGCATCTTCACTTTCCATATTCTAGCCTCAGATACTGCTCACATTGCCACATCCTCATCACTTACCTAACAAAAATCTCCTGTCAATCAGGCCTCTTACCTGATATTCAAATGCTTCATATCACTCCCAGACATCTAGCACAACTGCAAAATTCATACCTCACAGGTTGTACACACCAACAGTTATTTTACCATGACAACACATCACTCAAATAAATTGCATAACACATGTTATCATGACTGTTAAAATACACAAAGGGGCTGGCAGGGCATCACAGCAAGCCAAAAGTTTGTCCTCCAGTCGCTCACTAAGATTGTTAAAGGGCCACTCTAAAAGTCTTGCAGGAACACCGTGGAGTGAATTGCTGTCCTCAGCAATTATCCACCAACCATTGCCACTTGCTTACTGTCACCTGTCAGCCAGCTTTAGTCCATGCAGAGGCAGTGCAGTCTGCAATCAGTCCTTCTAAGCCCAGAGCTGATCAAGATTGACCTGTGAGATCATGTCATCTTTCCATTGAAAGACAGCAACTTTCTGGATTGTTAGAAAGTTGAACTTATCTAAAATTGCTTCAGCACCTCCAACACCACATCATATGGACGTTTGCAACTTTAAACAACTACAGAAAGTGCCAAACACTTGTAGCATCATAACAACAGCCCAAAAAAACCAATTAGTAACTAATCTGCAAGCATTTGATGAATCTTTAATATCACACTGGTGGGGAGGGAGGTCCTTCTAGCCACTGAATGCATATTCAGCTGTGCAAGTTTACAAGAGGGCATTGACTAGTATGTCCAGCTCCAAATGGCATTGCTAATATTAAATCAGTGTTGCACACTGAACAATGTTGTGATTTGCCTGCTCTGCATGTTTCTAGTGGGATGATTTGTATGTGTGCTAACACCTACAACTAATAAAGTCTTAATTAGGTGCAATTCACTTCACAAATGTAACTCTTTTGGTTAATGAAATAAAATCAAAAAACTGAAGGATAAAATGCAGCTCCTTAAAAGGAAACTGCATCAAATACATGGAATGTCAAAGGCAACTTAAAACAACAAAACAAAATGTGATTGAAGGGATCAATGAAACACCCCAGTTTCTGCATGTGGAAGGTCTTGATGGTGATGGCAGACACTATATGCTTCCTTTCCAGGGACACCCAACAATGAACACAGCCACAGGGGGGCAAATTGTCAGAATGGATGATCCCCTTCCAATACCCACTGACTGGATCTACTAATGACCACCCATCAAGTGTGTGTGTGTGTGTGTGTTTATATACACATTCACCACTGAACGTCATTTTGAAGCTGAGGACACTCATCTCATCTACAAATGGATGGTGATCATGACCCAATTGGTTTTCCACTGCCTTCGATTTACTGCAAGCTATGCCAGATGTTGTTATTGCACTAATAACTTTGTGTTGTGTGTCAGTAATACCCAGATTTCTCCCATATTAAGCATCCATCACACTGTCGCAGCACACTGTGGAATACAAACAATCCTAAAGCGTGCACTTCCGACTGTTTTTGACTGTATTATAGCAGATGCCAGTTCCCTCTAAGTAGTAGAACCCACGAGGGCGTCTTGTACACTTAAGAAAAGCACTGTATTTCACATTCGCAAGTACCCTGATTCATTAGTGAAATACAAACCCAAAATGTCTGAAAGGGCAATGCTAAAGGTCAAGCGATTTTCAAATATTTCATTAAACGATGTTGTTTTTGAGATTTTTAGTCAGGTTCATGTAACGTGTTCACAACTATCTGAAGCCCGTAGCTGGAATTCTGATCATTATAATCAGAGAACCAACGTTTAAAGTGTTTGTTTTTATAACATTAAAATCGAGTAATCCAAAGGAGAGACCGTCAAAAGAGATTTCAAATAATCGGACAATTGTTTCAAGGATGGTGTCTTTTCATAAGAAATGTTTACACTGCAAATCGTAGATTTTTGTTTTTTTAACTATTTAAACTTATCTGGATGTCTCATTGTTCAGAACTGAAGTGGATGAAAGGACCAGGAAGCATTGATCGGGAGTTCTGCCTTTCCGGGGATTAGGTTAAGAACAGACCAGCTTTCTTGCTGGTTGCTTCGGAATCACACTATTGTCTCTGACCATGGTGCTGAAAAAAATGAGGCTATAGGCACAGCGGTCCCAAAGGAAAATCTAATATTCGGAATAGTAACTGTTAGATAAATAAAATCAAAAAATGGGAATGGGCTGGACGATTTCAACGGCTCCCAGATTTCAGCCAAGCAATGCATTGTTGGAGGGAATCGAGTTCGGTTGCTCTGGGAGATTCTGGAGGTCTGAAGATTCCAGTGTACCAGTCCTACCTTATTGTAAACGGGTCGTATTACAGCACTGCACGATGTCATGTCACAGCTGGTCAATTACCACATAACAAAAAGCAGTTACCCAACACATTTTTTTCAGTAGCAGGCGGTGTAATAGACTGAACATTGTAATTACGATGCCAGACACCCCCTGTGTCTTTTATCTGCAGGGAAGGTCTATGTTCCGGTTACGATTTCACTAAGTTGGAGTGAAAGTGTGCTACTACAACTAGACATGGCATGCGATTTTAGAGTCTGCTCCGTCTCTCTATGAAGAAACCGCGAGGCTGGCAAACAAAGTTTTTACTTTTAATATAAAATCCTAGTATAGCCTCCATCAAATATTGACCTTCTACAATCGAGTTCGGAAATATCCATTTCCTCCTCCCACCCCGATTTCTGCACCGAACATTATTCACGACATACATCCATGCAGTTCAAACACTTACGAGTTCCGTCGAATCGTGTTGCAATTGTATCCAGAAAGGTGTTCTGAGGCGCAAGCAACCCTTTCATCACAGGCATCTTTTCTTGTGCTGATAATAACAGCCGTAGCCATTAAAAGAGATTAAACAGTGGGGAAATACAATATATACGTAAGTCTATTAACATTAATATTAAAGAGTCAGCCCCAGGCACCCGAGCACTTGTGTTGACTCGCACACTTTGGCCAAGCAGAAGTGATCATTGCTTCTTTCTTCGAATTTACCCACCAAAGCCGAAAAGTTGATTACAAGTTAAGCCAACGGTTTACTCAAGCTTCTTTGTGTTGCTGCTTGATCAAGTATTAGAAGTACGACCGTGCGATACTACAGCCTGTGCCTTGTTTCCTTCTCTTCTGCTAGCCGGAGCAGAGAGAAACTGCTTCCAACGCGCCTGCTTTGTCCAAGCAGATGCAGTGTCACATGAGTGGCAGGGGTTCAAGAAGATGGGGAGGATCCTCGGGCCAGCAGCCGTTCCCAGGTAACATCAATACACAGGAATATCCACTCCAGCAGGACGAACGTTAAAGGCTACAAAAGTACCTCACAGCAACGAGTACCAGTCTCAAATGTCGTTGTAAAATACTGCTATCAGTGTTATTTATTTAATATTTGTCACTATGTTTCCTTGCCTCATGTGTAGATAACCCATTTTATTTATTGAATGTAATAAATATTTATAAACCGGTTTTAATCTGGATTGTATGGATGTTTTGACATTGTAAGCCAATGAAATGCGACACACGAGTACCTCAGTATCGGACAACAGTTTACATTCTGATCAATTATATTTCTACTTACACTTTTCTCTGCAACTTCATTCTCACGAGATGATTGTGTAACACAGAGTTGCTAAATGAGTAGAGGACCGATTGTAAAATAATAGTCAATAACAACGCACTTGAAATTAGTGTTAAGATTCTATTTAATCTCAAAATGATTGCAGGTTAATATCAATATACTGGCTGTTATGAGTTTCAGAAGTTATGTTCCTGTATGTTAACTCATGACTAGTTTTAAAATAAAGCACAGTAAAGGAATGTGAAATATAAGATCGTACATATTTTCTTAACTAAACACGGGCGCTTTGCCCAAATATCTCAGTAAGAAGCAGAAATCTCTTATTAAAAGGTTGGATGCTTCTTCCTGGTAAAAGTGCAGCAAAGTACTTAATAATCATTACATGCAATTCACCTCAAACTTAGTTAACACAAAATGCATTATGGTGACAGAGCTGATAATCCCAGTAATTGCATCAATGCTACTGGTACCCACGATCACTTATACACATCCAAGAGATAGGAAATAACATTCCTTATAGAAGTTTCCCTTTATTTTTATTGTGGCTTTACTGGCACTTGTAGGCATCAATAATGTAACTGAGTCTGTAAAATAAAGAAAACCAAACCAAACTGCACACCATTTTTTATTAAAGCACTTGAAATGCATTAGCCCAATTTGGATACTGAGGTGTTCTTGGTCACACACGTGACAACTAGCGCTAATAAGACGCGGCTAAAAAATGGAAATAAATATTTTATTTATTCCATCCATGGATAACAAATGACATTATTATAATGTCTAATCCCAGGTGAACAAATGAGTAGTGGATATGAGCGTGGGTTCTTGCACTATAATCTTTGGGAAAAACCACTTCATGCCAATTTGCGGCCTGCGTCAATCTATTGCCAGTGGCATACGACATCCACACAGCCGTCTTACATTCTTGGTTTAACTGTAGACGGTTTTAGGATCTAAACCCCTTACCACTCTGGTGTGAACGGAGCTTTTTTTTTATCACTGTGATATTGACCGCATTTTCATCTCTACCAGAACATCCACCCCGCCGCTACGTCTGCCCTTCCATCGTGGGCAAGTTACATACATCGTTGACTATAATTTTTTTCCCACTGTAATTCAATATCTGTATTTTCTGGCGTTGTTATCGGAAAGGATCAGTTAAAAGCAAAGCATTTTCAAATATAGAAATAGAGACTAAACTGCTTCACTGTGGACAGCAGCGTCATTCAGCTTTGTGAAGTTATAAGTGAACTTATGGTATATAAAAACAGCTCCAGTTTACCCTTGAATCCAACATCACCCAAGTAAAGATAACCTTAATACACCAATGGGTTGTATTTTTCACATATGCATTAACGTTCTCCTAACTCGGGGTTTTGGATAACCCATTATTTACGAAATCGTTTTATTCGAGGGCTGGTGACTTGACCGACGTTTTGAGGCGAACGGCTTCATTTGCTGCTGTAAATTATTATTTGAGAGTGACAGAATGTGGTGATAGGTTCAATCAAATTCATGATCCTTCGCTTCGTGTCCATACGAGACGAACTCTGTTCAAAATTTGAAACGCCCTCAAGAAAAATAATGACCGCCTAGTTATTCATCTTATTTGTTGTTTTTGACACCTTGATGGAAGCGACTGCATGTGACCCACCAAAAAGAATAGTTCATTGGATGTGAAGTTTTGGTCTTAGATCATAAGACCTTAAGTAAAGACATATTATTTTAATTACCTCTTCTTAACAGATACACCGAAGCTCCATTTGAAAGATGCCAATGAATCAATTACGTCCTCTGGGAGTATTTTTTCTCCACATTTTCACTGTTTCACTGAAAAATATTTATTTCTCATTTGCAACTTCCGCTTTTTCCAGTTCCCATTTAAAACAGCTTCCTGATTTCAAATTAATCTATATTTTCCACTACATCTATCACATCGGTTACGGTAACTACATTCGTGCACTGAAATGATTCCCTAGTGACCAGCGTGCACAAATTCTACGCACAACAGATTGTCTGGAGACCAGTATTGGCCATTAACTTGTATTTTTCCTTGGAATTGTGCGCAATATTCCGTTTAATGATTCCAAGGTGTAGTTTACAAGTTCTGCTCTATTGTCCATATGGGATTGATGGGTAGGGATATTAACATGTCTACCCATGTGTCTGCATATAATTTTGTGTAGTTGCTGATTTCGCAATTATGCCACGTAAATATTGAAAACATGACTTACCTTAGTTGTAGGAACATGTAAAAAAAATGAGGATTTGAACCTATACTGAAGAACCTGAGTTCAAACACATTTGCACTGATAGAAAGAAGATATAACAAATGTAACATGTAAAAGTCCACAAGAATCTCGCTCTGAAAGAGGTTAAGAGGATCTTTCTCTAGTTCTTTGCGTCCAAGGTCATAGCATCACACTATTAGTCCCTCCAATCTCGGTCATTGGCAATTACTTGTTCATGAACATGAGTTCATGATTATTTAAAACTATTATTCCCGGACTAATCTTGCATATTTTAAAAGGATGAGATTAAAGGAAGCTGATCAATAGGCGGGAGAGATCACGTCTAGGTTGACAGAAAATTTATGTGGAATATGAGCATCAGTCTGTTCCTGCGCCGCAAATGCTATATTGTTATGCAAACCCGAGCATCTTCTGGTTAATCTTTCTATCGCTCCGCTTCGAAACGTCAAGAAGATACTTAGGTTTACAATTTATCGCCTTATGGTGCATTTTCAGAAAGAATAAAGTGACCGTTTCAGGGCCAACATAATGTTTATCTCATTTATATTTTCCGTCATTTTCATTTGTGAAACTCAAGAAAACAAGGATTGCCTGGTGCAGACACTAACTCCCAATCCAAATCCAACTGGCAACACTTGCTCCAAACGATTCCAAATAAACTTGCCACTGACGAAGTGAGCTCATTCAGTTCTGTACCGTTATTGCCTTAGTGATATCATTTACACCCGAACTAATACATTTATACTTTTGCTAGGCATTAATTTAGCGATAGACTATGCCAATAAACCCTTGATATTTCTGCTTTCTAGTTAATGGTCATGGTTTTAAACCTTTTCTTCCGTCTGTTACTTAATAAAGGAAGCAAAGAAATGTACCCGGATTTCGTGCAATGACTTCATGTAAAGGCACATATTTAAAACCGTAGCCGATTATAGTTTTGCATTTCATAAGAAACAAAGGTCGGGATCTACTCGATATCCTTAATCTTGCTGATTTCTCTGCAGCTGCCTTGCAATGAATTCAGATCCCAGGAACAAGAATGCAAATCATGCGCCAATCAAAATGTGTCCCTTGTGTCAATCCCCGATGCACATGTGTTCACAGTTTAATAGTTTAACTCCTCCAGACGCCTGACCGTCTTTGACCGGGTGTTGAAAGAGCAGGTATAAAACTTGAAATTCAAAGTGAAATCGAGAAATAGTACTGGACATTTTATCAAAATGCAGCAGCGCCCCCTTCACAACAATATTCTTCATCGCAGGTCCTGTTCAGAGCAAATAAACGGCCCTATTTTACCATTTTGATTCTAAATGCTGGGCAGACTTGAAACTGGGGGTGTTTCAAATTGGACTTTTAGACTCCTTCTCGTTTCCCCCCCCCCCCCATAAGCACTCTGCCTGCAAAAATATCAAGAATTCCGAATGGAGCTGCAGAAATGGGTGAGACTGAAATCCTGCTTCTCCGATCGGTGCTTCCAACCGCACATGCACAGGATAAGAATGACAGAAAGCAGCTCCCCTCTATATTGTTCCTAAGCCAGATAATAACTCATCCTGGCCACCATCAGACATTGCCCCACTACCCCAATATTACTGACCCCTTATACCCCACCCCCTCCACCACCCAGACCGATCGCAGGTCCCTCCCACTAGTGATTGCATGCAGAGTGGCAAAGGACCCCTCACTTCCGCCCCGCTGATCTCAGGTAGAGTGGCAGCAGACCTCTCCTTTCCTGTCATTGATCAAGGTGGAATGGCAGCAGAACCTCCCTTCTCCCCTCCCCACTAATCTCAGGCAGAGTGGCAGCAGACCTCCCCTTCTTCCCCACTGATCTCAGGCAGAATGGTAGTAGACACCCCCCTTTCTGCCCCACTGATCTTAGGCAGAGTGGTAGTAAACGCCCCTCTTCCCTCCCATTTATCTCAGAATGGCAACAGACACCCACTCTCCCCTACCACCAATCTCATGCAGGGAGTCATTGAATGCTTGACACTTACCTCCTCACTAACTGGAGCACCTGAATTGGACTTTTGTGTTGCATATCTGTTTCACGCCGATTCTGGATGGACAAACGTGGTGATAAAGGGAGAGGTACCAGTAAAGTTGGGCGTGCAGTCCATTAAGTTAATTTAAATGCCTGCAAATGGATTTCAGCCATTTTCGGGCCTTGGTAAGGGGGAACTGGCACGGAGATGGGTGCAGATCGTGCTACCCACTTCACACCTGACTTTGCCAAGTTTTCACACCCAAAAATGGGCACCATGAATCCATCAAAAACATGCCAAAATACCTCAAATTCATTCACTAGAAAGTGTTGGATACCAAGGCAAGACGCTTAAGCACAAAGCAAATAGTCATTGAGATTAATTTTGCAAGACTGGTTCCAACTACTGGTGAACTTTCATAGTTAACAATCCCCCTTTATTGTTCTTTTTATTTATAGTATATAAGGCAATGCCACCTGGCAATCTGCTTGGCGCTTACTACACGGGCCCAGACTGCAATTGCTCATTACATCGTTCATTGACAAAAAGGGAAGTAATCAAAATATTTTCCAAAATATGTTTTTATACATCCCAGCATTTATTCAGCCACACAGAGAAGGAGAATGGTGCAACATGTAATTCACAAAGGGAAATGGTATAGTATCAAATAAATTTAGGAAAACTGATATATTTGCATACAAGTAAACTTATACAACATTGAATGCATGGAGGCAAACACTGAGACACAGGTAGACTAATGTAAATATCGCATGCACAAGCTGGCATAATGCAGTATGCACGGGTAAACTATTCTAACATTGAGTAAATGCAAGCAGACTAGTATAACAAGCAACTTACATGGGAAGATGTACATCAGAGTGGGTACACACAGGGAAACTACACAACATTTAATACACATGAGCAGACTGGTATAGCTTTGAATGCCAGACTAGTCTAAAATTAAGTGCATTGGAAGGGCTGCAAAAGTTAATGCAAAAGACAGTAATATAGGACAATACAATGAAGGGCTCAACTGCAAACGAATGTGTATGTTATTTTGTTTTGCATTTCTCTCCATAAATGTAAATATATTTATGTATCTTACTTGATAAGAGCTCTTTTAATATCATCCGAAGTTGCCAGTAGCATCTGAGTGATGCCTGCTCTCAGAGAAGTACATCCAGCATCACTGTCACCCCCTCCTCAATATTTTACCTTTAATGTGATTTAGTTTGTTAATTAAAATTAAATTTTGCCTTCTCATATCTCAAAAATAGACTCTTGTTGGTTCTTCTTTTAAAAATGATTTGTGCAAGAGTAGAAAGCTTAATATGATTAAAGATAGTGTAAAAAGCATCCCTACCAATATTACAAAGAAAACGCAGAATCTTTACATAAAAGTGCAAAATAAATCTATTTAAAATATGTGGTACAAATCCTAGTATTAGTGTCTAAAGATCAACCATCTTTGGCAGCAATCAGCACAGAAATGTAGCTTTATGTCATTACAAGAATGCAAAGGATATAATAGTGAGTCTCATATGCAACCCAGACTGAGAACACAGCCTTTTAATATAATTATTTCTCTGACTACAGACATTATTTTATCTGTCTCTCCTGCTGCAGTTTCAAAGCAGAAAGATTTCTTGGAAATGTATAAAAACACAACCCTATCCTCACCCTTACTGCGCACAAAAAACAGGTTCCTTTTATATTAAATAATTAATCAGTTACTCCCTCTTCCACTGTTTTTTTGTTGTTTGTCAGTAAGCAAAGCAATAAACCTAGACAACCATCATGAAGGTATAACGTATTGTGTAGATTTATTTGAATTGACAGCAGCACTGGGTAAATGACTGAGTAAGTCTCTAAATCTTTTTAACTGAATCATCCTGCTCCACAGAAAGGTGTACAGTTAATTTGAATGACACAGCTGATATTATTCTAAGATTTGTCCCTGAATCTTTATTTCTTGTGTGCAATTGTCTCTAGTAAACCTTACATATGCATTTTCATAACATGGGATTAATAGATAATTACAGTCGTGAAGTATTACTGACTTTAGATATCTAAGCTCAGGCATGAATTGTATTATATTATGATCATTACATCATAGAAAGAATTCAAGATCTCAAATTGCAGAACTCTAGATTGTGAAGTATACATGCTGCATTTAACTAAATGAAACACATTTGAAGCACATTTTGTTAAGTAATGCAGATATTTTATTAAATTTAATTGATTCAGCCCAAACACCAGATTTAATGGCTGATTCAAGCTTCTATTTTCTATGTTTTAATGATAGCAAATGTCTCAGTGTCCATAGGCAGATCTGAATGACAAATACCTGGCATCACAGATAGCCATCAATGTTAAATTCAATAATAGTATATGATGGATAAATGATACAGCAGCTTGAATTTTATCTTCAACAAGTTGATTCTGCATTGAACTCAGTAAAAATATAAACTCTTTCTAGTTTCCGCCCCCACAACCCAACTGTTCTAGTTGTACCCATTTATACTCTTTTGGTAGTCAGGCCTATATTCATCACCTGTCTTTAACAAGGCAATTAATTTAACAATGTAATTGCCAAAGCATACGTTTGCTGAAACACTAACAAACAAAAACTAATTTTCCAAGATTACCTTTGTTGTGTACAGGCCAGCTGGGTCTCTTTCCTTTATCATCCTTATTTATATATATTAGTAAACTTCCACCCTTTCTATATAAAATTTTATTTCTAACAAAATAGTTTTATCATTCTGATCCAAGTATGTGCAAATAATAATTTCTGAATGATTTCCAAAAGCATATTTGTAAAATGGTATAAAACTCTTTACGTTTCAATTAATTGAAGCGCATAGCACACAGGGCAATCCTACAGGCTCCTAATTGAAGGTTGAACTCCAGCAAACTGGCAATGATTGTGCCACAGACATAAAAATTTAGCTGTGGGAATGATTTCTCATTCAGCTGCATATCCTTGGTAAAATTTAATTAAGACTAGCTTCTGTAGCTTGCTAGAAAACATAATTTTGGTTCACAAAAAAGCTTTCTTTTCACAGAGGGAAGTATTTGGAAAATGATTATAAATTCACCATTCTGAGATTATCATTCACCTATGCATTAATTGGTTTTCTTTGCATGCTTGTATTATGTTATAATGTCATCTTGTGCCTTGTAATAATTACTGCAGTAATAATATCATTGAAATGTAACTGTTCAGCCATATTGTTATAAATAAAAATGAGAATAATAGAGAATTTTGCAGATAATTTTGTTTAAACCTTCACAGTATGTACTGGATGTGCTTATAGAATTAACATTTTTGTAATCACCACATCTAAGGTTTAATAAGGCTTGAGGTTATAGTGGTGTCAATGTTGGTGCATTCTTAATATAACCATAAAAAGTCTGAAGTATCAAGATACATTTCTAGCAGAATAGAATTCAAAAGCAGAAAGCATATGCTAAATTTATAAAGTAATTTTGCTATAAAAATAACTGTGTATATTAGATCTTTAGGGCTTGATTTTACCATTTTGATTCTAAATGCTGGGCGGATTTGAAATTGGGAGAGTTTCAGATCTGACTTTTAGACCCATTATCAGTGCCCCCAATCACACTCTGTTTGCAAAAACATAAGCAATTCTGAATCGCGTTGCATAAGTTTGTGGACAAGGCTAAAGTACCTAAAACTCTGCAGCTCCGATTGGTGTCTCCAACTGCACATGCGCAAAAAAACTGATAGGCTAACGCTCCTCTGCCATATTGCTCCTGGGCTGAATAATTTCTCCCCCTGGCCCCCAGAGACATTGCCCCACTCCCCACAAAATTACTTATCCCCTTATACTCCCAACACCCACCTACCCAGACCAATCGCAGGCCTCTCCCCTTCCCTCCACTGATCTCATGTAGAGTAGCAGGGGACCCTCCTACCCCTTCATTGATCTCAAGCAGAGTGATTGCAGACCCCCCTTCTTCCCCACTGATCTCAGGCAAACCCCATCCCCCTCCCCACTGATCTCAGCAAAGTGGCAGCAGACCCCATTCTCCCTGACTGATCTCAGGCAGAGTGGCAGCAGACTCCATTCCTCCTGACTGATCTCAGGCAGAGTGGCAGTAGACCCCATTCCTCCTGACTGATCTCAGGCTGAGTGGCAGCGGACCCCTCTTCTCCCTACTGATCTTAGGCAGAGTGGCAGTGGACCACTCATCACTCTCTGACACAGAGGTTCATCCTCCCCCCTCCACCCTACAAATGTCAGACTGAGTGATCCCCCTCATTCCCGTCCCGCATCCTCCTGCATAAGGTCCCTATTTTCTCCAGACTCCAATGGCTGTGTGACACCTCTCTCTTTTCCCTGTCCCCAATCATTGAGACACTAATCCACCATTCCCGCTCTCCATCAGAACACGTGCAAGTGCTCACTTGCCTTCCCCTCAGTGCTAACAAGCAAACTGTATGGCTAAAAATAGTGGGCGATCGGAGGATTAGGCAAGTTTCAAACAACAGCAGAGAGTGACTAAAAAGGTGATTAAAAAAGGAAAGATGGAATATGAGGCTAAACTAGCTCGAAACATCAAAAAGGACAGTAAGAGTTTTTATAAGTATATAAAGAATAGGAGGATGGCCAGAGATAATGTAGGACCCTTGGAGGATGAGAGGGGTGGTTTAATGGTGGATGACAGGGATATGGCGGAGACCTTGAATAAGTTTTTTGTGTCTGTCTTTATGGAGTAGGACGTAAATAGCTTGCCCGAACTTAAGGATGGAAGGGTGGTAGGAGATGAGGTCCTTGATGAGATGAGTCATTAGAGAGGTGGTGCTTGATAGGTTAATGGGACTGAGGGCAGATATGTCCCAGGACCAGATGGAATGCATCCCAGGGTCCTCAAGGAAATGGCAGAGGTGATAGCAGATGCCCTGGTAATTATCTTTCAAAATTCAGCTCCAGCAGCAACCAAAAGAACAGCAAGATCAATCGGTTGCATTGTAAAAGCCACCTCCGCTCTGAAGGTGGGGAATGGAGATGCGGGGAGTGGAGATGGAGAGGAACAGATGTAGAGGTTAAGGAATGCTGCTTGCCCCTTGTACATCAAGTCACTGTCCATACCTCTCAATTCCCCCAGCTACATGCTCCCTACAATCACAGCTCCTTGAAAGGTTGAGAGGCTGCAGCAATGCAATTTGCAAATGCTTTTTGCACATCCTTTAGTTGGAAGTGAGCTGAGTGTACTAGGACTTAGCAGCACCACAAGACCTGAAGTCAGAGCTGAGATCAAGGTCCATGCTGCAAATCAGACATCAGAGACCCTGCTGAGCAACAATCCCCCACTTCCCACTCACTCACCAAGCCATCCCTGACCCAAGATAGAAAAAGTCAAAATGAAAGGACAGCCGTGAGCAGCAGAGAGCCATTAGACACTATGCACTTACCTTCTCACTAAGTTTCTCACTAACCCTCACTGATGGCGAGCCCAAATCAGACTTTTATGAAGCATGTCTGTTTTGTGCCGATTTGAGATTGGTGAATACGATGGTAAAGAGGGAAATGTTGGTAAAATTGAGCATGCAGCCCATTAATTCAATTTAAATGCATTCAAATGCATTTAATCAGGCATGTTCCTGATTGCATCCATTGTCAGACCTTGATAAAGGGGGAATCGATGTGGAGGTGGGCGCAGATCACACTACTCATTTCATATCTGACTTTACCAAGACTGCGCCCATAAACAAGCACAACTTAATGATAAAATTGGGCCCTTAGTGTAGGATGCACAGTTTTAGTCTCCATATTACAATTGCACCTAAGCACTAGAGAAAGTGCAATTTCTTCTGAGGAGAATCAAAAAAGTATCAGAAAAGACTGAAAAGGTAAAAAGAAGATGAGTGAGAAGCAACCTGGTGAGGTCTTAAAATAATGTAGCATTTTGATTGGGTAGCAAATCAGAAGATGAGAAAAACCTTTCTGTCTATTTTTATTTACTTACCCAAAAAGAGCTTCTAGTTTCCAGCACCAAGCCACAACCCCACCAACTGTGACAACTGAATTGCTTTTTAATTGCTTCTTGGACTCCTTTGTCCAGAGATCTTTTCCAATAACTAATCATTTATCTGACAATTTCCTGCCATCCGACCTAAATTTGCTTTTTAGTAATTTGAACTTGTGTACCCTGTAAGACCTTTCTAAAATTGTCATGCTGTTTACTATCATATTCTGTATAAGATCACCTCTGAGACATTTTCTTTCATGGTTCGAAAACCCAAGTTTCTATATTCCCATTTTTTAGCTCTTTTGTGGCTCTTCTCTGTACTGTTTCCAATATTTGATTGTTTCCTTTATGTCCTAGTGAACTGCACTAGATGTTCTACTCAAGGCAACAATTGAGCCAAAGTATTATAAAGTTCAGCACATCCTTTCAACTGTGGACTACTTTTTTGCTTATGCAGTTCAGCACTTTACATGTTCTATTCATTGATTAGGCATTTTGAGTGTCACGTCTATTAAAGTACTTAGTTCTTCCTTTAGTTCATCATTATTTATTTCAGCACCCATCATGAAATATTTGAATTGCATTTAAAAATAAATCTATTTCACATTATTCTGTTTACCATTTAACTCCCAAATACCTGGGGTTGGGGCATCAATTTCACTACACCATTTCGGCCAATAGAAAACATTATTGTGCAACATCCTGAGAAATGAAATAGATTGTTCCATGAGACACTTCTTTTAATAGCCTGGTCACTAATGGAAGAATAATTGTTGAAGCTGAGATGCAATCAAGGTCAGTCTCAGGCTTCTGAGTCCAGAGCTGACAGCAAATGAAACAATTGACTATATTTATCGGGTACATCAGCAGTGAAAAAGGAATCTGGTCAGAGAAAATGTGAGTTTATGCACAATAATTGAGCAGCAGGTGACAATTGAGTGTATAGAATATCAAAGCTTCCATACTATTTGCATATATATTGTTTAATCTTTCATCTGTATATTAAACAGTAATTTACCATCATCTGAGGTAGGCAGGAGATTGCTTCCTAATCAATTGTGTCAACTGAGAGAATCAGCAATGAGAAGAAAATGACCCTTTTTACATCTATTCAGAGCAAATAATCTCTTGCATTTGTTTCTACTTTCGGAAGAATTGAAAATGTCTTTTCTTGTGTCTGTTTATTCTCTTGGTTCTTCATCTGCATTTCAGGTGGGAGCCTTAAAAGGTCTGCTACATAATTATATTCAGTATTCATCTCTTTCTGTGCTTATCACAAAATGGAGAGATTGGAAAATATCCTGCATCTATATGTATCTACAACATGATATCCAAAATGTATACGATCAGATGTGCTTTTAGTGAAATTGTGAATAGTGTACTTAAAGGTTAGCAATGGTATCCATTTACTTTTCTCAGTCTAGATGGTAGAAAGAAATTGGACAATGTTAAGTGCATTTGGACAAAATTAAATAAAATAAATTTCTCTTTATTGATTACTTGTTTCCCTTCAGAATGCCCCCTAGTTCTTTTTTATTTGTAATTGCAATCCAAATCTAAAGGGATAGCTAGAATCACTGTTTATTCTTGGAATACTCCTCCTTTGTTTCTGGCTTTGGGCAACCTCCCCAGCTGAATCTTTCATTATTACATTACTAACTCCTGTTCTATTTGCATATTCTTTTGTTTGTTGCCTAGGACGTATTGTAAATATCTAAAACAACAACATAACAAAAGGGAGAGGCAGAAGTGCTACAATCTCCAATCCAAAGAGTCCTTGTTTTGTCACTGACTTTCAATTACTATTGTTGTGGAAAGGAGGGGTTTTAATTTAAAACAATCCTGAATTCTTCCCTTACTACATGTCTGTAAATAGAAAGATGTATTTGATTTCCTCCTTTATAAGTGATGTCATATTTTCGCCAAAACTTCAGTTTTGGACTGATCTGATCTATTAAACAAGCCACAGCAAACTTCAAATCAGGTACAATCTGAAGTCTAATTTATTTTACACGCACTCAAAGTACTGGAGGAGGGTTCACAACTCCCTCACCAAATTTTTACCTTCAAACAATAAAAGAGCAATAGGGAAAGAAAGATACAGAGCAAAGACCACAGACAAATTAAGACATGAATCCAAAGCCCAGAATCAAAAGTCCAATTGTGTAATCCTTCAGAGAGATTAGCAGGTGGAAGCACAGTAATGCGCTTTTCCAGTAGAGCTAACTTCCATGAAGGGAGAAACATGTAGGGATGAATTAGTCTTATAGTGGGCACTGGCATAGAAGTTCAGATGTTCCAATACAAACAGTGTAAATGAGGGCTAGTTAATTTACACTAGGACAGAACTTGTTGATAGAAGATGGCAGACAGCCTCTTTTAGTTTCATGAAGCAATATTACAGAGGAGATCACATATCATAACTCCAACTTCTTTTCCATGGTTTGGACAAAGGATGTATATTCCTGGTCTGGATTCCTGAGATGGTTACTGCTTCATCAAATAATAAGTTTACCACAGGTTTCAGGGGCCTTTGTCCTCACAGATTGGCCATATCCATTGGTCAGGACTTTGTCTAAGAAATATAAAAGGACCTCTGTGCATTTCCTTGGAATTTGATCTCTGCAAGGGACATTAGGATCTCTTTAGAAATAACAGGGTCGATTCTCCCAAAAAAGTTCAAAGTGCTGAATTGGCATGAGAAATGGTGTAATTCATGATTGTTTTTCAATGGAAATTCAAACTTGAATTTCCCACACTGTGCACAGAAGTCACAATCACAAATGTCATTAAAAGCTTGGGAGCAGGGCTTATTCATGCTAAAGTCGGACAGTTCTGGAAATCTGCACATGCGCAGTGGCCCTGAAAAGTCAGCCTCCTGTTTGCTGGCCAGCTCAGTCCGAAGTCCCCCCATGTCCCGAGCACCTTGATCTCCAGCCCCTCCCATCAGCAATGATGATTCCCCTCAACCCCCAACCGCCAACCCCAGCAGACTCTTCCCCACAGAAGGAAGACCCTTCCCCAAGACCCCAAAGTGGCAGAGCCCCCCATCCCGGCAGATCCCTCCATAGGAAGCAGACCCCCACCCCTGCATCTGCCCACCCCCGCAGTAGCCTAGCCCCCTGCCCGCCCCATTGCTGACCTCCCTCCAGCCTCAACCAATCCCCATGCAAAATGGCAGTGGGGCCTCCCTACTCTCACCAATCACCCACAAGCCTTGCCACCTAGGCCCTGCACCTATGCCCCACCCCTTGGCACTGTCCCCGGGGCCCCACCTCCTTGGCACTACCCACGGGCATATGTACTCTGCCACTTGGGCAACGTCGGGGCACAGGGTGCCCATGCCCAGGGAGCACTACAGCTCACCACCTGACACCTGGGGAGCCCCAACTGCCCCCTTTACTCCAGCAGAGTCTCCTACTAATTCCCTGAAAGTGGTGAGCTACTCTAAACCCGACGGGAGTGAAATTGCACTGTTGGGGTGAGCGATACAACTGGACATTTCAGTTCTGGGCCTGTTAATTATATTTAAATTACATTAAAAATGGATTTAAAGTACTTACCTGTCTTCTTGTCAGTTTCCAGCGTGGTCCCTGCCACGACTTCTCTCCAGCAATGGAAAATGCATATGCATCAGGAACAATCCTACGAATTGGTGCAAGCGTGTGTCTCTCAACCCAACTGAACCAAAAAATTAGCGGATCAGGATGGGAGAGTTGCCCCTCACAAGTTTGTTATGGTTTTCTGAAATTCCTTTTGTGAGAATCGTAGTTGTCATGTCTTCATGACAACTTTGCCCATTATGTAAATATACTTATTTTTTAAAACTAATTTTACAAAATGGCCCAGATGATACAAATATGTACATTTGCTTTCATGTCTTCTTGGCACAGCACAATATTGGTCATTTATTTTTTATTCTGCTTGCTATAAAATATGAGTATTTCAAAATCATTTTGCAACAATAATTGATTGGCAAGTGGACTCTGATCGGTAGAGCCATCGGCAAAGAGAATGCACTAGTCATGGCTTCAGTCAGTGCAAAGTCTTTGTTCATTATATTTGCAAAAATTTTACCCAGAGCAGGTCAATGCAATTATATTTACAGTAGGACAGGCGGGATGGCACAGTAGCATAGTGGTTAGCACTGCTGCTTCACGCTGCCATGGATTTGGGTTCAATTGTCAGCTTAGGTCACTGTCTGTGTGGAGTTTGCACATTCTTCTTATGTCTGTGTGAGTTTCCTTCCAATTTGACCATACTAAATTCTCTCTCTCAGTGTACCTGAACAAGATTTTCACAATAACTTCATTGCAGTATTAACATAAGCTTATTTGTGACTATAAATAATAAATAATGGATGGAAGTTACATGGGGAAGGCTTTCCATGATTAGCTATGATTCATAGCAGAGGACTTTCAAACTATCAGACATTCCAAGGAAAATCATAGAATCCCTGAGTGGAAGAGGCCATTTGGTCCATCAAATCTGTACTAATTCTACAATAGAACATCTTATCTAGGCTCACCCTAACCCTACTAAATCTTTGATCGACAAAGTTTTAAAGTTTATTTATTAGTGTCTCAAGTCGGCTTACATTAATACTGCAATGAAGTTATTATGAAAATACCCTAGTCGCCACATTCCGGTGCCTGTTCAGATTCACTGAGGAAGAATTTAGCATGGCCAACATTCTGGGACACTAAGGGGCAATTTAGCATAGCCAATTCCCTTAAATTGCACATCTTTCAACAGTGAGAAGAACCCAGAGAACCCAGAGGAAACCCAGGCAGACACACAGAGAACATGCAAATTTCACACAGTCACCTAAGGTTGGAATCATACCCAGGTCACCGGCACATTGAGGCAGCAATGCTAACCACCGTGCCACCATGCTGAAAATGCTTCAACTCTTTCATTTCTGAGGCAGAATTCCAGCCCAGAGTAATATATATACCCCAGTCAACTATGAACAATGGCATCTGTTTGTGACTCCTAATATCCAATGTGATGTTAATGGCCTGACCATTAGCTGCTACCAAAAACAATTGGCTTCAACCAGGGAGGTCTCATTCGTTAACCCAAAATCATACTATCGCAAAAGCAAGACTTGAGCTGTCTGAATTCCTTTAATTAAAAACCTATTGAAATATATCATCAGCTACTGTTTGACCCCTGAAGAGAACTCAGCATGTGCTTTCTATCAACTTAACATCGAACAAATAGCAGGTGAAATTGTTTAGCCCTCATGGAAGGGAAGAGAAGGGAATGGTTTAGTTTGGAGGGTCATTGCTTTTTTCATAATTGGTCGGCGCAACATCGAAGGCCGAAGGCCCTGTTCTGTGCTGTAATGTTCTATGTTCATCTACACTGTGAACTACTGGAACATTGGAGCTTGTACTTCCCAGCTTAAATCAACTCCATGTGCTTTTTCCCCTCATGCGAGACTCACTTCTGGAAAGTCAGATCACCCTGCAACAGTTAACCAATCTATCCTCAAAAGAAATACTCCAGTTAACTTTTGATTTTGGACTTAAGTAAAACTGTAACTTGTATTTTTTTGTGATCTGGTCCTGTACCTTTTTTTTCCCTTTGCCCTGTTTTATTGCATGAGTGAAATAAAGCGGCAGGCATTATGAATTCCCTTCCCATGTTTCATATGTGAAATAAACTAACTCTTTTATTTTATCATCTTAAAATTCAAATTTAGGGTTGGGGAAAACACACCACCACTTATAAAAGAGGGAAATCCAAAATCAAAAACAACTTTTATTTAGAATTGGGTAATGAGAAGAGAAATTGTGGCTGTTTAAATGAATCTCCCTCCTGTCCATAAAATCAGCATCTCAATGTTGAAAGTGATTTTGCAGCACGTTCACTCCACTTCTTTCTGTTCCCGTAGAATACCCACGTTGCCAAAGGAAGCCAAGTGGCCCACTGAATCTTGCTCGAAAGAGCATCTTACCCAGTCCCACCATAAATCCCCTGCCCTGTAACTCCATGCATTTACCATGACTAAACCACTTGACCTCATGGGCAATTTATTTAGCACAGCCAAAACACCTAACCTGCACAACCGCGGAGTGTGAGAGGAAACTGAAGCACCAGGAGGGAACCCACGCAGACGCAGGGAGAACATGCAAACTCCACACAGACAATCACCCAAAGATGGAATTGACCCTGGATCACTGGTGCTAACCACTGTACAACTGTGTTGCGCATAAATGTTAAATGAGCTAAATAAACTGCTAAATGAGTTCTGTAAAAAAATTGATTTCCCCCCTCCCCGCCTTATTTACCTAAGTCTTGCCAGAATTAAGAGAAGAGAAGAAGACATATTGTGCTGGATTTAATGGAGGAAACAGGGCTCTTTCCCATCAGTTAGAGAGCTGGTAGGATATCCCCAATTGGCCTTCCCTAAAAGACGTGAGGGGATATCCCACCAGCTACTCTGGCACTTAACTGGACAGTGGAGGCCCTACCTTTGGATCAAGGATTTCCGGGAGGAAGTCCTGCCTGCAAAGGACTGCGGAACAATCGAGCAGCAACACAACCAGGGAGGCAACTAGTACAATACCCCTGAAGCCACATAAAAATGGTGGTGGGAAGATAATCACAGGGTGAGGCTATGGGAAACAAGGTCAGTGGTAAGGATAGAAGGTTAATTCTCAGCAGGCCTCCGGGCAGCCTCCCCTCACCCATCCCCTTCTTCATGCAGGATTCTTTGATCAGATACTGAGTGTCTCTAAATGAGGGACTCCCAACGTTGTTCCCACAAGCAATCCTGCACAGATTTGTTTCTCATGCTCCCAGCATGGTAAGCCGCTGCCCATCCCTGGGTTATTATCAGCACAGGTGAGATGAGTCCATGAAGTGGCCTTTTATTACCCATTTAAGAGCCCCATTTGGCAAAGGTCTGGAAGGCTTTTCACTGGCCTTCTGGCCATGCACATAATCATTGTGGAGGGAGGAAGACAACAGGGTCCCCACTCGTTACCCTCCAGCCTGATTAAATGACTCCTGTTGCCAAATTCCCCAAAGAGATGGAATTAAATTCTGCCTGTATATTTCACACTGGGTGAACTAAATTCATCGTCCTATTCTTTATAAATTGGTTAACAATTTTGTTAGTCAATAACAGAGGGAATTGCCAATTATACAAATGTTAAGAATGGTGCAATAAGTGCACATAGTGGCAGATCAAATCAACATATAATTTCACACATTTTATATTATAAAAGTTACTTATTTTGAGTTGTTCTTTTATCCTCCTCTTGTTATCTTGTTGGGTCAGATAAGGCCATATCTAAATGATTGTCACTTAGAATTATATAGTCAAGTCCCAATGAAGGTAGAAGTGAGTCCCTGGTAATGAAACTTATGGATCAAGACATCTATAAAGTGCAGAGAAAAATTAGCAATCGTTGATCAGATTTGGTTATTAAAACTCTTTAATCATTCAGCAAACTATAAAAACTTGTAAGTCAGATGTTTTGCATTAAATGGAGAGATACCTGGTGCAGTTAGGCCTTTGTACATTAACAAAACAGAATCACTGTGGAGCATCTATTTGTGAGTTAGGATACGGCAGTGAAATATTATCGATGCTCCAGACATTGTTCATCATTGAAAATTTACCAAGTCCTTCTATTAGGACTGACGGGCACTCATTTTAGCTAAAAAATGTGATGAATTTTCGATTTTGCACTCAAAAGACAAACAAAACCTCCATGTTTTGAGCCTGTACAGTCTGTGCCATACTTGCTGATTATAAACAACATTCTTAATCTTTGTCTGCAATGTTAATAATCTTGCCACAAAATTGAATGGGAAGTGTTCTGATAAATTGAAATTCAATGTTCAGATCGTAGATACAGTACAGTATGGTGAATATTCTCAAATGTAAAGTAAATATGGTAATTGTTACAAAACAGATTCTCTCAGACTGTTAGACATATGAGTTATAAGATACAGGTAGAGAAGTTATTAATGCCTTAAAATATTTGACATTATGTTGTTCCAAGTACTTCTTTCCTAAAAGTTCTACATTGATTTTGCAGTATAATTACTGGTTGCTGATGCAACAGTTTATAGGTAATTCTTACTGGTAATTGTGCTGCTGCTGATGTCAACACTGAGACTCGCAACTATTGAAAGCTCTGCAGGCAGCTGAAGTGTGCGTCTGAATCTCATCATAAATGCAAACAGAAATACACAAGAAAGTGTGTTTTTTTGCAGAGTAAGCAGAGATAGATTGTGAAAGGATGATAGTCTTCAATGTATTTTGTGCGCATAACATATGACAAGCTAAGCAGATTAGAGAATTAAATACATGGTATAGGAAGAAGGGATTTCAATCATGGATCACTGACAGCAATACTGGTGAAAGAGGAAGCTGCTAAATTGGCAAGGACTCTGCTCAAATGTCACTGGAATTAATGTCTTGGTGAATTGTATAACTAGGATTATGAATATAAACTAAAATCGAGTAGGGAAGAGTCAGGTAAAGTGGATGCATACATCTAAAGAGAATAGTCAAAACACTAGTAGCATTTCAGATAAAAACAAGTAGAGTGGGACAGGAAATGACAAAAGAATAATTCATCAGTGAATCAGGTTTACGCAAAGAATAACAGTAAAATAAAATTGAAAGTCGTTATTTGAATCTGAGAAGCATTCTTAAAAAGACATGTGAACTACAGGCATAAAAAGAACTGAAAAGTTTAGGTGTAATCATCATTGGAGACATGCGGCAGAATTTCCAGCCAGGAACAAAAACAGAAGAACAGAAGCCAGCAAGCACTGAAAATAATGCTGCCAATAAGCATGCCAGTTTCCAATCATCATTCTGCCATTGACAAATTTCATCAAGACAGGGGAAGGTCAGCACAGGAAGTTTGCCCAATTCAGCAGCAGGCCAGCTTTGCTCATTGTTTGCTTGTAGAGAGTCAGTTTCAGATTTTGGTGGAGGTGCATGTCAAGTCTGGGAGAGATCAGGTAAGAAAGCCAGGAACACAGTGGGGAGCCAGTTATGGCTGTCCCTGAAATTAGATGGGCTCATAAAAGTTAGGACAACTGCGAGGGTACTCAGCCATTGGCACACAAGTGTCACAGATTGCCGAGACAGTGGTCACTACATGATCAGACCATATAGGAGCTCATCATCTTCTGGGCATTGAAAAGGTATAATAGGAAGGGCTGATAGACACAGGCTTTTCTGGCAACTGCCATGATTCCCACACTCACTGGCTGTCCAGATGCTGCAGCTTTTCATTTCACCCACCAAAATTATGTGGTTGAATTCTAGCAGACACAGGATACCCCTGAAGTGATGGCTGCTCAACCCTTTACGTGACAGCGTGATGGAGCCACAGATCTGCTACTATTAAAGTCATCTGCACCTAAGGACTACCATCTAACTGACCATCAGACTTTTGGAGATGTTATCCTGATGTTTAGATGGGTTAGCTGGACCCCTGCAGTACATTCCTACGAGGGTCTTGTATACTGTGATGACCTGCTGCACTCTGTGCAACATAGCCCTTAAGTCTTTGAGAGCAAAAGTCTCTGAGAGTGTCTTTGGCAGGGGGGAGGGGTGGTGGGAGGCCATCTCAGGTGTAATGAGTCTTTTTCTTCCCCAAGAACATTAGAGAGGTATAAGGAGAATTAAGGATCCATGGCAACAGCCAGGAAAGTAAGTGCATACATTCATGAAGCCCTTGTTGTGCTGGCATCTACTGCAATGACCAACAACTTGTAGATATAAGAAACAGCATATACCAACTGTCCCATTTTCTTTTTAATATTCCTTCATGGGATGTGGGCTTCACTGGCTGGGGCCAGAATTTATTGTCATTCCTGGGACCATTTAAGAGTCAAGCACATTGCTGTGGGTATGGAGTAGCCATGATGTGGAGTGCCGGCATTGGACTGGGTAAACACAGTAAGAAGTCTTACAACACCAGGTTAAAACCCAACAAGTTTATTTGGTAGCATAAGTCACTAGCTTTTGGAGCGCTCGCTGCTCCTTTGTCAGGTGAGTGGGATTTCAGTTCACAAACAGGGCATACAAACACAATTTACAAAATAATAGTTGGAATGCAAGTCTTTACAGATAATCAAGTCTTAGAAGTACATACAATGTGGGTGGAGAGAGGGTTGAGCACAGATTAAAGAGATGTTTACTATCTCCAGACAGGACAGTCAGTGAGATTTTGCAAGCCCAGGCAAGTTATGGGGGTTACAGATAGTGTGACATGAACCCAAGATCCCGGTTGATGCCGTTCTCAAGTGTGCAGAACTTGGCTATCAGTCTCTGCTTCGCGACTCTGCGCTGTTGTGTGTAGTATTAATGAGGCGCTGTCATGAGTCGAGAATATCAGGCCTTCACAACACACGACAGTGCAGAATCACTGAGCAGAGACTGGTAGCCATGTGTCCACACACATGAAGACAGCCTCAACTGGGATCTTGGGTTCATGTCACACTATCTGTAACCTCCAAGATTTGCCTGGGCTTGCAAAATCTCATCTCTTTAAATCTCAGCACTCACATTGTCTGTACCTTTAAGACTTGATTACCTGTAAAAACTCACATTCCAACCATTATTTTGTAAATTGAGTTTGGGTCTTTACATGCCCTGCTTGTGAACTGAAATCCCATTCACCTGACAAAAAAGTGAGACTTCTTATGCCAGACCAAGCAAGGACAACAGATTTCTTTTCCTAAAGGACACTGATGAACTAGCTAGCTTTTTACAAGTGACAATAGTTTTATGGTCATCATTAGACTTTTGATTCCAGATTTTTAATGAATTGAAATCTCACCATCTGCCATGTTGGGGTTCAAACCCAGGCCCCCAGAGTATTTGTTACCTTAGGTCTCTAGTTTATAGTCCAGCAACAATGCCACTATGCCAGCATCTTCCATGCCAGAGTTTGAATACCCAGAAGATTGTCATGGCAGTCTGGTTAGGACTTACCTTGTCAGAGAAAATAAAGTAATTAAACATCTTCTGGCACTGATCTCAGTCTACTTCACAATACTTAGTCTGCTAACATTTTAGGCAATCTTGATCAATGCCTGCTTGCTTTCAGAGTGTAGCCTTCTCCTGCCATCCTCCAGAAAGAGAATCTAGTTCCTGTGCTTTATTGCCTCATGGAGGACTTTAAAGTCAACATCTTGCATCATCATTGCTTCAATTCATACAGTAAAACAATAGTAATTAATGGTTGCTTTGACCTGTTTAAAAGGGACCTACATTCTCTCAATTCCACCTTTGTTCTCGCCCCACCACCACAAATGGACCGCTCAACCAAAATTCTAGCCAATTTTTTGTGAAAAGCTGAGATTATAATTGTGGGGTGGGATGGAATCCCTAGAAATTGTCCCAATATTGGTTTCCTGATTTAGTGGGATTGAGGATTACAGATAGGGAATGGTAGGTAGGGATATGTTCAGCCCAACTTGTGGGCCGAAGAGCCTGTTTGTTCTGTAGTGTACTCCTGATGGTAAAGGATGACTTAAGGACAGTAATAGGAAAGAATCTTTGCTCAGAAGATGAGGAAGTAGAATCAGAATGAGTTGAGATTAGGAATAACAGAGGTCAGAAAACATTGGTGGGAGTAGTGTATAGGTTCCCAACATTAGTTATACTGTTGGACAAAGCATTAAGCGAGAATTAAAACTTGTAATAAAGGCAATGTTAAAAAAAAACTTGGGGACTTTAATTCTAATAGATTGGACAAATTAATTCGGCAAAAGTTGTCTATTAGATGAGCCGATAGAATGCTTTGGTAACAGTCTTCTGGCACAATACACTGAGAAACCAACTGGAGATGAAACTATTTCACATTGAGTATTGTGCACTGATAGAAGCTTAATTAGTAATCTCCGGATCCTCTGGAATCTAATTCAATTTCATATTAAGTTTGTGAGTAACATATTTTAGTCTGATACAAAAATCTTAAAAACATACAAAGTAAGTCAATTACATAGATATGTGGGGAGAGTTGGTTAAGGTTGATTGAATAAATAGATTAAAAGGTATGGCAGTAAATAAACAGTGGGAAAATTTAAAAAGGCAATTCAAAATGTTTCACAAAAATATTAATTATCAATTATTTAAATATTAACTATTAAAAGTCTCAGCAAGAAAAATCCATCTGTGATTTACTAGGGAAGTTAAGAATATATTAGATTAAAAGAGGCTCACAATATTGCAAATAATAGGAGTAAGCCTCAGCACTGAGGAGGTTTAAGAACAAGCAAATTAATAAAAAGGGGGAAAACAGAATGAAAGGAAACTAGCAAGGAATATAAAATATATAAAACAAACTTTTACAGCTATATAAAAAGGAGAGTAGCAAGAATAATTGTTGGTCCTGTAGGGGCAGTGACAGGAGAAATAATCTACTCAATGCGTAGGTGGGGAAGGAACTGAGGAAAGAAAGACTCCTAGTTCACTTCCTTATAAATACAGTGTTAAAACTATATTTGCTACATAAACAGCAAAAATACATATTTTCTGCTGAAATGACTCTCTATGGATAGGTAATAGAAACTGGCACAAGCTTTGTTTCACAAATATTCCAATGAATAATCAGGAGATTAATAACTGGAGTGCAAGTATTAGAAATTCCACTTTTTGTCTTACATTTAGAATCACTAACATTTAAGGTTACTGAGGATATGTTTATCAATAATATTGCTTTCTAACAGACTCTTCCTCTTCTAATTAATATTTGGTTGATTGATTACTAATAATTATTTTCACATTTCCTTTGTACTTTTTCATACAACAAGCTGACTTCGTTATTATGCTGACTAATTGGTCTGAGATATAAACCTTGGTTCAACTTTGAATTTTTCATATTAAACAGATCTCTACTCATGAATATTTGAAAAGTAGCAAGTATATTAGGAGATTTGTAGAGGACATATACAGACTGGTGAAATAGGTAATGGTAAAGTCACCATAGTCCCATATGTCCATAGGCTGTTTGCCCTTTTAAGGGGGAGAGCTGATTGATGGTGATTTCACCTGAGGATTACCACATCACAGACAAGAGGGCAAGATTGAATAACCTCAGCCAGTACAGGAATTGAATCTGTGCTGTTGGAGTCACTCTGCATCACAAAGCAGCCACCCAGCCAACTCAGCTAACCAATGGTGGAATGGGTAGATACATGTTCGAAGAAATTTAATACCTGTTCTGGATATGTGATTATTGTGGGTTTGAGTTTCTGAGTTTGTAACAGTTCAAAACACTACTCAGCACTTCCAAGGACTTTGCAATAACATAAGTTTTCAAAATTTCCTTACCTGCAAGTTAAGTCCCTGATCTTCAAATAATAGCAGTATGAGACCCCTCTTGCAGACAAACTTATTTTTGGTAAGTGAAACGTGAATTCATCCAATGGACATGGATGATCCAAATTTAGAAAATGAGCATCATATCAGCCAACAAGGCTGTGTGATGTATTGAAGGGTCAGATCATTTGCTTCCAGTGCACACAGGGTTCCCCATTTGAGTATTCTTCTCAACTCTGTGGGAAATAGTTGTGAGGGAGTAGCACCATCTCCAGTTGTGCCACAGATGTGAATTTCATCCTCATAAAACTACACTGGTGCAGTTAATAGCATATTCTATAATCTGGTTGCCAATTTGAACCTGTATCTGGGGTCACCACCGCAGATGTCAAAACAACTTTCTTGAAGATCAATCCACGAAAAACAACTGATTTGGATGGGGTACCTAGATGTGCACTCAGATCCTGCGCGGATAGTTGGTGGAGATATTCACAGACATCTTCAACTTCTCTTTATAACAATCTGAGTTCCCTATCTGCTTCAAGAAGATGACCATCATCCCAGTACATAAGAAAAACCAAGCATCGTACCTTAATGATTATTGGCCAATGGCTCTGACATTTATCATTAAGTGCTTCAGAAGTTAGTCATAGCACTAATTAATTCCAGCTTCCCAGACGATCTGGGCCCTCTGCAGTTTGCCTACAACTGCACCAATAACATGCAACCATGTTATTGCACCGCAGACCCATTTCCCTGGCTCTGCACTCAATCCTGGAACACCTAGACAACAAGGACACCTATGTCAAACTCCTATTTATTGACTACAGCTCAGCTTTCAACCCTCCTTGGAACTCATCTCCAAACTCCATGGCTTGCATCTTGGCACCTCCCTCTGCAACTGGATCCTGAACTTCCTAACTCTCAGACCGCAATCAGTAAGGATAAGAAACAACACCTCCTCCACGATCATCCTCATCACTGGTGCCTCACAAGGTTGTCTTCTCAGCCCTCTACTATACTCTTTATACACCTATGACTGTGTGGCTAAATTTTCAAGTTTTCTGACAGCACCACCATACTGGGTCGGATCTCAAACAATGACAGGACTCAGTATAGAAATGAGGTAGGGAATCAGATGAACTGGTGCGGCAACAATAATCTCTCCCTCAATGTCAACAAAAAGGAGATTGTCAGCGACTTCAGGAAGCATAAAGGAGAACATGCTCCTGTCTACATCAATGGGGACAAAGTAGAAAGGGTCAAGAGCTTCAGATTTTTAGGTGTACAGATCACCAACAACCTGTCCTGGTCCCCCCATGCCGACACTATAGTTAAGAAAGCCCATCAATACATCTACTTTCTCAGAAGATTAAGGAAATTTGGCATGTCAATTATGACTCTCACCAATTTTTACAGATGCACCACAGAAAGCATTCTTTCTGGTTGTATCTCAGCTTGGAATGGCTTCTGTTCTGCCCAAGGCCACAATGAACTGCAAAAGATCGTGAATGTAGCCAATCCATCACGCAAACCAGTCTTCCATCTATTGAGTTTGTCTACACTTCCTGCTGCCTTAGCAAAGCAGCCAGCATAATTAAGGATCCCATGCACCTCTGGCATTCTCTCTTCCACCTTCTTCCTTCAGGAAAAAAAATACATGTAACATACATTCTGCACTCTCTCGTTTCTTTCTCTATGAACGTTACATTTTGTCTCTATAGCAGGCAAGAAACAATATTTCACTGTATATTGATACATCTGACAATAATAAATCAAATATACCAAAACAGGATTGTGTCCCAGGATGGTGGGACTTCAACATCACTGGCAAAATTAAGCCCAAGGTATTTTCCAAGTCATGGAAAGAGATTGTGATTGTGCAAAAGTTTAATTCTTAAGTATTTTTGAAAAAAGAGAATGTTGAAGCTTTTCATCTTGCAATCATCACCTTCAATCTGGTTTCCAATAGCTTCTCTTCTTTGGATTGGCTGTCATCCCAGTCATGGCCAATGCTCAAACCTGGTGCTGCTGAGCTGGCAACGTTATATAGCACCTAAAATCTATTCCTTAGTCAATTAATGATCACCAAACATTAAATGTCTGCAGGGCAGCCAGCATCCCCACTGACCTTTCAGGCATGAAGGATGAAAACCCTGCCATTCGAAATATCCTGCCCAATAGCCTTGCTGATCCTGAAACCACAAATTCGTGCCCAAGATCAATGGCACTCCCCATGCTTTCCCTTCACCTGCTCCGATTCCCATAGTGGGCAGGCCAGTAATTTCCTGGGCTTCTGGCGTAAGTGTTTTTAAACACATCTGTCTATTAATTACAGGAACTATTTTTGGAGAGAATCATTTAGAAATATTATTGAGCACAACATTTACAATCAATTGTTACTTATCATGTAGCTAAAGCTAACATAATTAACTGATTTCAATTTAGTTTCCTTCCACTGTTAAAATTAGTAGATAATATTGACAGTTTTTTGACTTTAATAGAACTTCACAGAAATGTACATGAATAATGGAAATTGAGACAAAGAAATGATGAAGGGTGAAAGTTTGGTCAAAGGACTTGGTTTTAGGAACAGTCTTAAAAGAGGAGAAGAAAGGGTTTTGGAGGGAGTTATAGAGTTGGAGTCTAGGCAGCAAAGGTACAACTATTAACACTGTGGGAAAGGGAGGGTAGGATGTTTGTACAAGATTCAAGAGTTTGAGGAACAGATAGTTTAGGGTTTTGCTATCCAGGATAATCTCAGAACAGTGAGTAATTTTAGCAGAACTGAATGAGGCCCGATAAGAGTAGGAGGACAGTGAATTCAGAAGAAAGAAAGCGAAGAGAGCTGAGATGAATATTGAAAAGATGAGTAGTCAGTCAATGCAAAGGTTTAGAGAGATGTGGAAGAGTAAATTTCAGGGAAAAATATTATTCTTAATTATACTGTTGATATTATGCTTCACTTTAACAACTTTCAACAATATCATGCTTCACCACAACAAAATAAATACAACATTCAAAGGAAATGAATGTAAAAAGGTAATCAGAAGATGGGGAAATGCATAATAAATTGAACAGAATCTGAGAGATACATATAGATCAATATTCCCATTATAACATCAAAACTGCAAAATTGGGAAATGCAGCTCCATAAAGATTTGAACCCAAAGAGTCAGTAACTTCCTCTTTTAGATGCTGACTGACCAGTTATGTATATCCAGCATTTTCTGCTGTCATTTCAGTTTTCAACACCCACTTTATTCTATCATGAAAAACAACATATACATGTTCAATGTAATTACAAGTTAACTTCATTGAAAGCGCATCTCATGCTGAGATTTCAAGAATATCAAATGCCAGTTTGACCTTCACCACTTTAAAAATCCAGTTTCAATTGGCAGCAAACTTCAGGCTTGGAATCTCATTCTATGTAGAAATGAAATACCCTTGGGCTACATCATCATTTTAAAAATGTATGATGTTAAATAGATCAGCTTGAATATTACAATGCCAGTGCAGATAAATATTCTGTCTGGAACATATGATTATGAAATCACCAGTTTGAAAATCATTACTGTTCCAATTGATAGCTTTATTGCAATTAAATCTTTACAGAATGAAGCATTTCTAGTTGCTTTACATTTATAAAAGTTTTTGAACATTCAGCTAACATTTTGAAAATTAGACACAGCTAGAAAAACAGAAAATTAGACACAGCTAGAAAAACATTAGATCATTATCATTATGATACTGATGTCTGCTTGGACTATTGGTGTCTTAAATTCCCAAAGTAACAGTATATTTAAGAGCACAATGCATGATTAGATCAACAAACTTTCTATAAAAGCAGGGACACATTAAGTTGAATATGATTACTCCAAAAATATTAGAACAAAAAGGATATAAACATTTTGCAACATTATGGTACTATTGACCTGTGAATTAGTTTCATTTTGCTACAATAAGTAACTTTGGTACATGTATTATTATACATGATTATCATGTAAAACACTCATACAATCAGTTATATTTCTCAAATGACTCAAAGAATTTAATCTAAGTTATTTTCAAAATCAACTCAGTTAAAATGTAGACAAACCCTGGAGCCATTCTACCTTAACAAAGGGTCATTTTCTGGTTTGCAACGAGATGACTGGAGTCCATAGGGCATCAGCTCAACGAATGCTGTACTGAGGTCTCAACTCTTTACAACATAGAGATTATTTGGATGAAGGGACCAATGGTATGTTTGCTAAATTTGCTGATGACACAAAGATAGGTAGAAAAGTAAGTTATGAAGTCATAAAGAGATTACAAAAGGATGCAGAAAGGATAGCTAAGAGGGCAAAGATCTGGTAAATGAAGTATGATGTAGGAAAATGTGAAGTTAGTCCGTTTTGACAAGTCGAATAGTAAAGAAGCTTATTAGCTAATAGTGAGAGATTGTAGAGCTATGGGATGCAGAGCAAACTGTATGTCTTACTGCATAAATTGCAAAGCGTTAATATGCAAGTCCAGCAAATAGTTAAGAAAGCTAATAAAATGTTCTTGTTTATTGCAAGGAGAATTGAATACAAGAGTAGGGAATTCAGAGGTGAGCATGCAGTTCATCATGGGCCAATGCTTCCTCGCAGGGGAGAGAAGGCACTTGGAAATTCTGAGGGTGGTGGGACGGCGGAGGAGGGAGGAGTGGAACCAGGCATTATTTTTAGGCATGGGGGTTCAACCAGAAGAGATTCAAGAGGGGGTTGTGATTAGGGTGCTCTGTGGTCAGGATAGGTTACAACCAAGCATTGTGGCTCAGGGTTTGGGAGGATGCAATCAGCAAGGCATGACAAGTGGAATGGGCTGGGGTGGATAAGGAAGGTTTGAGGAGGGGGGCTGAGCTGAAGTGAGGGTGGGCAGGGTGGAGAGTGGTAGGGGAAGACTAAAGGGGAAGAAAGCCATGTTTAAAACATCCCAAGGCTTCAGTTGCTGCACTTCTGTCTTGTGAAAGATCACGACATTGGGAAGGAAAGCCTGGTAATAGTGTGGCAGACAAATATCCAGGTTGACTAAGATGGAGGTTGAGAAGGGGGGGGAGATGCCTCTCAGTTAATAATTGTGCAAGCCCACTCTAATAGAGTGGAAAGACAGCAATGAAAAAAACCTTAGCATATTAGTTCATTCATTTTTGAGTTATTAACATTCTTTCAGTCTGTCAGGTAAGTCAATTATGCCCACTAACTGATGTTTTTTAGAATGAGCAGCAGCTACAAGGTTGGTTTCTTGGGATCAAAGGGTACCTCCTGAGGTCATGGCTAATGAAGCAAGTGCAGAAACCACAGACTGAGGTCAAATATAACAAGGTTCATGCTGCTACTAGCACTTTGGTGGAGTAGGCCATTGGTATGGTAAAAATGGAGTTCTGGCATCTGGACCAGTCTGGTGGAGCTCTGCAATATAGCCTACAAAGGGTGTCACACATTGTTGTCATCTGCTGCCCCTTTCATAACCTGGCTCTTCAATGGAACTGCCTGAGGAGGTGGAGCTAGCACCCATCTCAGATGAAAGAGATGTTAAAGTTGACAACAAAGAGGAGGCACTGGAGGGAGAGGAGGTAAGCCATCAGGCAGTGGAGATGGCCAGAAGGGGCAGAAAAGTTTGGGATGCACATATAGACATCCAATTCATGGATGATGATAATTAAGGCCAATAATCAGATCCTGAGGTGCACTGCTCTCCCATCTGACTGCTAGCAGTGCATGCTCTCTCTGATAAGACTTGAGTCATGGGAGGGAGTAGTTGCCCATAATCTCTACATTATAGGAGGATAATGTAAGATGTGCAGTAGCGGCAGTGTTCTTCAAAAAGCGACTGTGAATGTCTGACTCTGGTTGAAGGCAGCTTGCTTACTCTCAGTGATCAGAGTCATACGAGGCAATGTCATGTGAAAAGTTCCATCTCTCCTGATTCAGACCCTCCCTTAGATAGGTGTGCCCCTGAGGTTCAGTGTCACTGGAAGCAGATGCATACTTATCATAAATGGCTAGCTGTTGGGTTCCATGTGCAGAGGCTGAGTTCAGTGATGGTGGCCTTGAACATTGTGGGGGGATGTTCTCATTACCCCCATCAGTTGTGTCACAAACTGACACAAGGAGAAACTGACACAATTGATGCATTGACACTGGGAGGACACTAACAAATGTGCTTTCAGCCTTGCAGAGAGTGGATGGAGAAGACTCTAGAGTGAGCCTTCTGTGGAATATGTCTCAGCAGTACTATCGGAAAAAATCTTATGCAACCAGGACGCATAGAGAGATCACAATAAGTGAGATTTATTTCATTTACAAAAGTGGCTGTTACTTAGAACATAATCAATATCTACAAATGTACTATCTACTTCTGAGTATGCTCCAGCTTCTCCTTCTCCTTATGGGTGCTCGAGCATCCATAAAATAGATTGCCTTGGTAGTTCCATCAACTGAAGTACAACCAAATGCAGAGACATATCATCTGACTGGGCCTCAGCAATTTTCTGGCTACCAGCAGAGCTCTGAGCATTGGTTCTCTTGGATGTCCCTGTTATTGCCTGCTGTGGATCAAACAGAGCAAGCTGTTCTTCAGTTTTTGACTCTGAGGCCTCCCTAGTATCAAATCTCACTGAGGTATGTGTCTCTGTGCTGGTGGAGAGTGTGGGTGAAAGCTGTGGCACTTCTTGATCTCCACATGAAAGAACCTATCCATGCTAGAATCTGAGATGGACTCCACCTCAGCCTGCCTGATGGAAGCTTCATGTTCCTCTATTATTGTGCCTTCAAGAGAAGGAAGATGTCATTTGTGCTTGGCAGGAGCACAAAAAGCAACACTCACATTAGCTTGGTGTGATGGATGATGATGTTCTGGGTTCTCATTTGTTTTTTTTTGACACCCATCTCACCTTTTGTGCAAGATAAGTCATCTTCTTCCCTGGCCAATTGAAGGGCTCTCTCTTTGAATGCCAAACCACATTTTGCCAAAAAAACAGAAACATTTCACCCAATCTTTGAATATTTCTAAGACGGAAGTAGATAGATTTTTGATAATTGTAATTGTAATTGTCGGTAGGTCTTAGCATGCAAGACTTCCAGCCATGAAGATCTTGATCCCAGAATAGATCCATCACTGCCCTATAAAGTACCTGCCTGAGAAAGCTTGCTGAATTAAGTATCAAAGAGAGACAATGAGGTGCAGATGAGCAAGATCTCGTCACCTCCCTTACATACCACATATCCCAGGTAAAACTCTTATGAACCTGACCTAGTGTTAAATCTTTCAAAATAAATAAATCCTTCCATCTGCCACACTAACTAAAGCTAAAAAAAGCTTGATGATTGCATAACTGACCATGGGAAAAAAGAAACAGGACAAATTTGACAGATCCTTTCCAATATCTGACTCCTGAGGCTCAGCCTATGTCCAGCTGAGCAAAGTTTTAAGTGTCACTCGACTGCTGTCCTGTCTCCAGCACCTGCTCATATGCAATTTGCTTATCACATGCCATTCAATCTAACCAAGAAACTGGACCACTGAGGTATATGCACTTGCACCAGTGGATGGTGGGAAGGAGTTATATGATATTACATCCTCAGACTGTTCATCCTCCTCCGATGACTCCTTAGGCTCCTCCCTCATCTCTTCTACTGGCATTGCCAATGCTCCTATATGAGGTGAGTTAATGCCAAATCTAGCTGAAATAGGTCTCCAAGTTAGCTAAGTGTGGAACATGACATTTAATGTACTGGTAACATTGATTCAACATGAATGACAGTTAAGTGTCAAATAATGGTGGGATTTCTGATGCTATCACCGTGTCCCTGAGCCACCATTTCTCCATCAGCAATGGCCTCTACTGGTGCCACCCTGCTGTCCAGAACTTTCTTTTCCATTGATGACAGGGTGATTATGCTGAAGTATTGACTCTCCTTGGAGTTGTGGGTTTTTTCCTATTCTAATGAGAAAAGGCAAAGAACTAGTAGTGTGGAAAGTTCACTGATTCACGAGGATGGAGAGCAAATATCTGGGGAAGCTGATAACTATGAAAGGATGCAAGAGGATAATAAGATGAAGGTGAATGTGAGTGTTTCACATTTTGATGGAAGTTTTGAGGAATAGGCTGGAGAAATGGAATATGTATGACAATAAGGTGTCATTGTCAAAGGACCGATGTCTAAAAAAATCATAGAGAGATGAGAGAGTGATGGCTGCTGGCTGAGAGTTGCAGGGCAATCAGCTTCCCAGATGACACAAATTCATTAAATGTTTTTTGGTACTGGATTCAGGTACATGCTTTGGCAATAGACAGCCTCTGCCACTTGCAGCAACAGCTACTTTGTGAAGCTGGCTGGTTTCCCCCTGCCATCCTTAGAGAAGAAGACTTCATGCCCTCACTGCATCAATAATTACCTCCAGAAGCAAGTCTGTAAACTGGGGAGGTAGCTTTCCATGTCTTCTATCCATCCTGCAGGTCTTTGTTCCTTCCATTGGATGGGTAAGCTGATATCATTGCTTCCATTGTGAGTTCTGCTGGAGTCCTTTAAATTGAGACCCTTTGCTGTTTAATTGGGGACCTGATCCCACCTGTCCTCTTGAATTGGTCAGGAATCCTAGAGACTGAGTAATAATCATGTTATTCTGGGAAAGAGTAGCTGTACAGTGCACAAATTAGCTTATCAGGATCCCAATTTGAAAATGGTCATACCATTCCAGCATGGAGTAAATTCACACAATTTGCTCCATGTTTCAGCATCAAGTCATCTCCAGGTTAGATTGTGCATCAAAGTAAAATCAAAGTGAATCAAAGTAAATGATACCTTTAATGTGGAGCAACATTTGTTTTAATTTATTTTTGCAATTTGCCTTCAACTAGAAGGATGGCACAACTTAGGGCGCTCACTTTTGTATTCATCATAAATACTGATAAATTTCAAGAGACTTGGTGAATCAAATTAACAAGCTTAGTTGATTTCCACTTCCCCAACCATTCGAAAACTTCATCTGGCAAGCATCTCAGAACAAATAAAACTCATTGTCATTCTGAATTAGTAACTGACAGTCAGATTTTAACTCAAATTCAATGCAACATTTGTTACTGCAATATTCCAACCTTTACACTAACTAAATGAATATAATTTTTAAAGTTGCATTGTCAACTCAGCCACACAGTTTGAAGATCTTTGTATGTAGCAGGAACTTATATCATTAGTAAAATATTTATTTAAATCATTTGAATAAGAAAATCAAAAGATACAAATGTGCCTTGAGTTTTTCCTTTTAGTCACTGTGGCTGGATTTTGCAAAAGTCTGTCTGTCCTTCATTATTACAGGGGCAAACCAGCTAGAAAGTTATCCAATATGATGCCAATGACACTTTAAAAAAACAGGGAATGTAGAAATGACAGTGCAGTGCAGAATTAGGCTGCATGCAGCTACAAATCCATAATTCCCCACACAGCAACTTCCTGATCTCAATCATATCATTTGAGGACTTCTTCTGTAAGGAAGGGTAGTGAGCCAGTTGGGTATGACCCTGTTACACATTGCATCACAACTAGCGAACTCTATTTTAGACCAAAGAAATAATAAAGAAAAATACAAAATAACTATACCATTGTTTTCCAAACAAAACAATCATTCCTGAATTACCAACAGCAAATTACAATCAAATAGCATATTTCAGGAGTTGATGTGCTTAAAATCTGTATGTTTTGTGACTATCAATATTTGCTACCTATCAATTGATATGTAAGACTAAAATAATCAGTAATTTTTTTTTGGAAAGCAGCTGTCAGTTAAATGCTTGTCTAAACAAATTTTATGGAAGATACACTCAGCTGTACAATTTGTGACGCAAAATGAGAACTTCTGTTGATAAGGAAAGAAATCCAGGTTTGACAGGCATTAGACTGTTGATTAAGAGATGAATAAATATTACTTACCATTACCAAATCCAGTAATCAATTCCTTCAGGTCATTTCCTCCTTACTGCATTTTCAGTTTCAAAGCCTTTGGTTTTCCTTCTTTTGGAAGGAAATGAGAAATGGTTTCACAATATTATAGCTGCTATTTAAGCTTACCTCTTATAATAAAGTTTCCAGGATATAAGTGTTTTAGAGAAGGCAGAGAGAAAGACAAGAGAGGTAGAGGAATTGCAATACTGGTAAGGAAACATATTACAGCTGTACAGAGAGGACACCTTGGAAAAATCATGTAGCGAAGCACTATGGTAAAGCTCAGAAACAGGAAGAGGGCAGTCACTATGATGGAGATGTATTACAGGTCTCCCAACAGCCCCCAGGAAGTTGAAGAATGGATACGTAAGTAGATTTTGGATAGATGTAGAAATAATAGGGTTATTGTAGTGAGATACTTTAATTTTCCTCATATTGACAGAAAATCCCTTAGGGCTAGGGGCCCGGATGGTGAAGAATCTGTTAAGTGTGTCCAGGAAGGTTTTTTGGAACAATATGTAGATGGTCTGATGAGAGATGGAATATACTGGACCTGGTACTAGGGAATGAGTGTGGCCAGATCATCAAAGTTGCAGTGAGAGAACATGTGGCGAACAGTGACCACAATTCTGTAAGTTTTCATATACTCATGGAAAAGGACCCAAGTGTTGTCCTAGAGCTAGGATGCTAAACTGGGGAAAGACTAACTACAGACAGATTAGGCAGGATTTGGAGGCTGTTGTTTGGGAGAGGCTGTTTGAGGATATATCCATGTTCGTGCTAACATTTTTTTAACTATAAAGCTAGTCCCAATTGCCCACATTAGCCCATATCCTCTACATCTATCTTACCCATGTCACTGTCTAAATGCTTTTTAAAAAACAAAATTGTACCTGCCTCTACTACTACCTTTGGCAATTTGTTCCAGTAAGAGATCTGACAACACCAATTTTAAATCCAACCGATTTATTTGATAGTAAACTTGCTAGCTTTCGGCCTTTGTAGCCTCCGTCAGGCGAATGAGGTGTTCTGGTCTGCAATAGCACACATATCAACACAGACAGTTTACAGATTGCTGATTAGAATGCAAATCCTTACAACTAACCTGCTATTCAAGTCTTAAAGTGGCCAACAAAGTGAGTGGAAGAAGCACTGAGCACAGGTTAGAGAGATGTGTATTGTCTCCAGACAGCACAGTAAGTGAGGTTTTTTGCTAACCCAAGCAAGTCATGGGGGTTACAGATAGTGTGACTTGAAGCCAAGATCCCTGTTAAGTCCGTCCTCATGTGTGCGGAACTTGGCTATCAGTCTCTGCTCAGCGGCTCTGCGATATCATGTGTCATGAAGGCCCCCTTGAAGAACGTTTACCCGAAGGTCAGAGGCCGAATGCCCGTGACTGCTGAAGTGTTCGCCCACAGGAAGGGAACTGTTTTGCCTGGTGATTGTCGAGCGATGTTCATTCATCCGCTGTCGTAGTGTCTGCATGGTCTCCCCAATGTACTATGCTTCAGGACATCCCTTCTTGCAACGTATTAGGTAGACAACGTTGGCCAAGTTGCAAGAGTATGTACTGTGTACCTGGTGAATGGTATTCTCACGTTTGATGATGTCATCCATGTTGAGGATTCGGCGTGTCTTGCAGAGGTTGCTGTGACATGGTTGTGTGGTATTGTGGTCGCTGTTCTCCTGAAGATTGGGTAGTTTGCTGCAATTTGTTCCAGACACTTCCCACTCTTTCTGTGAAACAATTGCACCTCTGGATCCTTTTGTATTTTTACCCTCTCACCTTAAACCTATGTCCTTTAGCTTTAGACTCCCCTAACTTTGGGAAAAGATGTTGGTTACCTAGCTGATCTATCCCCTCATTATTTCATCGACCTCTATAAGATCACCCTGAAGTCTCTTACGCTCGAGAGAAAAAGGTCCCAGTCTATCCAGCCTCACCTTATAACTCAAACCATCAAGTCTCAGTAACATTCTAATAAATCTTTCCTGCACTCTTTCTAGTTTAATAATATTCAGGTGACCAGAACTATACACAATACTCCAAGTGTGACCTTAGCAATGTCTTGTACAACTTCAACAAGATGTCCTAACTTCTGTATTCAATGTTCTGACCAATGAAACTAAGCATGCCACCTGCCTTCTTCATCACTCTATCCACCTATGACTCCACTTTCAAGGAGCTATGAACCTTACTCCTAGATCTCTTTCTTCTGTAATTCTTTCTAATATCCTACCATTAACTAAATAAATCCTACCCTGGTTTGATCACCTTGCATTTATCTAAATTAAACTCCATCTGCCATTCTTCAGATCACTGGTCCAATTGATCAAGATCCCATTGCAACCCTGGGTAACAATCTTCGCTCTCCACTATACCACCAATTTTGATGTCATCTGTATACTAACTATGCCTACTCAATTCTCATCCAAATAATTAATATAAATGACAAATAGCAATGGATCCAGTACATGCCTATGGCACACCACTGGTCCCAGCTTCCAGTTTGAAAAACAACTCTCTACGACTACCTTCTGTCTTCTATCATCAAGCCAATTTTGTATCCATTTGGCTACATCACCCTGGATCCTATGAGATTTAACCATATGCAACAATCTACCATATAATACATGTACTTTATTGTTTTTTGTTCTTTGTGATGGCTTTAATATTTTACAGGGCTAAAAAACAGACGCATTAATGTCATGAGCATGAAAAAATTACTTGCCTTCTTAAATTTGCCAGGTATAATAGTACTCATTTCATTTTACAGTCTCTGACCCATATTCTGTTAGCCTTGGCTCCGATGTTACACTTGTGCTTCTATGTCAGGAAAATTTGCTTTCAAGCCCAACTCTTAGAGATTTGAACACATAAACTAAAATTGCTCTTTCAGCACAGTGCTAAGGGAATATTGCATTGTTAGAGGTGATGTCTTATAGATTATATTGATCATATAGTCCAAGGTCATCTAGGAGGGGTATGTAAACCCTCAGAGCAAGTCATCATTACGAGGGAGGAAAGATTAGATGTATTAGGAACAGTTAAGGTAGACAAATCTCCAAAGTCAGATGGATTTATCCCAGATTACTGAGGGAGACAAACAAGAAAATTGCCGAGCCTCTAACGAAAATCTTTGTTTCTATGTTGGCCACAGGTGAGGTTCCAGTGGATTGGGGAATAGCCAAGATTGTCCCGTTATTTAATAGAGAAAACAAGGATAACCCGAGTAATTATAGACCAAATTCTTTCAATGTCTTTTAGATGATTTGTTTAAATAAGGAACTATCTGCCTTTTTAGATCGGCATAAGATCGTTAAACACAATTTGAAGAAGAACAAATGATGCCTGGTAATCTTGTCAACATTTATTCCACAACCAACAATACTAAAATAGATTATGTGGTCACTTATCATTTGTTGTTTGTCGATGTATGTGTGCAGATTGGCAAATAACTACATGTCTAAAGTACTTCATAGGCTATATAGAGTACCTTAGAATGCCCTAGGATACTACATAAATTGCAAGTTCCTTATTTCATGTAATTGGGTTTTATTAACAGTATTCTAAATCTAGAGTGCTTTTTGCTAGATGACTATGAAAAGAATTCGGAAACAATCATTTTTCCCAGCCTCTCTAAGAGGCAAGGTACCTTTTGGTATGTCTCCAAATAGCCATTCTCTATGGGTAAGCTTAGACATTGAGTTTATGCAGACTTTACAATCTGAAAAGAACGAAACACAGCTGAACCTTACCATGTCCTCACCTAATGCTCAGGTACATACAAATACTAGTAAAGATCGCAGGATAATAGAGATAGTAGTATAGTGGTAATGTTTCTGGATTAGTAATCCAGGGGTCAGTACTAATGCTCTGGAGACATGAGTTCAAATCCCACCATGACAGCTGCAAAAATGTGAATTCAATTAACAATAAGGAATAAAATCAGTAATAATGATCATAACCAAATTGTTGTAAAATCCTACTGGGTTACAAATGTCCTTTAAGGGAAGACAGTCTAATCTACATGTGACTTCAGACCTATAGGGATGGGCAATAAATACTGGCCTTGTAAATAACACCCACATCCCAGGAACAAATTTTAGAAATGACCAAGAGGAATAGCAAGCAACTTGATTCTTCTACTCACTAACACAGAGAAGAGGAAATCAATTGTATTTCTCTTTTGATAGGCTTGGTCAAGATCTGTGAGACTCAATACTGCACCAGGCAGTGTCTTTACTTTCTGAGCCACTCAAAGATTGCAACAAAATCGATCAGGTTGATGTAACGACTATGATTTAGTCTACCTATGGATTTTGTGAGTAAAGGGTACCAGACGGTAAAAGAATTGGAGCTATATTGCTATAGAAGGATGGCCACAATGAAATGTATGTACATGTGCGCATATACACAGTGTGAAAATTTTCTTCGAAGATTTTACTCCATTCGTGGTTTCACCGCTGTCATGTAAATATATATGTATGTGTATGTATATGTATATATATATACATAGATATATATAATTTTTAATATTTTTACTGCCTTCTTAAAGTTACAAAGCCAATGCACAAAATGGACCAAGCAAGCTCGAATTCATTCCTTGTTTGCTCCAAAAACCAATTTAAATTGAATCTAATCCATGGTCCCTACAAGAGAGAGACATACGACATCTAATCTGAGAAGAAGACATTGCACTTGATATTGGGTTTGATGTGATGTGATCTTAGCCAAAAGGATAGGTAAGGTTTTTTTTGTATATATTTTTAAATTTTTTTACTCCATCTTTAAAGTTACAAATCCAATGCTCAGGATGGACTGGGCAAATCCAAATCCATGAATCCAATTCATGGTCCAATCAAGAGAGACATACAAGTTCCAAGTTGACAAGATAAGGCATTGACCCCATCTTAAGCTTCACCCGACACTTGATCTTACGAAATAGCTGAAAATATTAAAACCTAGAATATGTACATGCATGGATAAAGCAATATTTCAGGAATAGATTGGATGGAATTGATTAATTTCTATTGTGTAGGGAGAAGTAAAGTTCTTTCACAAAATATGGTGACCATCCTACTTAACTTTTCTTTTGTACAGCTTGCTGAGATTGAAACATGTAGATGAAAGTAATTTAATAACAATCATGAATGATCAGTTAACATATATTTACAAAGGCGAGTCTGATGCAGTGACTGCTATTCAAATTTATTCCAACTGGCAGAGGACAGATAGTTGATGGTATAATCATAATGTTAACACTAGCATGATCAATGGCAACAATTCAATACAGCACTCTCACAATGGCTTTAAATGTAAGGCGATCAACATTTTCCTACAGTTAAAACTTTTCACAGTTCTTGGTTTGGGAATAAAACAGTAAATATGATAAGTCTAATAAAGGTGTTAGGGAGGTGCCTTGACTTATGTTCAACCAAATTTGTAAAAAGACATGTGATCCTATCAGGTTTGTTGTAGACGTTAAAGTAATTAAAGAAAGATTTAAAAAAAACAAGTGTAGATTTCAATGAAGTCTCCAAGCGAAATGAGTACTATCACAGCTAGCCCTACTCTGAACAGATGGTGGCGCCTTCTGAAATACCAAATACATCTCACATAATCTTTTATGTTTTTGAAGAGCTACTGGTAAGATTTTAAAGAATGTCAAGAATAAATGGTATTTCTTCTTTAAAACCATTCTTTCTCATTTTCCAAGCATTGGTCAACTGTATAATACCATAAAGTAAGCATTTTTAGTATCATCTTCACATGAAAACACCTATAACTTAAACAATTAACCTAATGCAGTGTTTACCACATATTTTTGTTCGTCCATTATCATCGATGAGAACCTAATGCAGTGTTTACCACATATTTTTGTTCGTCCATCATCATCGATGAGGACCTCGACACCATTAGTCGTTTTGGGGCTGTATGCGATGTGTCCAAAGATGACTGATCAGGCCAATTCGGGCATGGAATGTCCTGGCACATATTGGACTGACTTGTGTAGGCACTGTAGTTGTCGCGCTGTGGTTCTGGACTTGCGCAACTCGCGCTTAAGTTGTGTTCAGCAATGCACCTTGCTTCGTAAGTTTGACAGCCCTTGTGGATGAGGCAGCATTTCCAGGTGATCATGTCTATATCAAGTGACTTCAGGGGGGCCTTGAGTGTGTCTTTGTAACGTTTCTTCCACTCTCATGCGAGCGTCTTCCAGCAGAGAGTTCCCCAAAAAAGAGCTGCTCATCCGGCATATGGATGACACGACCTATCCACCGGGTCTGTGGTCTCGTCGGCAGAGTGTGGATTGATGGTAGACTTACTATAGAGAGAACTTCGGTGTCTGGTACTTTGTCTTGCCATCTGATGTGTAATATTCTGCGAAGGCAAGTCATTTGGAAATGATTGAGCTGTCTTGCATGCCTTCGATACACAGTCCATGTTTCACAGGCATACAGGAGGGTAGTAAGGACCACGGCGCTGTAAACCTTCTGTTTTGTTGCTGGGATGATTCCTCGACATTTCCATACAGTGGAGTGCAGTCTACTGAATGCAGAACTTGCCTTTGCTGTTCTGCAGTTAACTTCTGTATCAATAGTCACTACTTGGGAGAGAGTGCTGCCAAGATAAGTGAACTGGTCCACTGCCTGTACTTTCTGCCCTTTGATTGTGATTATGTGTTCTGTGTATGGTGCATGAGGAGCGGGCTGGTGCATGACTTCAGTTTTTTTAATGTTGTTGGTGAGTCCGAAGTTGTCACAAGCCATGGAAAATTTGTCCATGCTGAGTTGCATCTCTGGCTCTGAACCAGTTTATAGAGCGCAGTCATCGGCAAAGAGAAGTCTCCTTTACTTTGGTAATAGTTTGAAGTCTCCTCAGGTTGAAGAGGTTCCCATTCATTCTGTACTTGAGGCTGATTTCAGTAACATTGTCCTGGAAGGCGTCATTCAGCATGGCAGTAACATCATGCTGAACAGTGTGGGTGCAAGCACACAGCTCTGTTTGATGTCATTGATGACTGGGAATGCCTCAGAGGATTCTCCGCCATCCAAACTCTGGCCATCATGGAACTGATGTACATTTGAATGAATTGGGGGGGGAGGGCAAACTTTGACATGATCCTCCACAGGTCTTGTCAGCTGACAGTATCGAAGGCTTTCATGAGGTCAACAAAGGTTGTGTAGAGCTCGTGATTCTGCTCCTGACACTTCTCTTAAGTGGGGGCACAGCAAAAATCATGTCAATAGTCCTGTGACCATTGTGGAAGACACATGTTACTTTGGAAGCAGGTCCAGCTCCAGATGAGTGACGAGACAATTTAGCAGGACTCTTGCGAGGGTTTTTCTTGTGATGGAGAGCAGCAAGATCCCTCGGTGGTTGTTGCATACTTGTCGATTGCTCTTCATCTTGTAAAGGTGTACGATGGAAGCATCTTTAAGTTCCTGAAAAATGGATCCTTACTTCCAAAAGACTGGAACAACTCGGTGAGCTTCTCAATAAGTATAGGATCAGCAGCTTTCTGAAGGATCTCTGAAGGTATGGCATCTGCCCTGAGGCTTTGCCACTGGATAGCTGGCTGACAGCTTTCATGACTTTGGCTACTATCGGTGGGTCATCCATGGCTTTGTTGATATCGCCCTGGGGAATCCTGTCTATTGTGTCATCGTTAATAGATGATGGTTGGTTGAGGACGGCTTCAAAGCGTTCAGCCCATCTCTGCAAGATCTGAGCCCTCTCTGTAATGAGAGTTGTACCATCTGTACTCAGGAGGGGGGAGCTCCCAAGAGACTGAGATCCATAGAGAGTGTTAAGGGCTTCATAGAACTGTTTCAAGTCGTTTCTGGGTGTATATCCTTGTATTCCATCTGTCTTAGTGCCCGGTCAGGCATCCTGCATTTTATGCCGTTTATTCTGGACTGTCCTGCGAACATTAGTAAAAGCATTTTTCATCCCTGAAGCATTCACCACATATGTCTAATCATAGAATATAGTTTCCCAGAGGAACTATATTCAGTGTGTAACAAATACATTTTGGAAACATGAAATATATGCTAAACATAACTACAGGGTTATAGAAATCATTGTCCTATCTGGCTCTAATTCCCATGTTGTGATGCTAAGATATGGGCAAACATGTCACTAGTCATTGTTATTTTACTGTCAGACAGCCATTGCTTACTGTAATACTAAACTGGCTCTTATCAAAGCCACAAATTACATCCTATGTGACCATGATAAAAGTAATCTAATCCTTCTCACCCTTCTCAAACATTTTGCAGTTTTTAAACACTTGAAGGCACCTTCTTCAAAACTTTGCCACCATTTCATTATCTATCTAGTTATAGCCATAGAATGATCAACAAAGGTTTCTTTTCAGCTCCTGTACTTGTGAGCTGACAACAGCCAACTCCACTTCAACACTATCTCTCACAACTCCTCCACTGTGAGACTGCTTATTGACATCCAGTACTAGATGAATAGAAATTTTCTCTACATAAACATTGGGAAGAGAAAAGCCAGTGCCTTTGATACATTCCACAAATTCTGTTCCTGAGCTACAAATGCTATCCTGTCCCCTGGTAAATGTCTTATACTCCACCAGACTGTTTGCAATTTTGATGTCATATTTTACCCCAATATGAGCTTCTGACTTTAGGCATGCCATCATTAAGACTACCTATTTCCACTTCTCTCATATCACCCCATTCCAGCCCTGCCTCTGTTCATCCACTGCTAAAACACTCATCCATGTCATTTCATTATTCCAAGGCACTTCAGATCAGACTGCCACAGTCTAATCTCCATAAACATGACATAATCATGGCATTGGTAGCAATAATAGGAAGACAGATTATTACTTTAATGGGTGCAAATTGAGAGAGGTGGATAATCAATGAGATCTTGGAGTCCTTGTGCTTTAGTCGCTGAAAGTAAGCACACAGGTACAGCAGGCAGTAAAGAAAGCAAATGATATATTGTCCTACATAGTGAGAAGACTTGAGTATAGGAAAACAATGTTTTGCTGCAATTGTATAGGGCATTGGTAAGACCACATCTGGAATACTGTGTGCAGTTTTGGTACCCTTATCTGAAGAAGAATGTCCTTGAAGATTTGCCAAGTCTGGCATGTGAGGAGAGACTAATCATTAGGATTATAGTCATTGGCGTTTAGAAGAGTGAGAGGGAATGTCATAGAAAAACTTATATATTTCTAGCAGGATTAGACAGGATAGATTCAGAAAGATTCCCAGTGGTGGAGAATCTAGAACTATGGGTCAGAGTTTGGGGATATGGGGTAAATCTTTTATAAATGAGACAAAGAAAAATGTCTTTATCCAAAGGGTAGTGAATGTGTGGAATTCACTCTCAGAGAAAGTAGCTAAGGCCAAAACACTGTGTGATTGATCTCAAGAATAAATTAGATCTTGCTCTTGGCCTAAAGAGATCAAGGAATATGTGGGGGAGGGATAGGGGATGTCAGGATATTGAATTTGAAGATCAGCCGTGATTAAAATGACTGGCAGAACAGGTTCCAAGGATTAAACGGCCAACTCCTGCTTCTAATTTCCATATTTCTACAATCTAAATCACTGCTGCCCATGTTCTAACTCACACCAAGTTCCATTCATCCATCACCTCTATGCTTCCTGATCTACACTGGCTACTAGCTACTGCTTAAGCAATGTCTCTGTATTAAACTTTGCATTCTTGATTTTAAATCCTCCCATGGTTCCATAAATATCCCCATCCTTAATGATGGAAAAGCCCAGCACATCAGTGCAAAAGATAAGACTGAAGTATTCGCAGCAATCTTCAACCAGGAGTGCCAGTGGATGATCCATCTTAGCCTCCTCCAGTGGTCCCCAGCATCTCAGATGCCAGTTTCCAGCAATTTGATTCACTCCACGTGATATCAAGAAATGATTGAAGGTGCAGGATACTGCAAAAGCAATGGACCCTGATAACTTGTGCTTCAGAACTTGCTGCTTCCCTAGCCAAACTCTTCCAGTACAGTTACAACACTGGCATCTACCCAACAATGTGGAAAATTGTTTAGATACATCCTGTAACAAAAAGCAGGACAAATCCAATCCAGCAAATTACCGCCCAATCATTCTACTCTTGATCATCAATAAAGTGATGGAAGGGGTCATCAACAGTGCTATTAAGCAGCACCTGCTCAGCAATAATGAGCTCAGTGATACCCAGTTTGGGTTTCACCAGGGTCATTGAGCTCCTGACCTCATTACAGCCTTGGTTCAAATATAAACAAAAGTGCTGAATTTCAGAGGTGAGCTGAATGTGACAGCCCTTGACATCAAGACCGCATTCGACTGAGTGTGGCATCAAGGAACCCTAGCAAAATTGGAATCAATGGGTTTCAGGGAGAAAACTCTCTACTGGTTGGAGTCATATCAGGTACATAGGAACATGGTTGTGGTTGTGGGGAGTCAGCCATCTTAGTTCCACGACATCTCTGCAGGATTCCCTCAGAGTAGTGTCCTGAGCCCAACAATCTTCAGCTGCTTTATCAATAACCTTCCCTCCATCATAAGGTAATAAGTGGGGATGTTTGCACAATGATTGCACAATGTTCAGCACCATTTGTGACTCCTCAGATACTGAAGCAGTCCATGTTCAAATGCAACAAGGTCTGGACAATATCCAGGCTTGGGCTTACAAGTGGCAAATAACATTTGTACCACACAAATGCCAGGCAATGACCACCACCAATAAGAGACACTCTAACCACTGCCCCTTGACATTCAATGGTGTAACCATCACTGAATCTCCCAATGTCAACATCCTTGGGGTTACCATTAACCAGAAACTCAACTGGACTCACCATATAAACACAGTGCTACAAGAGCAGATCAGAGGCTAGGAATACTGCAATGAGTAACTCACCTCCTGACTTTCCAGAGCCTATCTACCATCTACAAGCACATGTCAGGAGTGTAATGGAATACTTCCACTTGCCTGTATGGTTGCAGCTCCAACAACACTCAAGAAACTTGATATCATCCAGGACAAAGCAGCCTGCAAACATTCAATCCCTCCACTATCGACACACAATAGAAGCACTGAGTACTACCTTCAAGATATATTGCAGCAATTCACCAAAGGTCCAAACCCATGACTGTTTTCATCTAGAAATGATGTAGAGATGCTGGCGTTGGACTGGGGTAAACTCAGTAAGAGGTCTGGCAACAGCAATTTTAAATCCAACCGATTTATTTGATAGTAAACCTGCTAGCTTTCAGCGTTTGTGCCTTTGTCAGGTGAATGAGGTGTTCTGGTCTCCAAAAGCACGATCTCAACAATATGCACTGTTGATTAATGTATGATCAACTTATCTTTGTACGCCATAGCTCTATGTTCAATCTCCTTTTATTTATTAGTGTCACAAATAGGCTTCCATTAACACTGCAATGAACTTACTGTGAAAATCCTCTTGTTGCCACACTCCAGCACCAGTTGGGTACACTGAGAGAGAATTTAGCATGGCCAATGCATCGAATCAGCAAATCTTTCAGATTGCAGGAGGAAACTGGAGCATCCAGGGGAAACCCATGCAGACACAAGGAAAACATGCAAACTGCACACAGACAATAACCCAAACCAGGAATCAAATCCAGGTCCCTAGCACTGTGAGGCAGCAGTGTTAACCATTATGCCACCATGCTACCCTCATCTCTGCAATAAAAATGCAACTAACTTACAGTACTGTATCCACTTATTGAAACAAAGGACAGAATTTTACCGGCACATATGCCCGACATTCATACAATCCCATCTGAGGCCAATGGAGAATGCTGTTCTCCGAGCCTCACCCGCCCCTGGAATTGGGGTGGGCATACCGTAACCAAGTTTTCTTCTTGTATTTAAATGCCTGCCAATGAAAGAATTCAAGGAGCAGGTGATTTTCTTTTTGTTCCCCACTTGAAACTAAACATCACCCCTGATGAAAGGCCATGGACTATGTTTAATTACAGAAGAGGCTTAATTACACTAAAACTGCGGGAGACTTTAACTGCCTATTCCCACAATGAAGCTGGGAAAACCAAAAGTGCTGGGCCAATGTTTCAGGCAGCCAACAAAGATAAATTGGCCTATTACTTTCTTTCTCCACAGTTCTAATCAACAATACCTTAAAACCAATGGATAAACAGGTGATGATCATCAGAATGCAGTATTCTGTTGAAAATGGCAATATTGCAACTGCAATCTACTCCTTATCTTCAGTAATGACATGACAGAGACCATCAAATTTAATATTATCTTTAGCAACATTATCATCATTGTATTCTATAAAGCCTATATTTATTCAGTGATGCAACACTCTAGCCTATCTGACAACTGGTAAAGAAAACCCAACTCATAATGGACTCATTAGACTGCAAATCCACTTATTTCAATGGACCAAAAGGCCATAGTCTATTGCATACTGTAAGTAACCCTCTGCAACATCTAATGGAGTCATCAGTCCTCTAACTGAAAGACCAAATTAATGCAAGAGTTGATAATCCTCATGCCAAGAATATCAAAATTGCTGCAATTTCCCCTCAACTTTTAATAACAATCCACAAACTTCACACACAATTCCAGAACCCTGGCCTTTAATACTATCTTTGCTGCTTGTGAAGCTCTGCATTGTCCACTGATGTTATCTAATATTTGTTTTCTTATATGCAGACATTTAACTGAAGTTTGTTATAATTCCTTTAGAGACTGATAACTTTTAAAAAGATACTTTAATTTGAAGTTACTAACCTAAAGGAATTACATGACAAGACATCAAGTTTTAAGATTTTTGCTGTAGGAAATGAACTAAAGGCAATATTGACTGAACATTACTTAATAGGCAACTAGTACTCTAAACTACAGAAAATATACTCCCTTTAAATTTTTAACACAAACAATTAATGCATGCTACAATTATACTTATGCCTTCATAGACCAGTCCAATGTCAACTGGCTCATTTCTCCCTGTCCCACTGTAACACTGTGATCTTCAAAAAACACTTTTCCCAGTTTCCATCAAACTTCCAAACCAACTATCAGCAATAAGGCCAACTCCTGGCAATTCTTTTCCTGACCATGCCAGGATAACTTTCCAGAGTCTTTAGATTGCCATGGGATGTGTATTTTTGATCAGAGACCATTTTCCTGCCTGCATTCTGCCTGGTAGTCCACAGAAAAGCAACGTACTCTTCTCTGCTAACTATATTAGCTACAGCTTTTTATTGTTCTTTAAGAAACCCTCCCCTTTCTTTTTTGAAGTAAGGTTGGTGAAACATGCATTTGTATATGGACAACTGTTCAACTAAATTGAAATGCATTTCTCATTCAATTACATGAAATTCTTATTTTAGGGATTAGGTTTATTGGTTCTATTCACTTACAACTGAGGTTACTGATTTATTACTGACCAATTAAATCAAGTTCACATTTATTCTGTGGTGAATTTTCAGTATTTTACCAGGATTATTGGAATTTCACTTTGGACTTCCATTCATTTTTCCATGAAAGTTATAAATGCTTGCTCTTCCCTACTGAAAATCTGAACTTTATCCACTAATGCCCCCCACAGAATCAACCCATTATTGCTGGTGGGGGAGATGTTGAAAACCGTTATTAGAAACAAATTAAAACTGAATTTGAAAAGGTGTAAGTTAATCATGGAGAGGCAGCACAGATCTGTTGAAGATAAATTATGTCTAACTTCAGTATATTATTTGATGAGGTAAAAAAGATGGTCATTTAAGTAATGTAATAGATATCTATATTGTTGAAAGTTGTTTAACAAAGTGGCAAAGAGGAGGTTTATATTATTGAAAAATTCACAGCTTTAAGGAGAAGCAGTGATAAGATATAGAACTGTTTCTGTGTCAGGAAGCTGGATGGGTGCTTTCAGATTGGGGAGCTGGTTCACTGTGATGTTCCTGATAGATTAGTCTTTAGATCCTTTACTCATTGCAATTTTTTTTAATGACTTGGTATAAGAAGCAGAATAATGAAGTTTGTATCTGATAGAAAACTTGGCAAAGGAGTAATAATGAGAATAGTTATGGCCTTCAGAGTGACAAACAATATAGCAAAATGGGGCAAAAGTACAGCAGATGAATTTCAATGTAGAGAAAAGTTTAAAAACAGTACATTATAAATAGCATGATTTTGAGCCGAGTGACCTTAGTGTTTACATAAACAAATCCTTAAATCAGTGCAAGTTGATAAGATGGTTACAAAAATATAGACTGCTTGTATATATTGATAGAAGAATACAATATAAAAATACAGATCATGCCAGAACTTTATAAATCACTCGTTACATCTCAACTGGGATGTTGTGGATAACTGGGCACCACACTTCAGAAAAGATGTAAACAGACTGGCAAATGTACAGAGGAAATTCACCACTATGTTACTAGAAATGAGGGACTTTAGTTATGAGGACAGATTGGAAAAAGTTAGCATTAATCTCTTTAGAACAGAGATGGGTAAGAGGGGATCCAACTGAGGTATTTTGATTATAAGAAGTTTAGCAGAGTAAACTTCTGGCAAGTGAATTGTTGTAACCTTTGGCCAGACCTCAAGTTATTGGTGAGATTCTGTTAGGGATCAATAATGTTTAGTCTAGATGGTCAAAGGTTGAGATTCAAGACACTTGTTAATAGAATAAAGCCACAAGATTCTATGGGTTTTGGACTTTTGTTTTACTCAAGAAGGCCAAAAAGTTCAAACTAATGATAACATCCATCTTATATTCTAATATTCAGGGAAATACGAGGTACATGCAAATTAAAAGGCAAACTGTGCTTGAACATACCATTCTGCATAATAATGACAGATTGCATGAATTTCTCAACAACTTGCCCAGATATCTGTTACTCTGTGAGCCAACTAATCTCGCTGAAACTTGTTTTTCTCATGAAGGTTTCTGATCTTCACATTTAAGATTACACCCGGGAATTTGCTCCAAACATTGGCTCAAACTTGGAACAGTTTTAACAACTCAGCAGAGTTTCAATCTCACCTTCCAAGATTCTGTTTCCCTGGATTCCAGAGTACACTCATCCAATAACTTACAAGCACAATTTCAAATCTTTGGCCATGCCAACCAGAGCACCGCTGCTCCAAAGGTGTTCAACAGTCTACAGCAGAGTCACCAATCTGCGGTTGCTTTCTCTTCTTTTCCTCTTTGACTATCAGGAGCTTTGTTTAATTGGATTAATTAATTTAATTGGAGTCTGTTTCTCCTTTTCTTAACTCTACTGGGACCTGTTTTGTTTCCTATTTGGGACAATTCTTGGAACCTCTCCATGCCCCCAACTCCCTCTCTTATCCCTCTTCCTAGAATGTTTACTTGACTCTGCCATACAGTATCTGGTTACCTGACTTGGGTTTTCATGCCATTCTTTATTTTTCTCTATTTGCAGAATCACACTGCCTGTCTTGGTCTGAATGACGTGAAATTTCCAAATTGCACATGTGTAACCAGTACATGACCAACTGCCTGGGTTCATTGGGAATTGGAGTTCCCAACTTAGCAGGTAAGTTTAAGATTCTTAGCAAGATCAATAACTAGAATCCATATATTTTAAAAAATGATGTAGAGGGGAGATGAGTAGAATTTTTTATTCAGAGTCGCCAGGATCTGGAAAACTCCAACTGAAAAGATCACAAAAGCCAATTTCACTAGCAATTTTAAAAGGGAGTAGGACAAGTGCTAGATGACGAGGAACTTAATGAAAAGAGTGGATGTGGATTAAATATGACTGCTCTTTCAAAGAGCTAGCTTGGCGTGCAGACTAAATGAGCTCCTTCAGTGCTGTAAGTTTCGACAATTCTATTATCCCACCTCACAACTCTGGAATTCTCTTCCCAAAGCCTAATAATCTGACTTCAAAAATCTCCTCAAACCTATCCCCATTACAAATCTTCCAATTCTTCGCCCATTGCTCAATATCTGTTCCTATGCCTATGAAGTGTTTGGGTACAATTACTGCATTAAGCATATAAATACACATTGTATTAGCGATATAACCATAGACCATGCTAAATATGGAAATCAAAGGATTGATACAGAAAATCCATAAGAACCTACTTTATTTTTTAATATTGTATTAGCTACAGGAAACAAACATGAACATAAATTCACAATGCAAAAGATATTGGTTACTAAAGTATCAAAAAGAAGTGTTAATGCCTCCTTAATAAGCTTTACCAATGTAAATCTTTCAAAGTGTTTCATCACTTATGGATGAAATAAATCTAGAATGTAGATATGCATACATTGGATCAAAGCAGGAAACACTGCATAAAAGCTTTTACGCCAACAATCTTTGCATCAGTGACAGAAAAATTTCTACAATTTAAAATATGAAAATATAATGCTGTCTTAACAATTTTCACCTTGCGTAAGGGTTTCTGTTAGATTAATGTCCTATAGATTAATACTTTTGCTTTGAGAATGTTTATGTATAGATATTCCACATGCTTTGCTTAAATACATAACAAGGGAAAGCAGTTAAAACAGTGGTATAGAGCATTAAAATCCAATCACCATGTAGCCTCTCCATAATTCCACTTCATTATATTTTTATAAAAGGTGTACATGCTCACATCTCAATCTCCGGACAATAATCCAATCAAAAAACAAGATATTATTACAAACTCAATGTGAAGCCCATTCGGACATGTTCAGTGATGTTTCACTGATGCAATTAATCACTTTCCAGCATGGAATTGTTAAATCCATTTCACATCAAGCTGAGTCAACAAGGGTGACTCCTTTTTCAAGTGCTTGCCTGGCTCCTCAAGTAAGCTATCGTGAACTCTTTACAATTTCCTATCCCTCCATCCCCCCATACTGCCTCCTCGCAACCACCACCCCCCCCCCCCCCCCCCCCCCCGGCACATGGGCACTTTTTTCTTCCCTTCCACCTCGTCTGAGCCCACTCCACCAATTACCGTCCTTCTCGATTCACAGGAATAAATTTTTGCTGCCATTTTCCACTGCACATTTTCAAACTGACAACCTTTCAAATACAAAAACAATCAAGCTAAATAACATCCAATAATTATTTACCACTTCTTATGTGGCTTGCCATGGCACTTTCACATAACTCCTAGCCACTTACCTGCCACCACAATAGTCAGATAATAGAAATTGTTTGAGCAGGAGCATCATTGTGACCTAGCTTTTCATTAAAAAGATCTTCTTTCACCAATGTTCTTTAGGGAAGAAACCTGCTCTCCTTCCCTGTATCTTGTGATTACAACACCACACCAATATGTTTGACTCTAAAGTGCCCTCTCAGTGGTCTTGCAAAGCCTAAGATGCTAGCGTGTTTGCAATATCTTATGTCAACTAGGAATGGACAACAAATGCCAGTCTGCCAGCAATATCCATATTGAGAAAAATTAAAACTTTAATGGGCACATAGTGCAAACATAATGCACAATTTTGGTATGAAAAAATGAAACAATTGGGACCTTTTTAAATCCAAATTTTAACAATCAACTACCGTGCAGAATCTAGGACCTTTCCATAGAATCATACAATGCAGAAGAGGCCATTTGGCTCATCAAGTCTGTACCAACACATTAGAAATACTTGAACTCCCATCTAATCCCATCTATTAGCATTTGACCTTGAATATAATGACAAAGAACAAAACAGCACGGGAAATAGGCCCTTTGGCCCAATGAGCCAGCGCCGCCGCCCCGATGTTCCCATCTCTACCCGTGATCCCTGTCTATGTTTATAGATCTATGGATTAAAAACCAAATTTGAGACAATTTACGGAGAATTCGTTTTGCCAATTAGCCTAAGAGCACATCTTGGGGATGTGGGAGGAAACTGGAGCACCCGGAGAAAACCCACGCAAGCACAGGGAGAATGCGCAAACTCCCACAGACACAGGCCCAAATCCATGTATCTGCACAGCACAGCGATAGTCACTGAGCTGTCGTGTTGCCCATCAAATGGTTCAGGTCAAGCGTACACTAACGACGTGAAGCACTAGGATACTCTCGAAAAAAAAATCCAAGAGCAGCCCTCTCACGACCCATCGCGTGTACGCCCCTCGTTAGACAACAAGGTGCACCAAAGCACCTGTAGGATAAAAACAAGTACATCAATATCATCATCTATTTACACACTTCCCAGGGACTCCCAGGGCTCATGATCTCTATTTTAAATCAGTTTTCTATACCCCTCCATTCCCATTCTGTTCATGTGCCCATCTAAGAATTTCTTAAACAACTCCAGAGTACCTGTCTCCACCACTTTACTTGGCAGCGCATTCCATACCCCCACCAGCCTCTGTGTGAAAAAACTCCCTCTAGCATCCAAAATATACCTTCCCCCTTCACCCTAAGCCCGTGACCCATCGTGATATTCGAGTCCATCCTAGGAAAAAGCTTAACCCTGTTTACTCTATCTATACCCCTCATAATCTTGTACACCTCTATTAGATCTCCTCTAAGTCTACGTCTTTCTAAGGAAAACAGTCCCAATTTGCCTAACCTCTCCTCGTAACTCAGACCTTCCATACCAGGCAGCATCCTGGTAAACCTCCTCTGCAGTCTCTCCAGAGTTTCCACGTACTTCCAGTAGTAAGGCGACCAGAACTGGATGCAGTATTCCAAATGAAGTCTAACCAATGTTTTATACAACTGCAACATTAAAGGCTAGCTCTTGTACTCTATACCCCTTCCTATAAAGGCTAGCATACTATATGCTTTCTTGACAACTTTCTCCACTTGCTCTGCCACCTTCAGAGACTTGTTCACCTGCACCCCCAGGTCCCTCTGCATTTCTATACTCTGAATAAGAAAAAACTTCTTCAATATTTTTATAAACAATGGAGAAATGTTCACCAGAAATGAAAATATTTTAGAAGTCCCTTTCCTGTTGGTTTATTTGCAGCGGTGTCCTGTAAATTTAACTTTAATTCACCAGGAAAGTTCTGGAGGGTTGGCAACCCTTTGCATATGAATTAGGAAATGGGATGATCATTTGAAAATGCCAACTGTTTGAAATAAACAGCAAACAAACATTTCATGGTGGCACATGGTTAGCATTAGTGCCTCACAGAGCCAGGGACCTGGGTTTGATTCCCGACTTGGATCACTGTCTGTGCAGAGTCTGCACATTCTCTCTGTGTCTGCATGGATTTCCTCTGGGTGCTCCAGTTTCTTCCCACAATCCAAAAGATGTACTGGCTAGGTGCATTGGCTGTGCTAAATTCTCCCTCAGTGTACCCAAACAGGCGCTGGAGTGTGGTGACTTTTAGAGGATTTCACAGTAGCTTCATTGCAGTGTTAATGTAAGCCTACTTGTGATAGTGATGGCAGAACCCTTAAGAGTATTGATAGGCAAAGAGATCTAGGTGTACAGGTACACAGATCACTGAAAGTGGCAATGCAGGTCAAGAAGGCATATGGCAGGGTATTGAGTTTAAAAATTGGCAAAGTCATATTGCAGCTTTATAGAACCTTAGTTCGGCTGCACTTGGAATAGAGTGTTCAATTCTGGTCACCATACTACCAGAAGAATGTGGAGGCTTTGGAGAGGGTACAGAAAAGACTTACCAGGATGCTGCCTGGTATAGAGGGCTTCAGGTATGAGGAGAGGTTGGAGAAACTGGGTTTGTTTTCACTGGAATGAGGTTGAAGGGAGACCTGATAGAAATCTACAAGATTATGAGAACATGAACAGAGCGGGTATTCAAAAGCTATTTCCCAGGGCGGAAGAGTCAGTTACTAGGGGTCATAGGTTTAAGGTGCGAGGGGCAAGATTTAAAGGAAATGTATGAGGCAGATTTTTTACACAGAGTAGGGGGTGCCTGTAACTTGTTGCCAGGGGAGGTAGTGGAAGCAGATATGGTAGATATCTTGACAAGTACATGAATGAGATGGGAATAGAGGGATAAGGTCCTTGAGAGGGTAGGGGGTTTTAGTTAAGTCGGGCAGCATGGTGAGCCAAAGGCCTGTCCCTGTGCTATAATGTTCTTTGTAATAAATAAGCTTTAAACAATTGGAAGATTCTTCACTGCCAAACAGCCTTTTAAAAAAACTTTCTCGAATACTTTTATAAACAAGCAAGAAGTGTTCACCAAAAATGAAAACAAGAACACTTTAAAAAGTCCCTTTGCTGTCTGTATGTTTGCAGCAGTGCCTTATAAATTTAATTCACAGTAACTTTGTTGCAATGTTGATGTAAGCCTACTTGTGACATTAATAAATAATCTTTAAACAACCGCAAGACAAACAGACTCACTTGGAAGATTCTTCATTGTCAAACAATCTTTTCTTTAAAAATTTTTATAAACAATGAAAAAGTGTCCATCGAAAAGAACATTTTAAAAGCTCCTTTGCTGCTGGTTTATTTGCATCGGTGCGCTGTAAAATTAACTTTAAATCACAGTAACTTCATTGCAGTGTTTCTGCAAGCGTACTTGTGATACTAATAAATTAACTTTAAAGAAATTCTGAATTAGGAAAACGGATTGCCACTCGAAAATCGTGATCCGTTTGCAAGAAACTGCAAAGAGAGGCTCCACACACGGATCTTGAACTGAAACGTTCCCCCCCCCCCGTTAAATATGTGGATGTCGAGGCCCAGGAATGTATCATGTGAAAACCTATGGAAATATAGCAGAATGATTGATCTACTGCACCTGAATGTCTCACTGTCATTTATTCCTTCTCCAGACTGGCGGTGTTTGCTGAGTGGACTCGCCATGATGCTCAGGTAGGTTCAGCCAGGTGAACCTGTCCCAGTCCCCGCGCGCCTGCAAACGCCAACGGTTTCTGCGCGTGGGTGCAGGTGGTGGTGGCGGCGGCGGCGCGCGGGCCGGGCTGGGCTGCCGGCTTTGCAGCTCGGCGGGATTGCAGTGCAAGGTTGGAGCATTCAGACTCTCCAGGTACGACCTTCAATCGCTGCACGATCAAGGATTCCCGTTCTGCTGCTGGCTCACTCTGCATTATTTTGCAATGCTGCAAAACCGTCGTTAGTCACAACAACGGCTATGCTGTCTTGTCATCTCTTTCAATGGCTGAAGGGTATTGTGGCACCAACCTGCATCACAGGGCGGTTGTTCTCCATCTTGGGCATCAGAATGAATGTAGTGGGCTGAATCCCGTTAAGAGCCGAGGATGGGGCCATGGAGCTGCCCATCACAGCAAAATATTGTTGCTGCCATGCTGTGACTTTCAGCAGATGCCATCATCATCAATTACACAGAACAATTTAACGCTGAAACCTGTAGTGCAGCCAGTTCAAAAAGGGAGACAATGGCGACCAGGAAAACTATCTGTCCTACTGTTAGGGTACAAAACAGTAACCCCAAAGTATGTTATGAAGGCCAACTAGACCCCAACGATTTTGCTATTTTGGCATTAGTGTGAGGATAAGTTGTTCAGGTTAAGTTTAAGTTTATTAATTAGTGTCACAAGTAGACTTACATTAACACTGCAATGAAGTTACTGTGAAAATCTCTTAGTCACCACATTCTGACACCTGTTACTGTGAAAATCCCTTAGTCACCATATTCAGACACTGAGGGAGAATTTAGCATGATCAGTTCACCTAACCAGTATATCTTTTGGAGTGTGCGAGGAAACTGGAGCACTTAGAGGAAATCCACACCAAGATGGGAAGAACGTGAGACTGTGCATACACAGTGATCCAAGCTGGGAATTGAACCTGGGTCCCTGGTGCTCTGAGGCAGTGGTGCTAACCACGTGCCACTGTCCACCCACACCTATTTCATTCCAAGCGTGATTATATTGACACACTAGGAAGCTTTTATCAAAACAACTTTATTTAACGATACAGTTTAACTGACAAAATGAGTCAACTTAACATTTGAACAATACTTAAACATGACAAGGTACAATTGTTAACTGCTACCCTACCCCAATGAGTTCCAATTCAAGCAATATTCCTTTTATAGATTTAAAGTCTTCAAAATCAGTTGGCAAAACACAGGCTTGCATGCTTGTACTTGGGCTGCCAATCCTTGAGCCTCCAAAACACTTCTGGAGCAAAAGAGAGACAGAGAGACCCATTTCTCCAAGCAGGTCCCAAACAGCAGCTTCTGGAGAGAGAGAGAGACCTTTTCTTCGTTCAGCATCTGACAGTAACTGCCTGCTTTTCCTTGTAAGCTTGGTTCCTCTTTTTAAGCACGTGACTCTGCCAGTCAACCTAATCAAAACCCTATTGTGAAGTCCCAGGGATGAGAAACAGAAACAAAAATGCACCAACTCTGATTAAAACAGTAGGAAGTCTCAACAGCAGGTTAAAGTCCAACAGGTTTATTTGGAATCACAAGCTTTTGGACCGCTAGTCCTTCTTCAGGTGAGACTCACCTGAGTAGGAGCAGTACTCTGAAAGCTCGTGATTCCAAATAAACCAGTTGGACTTTAACCTTGTGTTGTGAAACTTTTTACTGTGTCATCCCAATCCAACACTGGCTTTTCTACATTATGGTTTTAAAAAATCCCGAAGCTAAAGTCAACCATTCGTCTGAATTTCCAGCAATTGAGCTGCCCAGTTTGCAAACCAATTGGCCCTGTATAAAAAGAGCTTTCTTTTAAACATACCTGCTACAAGAAACATATTTTTTAAAGGAACACTATCATCACTCTTCCCCTCTTAACAAATGAGTGAATATGAAAATGTGGCATCATTTTCCAAAATCTCATTTCATATTCTTAGTAATATATATTTGTATGTATACATTTTATTATATCTAAGCATACAAGCATAACATTAAGTTTTCTTTTCCAGCAATGAACTTTCCTCCTTCTATCAAATTTGGAATAAAGCATCTGCAATTACGTCTCTCTTCTGGCTTTTCTCGACACACTGCTGTTGTTCAGCTGCTTCCTCATTTTTTGTAGAGGCCTACATTTGTTTTCGATCTTGCTTTAATTCCAAGGTTGAATTTGATTTAGTTGTCATGATTGTAAATCAATTCTGGTAATATCCTCAGAGAGTTGAGCAGGATCTGGAGGATAAAACTTGAATACAGCCTGGCACAAATTACTTAAGATTTGCTATTTAACTTGCTATTTAAGTCCAACCAGTTTTTTTGGTTTTCAGAGTCCCAAAATGTCAAAATGAAGCAATTCTTTTCAGAAAGTTGAGATGCTCACGGAATGTCTGCACACTTTCTTAACCTTATATATATTCAAGGCAATCCAGAAGGTCACCTTATCTCTGTCCCCTTTCTTGTTAACTGGTCTTTTTCTCTGTCAGGCAGTCCAATCCCACCTTCTGCTGCAAAATTATTTGTTCAAAATTATTTCCAACATCCCCAATTGTACATCTTTCTGTCCCAAAGTAGTTTATCAATTCATTTGTTTGTTCTGGATCGTCATTATCATTTTGTACATATTATTTGCAAATTTATATAGCAGATTGGCTTCATTAGTATCAGGATTTATTGTAATTATGGTTTTGGTGATCATTGTGGCAGTCGTGCTGTCAAAAACAAGTTCCATCAAACAATCTTATTTCACATTGCTGTCCCTTTTTTTGTCTGCAATAGTAAAATACTTCTGTACTCAATCTCCATCTTTGGATCACAAGTGACTGTGAATTGATATATTTTTTTCCCTCTGCGTCTAGCAGTTTCACATTGCACTCATCTGCCTCCATTTGTGTCTTCTTTAAGAGGCTTGGTGGCTAGCACTGCTGCCTCATAGTACCAGGGACCCAGATTCGATTCCCAGCTTGGGTCACTGTCTACTTGGAGTCTTCATGTTCTCCCCATGTCTGCATAGGTTTCTTCTTGCAGTCCAAAGATGTGGGGGTTAGGTTGATGGGCCTTGCTAAATTGACCCTAGTGACAGGAGGTAAGTATATGAGGTTATGGGAATAGAACCTGGATGGGATTGTGGTTAGTGCAGATTTGATGGGTCAAATGGCTTCCTTCTGCACTGTAGAGATTCTATGACTCTGACTTATCATTGGTAATAATACCGACACTTTATCCCTACTAGCAAAGGTACAAATTTTTGTATCTGCTTTTTTCATCACATGCTGTGTCACCATTAAATGCGATCCAGTCAACTCACCAGCCCTAGTTAATCTTTCCCTAAAGTTTGACACACAGCCCAACAATGTAGTCTCAGAACACTGACTCACTAATTTCCTCTTGATCAAATTAAGCAACCAAAAAATCAATTCAAAGGAACTGAATTTTAATTGATTCATTAGGTGCATTCCTAATTGGAAATACACAAATGGAATTGCTGTATCTCAATCCTCTGGACATTCCTAACTATAGGTCCTCAATATGGTCGTTAACGTTTGATGCCACCTCTGATTCTGCATGGTATAGTTGATTTAAATGGTACAGTTGATTTAAATTGCTTTACTCCTAAGCTAATTATAACTTCTCTGAAGAATTTTGATGCAAAATTCGATTTTTGATCTGATTGCTCTGTGGGTAGTCCATATCTGGTTAAAAAATTGTTACGTAATATTATGTAATGGAATGGCCTCCATTACATAATATTATGTAATCTAGTAATGGAAACTAGTAGACAAATCCATTATGGTCAACAAATACTGATCCCACTTTTCATTTTAGGCAGGGTCCTGCACAATCAATTTGGACCCTTGTAAAAGATTGTTCAAATACTACAATGGGTATTAGGGTATTGGTTTGATTGCAACTTGACGTTTTCCTATTACCTACATGTATGACATGATTGGCAAAATTCTATTACATCCTTATGCAGTCCAAACCAATAAAAACGTTATTGTATTTTTGCTCGAATTCTCTTTACTCCTAAATGATCTTCCACTGGTACCTCATACCCGCAACAGCTCCATTCTATAATCCACCAGGAATGCAACTTGATAAACATTTGCCCACTTATCATCACCTGAATATGTAAAGTTCTCCACTTTCTCAGTAAAATTTTTTAAATGTATTAACACTCCAGTATACACTCAGATTCCTCTTCTGTGTATACTTTCTGATATAACTGCTTTATCTTCTGTTGTAATTCTGCCAATTTCCCTGAACTAAAGAAAGCTGCTTCAGCCTCCATCTGTTCTTATTCTCTCTCAACCATTTGGTCAAAAATTATTTCTGATAACTGAACCTCAGTTCCCTTGTGTTTATTGTTTGATTTTCTTCTTATCTTAACCTGTGGCTTTGTGATGTCATTACCACACAGTTAGGAAATATCCCAGGATATGCTTTCTTTGATTTTCCATTGACTTTTCAATCGCAGTAAGCATCACTCCAAAGTCACCTTACATAATGCAGCTATGTTCCTTTTACCATGAATTCCACATACTACCACCTTTTCCTAGCAATACCATTTCCGCTATCTCATCTCTAACCATTAAAGATTGACTTGCTCCCATATCTCTTACCTACTCCTCTTTGTACATGAGTAAACTGTACCTGCACAAGTAAATTCTGTAAAGAGATCTGACACTTGCTTATCAATCAATCCCCAAGCAGGCTGTAATTCCTTTGCACCTCTTTAGCTTTAGTCCTGGTTTCCTTTACCACTTTAACAAACCCTGTTGGCTTATCCTGTTTCACATCTATCTTCGCAGTACTTTTCTTAAGCTACCAACACTGCAACATTTAGCGTATCTTATGTTTCTTCCACATACTTATGTTGCCTTTTTAACCTGAGGCAAACCATTCTTATAACCTTCAACGAGATTTTCTTTGCCTTTACCACCCAATTTTTTCTCTTCTCCCCAGTTTCTATCCCTTACAGGCTGAAATTGATGTTGAAAACCAAACATTGATTCATGAACCATTTCAAAATCATTTGCCATTTTTGCTGCTGATCACACCATTTTAACCCCCGGCTCTTCTCACTACTGTGGGAAGCGCACAGTAGTGAGATAACTGTTTTATCTCACTACTGATAACTGTTAATTGTGTTATACATCTGTTCTATTTTCAACGCTTGTATCCACCTATGTAAGCTACTTTGTTTGATCCTTTCAAATTTTATATATATTTGACCTGATTTTTTCCTTAGATTTCTAAACTTCTGTCTGTTGAATTCTGGCACTAGTTCATAGGCATTTAAGATGGCTTTTTTCACTTCATAATAATCCCCTGATACTCTCTCAGATAGTGATGCAAATACCTCACTAACTCTACCTACCAACTTTGTTTGAACCAACAATACCCACAAAGTCTGTGGCCATTTTACTTGTTTAGGTATTTTTTCAAATGAAATGGAAAAAAGCTTCTGTATGCTTCTCATCAATCCTTTGCAATGTGTGAACATATTTAAACAGATCCCCACCAAGCCTTTGACTACGAGGGATGTTCTTCCTCACTGTCCTCATCACTACTCCCAACTTTTTTTTACTTTGCCTCCACTTTAAGTTGTTGTTTCCCAAAGCAAAAACTCTTTTTCTTTTTGTTCTGCAATTGCTATTGTTTTCTTTTTGTTCTGCCAGGACTATTATTTTTATGCTGCTCTTAATTGCAATTCATACTGTATCAATTCTTTTTCTGTTCAGATTATTTGCATTCTTTTTCTCGTTATTCCAGTGCAACTGACTCTGTTATTTCTGCGATGTTCTCTCTTTCTTCTGCTTTTAATTCAAGCTGTTTCATTTTTAGCCAATTCCAAAGCTTCTCACTGTGTGGCAATTTTAAATGCTGAGCTACCATTACAATTATCTCTGCCTTCTTCACTCTACATGTAAGTCAACTGCAGCTTATTTGCCAATTCCAAAAGCTTTGTTTTAACCACCTTTTGTAAACCACTAAGTGACCTTTTCCACACACAGGAAATACTTAGCCACTGAAAGAGCCATTATTCCACAAGGTACTCTCTATTTAAACTAATTGAATGCAAACCCGGAGAAGAAATAACAGGATCTCAGTACCCACTATCTTATAAATTTTAATCCCAATTTTATTAAGTTATGGATTAAAAAAAAACCAAAGTATGTTATGAAGCCTAACTAGACCCCAACAGTTTTTTTGTTTTGGCATTAGTATGAAGATAAGGTGTTTCACTCCAGGTGTGATTCTAATGACACACTAGAAAACTTTTATCAAAACAAACTTTATTTAACAGTACAGTTTAAGTAACAAAACGAATCAGCTTAACATTTAATTTTTGAACAATACTTAAACATGACAAGGTCCAATTGTTAACTGATAACATATCCCTAGGAGTTGCAGTTCAAGCAATATTCCTTACATAGATTTAAAACTCCTCTTCAAAATCAGTTCGCAACACACAGGCTTAAGTGCTTGTATTTGGACTGCCAGTTCTTGAGTCTCCAGAACATCTTTGGAGAGAAAAAGAGAAACAGACCTATTTCTGCTGGCAAGTCCCAAATAGCAGCCTTCACGAAAGAGAAGGACCTCTTGCATCTTTCAGAAACCAACAATAAATTCCTGTGTTTCCCTATATGTTTAAACCCTTCCTTTAAGCACATAACTTTGTCAATCAGCCAAATCAAAACCCTACTCTGAAATCACAAATGAAAAAAATGCATTAACTCAGATTAAAACAAACATCCTTAAAATCAATTAACCTCATTCTCAGCCTGTGAGCAGCCTGGTTTGCAGACAAATCAGCACCATATAAATCAGAGCTTAATTTTAAACATACCCCTCACAGGAAACATGATATAAATGCATTTCTTAAAGGCACAGTATCATCACACTATCCTAACTTCACCAATTGAACCAAAAATTCCTCTCCCTTCTCAGCATAGCATACAATTAATAAAGTTATTCCAGGGATTCTGATATGTATTATTGTCTGAAATTTCATTCCATGTGCTGGTCACCCTTTGTGTGAAGAGTCTATTGATAGAAATTCTAAATTTAATTTGAAGTAGCATTCTGGTATTATTTATGTATAGGTTTGCTGACTGTGATTAAATGTGTTGCTGGAGATTTCAGCAACATATCCATCCTTGTAACATGCTGCCTTCCAGTGCCAACTTGAAAGCAGGACTCATTGCCCCATTGGATGATGCTTGACTGTCACCTAAACAGCCTTTGCTCTCCCCTCATTTTCAATATTATTATGTCTGGTAAAGATATATGTTCAAAGGAAATGTTCTGCTGGTTACTCTCCACATTTGCACAAAGCAGTGTCAACAAAGAACAAAACAGCACGGGAAACAGGATCTTCAGCCCAATGAGCCCGCACCGCCACCCCGATGTTCCCACCTCTACCCATGATCCCTGTCTATGTTTATACATCTATGGATTAAAAACCAAATTTGAGACAATTTAGGGAGACTCCTGGGAAATTGATCTTCAATTCTTGGAGACTCGTGGCCAATCCAAGAGGACTGGCAAACCCAATGGCATTTTCATCTCTACTGTTCTAAGGTTCAATACTTTACTGTTTTGTCTCGTTTATCTGGTTTTTCCTCAGTCCTCTGATACTAGGTCAACTTTGAATGATATCAAAGTTTGATTCTCAGTGACCAGAATTGAATGAAAGGATTGATCAGCCCAGCTTCACTTTTCTACCTGATAGGGAAATTTAATTCCTTTCCCCAATTCCATCACAATAATTCACAAGTGCCAGAGAAGGACACAATATTTGAGTGAAAATAATAAGTTTAAAAGCACAAAATATATAAGCAGAAAGTGAATGACAACAGAACAAACATGAGCGAAAAAGTTAGAATTTCAAAACAATTGCAGAAACAAAAAGTCAATGGGTCAGAGTGCCTGAAGAAAATTAGTGCTACTTTTTTGATAGCTTAGTATACCCTGTAATGTAGTATTCAGCTAAACAGATCAGGCAGGTCCTAGGCTCAATTTGTAGTCTTAAATTATGATTTCAGTCTGAAATGCTGAAAGAATCAAGCTAGATCTTAATGCTTCAGAACATGAGAAAATAATTCAGCCCTATCGAATGACATCTGCTGAGGAAAACATTTGCAAAGATCTTAGATCTTAAGGACAAAATTGAGCTATGTTGGAGCATGTGGAACTAAAAAGAATTACTGCAATTTCTTTGACCAATATTAATGTATAGTGAAATATCATGTTCCACTATGACACCAAATGTTTCCAGTTATTTACCCAAGTCTTTGGAAGTGTTGTTACAATTAGCTCCCACTGGCACTCTTAGCCTTTGCGAAAAATTGTTAAATCACCAACAATAATCTCAACACAAATAACCTGCTGACCTCAAATGCCAAGGCTCAAATATGAAGAATGACTATTTTGATTTCAAGAGAAAATGCAAAGATTGAGAATAGGTGACCAGTGATGCTTAGTAGTTCACTTATTATTTTAGAAGTAAAGTAATTGTAGGACAATATCATTTGGTGTAGAATACTCCAAAACAGCACCTAAATCACTTGGGAGTAACACTTGATCCTTGGAGTGTGAAATATATGCTCTTATTGGAACGTGGTAGGGAGTTTATTTATCAAATCTGCTTGATTACCATGGTGGTTTATTATCTGATTCAATTTAGTTGGCTTCTAAGCACTTTGTGCTTGATCTTTTTTTAAAAAAAAATCAACTGCTCACAATTGAGTTTGTTTAGTTTCTATTGTCAATGTCACAGGTTGATATAGACAGCTATTGGGAAAGATCGAAAGATTAAGATGAAGTATGAGCATCACAGAAGTGTATCACACAACATTAAGTGTATTTCCTTAAGCATGAATTTTTTTTTAGCTATACCTCAACACTGAGTAATAGGAAAATCATAGAACTATAAATGCAAGCAAAATCATGTTTTATTTTCTAAATAAAACAAACAGTTGACTTTTCAGACATGGGTCATATAAATTTTAAATATAAAACTGGAACCAATAAAAGTTTTACATTAAAAACCTAGACATCTGTTATCAAATGTAAAGCTTGCTCCAAATAAACCTGTGTCTGACTCAAACTCCAGTGTATTGAATAACTTCTCACTCAATGCCATTATAAATAGGATTAGTGATTTATCACAGTGCAACTCCCCATGAATTTCTACATAACTCATTTAATTTGACTTTTCACCCAAGTTGAGAGATTTTGTACCAAACTCTGGATGGACTGAAAAATTTCAGATTCTGAGCAATAATAAAACATTTGTCCTAATCATACACCTTCCTAGTTCAAGTATAGTCCCTAAACAGAGGGCCTTGATCCAAAACAGAATATTTCCTAGTCTATGTTATTACACTACATTACATGAGATTAAAATGCATTTTAATCAATAAAATCAAACTTATGAATAGAAAAATGATTTATAGTTGAAACCTGAATAGGCAACAGTAAATACTGGAACTGATGGGTTCCTTTGCAGGCTACCAATCACATCACCACACGTGCAGCATCACACAAACTTACACGTGACCTGAGCAGCAGTGTGAAGCTCTAACAAACCAGATACAAAAAGAAATGTTGAAAATTGCTGTTTCTGCTCTGTTTGACAGTTAATATACAAATATTCTTTCACATCTGAAAATAATGCCCAAATTTGTTTTATTCTATATAATCTTGTTGTATTTTTAGCATCATAACAATAGAAAGGTCCATTCCAGAATATCTTTATCTGAATACAAAAACAGACAGACCATCTGTTTTAAGATTATAGCCAAGCAAGCCCACGCTTGAACTGTAATGTCCAACTAAAACCCAAGCCTGTAAGACTCTGTTCACATCCTGTGCCACATTAGATTACTTAGCCAAGATTAGTGATGAAAATGGGAGTGTGGCAAATAAAATTAAAGGGAAAATATATTTTTTATCCCTTAAAATTGACCAATTAAATTTAAAACCTCATGCTGTATATATTGTTTGTCTAATGCATTGGCCTTCTTTCTCTCTTACACACACACACACACACAAACTTCATTAAAAACATGGTATAAGTTATGGCAAGATGCTTCCACCAAACCAGGAACTGAAAAGGAGGGGCATGTGAAATTATAGTTTGTCAGTTGGCATTTTCCTCTATTCTCCAGTAATAGAATGTATAGTCCATTATTACTATTTGATGATCATTGCCGGTGTCTCGACTGCTTGGATCAACAATACTTTCTCATTACAGCAAAATTCATGAATGTTGTCCATTTCAGCTGCATGTTTCCACAATTGCTGTCAGCTAAGGCAGTTGGTTTCTCAGCTTCCCCAAGGCCTCTAACTAAATTTTTCACTACAAATGTTCAGGAACAGAATTATCTAGTATCATCTTGTTAAATGCTTCAATGTTGTCTACTTTAAATTATACTCAACTGCTGCTCAAGAGGCAGTACATAATTAAAAAGTTGATTATTTTGGTAGATGTGATCTCCAATACATATTAAAGTACACCACCATGTCTGCATTTAAATTCCAAGATACAATTAATAGGTATCAGGGAAAAAAAATTCTTCTCTCCTCATTCTTCTGAAGCTATTTACTCCAGAGACTGTGCATTCTATTGTATCTTGCTTAAGTGGCCATTATTTCATAACCTGATAGTGAAAATTAGCAGACAACTTGAATATAAATGAGAGAGGTAAAGGAATCATAGCCAAGCCCAATCTCAGTGTACACATACACAAACCCACATAAATTGACAGATAATGATCAGGTGCAAGAGACTTGAGCAAAAATTCCCTTCCTTACTCCAGAGTTGTTCAATACAGATGTAGCACTGCTATCACCACCTAAACAGGAAATCAATTAAGCACAAACTAGAGACCAAAACCGAGACCTTGGTCGATGTTCTGCACTGAAAAAGCCCATTGAACCATCAGTGAAAGGACAAATTTTCCATTTCTATCTACACAACTCTTGAAATCCTTGGGAAATTAGGTTATGTAACAACAGGATTCAAATGCTCAGTCCTATCAAACCACTTCAAAAGTCCCATCCCTCCTCTCCAAACTACTGACAATTTAACCATTCTCATCCTTTTTTCTATTATTTCCACACAAGTCCTCTAGATAGTCTGCCTTTATATTCACAGTACCGGAGGCTTGTTGGTTTTCTGAAGTACTAGGTTGTACATCTGAAGTGATCGTATGCATGTCTCTTTCACTCTTGGCAGAATCTGCTGGTGTTACAGCTGCTGCAGTAGGTGGTTTCCTTTTCAATTTGATCACTCGATTCACTATTACCTTCTTTTCCGGCAGTTTGATTGCTGCAGTGCAACAAGACTCTGTGATACTTCCAGCATTCTGGGATCTAACAGGTTGTGGTGTTTGGGTACCTGATCCAGAAGCAGACCCTGTGGCACTGGAAGATGTTGTCCTGTGGTTTACAAACACCCCAGTGCTTAATCTCTTTATGGTTGTGGCTTTCAGATGAACCAAGGTGTTCGACACTGTTTTTGAAGCATCACCTGGCGTTGACAGTTTGACCAATCCTGAATTCTTCACTTTAATGCGGGTGCTGGTGGATGGGCCAGAGAACTCTACGGGTTTCAGGTTTTTTTTGGGAGTTTCCATTTCTGCCTCATTGACATCAATGTGTCTAGAAGATAAATAAAACACAGATTTGAAGGAGCAACTCTGACTGAATCCATACAAAAAAGAAGTTAATCTTTTAAGTATCGATGTTCTTTAAGTTAATCTTTAATTAGCCATTTGGTGACTTAATTGATATAAATTGTAAACTGAGAATTTGATGTGAATTTTACAAAATAGAATATTCCTCATTTAGACCATTTATAAAATGGGACAAAGGAAAATATCAACAAAGTGACTACGACTTCTGTGATAGTCAAGAAGGGCATCCCAAGATAGTCTGTACTAATTTTTGAAAGACATCATCAGCTATCCATTGCAATTATTCCAGGTTTGTGTAAACAGACCTGGCCAGTAGATTTTAGTTCAATTTATATGAAGTTTTCACATTATATTCACTGTTGTAAGCCAACTAGGTCAAGATACCATTTTGTACTAATATTGGGCCAAAGAAGTCATTTTGTAATCCATAAAACTATACAACCTATAAACACATTAACTAGTACTAATCTAGAATTATTTATTCTATCATCTGCTAACTACACTGTAAGGCCCCAATTTTTAACTGAAACACAAGTAATTAACCATGTAGTTAAGGCTAGATAATATATTGTTTGAAGTATTAATTTGCTCAAATCAGTATTTCTAAACATTCTGTTGTCGTCTGTGGGAAAACAGTACTCAACTATTGTCTCTGACTATTTAGGTCAGGTGCAAGAGAATGAATGGAGACTTGTCCAAACTCAGATAAAAGATCAGGAACTGCCCCATTGTTCTCCTTCATGTAACAATGAGCATAAATGGCTAAATCCAATAAAATTAATCCAGTAATAACAATGTCCAATTGGATAACAACAACAGGACTGACTTGAGATGAGGTGATGTTAAATTCAAGGGTTAAAAGTAGGTTTTGAGACCACCTTGGTCTATAGTCATGGTGGGTATAAAGTGCTGTTTGGAGCAGGATTTGTGAGAAATCACTGTCTGTGAGGGGACCTGAGGAACACTTACACTTCTACTTGGGATGATCGCCCAAATTGATAGTGTAGAAGTCAGTCATAGATGTTATTTTTATCTTTTAAATGAACTTTGATATGATTTTCTTATGTCAAAGTCCTATTTTTTCTTACAGTCAGTCTCATTTGAACTAAATCGTTTTAGAGGGTCAATTCAGAACTGGCCAATTAAGAATCTAACTACATCCTTAAAACAGACATATGCAGAAAAGCAGTTTTATTAATTGGATGTTCCAGAGTCCAGGGATCCGAGTTTGTAAACTACGTTCTATTATGTATAAAACGAGCCACAGAAAAATTTTAAAAACCCATAACACACAATGAAATGAAGTACCTACCGCTTCTGAATTGGTGCCAACTTTTCTTGGCTGCCCTGCAAAGGTCGGCCTTCCAGAGTCCAACATTCTATCAATTCCTGAGGCACTCTCCAATAACTGACACCTGCAGGTAAAGTAAGACATTGAGTTTGCTTGCTACAGATGATATTGATGCAAGTTAAGAACCTATCACCAAGACAAATTGATTATGCTCAAATGCAAAGAATAGAATAAAAATTACTTTCCCTGAGTATTTTGTTAATGTGGGGTTCAAAACTATAAGAATTAAATAGAAATATCAATATTTGAGCAAATTATATCACTTTGCAGACAGTTCATCTGATTTTAATTTCACTATCTTTGTAAAGTTTGAAAAGTTATTAAGATACATAATCTTATGTACTGTTATACACATATCTGTCCCACTTTGATTCATGCTCAACTGTAGAGAATAAATAGTTCAGTCCATTTCTAAAAATCATCCTTTGTTTGAATTTTGAATTACAAAGCCATCTACAGAAAAGTCTTTCTTTTTAAAGGGTATGGACATCTGAAGTTGAGAGAAATACAATAACACAGCTGCACTCTGATGAGAGCTGGTTTGTTATCTGCTTATGTGATCAGTGCTTCTATTTGGCAAACAATCAATAACGCACCATACCCCTCTCATTTAAAACGGGATTACTCTTCCTATCAGCTGAAATACACTTATGTTTCAACTCAAGCCAGTCACAGTGTGTCACAATGAGACAACTGAATTCTTTGTTAACAGCTGGAATCAATCATTCACTGCTTGTTTTTTTCTCTGAAAACAGTAAACTCTAAGAAAACCATATTACAGTGATAATATGGTGAGTCAAACGCGAATCACATAAAATTCTGGTTATGTTGAAGTTGTCAACCATCCATAAAACTATACAACCTATAGTTTTATGCAGAAAAACAAATCTCAAAGAATGATGTCATGTTGAGCCGAGGCTCTACATAGGTAATGTCGGACTTGCAAATCTGTCTAACCTTTTCTTATGATTAAGCTGACCAGAGCAGAGTTAGTTCGCAGAAGAATTTGACATCAAGATCTCCCTATCCAAGGATGGATAATACCTATGAATATGGTTAAACAGAGAAAGTTAAAAATGTTGTCGACCCAAAGATGAAGTTGATACAAGTGTAAAGGAGCGGGAGATTCCTCTCCAGCAATGAAGAGGATGAGAACAGCTGCCTATTCTGATGTGATGAAGCTCTGCTAATATGGTGCAAGTCAATCCAAGCAGAGAACGTTCCCATCCCCAGTCCAATCTTTACGAAAGAGGAGGCATTTTGGCAAACAAGCTGGGCCATTGGCATTCACCTGTTGCAATGGATGGCTAGAGCACACTAAGATAAGGCAAGGCACTGTCTTTTGTGTGGTAAGCATTGAAGGTGAAGCAGTTACACAGCAATGAGATGATTGGCTCCAAAATGGTTTGTCCCATATCTTAAACAAGTATGTACAATGCAATATTTTTTATCACAATGGAATCAGAGTGTTTTGCCATCTTTTTCCAGACTACTCTTTGATGATAATATGTAATGGTAGAATATGGAGAAAGAAACATGTCACTGTTATCATCTGCGCCAACATGGATGGCACCAAAATGCTGCTGCTTCTTGAGATAGGAAAGTCCAAAAAGTCACGTTTTGCAAATGTCAAGATATTGCCCACAGAGTCCAAGCCTAACAAAACCAGCTGGATGACCTTCAGCATTCTTGAGGCATTGATTAGCAAAGTGGACAAAAGGAAGATCATTATCCCATGCACTCCAACTTCAGTGGCCTCAAGCTGACGTTCTTATCTCCCAACACTACAGCCAAGTTTCAGCCAATGGATACGAGGTAATTCATTTCTGAGAAACCCCCCACATCTGATACCGGCTGATCTCTCAGGTTATTGACACCATCGATAAGGAGTACAATCGAACTCTTCTAAAGACCATGTTCATGATGAAGAAGGGCACAATTGATAACTAATTTCACCATGCTGGGTGTAAACAGATTACGGCAGCACAAAACACTGAAAACGAAGAGCAGTGTGAAGCCTACCAACTTGATAATGAGGGTGTTTTGCTCAGCTACAGGAGGCTGGTTTGGAAAGTCAAGCAAAATAATCATGGAAACTTAGAAGTAGACAATGTGGTATGCTGCATGATGGAATTGACAAATGATGCCTTGTCAATGCTGTACATTCTTCAACCTTCTAGAAGCCCAAAGCAGCCAATTCCATGAAGAGGCCAATGAACACCACCCCCCCCCCCCCCCCCCCATCCCTTTGTTCACCTTTGGCTCGATCACCACAAAGGCAAAAGTGCTACGGGATTTTGCACTGCAGCATAAAAATATCATAAACATGTCTGACTGCATTGATGACATGACGGATTGTATCATGCACATGGCAAGACACCACACACTAAGCAGAGAAAGGTTACAGGGATTTTCCAGATTGAACTCTTAACATTTTTCAAAGCAAAGCTCAAGCCTTTTATAAGATCAGGCTATTGTAAGTTTGGAGCAAATTGAATAAAGACTTTATCACTCACTTACCGCTTTACCGTATTTTAATTTAGCATATGAAACTGTTGCTTTCAACAAAGACAGCATTTGTAAACATATCAGGTTACATATGCATTCAGGCAGGGATGGGCCAGCTATTATGAGACTCCATGATCATGATCTTAGTTTATATGTGCTTTTGACTGAACCAGGTACGTTCTACACAGATTATCTACTTTCTACGGTTTAGAGAAGGCATGCATTTTTATGTAGAACAATGTAGTAATTTGGCACAAAATAAGCTTCCAGATACATCACCAGATGCTCTATCAACTCAGACATTCAAAAACAGGATAAATAACTGCAGTAAGATTTCAGGAAGAGATGGAAATTCAGGAAGATGCAATTGAATATTCTGAGGAATAAAAGCTGATGGAAAACACAATGGAATGCAATAAATATAAAGGTCAGATAAATTTGCTGCATTGTTGCTTGATTTGCATGGGAGGGGAGAGATAGAAGACAGTTGATGTAACTCTTATTTAGAACCTTAAATGAATGAGAAATCGACTAAACAGCAGTCTGTGCAAACAAGGTCTAAGGGACAGAGAGTCTCAAAAAGACGAATGGGCTATATTTATCTTTCTAATTAACTCAAAGCAACAATGGTGAACGTACTCTGCACTCTACTAGTGTTTTCTTGACAATATATTTACAACTTTTCCATTCAATTGTTCGACATAATAGACTGGAACTGGATCTTCAACAGAAGATGTGCTTTTAACATTTAAAATCATGCCCTGAATAGACTATAATATGAGAAGTGTTGTAAAACAAAGGTCAGAAAATTGATCGAAACAATACATCCACATGAACTAACACTTGTGACATGTTTATGAAGCATCGATACTTGATCGGAAATCTCTCACTGTCACAAGGTGCACTGGAATTTGTTTAGTAGCTAATGGCTGAGATCTTCTTCCCTTTGGGCTTTAAGTGAAGGTTGGCTCTTTACCCAAGTCCAGTGACAGTACTACAGTAGATAGATACCCAGTATAATAGAAGTGATTAAAAAAAAATCTTCTCCCGATGCACTGACTGGATATATTTGTGATAACTGAAAACATGATCCAACATATATCTGAGCTTTACAGCTCACCTCCAAAGTCTTAAATGTTTTTATGTTGACATGAAGCGCAAGTACCTCTTCCCTCCCAAGAGTCAAAAGCATCCATCATTTTTTTCAGCTCACCAGCCGAGTAATAGCTCCATATGTATTGTAGATTGTTTCCAGCTTCCCTGCAAAGATGAAAAGAAACAAAGAAATATGAAGCAACATGAATACAAGAAATACAATTAGACATTCTATGTGTAACTCAATGGCTACAACTAAAGTTGTAACTATTTTTGCAGATTATAGTTTATATTTTTCCTCTTGTATCTATTTATTACCATACAAATATATAGATTGATAAAGAGGTTATCAAGAAGGCAGATGTTGAGATGGATGAGAGAGTAGTTTTAAAATCAACAATGATTTCTCTCACAAACTAAGGCTAGAATGTCTGGGACAGTTAGATAAGTCTGGGGAGGAAATTAAGTATAACAAGTGGTGCAGGACATAAATAGAAGGAATTATGGGCGTTTTGCTCATGCAAATATTTATTGTTGTGCTTTTGTACTGAATTCTGAAGATCCATCAAAATTAAAACATGAAAAGCACTCAAAGTAGATGAATAAAATACAGGCTCATTATAACTTAATGTTCATTTATAGCATTCCTTGCATTGACTATGTAAAGGATAAATTCTTTTTAAACCCTGAACTTCTTTAAACAGCAGGACATATAACTTTAGATTCACCAATTCAGGGCTATCTGCCTTCAGAAGAACTTTAGCAGATTTTAAAGGATTATGTATAAATATTCAAAAACTAACCCTCTGAAGATGTACCCATTTTTGTATCCTTTTCACCAAGAGATAATAACGCTATGGCTTTGAAGGGAAAATGAAAGACAACTAAATACATAAATGGGTTTGGGCAGCAGTAAGATGCAGAAACATTGCAGGTAACAGGGTTTGTTTACACTGAAAAGGGTAATCTTATCAAATCATAATGAGCTTTAATTGGGGCACATGAGAAGCAAAGGACAGAGAAAGGAAGGGAAAGGGAACCAGGTTACAGAAGGGAAGAGCACGCATTGGGATAGAGGTCATGCAAGGGATAGAACACAGCATTATAAAGGATAGGAGACACAGTGTGCACACAAGAGTTAAGAAAGAAATAGTATGTATGAGAGGTAAGAAGGAGAGGGAGTGTGTGTGCAAGAGATGGGAGAAGAGCGTGGACAAGGGATAGAAAAGTGAGTGCAGTGCAGGCAAAGGTCAGAGAGAGTATGGCGCAAGCATGGGGTTGGAGATGGGCAATGAGAGTGCGATGGAGGCAAAGGAACGAGAGACCACAATGTGGGCAAGGAGTATGAAAGAAAACACAGTGTGGACAAGGGATAGGAAAAAGACTGCAGCGCTGCGAGGGGTCATCACCTTTGGAATACCACTCTGCTCCTTAAATTTCTCTACTAAGTCAGAGCTCCGCAATTTATGGGCAGGACTTCTGATTCCAGCTTCTCCAGAAATGCAGAGTGTACCTGAAATCCAACTGTTTCCTCAAGACACTGGATCATCAAGAGAAGACAAGCCACAAATCCTTTTATCAAACTATCTGTAAAATTCTGCTAAGTATTCACTAAGCTGGGACAGCTTATCAGTGTGAAAATGCAGAAAGAACAAATGAATGAATTGATATGTAGATGTGCAAGGGGGTAGAGTGATCGGTGAAGGTGGAGCTTGGGTGGCAACTGGGCATGCTGGCAGGGTGGCATTTGAACACAGCAGGCAATTGGGTGAGATATTTAGTGCAGATAATTGGGTGAGATAAAAGTGGCAGGTAGGTAGCTGGGAAAAGTTGTCAGGTTGGGTTGGGGTTGAGGGATGGGAATTGAATAGTGAGGTCAGGTCAAGATGGGTCAGGAAAGATCTGTGAGGAGAGTCAGTGTTGTGTTGGATCAGGAAATTGGTGTGCAGGGGGTGAGTCAGGGGGTCAAGAGGCTCAGTTGGAAAATTACCCAAGAGTTAGACTAGGATTTTTCTGTCTAAGATTTCCTTGGTAACTATCCAGATAAGTAAGCTGGAAGTTTCCAATATCTCCAAATCAAACTCAGAGTCAGAAAGTTTTTCAATGGGATATGGGGAGCAGAGTAATTGTCCATCAGAAGTTCAGACTTCCCTGGCAATTCCCAGAGTCACTGCATTTGGATAACCAAAGGATTCCATAGCTTGTCATGAGGATATGTCTACTCTTCAATTATGCAGGGACCACATGATCTGCACCATTATTTACTGAACATTTGCATTCTATAATACAGAATTCTTAAATATTGATGAGTGTGCATAAAGTACGAATAAAGAAATGTTAATTGGAATATTAGATCTGACTGTGGCACCTGATGAGAGAATCAGCAAGAGGAAAAACCTACTCAATCAGGTCTTGCTAGTCCTAGTCCTCACTAATTAACCTGCCACAGATGCATCTGTCAATGATAGCAATTGTAGAAGTGACCACCTCTCAGTCCTGGGGAGAAGATATTGTCCCACCTTCCCATTGAAGATGCACTGCATTATTTTGTGCAATACTACCAATATCTTAAGTGGGATAGGTTTAGAATGGATCCAGTAACTCAAAACATGGCATCCACAAAGAGTTGTGGGTGACCAGTAGCAGAATGGAAATCAGCCATAACCTGTAACTTCATGGCCCAGCACATCCCTCACTTTAATTCAGCATTAAATTTGGAGATCAAGCCTTGTTCAATGAAAACTGCAGGAAAGCATGTATGGAACAGCACCAAGCAAAGCGACAGCCGGCTGAAACTACAATATAGGTCTACTTTCCTGCCACCAGTGGAAATAGGATACGAAAGGTGGAGGTAAGCAATTCCACAACAACAGATTGGATATAAGCTGTGCATTCCTGCCACATCCAGTGATGAATGGTGGAGAACAATAAAACAACTAACAGAAGGAGGCTCCACAAATATCCCTATTCTCCATGGTGATGGAGCCCAACATACCCACATAAAAGATAACGTTGAAGCACTTGCAATCACCTTCAGTCAGAGATGCTGGGTGGATGACTGATTGTGACCTGTTTCCAAGGTCTCCAACATCATGGATGTCAGTCTTCAGTCAATTCAATTCACCTCACTCGATATCAAGAAATTACTGCAAGCATTGGATACTGTAAAGACTATGTGTTTTAACAACATTCCAACAAAAGCACTGAAGGCTTGTGCTATCAACTAGTTATGCCCCTAAGCAAGTTGTTCCAGTAGTTACGATACTGGCATCGAGCAATATGGAAAATTGCATAAGTTGTTCTATCCATAAAAAGTGAGCAAATTAGCACACTATTAGTCTATAGTAGATCACAGCAACATGATGGAAGATGAACGTGACGCACAGTTTGGTTTTTTAGATTCTGCCAGGGATGTTTAGCTCCATAACCTCACAAGAATCTTGGTCCAAAGATGAACAAAAGAGCTGACCTCACATTGATGTTAAGGGCAATCAATGAGCATTTGATCAACTTTGGCATCAACAAGCTCTAGCAAAACAGACATCAATGGGCACTCTCCTCTGGGTGAGGAGGCTTCAAAGATTGCAGTTATCGAAGATCAGATCATTTCAGCCCCAGGATACCACTGCAGTGGTTCTGCAAAACAATATCCTAAGCTCAACCATTGTCAGCTGCTTTATCAATGAGTATCCCTCCATAAAGGCAGAAATGGGGATGTCTGCTGATGATTACATAGTATTCAGCACTATTCACAACTCCTGAAGCTGTCTGTGTCCATTATTAACGCCACACGAGAAGGGGTATATGATTCTCTGATCAAACCATTTTAAGTCTGACTGCAACACGGCTTTCTTGAAGGATTTAGAATGATGAAAATATTTTCTCAACATCTGTGCTTGGTCATTTACATACTGATAACAAGGAAATGAGTCAGACAGGCTGTTTTTGAACTTTATAACAAAGGGGATCGCTATCACTGAGTTAAAAAGCCACCCTGATAGAGAGAGCAGATTTTAAAAAGTTAACCCATACTTCTTGAAATTTTGTGACACACATGCACACATCGCGCGCGTGTGTGTGTGTGTGTGTGTATGTATGTTACACTGTAAGTAGTTACTTTCTTAGCCACATTAAAACTCAGTGCGAAAAGATAAAAACAAATTTGAGAATTATTTACAGTCTGTGGCTGGTCAGTGTGGAGAAACTTTTCCAAGTTCCTTCAGATTGCAGGAGGTGAACTGAAGCCCATGTAAATGCTAATTGCTAGAGGCATTTTTTTAAAAAAAATCATAATTTGTCTCTTCCAGAAGTTGTTGAGGTTTGCACCTGAGGTTCCTTTTGATGGATTTCAGAGAGGTTTTTTTGTTAATCTTACCACTTCACGGCTGGATAGTGAATAGATTCTGTAATGTCTGCACAGAGGCACAGTGGTTAGCATTGCTGCCTCACAGCGCCAGGGACCAGGTTCAATTCTGGGCTTGGGTGACTGCCTGTGTGGAGTTTGCACATTCTTCCTATGTCTGTATGGGTTTCCTCGGGGTATTCTGGTTTACTTTCACAGTCCAAAGATGTGCAGGTTAGGCTGATTGGCCATGCTAAATTGCCCCTTAGTGTCATGAGGATTAGCAGGATAAATGTGTTTGGTTATGGGAATATATTGGGCCTGGATGAGATTGTTTCAGTGCAGGTTTGATGGGCCAAGTAGCCTCCTGCTGCACTGTAGAGATTCTGTGAACCCTGATCAAATTATTATCCTTCTTAATGAGATAGGAAAACAGATCTCCATAGAACCACTGTTCCATCAGACTTTGTGCCTCCACAGAAGAGACAATCTTCTAGAATTGCAAGGGCTATCACCAATAGATTTCAGTAAATTCCTTCAAAGTGGTTCTTCAGATCCTCTGGTGTGAAATTCCAAGAAGGATGTCTGAATTTCAATTCACAGTAGAACTTTCCAAAAATTAGTCTACTTGCAACATCAGATGTCAGGTGCTTTGTGCCAGCCATCTTGATTCAGTGTATTTTCTTGTTTTTAAAAAGTCCTTTTTAAATAGTTCAGAATATATTCGGCCAGCTAAATGACAAATTAGTAGCACTCATGCACAAGTTACATCATCATAACATGATTTGCAGCAAAACCTGAACAACATTCTGGCTTGGGCTGAGAAGTGGAAAATACCATTTGCATCACGCAAGTACCAGCAAGTCTCCAACAAGACAGATAAAACTCTCTCTCAAGATCAATAGCATCAACATCACTGAATCCCCCTCATCAACATTGAGGGGTTTACCATGGACCAGAAACTTAACTGGACCAGCCATAAAAATACTGTGACTACAAGAGCAGATCACAGGCTACGAAAACTGAGACAAGTTATTTAACTCCTGGCTCCACAAATCCTGCCTAATATCTATATGGCCCAAGTCAGGAGTGTAATGGAATACTCTCCACTTACCTAGATGAGTGAAGCACCGACAACATTGAAGAAACTCAAAACTATCCAGGACAAAATAACCCACTAAGTTTGCACTCCATCCTGAACCTTGAACATCCATTCCTGCCACCACTGACACACAGCAGCGGCAGTGTGTACCAGTTACAAGATGTACTGTTGCAACTTGTTAAGCCTCCTAATTCAGCATCTTTCAAACCTCATCCTCTAAGAATCCTCAATGAAAATAAGAAATACTTTGATAGCTCAGCTTAACCGATGAAGTTACACAGTTGCTAATATGAGAATTCTTCATTGGATGACTGAACTCATTATGCTCTCAATCAATTGACATAACAGCTCAGTGAGCCAAATTTAAATATCTGGTAATTCCTAGATACAAATTGGCAGTAAATCCCTAAAGGTTCTTTGGCAGAGAATTCAGGAGGGAGGATTCCGGTGATATCTTTTGATCAATATATTTACCAACCCCAATGTTCTTTCGTGCAAAATAAATGGTTCATAAGTCAAACAAGACATGCACTACAAAATGGAAAAATTTACATCATACGTAATTGCCAGATCAACCATTTTTACCTCTTATAGATGCTTCGACTTTTCATCCTGCCTCCCAGCTGTTTCTCAATGGCTCTGATCCCCTCATTCTTTGATGCAAATACTCCTAGGATCTTGCTTTCACAACTGGCACCACAAGTATTGAGATAGTGCAGGATCCACACCGTAGGGTTTGTGCAGATTAACCCATAGGAATCACATATGTCTGTCAATGCCTATATTTAACAAGTGGATCAATAACAATGAAACCATTGATTATTTGAAATGATTGACGTAACTACTTTAATTATACCTATCTTCATTTGGAGCAGTATTGGAGAGATGGATAAGTAAAAACATTTCTTAAATTAGGCCATTCTTGGCAGTTTTCTTAGCCCCAATTAAATTTTGCTGTATTGTCAAAGTTGTTAAGGTTGTTAAGGCAGCATACGGAGTCTTAGCTTTTATTGGTAGGGGGATTGAATTTCGGAGCCGCAACGTCATGTTGCAACTGTACAAAACTCTAGTGCGGCCGCACTTGGAGTATTGTGTGCAGTTCTGGTCCCCACATTATAAGAAAGATGTGGAGGCATTGGAGAGGGTACAGAGGAGGTTTACCAGGATGTTGCCTGGTATGGAGGGCAGGTCTTATGAAGAGAGGCTGAGGGATTTGAGGTTGTTTTCGTTAGAAAGGAGGCGGCTAAGAGGAGACCTAATCGAAACATATAAGATGATTAGAGGTTTAGATAGGGTGGACAGTGATAGCCTTTTTCCTAGGATGGAGAAAGCTAGCACGAGGGGACATAGCTTTAAATTAAGGGGTGGTAGTTATAGGACGGATGTCAGAGGTAGGTTCTTTACCCAGAGGGTGGTAAGGGTATGGAATGCCCTGCCTGCTGCAGTTGTAGATGCGCCAAGTTTGGTGGCGTTTAAGAGGTTAGTAGATAAGTTTATGGACGAAAAGGGAATGGTTTAGGTTAGAGGGTCATTGCTTTTTCTTAATTGGTCGGCGCAACATCGAAGGCCGAAGAGCCTGTTCTGCGCTGTAATGTTCTATGTTCTATTTGTAATACACCAGCTAACAGTAGCCCCAAATTTAATTATAATGTTGCAAAATATGGTATAAGGTGACAGTATTTCTATTTAAGTTGCTTTAATGTTAATTTCCAATAACACAAGTGGATGGCTATAGTTGGAAGTTTTGTGAACAGTTGCATTGCATTTCTGCAAGTAATTGCACCCAAATTGTGCTTGAGGTTGAATTGGTGAGATTACAGTTCCAAGTTTCTGCTAAAATTCATTAGCATATTCACAAATATTATTTTTTCCATGACCCAGTGCAACCAAGCATTGCAACCATTATTATCGTTCCTCTATTTTTCCTATCCATTGTTCCATTTAAGATTCAGGGATTTTTTTTTTTGATCAAATTGAATCTTTAACCAGCACAAAAAGTTACAACAACACAAATGGGGATTTTCACAATAATTTCATTGCAATGTTAATGTAAGCTTACTTGTGACTAATAAACAAAATAATAAATAAATGATTTTGGATATTGCCCAGTAATGCTTACAATTTGCAATCTTCTGCACTGGTTCAACCACTTGCACTGGGATTGGTATGCAAAACTTGCATAACCCAGCAGAAACTCTACCCCAATAATCCAACTAAAAAATGAAGTCTGAGAATAAAAGCTAAACACTGTAGATGCTGGAATCTGAAACAAAAACAGAAAATTCTGGGAAATCTCAGCAGATCTGACAGCACGTGGAGAGAAAACAGAGCTAACATTTCCAGTCTGTATGACTCTTCGTCACAGCCCAAGTGTGAGGAATGTGTTAGAGATCTTAAAAATGATGCCGCTATCAGCTTTTAATAATTTTATTCGTGAAGCTTACAAATGATCACTAATGAATTCCCCTATTTCTCACCAGGCAGCCTCAACTTTGTGACAGAACTGAGACAAATCAATCTTGACCTCATCAGATGTCACATGCAACTTCAAGGTTTCTGGACAATAATGATCCAACTACTCTCTGGCCAGTTTTTCACTTCCTGATCAAACATCCTCACTGCAGGGCAAGCTAAGATCAGCTAATTCCAGAATCAAACCTGGATTCACCTGGTCTGCATGGCTCAGGTACACTGGACGAAAGAATCTGTACTTACATGGTGCTTTCACCGTGTCAGGACATCCCAAAACACTCCACAACCAATTGAACTAAATAGTTTCAGAAAAATAATCACCGTACCATAGGAAACACGGTAACCAGCAAGGTCTCACATAGTAATGACCAGAAATAAATATTGGCCAGGATATTGGGGTGAATTCCTATGCTTTTTTTCTCCAAATAGTGCAATGGAATGTTTTTGATTTCCATACTAGAGGATGGGACTTCGGTTTAATGCCTCATCTGAAAGACAGGATCTTCAACAGAACAATACTCCAACAATATGGCACCAAAAAAAAAAATCAATATTTAGACAAGTCATGGGTCTTAACCACATGATTATTTTGACTTGGAAACATAAAACACTACAACTGAGCCAAGGACAATACTTGACAAACTTGCAGAGTTGTCAAGGAGAATAAAAAAACTTTTTGAGCCAGTGGAAGTATTGTTTAGTCTGACAGAATTAAACTTGTTATAGACTAGCTTCAATAAAATTGAACATTCTTCAACAATAGTGTTTTCCAGGAATGAAAATAACTCTGTGGCAGATAATTAAGCAAGAATTTGTCACTAATCAAAATCATAAACAAAAACTTAGATCAATTGTCAAAACAATGTTCAGCATAGTTCTCTTATTTATTTTCACTTGGCTTAATTTTTAAAAAAATAAATGCTATATCTTTTTCAAGTAACATTACAAATCAAATTACAAATTTGAGTAAACTTTGAGGCAAATGTTACAAACCTTTTTGATTTCAATATTAGATCGGGAGCAATGTCTCTCCATCTCACTTGACAAATAGTCAGTCAAACTGTAGGGATAGGGAATGCCAAAATAATCTGCCTCTTCCTGTAATGCTACACGAATTCTCGCTTCCTCAGGGATGCAAAGCTCCCCATGTAGATAATCCAAGAGATATTTGAAGAGTTTGCCATCTCGTTCAATAAGGCAAGCCCCTATAATAAAAGATAGATTTTACACTCTTAAACTTCAGCATTGCCACACCTCAAATTCAGAGATCAGTTGATAGCTCAAGAATTTATTTTCCAATTCATAAATCTCATGTTCACTTTATGACTCAGCCAAGTAAATTGTGCCATTCTTTAATAGGTTGTTGTACAGTAATTTAATATCACAAGCAAAGTACTCCATCTCAGTTAAAGAAAAAAAGGCTTCTTAAAGCAAGAGGTAATAAGGCATGGTAGCCTAATAGTTGTTTTGTTTCTCCTCTTTCAACAAGCAAGTCTTTACCTGGAACAGATCAGTTAGCCTGTCAAGACTTATAACTTGAACAACACCATTCCATATCAAGCATGGCTGACCAGGAGTTTCTCTCATGTTTACCACCAGCCACTGACGTGTGTTGGAAGGATTTTGGAAGTTGACACTCAACCTGTTAGCCATGTTATGAATGTACCTTCCTTGGCCATCAAGTCCTAGGGTGGGACTCCAACCTGGAGGTTCTGGTTCAGACATGGATGCTACCCACTGTGGTAAGGGACCTCCCGCCTAATGGCTGTAAGTGGACCACTAATCATGAGGCTTGGATTAATGATGCAGAATTCAAATTCAGTTAAACATAATCTAGATAAAAAGCCATTTTTCCATAATGGTGATTTAAACTATCAAATTGTTGAAGAAAACCAACCAGTTCACAAACATTCTTTAGGAAAGGAAATCAGCCAACTTTACCTGGTATAGCCTAAATGTGACTCTAGACTGAGAACAATGTCATTGACTCTTAAATGCATTCTGAAATTATCTGAAGTCTGTAGCTCAGACTGAAGGGAAAGTGGGAAAAAGCAGCATAGAAGCCATGGTAAGCAAATATAAAGAGAATGGCACTCCCAGTCATGTTGTTTCTAAGCAGAGTTTTACGTTACATAAATTATTATTTGCTTCCATTTTGTGATGAAGCAAAAAATACGCAGTGCTATAAAATGATAGATGTAGAAGTAACATTTCGTAAAGAAGTATACCAAAAGTATAGAACTTCATAGAGTTCAATTTTACTTCTGGGATCCATAAGAAACAGCTGCCTCAAAAACATCCACTAATCTGAACAACAGTTAAATAATTTAATGTTTCATTCCCCAACCAAGAGAAGAAAATCACCTATAATCATTTCTTTTCCCATTCTCAAACTATTATCTCTTGAATTCCTCAAGGATAGAGCCTTTACCCCTCTATTTCTCACATATATGTTGCATCAGGTTAATCAGAACTAAAACACATCAGATTCCATATATACACTGACTTCACTCACTTCTGCCACATCAACAAGTCTTTTGACTCCTCCAAAGTCCTTAAATTGCCCTACTACTCATCTGACATTCTGTCCAAGAAAATATTGGGATAACTGAAGTTCTATTTTTAATACCCACTACAAACTCCATTTCTTAAGCACCGACTATATCCATCACCATGGCAACTGTCTAAGAGCGAACTTCACTATTCAGAAATTTGTATTACATTTGAAATGAACAACAAAGTACACAACCACTCTATCACTAAGTCAGCCAACTTTCACCTCTATAATATCACCCAACTCTGCGATACACATGCTGCTGAAACTCTCATCCATGAATTTGCACTTCTAAACATGACTATATCAATGTATTACTGGTCAGTCTCGCATCTACCACTCTCTATAAACTTGTGCTCATCCAGATTTCTACTGCCTCTGTTGGATTCCATTGAAGCAGCTCCCCAATAAGTTTTAAAATCCCTCCTTTGCCTCGACCCTCTGTGTTATTATATCATTCTATAATTCTTTATTCGTGTTCAAAAGTCCAACAACCCTCAGATAAGTGCATTTTTCCAATTCTTGACACTTACAAAATTCCCAATTTTAATCACATTGTCATTGCCAATCCCGCTTTCAGCTCCAAAATTCCCTTCATAAACCCATCAGCTTTTCTTCTTTTAAAACTATTGAGTAACAATTGAGCCAACTTCCCACTCATTATGTGGTGTTCTTAAGAAATATGCAGACATTTTAAGGCAGAATGATTTTCTAGTCATATTTACGCCATTTCTTACTCTATTGTTTACATTTCAATCTTCCACCAGATGTAAATCCATTACTATAATTAAAATCATGCTTAATTAAAATTAAAATAACATGTTGCCAAACAGATCAAGATCAACTTTTGCACACAACCTGCATATTCTTTCTTGACACAAATTAAAAACATTCAAATTGTGTTTACAAAATTAAAGCACTATGACATGCGAATGCACTTTCACATGCAAATTCTCCAACTTCAGTGAGAAAGTAATCACTGCCACTATTTTGCAAATGTTTCAATCCAAATTCTAAGTGAGAACATACAACTGAAAGATAAACACTTTTGGATCTCATGCTTGAAACAAAATTCTTCTTATTTTACATCCGCTGTTCTCCTCCCATATGAAACCCAAGGAGGTCAACATGAAAATTCTTATCCCTGTGTTTAAATCCCTCCACAATTCATCCCTTCTGATCTTTGTAATCTCCTCCGGTCCCACAGTCATCTGGAAAATCTGTACTTTTCTAAATTCTGGTCATCTGAGCATCTGTGATTTTGATCACTCCTCCTTAGTGGTTTTGCTTTCAGCAATTAAGACCCTAAACTCTAAATTCCTCCTTAAATTTCTGCCTCTCTCCTTAAGACATAGACCTGGTCAACTATCACATGACTTGATGTCAAATTTTGTTTGTGAATACTCCTGTGTAGTGCCTTGGAGCATTTTACTATGTTGAAGGTGCTAAATGAATGCAAGTTGTTGTTGTTGCTGCATGGAACTGCAGATAAAACTGGGCAGGGCCAAAATTCAGCATTAGTACAAAAATAGCAAAGTAAACATCTTATTCATAGTCAAACTGTCTTTATCATATATTTGGTATGAAAACAAGGCAATGTTCTAGCATACTCACTGAACTAACTACATTAGTATAATTAATGAAATGTTCCTACACACCATTTAGTATCAGCCATGACTATTTTCATATTGTGAATCTGGGATTAATTGGCATTAATACATTAATATTTTTTCCAAATCAATGTTTTGTTTATAGACAAGAAAAATCAATGACTGGAAATTTGTAAGCATGCTGCACAAATTGATTTGAGTGACAACTTGCATCCTTTTCATTACCTGATTCATCTAGTTTCAAAGGAAATCGTCCACTAAACATTGCACTAAGCATTGAGTCTTTAAAACGACAGAGTGAATTGCGTCTGGCTGTATACAAGCAGCCTCCCACATTCAATCTGAGAATCTCAGAAATAGCTTCCCTCTCACAAGATGCCATGGTGTGCAACATCCAATCACTTCATCGCTGAAATTCTAAGTGCAGAAAACAAACAAAAGTTAATAGTTTGTTGTAAGAAAGATAACTCAAATGCTACTTAGCATTTAAGATTGCTGCCCTAAGCATTATTTACTAGTCAGAACATATGTCCAGAAATTACAAAAACAACTGATTTAAACTTAGTAATATCTAATTATTGTTTGATTATGCATTTGTGAAATACCATGGATTTTTTATGTCAGAGAATCTATACTGTATCATCAATGTACAAAACAAATGCTACTCAGCTAAATCATAGAGAAATCTAAGAAAGGCAACATAAAACCCAGATGAGTTTTGATGGCATGTTACTGCAGATTATTTGTAGGGTCTAAGGAGGCCTTGAGGTTAGCATACTCACTTTTCCTACCCTAATGAGGCATGAACGAGATTTAATAACAAGCAGAGTATGGGTTTTTTTAAAAAAAACACATCCAGTTTTAGCTTCATGTTTGATCAGCACCTATTAAATCCTGGGTATTTTCACTGCGCTTCAGATTATTTCCATTCATTCTGAAAGGAGGAACTCCTCTCAGACAATCTCTTCGCTCCCATTAATCTCCATCTCAGTTGTACAGATTGGAAAGGCAGCCATCCCCTCCTCTCTGCTTCACTTACCTTCCCCACCTCTACACAGGCGCACAATGATGACGGTGACAGCCAAGAGCAGCCGCGGCGCCCCCGCTTCGCTGACTGACAGACTCCCCTGGACCTCCGGCTGCTTTGCCCCGGAGTGGCCGGAGTGCAACACAGCCCCTCTCGCTGCCGGACCCGGGGTGGGCGGAGGGAGTGCGGGGTTGACCTCCTTCTGCTTTGCTCCCTGGTGGCCGGAGGAGGAAATTCTTCTGGCGGCTTTCTGTGACCTCAAGATGCTCCACAGAACCAACTTTGAGCATGGTAAATTGACCTTGACTCAAGAAGTCAAATCCTACTTTAGTGCATCTTGGAGGCGATGGTGAGCAGTCAGTGATACCGTTTTTATGACTTTTTGTAAAATGTTGTATTTAATCTTTGGCAATCACATTCCATGATTCTGTCATGTTTTGTGTGACAAAACAGAAACCAATAACCTAAACTAACAGAGTTTTGGTGGGGGACTATTTCCCCTCCTATAGTACCATTAGTTTAGGCGCCAAAGTTTTTGAACCAGGTTGGAGTCTTGTGCTGCAATATCATCATGTTGGCACAATGGTTAGCACTGCTGCCTCACAGCACCAGGGACATAGGTTCAATTCCCAGCTTCGCTCACTGTCTGTGCAGAGTTTGCATATTCTCCCTGTGTCTGTGTGGGTTTCATTGGGTGCTCCAGTTTCCTCCCACACTCCGAAAGACATGCTGGTTAGGTGCATTGACCGTGCTAAATTCTCCCTCAGTGTACCCAAACAGGTGCCAGAGTGTGACGACTAGAGGATTTTCACAGTAATTTCATTGCAGTGTTAATGTAAGCCTACTTCTGTCACTAGTAAATAAACTTAAAATGCTACCTTGATAAAGGAGTTTAAGGGTGCTAGGAATGGCTCTCTCAAGATTGACTGAGCCTCTCAAAACCAATTTATTGGCTGCTGTTGCTATGATGCTGGCATTGGACTGGGGTGGGCACAGTAATAAGTTTCTTAACACCGGGTTAAAGTCCAACAGATTTATTTGGAATCACAAGTTTTCGGAAACACTGCTCCTTTCTTGGAAGCAGCCACCAGTCCAATTAGAAGGAGTAGTGCTCCTAAAACTTGTGATTCCAAATAAATCTGTTTGACTTTAACCTGGTGTTGTGAGACTTCTTACTGTGCGCACCCCAGTCCAGCGCTGGCATCTCCACATCATACCTATTTAAATAAGCCGCATTTGCTGGTAGCCCTGCAATTAATAATCCCATCTAACAATAATCAGCTGAATTGGAGGTAGAGAAGTCTCAACTGACACAATTTGAAGCCTTGATCTGTATTCACTGTATATTTGCTCTTGCTGGTTGACTTGTTAAACTATGTTTGAATTAGGGGCTGACACAGAGGTCAAGAAAACCAGGCACCAGACCACCAATGCTGCAGCATAGGACAAAAAACCTTGTTGCAGGCACACAGCACACAGAGATAGGCCTCTCATTCGGAAGCCTGTGTTTAGCCCTCAACTAAATGATAATGATCATCCAGCTAACAAATGGCAAGGAACATGCAACAAAGCAGTCAGTAGGAGGCAGAGGGAAGATTCAATTACGCAAGCATTTCTAGCGACCTCAAATAGAATTGCCAGTCATAAAAGCATCCTGATACTAGACAGGGGAACGACCAGCTGAAAAGCAGATTGGTACAAAACTGAACAAATGATCACCCTAATTGAAGAAGACTATTGATACTCTTTGGGGGACTGCCTGCAACATTTTGTCAAGTCTTCATCAATACTCTTATGAACATTTGTTTTGAAATTTCTCTGACAACTTCACCGAAAGAGAACTGTGTTATTGCACTATGTTAAAGACCTCATAAGATTGAGCAGGAGAAAGGAAACACTTGGCTTTAGTGATCTTATTAGAAGTCCCTATTTGTCTGGAAGAGAATGGAAGGAGAAGATGAAGCCTAGCAGAGGCGTTGGAAGAAAGAGGGAGTGGAGTGCAAGACAGGCTCCAAATTCTTGATGACTTGCTGTATGCCTCATGATCTGACAATAATGAGAGACCAGTTGTTCCCACCAGCAATTATGCCAGAGAGTCAAGAGAACATTCTCTGGTCTCACTCACCTTTCAGCTCCGTAGGATCTGAAAGGTGTGAGACCTGAGAATGCAGCAATGGGTTCTAGGTAACTGGTCTGTACCTGGGAGAGACCATCTAAGCAAAAATTCCTTTTGAGAGATGTTCTCCACCATCAGACTTCAAACTGCTGTTGCCACATCCCTTACCTTTCATGAGGATCCTTTAAGAAATCTGCCATCTTCATTAACCCTTTCAACCCCTTACTCATGATTACTTATCTGATTGTCATAATCAGTCATACATTCCACCACCTTCTCAGTTACCTCAGACAAGCTACAACAAATTTTCGCAATATATGGCATACCAGAAGTAATTGTTTCGGATAATGGCACCATTGTCGCAGCCGAAGTGTTTCAATAATCTGTCAAGAGTAATGGCATCCAACACACAGGAACGGTGTCAATTCTATTGGATTGGCAGAAAGGACAGTGCAAGGAGGAGGGTGGAAGTAGGGGCAGCTTGGTTACCCGGGAAGATACTGGGCCAGTCTCATATACCATCAACCTGCAGGGCTGCAAAGTGCAGAAGCACATTGATCACATCAGAAGGCAGGAAGCAGCAGCCCTCGCTGCCAGTAATCAGAATTCAGTAATGGAGCTATTGTTAGTGGGACACATAACTCACCCGGGACCTAGTGGAACAGAGCTTATTGAGTGCTTGGACAGGGGGGGGGCCTTGTAGGTGGAATCAGCAATGTGATCCTGAGTTATGGGGGATTAGACCTGTATCTGTACTGAGCTTGTCTGTAATTAGTTACAACTGTTGTTCAATAAATCACCAATAATCTTCTTTTAGATTTCTAACTTTTCTCAGTTCTGATGAAAGGTCCTTGACCAGAAATATTAACTCAGTTTCTCTGGTCACAAATGCTGCCATACCTGTAGCATTTCCAGTCCTTTCTATTTCTCTTTCAGAGTTCCAGTGTCAGCACTATTTGGCTTTTGTGGTGTATAATCTAGGCTGACACTGCAGTACAGTGCTGAGGGTGTGCTGCATTGTCGGAGTTCCCCTTTTTCAGATAAGAATTTCAGATGATGCCTGCCTTACCTATCTGTTCTGCTGTCTTTAGGGATCAATTGACATGGACATCAAGGCATCTCTGGTCCTCTGTACTTCCTTGCATCCTACTGTTTATTGTGTATTCCCTTGCATTGTTAGCCCTCCTGAAATGCATCACCTAACATTTTTCTGGATTAAATTTCATTTGCCATTGTTCTGCCTATCTGACCATCCTGTCTACATTGTCTTGGGATCTAAGGTTTTCTTCCTTGTTATTAACCACATCAAAAGTTGACAGAAGTTCTTTTAGTTAGAATGAAATGATGCAGTGACTATGGAAAGAGTTGCGTGACTTGGAAATGCCTAGGAGGAGACGACTTGGTCGCAGACTACTGGGACTACAGTTCCAGTTTCCCTTGTGTTGTAGCATCACAGGGAAAGGGAACAGAGGCAGAAGAGAAAGGAGAAGCTATTCATAGAAGGAGGATGATGAGGGCACTCAGCAGGAGGCCTTATTCACCTAGGTAATCATCATCTCAGTCAGGAAGCATGCCTGCAGTAGCTGTCCTTCACCAAGGAGATAGTCATAAAATTATATCCTTTCTGGCAATTGGACTTGCAACTTCAAAGCAGGAAAAGGATGGTAAGTGCAGTGGCTATTAAGATTACTATTGCCTTCAGTGTTTATATCAATGAGCCTTCCCATGCTGGAGCCAATGACGTTGCTAACATCACAATTTGTCATCCATCACTGCAGTGCCAAGTCACAGAGGCTGTGTAGATCAGGAGAGGGAACTTCATCGGGCACTAAGCAAAGTGAGTTGGCAGGTGACTTTACCAAGGAAGTGGCTTCCCCGTGATACAGGAGGCCATTGACCACATGCATGTGGCTTTGCAGATGTACCAAAATGGCACTCACATGTAACAACATAGTGTTTGTGAGATTGTGCAGATGTCTGGAAGAGGAAAGAGCAGCAGGAAAGCTCGAACCAAGGCCAAGTCTCGCTCCTCCCAGGCTGGACTGCAGTTCCTAGTGGGCCATGTTCACAGGCTCCTGAGAAAGGGCAACTATGCTGAAGGTGTGGGTGCCAGAGCTGCGGTCTATATAGCTGCTGTTCTCAAGTATCTGACTGCTGAAATCTGGCCCGGAATGCAGTCGTGGACAACAAGAAGACTACCGTGTAGGTGAATACTCACAGTCCTGGCAGCAGCCATCTTGCATCAATCCACAACAGTTCCAGTCAACTTCAGGGCTTGTGGTGTGTTAATGGCTATTTTCTACCACATCAGGACAATGTTCCCATAATGACATTCAGGCAGTGATGAGAAATACTGTGGAGTCGACTTTCGACATCCTGAAGCAACGGTTCAAGAGGAGGCCTCCAGAACCCTCCATCACAACACATCTTTGACACATTTTAAGAGCGCAGTGTCCATCCAGTATTTCATCTTTCACCAAAGCTGACCAAAAGCATATTATGGATATACGGGGGACAATCTTTAGGTAGACCACAAGGGAGCATTGAGTGGGGCAAGTGAGAAATCTACCTGGTGTCATCAGCAAGCAGCTCAAACCCTAGATGTCTGGGTCTCATATGAATCTTTGGTGAACTGGGATGGATGTAGAGCCCAGGAGGAAACCATAGCATCCAGAGGAAACCCACGCAGACATGGGGAGAATGTGCAAACTCCATTCAATGTCCTGACCTCGGAATTAATAAGACATAAGAACGAGGAGCAGGAGTAGGCCATTTCGCCCCTCGAGTCTGCTCCACCATTCAATAAGATTATGGTTGATCTTTTCATGGACTCAGCTCCACTTACCCACCCGCTCACTTAATTCCTTTACTGTTCAAAAATGTATCTATTCTTGCCTTAAAAACATTCAATGAGGTAGCCTCAAATGCTTCACTGGGGAGGGAATTTCACAGATTCACAACCCTTTGTGTGAAGAAGTTCCTGCTCAACTCAGTACTAAATCTTCTTCCCCTTATTTTGAGGCTATGCTCCCTAGTTCTAGTTTCATCCGTCAGTGGCCAATTAAATCTGGGTCCCTGTTACCCCTTGCATTTCTGTCACATTAATCTAGATTCAATAAGTGATCAGAGGCATATTCTTTGTGTGAAACTTTATGCTGAAGCTTTATTAATAGGAGCAGACGCATTTTCCTGCTGTCCTAGTCAACAATTCTTTGAACCAGCACAATCAAAAAGAGATTAATAGATCTTTTATTGTTTTGCTGCAATGTGAGACCTTGCTGTTAATAAATTGGCTGTCAATAAATCTCAACATACAATCCTTCAGAACTTTAAATTCTTTTTTTATTTGTTGCATTGTAAAACAAAACACAACTGAAAGTACCAACACAAGGTTCAGAATCAATAAAACATGAAAATGTATTCAGTTCTTCTTTTGAACTAACATTAATCAGTGAATGTATTTGAAGAAAGATTCCAGGCAGACCACAAGGCAGATTCTTTATAGTCCTTCCTAGGGGTGCAAGATTATTTCAAATCAACTCAGAATGGTAAATGTTGCAGCCAAGCAAGAAGCATAATGGGCTATATGATATACGTAGAAAACATTTTAGTAACTAAAATTAATGAAATTTAATCATGTTGGCAGATGTACATGGGGTTTTAAGTACAAGACTAAACTTGCAGTTGTCAGAAATTTAGGTAGCAATGATCAATCATTACTCTCTAGGCTTTCTGTCCACTGACTGCAAATAAGTAAAAAAAAAAGTCTAGCCTGTTTTGCCCTTTTTCAACTTGTTTAGGATAGCTCTCCTTTTACTGAATTTATGACTGAGACTAATCATTGAATCAGCACTTTAAAGTTTATTTGTTAGTGTCATAAACAGGCTTACTTATGACACTAACTTCGCAGTGAAGTTAGTGTGAAAATCCCCTAGTCACCAACTCTGGCGCCTGTTCGAGTACACTGAGGAGAATTTAGCATGGCCAATCCACCTAACCAGCATATCTTTCAGACTGTAGAGGGAAACCGGAGCACCCAGAGGAAAGCTGTGCAGACATGGGGAGGACATGCAGACTTCTCAAAGACAGTGACTCAAGCCGGGAATGAAAATGGGTCCCTGGCACTGTGAGGCAGCAGTGCTGACCACTACGCAAATCATAAGATACAATATTATCTTTGGCACTTATTATTATCATCTCAATAAAATGATAACATAATTATTGTAAATTACATTCATTAAAAGAAGTAATCTGTGTTCATTATTATGCAAAGCTGTATTTGTATCCTCACATGAGAATACAGACAGTAAGATTTCACCTGCAAACACACATCATGGAAACATAGGTCTGATTAAAAATCTTCAATATTCCAAATAGGAACAGCAAACCAAAGATACAAGTGATTCTTTAATCTTTCATTTCACTTGCCCTCAAATGAGGAACAACAAAATCAGAGTTTATTCCAACTCAATGTATCTGGATAAATCTCAGACTGAGCAAGCACAATTGCCAACACTTGTAATTTCTTCAGTACTTCCTGCAGACTATTTATTAGTGACACAAATAGGCTTATATTAACACTGGAATGAAGTTGCTGTGAAAATCCCCTAGGTGCCACACTCCGGCACTGTTCCATTCGCTGAGGGTAAATTCAGTATGGTGAATCCACCTAACCAGCACATCTTTTGGACTGTGGGAGGAAACTGGAGCGCCCGGAGGAAACCCACGCAGACGTGGGCAGAACATGCAGACTCCGCATAAACAGTGACCCAAGCTGGGAATTAAACCTGGGTCCCAAGTGCTGTGAGGCGGCAGTGCTAACCACTGAGCCATAGCGCTGTCCAAATGTACAAATAGGAACAGCTAGCCTACTGCTTAAAAAGACACAAGTGATATCTTAATTTTCATTTCCTAAAATGGGGAACAACAAAATAATTAGGCTGTATTCAAGCGGTTATTGGATAGGCACATGAAGCATACCAGAATGATAGGGAGTGGGATAGCTTGATTTTGGGTTCAGACATAGCTTAGCATAACATCGAGGGCTGAAGGGCCTGTACTGTGCTGTACTGTTCTATGTTCTGTGTTCTATGTTTTATTCTAACTCAATGTATTCTGGTCTGGATAAACATTCAAGGTGAGCAGCACAATCTTATCACCTCCTCAGTATTTGTTGTGGTTACTCAGGGAGATTTCAATTATCAATCAATCAGGTTTTGGTATGATTGCTGCCCAGTACTGGCTTGTGATTGGTTTGGCACAAAAATTCCAGCTGTAAATTGACTAAAGCATGTAAATACAGGCAACAATTAAACTGCACTGAGAAAATAGCAATATTCTTAGCTTTAAAATAGGAATGGAACTCCTCTTAAAATATGATTACAAAGAGCATGTGTAGGACAGTCAAAGGTCTCTGGGTATTAGATGAGTTATGAATGATTTCTTGACAGAAAATCCTAAGAATTACTCCACACTGACAAGGGTGAGTTAATTCCATTTGGAAATACATGTATCCAATTAGAGAAAACATTGTGGATACCGGAATTTGGAAATAAAAACACAAAATGCTGGGAATACTCAGCAGGTCTGGCAGCAGACTTAGAGGGAGAAACAATTAATGGGCAGAACCTTATCACCTTTCTCTCTGCCAGAAAGGTGAGACCAGTTTCAGGTCTGGAATCCAACTCTCTGTACAGCCCATCCCACACTGTCTCTTTGTCAGAGCAAGATAAATATCCATGCTCCCTGATTAATCTTGGTGGGATAATGCGTCCATTCTGTTAAAGGAAGGATGACTCATTAAAGTAGCAAGAAAAGCTCACCAGCTCCTGGATTTTTACACTGCAGCACCTATAGAAATGGAGAGCAAACCTGGCAAAGCAGCTCCCTCCTCTTACCTGAAGGCCCTGCTGTGGGAGCCGGGGGAATGAAGCAGGTTGATCTTTCCCAAATACGGGAGGCAACTCTACAATCAAACCAGGGCAGATGGGAGTGGCTAAGGAAGTCAGCGGCAGGAGTATGGTTACTAGAACTCAGAGGTATTGTGCCAAGAGGATCCAGGATGTAAGGAGGATGGAGATAGTCGGTGCTATAACATTTACTGATGCTCTGCTATGTCCAGCGCTTTCTTTGCAAAGCACCTCTGAGCTCAACACACCTCATATCTCCATTCATTCTTCTCTCGGTGGGAACCTCACCCACCCATCTAAACAGCCGACACTCACACCTGCCCTCAACTGTCTCAAACCTCTACCTCACAGTCACCCTCTACAAATGGTACCCTTGCCCATTCTCTCTACAAACTATTACGAACACTCATACCTCTCTGCATTCTCTCCTTAAAGATGAAGGGAGCAGGTGGTGGGATCTTATTTCCTTCCAGCTGGATCTTGGTGTACAACCCACCCACTCTATGGAGATATTTATGCCTGAGGAGAAGGCAGCTGGTGTTGTTGCTGATATTGCTCCTGGAGATACTGGTGGTGGTGACCTCTATTCCTGAACCCCAGTGGAAAGGGCATTGGGGTCGCATAATCTGATATCCTGTGTCAAACTGAAGGCTGGCAGCAGGGAGGTGCAGCTGAAGTGAATGAATTGCTGGACAAGTGAAGTGCCTTCCAAGGAATTGGTAATTAACCGTCAAGCAGTGACAAGAATCTCTGACAGAAGAAATGCTTTTATCTGCAGCTTTCCACCTGGTCATGGCTGGAGCTCTTTGGTGTAACTGAAAAGAGCCTTCTCAGATTGTCAGTGTCACTGAAGATCCCTTCTCACTTTGCATTTGCCTTAGTGCCAGGAAAACATGTTCCATGACTGGGAAATCCATGATCTAGGACAAAAGCATCTTAGAATTCACCTCTGAATAATCTCAACAGCTTCAGATGGAAGAGGGTTCCTGCTCGCCTTCCGTGCCCTTCGCCAGGGAAGGCTGGGAGAGGTGTGATTGATCTTCTGGCCTGAGGAAAACTTTCTCATTCCAATCATCCCTCACCCCAATGGCCTGGAAAAATCCTGCTCAGTGTGTCAGGTTGATAATCTTTCACCAGAACTATCTACATCGATCTGAAATGTTAAATCTGTTTTTTCAAATTGTAAAGAATCAGCCAGATCTTGCAACATTTTCTGTTTTTATTCAGCATCTTTGGACAATCCCCATAGTTTTCACTGACTCCACCATGTTTACGTATAAAATTCTCTGTTGTACGTAGATCACGTGCTGTGTATTTTGTTGTCCATCTTCTCTCACTTGCATGCTCTACAACAGTTGATGTTACTGCTTTGCCTCAGTTCAATGGGTTTTTGGCTAGCTTACTGTGACTAACTTCCACTTTTGAGTTACGTTGGAATATTTTCCACAGGAACTGCGTTATATTAAAAAGTAATGTCCTATTTTCTTCACAAAACAAGAATCTCTGGATTAAGTTAAGAGTACATTTCCTGCAATGACTGAGCCACATTCCATGATATTTACTGTTCCAGATGGACAGCACAAAGAAGGTGCAATGGCTTTCCTCTGGTAGTGGAAACTGTTGTTATAATCTGGCCCTCAGTACATTAGTAGAATCATTTGTTTTGAGAATCATGTATTAACATTTAGAATTTCTTAAATAGAGTAGAATCTCCTATCAAATAGCAGCTTAAAAAGGAGTTAGTCATTAACAAAATTAATGAAATAACAACTTCCACTGAGATGAGAAAGTTTACGGTCAATGTGAGAAGAAGTTAATCCAAAATAAGATAACTAAAGGCCAAAGAATCTACAATGCCACAAAATGTTTCTACTCTCTTTCATTTCATAGAATACCTACAGTACAGACGACAATCCCATTCGAGCCCTGTCCTCATAACCCCATGTATTTATGCTTCTAATCCCTCGACACTGAAGGGCAATTTAATATGGCTAATCAACCTAACCTGCCTAACCTGATGGGGCCAAACATCTTACTCTTGTTCACTGTTCGTGCATTCAATATTTTAGAAATAGACAAATCCTGTCAAATTGATGAGAGGTCAGGTTCTGTTTTCTCATGTGAAACCTGAAAGGTAGCCCCAGTCTATGTTCAAATTCACTGTTACCCTGATAGTTGATGAAATGTTTATTTACGTACTTTCACACTTATTAGATTTTCCAACTCTAAAGCCAGCAAAAACACCATGAACTGATTGTGAAACAGATTGAAGGAACACAGTTTTAAGCACTGTAAATTGTACATAAAACTGAAGATGAGCAATTGATAACAATTGTTCCCTTACTTTATTCCAGGTGTGAATTAAGCTGCTTTCAATTGACAGAATTTTCTATTCAATAATAAACTTTGATTAGACCTTACAGCTAATTTAAAACTTTTGGATACTATCCACACCTTTCCAGGATTAAAATGAGTTATTTTGAGATCAAACACATAAAATTGATTTTGTCATTGCAGACAGAAGTAAAGCTGTGTGACCTTGACTATGTCTGATACTGAATCAATGGGAAAGACTTTCACTCTTTCACTGCAACCCCACTTGTTGGACGCCTTCACTAACAAAACAAACACATTTAAGACACACAAGGGGATTTGCACTCTATTCAGAATTTAACATAAGATACAACCCATATAATCAACCCATTCCAATGAAAGTAACACATGTTGGACAAACAGCATCAAGGATGGCATTGAATTCAACCACAATTACATGACAAGTATGGCTCCTGCTCTGTCCAAGACTACAAAAAAACTACAAGGGTCGTGAATGAAACCCAATCCATTATGCAAACCAGTCTCCCATCATTGACTCTGTCTGCACTTCCTGTAAAAGCTGCCTCAGAAAAGCAGCCAGCATAATCGAGGACACCATGCACACTCGACAAACTCTCTTCCACTTCTTCCATTGGGAAAAAGATACAAAAGTCCAAAAGTCTGAGGACATGTACCAAGCAACTCAAGAACCAACTCTTCCCTGCGACCATCAAATTTTTGAATGGACCTGTTTTGTATTAAGTTGATCTTTCTCTACACCCTAGCTACGACTATAGCAATACATTCTGTACTCTCTCCTTTCCTTCTCAATGTATGGTATGCTTTGTCTGTATAGTGCACAAGAAACAATACTTTTCATTCAAATCACATCAAAGTTACGATGAGTTTTAAATTCAAACTTGGGGTTTCTGGTGAATCTTTGGTCCATTTATTTTGAACACTTTACTTAATGACTCTGAGTTGTCAAGGCACTTTTCTTCAGTGAAAAAGTAATTACATTTGCATTATCCATATCAATAATGGACCAACACAAAAATGATTTCTGCTTTTGTGTTCAATTATCAACTATTGACAGGGAGTTCAAAAGATGTCTACAGATTTATGATTACAAGTTCAAACTTTGGGGAGAGAAAATATTTCAGTTTCTTAAAAGAGGATCAATAAACCAAAAAAAAACTATGTGATCCATATATTTTCAATGATTCCTGATTATATTTCTGTCAGGTTTTTCTGTACATTGTGGAGATGATGGATTTAACTTTCAAGAATCAAAAGACCGATTTGTTACTTTTGCATTAGTTTATGGGACCTGTAGCAGAATCCTTAAAATAGCTGCTATATTTTCAAGTTCAACAAAGAATGATCTTCAGAAATTGAAGAAATATATAATACTTTTAGATGCAGAACTATTTCAAACAATGATTTAAAATATTTGTAGAATATGTCTGATTTTCCACCCTCTTGTGCAAAACTATGAATAAAAAAGTGAGATTTAAAATGAGGGAAGGGGATGGTCCCTTAACATTCAAAGTTGCTATTTTTTTTTCCCTATTCTACAACCCAAATGAAGGCTTTGACATCTATTATCACCAAAAGCCACATGAGGAGTTAAACTATAGAAAGTACCTGACTGGCAAACCACAGTTTTAAACTGTGATTCTGGGTCAGCTAAATAATGAACTAAAAAATAGTTTGGTCTGAGTAAAATATTCACAACATTGCACAAAACAAAATCTATTTCTGTTTTCTTATACGTCATAGACAATGTTTCCCTGGAACATTTCCTGACAAAATTCACTCGAATAATATGTATTGTGCTATATTTCATCTGGCGAAGGAATGCCTTCTTTTTCTTCAAATGGAAATGTATTTTCTGATAGCACATTTAAATTTTTGCCTAATACTGGGAATGAATGCCTCAGATCAGTAACTCTTTTGCAGACAGCACATTCCCAGTGAACTATTGGTTTGTGATGCTTGGAAGTATAATAAAGAATTTATTCACTCCACTGAACGCTTTTACAGGATTAAGTCGGCTCTAATGGCAGGGGCGGGGCGGGGGGAGGGGGGGGGGGGTGCCACACTCAAAATGTTGGCTCTATTCTCTCTCCACAGATACTGTCAGACCTGCTGAGATTTTCCAGCATTTCCTGCTTTTGTTACAGGATTAATGCCTTGGATCAATGGGCATGAACCGCTCTTCTGCTATCTGGAATTTTATCTAGGATAAAGTGAGCTGGAGAATAGAATGTTTTTTTTTTGAAAAAAGCAATGTAATTGCTGGAATGTTTAACCCTTACATTTCCTATCAAGAAATCATACATTGCTATAGTGCTTTGTCAACTAGTTTCATGACTTGGCATGTTAGCTTAATAAAAATCAAACATGTCCTTAAAGTCCTTTCTCGTGAAGGACAAACTTTGCTGGTTATTGATAAACATGATCAAGAGTGTAATTTTCAGAAGGTGATGCTGAGTCAAAAAGTTTTCATGAGTGGCCTTGACATTAAAACATTGAACTTTGAAGATTGCATTTATTAGTTTGCAAGCCCTCTTCACTCACCTGTCTTCCCTCCCAAAATGAACACTGCAATTTTCACTAGCAATAAATGCTAGTTTCTTTTTTTTTAAGATGTCTGTTTTCAGGAGCTTTCAGATGTGAGGCAAGGAGACATAAAAAGTAATCATTTTTTTCAAGTCTTAAACTGGCAGAAGTTGCATAAAGTTAAGCTATGAAAGAACTTGCTCCTGCAAAAAAAAAGTTATTTCAATAAATTAAGCTACTGCGGTCATTCTATTTGGTATAGACAACACATTGGTATCAACAGCTGTCTCTGGTTTTACAGGACATGTTATATACTGAGAAACTCTGTCACTGAGGACTGCAGACACAGTGGTAGCTAACTTGGGGGTTGTTGATTGGGAGTTGATTTCAGCCGGTAGTACAGTACCGTTGGAATTAGAATCTGTTAATAGCGGTTTGTCTGTATTGTATGACAAGCCCTTATGTCTAGACTTGTTGTGCTGATGTTGATTTTTATTGCCATCGTGGGGACGTCCCTTTTGGCTGCTGTTCCTCCCCTCATCCAACTTCCTGGGTAAACTACTTTCATTGAGCCTGTGACCTTGCATCCGAGAGTAGAATCCTCGTTTTTGACCAGATGGGGTGTTACGCTGATAATTCTACAGGAAAGGATAACAAAGACCAACATTATCATGCTTGATTTAAAATAAACAGGTGTAGTTCTAATTCATATGATAAAGGTAAAGTATTTAGTTCATAAAACATGATAAAGTCCAAAATATAAAATGAGTAAATCTAACAGACAATAGATTCAATAGTTCTTCTAGTTTCATGGAACCATCCAACAGACAGTCTGAGCAAATGGTGGAACTGAGCATTTGTGTTTCAACTTGTTGTGTTTACTGTCTATTGTAGGCGTTTTCTGAAGCATAATAAGCAGTAGTTTCAAAGTTCCCTACATTCATTAAACATCAAGCCTTCTATTTCTTTGTCTGTAGATAGGTTCTGTTCATGAAAACTTTAGTTGACTGGGCGAGCAGGGGAAGGCGGATGTAAACTTACCAAAAAAATTCTAGCCCCCGAACGAGTGTAATAATGGGAGAAATTCGCGTCACGTTTTTGGATGACTTAAAAATTGAATCTTACCTGATTCACTATCAGCAGGGGAAGTAGGCGGGGTGTAAATTGCCAGAAAGCTATCTGATAGCAGCAGAGGATGCATTTGTGCATGTGCAAAGTTCTGTGCTTTGAAAACATAGAAACTTATCACTGTCTCCCCCCAAGCTAATAGTAAAATCACCTCCCAGGATTCAATATGGTCTTTTTTAATTTCAGGGGCAATATCTACCATTTTACTGTTCTTTCTAATGAACACAACAGTCAGAGTTGATGATTACAGAATTTAGTACGAAGGTTCATCTCTCAGTGCTACAATGTGACTAGCTGTCATGATTCAGTTCTAATTGCAATTAAAATTTGAAATTAGATTAAATAAAAACAATTAGATGTTGCAAAGAATAGCTAGGTATTCTGGAAAGATGTAAAGAAAATGTTTCATCTGAACCTATCTTGTGCTCTGGATGATGTAACCTTTTTGAGTGGTGGTCCTCAATATTCAAGGTGTAATACATTTTTACTTTTAACACTAAAGTCTATAAATTTAGACGTGTAGCATTGTGCACACCTGAAAAAGGCAAGATAACCAGCACTCTCTAATATTGAGACCCAAAACTGGTAGTTCCTAGGATCGTATCCTAGGAGCAGTGATTGATGTCTCCAACATGTATCCCAAATTCCTAGATCCCAATGTCAGATGGAAAACAAAACTCCCATGTTCTCTGATGCAACAAGACACTTTTCCCCCTATTTCAAGATCAGTAGGATATTGTCGTAACTTCCAAATATTAACCTGCCAGTAATTGAGACGGCTAAGTTAATACTACGTACCTGATTGTGTTGAAAGGTTATAGCTCTGAGAACTATACTGGGACTGCTCAAGTCATTTCACAATGTACCTTACAGTGGGTGGTACAGTGATTAGCACTACTGCCTCCAGTGCCATGGACCTAGGTTCAATTCTGGCCTTTGGTGACTGTCTGAGTAGAGTTTGCACATTCTCCCTGTGTCAGTGTGGAGATGCTTTGATTTCCTCACACTCCAAAGATGTGCAGGTTAGGTGGATTGGGGGGGTAAATTCGTGAAGTTATGGGGATAGAACATAGATGGGATGCTCAGTGCAGACTCAATAGGAGCAAATGGCTTCCTTCTGCACTGTAGGGATTCTATGAAAGCTTTCATCTCATTGTAATGGGCTGGATTCCAACTCAGGCCCTAAGTATTATTTCTACATTAATTGTATTAAATTGTTTGCAAGTGCAAGTAACTGAGCATTCATTTGAACTCCTATAAATAATCAGACAAAAGCTATGCTTGTTTGGTTCGGAAATCTATGCTAATCATGTGTATCTCTGTAAGTAACTATAAAAGTGGCTCCAGTCCATCCTTCATCAACAGGCTTTCTGGAGTAGGACAGTAAAGAGCAACATGCCAGCTCACCATGTCACACATCACCTCTTGCAGACACTATATTGACATTTTCACATTTGGTAAAAAAACAGTGACGACAGCAATTTGTCATTCTTACCTGTCTTTCCGCAGGTCCCTTCTGAATGTTAAAACTGTCCCTCTGATTCATTATTTTTGGACTAACTGATGATAATGCACTAAGTGAGGATGGCAGTGAAGGAACATGAGTGGAACTGCCTTCAGGATTCAGATGTTTTGGAGTCAGTGAGGATATGCACTGTGACCTTGTAGAGTAGTTATTCTTTGGATGTGAAACTGTATAAAAAAAAAATTTAAAACAAGGATATTAAGATACAAGTTTAGATATCTCTTAAATCGCAACCAATTATTACCACCTAGTTTTCAACTTAAAGTTTATTTAATAGTGTCACAAGTAGGCTTACATTAACACTGCAGTGAAGTTATTGTGAAAATCCCCTAGTTGCCTGGGCACCTATTTGGGTACACTGAGGGAGAATTTAGCATGGCCAATGCAGCTAACCACCACGCCTTTCAGATTGTAGGAGGAAACCAGAGCACCCAGAGGAAACCCACACAGACATGGTAAAATTCTGGCCATTATAGCTTCAATAAAAGAAGCTTTACCTCAATTCCCATCTGTTAATCTTGTCCAATTAACCACAGAGATATTGGGAGAAAGAGTTCAAAGAAAGAGTAACTTATTATAACTTGACAAAGATGTCAATCAATCAAATCAAACACTCTATTCCCACCTGCGAAGACCCCCTGCTAAGCTAATCAGTGAGTCCTGGAGTCAAGTATTCATAATTAGGCCATCATGACCTGCACCAATGGTATAGTCCTTTTGAACATATCTTATAAAAGGGGTCTAGAATCCAGGCTATAGCTTGTGAATCCTTTGGGGTGCCATGAACAAAATTTCTTCAAAGAGATGGCCTGACTCCACCAAAATTGTAGAGATTTAAAAGATGCCAACTCCGCAATGCAGTCAGGTTGGGAGTGCAGCTTGCACCAGTGAAAATTGCTGGAAGGGGAATGGGGCCAGGAATAAGGAATTGGGTTCTGCCTGCCACTTTTAAAAGGATTTTGAAGCCCTACTCTGTGAAATCTAGCCCATAATGCTGTATCTATGACCCTGTGTTACATCTTTCGACTAGTGCAATCTTTGTACTATCCTTAAATACTGCAAGCATATCACCTGGTAATCTGCATTGTTTTAAAAATAAAATGATTATTTCCCAAATCTTTCTTAAGATTTGTGCTTTCTCATACAATGCAACATCTAAGTGAATCTTTTGCAGCTGTTAACCTCAATATCTTTCCTATAGTGCACTACTACAGTCAGCACTCAGTTGAGGTCTTGTTAATTTTTTTATATACCTTTTAGCTTTACAGTTTATGGTTCTTGTATAAAGATCTATGATTGAATTTTCAGGACAGTGAGGCTCAGAACACATCCTCACCAACTCCAGAAGCCCCTGTGCCATATTACATCTTAATGAGCATTGATTAGCATAAGGTGGGCTTCCCACCGTATTCAGGTCACTCAGGACCTTGGAGAACTACCAGCTGACCAGACAACTCTTCACTTCCTCCAGGTCAGAAAAGGCGCTGCAGGGACTCCCTGGCACTGAATCCCGCGAGCTGTAGGATAGTTAAGTAGCAAGGGTCTCAGGGTGGAGAGGGTAGGAAATACCTACGCGTTCAGGAGGAAGATGATCAGGGTCTTCGGGGATGGGCCAGGTAGGGGAATGGAGTTCTGGAGGTTATTGGTCCATAAGGCAAGGTCAACCTTCCCCCCAGTCAAAAGGGAGCTTTTGATGGGATCCATCCCACTTCCCACCTGAGTTCCAGCTATATTTATTCGTGCTTCCCTACCCCATCCCCGAGCTGTCAGCCTCACTGAGACTGGGCAGAGAAAGGCCCCTAAGTGGCCATAAAGAGACCACTTAAGGGATCTAATTGGGGGAAGGGCAGGCTTCCCCTCACCTTGTGTAAAATCACTACCAGGTCTGGGTAGTTGGGAACTGTACAATTTCACACATTCCCCTATACCACCCCCTTCCATCATAACTCACCACGGGGGAGCATAAAATTCTGGCCCCAGAGTTCCATTATGTTTATTCTAACAGCATTATCAATCTAAGATACTCTCAATAATGTCTCTAAACCTATACCTATACCCACCAAATCCTCCCATTCTTTCATTCTATAGTAGGTAACTCACCTCCTAATTCCATTCTAGTCCAATTTACTGGCAATGTGTTATTTCCCATAATTCTGCAATAACATTGAATCGAATCATCTTTGTTGACCCCAGATTGTGTCCTTACCTTCTCCAAACAACTTGATTTGGGCTTGCAGACTGTCAATGTTACCAGTGAATCGTGCTGATCTCCCTAGGTCTTCATCATATTTACGTTCACTTACAAATTGCTGTTAGAAACAAATAAATCTGCAGTTTAAGTCAAAAAATTGTCATTTGCAACACACAAAATCAAAATTCAAAAACATCTGTGCTTTTTAAAACCAACTTGACTGCACCTTTTGCTACCCTACAGCACTGTACTGCAATCCAGAGGCAGCCAGTCTTCTTTACCTGGTCTGCCCTATAAAGTTCCACACCAACGTAGTTAACTTTAAAAGTGCTCAGAAGTTGCCTCATGAGCCAATCAGTTTTGCCAAAATCAGAACAACAAGGAATGAGCTATAAATTCCATTCTTGCCAGTGATGCTCTCAACCCAACAGTTAAAAAAGATGCAAGTGCATTTGTTATAGAGTTCTTTAGTAATCAGACACAGTACAGTGCTGTACAACTGAAGGTACATTGTATTGTTATATAGTTGAATTATGCTTTATTTAAAGTGTTTCACTCTAAATTTCCTTTGCTATATAATGTTTTACATAACTTTTTGCCACTATATTGTAGTGCACAGTTCTTCATGTGATGGCTTACAGGCAAGACCAGTATTTATTGCCCATCAATAATTGCCTTTGAGAAGGACCTACTTTGTTGAACTGCTGCAGTCTATTGCAACAATGCGCACGCACGCACACACACACACGCACACACACACGCACGCACACACGCACGCACACACGCACCAGCACACACGCACACACGCACACACACACGCACACTACTGTGAGGAAGCAGTTTCAAGATTATAATTCAGCAACAAATGAAGGAATCTATTGGAAATGAACATTGCAGGCACTTGTGTGGCACAAAGGATACTTGCCACAGCTCAAGTCTGAATGTTGTCCAGGTCTTGCTGCGTGCAGATATAGACTTCTTCAGCATCCAAAGAGTTGTGAATGGAATCAAACACTGTCATCAGTGAATACCCTCACTTTCGGCCTTTTAAATGAGAAAATGTCACTAATGAAGCAACTGAAGATGACTGGGTCTAGGACATTGCTCTGCAGAATTCTTCTCTCTTCCTTCATGATTCCAGATATGATTCCAGACAGTGGAGATGTTTATCCATGATTCCCATTGGCTGCAATTTTACTCGGGTGTCTTGGTGAAATACTCAGTCAGACACTGCTTAGATTTCGAACGTGAGGCCTACCTTTGGAATTCAGTTCCTTTGTTCATTTTTGGAATAAGGCTGTAATGAGGTACAGGTGGAATCCAAACTCAACAAGCAGGGTATTGGTGAGTAGGTGCCACACAAATGCAGGTCAGTGACACTGCATTTTTTTGTTGATGAGTGAGAGCAGCCTGATGGGATGGTAACTGGCAGAATTGAGAACTGTTTGTTTGTGGACAGGCAAACCTGGGTCATTTTCCACCTGAGGTAGACGCCACTGTTAAAGCTGTACTCGAACAATTTGGCCAAAAGTGTGGTTGGTTCCGTAGCGCATGTCTTCAATGTGCGGCCAGGATGTCGCCAGAGCCAATGGCGTTTACTGTGTCTAGTGCACACAATCATTTCTTGATGCCATGTAGATTAAATCCAACAGGCTGAAATCTGACAGCAGCGTGGTGGTACTGCTGCCTCACAGCGCAAGAGCCCCTTGTTCAATTCCCAGCTTGGATCACTGTCTGTGCAAATTCTGCACGTTCCCCCAGTTACTGTGCCACCGTACTGAATGGGGAGGGCGTTCCTATAATGTATGGTTAGGTGGGGTAGGGAGAGAGTACTAAGGCCATTGAGGAAGGAATGCAGGTATGGGAGTTGGGGGTGGAGGGGCACGGATTGGGCGAGAGCAGTTCTCATGGTGTGTGGTGGGCATGGTATCAAGGCCCTTGCAGGTATGAGAGTTGGAAGGGGTGGGCACAGGTTGCGGGGGAGTGGAGGAGTGCCAAGGCCATTGAGGGGGGGAACCTGCAAGTATGGGAGTGGGCGGGGATGTGGAGTTGCGGGGGTTGGCCAACCTGTGCCAAGAGGCAGTATCAGGGAGCAGTGCCAGGAACGGTTTCTTTAGGAACCACATGTGGAGGTGGGGTGGGGAGAGGGAAGAGGGGTGGGTGGAAGAATGCCAAGGCCATTGAGGGGGGGAATCTGCAGGTATGGAAGTGGGTGGGGATGTGGTGGGGGAGGGGGCAGTAAAGGGGGTGGAAACGCTGGTGATACTGCCATGGTGGGTGGGCACGGATGGGATGGGGGAAAGGGAGCCTCCAATAATTTGGTGGAGGGGGGGAATACTCCCATGATTGTGCAGAGTGTGGGAGACCCCGATGATTGTATGTGGTGTTACCTTCATGGGTGGGTTGGGGGTGGTTGGTGGGGGGGCTGAGTTGACCTTCAGTTCTGTTTGGGGTGCTCTTTAAAGATGGAGACCCGATCTCTGTGCAGCCGGAATGCTGATTCTATCAGGCTCCCCCCGCGCCAGACTGACGGCAAACCCCCCCACCCACTCATTCTGTTTCAGAGAGGCTGAAGATCTGGATTAAAGACTCAGCTGTGCAGCTGGCGAGCAAGTTTCAGTCAGAGCCTGACACTGTAAGTGGAAATTCCACTTTATGTTTCCAAATCACCTGCTGTTTGACTCACCTGGGGAACAGCTCTGCCAATTTTGGCACAGATCCCTAGGTATCACTGAGGAAACCTTTGCAGCATTGATTGGACTAAGTATGTGTGTCTTAATGTCTGGTGTCTTGGCCGAAGTCAGGTGCACCATCTGGTTTTCTTCTTTTTATAGATTTCTTTTTAGTCTTCCAAAGAAGAGTTATATTGGACTCAAAATGTTAACTCTTTCTCTCCTCACTGCAAGAACTACTGAGGGTTTCCAGCGCTTCCTGTTTTATTTCAGACTTCCAGCATCCATAGTATTTATTCCTCTTCCACCTTTTTGCAAATTGAAACACTTGCTCAGACATTTTAGAGGGCAGTTAAAAGTCAACAGCCTGATTGTACGTCTGGAGTCATACAGAGGCTATACTGGGGAGGTGCAGAAAACCTCCTTCCCTGAAGGATGTTCTTGAACCAGGTGGGCTATTACGTTAAATAAAAAAAACATTCCAGATTGATTAATTGAATTAAAATTCCCCAGGATATGTGGTAGGATTTGAACTCATGTGTCCAGATAATTAGTCTAGACTTCTGGATTACCAGCCCAGTAACATAACCATTACGCTATCATATCGCACCATTTTGCACCCTATTCATCTCCATGTAACTCCTTTCCACAATAAAGCATTACGCATCTTATTACAACAGTATTGAATTCTTCTGCTATATACCAGCTGTTAGAAGAGGTAACAGTGGTAACGTTGCTAGACTTGTCATCCAGCAATCAAGGTTAATTCTGTTGGGGCAGGTTCAAATCCCATTGGGGCAGCTTGTTTAATTAATAAAAGTCTGGAATTAAAAAACTCAGTAATTGTGACTAAAAGAACCATCATTGATTATTGTAAAAATCTATCTGGTTTACTGATACCCTTTTGAGGAAGGAAATCTGCCACCTTTACCTGGTCTGGCCTACGTGTGACTCCAAACCCACAGCAATGTGATTGGCTCTTAACTGCAACCTAACAAATGTTCAACAAACTTTGCCAACGATGTCTACTTCCCACAAAGGACTTCCCCCGCAACTCCACATCCCCGCCCACTCCCATACTGACGTCCATATAAACTGATTTTGTTTGACAGTAATCATTATTTAAATTATGCAGGAAATTATCTTTTGTCAATGTATGTTATCTGAATATTTGGATTTCTGCAAATAAGCAGAGGCCAATGCTTCTTACAGCTTTGGCAAGAAAGTTCATTTGGCAGTAAATAAATTGGTTCAAATGAATGGCTATGACCATGCACCAGGAAAACCATTTTCAAATGATGCTGTATGGATGGAGTTTCCAACATCCAGGAAATAATTTATGCAGGGATGTAATAGAGGAATACAGCATGATTTGATGGAAACCTTTGCTTAGTACATGTTTCCCATGATTTGGGTACAGGAATAAAAATGTTTTACTGCAATCGTATAGGGTGTTGGTGAGGCCGCACCTGAGTATTGTGTGCAGTTTTGGTGTCCTTATCTGAGGAAGGATGTTCTTGTTACAGAGGGAGTACAGCAAAAGTTTACCAAGCTGATTCCTGGGATGACAGTCTGTCACACGAGGAGAGACTAAATCGGTTAGGATTATGTTCACTGAAGCTTAGATGAGTGCGAGGGGATCTCATCGAAACTTATCATTTCTAACAGAATTTGACAGGGTGTATTAAGAAAGAATGTTCCCGATGCTGGGGGAGTCCAGAATTGAGGATAAGGGGTAAACCTTTTAGGACTAAGATGAGGAGAAATTTCTTCACCCAGAGGGTGGTACATGTATGGAATTCACTGCCACGGAATGTAGTTGAGGCCAAAATGTTGGAGGCGCTTCCACCGTCCCACTGCGTTAATTTTTAAGCGCAGAAGGCCAGGGGAATCTTACAGTGGATGATGCATGGCATTCATGCATGCGTTTCCACCATAATAGCATCTCGCTAGTGCCGGATTTTGGCAACTGCTGGAAATATGGAAGGAGATGGGGGTAAATACTCAAATCTGTATTTTTATGTAATTTGAATGCCCAGGACTGATCTCATCTCCCCACCCTCTCCCCTCCACCAGAGTCCTCCACTCCAGAGGGGTTTAGAGTAGTTCCCCACTTTCAGGGAATGAGTGGTCAGACCCACGATTTGAGTACAGGGGGGAGTTGAACTAGCCTGGGAATAGTCGGGGGGGCCAGCGATCAGGCTGAGGAAAGTTGGCATTGTGGGGGTCGCAAGTCTGGTTAAACATTGTTCCCACCATTTTCTTTCACCTTCATCAGTACAAACAATGTAATTTAAAGAGGTCAGTTTCCTGCATTCATTGTACAATCTGCACCCCAAAACCTAATAGAATGGTGTGCAATTTTCAGACCAGCGAACTTTAAATGTTTTAAACGTTTGTTTTCATCAACCCAAACTGAGTGATATAAGAAAATTCATTTGTTCTTCCTCGCTTAGCCAATCAACTTTTGCTCAGCTTGGGATCTCTACTCACCATGTCTCCAAATAGAATGGTTCTTATCATAGAATCCCTCCAGTGCAGAAAGAGACCAATCGGTCCATCAAGTCTGTACTGACCACAATCCCACCCAAACCCCATTCCCGTAACCCCGCATATTACCCTGCTGGTTGCCTTAACATTATGGAGCAATTCATTTTGGCAAATCAACCTCACCAACATGTCTTTCGGAGTGTGGGAGGAAACTGGAACACAAGGAGGAATCCCACGCAGACATGGGAAGAACGTGCAAAGTCCATAGAGACAGTGACCCAAGCTGGGAATCGAACCCAGGATTCTTGGTGCTCAGAATACCTTTGCAGTGACAAGTGTTAAATGTTCTTGTGTGAAGCGTATTAACATGACTGTAACAATTGTGCTGCTGATCATTGTGAATGAGACTGAAGGAAAGTTGTGTTCCAGTGATAGATAAGGTACACTACCCTATGATATGGCAGAATGCTGTAGGAGAAGTGGACTGTTAATGACACTATCTGTTAGGTTAAAGTATTTCTGTATCCTACAAGATGCTTTTTGAGACAGTGGATCAAAATAAAATGTTATCGTTCTTCAGTTGTAAAAAAAAACTTGTCCAGAAACTTACACCCATCAATGTGTAAGAGAGCAGTAACAACAAAGCATTGAGTAAGGTTGCTGACGCAGGGACAGAGAAGAAATCTGTTCTGCAGAATAAAGTTCTCCCTCATCTGACTGGTGCATTTCACTGCACTCCAGCAAAGTATTGCATTCGTGGTCCATCTCACTCACCTTAATTTCTGCTCGAAGTTCAGCCAACTGGGATTCTGACATCTGGATGGCCACATCTGTCAATCTCTTCAGCTCCTCGGCTCTCCTCTGCCTTGCATCCAGGATCTCCACTGAGAAACATGACAGAAGAATAACATGAATTAATAAAGGCACCTGAATTTTGAGAGTATATGGTTAGTGGTTTATACTGTGTCTCTGAACTAGTCAGCAATTCACTCTATTTTGCCATGGTTAGAATGGGGTTGGTGCTGTTCCTCTATCAGGATTTATACCTGTGAAGGTGAAAATAGATTTCTGCCATCATTGGAGACAGAAGTACATGGAGCAGGTTTCTCCCATTAGTTGCTTAGATGTCTACCCTTCACAACTAGATGTCTGTACTTGTCCTTGTCCTCAGTCTACTTGTTGCATGGGTATTTATCAATGAAAGTGTTGGTAGGACTGAGGAGGCAAAGTTGTGTCTTCAGACAGAAGACAATCTCCAACATGTTGTTTGGCACCTCAGTGAATGAAAACTTTATCGACCTGAAAACTTTAATTCTGATTCTTTCACCACAGATGACTCATTGAGTGGAATTTTCCCATCCTGTCCACCATGGCGATTGTTGCGGGCGGGGGGGGCAGGACCATGGAAAGATCCATTGACCTGAAGCGGGATTCTCCGGTTTTGGGGTGAGCATGGCCAGCATGTCCTGCCCACTGAGTATTTCCAATGTTTCCTGGTTTTATTTCTGAAATTACGGTTTTGAGTATTTGTATTGAATGGCACTACCACCACTGCTGAAACAGATGGTTTCAGAATGGATCGAGCACTCTAAAACAGTGACATCTATGTGGTGTTGTTGACCATCAGGAGCAGAAGGATTGCATTCCTCCATTGAGCAGAGGTTTCTGCCTCATGTTGATAGTTTCCCCACTAACTGTGCCCTGACACTGTCTGAGCATTGCCCTCTGGCACTACCCGGGGAAGTATCTTGTGGAGAGGGTGGGGGTGTGCTGTTGTTTGGGAGAGGTAGTAGTTGGAGTGAGCTTGGTGTTTGTGCGCAGAAGGATTCTATTCTTGATTTTTGGTCTCGGGCGCCCTATAAAAAAGGCACCCCATTTTTTCAAACCTATGTTGCTGGTGGGATGGGTTTGATCAGGGTCTGTCCTGCCTGTATGGCGTTGTGGGACCTGCCTCTCCATTTTCCTTTTGGCTATGTGCCAAACAATACAGAAGTCCCGCTGGTGTAAATTACGTAGGGAAATCCAGCACTGGGGCTGACAGCTTCCTTGATATCTTTCCCGCAGCACCACTCTGCCCAGCTTTGAAAAAATTCAGTCCAGTGTCAAAAATTCATTGATTGTTTTGAAATTAAACTGCAACATTACATTCTACAGCCTGTTTGTTTTCCCCTTTGTACTTTATGAATGGTATGCTTTGTCTATATAGCATTCAAGAAACAATATTTTTTCATTGTATCCCAGTACATGTGACAATAATAAATCAAATCAATTTACATTATTGATTAGTACAGAAAGGGAGATAAAAATAATTCTGCTAACACATTATACAAAGGTGACAGTATCTGTTGCACATTTATACAACTAACAAAAACAATAAACTTTGCATGTAAAGTTAGTTTGGATTCTTAACTCATTTATGATATGACTCCCAACTAACACTGTTTTACAAGATGTGTCCATTTGTTACGTGCTGAAAACTGTAACAGGAATGTCTGTATATTGTGGGAAGTGTTCAAATGTTCATAAGGACCAGATGTGTCTTGTGCTGGCACGCAGACTGCTAGAACTGGGACACATTCACAAATGCATCCACGTGTCATCCAGTTCAGGTCACTGGGTTCGTTTAAGAATATATGAAAAGTCAAAAGTTAAGAAGAAGTCATTGACCACATTTGAAGTCACTCTCCCCAACTCTGTCCTTCAATTCTTCACACTGATATCTGATTTTAATTACTCAGTGGGTTTTAATTATCTCATTTGCTAGGCTATTGCAAAAATCTAATTTTGAGTGAGGATTTTTTTCGCTGCTATCTGTTCCCAACGTATGTTTCACAAATGTCCGTTTATGTCTTCTGGCTCTATTTTTCCGGCACATTTAAGATTGTGACTGCAATGTGTTCCCAACAATTTGTAAAACAGTATTCAGGACGGAGGAGTGAACAAAGTACTAATAAGTTAAGAATAATTATCCAAACATTTTCATACAAAACCCTAAAATCTCAATTGCCAAATTTCTACAATGTTTTCAAAAAAATGCAAGAATTATAGCCAAGTAACAGATTACACACTCATGACCATAGCAAATTACCCTCTCATCTATTGCCAAGTCCTTTAAATGATTATAAAGCAGCCTCTGTTACAATCAGGGCAGTTTATAAAGTTTAAAGTTTATTTATTAGTGTCACAAGTGAGCTTGTAATGAAGTTACCGTGAAAATCCCCCAGCCTCCACAGTCTGGCAGGTACATTGAGAGGGAATTTAGCGTTGCCAATGCACCTAGTCAGCATGTCTTTCAGACCACGGGAGGAAACTGGAGCAGCCCGAGGAAGCACACGCAGACATGGGGAGAACGTGGAAATTTGCACAGACTGTGACCCCAGCTCGGAATCGAACCCGGGTGACAATAAAGAGATAATAGCAGAATCCAAACAATTCAAATATGTCCTTATACAACTTCTCTATTTGATACAGACACATTCAGTGCTTTCCACTCTATTGGTCTTGTGTTTGGTACTTGCCAGAAATGCTGTCTATGCCACATAACTAATCTGTGCTCTGTAGGACTATAGGAAAAAACTGGGTCATTTATCAGTGCCAATTCTTCACTACGACAGTCCAAAACAAATCTTTTGCCTTCCCATAGCCCAGTATATTCCTCTGTTTTGAATGTTTAATTGTTGTTCTCTTAAAAGATATTAAAGTATTCCATGCGCTAACAATTAGAGCAGTGAATACAGTTCAGAAACATTTCATGAACTGTGAAGTGCTTTTATATGTAATGAGATCATGAAGGACAGTGTATAAATATAACTTATTTGTTTTACTTCATAAAAGAGTTTCTCTGAATCTCTCAGTGCCAATTTTAAACAGAAGTTGTATAATTATGCAAAATGACATTTCAGAATGCACAGCTGGTTCATGAGAAACAAAGGGTAAAAGAAAGGGATAAATGAACACAAAGGACATATTTGAATTGTTTGGATTCTGCTATTATCTCTTTATTGTCACCCGGGTTCGATTCCGAGCTGGGGTCACAGTCTGTGCAAATTTCCATGTTCTCCCCATGTCTGCGTGTGCTTCCTCGGGCTGCTCCAGTTTCCTCCCGTGGTCTGAAAGACATGCTGACTAGGTGCATTGGCCACGCTAAATTCCCCCTCAGTGTGGCGGCTGGGGAATTTTCCAAAGAAGACAGGCAGGCTTTTTCCAAAATTGTTTTTCCAAAATTCTTTATCATTTAAAAAATCTCTATTTTTTGAGTTATGATTATTGAGAGATCTCCTCCTTTCATCCTGACATGTGATTAAACATTAGCAGCTTCAGAGAACTATGTTTTTCTCATGTTACTTAATGAAATGACACGCAGATGTAAAGTTGTGTTTGTTGTACAAAGCAGCTTCATTGTGATCAAGCGCAGTTGGGCCAATTCTTACATGCTTATTAAGAAGCATGCAAAAAGCTCAGACTAAATGGGGAGTCTGTTCTCGGGTAAACTCTTCATGGTTGCATTCATAGAATAGAATGGAATATAACTCCAACAGTGCAGAAGGAGGCCATTTGGCACATTCAGCCATCTCATCCAGACCCTATCCCTGTAACCCCACATATTTACCCTACTAATCCCCCCTGAAATCCCACTAATACTAAGGGGCAATTTAGCATGGCCAACCAATCTAACCTGCACATTTTTAGACTGTGGGAGGAAACCAGAGCACCTTCAGGAAACCCACACAGACATGTGGAGAATGTGCAAACTCCACACAATCACCCAAGAATTGAATCCAGGTCCCTGGCACTGTATGGCAGCAGTGCTAACTTCTGTGCCACCCTGGTACCCCTAAGAATTTTTTCAGGTAAGTAAAACACTGATAAACTGTTTTAAGGCTGTTTATTTGAAGACATCTCCTATGATAACCTTTTAAAATATTCACTTCTCACTGCGCCCCCCCCCCCCCATATCTTCTAACCTCGCAGATCTCCGTCCCTTCTTGTCCTTTCTTCTGATCTCAAAGGAAAGCAGGGAACATAGAAATAGGAGCAGAAGTAGATAATTCAGCCCTTCCAGCAACATCCTGTCACTAATCAAGAAGCATTGTCACTCAAACACAGCCTCCTGCCCAGACACTGTGTGCCCTCAGTAATTTTGTATAGTGTTTGATTCCGCACGTGCTGAGTCATGGTTGTGAAGATGCTTCAGCAAAGCAAAGGGCGGCACAGTGGTTAGCACTGCTGCCTCACAGCGCCAGGGACTCGAGTTCAATTCCGACCTTGGGGAAATGAGTTCAGCTCCAATGTGACACAAATCATGAGAGTTTGAAGGCCATTCTTTGCAGCATGAGGATGGGGGCTGGCTCCCTGCCAGCACTTGGAGACTCAGCTGCAGTGTCTGGTGGTCAAAATGTCAGCTTCCAAAGGGGCTGCAGTGGAAGCTTGAATAGTCATGAGATCCATGCAGGCTCAGATTTTTGCCAACAAAACAATGGCTGTCGGTTCTCAAAGGCTCTGACAGATATCCAGTACTCTTGCAGTACTAGCATTGCTGACACATCACTCTGCGGGAGTGGCAATGTCTCCATGGGACATCTCTTTCAGGATGCCAGCATTCATTTTCCCATCACTTCAGCAGTGCACTTGCTGTTGCCTCACAGCCAGCTAGTCCAGAATGCCCAGTCCACGCTGAGGTGGGATATCTGAGGCTAGATCCCCATGGCTCAGAATTAATCTAGGGTATTCTGTAAAGCAATCTGCAGTTTTCTCTCAAGAAAAGTCAGCTGCCTTCCACCAGCCATGCTGCAGTCACTCAGATAGCACTAGAGGCACTATTGCATGAGGCAAGATGAAGATGCTACGAGAGGGAAATGGTTCAGTTTTGTTTTTATGCATTGTTTGATAAAGATGTTATGGTAAGTTTTTTTTATGGTAAGGTTTCAGCCAAAAGGACATTGCAATAGAATGTACTTTTAAACATGGCACCCAGATATGACATTAATTTCAACGCATCACGGAATTCAGCTCAAACACCTGGACGTCTAATGAATGCAGTCAAAGCCAGAAGATATGGCATGTTTTCCCATCAGCGGTAATCATTCCCCCTCACTACTCCCACCGTGGGGCTTAGTCCCAAATGCAAGAATTCCACCACGTGTGTTCTGTAAATGTTCATTGCAATGCAGCTTAATATATTTTATTGAAAATTTGTCCAGGGTTAATGGCAACCAAGAGGGTTAAAGGATGAAGTATAACCCTTTGTCTGATGAAGAAAATACTGATCTAAATTCTAAGCACAATCTGAGTTTCCACATTTCTTGTAAGTGCAGCATCTTTCAAAATCTATTACGCCCCAGCTGACTCTGAATCACAAGATTCTACGTTCAAAAACCATTCCAGGACCTGAGGACAAAATGTAGGCTGACTATACGCCAGTGCAGGACTGAGGGAATGTGGCATGGATGGAGTGTTATCCATCAGATGTGAGATTAAACTGAAGCCTTATCTGGCCTCGCAAGTTAAAAGATCCAATCGCACTATCTTGAAGAAGATTATATTCACTGGAGTTTAGAAGAGTGAGAGGCGATCCCTTAGAACTTTCTAAGTTTCTATCAGGATTATCAGGGTAGATTCAGAAAGAATGTTCCCAATGGTTGGGGAGTCCAGAACTAGGGGTCATAGTTGATAAGGGACCTTTTAGGACTGAGGTGAGGAGAAATGTCTTTATCAGAGGGTGGTAAATGTTCACTACCACAGAATGTAGTCGAGGTCAAAACATTGTCTGATTTCAAGAAGGAATTAGATATACTTCTTGGAGCTAAAGGGATGAAGGGATATGAGGGGAAGGGGGATCAGGATATTGAATTTGATGATCAGCCATGATCAAAATGAAAGGTGAAACAGGCTTGAAGGGCTGAATGGCCTACTCCTGCCTCTAGTTTCGATATTTCGATGTAAGAACAAAGAAGTTACCACTTGTATTCTGACCAATATTTATCCCTCAGTCAACATCACCAAAAGAGATAATCTCAGGTTGGTATTTATAGAAACTTGCTGTGCACAAATCAACTACCTTATTTCCCGCATTACAACAGTGATCATATGTCAAAAGTGCTCTCGAGTCTAACCCCAACATTGTTATCAAATGTACTGACAAGGGCAGCGCTGTTGTTGACTGGCACACAAACCTCTACGTTGCAGAGGCTGAGCAACTATTCTCAGGCCTTTCTTCCTACCTCCCCCCGACTATGACCCCATCACTGAACATCAAGCCATTGTTTCCAGGATCTCATTTCCTCTGAAAATCTTCCCTCCATGGCCTCTAACCTCATAATTCCCATCCCTCCCCGCCTATTTCCCTTCTTCCCAAAATCCACAAAGCCTGTTCCTTCCCACTAAACTTTTACTCTTTCCTTCTTTGTTTTTTTTTTACACCTACACTATCCCTCTTCTCTCACCCCATGTCATTTAAACAATCCCCAGGTTCCTGACCTGAATTGCCACCTCTTTATTATGGATATAAAAATAATTAATAAGACATAGTATTGTTACATAAAGAAAACAATGTTGGCCCAATGAAGACTGAAGATGGGGATAATGTCAATTATCATAGCAGACAATTTGAATAATTTGTTTCAGTGCTTGCAATAGAAAAGGAGGATAGCTTGCTAGAAGTCCTGAGGAAATTAATAGTGGATCGGGAACAGAGTCTAAATCAAATTAATGTAAGTAATACATTGATAGTGAGGAAATGAATGGAACTAAAGAGTGACAAATCCCCAGAACCTGACAATTTTCATCCAAGGATGTTGAAAGAGGTGAGTAACATTGTTGTTACCTTAACTATAATCTTTCAGAGTTCCTTAGATTCAAATTCATCCCTCTGGATTGGAAAGTTGCTCATATTACTTCACTTTTTAGGAAGAATGAAAGAGAAAAGGCAAAGAATGACAGATTGGTTAGCCCAACATCTGTGGCGGGGACATTACTGGAGTTTATTATTGTTGTGGATTTCAGGAAGGGAGCCACACTCCCTGACTGGATAGGGAATTCACAGACATAGCTAGATAGCAGAATTAATATACATCTTGATACCTCGCAGAGCAAGATTTCACTTGGAGATATTAAAACAAAGGCTAAGGGCTGGACTGATGTAAAATACAAACAGATATGTAATGAGAGACATGAAATAAACATCTGTGTATTTGAACACAATCAGAACTATCTGGAAATTTGGAGTGCTTGGAGGGATTATAGTTACAGGACCATGAAGTGTTTACAAATTGATAATGGAGATATATTAATACTTAACGGATCTCGTCTCTGTATGTTAACAGCTAATCAGGAGCAATTAACATATACCCTATCAAAACCAGAATTCTGCTATGTAACTTCATTGAATATGTCACGGTAAACAATCTCCGAGCATTTAACCCAGCCTCCAGGACAATGGGCAGGATTTTACAGCCTCGCTTGTCCTGAAACTGTAAAATCCCACCTGCGGTCAATGGACTTTTTCATGGTACCATTTCTTGCCCCTTTTGGTTCCCTTGGTGAGTGGGCCAGTAAGGTTCCAGCCGATGTGTTTCAATGGGACAGGGTGTAAGAGTCACATTGTAAGAGCTCGTTATTGGCTTTTATCTGCAGAAGTGGCTCTTTCTGATATATCACAGGGGTGATTTTCCAGCCTCGCCGCTCCTGACGCCAATTGCGCCGATCCTGGAAAATAGTACGTGAGTCTAAAAGTCGGTTGCAGCCCCAGTGCCAAATGGTTTGTAATCATCCCAGTCCCCTAACTTGTGCAAACCAGATTGCAAAGCTGATTAGCATTTTTACAGTAGAATTTATAGAACTTCTACAGTGCAGAAAGAGGCCATTTGGCCCATCAAGCCTGCACCAACAACAAACCCACCCAGACCCCTCGTATTTACCCTGCTACCCCCCTGACACTAAGGGGCAATTTAGCATGGCCAATCAACCTAACCCACATATCTTTTGGAGGGTGGGAGGAAACCGGAGCACCCAGAAGAAACACACGCAGACACGGGGAGAACATACAGACTCCACACAGACAGTGGCCTGAGGCTGGAATTGAACCCGGGTCTCTGGCACTGTGAAGCGGCAGTGCTAACCATTGTGCTATTTAATAGCTGAGATTCTCTCAGCTCCCAGGACATTCTGACCCTCAGGTAAGGTCAGCGAGAATCACTACTGTTCCCCACTAATGCAGATCAGGTGCAATGGCCACACTGGGAGGGATTTGGAGACCATGAATGTGATGTTTTAAAATAAAATACAACGCTGACCTTGAGCCACTTGGTTTTCTTTTACAAAACACCTCACTATATAACAACATGACACACGGTGTACATTTGAACTGCTAAATGAGATGGGTTCTTTTTCCTGAAGAAACACACTTTTCTTGTGTTGAGGCAGAGGAGATTAAACCAAACTGGGCACACGAGACAGTTGCAGCCAGTAAAGTTTGTGCAACATCTATTTAAAGAAAAATAACATTTGGAGCCAGAAGACATGGAAGGCCGAGAAAAATGTGGAGAGTGGTGCCAGAGAAGTGTAAAAACGAAGTCAGTTCAACTGAGGACACAGCATGAGGGCGCCAATGTGTTTCTGAGGCAGTGTCCAATCAAGCAGCTGGAATGATTTTTTTGTTCATTTGTTTAAGTAAGCGAAACTAATGAAAGAGGGATTTATCTGTCCTAAATAAGCAACCCTTTAAAAGATTTGACAAGCCAGTGAGTGTAAAAGTGCTGGAGTACAAAATGTCTCCATTTCTGTACTGTATATAGTTTAACATCATGGTGATATAATAGCCCCCTCTCTTAACATTTCTGACGCACCACTTTACATTTAATTTCCAAATGTACACAGAAAATATAAAGGGGTAGAATTGAATTGAATATAGGGTAAAGAATTGAAAAATCAGTTTAAAAATTTTCCCCAACATGAAAAGGAAAGCTTTCAAACACAGGGTAACACGGCTACACATGGTGGATTGGAAGTGTATTGGAGTAATCCAATTACTACTCATTTGAACATCAGACACGTTAAATGTGGTACAGCTGATGTGAAGTTGCAAATGGCAAGCAGTTCGGATAAAGAAAACATTGTCCATTACTTACTAGCTTCCTTTTTGACTTTATCCATTTCTGACATCAGTGCAACCTCCCGATCCATGATGCTGCAATGTTAAAAAGGAGGATATTAGAACTGTCTGCAAACTGCATTTATTGTACAAATGCTACTCCTTGTGTAACATAACAATCACATTGGTACAATGGTTAGCACTGCTGCCTGACAGCGCCAGGGACCTGGGTTCAATTCCAGGGTCACTGTCTGTGTGGAGTTTGCACATTCTCTCCATGTCATCCTCCAGGTGCTCCAGTTTCCTCTCTCAGTCCGAAAGACGTGCAGGTTAGGTGCATTGGCCATGCCAAATTCTCCCTCAGTGTACTCAAACAGGGGAGATGACTGGGGGATTTCACCGTAACTTCATTGCAGTGTTAATATAAGCCTACTTGTGACTAATAAATAAACATTAACTCAATCAGTTAGTTTTCTCAATTGGATGTTCAGAGTTCTTCAAATTGGATTTAAATCTTCCACTTACTATTGAGGAGAAAATATTTGCTATTTTTGGTGAATGAATTTTCATCAGTGACAAAGCAAATGTCTACACTAGAGACAGAATTCACCTGCTGCCCATCTCTAAACTTATCCCCATCAGATTTTGTATGTTGCAAATCTGCAGCATTTGATAGACAGTAATAACATTCATTTATGTCGTAATTATTAAAAGACACTGAGAAAGAAACTCAAAAGTGGCATTCATTGCTACAGTAGGTCGTGGAATAAATAAACTTCTGCTTCGAAGGATTCTAAATTGTTCCTCAGATTAGCATTTGAATACAACCTTGCTCTTTTGGCGAAGATCAAGGGTAGTATTGACATGTTGTGCTTGGTTGAAGTCATTAGGTTACATTTTAGTTTCATTTGAAGCAATTTTTAAAAGCAGCACTTGGCCTTTTGGCTAAAATGCAAATGAGATCAAGCCTTGAAGGAGGAGCTATGCCTACTCCAATCAGGTTGGGTCATGTAGATCAAACCCAAGACAGGAGGTGAGACCCCTGTCTTGTCAGCTTGGATCGGGAATGTCTCAACTTGTTGAGATTCTGAATTGGACTTGATTGGATAAAAATAAAAAAAAATTTGAATACAACCTTGGTATTTGAAGGTAAAGTTGTATGCAAAGATTGAGTTCTAATGAAAGTTTGCAGGTCTGAAACATTGAGCCGGGTTTTCATTGTTGAGATTGCTAGTGGATGCAGTGAAATTTCCCAGCTCAGTGCACTCAGCTTGAGAAAAAGTGCCAACAAAGGTGGGATTTTCATTCCAGAGGTGCAGGTGCCCACTCTGGAAACCATTTGGAGACAGCAACAGAGGCAGCTGAATGTCAAGGCAGGCTGGTGAAAAGGCCCATCTCAGTGCTACGTGCCTTAGTCAAAGTTACATCTAGCCCTCATCCCATAAACTCTCCATGGCCCTTTCACGTCAACTCATGCTACCTTATGTTCTTCTACCCAACCCCCATGGATTACATGACTCTCATGCAAACCTATGTCCCTCTGTCATACTCAACGGCCCCTCATATTCTCCATACCAACGTTTGCCACCCCACCTCCCCCTATTGACCCCTCATATCATCAACCAAGAATGCATAATGAGGCTTGTCTAACATCCCATAGTCTGTTGAAAAGCTGGACCCAAGGTAAAATATTGTTTGATTGATAGCTCCTTCTCTTAGATCTATTTTGTCCATTGTATAGTCATTATACAATGACTTGGATCGGTTCCCATTCCCAACTTCCAGAGTGTACAGAATCTCTCCGATTCTATAAAAATCCAGTCCATTAACTCTCTTTCTCTCTTCACAGATATGGCAAGGCCTGCTATGAATTTCCAGCATTATTATTTACAGAAGATAAAGAGATATCAAGTGCCTCGAGTTTCTGCTCTTGACACTTTAAAGTCTGAGTGATTGACACTTTTTTAGGGCTGTAGTAAAAGTAGTTCTTTAAAGAAAATCTGAATGAAAGATTGTTGTTGAAGCTTTTCCACAATGCCATTTTTCCTACGGGATTCAGTGGGTCTGCACAGAATGTATGCAGGTAAATAGAGATAGAAATGCCATAGGTTGGTGTGCATGAGGGGTCACTAGTGTTGAATGGAGGATCATACGTTGGCAACAGGGCCAAACATTCCCTTATCCATACTAGGGACCATGAACCATGAATGCTTGAAAAACTGGCTATCTCCATAAAAATTGTGGAGGACTAGGAAATGCCTGTTCCCATAAGGAGTCAGCAGGTTGGGAATGCTTGGATCGGTTCCCATTCCCAACTTCCAGAGTGTACAGCATCTCTCTGATTCTATAAAAATCCAGTCCATTAACTCTCTTTCTCTCTTCACAGATATGGCAAGGCCTGCTATGAATTTCCAGCATTTATGTTTTAATACTATATACCATCTTCCCAAGGGCAATTAACGATGGGCAATAATGCTGGTCTAGCCAACAATGCTCACATCCCATTAACAAATAAAAATATACCCATGGGAGGGTTTACTTCAACTGACCTATGTAAAGTCATAGAGGTCTACAGCACATGAAAAGACTATTCAGCTTATCATATCTGCGCTGTCAAAGACAAACCACCATGGAATTCTAATTCCATGATTCTAGAATGAGAGGACTTCCTGATATTTATATATGCAAACTACATGATTTCTGCAGCTCGGCTGAAAGTAGATAGGTTTGCTCTTTATTTATTTTTTAAACTAAACAATAAAAGATTTGATAAATTTATAGCCCTGTTTTCATGCCACAGTAACCATGCTTTCTCATTCATTACAGCTTAGGAAGGATTACATTTCTAGATTAAGATGAACCGTAGTTATTATCGAGGGAACTCTTTTTGCCAATCGCCCTACTTTCCTGGTCAGAACTAAAGTGAAACAAATGGCATACAAAATGGTGACTATCAGTGAAAAGGTCATGCTTCAATCATGAAGTCTTCTGAAAGTTCAAAATATTGAAACTTGACCGTAAGTGCAATTTGTTGTTGACAGACGTTGATTTTGCGATACAGGATGTGACTGGAGGCTTTATAAATCAAAGTTTTACAGTACAGGAGGTTATTCAGCCTATCGCACCTGAACTAGCTTTCTGGAAGAGCTATCCAGCTGCACTCATTTCCTCATGTTTTTCCAACACTTCTAACTTTTGTCTTTTTTCAATATGTTTCTCTGCTTCCCTTCAAAGCAATTCCGAATTCAATTTACAACAGGACATTATGGGATGGAACACTTACACAGTGATTAGCAGTGCTGCCTCACAGAGCCAGCGACCAGGTTCAATTCCATCCTTGGGTCACTGTCTGTGTGGAGTTTGCACATTCTCCCCATGTCTGCATGGGTTTTCTTTGGGTGCTCCCATTCCCTCCCACAGTCCAAAGATGTGCGGATTAGGTTGATTGGCCATGCTAAATTGGCACTGGGTGGGACTGTGGTCGATGCAGACTCGATGGGCTGAATGGCCCCCTTCTGCATTACAGGGATTCTATGATAATTTCATGTCCCAAGAACTCTTTAAGTAGAAAAACAAAAAATTTCTTAACCTCTCTCCCTTTGTGATGATCTTAAAGTTCAGCTGAACTTTCAAATCTTTCGAGGTTTATTAATGGTGCAGGATTTACTGTGCATTACAATAACAGTGAAAAGTATTTCCTAAAGACCTGCTCCCATCTAGAGAAAGAATTCAAGACATAGCAAATATTGGAAAGACAACTGACCTTATAAAATCCTAAACTAGAGCTACAAGTTGGATGGTTATTTCCCAGACGCTATGAACTCTGCTTTTGATATCTAACTGGCAGAACATCAGGAAATCCTTCTGCCAATTTGCAAATGACATTTCAGCACAAAATGCTCTTGACACCATATAAAGAGGGGCCACCTCACTCAGAGGGCATGGATCCAAGTACTATAGATATGATCCAATCTTCCAGTACAGATATAGGATTCAGCAAGCCCTGAAATTAAGGCTTGATTAGACCAATACCAATACACATTCTGCTTGTAATAATGGAAGGAATTCAATTCGTAAAGGGGTGTATTTTACAATCTTACTTTTCTATTACCGGTAAACAAATCGGTTTATGCAATTACTCAATTGCATTTCCTCCATCTTAAAAAATGTAGCAACAGGAATAGATCTTTCAACTCCTTGGGCCTGCTCCATGAGGCCTGTATTCCAGCCCATTTACCAGAAATGTACATCGCAGCTTGAAGGATTGTTCCCTTCGATCAGAGTTATCAGCACTTTGTGAGCCTTGGATCAATCTTTCTGGTTCACTCATGTGTTCTAGAGAAGGAAATCTGCTGTCTTAACCTGGTCTGGCCTACACATCCGAGTCACAGTAACGTGGTTGACTTTATGAAAAAAAAGTCCCCTGAAATGGCCGTGGCAAGCCATTGAATTCAATTTAGGTAATTTCTGGCCCAGCCCTGGGAAGCCCACATCCCATAAATGGGAAGCAATTTGGGAGGAATTTTCTGGCAGTTCACACCAGCAGGATTTTCTCTGTCCTCGTTCACAGCGACAGTGGGCAGTGAACAGCCAATAAGATCACACTCCTTGTTTCAATTTAAGATCATTTCTCCTATAACAAGTAGTTTGCCTTGTAGGGTTATCATATGGCACAAAAATGCTAATGACAATAGCCAGCGACATTCTTTGGGCATTATCTTCCAGGCATTTTTTGGGATCCAAAAATAAACTTAAAACTAGAAGCAGGAGTAGGCCATTCAGCCCTTCAACCCTGCTCTACCATTCATTTTATCATTAAATTCAATATCCCTTGATTCCTTTTGCCCCTGGAGTATATCTAATTTCTTTTTGAAATCACACAATGTTTTGCTCTCAAATATATCTGCTATTACCTAGACTTCTTCATCAGAATTTGCTTGTTGTCTACGCTTTCTGTTCTGCATGGCATTACATTACTAAGTGGATGATAGGCAGAAAAGCTCTATCTGGACTTCCCTAGAGAACTCCTGGGTTTGTGTCCTATTTGCCCAGATGTAGTGAAGGGCAGCACGGTGGCACAGCGGTTAGCATAGCACCAGGGACCCAGGTTCGATTCCCAGCTTGATTCACTGTCTATGTGGCGTCTGCACATTCTCTCTGTGTCTGCATGCGTTTCCTCTGAGTGCTCTGGTTTCCTCCCACAGTCCAAATGACATGCTGGTCAAATGCATTGACCCGAACAGGTGCCGAAGTGTGGGCGACTAGGGGATTTTCACAGTAACTTTAATGCAGTGTTAATGTAAGCCTACTTATAACACTAATAAATAAACTTTAATATTGATAAATTGGATGTGTCGGAGTACACAAGATAAAATATGAATTACATTATCAGAGAGACACAGATGATAAAACTTGAGGAACTGAGGCACAAAGGGGAATGGAGAAGTAATATTAATTGATATTTCTCTTGTAAAGCGCTGATACAGATCTGATGGTCGAATGGTCTCATTCTGGGCTGTTAATGTTTGTGGTTTCATGACACGGAAAGTTAAAAACCAATTTCCCCAGCATTAACCAAACTCAATCCGCTGACTGAATACCATGAAAACAGCAATAACAGCTCACATTTCTAGAGAGCTTTTAAAGCAGGAAACTGTCTTAAGGAATTTCGTGGGAGCACGATCAGATGGAAATTGACACCAAGGCTGGAATTTTACCGGCACGCCCATCCAAGGCTCGTAAGATCATGCCCAAGGCAAACGGAGAGTGTCGTTTTGCCAGTAAAATCAGGGCCCGGGACCAAGAAGGATATATTTGGAAAAAGTTAGTCGCAAAGGTAGACTCTAAGAAATCTCCTCAAGGAAGAAGGACAAGAGACAGAAAGACTTAGGGAAGCAATTCCAGAGCCCTGGACCTGTACATTCTGATTTATTTCCTTCTGAGCTACAAATACTTAAAGTTCCACAATTATAAAGATTAAAAATGAACTTTGAGAAAAAGAAATTTAACGTTGCACTGATCAACAAGTTATACTGACAGTACGTTAGCACTGAGCTGGGCTATTGCTGAGAGTCACGCAGAATGTATTCTGATAGTTGAAAACATGGGCTGAAACATTTTACAGAAATAAATATCATTCAGTGTGAATCACAATGAGTAGAACCTCCTTGACTGGCCATAATGGGAAACTCCCCTCGTGAGAATGGTAATTGATGAATACTCAAGATAATGCACATTTTCATGTTTGAATTCTGGCACAGTTTTCCCTAGTGGGGACAAACATGTATGTTTGAATGGAATCCAAAAGGCGCTGTGAAGCTATTTGTATCAAACAGGGGGAGACTGATGCTGTAGACTGCGTAATAAATATTGGGTGGGATTCTCCCAAAAATAATCTTACATGCTGATTTGCATAAAGGCTGGAGTAAACAACACTGGTATTTTTAACACAATTTTCAAAATGAATTTGCCACGTTCACACAGAATGCCTTAGTGTGAATCATGCTGAAAAGATGGGGGTGCGGCCTACTCCAGCTGGAGAGGCCTGTGGTGTAGCACTGAGGGGGCTACTGTGTGTGCGCTGATCTATCAGAGAGGAGATCGACGCATGCGCAGTAGCCCTGCATTGCTGGCCCTCTGACCACTGGGCAGCTTGATCAACAGCCTCCTGGATGTCTGTGGGCCCAATCCTACTAACACCCCCCCCCACATCCTCCGCCCCCCCGCAACCGGAGACTTCAGTCCCGGGCCCACTAATCAGGTGGAAATGCTGATTTACATAATTTATTCAGCTTTGCACCGATTTCTGAGCTGATGATGCTGGAAATCCAGTAGCTGGAGACCCGAGGAAACTGTGGCACTCGGTGGGAAGCCCACTTCACAGTCTCCACCTATATCTTTAGCCTCTGGCAGCACTTTGGGCCGGAGAATCACCCCCAGTATCTTGCAAGGTAAAAGGCAAAATACCGCAGGTGCTGCAATATGAAACAAAAGCAGAACATGCTGGAAGATCTCAGCAGCTCTGACGAAGGGTCATCCAGACTCAAAACGTTGGCTGTATTCTCTTCCCACAAGACAAGGGTCGTGGGTGGAAATGGGAATGTTAAAATGGTGGCGTGGGCTCGTTGGGCCGAAGGGCCTGTTTCCCGTGCTGTGTGGCTCTTTGCTCTTTGTTCACGAATGCTGTCGGACCTGCTGAGGTTTTTCCAGCATTTCCTATCTTTGGCTTAACATCTCACAAAGATTTGTCAGATCAGCATTTCGGCAGTTAGTTGGTAAGGTAGACAATGGAGATGCCAGTGATTCAAGTAAACAAATTAAAAACTCTGACAAATCATGAATTTTGGACAGGATTTTCCCTTGGGGCATACTGGAACGAAATATATGTGGCCAAAACCTGCACCGTGAGGGGAGACAGTCAATCATTCTGATTTTCCCCAGGATTGGCCAATTAATGTCCAGAGAGTGTGCTTCCCATCCAATTGAGGACAGTGGGTAGAGCTGGAGGTCCAATAAAAAGCAGCAGCAGGCTGTGATGCACCTGCAAAGGGAGAGGTCACTTTAAAATGGAAATGACCTTCCTTTGACCTTTTCTAAAGTTTAAGCTATAAAATGGGTTTTGCAGCCAGGCCACCAAATGGACAACTTGTAGAAGCCTTCTACACGGTGCTCAGTAGATCTTCCCGTACCCAGGCAGATAGGAAACTGTCCCCAGTAACCTGCGGGAAGATGGTGATCCACTGGCAAAACACAATCAGCCACCTTATGACCCAAAGTGGTTCTTAACAAGCCGTGTGGACTACCTGCCACATGCCTTCTGGCACACCCCAATCCAGGTAACACAGTGGTTAGCACTGCTGCCTCACAGCACCAGGGACCCAGGTTCAACTCTGGCATTGAGTCTCTGTGTGGAGCTTGCACATTCTCCTCGTGTCTGCGTGGGTTTCCTCCGGGTGCTCCAATTTCCTCCCACAGCCCCCAAAGATGTGCGGGTTAGCTTGATTGGCCGTGCTAAATTGGCCCTTTAGCAGGATTAGCAGGAATAAATACAGGGGATTACAGAGATGGGGTATGGGTGGGACTGTCGGCTCAACGGGCCAAATATCCTCCTTGTAGGGATTCTATGATCCTTCTAACACTCTCCAAATCCCCCTCCACAAAAATGTTCCAGGATGGAGCCAGAGAATTGTCACACCAACCGGGAGTGCTACTTCCAGCTCCAATTCTTGCCTGATCCCAGCCCCCACAGGGCTTACACTTCAAATCCTTAATGTTGAACCAATAGCTCCAAATTCTCCTGAAATGGATGCATTGTTTAAGAATCTGACAATAACAGGATATATAGTAGTCAGATCCAAATAATGATTTATTAAGATCACAGTTTAATATTTTGTCCAGCATTAGTAATATTATTTCAAATCCAGATGACCTCACATGACTTTTCCAAAAATCTGGTCTCGTTTACTTAAGACTCCGACTAAACTTTAATGTTTTTAACTCTTTAACAGACTTTTCCACATAAAGAAACCATTTACTGTGAACTGGCATGGCAGGCAATGATCATCGCTCCAGTCCAACAAACACTACAGAATTGATAATCTGACGTTAGGTGGAATTTTAAAATGTAGTAATGGGTCACAATGAACACCTCAAAATTCATCTCCCTGTTCAGGATGCTTCTGGGGTGAAATTAATCAGACAAGTTACAGTTAAGTTCAAAAATTTAACTATTTAAGGATTTAGAATGTGTAGACCAAGTGACCTCATGAAAACATGATGAAATGGTGATATAGGGGCTCCGGCGGTAATAGTGTGGGAGTCAGCCCTGCGATCTTGGACAGAACACAAGTACTGTATGTGGCTGATGTGTTTGGTAATAAATTAGCTTTGTTGGGATTCCCTGTTGTCAGTGTTTTGACAAACCTGCAATATTTGGGGAAGTGATGGCCTAGTGGTACTTTAACTCGACTTTTAATCCAGAAACTCAGCTAAAGTTCTGGGAACCTAAGTTCAAATCCCACCATGGCAGATGGTGGAATTTGAATTCAATTTTTAAAAAAAAACTGCAATTAAGGATCTACTCACGACCATAAAACCATTGTCAATTGTCAGAAAAACCCATCTGTTTCATGAAGGGAAGGAAATCTGCCATCCTTACCTGGTCTGGCCTATATGTGGTTTACTCTCAATTGCCCTCGGGCAACTAGGGATAGGCAATAAATGTTGGCCAGCCAGCGATGCCCCTGTCCCACGAATGAATAAAAAAAATTAACATGGAGACTTTGGAGAGGGTACAGAAAAGATTTACCAGGATATTGCCTGGTAGGGAGGGCATTAACTATGAGAAGAAGTTGGAGAAACTTGGTTTGTTCTCACTGGAACAATGGAGGTTGAGGGGCGACTGATAGGAGTCTACAAAAGGCATGGACAGAATGGATAGTCAGAAGCTTTTTCCCAGGGTGGAAGAGTCAATTACTAGGAGGCATAGGTTTAAGGTGCGAGGGGTTCCACCCCCCCCATGTAACTTATCAAATCTTTTACTCATTCATTAATCTACTATGCTTGAGAAATTCTTCTTCCTTAGTACGCTTTTCATTAATATGTAAACAGTTGACTTCTGACTCAACTATTTTAAGAATTTTATAAACTCTATAGGATAATCTACGGTCAATAATATAAGTGTATACATGCCTATAAAGCAATGGACTTTGCTTTTACTGGTTCACCCCACCCATCAACGGGCAAAGTGAGCTGCTAAAATTGTGTGAGAGCCGAGAAATCAGGATCACACCTGATTGCTTGGTTCTTCTGATCTTACCGGAACCGGATTTCCAGCGTGGTCAGCATCTCACCCATTCTGGCGAGAGGCTGATTATAGTATGTTAATTTATTCTAATCTTCATTTGCATATGTTTCGCCAATCCGGATGCTCAATTGTCCAGTTCAATTGCCTTTATGGCCTTGCTGGGAGAGGTTCTCTCTGACAAGCAAAACAACTGCTCCCCGTGAAAGGGGAACGATCGAACTGCCCTTGCCATAAATCAGAGGCCATTGAGAACCCCCCCCCCCCCCCCCCCCCCCCAGGGAGGCTGAGGTCAAGGGGGAATACCTTTGAGCACTGCCAGCCTGGCACCTTGACACTGCCCACTGGACACCTTGTATTGCTTACCAGGTAATCGATGGGAGGAGGGAGGAACACCCGCTGCTGCTCTGCAGTTGTGATCAGGCTGCGAGAGGAAACCAGAGCACCCAGAGGAAACCCACACAGACACAGGGACAACATGCAAACTCCATACAGACAGTGACCTAAGCCAAGAATCGAACTCGGTTCTCTGGTGCTATGAGGCAGCTAACCACAGTCCCACTGAGTCTGGCTGTCTCAACAATTCAACTGAATCAACTGCTGGCACAAATGGGGAAGTGCAGCGCAAACTTATGAATCACCACGGCTGATTTAAACAACATCAAATTATTTCATGTTCATGAGTTTTGAAATCTAGGATTATAATTTTGCAATGGTGGACAATAATGTGTCACATGAAGCAAATTATCAACAGGTGCTCTTTTCAGAATCTTAAACCTTTCCTTTGCCATTTATTAAATTGAGAATCACTTACCAGGCTTGCAACTCTGCAAAGGTAGCCTTGACTTTCTTCACAGAAGCATCCATCTCCTCTTTGATCAGGAGTTGGTACCTGGTCAAAGAGACAGTGCATCGCTGCAGGTCTTTCACTGATTTTTCAATGGTTGTACCTGTTTAGAGATACACAAAGTTCAGTGTCCTTATTAGATAATACCTCCCCTTTTTTTGTAGAGTAATTATGAATTGTGTCTGTAAGATGGTTGTAAGATTATAGTGAATGTAATTCTTCACTCCATCATCGGCCACCGCTCTGAGTAGATACATGAGCAGCTCTTTAACTTTCAGAGAAAATGAAAGGATTTAACTGAGAGTCGTCTTTTTTTGAACATGAAAAAATTTCAATAGCTGCACTTGTAACTGTTACCGAGAAGTGATTTGTATCCCTAGCCTGGCTTGAGTTCAGAGGCTCATTCAATCCATCAACAATCTTTGCCAATTGAACTTATTTGCATGCCAAAATTAGCCTTTCCGGAGTTAAATTTAATCATAACTTTTGGGTGAAATGAAGATATGCCTTGGAGACGTCAATCTTTAAAGAAACTATTTGACTGTGGCTTCATTACAATTCTTCATTTCCAATCTGTACACAACACGTTCATAGAATCGTAGACTCGTAGAATCCCTATAGGGCAGAAAGAGGCCATTTAGCCCATCAAGACTGCAGCGACTCTCCTACAGAGCGTCTCACCCAGGACCCTGTTCCTGCCCTATCCCCGTAATCCCAAATATTCAACCCCCTAATCACCCCAACCTACACATCTTTAGACATTAAGGGGCAATCTAGTTTGATCAATCCACTTAACCTGCACATCTTTGGAGTGTGGGAGGAAACCGGAGCACCCGGGGGAAACCCACGCAGACACATGCAAACTCTGTACTGCGAAACAAGCCGGGAATTGAACCTAGCTCCCTGGCATTGTGAGGCAGCAATGCTAGTCACTGTGCCAACTTGCATATGCTTCTATTGGATAGGGCTGGGGGTGGGATTGTGGTTAGTACGGACTTGAAGGGCTGATTGGCTTCCTCCTGCACTATAGGAATTCCATGATTCTATTTAATGTTTGGGGCTATGATACTGGGCAGCATTCCGGGTCGGAAAAGAAAGGGTGGCTCGCCGGCTGCAAGTCTTCCCACTGTATTTTTAAACTCTTTGTCGAGAGAAAGCAAAGGGGCAGATCCCATGCCATCAGGCAAGGTGGTGGGGGGGGCTCTGAACGAGAGCAGCAACTTAAATTTTTAAACCTGATTTAACCAGGACAACCCCAAATTATTGATGGCTACCATGGCAACTATGGTATCTAAGTTGTTGACTCTGAGACTGTGAACTGCTGCATTCCGGATCCTGCTGAAACCTTCCTTGCCGGCTCTGGAAAAGAACTTTCCTTACAACTTGCAGCAATCTTTTTCACGCTATTTCCACAGCGTGGCCTCATTGCTGGCTTTCTTCCTGTCAGTTTATTGGCTTTGCTCAAAGCCTTGGCCTGGACTTTGCTGTTCTTTCGGTCTCCTGTGTCCCTAAGGTTGATTTCTAAACTCACGCCAAACCCACAGTTAAGGAGAGAGTTTCTTCAGTTTGAGAATATAATCTGCAAATATAATCTCACTTGACTATTACTTCCTTTCACACTCGGTGGAATCTCACTCCCAGCCTTGCAATAACATGAGTCCAAAATCTCATTAATATCGGAATAATCCACAGCACTGGGGTCTGACTGACACCATCTGATTGGACACCACCTCAAAAAGCACCTGGCCCCATCATTGGCGAAGAAAACATTTACTTTATTCTTATCTGCTATTTTACTCGTTTTCAGCAAAATTTTACCAGTTCTCTTGCTGAGGGTTGAATTCCCCACTGTCCCCAAATGTGCCTTCAATACCATTTTTCAATTGCGTAACATGCTGACTCTTTGCCGTGATTTTGCACCCGTGTGTTTGCTGTGACACGGACAATGTGGGCACAAAATATCACAAGATTCAGGAAATGAGAATCTTGCCAACAAGATTCAGTTTTACGATTCTCTCTGTGACGAAACAAGGTTTCCACCCAGGAAGATCAGGAACCTCATTTAAATAAACTATAATGTATTTAACGGGCTTTCCCACCAAATGTTCCTTCTACATTGGGATTCGTCCCCCTCGCCCTGCCCTTTGCTGTTGTGATATCACATTGATGAGGTTTACAAGAACATAATGTTTCCATAATCTTTCAGAGTGCCATGCTCTGACTGAAAACCAGCTTGTATCACTCCAGATGCACGGCCAAATTTTCAGACCAGCGTGTCGCAGTGGTTAGCACTGCTGCCTCACAGCGCCATGGATTGCTCTAGACTGTCTGTGTGGAGTTTGCACGTTCTCGCTGTGTCTGAGTGGGTTTCCTTCAGGTACTCTGATTTCCTCCCACAGCCCAATGATGTGCAGGTTAGGTCAAGTGTCCCAAAGTGTATTGGTTAAAGGGATTAATAGGGTAAATACCTGGGGTAACAGGGACAGGGCATGGGTGGGATTGTTGTCGGTGCAATCTCAATGGGCTGAATGACCTCCTTCTGGGGATTCTATGATTTCTGACACTCTGAGCAAAGGAAAATTTGAGGGTGTAATTTGCTTTGTCACTGCGGCAGAACCTGATAGAGCTGGCAAGGCTGGCTCCACAGAGATCGCAGCATCATCTTTAAAGGATATTCCAATATGAACTAAAAATAAACTCTCCACAGCACCTCCCCCACCCTAACAGAAAAGGGGGGACAGCCCCCTACCACAGGAATTGGGGGCTTACTCCCCCACTCTCCACTACTGCATGAGATTTGGTGGACCACCCCTACAGTGAGGTTCTTCCACCCCACCTCAAGCATCAAGGACTCTACCCCCCAACCCATTCCCAGGAGTTCACCCCTGAACCTGTGCCAGGGCAGTGCTGACCTATGCCAGGTACATCCCTCTCTCCCAGGGAGCTATATATTAAAGTTGTAGAATCCTACATTGCAGAAGGAGGCCATTCAGCCAATCAAGTCTACACCAACCCATCGCCAGAGAATCCCACCCATGCCCTATCCCCTGTAACTCTGTGGATTTACCCCACTAATGCCCCTAACCTACACAGCTTGGGTCACTAAGGGGCAGTTTAATATGACAATCCACCTTACCCCGCACACCTTTGGACTGTGGAAGGAAACTGCAGCACTTGGAGGAAACCCATGCAAATACTGGGAGAACGTGCATAGCATAGCACCTGGGAAGGGAAGACATGCCGAGTGGCATCCTGAGCAGAGGTCTGTTTTCAGCTCAGTTACAAAGACACTTACCACCATCATTTTAATAATTTCAACAGCCACGTCACTTTTTAAAGGTCTCGTAGACTTTTAAATGCCGTTAACACTTCCATAACAATTTTTAAACCTTTGCTGGGTTACTTTGTCTCTCAGATACTCCTCAATCTCCATCTCAAACTCCACCAGGAGATGCCCAATGAAGGGGAGGTGGGGAGGGGGTTTGTCTGAGGCGGGGGGGGGGGGGGGGGGGGGGGGGGGGGGGGGGAACGTAATCTCAGTGTCTCAGTGTTGTGGGCATAGGCCAGAAGACGAAGAAGGACAGAACTCCCAGGTCCCTGAGGGGAGGTTGCTCCAAATCTGAAAAGGCCTTCAGTATGAGGCCCCGACCTCCCTGTCCTCCCAGAAAATCAAGAAAGTTCAAATTTTGTATTCGGCACCTGGACCTGCCAGCTTTAAAATGGAGATTTAAGGGCAAGAATCAGAAGATATTTGATCATCTGATGAAGGAGCAACATTCTGAAAGCTTGTGCTATCAAATAAACCTGTTGGACTTTAATCTGGTGTTGTGAGATTTCTTATTATGCTCTCCTCAATCCAACGCCTCTCCACATCATATTTCAAAAATGCTAGGCCCTGGATTCTGCAGCTAAACTCCAAGAGTTTCACATTTTTGAACAATGTTTCTGAGGATCTTTTGTTGTGAACAGTTTTGCTTAATGGGCTCCATAAAACTCCCTGGCCACATCTGGAGGTGGGTAGTAACATTTTGCATCATCATCTGCACTGGGATCATTGGGTGCATTTTTCCAGCTGTCATTGATTAGCGTGCGCCAAGTTTGACAGACTGGAGCAGCACAATTATGTTCCAAGAAATTTAAAGCTTTATTTCCCCTGCAAAATCCCATTGGCAAGCTTCCCTCAGCCTTCTTTTCTTCGCCACTGACCTACTTACCTAGAATTGCAGAGAATTTACAGGACCAGCTGTTTTGCCAGACAAATCTACATCACTGATGGATAGAGTGGACATGGGGAAGATGGTTCCATTACGAGGAGAGACATTACGAGGAGGCACAGCCTCAGAATAAAGGGACAACTCTTCAGAACCAGAGGGTGGTGAATCTATGGAATTCATTGCCACAGTGGGTTGTGGAGAGATAGGTTTTTCATTGGTAAAGGGATCAAAGGTTCAGGGAAAAGGTTGGAGAATGGGATTGATTGAATGGTGGAGCAAACTCGATGGATTGAATGACCTAATTCTGCTCTCATGATTTTATTGTGGTCTTCACGTCTTCTTCACTGTTCAACTCTGGTTGGAGGCATTTCCTGGATGTTTGATCACATGACATTCTAATCACATGACTTCTGACCAGTCAAATGCCCAATCACACAACAGCTAATCATGTGACTCTTACAAATGTCTTTGTGTTTATTTCACTGTTGGGGCTTTTTGCAGTCAAGTGTTTAGGTTTGTGGGAATAAGTTCCAATAATTTGGAGGCTATTGTGGTCAGATTAAGAAGAGGAACCAAATTGAGGAAAAGGAAGACTGAGGAGATGGAGATGGAGAACCTGAAGATGAGAGAGCTGTTCACAGAGTGAATATCACAGGTTGAAGCAATTTTGCTTCCACCAGCAACAAATAGCAACTCATTAAATTGCATTGATAATAAACAATAATGTTGTAATTCTTTAAATATTTTTCCCCCAGGATATGAACCTTGCTATTTAGACCAGCATTTTATTGCCCATCCTTCATAGGGAAAGTGGTGGTGAGCTGCATTCTTAAACTGCTGCAGTCCATATTTTTTTGGATGATAGTGAACTTTGATATTGTTGCAGCTATAGATATCCAGACAAATGGACAGTATTTCATTACACTCCCGACTTGTACTTGGTGGTGTACAGACTTTGGGGGCTCAAAAGGTGAGTTACTTGCCCCAGGATTCTCAGTGCTCTTATATCCACAGTGTTTGTCTGCCTGGGGTCCAGTTAAAGTTCTAGACAATGGTATTCCCCCAGAATGCTGATCGTAACATCTTTGAATTTCTCCCTTGTTGGAGTTAGTTGTTAGCTGGTAACCCTTTTATAAGCAACAATAACATGAAAACTCAGATGGTCTACATGTAATTGGTATCAATGGAAATGATGTTCCCAGATAGAATCATAGAATGGCTACAGCACAGAAGGAAGCTGTTTAGTGAAGAACACTTTCCTGCCCTTTCCCAGTAGCCGTGTTGAGGGAATGTGGACCCTTTAAGCAGTGATCCTTTGCAGGCCACATTATTGGGTTGGATTCTACAGAACAGAAGTGCAAGAACCCAGTGTTATGGAGAGGGTGCATCCTGACACTGGACTGAGCTCAATAAGAGGCAGGGAGGGGCAGAGAACAGATCTGTGTGACATTTCTGTCAGATCCTTGAGTGTTTGTAATTATATAAATTAATAAATCCTTATTATTGGAGCCACATCGAATTGGCTTCCAGTTATTACACCTGCAAATATTTTTCTCTTCAGGTACTTAACCTTTTCCTGAAACTAGTAGTAATCTTATAATTATTGATACTTGTCCTGAAATCATTGCCAGAATGCCGATGCACTTCCTGAGGTCTGATCAGGCTTCTCAATCTGTGCCACTTGCAACAGGCCCAATCCCTCTGCCTGTTTCCCTGGATTCTGGTTTGGTCTCAACTTGTGTATGAAGATGACAACTGTGACCTGGGTCACAGCTGACCTGTACTTGGACTTCACACATCAACTCTGGACAGTTTAAATCAAATAGACATTGTACAAAACCTATGAGTTCTGTGTTTGGGACCATTCTCAAGGCTGAATCATAGAAAGGTAGAAAATAGGAGCAGGAGTAGGGCATTAAGCCTTCTCCATCATTCATGATGATAATGGCTGATTATCCAACTCAATAGGCTAATCCTGCCTCCCCCTTAATCCCCTTCATCCCAAAAGCTATGTGTAATTCCTTCTTGAAAATGTACAATGTTTTAGATCAATTGCTTTCTGTGGTAGAGAATTCCCAGACTAACCACTCTCTGAGGGAAGGAGTTTCCCTCATCTCAGTCCTAAAAGATTTAACCCACATCTTCAGACTATGTCCCTAGGTTCTGGACACCTCTACATTCAGGAACTTCCTTCCTGCATCTACCCTGTTTAGCTTTGTTAAAAATCCCACCACTTCCCTCATTCTCCTAAATGCCAGTGAATATAATCCCAAACAATTCAATCACTCCTCAGACATCAGTCCCACTATTCCAGGAATCAGTCTGGTAAACGCTCTCTGTAACTATTGCAAGAACATCCTTCCTCAGATAAGGAAGCAAAACTGCTCACAATCATAGAACATAGAACAATACAGCACAAACAGGCCCTTCGGCCCACGAGTTGCACCGATCACATCTATATCTACCAATCCATAGACCTATCTATAATCCCCTATCCCATTCGTTTCCATATACTCATCCAGAAGTCTTTTAAAAGACCCCAGTGAGTTTGCCTCAACCACCTCTGATGGCAGCCGATTCCATTCACGCTAAACTTATCCCAGCACCAAACCATTCCCTAAGTTCAGACTGAATCAGCGGTGGGGTGGTGGTGGGGGTGCGGGAGGGGGGAGTTAACAAAGCTCCTACTCCAGTCTCCCCCTCTCCTGTTCCTCTATTCCCCAGCCTCTATTTTTCTCTTGTGCCATCACTGCGCAGTCTCTTTCACATCCCCAAGGCACAGAAGCCTTTTCACAAACTCGCATTGCTTCAGATGCCCTCTCTCCTGAACCTGCATTTCCCAATCTCCCTGTCCTTGATCCCTCGTTCGAAAGTTTTCTCAATTTATGAAAGCCATTCCCCCGTTCACTCCTGACCTCTGCTGCCCACACTCCCTTTCTCTGCCAGCTGCCCATCCCCATCCCCATTGTTAGTTGATAGGGTTTGCAGCACGCGTTGTGGCCTGAAGTTGTCTCAGTTTTGCGCTGACGTTAATAGAACAGTGTCAGAAGTCATACAAATGGGTCAGACTAGCTTCCCAAGACAACCTCAAGGAGAGCCAACCAGCAGTTTGCACTAACTAGGCACTGTGAGAGGGAGAATTTTCATTATTTTTCCTTCCTCTTATTTCCTCACTTTGTTGGAATTCATTAAGTTTCTGCCAGACTAAAAGTTCCACAGGAATGTGGCTCCCTCCTGTATAATGCCCAACTGTTCATTGTTGCATGGTAAGAAGTCTGATAACACCACGTTTAAATCCAATCGATTTATTTAACCTTAAACCTGATGTTGTCAGACTTCTTACTGTGTTTACCCCAACACCGGCATCTCTGCATCATTGTTCACACGCACAGCCTTTACAATCTTAATGGCAGCATCATTGCAAACCTTCTCCCAATGTAAATGCAGCCTGAATCCAGGATCAAGACCCAACTCAATACCAGAGCCAAGGATTGGGAATTCCTGGGAGTGTCAGACTCTGCTTCACTTCAACACCTTGACACTCCATTTATTCGCCACAACTTTAGCACCAGCTGCAAAACCAAAACAACTTTGCATCCAGCACGAAACATGCAAATCCACTCGGGGAATTGGCTGGCTATTCAACCTGGGAAACCTCATGCTTGTGCGTGGATGGGTTTTCACCTATCCATCCACGCACACAGGTTCCAGGGGTTGGTGAATAACAATCATAGGCAAGAACTTTTGCCGATCGTATGCTCCGCAATCCAGGAACAATGGGACCATTCCTAATGCAGCCCTGGCTGTCAATATGGAAGTAGGCACAGATCACATGGTTAGTATCCCTTGGGCTAGGCAGGCAAGTTCTCAGCAGGTGTGAAATAATAACTGTAGCCAGGAGGATTCGCTGACAGCTTGCCAGTTTTCAATGTTTGCAGAGTGTTACTGTGCAGCAAGCTTCTGAATTTCAATTCCGCAATAAACATTAGAGCAGCAAATTCTCAATGGGTTTAGACATCTCCTGATGAACAGCAGTGGAGCAGAGCAAGAACTAAGCAGGAAATAAATATATATTTTTTACAAAATGCAATAGTCATTCAAGCGAATGAAACAAAGCGTAAGGAATGAATAACTTCCAGAGGGAATCAGCTGTTAGTGCTGGCTGCGGTTTCACTGACTATGTTGAGAAAATATAATGAGGTTTTATATTTCCCAAAAGAAGCTCACATCCTTTTGAAAATGTTGAAGTTATTCTTCATTCTTTTTTAAGCAGATGCCCCTTCGGTGTGTCTAGTAAGTGAGACCACTAGAGTCCGACGTATAGTTTTGGCCTTCTTAATAAAGGGAGATATATTTGCATTAGGAGCAGTTCAGAGAAGATTCACTGGATTTATTCCTGGGATGAGGAGATTATTTTGTGAGAAAGGTTGAGTCACAGATGGACAGGGTGGTGAAGAAGGCATTCAGCATGCTTGGTGGAAGCATATAGGAGTTGGGACATGTTGTTGAAGTTGTACAAGACATTGGTAAGGCTACACTTGGAATATTGTGTGCAGTTCTGGTCACCCGATTATAGAAAGGATATTATTAAACTAGAAAGAATGCAGAAAAGATTTACAAGGATGCTATCAGGACTTGGTGGTTTGAGTTATAAGGAGAGGCTGGATAGACTGGGACTTTTTTCCCTGGAGTGTAGGCGGCTTGGGGATGAGCTCATAGAGATCTATAAAATTCTGAGGGGCACAGATGAGATAGATAGTCAATATCTTTGGGAAAAGATAAGACAGTTTTATGGGTAAGATGGATATAGAGAGGGATATGGGTCAAATGTGGCAATTGGCATTACCTTAGGGGCAAAACTGGGTGACCAAAGGGCCTATTTCCATGTTGTAAACCTCTATGATTCTGTACAGGAATAAGAGAGAATTTTATTAAAACATAAGATTCTGTGGAGACTTGACAAGGAAGGTGCAGAAAGGATGTTCCTCTCCGCTTTCCCGGGGGGCACATTTTTAAAAAAAATGGAGAGATTAATAGAATACACCCACAGGTCTAATGGAGACTCTGTTGCTGCCTAAATTGGAGCAGATTGATTCTGTTACTGACCCCACAAGGACATCCTCTCTCCTGACTTAATATCTCACTCAATAAACATTGTCACCATCCTCCTCCTCCTCGTTTCTTCCCTCATCCTTCCTACACACCTTATATCCAGGGCTGCCTGGAAATACACTTATATACATGGGGCTGCCATTTTTGGTGACATGTAATTTCCAAAATCAGAAAATGAAGGAGTTGCAACAATACCACTGTGGAAGTAGTTTAACTCGGTCTGTAACTGTTGCACACTTTAAGGGAATATCAGATGAAATGAAAATCCTACGTGGCTTCAGTTTCATTCTGGATGAATAAACTATTCCCCTGCCCATTAACCATAAATCTGGACCTTTAGTCAACAAACCCAACAGGAAAACACTATAGTGGCCTGAGAGTCGAGAACCTGCTTCTTCCAAGGGGATAACATTCAGTTTCTTTCACCATTTGTTTGAATGCTGTTGTGGTCGGGTGGATTGAAGAACCTCACATTTAAAACAACCCAGGGTGGAATTCTGTCTCCACACAGCGGAGGCAGGTGAGGCAGGAAAATGCGGCGAGCCGTTCAGATATTCACTGACCTCGGAGGGACTGGAAAATCCCACCATCAACAGGATTTCCACCCTGGACTCAAAGATTTTGAGACAGATCTCAAGATTCTGGATATTTTAAGTATTTTCATGTTAGGACTGTACAAGCTATATATTAGAGCAGTGACTAGTTTGCATCAATCCCATTTACTTGTGTATTTTCTGAAATAAAATTCAGTAACTAGTTTTGGCACAGGTGTGATGATCTAATGGCATGGTGTTCCCCGTCGTTGCAAATATAGAGAGATTTGTAAGTGTAGCCAGGCAATTATCAGTCTCCTTATACAACGCCTCTACTTTCTCAGAAGAATAAGGAAATTCTGCTATAACTCTCACCAACTTTTACACATGCACTACAGAAAGCATCCTTTTTGGTTGTATCACAGCTTGGCATGGCTCCTGCTCTGACTAAGAGACTACAGAGGGTCAAGGACAAAGCCCAATCCATCACGCAAACCAACCTCCCACCCACTCACTCTGTCTACATTTCCCACTGTCTCAAAAAAGCAGCCAGCATAATCAAGGACCTCACACTCTCCAGACATTCTCTCTTCCACCTTCTTCCATTGGGGAAAAAGATACAAAAATCTGAGATTATGTATCATCTAACTCAAGATCAGCTTTTTCCCTGCTGCCATCAGACTTTTGAATGACCATATTAAGTTGATCTTTCTCTGCAGCCCAGCTATGACTGTAGCACGATATTCTGCATCCTTTCCTTCTCTGTGAATGGAATGCTTTGTCTCTTTAGGACGCAGGAAACAATACTTTTCACTGTATACTAAAAAGTGTGACAATAATAAATCAAAAACAATAGTAAATGCTACAGAGCACTGACTAATACCATTTCCCACATGTGCAGCAGTATATATCCCAGGTCACAGGAAACAGGCCTGCATGTATACAAAGTGCCATTTACAGTCAAGAGACTAGGGAGCTGGCTTAAGTTGTCAGGCCACATGTAATTATGACTTGTAACTGTACGGATCATCTTAAGAGGAAGGCTTGAGTAGGTTAGAGAGCAGTCTAATTTATTGAATAAGGGAATCTGATCTGTTGCTGCCCAACATTACTGTGAAATATCTCATCACACAGAATGAGAATTTGTTTGGTTTGGCAAGAAACTGTGGTCATTGTTATTCTGTCTGCTTTAAGTGATAAATAGTCTTCGAATAGACAGTGGTGGCTGGGCCCACTTGCCTGATGCAGGTCACAAGTTCCAGTGTGGGGTCAGTGCTGGAGACAGGCCAACAGACCTGATGAGGAGCCAACACTTTCTTGTCACTCTGCATTCGCAAGGAGATACTTCAAACACTGGCCAACTTGCTCAAATACAAAAACACAACCAGGAGGTGGTTTGATGGGTTGGAGGAAAGCAGGGGAGGGGGAGTTGGGTCGGGGGGAGCAGGTATTTAAGTTCAGGAGGGATATTTTGAATGTGTGGGTGTTTCTGTGGGGGTAGTGGGTTGAGTTACAATAACTGAATTACACCAGAGATTAAACAGGCCAGTTATTCTAGGACAAGTATCTAGGTAAATAGTCTGTATTTAGTCCAAGTCTCTGACATTCAGATCAGTGCAAAAGAATTTTGTTGAGGTTTCTGGGCTGGATAAAGCAGCCCATTAGAAGCTTCCTGAGTAATTACAGCACCAGTGCGTATGTCAGGACTTGCTCGCAATCCTAATGCGCAACAACAAACAGTCCACCAGCCTGAGAGCAGAAAATCTGGCCCAATTTCATCATCTGGCTGAATCCACAACTAAGGGGTATGGTTTTAAAATTAGAGGTCACCACTTTACAACAGAGGTAAAGAGAATGTTTTTCTTTAGGGGGCTGGACAGATTTGGAAATCTCTGTTTAGAAGATGGTGGAGGTCGAACCATTTAAGATATTAAGACGGAATAGGTTAGAACCATAGAATCCCTATATTGTAGAAGGAGGCCATTCGGCCCATCAAGTCTACACTGATAACAATCCCCCTGACATTAAGGGCAATTTAGCATGCCAATCAACCTAGCCCACACATCTTTGGACTGAAACCAGAGCAGCCAGAGGAAACTATCATAGACATGGGGTGAATGTGCAAACTCTACACAGATAGTAACCCAAGGAATCGAACCCGGGTCCTACTGCTGCAAGGCAGCCATGCTGCTCTGAAGGTTGTTGTTAGGTAAGAGAATCTAAGATTATCGGGGGTAGACGGGAAAGCAGAATTTGAAACAGAGAGATCAGCCCTGATCTTACTGAATGTTGGAGCAGGCTCGAGCAACTGAATGGCCTACTTCTATTTTGTATGTTCGTTGCTAATTTATCTTTAATAAATTCACACTGCCTTTCAGAAATTATCCACATTGCAAGAAGTTATGCCTTTACCTCTCTTCTTGCTCGAGGCCGGGTCTCCCGTTGTTGTTGTTGGAGATTGCAGGACAGTGGAATGGGAACCAGATGAAGATCTCGGTTTTGCCTTGTTTGCGGGGGCTCTGTTGATCTGACATTTTGGAGTGTCCTGAAGTGGTTGAGGTATTGGCTCTAAAGGCAGTTTGTCCTCCTCAGGAGCAAATCCACCTAGATAAAGGTTGAAAGTTAACAATTTCAATGCAGGTTACTGAAATAGAGGAAACCAAGTGAAAATCATACCATAAAATTTTCACCACACTCTGAGCCATTTATTATTAGAAAAGTCCAATTATAAAACTCACACAAAGCAACTTTTGTTGGTTGAAAACTGTTAAATTAACTGATCGCGTGCACTCCAAGACTTAGATTGTGATGAAAAAGTTAATTTATTTTAGCTTTTTCCAATGAATTTGTTTGTGCGACTGATCTTGTCATTTGACGTCATGGTTGAATGAGTTTAACTAATGTTGCCGTTTCCAGAAAGGTTTTTATATCATTACCTGATATCAGCATGCACCCAACTGTTTGAAAATTTGGAGACGCGAGGCTGGATTTTCAAAGTGGGTTGAGAAACCTGACACCAAGATGAATTCTGGGTCCGCCTAGGTCTCAGCTGGGTCGCTCCCACATCGCTACTTTTTAAATGCGAGGCCTGGGTTTTCAATTGTGGATCCGGGAATGCTGAATTGCAGCAATTCCGGCTCTCCAAAGCTGGCCTGGAAGAAAGTGCTCCAAAGGTTGGGATTTATGATGTGGGGTGACGAGGTTCTCTGGGAGTTGTCTTGTTACCCTTGGAAAGGGTTTGGAGATCGGCAGCTACACAGGCGGGCTGGACAGAAGGCCTGCCTCTGAGCCAGCACCGTGTCCAAGAGTTTCAGAAAAGAGGTAAAACAAGTGACAATCTTCCATTTCTCAGCCTCATACCCTCTACATGCCCCACTCATGTCAAACTACATCATCTTAAGTCTTTCTACATAACTGTATGGCCCCTCACACAATCTAGGCCAAACTATGCCCCTCCACCCTCTCCTGTGTCCCCTCATACCATCCATTGCCAAACTACACTCCTCCTATCTATCTCCTATTTTCCCTCATACCCTCCAAACTAACTCATGCCCCTTTACCCACTCCATGCCCCTCTGTAACCTCTTGCTAATTTGGTGTAAATATTGCTCACCCAAATCCCCCAATCCACCCATCACCCTTTTCCCTTTCACCGACATGCCAACCCATCCATTATCCCCCATGGGTAGATCTCAGGACCCATGTTGAGATTAAATAAATTAAAGCTCTAAGTGACTATTGCAAACTTTATTTTGAAAAATGCTCATTATTAAAATATATTTAAATTCCTTCAATCACTTCCTTATAAAACAAAAATTATATTCAAGTGCTTAATCTGTTGCGTGAACATGTATTGGCATTCATAGTCCTACTTCAAACAGTCACTAGCCATTTGGGGCTATCAATTAAACTTAAAGAGAAGGTACCTGACTGTGATAATGGAAGGTCATTAAATCAATCATGCAGTATTAGTAATCCACAGACTCATGTTAAGCAACAAGAAATGATGTTTATGAAACACTCCAGACTTTCAAATATTTAAAGGGCAGGAGTATTAAACATCTTGGCAGTTTGACAGCTACCTTTGAGAGTTCATGTTGACATTTCTGTCAGTTCCAATAACCTTCAAAGCCTATCCATCTGGGAAAAAAATATTCCTTGTCATGAATCCCACAGACTGTTCACCTGGCATCAATGTGCCGACACTGGGCACTCCTCAATCATTTCCTCAACAATCAAGGCCTTTGTGCAGCAAATTGGTCCTTGCAGGGAATCCATGCTGCACCTGTGATGCACCCCAACTGATGACTCAAATCATTGAAGACTGCCCCCTGACAGGATTCAGTGGAGGACACAGAGCAACCCCCCAAAGCCTGTCCACCATCAGCAACACACAAGTCAGGAGTGTGATGGAATACTCTCACTTGCCTGGATGGGTGCAGCTCCAACAACACTCAAGAAGCTTGACAGCATCCAGTGCAAAGCAGCCTGCTTGATTAGCATCCCATCTACAAACATCCACTCGCTCCACCACCGACATTCAGTAGCACTGTGTGCTATCTACAAGATGCACTATAGCAATTCACTAAAGGTCTTTGCACAGCACCTTTCAACCCATGACCTCTTGCATCCAGAAGGGCAATAACTTGCTAGTTCCCCTCTTAGCCATTCACTATCCTGATTGGAAATATATCACTGTTCCTTTGCAGCCACTGGGTCAAAATCCTGGAATTCCCTCTCTAACAACATTGTCCCTTAGAACATGGACTGCAGCGATTCAAGAAGGCAGCTCACCACTACCTTCTCAAGGGCAACTAGGGCAATAAATACTGGCCTAGCTAGCAACGCCTTGGTCCCACGAATGAATAAAAGAAAATTAGCAATGCGGAGACTGTTGCCTGGGTTGGTGGTCACTGCACTCACTAAGAGAAAAACAATTTCAACATTTAGACAAATAAACATTAACTGGGCTCGCAGTGAACTGAATAACTGTGCGCTAAAATGTTTGGGGTTACCAAAATAAAGTTTAAAAATTCCATTCTGTAGTGGATCGGCCCATTAACCAGCTTCCTAAGAAGCTTAAGGGGCCAGATGTTGAACTGACTATTTCATTGAATTGCTGGGCTGCAGTCACTCTGACACTGTTGCTATGGAAAAATAACCAGAAGGAGATGATTTTTCTTCATAATGGGAGGCAAATTTGTGCTGAGAATTCTCACAAGCAGTCCAGAGTGACTGGGTCGAAATTAGTTTTGGGCAATAGTGCAAGTGAGTGCATGTAATTTAGCACAGTAGCCATTTCACACATCTCCCAGTTGCTTTTTCAATTGACTTCATTGGAAAGGAAGTCTGGCAGGCTGTGAAAACAGCCACCCAAATTTATAATCGTCCATTTCATGTTACTGCCCAAGACTAATTTCATCCCCTTGTTATTTTCTGTTCAGAACAGAGTGTACAGCAGAGAAAAATTAGCTCAATATGGTCACTGGAGAATTTCACCCAAATTAGCCCTAAATGACATTGCAGCTTCTACACCCACCTTTATAGTGTATTTTATAAATTCCATGGCAGTAACAGTGTGCTTATTGACCATTCCAGCAATCAAAAATCTTGGTGGCACAGTGGTTAGCACTGCTGACTCACAGTATCAGGGACCCTGGTTCAATTCCAGCCTCAGGTCACTGTTTGTATAGAGTTTGTAAGTTTTCCCTGTGTCTCTGTGGGTTTCCTCTCAAGTTGTACTGGTCAGGTTGATTGGCTATGCTAAATTGTCCCTTAGTATTGGAGGATGAGCAGGGTTAATACTTAGGATTGATGGGATGGAGCCAGTATAGGTTCAATGGACTGAATGGCCTTCTTCCGCACCATTGTGATTCTATGATTCTACATGAAATGGTAACAAATTCTTCTCTCATATGCCGTTTAGCATTTTCCCTTTTTCATGACACCCCGACAGTGTAGAAGGAGGCCATTTGGCCCATTGAGTCTGCGCTAATCTCAATTCTATCCAAGCCTTATCCCTGTAACCTTGCATATTTACCCTGACACCTAGAGGAAATTAAGCATGGCCAATCCATCTAATCTGCACGCCTTTTGGAGAGTGGGAGGAAACTGGAGCAGAGGGAGAAAACCCATGCAGACATGGGGAGAACGTGTAGACAGTCACTCAAGGCTGGAATTGAACCTGGATCCCTGGTGCTGTGAGGCAGCAGGTGCTAACCACTGTGCTGCTGTGCCTGCCCCGTTTTGTACGCTTTTGTATACGCTCATTAATTTTAACAGACACAGAAATGTCTGGGGCTGACCTGCTTTTCCTGGTGCTCCCAGTTGATGCAATTCCATGTTTACTGCCACCTTCCCATCGTTGGAGACAGTCTCCATCTTCTCACTGAGAGAATCCACGGAGGAATCGTCGTTTGCAGAGCCGTTGACGTGGTAGCTTTTCAGCCCACCTTTGGAGAGGGGGAGAGTCTCATTCCGTCCCAGTCCATCAGACCCCTTGGTCTCCTCCTTCACTTGCCCATTCAACTGCTTTCCCTTCCTTTTCCTTTTCTTATTCTGCTGGGGGAAGTGATCGTTAGATTATTCATATTGCCACTCAGAAAGGTACAATTTGGTATTGTACATTTGACAGCAAGGCTTCTGAATCTTACCTTCTTTTTGCCTGGCACATTCCATTCTTTTAAGACCTCCGCTGCACTACCTGACTCACAACACAAAAGAAAAACAATCAAACTTCAGTTTTATCTAACAATGAAGTAAAATTAACAGTCATAAACGAGTTGAAGGAAAAAGCATATCTTTTACAGAATGTGTATCTCCTTGTTTATTCAGCAGTTCTTATTCATAGAATCCCCTCAGTGAAGGAAGAGGCCATTTGGCCCATCGAGCCTGCACTATAAACAATCCCACCCAGACCCTATCCCCATGTACTGATCTTGCTAATCCCCCTGACACTAAGGGACAATTTGGCATGGCCAATCCACCTAATCTGCATATCTTTGGAATGTGAGAGGAAACCAGAGCATCCCCAAGTAAACCCACATAAACATGGGGAGAACGTGCAAACTCCACACAGTCATCTGAGGCCGGATTTGAACCTATGTCCCTGGCGCTATGAGACACCAGTGCTAAGCACTGTGCTGCCTTGTGTCCCATTATTCTAATGTCTTGGTCTGGAATTTCCTTGGCACGCCTCACTCCCGCTATTATAACTTTGTTGGGAGTACAGCAGAAATTCTGTTCACAAAGCTGTGGTTATGCATTTCTGGCATAGTTACAGTTGTGGAATAGAGCTGGTGCAACCAGAATACGTGTGAAAACTAGCTTCAAATGGTGTTACTGAGAACATAAACAGCAGTAGTAGGGATCCAAGGATTGAGGGAAAGAGGGGTGGCACCAGAGGCCATAACGGTGAATGGAAGGAGAAGCCACTGCACATGATTCTCTGGTTATGGTTACATGCCAAGAATGGAACCACATAAGGAGATGTTCTACACGGCTGGCTGGCAGTGGAGAGGCACTGGAAGAGGGCAGTGTGGCACACTGTGTCAAAGGCTGCAGACTGCTCACCAGGAATGAGAAGGAAAAGTTTACCTTTGTCACAGTCACTTAACATGTCATCTCTGATCTCAGTAAGAACCGTTTCAACATTATGACTTGGTGCAAACCTTATTGGAGGAACTCAAACACAGAGTGGAACTGGGAGTTGGCAACATGCTCACGGCTTTGCCAAGAAAAAGGAAGTCGGAGATGTGGCAGGAGTTTGCAAGGAAAGCGAGGACAATGGTTGTGTTTTTTTTGTTTGAGGAGAAAGATGATGATGGCAGATATGAAGGAGAAAAAGATATGCCCTGAACGGAGGGAAACATTAACAAGAGCAGTCACCATGGAGACAGCAGAGGGACACTTGGTATGGACAGACTACTGGAATAGGAGCAAGCGGACAAAAGGAGGGTCACATCGACCAGATAAGCTTGGACAGGATATGAGGAGAGAAATTAAATTCAAGTCGATGATTAGGCGAGGTGCTTGGTAGGAGGTTTACCCTGATGGGCCAGGAGAAGGGAAGGAATTAATAGGGACAGGTGATCAGATATTCCAGACGGGAAAGTCAATGAGCTCTACACACTGATGGTTAGATATGAGGGTGGAAGAGATAGGGAAAAATGGGATTAGCTTAGAGGGAAAAATTGTGGAGAGTATCTTTGAAATCCTGAGCTGTTTTGACAGACAAGACAGGTGTTTTATTTAATCTGAGGGTGTGCGTTCAAGTCTGCATCCTTAGAACAGAGTGAACTTGAACTGGGGGGATGTTCAGGACGAGAGAATAATAGTCTAGTGGAGACTTTGACATCAGGGTCAAGCAGGAACCAAGATTTCATAGTCGAGTGGAATTCCAGTGGACATTAGGGAATTGGGCTGGGATAAAGCACAGCTTTTCTGTTCAGAGTCATAGTCATACAGTTTTACAGCAAAGAAAGCAGCCCTTTGGCCCATCATGTCTGTGTTGTCCATCAAACTACCCGTGCTAATCCCATTTTTTGACATTTAGCCCATAGCCTAGCATGCTATGACTCTTAAATGTCCACCTAAATGCTTCGTAAATGTTGTGATGGTTCCTGCCTGCACCATCCTTTCAGGCAGTGAGTTCCAGCCACCCTCCAAATGAAAAGGTTTCACTTCCAATCCCCATTAACCTCCTGCCCCTTACCATAAATTTACACCCCCGTTAATTGACCCCTCTACCAAGGGAAAAAACTTTCTTCCGATCTACCCTGCTTCATAATTTTTTGCAGCTCGATCAGGTCCCCCTCAGCCTTTGCTGATCTAAGGAGAACAACCCCATTCTAACCAGCTTCTCTTCATATCTGAAACACTCTGGCCCAGGGAAGAGCCTGGTGAATCTCCTCTGCACCCTTTCCTAGTGAAATCACAAACTTCCTAATCATGACCTACACGTGCACTAGCTGTGGCCTAACCAACATTTTATATAGCTCCAGCATAATCTCCCTGCTCTTATATTCTAACAGGATGACTTCAGTAATCACCATTCAGATGGAAGTAATGTGTGACTCATCCACACTGGACTGTTGGACATAAATCCTGACAACATGCTAAAAATTTTGAAATTAAGAGAGGACGTGGATAACTAAAGCTATAAATTTGTGTACGAACAGAAACTGACCCCCATCCTTATGGATTGTTGGGACCTCGCTGTCACAAATTCTATCATGTCTTCTTTTTAATTTCATTACCATTAATAATAGGATCTACATAGTCCTGAAACTCCTTCATGATCATTTTTCTCTCCATTACCAATGTGTGCTAATGGTAATTGAAAAACTCATTTCATTACTTGGTGATTAATAACGGAAGGGATGCGATGTGCCTACTTTTCCCATTTTTGACCTCTTTGACATCGAAGAAGCCCCCTGTATCATATTACCAGATTAAATTTACATTCTGAATGCTTCTCAGGAGAAACAATGGATGTGATCAATGTGCAATGTATCGTAGGAAGAGTTTTATGCTGAAAAAGAGAAAACTAAGTGAGCGAATTGTCAAACTTATCAACAGTGACCACGAAGGTGGAAGTAATTCCTTTACCGTCCATGAAAGCTTGAACAGTTTTGTTCACGTTGTTATCAAAATGTTGGAGCACCAAAACAATTTCATTGTTACTTCTGTTCGGAACCACAGTTCGAACGGCAGTGATCTGGAATGTGAAACAGATTCATTGATAAATGGTTCGCATTTTTTCTTTATCATGATGTTTTTGTGGTCACAGTTGCTGTCCCACCCCATTCTTTCCTGTCCAAGGCTTCGTATACCCAAGAGGCAAGTCACCTGCTTCTGTGTGAGGTTCATGAGGGAGAGATTAGAATACAGAACTGTAGAATCCCTACAGTGCAGAAGAAACCATTCAGCCCATCGAATCTGCACTGACTTTCTGACGGAGCCCTCTCCTCCGCCCTATCCCTGTAACCCCACACATTTCCCATGACTAATCCATCTAATCTTCACATCTTGGGACACTAAGGAGCTAAGCAAATTACAGTGAAAATCCCCTAGTCACTACACTCACTCAGGTGAACGCCTGGTTCAGGTCCACCTGAGGGAGAATTTAGCACGGCCAATCCACCTAACCTGCATAGCTTTGAACTGTGGGAGAATACCAGAGAATCCAGAGAAAACCCACACAGACACAGGGAGAATGTACAAATTCTGCACAGATAGTCACCCAAGGCCGGAATTGAATCCAGGTCCCTGGAGATATGAGGCTGCGATGCAAACCACGTGCCACCACTGCACATCATTAAAAGTAAGGACTACAGGATGAAAAAGAAATGAAAATGTGATTAGTGTTGGCAACTCCAGTTGAAGAATTAGCACCAGAGCGTGCGGGATGGTCTGAGTGACCTTCTTCAATGTTAACATTTCTATAAAAGGTTTTGACAATGCTATGCCTCGATCCTGCTCAGCTTGTGACCCACTTAGTATAATCCACTTTCTGGGCAACTTGTCCCAATGGAGCAGCCATCATTGATCCACTGTATAATATTGCAGTCAGCTCCTGATGGCGCCACTGGACTCTTATTTAATGAAGAACCTAACTGTTTAGATGTGATTGTGTTGCTCAAAAGGCTAGTGTAACACTGGGACATGGCAAGAAGCCTGATGGTTCAGATGCACCATACAAAACATCCTTTCTGGCTGCATCACAGCTTGGTGTGGCTCCTGTTCTGACCAAGACTACAAGAAACTGCAAAGGGTTGTGAATGAAGTCCAGTCCAAACCAGCTTCCTATCCATTGACTCTGTCTACACTTCCCGCTGCTTCAGAAAAGCAACCAGCATAATTAAAGACCTCATACTTCCCAAACATAATCTCTTCCACCTTCTTCCATTGAGAAAAAAATACAAAAGTCTGATGTCATGTATCCCAACCGACTCAAGAACAGCTACTTCCCTGCTGACATCAGACCTTTGAATGGTCCTACCTTATATTAAGTTGTTCTTTCTCTACAGCCTAGCCATGATTGTAACGCTACATTCTGCACCCACTCCTTTTCTTCTCCCTTATGTACTCTATGAACGGTATGTTTTGACTGTATAGTTTGCCAAAAACAAATAGTTTCACTATATCCCAATATTTATGACAATAATAAATAAATCTTCATTTTCACTGTCCTGAAATTTAATATTGGAACCAGTGGGTCAGAGAAGTTACACTGTGCTAACCATGCTTAGGAAACAATAAAACTATTTCTTTAAACAAGTTACACTACAAAAAGTAATAGAATTAAACTAATTTACAAAAAATAATCAGCACAAAAGGCTCAGTTATAATGTGATTACATATATGTTGGATTTGAGATATTAAATTCCTATTATGTTACACAATGTCAGCCTATCACATTAGTTTCTCCCCTTGTATCTTTAAACCCTACAGGTAGCAGTAATGCATTGTTGAGAATTGTGCTGAACTCTCACCTTTTCCTTGAACTTTTCCTGAATATTGCTTTCAGACATTGCTGCTGACCTGAAATCAAACGCAACCCCAGTTGGACCTGCAGGAATAACCAGTCACAAAGGTCAGTCACTTAAGTTTGTGTCTTAATTAACCAATCCTTCAACTAATGTAAGAGACAATTTAAGATTAAGATTTAAGACAAATATCACTGATCACATTTGTACAGTGAGTTCTTCATTTCATTAACTTCATGGCTGATAACTTCTATTGTTGATACGATCAGGCCTTCACTCAGCAGTAGTGATTATTTACATTCTGTTAAAATACTAATCATGCACTAAGGAACTTCACAAAACACTTTGAAAAGGACCGTATTAGCGATCCAGGGATTTTATTTCTTCTTCGATTAGTACCTATATCTATTCAGTGTATCAGGCAAAAATTCCATGTATCACAATCATTCACTGTTCACTTTAGTTACGTTTATCCTACAATGTCTAATTAGTAGTCTCTCACTATATCTTCCACAAGCCATTAGAATTAGAACATAGAACATAGAACATAGAACAATACAGCACAGAACAGGCCCTTCGGCCTTCGATGTTGTGCCGACCAAAATAAAAAGCAATGCCCCTCCTAACTAAATCATTCCCTTCTCTTCCATATACTTATCAACTAACCTCTTAAACGCCACCAAACTTGGCGCATCTACAACAGCTGCAGGCAGGGCATTCCACTCCCTAATCACTCTTTGAGTAAAGAACCTACCTCTGATATCCGTCCTATAACTCATACCCCTTAATTTAAAGCTGTGTCCCCTCGTGCTAGCTTTCTCCATCCTAGGAAAAAGGCTATCACTGTCCACCCTATCTAAACCTCTAATCATCTTATATGCTTCAATAAGATCCCCTCTTAGCCGCCTCCTTTCTAACGAAAACAACCTCAAATCCCTCAGCCTCTCTTCATAAGACCTGCCCTCCATACCAGGCAACATCCTGGTAAACCTCCTCTGTACCCTCTCCAATGCCTCCACATCTTTCTTATAATGTGGCGACCAGAACTGCACACAATACTCCAAGTGCGGCCGCACTAGAGTTTTGTACAGTTGCAACATGATGCTGCGGCTCCTAAATTCAATCCCCCTACCAATAAAAGCTAAGACTCCATATGCCTTCTTAACAACTTTATCCACTTGACTGCCTACTTTCAGGGATCTATTGACACATACACCAAGATCCTTCTGTTCCTCAACACTATTAAGAGCCCTACCATTAGCCCTATACTCTACACATTTATTGTTCCTGCCAAAGTGCATTACCTCACACTTTTCCACATTAAACTCCATTTGCCACCTCTCGGCCCAGCTCTGCAACTTGTCCAAGTCACTCTGTAAACTAAAACACCCCTCTTCACTATCTACCACACCACCAACTTTAGTATCATCTGCAAATTTACTGATCCATCCCTCAATACCCTCATCCAGATCATTTATAAAAATTACAAACAGCAGGGGCCCCAAAACAGACCCCTGAGGCACACCACTCGTCACCGAACTCCACGATGAATATCTCCCATCAACCACCACCCTCTGTCTTCTATCTGCCAGCCAATTTCTAATCCAATTAGCTAAATCACCCTCTATTCCACACATCTGCATTTTCTGTAGAAGTCTTCCATGGGCATGATAGAACACCATAGAACACCATAGAACAACATAGAATTGCATGATAGAACACCAAAAAAAAAAGCAATAGTTCATGGCAAATTCTTTGGGCTGAATTCTGAATTATAACTTCCGAGAGTGGTTAAGTTGGGGTCAGATCAAAGTTAGAATTGATAAAATCTGAAATAGGAACCCAAATAGGTGATCTGGACACTTAAAAAAATATGAAGCTCTTGACTATTTCTGCTTCATCCTATTGATATACTATTCAATGCTTTTTTGGAACATTGTGGTCTCAGCTCCACATACCATCTAAACCCCCAATAATCTTAGAGTCCTGCCTAACAAAGGAATCAACCTACATCTGCTTAAAAATATTCAGTGACCCTGCCCCCACCACTCTTGGTCTCCCTCCTTTTCCTGAATGAAGGAATCACTTTTGCTATTTCCCAATCTGACGGCATTTTCTAGAGTCTAGGGAACTTACGCTGAATGTTCAAATGGGAACTTCTGCCAAATCCTTTTACGCCGATTCTGCAAGTTGGTTTTCCCGCATTCTTTGAATTATTCACAATTCTAGACATTGACCTCATCATCTCACCAACAAGAGCCAAATAACCTACCCCAGCTTCTATTTTTCTAAGATTGTTTATGCAGATCCCTGTTTGACAATTGATGCCAGAGCTGGAAGTCTGCTTATGTTGTCCTCTCTATTCTATCCTTTTGCTAATTTTCATCAAGGCCTCTCAGGTAGTGCAATGAATCAGTTCTTTTGGTTTCTGAACAAAAATCTTCTGAAATCTAAGTACTGTTTGTAATAACTTCAGTGAGGCATTTGAGGTTAGCATCTTGGTGTATGAGCTCCCTGCTTGGATAGACAATTATGACCTCAATCAGGGAGCTCATACTCAGAGAGGTCAACCTTACATAGCTCATTGAAGTCATTACCATCAATTACATTTTGGTACATTAGCTTTTAGTCTGCATTTGCATAATGCATAAAATGCAATTAGGATAACAAATTCAGCTACCCAATTAAAAGGACAAATTATCTATCAGTCATGAGCACAATGCTACCCATAATTATTTTCTTTTAAATTCTTTATTAAACTGCACCTCCTATAATCCCAGAAACATTCAGAAAGAGAATAATGTGTATCCACTGAAGACCATGCCACAGTTTGGCCTAAATGCAATCTTCACCCATTACTATTACCCGGAGCTCTGTTAGATTCCCACCCCTCAGTGACCATGAAGTAATTTTCAGTTTGGTCTCAGACTGAAAACTGGTACTGCTGGATCAGTCACCCACTGTTTACCCTATCCAATTTTCCTCTCCATTGATTCTGAATTAGGAAGAGAAAAGCAGGGTGAGTGACTTTTTCTGCAATTTGCTGCCAGAGAAAGCAACTTGCCTTGATTATATGTTGAAAAGGGGCCAGGAACAGTGTGGAATTTCTAGACCAAAAAATCTCTTTGTCCGTGAATGAATTCTATTTTGGGCTTCTAACAGTGGGTAGCCAGTAGATAATCACCAGGATAACTTTAAACAAAAATGGGGGGGCTGGGAGGGTGCGGGAGGGATGGAATGCTTAATGCTAAGAGTAGCGGATAGGCTGTTCACTATGCACACGACACTACTTTCCTTTTCAGACAATAAAACTTACTTTTGGAAATTAAATTGGAAGTATTTATTCAGAGATTTTTGCTGGTTCTTGTCAAACTTACAGAGTGATCCATCTTTTCAGTGCTCCCAATGTATTAATTGCTCATACCTCAATTTACATTTAAGATAATCTGTCCCTAAACATGAGATGGTTGCTAAGTTTCATATTGAAGCTACATCTGCTTTGCTATGCAATATGCTGCATTGTATTGAAGTATACAATAAATGTCACATATCCTTTACATGAACATTAGCTTGTTATTGAGGTGCATTCTTTTTTATTCATTAATGGGACTTGGGCATTGCTGGCTGGGCCAGCATTTATTGCCCATCCCTAGTTGCCTGAGGACAGTTGAGAGTCAATCACATTGCAGTGGTTCAGAAGTCACGTGTAGGCCAGACACAGTAAGGACGGCAGATTTCCTTCCCTAAAGAAAATTAGTGAACTAGATGGATTTTTCCAACAATCCATGGTCATCAGTAGATTCTTAATTCCAGATATTTTTATTAAATTCAAACTCCACCACTTGCCATGATGAGATTTGAGCCCAGATTCCCAGAACATTAGCTGAGCTTCTGGATTAATTAATAATCTAGTAGTAATACCACCGGGTCTCACCTTTGATTTGTGTTATCTGTGTGTTGTATTTAAAAGGGTTGCATGGTTGCTTTAAGAGATGATGGTAATGTCATTAGGTTATGTGCTTAGGCTGCTAATTTACTTTCAGTTTTGTATTCTGGTGCAGAGCAGAGAGCAGCTCTTCAATAAAACATCTTGTGTGTTTGTGTGAATCTACGTGTGCAGACCAAGTCTTTCCTTCCTTCTGTTAAAACTCACAATCCTTCACACAGTTAGAACATTACAGTCCATGAGGCTGATGGCCCTGTGATCCACTCTGCGATGCAATGGAAACCTCAGAGGTTACTGCCTGTCTTAGCAATTTGACCTTCAGAGTCAGTCAGTACCTGTATCCAGTATCACCTCTGGCTCAATTAGTAGCTCGGCATTATCGAAATAACATTGTGAGAGCCATGCAGAAAACGGCGATAGGTTGGAACCAAGAAATGATCTGGGATTGGATTCCTGACCTTGGAATTCAAAATCTAGTCCCCAGTATTAGCATCAATCACTTCTGGGAAAGGTATAATCACTCCAAACATAGAATAAAGAAAACTTTCCCAACAACGGCATAAATACTTTTAATTTTCCACACATGTTCCGGATGAGATTGTCTGAAATTGTCACGATAATAGAAATTCTGCCCACGTTAATTCCTTCATGATGATCGCACTTGTACAATTTTACCAGCACTAATCTGCTATGAGAAATTTTAATCTTCTCCAACACGCATTGCAGAGTCCAGGCTCGTAATAGAGTATAACTGGGCTAACCCAGGTTTCTCATGTGTTATCTACTACTCTGTGTAAACTCAGTCTGGTCAGCCCATTCCCACAGCTTTTGAATGACTGCAGACAGATCGGCTTCAATTGCGTTCAATGACACAGGGTACACAGGTCCAAGGCTGCTGTGATCTGCTTTCCAAAGCTGGGATACAGCACTGTTTAAAATAAAAAATGCAAGGATCAATAAAGCCTGATACAAACAATGGCCAAAATAGTTTCTTAATTGGAGCCTTCAGTTTTCATTATGAGGAGCACAAAGAATTATTGACCTTGGATTATGGTCTTAACGTGTTTCTAAACTGTGAAGGATTGGTGAGTGGCTGCTGGGGGTTATTGACAGCCTGGACTCAGTGCCCTGGCTGAGAGCAGGACAAGGAGATTTCATTGCTCACACAGGGTACGCCAGTCACAATGATTCTACAGGGAGAACTTTTGTATTTTTATTCACCCATGGGATGTGGGCACCACTGATAATGCCAACATTTATTGCCCATCCCGTGAGTTGGTGGTTTTTTGAACCGCCGTAGTGACATAGTGCTGTGAGAGAGGGAGCTTCAGGCAGTGAAGGTAAAGGGGCAGCGATGTATTTCCAAATCCGGATGCTGTGTGAGTCTCAGGAGGTAACTTGCATCTGCTGCCCTTCGTTCCCCAGCTGGTAAAGGTCACAGATTTCGAAGATACTGCCAAAGGAATCTTTGTAGATTGTTACAAAAACAGAAATTGTGGAAAATCTCAGCCAATCTGGCAACAGCTGTAGAGAGAGAATAGAGCCAACGTTTCGAGTCTGGACAATGTTTTGTCAGAGTTGTTCTCTGCCTCCCAGATGCTGTCAGACCTGCTGGGTTTTTCCAGCATTTCCTGTTTGTGATTCGGATTCCAGCATCTGCAGTGTTTTTGCCTCGGTGAATCATTGCTGAGCGTTTTGTAGATGGTGCACACCGTGTACCAGTGGTGACGCAAGTGAATGTTCAGGGTGGTGTTTTCCGGAATTCCAATCCAAGTGGACTGCTCGGTCCTGAAAGGTGTGTTGCTGGAGCTGCACTCAACAAGGAAAGCGAAGAATATTCCATGACTTGCTTGCGCCTTGCAAACGGCGGACAGGCTTTGCGGAGTCAGGAGGTGGATTGCTCACCACAGAATTCCCAACCTCTGACCTGCCTTTATAATGCCTGATCCAGTTAGGTTTGTGGTCTATGGTACCCTTCTGGATGTTGGTGGGATGGGCTTATTCCATTGAACGTCTAGAGGAAGTAATTTGCTTCTCCCTTGTTGGAGACGATCATTGCCTGGGATTTAGATGGCGTGAATGTTACTTGCTGCTGATCAGCCCGAGACTGAATGCAGTCCAGATCTTGCTGTATGCGGAATAATCGTTTCCATTATCCCTTCACCCCAGCTGTGACTTCAGTTTTTAATAAAAATGTCATCGGGCGGGATTTTACAGCCTCGCTCGAGCGAGATTGGAAATTCCTGCCCAGGGTCAACAGAGATTTCTATTCTTGAACTCTCACCTGCTCTAATTGAGTGGCAGATGAGGTGGTAGAATTCCGGTCATTAAGTTTATTTCTTAGCGTCACAATGGGCTTACGTTAACACTGCAATGAAGTTACTGTGAAAATCTCTTAGTCAGTACACTCTGGTGCCTGTTCGAGTACACTGAGGGAGAATTTAACACAGACAGAGCACCTAACCAGCACACAGCTGTGGGAGGAAACCAGAGCACCCGGAAGAAACTCACACAGGTACGGGAAGAGCGAGCAGACTTCACACAGTCACCCAAGCCAGGAATCAAACCCAGGCCCCTGGCGCTGCGAGGCAGCCATGCTAACCACTGTGCCAGCATGCTGTTCCAGTAGATTAGATAATCTTTTAATTAGATAATCCTTTAGCAGCTCAGTAATTGAATGCACACGTGCGAGGTTTGTTTATTCTGCATCAACAGCCTTGTGGGATGGTCGGACACACGGCAGATGAAATTCAATCCAGCAAAGTGTATTTCAGTGGGTAGAATCAGGAGGAACAATACAAGACACAATTCTAAAGAGGGGAGGAGGGTGGAATTTAGATACCCTGGAGTGTTTGTGCACAAATCTTAAAGGTAGCAGGACAAAGCAATTAATAAAGGATGTGAGAGCCAGGGCTTTAACATAAAAGCAGCGTCTAAAAGGCAGGGCTTACGTGCTGAACATTCATAAAACACTGGAGTGTTGTGTCCAATTCTGTTAGGAAGGGAGGTCCAGGATTTGGATCTTGAGACAGGAAAACGTCTCCAAGGCAGGAAGGTAATAGCTTGGAGGGGAATTCCCATGTAGTGGTGGTTTTTTCATGTGTCTGCCGCCCTCATACTTCTAGATAGGGTCACTCATGGTTTTGGAAAGTGCTGTGTAAGGATGATTGGTGAGTTCCCACAGTGCAGCTTCAGTAGACACTGCTGTTAGTGTATTCAACATGCAGGGAGGGAATGTTTGTGGATAGAATACCAATCAAACCAGCTGCTTTCTCTTAGATGCTGTTGAGTGTTGACCTTCTTTCCTTCCTACCCCCACCTGAATCTCTTCCCTAAACTTCTTTCCCTCCCCACCATCTTTATCAGTTTCCCTAAAACTTCGATTGTCTCTGTAGATCACCCCTCCCTCCCCCTCTTTCCACCACTCCTGCTCTCGCTTGACTCTGATATCCAATTCTGAAGCACTTTGAAAGATTTTGCCATATCAGAGTGCTATAAGAATGTAACTTGTTGGAAGTGTTCACAAATATCTGTCACCGGATAGCTATGTTTTTGAGTAACCCGTCACTACTTGCTATCTAGCTTCACATGCACACAGAATGGTCAATTGGCTTAAGTGACTGAACCACCAAGTGAGAAAAAAGATTGGAGGGGAAGATTAGAAAAATAAAGCTATTGAACCTCGGTACAGGGGGTTCAAAATAAAAAGAGAAAGACCACATGCCTTTAATATTGAAAGAGTGTTGTTCTCTATGAACAAATATTTGGCAGGCCTGAGGGAAGATGTGTCGTTTGGGTTACAATGACATTCACACTTGACGTGATATCTTTTGATCTCTTTGTTGACTGCTCTTACACATAAATTATAATTGGATTTGTTAAACTTCCTCGACGAGAACATAGCCAAATTTTAGAAAAATGACCTGGCGCTCTGATTTAAAAGTGGAAAGGAATGTCATAACATATTTACATTGCTCGTAGTTTGTTGACACATATCCCCATGACATGCTTTCCATCTTCAGGCTAGAATTCTCCAATCTCATCTGCTCTGGGATTCTCCAGCCCCGCTGCAGTGAATGGCATTTTTTGGCAGAGCAGCAAATTCTCCGTCCATGCTGGCAGCGGTGGCGGATGAGATTGGGGAATCCTGGCCTCAGTCAGTTCTAATGTAAGGGCGGCACAGTGATTAACACTGCTGCCTCACAGGGACCCGGGTTCAATTCCAGCCTCAGGCCACTGTCTGAGTAGAGCTTGCATGTTATAAAAGTAGTTTATTTATGAAACGTAAGCCTTACTTGCGACAACACTGCAATGAAGTTCCAGAATTGAATCCCTACAGTGCAGAAAAAGGCAATTTGGCCCATCAAGTCTTCACTGATCACAATCCCACCCAGTCCCTACCCCTTATCCTTACATATTTACCTGCTAATTCCTCTAACCTACACATCTCAGGACTCTAAGGGGCAATGTTTAGTATGGCCAATCAACCTAACCTGCACATCTTTGGACTGTGGGAGGAAAACCGGAGCACCTGGAGGTTCACCGCACAGACACGAGGAGAATGTGCAAACTGCACACAGACAGTGACCCGAGCTGGGAATCGAACCCAGGTCCCTGGAGCTGTGAAGCCGCAGTGCTAACCACTGTGCTATCATACTGCTGTGAAATTTCCCTTGTCGGCACCTAACCAGTACATCTTTCGGACTGTGGGAGGAAACCAGAGCACGGAGAGAATGTGCAAATTCTACAAGACAGTGACCCGAACCGGGAATCAAACCCGGGTCCCTAGCGCTGTAAAGCAGCAGTGCTCACCACTGTGCTACCCTGCCATCCCAACCTGCATAGGTTTCCTCTGGGTGCTCCGATTTCCTCCCACACTCCCATGATGTGCAGATTATGTTGAGTGGCCATGCTAAATTGCCCCTTAGTGTCCTGGTTTGCATAAGTTAGGGGGATTAGCCGGGTAAGTATGTGGGGTTACAGGGATAAGGCCTGAGTAAGATGCTCTGTCATAGAGTGGGTGAAGGCTTGATGGGCTGAATGGTCTCCTTCTGCACTGTAGGGATTCTATGAAAGTGTTACTTCGTATTCTGCCAGTTTCTCCTGTGCTAATTGTGTCTAATCTTCCAGTCTTTGAATTTGGATAGTTTGAACAAAGATACAAGCCGCAGAGGCAGAGAATTGCAAATCAAACTTAAAACAATTGGAGCACTACTGAAGTGAATAAAACATCACAGCTTTTTTAAAAATACCAGGGGGTGTGAACTTCACTGACAAAGTCAGCATTTATTGCCCATCCCCTAATGAACCGTAAGAAGCTGAGGGCTTGTCACCTTTGTGTAACCTGTGTTGGGATTAGGGCCATCCACAACGACATGAGTTAAGGAGCTGGACTGATGCAGGCAAGTGGAGAGTGAAGCAGGACACTGCTGACTTTCTCTGGTGCTGAAGCTGGACTGGCTCTGGGGAGACAGAAGGCAAGTTACCTAGGACTTATCACTTTCATCTCACCTCTGGATTTCAGCTCCTTCTTCCACATATGGACCAAGGCTATCATGAATCCTTGCCATCAAGGCATTAAGGCACAGTGCCAGGGGCCTGGGTTCAATTCCAGCCTCGGGCCATTGTCTGTGTGAAGTTTGCACATTCTCCCCGCGTCATCCCCCTGCCCTGGATTTCCTTTGGGTGCTCCAGTTTCCTTCTGCAGTCCAAAGAATCGAGTAAGTGCTGCTGAATAACAGTGTCTATGGCACCTTCCATCTCTGCTGATTACTTATGGTTGACTAATGAAGCTGTATTGGCTACTTGGGTTGGATTGGATCAGTTTGGGTGGAGAGAATTTAACTTGGGCAATTTTCCATCTTACTGAATGGAAATCAATAGCTGTGGTGGAATGGTTTCTCTTCAGGCACTCTTAGCTTTGGAGCACAGGTCTTCAGTATCGAGGATTTGCAAGGATACAGAATTGGAGAGAGCCAGGGACCTTGGACGGTTTGTGGGACATGGATGTTGCTGGCTGGCCAGCATTTATTGCCCACCCCTAGGTGCCCTTGGAGGGCAGTTGAGAATCAACCACATGGTTCTGGAGTCAAGTGTAGGCCAGACTGGGTAAGGATGGCAAATTTCCTTCCCTAAAGGACATTGATGGACCAGCTGGGTTTTTCTGACAATTGACAATGGTTTCACGGTCATCCGTAAATTCTTCATTCCAGATATCTTTTATTGAATTCAAATTCTACCATCTGCCATGGTGGGATTCGAACCCCAGTTCCCCAGAACATTAACTGAGATTTTGGATTAATAGTCTAACAATAATACCGCTAAGCCATCTCCTCCCCACTACATGGTCAGGAGGGTATTAGTGTAATCAAATCTAGATGTAACCAAAAGCATAGATGAGAGATTCAGCTGAAGATGAGCTGAGATGGGATGCAGTCAATCAACACCAGGAGAAGTGGAAGAGGGTGGTCTTGGTGAGGAGAGATTTGGATGGATGGATATCACGGGTCAAATACAAGGGGTCTACTCCAGCCTCAGACAGATGGCAAGGAGGTGGATGGAACTGGTCACTAGTGAACAGAATTTGTAGCAGAGATTAGAGACAATGATTCAGGCATCACAACATTTAATTTGAAGAAACTTCTGCTCATCCAGAACATGAAATCAGGCACACAAGCTGAACAATCTCAAATGGTGAAGGGGGAAGACTGAAAAGTTGAGTGGGTGGTGAGGGTGGTTCCAAATTTTCTGGACAACATTTAGCCCACAACCAAGCAGCACACAAGCAGATGATATGGTTATTTATCTCACTGCTATCCATTGGAACTTGTCAGATATTTAACAAATAAATCATGAGGATAAATGAGGCTGATAGTCAAGTATCATCCAAATAGGGAATGAAACTTTCTGCTTTCCAATTGGCACAGGAAGGCAGTGTATCACAAGGATGAGATATTTTGGCTGGAAGACGGGGAAAGTCTGGTGACGGCAACTCCAGGAATATATTTATTCCTGGTTGGCAACACTATTAATTGTGTTTTGGGTGAGTTGTGGAATAAACAGCCTTTCTTTATTAATGTTAAACAAACACTATCTGACTGATAATTCATCATCCAGTTCAGAGAAATCAATTTTCTTTTTCCCTAAACCGACTGGTAAATATCAAACTTGACAGATTTTTGGAAACAGTTTGTCAGAACAGAAACATAACACCTTACCGGTTAATTTTGTAACTGCTAAATCTCACCTATTTAGCCGGGGCCGGTTGTGTTTACTGTTAGAGGCACGGCCATCCTGCTCTGAAAGGGATTTTGACAGCAGGTCAATGCTGTTGGTTGCCTGGTGAACCAAACGCCCCCCTTGGCCACGGCACAGCTGATGTGGCAGCTGTTCCTGACAGTCATTGGTAGCAGGGGATCTTTTGAGGGAGCGCTGTTTAACCATGCAGACATTCCAGTAATTAAGTGTGAAGGGTTAGAGGCACTTGTAATGCTCAGAAAGTTTCTAAAGAGTTTTGAAGTTAAAACGCTCACATCTTCAATATATTTGCTAACTGCCAGTTGAATTGTTCAATCCTGGCCCCTTTCCAAACCCTCTTTGAATCTGAATGAGAAGGTTGACTGGATTCAAACTCATTCTCAGAATGAAGAATGGAAACTTCTGATATTTAGCATCACTTTTCAGTTTTGTATGTACAGGATTGCCTCATCACATTTCAGAAATCAGTTGCAAAAAAGCAAAGATCAACGCCAACATGTATTTCCATGGAAAAACTCCGGGTGGGAATTTTTTGCACCCCTGTGCAGTGTTCCCCACTGGCAGAAGCAACTTGCCATTGGCCGCTGCTGTCATCTTCCGATCCTGTCAACGTCTATGATGTTTTGCGTCGCTTATAGAATCCCAACAATGTAGAAGGAGGCCATTTGGCCCATTGAGCCTGCACTGACCACAAACCTACACAGGCCCAATCCCTGACACCACAGGCAATTTAGCATGGCCAATCAACGTAACACACACATCTTTAGACTTTGGGAGGAAACCAGAGCTCCCAAAGGAACCCACACAGACACAGGGAGAATGTGCAAACTCATACAGACAGTGATCCAAGGCTGGAATCGAACCCAGGTCCCTGATGCTGTGAGACTGCTAACCACTGTGCCACTGTGCTGCTTTGGGGAATCTGTTGTGTGGGGGGTGGGGTGTTGGGATGGGGAGAGTCACCTTCGACAGGACTGGAAGATCCCATCAACAGGAGGGCTGGAAAACTCCATCGTGGTTTGTTCCGACAATGAATTCTGATGAGATTGCGCTAGTCATTTATTAGTATTGCAAAAACCAACTGGATGGGTTATGAGCTGACAATCTATCAAAGCTGCCTCGTTTGTCCCGATTGCTAAGTGTGCCAAATCAGACCAATGCATTGCAGACACCCAGGAAAGAGTGCAGAGTGGACACCTCTCAGCTGGGTCATTGAGTCAGGGCTGCCTGATTACAATGAAAATGTTTACTAAACGTTTTTAAACGCAATTCGTAAGCAAAGAGATTCTGTGAGAAGAAAATGGTCCCAAAAGGCAGCCATCTTTTCTCACTTTGATATTTAAGGATAAGAATCAGTTATTAATAAGATACCAATGTGGTTAATTTGCTGCATTCGTTTTTATCATTTTAATCGTGTGATCAAGGAAAATAAAAAGCCATGGAATGGAGACGCCAGGTTAGCAGAGAGAATTGTGCTGTCAGAGTGTCTCCACTCACTGCATTTTCCATTTCCAGGAAGAACAGTTTAGAAAGACATTTATCTCTCTTCACCCCAGTGATTCGGCCTTCTTGCTGCATCTTCACTTAAGCAGCATTGTAACAAGGAGCGGACTTTCTGGCTCCATGATAAAAGCCTCAGGTTATGTGCAGCTAAATCTGAAATTATTCCTGAACAAAGGAAGTTACAATTTGTATCATGAAATTGCACATATTTCACGCAATTTGTTTTTTGAACTTACTGGTTACGAACACTATGATTCTATGCTGAAACTTTATAGTCCAGCACTTTAACATAACAGAAGAGTGTCTCCAAGTCTCTGACACACCAGTTGTGCTGTATCAGAGACAGCTTTCAGGCTGGGATTTAGTTAGCAATGTGCCATTCCCAAGTGGGCTGGAATTCTCTTCCAAAAATTCCAAGTGTCAAATTTGCGTGAAAACTGGAGTAATTCATGCAGGCTTTCTCAGTGGGAGTTCAGAGAAGAACCTCTCTCACTCTGTGCACTGCAGAGGCCACCAGTGTGATTAAAACCCAGGGCCTATTCCCACTGGAGAGGCCGGCAGTAGAGCGCTGAGTGCGCCATTGCACATGCGCCGATCTGTCAGTGCTGAGACTGCTGTGTGCACAGTAGCCCTGCACCGCCGGCCTCCTGATTATTGACCAGGTCAGTCACTGGCTAGCCCCGAGATCCCCACATTGCCAGCCCTCTAAACCCGTCTCCCCCCTCCCAACTCACCCACCCAACAGCCTGATCACTGGCCCCCTGACCATTCCCAAGCTAGCCACCAAACACTCTGGCCAGCCCCAATCTCCAGCACTCTCCCAACACCCCCCCATTCCCCGCAGTCCTGACATCCCCCGCCCCACCCTGCTCTGATCACTGGCCTTCCTCCTTCCCCCACCGATCCTGTCTGCAGAGTGGCAATGAGGCCCCATCCCCAACATATCAAAATATGCACGATATAATCTGTTTTCTTTAATCGTTCCGAGTGATTGGACCTAGTCTTTGGATCAGTTGTAATGATCATAAGTGCACTGCACCTGACGTACGCAGAGAATGCCCTTGTCACTGAGAATTCATCCTTTAACCTGGACTGGGGCTCTGGCAGCTGTGAGTTGCTCAGGATGCACACGATAGGTCTGCATTATTCTTCTCCTGTAATCATTCACTGTTTATATATTCAATGAGTGGAGCCCGTTACAATTGGCAAATGCATCTGGCTGTTCCCAGGAGCAGTGTTTGATATCTGAAAGTATGCTGCATATGCCTTTTGAGACCCATTCCTGTATCTTCTGCCTCCTTTTGTCACTCTCACACTAGCCCTCATCACCCTTGATCCACCCAACATTTCTCTCCTTTGTTTCCCATGAATGTTCCCCTCCCATTACCCTTTACCCTATTACCATTTCCCTGCAAGTGCCATCTTTTACCTAGTGCCTAAGTATATCCGTGACTATCCCAGTGCCCACTCTGACCAACGTGGTGGCACAGTGGTTAGCACTGCTGTCTCAAAGCAGCAGGTCACTGTCTGTGCGGAGTCTGCACGTTCTCCCCCACGTCTGTGTGGGTTTCCTCTGAGTGTTCTGCCTTTGTCCCACTGTTTGAAAGATGTGCTGGTTAGGTGGATTATCGATGCTAAATTCTCCCTCAGTGTACGCGAACAGGCGCTGGAGTGTGTCGACTAGGGGATTTTCACAATAACCTCATTGCAGTATTAATGCAAGCCTACTTGTGACTTAGAAACTTTAAACCCTTCATCCCATTACCCTACTCCCTGCTTTTATCCATCCAAAAGATCTTCCAATAGTCCACCCTGTCTCTGGACATATCCCCTTGCCAAATACAACTCCTCCCTTTGTGACTGTCTCCCAGCAACCTCAAGTCAACCCTCAGGACTGACACCACCCTTCAGATCTATCATCCTTTGACTCTCTGCCTTGAACTGCACCCCACCCAGGGGATGTGGGCTAAGCCAGCAATTATCCCTGTGTCTCTGCACCCAAGCACCAACCTTTCAACAGCCACCATCATTATTCAATATGAACAACTGCTCCCTTTAATCACAACTGCACAACCCTTCCTGGTGCACACCACCTTTAAAGGATTGTGAATTGGGTGCCACTGGACTATTAACTTTATCCCCATGCTTGGAATTTATTAAAAACTTTAAGGAGCATGCAAACGTGTTCCCTTCCTCAATCTGTCTCTAGGCCTATGCCAACACATCACTGACTCAATCCCCCTATTTCAACCTATGGGCGGCACGGTGGCACAGTGGGTTAGCACTGCTGCTTCACAGCCCCAGGGTCCTGGGTTCGATTCCCAGCTCGGGTCACTGACGGTGTGGAGTTTGCACATTCTCGTCGTGTCCGCATGGGTTTCCTCCGGGTGCTTCAGTTTCCTCCCACAGTCCAAAGATGCGCGAATTAGGTTGATTGGTCATGCTAAGAAATTGCCCCTTGGTGTCCAGGCATGCAGAGGTTAGAGGGATTAGTGGGTATAATATGTAGGGATATGGGGGTAGGGCCTGGGTGGAATTGTGTTTGGTGCAGATTCGATGGGCCGAAGGGCCTCTTTCTGCACTGTAGGGTTCTATGATCTATGAACGCACCATCGGGAATCGGAATTTCATTCTGCTACGTTTCTCATCTACCCTCATCATGTTTTGAGGTGACACGGTGGTTAGTACTGCTTCCTCACAGCGCCAGGGACCTGCGTTCGATTCCCAGCTTGGGTCGCTGTAACCCAGTAATAAAAAAAAAAACAACTTTAAAAATTCATTTCTGGGACATGGGTACTGCTGGCTGGTCAACATTTATTGCCTGTCGCGAGCTGCCCTCAAATGGGTGAGGGTGAGTTGCCATCTATTTCAGAGGGCAGCTGAGGGTCAACCACAATGCTGTGGATCTGCAGTCACACGTAGGCCAGACCAGGCTAAGGATGGCAGATTTCCCTCCCGAAAGGACATGAATGAACCTGATGGCTTTTCTAACAATTGGTTTCATCATTCTTATTTCCAGATATTTTTTATTGATTCTCAGAGGTTTTTTTTCCAAGGACTGGAATGGTTGCTACGAGAGGACATAGGTTTAAGGTGCTGGAGAGTGGGTACAGAGGAGATGTCAGGGGTACGTTTTTCACTCAGAGGGTGGTGGGTGAGTGGAATCAGCTGCCGTTGGTGGTGGTGGAGGCGAATTCGATAGGGTCTTTCACGAGATTTCTGGATGAATGTACGAGACTTAATAGAATTGAGGATTATTAGGTAAGCCTAGTAGGTAGGGATATCATCGGTACAACTTGTGGGCTGAAGGGCCTGTTTGTGCTGTAGTTTTTCTATGTTCTATGAATTCAAATTCGACCATCCGCCGTGGTGGGATTCGAACCCCAGAACACTAGCTGAGCTTCTGGATGAATATCGTAGTGATAACACCACGAGGCCATCATCTCCCCAAACGCTTCCCTGTTTCTGAAGCCTCTCTTGTACGCGCTGGGGACAAAATAAATAGCTGCTGTGGGCAATCATTCTGGTTTCACTTCATGGTTGAATGTTCTTTTTTTAAAATCATCACGAGGCTCCGTTTTGTTACCTACGGTTAATTCCATTTTCTGAAGCATTTATAACAGTACTGTCAGCTGTTTACAACCCACCCAAAGTGCTCCTTCCCTCCAGCTGTTCCCTTGGCACCCAGTCAGCTGAATGTCATTGTCAGAGAAACTGAAGCCAGAAGCAGATGGATCTCTGGCAGTAGCCAGGAAATTGTCACATATTCATGAGCAAACCCAGCGGGGCTACAAAACCTCATTAAAACCAAAAAAAAAATTAGATTAAAAATATATTGTTATTTCCCATTGTCCTCCTTCTGTTAAAATTATTCAGCAGCTCTGGTTCTTCAACAACTCATCGTAAATACATACAAATTAGGGGCAAATGTAGGCCACTCAGCCCTCAAGCCTGCCTCGCCATTTAATAAAATCGTGACTGATCTGATTTTAACCTCAACTCCACATTCCCACCTATCCCCTTTCAGTCCCTTGCTTATCAAGAATCTATGGCACTCTGCCTTCAAAACACCCAAAGATTTCTCCTGCCTTTTCAGGAAGCGAGTTCCAAAGACCCATCAGCCCTCTGAGAGAAAGAAAACAATGACTCCTAGTTTTAGATCCTCTTCAGAACTGTCAGACTTTCATCATAGAATCCCAACAGCGCAGAAGAAAGGCATTTGTTTGGAAATAACTATTTATCATTGGTAATAAACCCTTTTATACTTGGAGCCATAATGAGTTGCCTTCGATCTCTTACTGCCTTTGCAGGCTTTGAGGTCCCAGCTTCAGACCGCTCCTCCTTGGCATGGGGAGAGCACAATGGGCCAAGTGGCTGACAGGCTACAGCAAGGGTATTGCAGATTCGCATTGGTGGGAGCACACAGGCTGCCATCTTGAAAGGACACAGCATTAGGACCTGCACCTCCTGATATCCAAGCCCAAGGCGGTAGCACCTCAGCAACTAGATATTTCTAACCAGCATCATTGGGGATTCAATCATAGGTGAGTGGAAATCATGTCTCACAAATGTAATAGAGTTTTTTTGAAGGGATAACCAAGAAGGTAGATGAGAGTAGTGCAGTTGATGTTGTCTATGTGGACTTTAGCAAGGTAACACCTTTGCCAAGGTAACACCTGCTATGTTGTTGCATAAAGTTAAATCTCACAGGATCCAGGGTGAGCTATCTAAATGGATACAAAATTGGCTTCTTGATAGAAGCCAGAAGGCGATTGTAGAGAGTTGTTTTTCAAACTGAAGGCCTGTGACCAGCGGTGTGCCTCAGGAATCAGTGCTGGGTCCACTGTTATTTGTCATTTATATTAATGATTTGGTTGAGAATATAGGGGGCATGGTTAGTAAGTTTGCAGATGATACAAGGTTGGCGGCATAGTGGACAGCGAGGAAGGTTATCTCTATTACAACGGGATCTGATCAATTGGGCCAGTGGACTGACAAATGGCAGGTGGAGTTTAACTTAGACAAATGTGAGGTGATGCCTTTTGTTAGAAGGGCCTGTTTCTATGCTGTAAACCTCTATGACTTTAAGTAAAAACATCACCTGAAGTAGTTTAGAAATTAAAATGCATGTTGGAATGTGATGGCCGTAATGAAGCAAAAAGCCTTAAAGCCTTTCTTTGTGATGATATCCTGCCATACACAGCAAGGGAAAGTTATTCTGAAAACTCTCATCATGGTGTCCTACTTGGATCCACAACTTTATCTTTGCAGCAAAGAAAATAATTTTGAATGTTTCTTACAAATTAAAGACAAAATACTGCAGATGCTGGAATCTGAAACAAAGGCAGAAAATGCTGGAAAATCTCAGCGGGTCTGACAGCATCTGTGGAGAGAGAATTGAGCCAACGTTTTGAATCGGAATGACGCTTCATTGAGATTTTCCAGCATTTTATATTTGTGTTGTTGTCTAAGAATGCCTCTTATTTCCTCTTCGACAACTCTTATCGTAATCTGGGCCTCCATATTAATCATATCCCTCTGTAGAAATTTTATTGTAGTCATACACAATGGGGTTGGTCAATCTTTCACCTATCCTGACACATCACTTTGAGTTATCTAACATTGCAATGTCAATTATCACCTAATGCAAATGTCACAAGGTGTTTCTGCTCGACACTGGTATTTATGTGCAGAATAAAATGACTTGAGTAACACAAGTAGCTGCACCTTCATGGAATTAAAGATTCCCATGTTGAGGAAATTGAGAGGTTCAATGGAGCTTTGAGTGCTACATGTATCTGTCAATTTCTCCTTGCACCAGCAAGAATCCCGCCAGTTTCTGGAATTACGTAACACTCTCTCTTCTTTCTTCCATTTCCTTTGGGAATAGAATAATATGCCTATAGTACAGAAAGAAGCTATTCAGCCCAGTGAGTTTGCACTAACAACAATCCCACCAGGCCCTTTCCCTATAACCCTACTTATTTACGCTGCTAATCCCCTGACAATTTAGCATGGCCAATGCACCTAACTTGAACATCTTTGGACTGTGGGAGGAAACTGGAGCACCCATGTAGACATGGGGAGAACATGCAAGCTTTTCACAGGCAGTGAAATGAACCTGGGTCCCTGGTGCTGTGAGGCAGCAGTGCTAACCACTGTGCCACCATGCTGCCCACAGCGGTATACAGTTTGTGATTTGCCTAAAGAGAACATCAGTGGTTTCTTTATGCAGTGCTTAGCTTCTGGCTAACTGATGTCAGAAAGGTTACCAGATGCTGCTTGGAAATATCCAGTTGCAAAAATTATTCAAGAAAGTGGTGACCAGACAATGTGATTCTCCCAGCTGCTGCTGTTAAATTTCTCAGAAGAAGTGCAGGCTCATTGGCCTTTAAATACCACCTGTGTATACATGGAAGATTATAATTTTAAGGTTTAATAATCTGTTATAGCAAACCCACAAAAACTAGGAAGAAATTTGCACATTCTGCCTTACAATTAACCACAAGAGATTGGACAGACAAATGAGAAACTAAGCATCTAAAAGCCTCTGTTTATATTCCATCAATAAGACAGATCGCAGGTCTTAAAATTATAATCTTCCACAAGCACAGATATCCACTTTAAAACCAAGGAATCTGCACTTCTCCTTTCAGACACAAAACCCTGCATTTATATTCCATCAATAAGACAGATCAGAGCCTTTCAGTTCCACCTACCTGCCACCAGTAACATAGAACGTGCAATCAATGTTTAAACAGATTTTATACATGTTAATCCTAACACTCCATTGAGACTTTTAAAACAGCACAGAAGGTCCTCCAAACTCATGCCAATCTTGATGTCCTAACTAAATTAAAAAAACCTTCTGTCCTTACTCAGTCCGTATCTCTCTATTCCCTTCCTATTCATGTACCCATCCAAATGCCTCTTAAATGTTGCTAATGTTCCTGCTTCCACCACCTCCTCTGGCAGTGTGTTCCAGGCACTCACTATTATCTGCGTGAAAGATGTTCTCTGCATATCTCTCGTAGGTTTTCCCCTTCTCACCTTGAACCTGTGCCCTCTTGTAATTGTCACTTCCACCCTGCCTATGCTTCTTTCAGGGTCTCCCCTTTTTTCTCCAAACACAACTGATTAATAATCAAATGAAAATCTGGGAGTATTTTTAAACAATCTCAGTAACTTACTACAACGTTAGCAAGTGTGTAGTGAAATACTACAATCATCACAGTCTGCAGAACTAATACAAGGTAAAATGATGTTGAGTTGCACATTTATATAGATAATAGAGAATTTGCTTTGTTACCAATAATAATTTATATCTAGTTGCAATATTACTGTTTGATTAAAGATGGCAAAACGTGTCAGTGAAAATAAAGGGAAGAAAGATGATAAAGTTCCTTCTGTTGTGTCATCAGATTACAGGCTATTTTATGGTTTTACTGTACTGAACTTTTCACCTTACAAAGGAACATTTCTAACAACATAATTTTCAATGTTACTGAATCCACTACTTTTAACTTCCCACGATAAAGATTGCTCAAGCTTGGAGATTCCTAGCTGATAGGAAGAATGACGGGGGCTCGATGAGAGCGGTGCTTGTTTAGAAATAGCACAAGGTTAATTTCTAAATCGCTTCTGCCAAACCATAAGAGCAACGTAACCTGCCCTACGGTCAGAGCGACTCACTTCATTTTCATAACATTTAACTTCACACGAAGAGTATTTTGTAATTCAACTTTTGAAAAGAGTTTTTGAATGGAACACGGCATAAAGACTTAATGAGGAACTATTAAAAATTCAGATCTTTTAGGAGAGTGAGCGTGTTCAGTGTCACTGTAGTAGACTAGTGAATCTAAGAGGGTCTAAAGCATAAAGATAATCTGCTGGGTCGCCAAAAGTATTGTCATGGTAACGTCACCTAGAAGTTTATTTAATCACAGGGTTCTGTGGGATTATCATTCCTGGATCTGGTTCCTGATTTCTTTTGGGATCTTGCCCTCGATGTAACAGGACTGTATAGTACCTAAGGAACTGAAATGGGTCTGATTTGTTCTCATTTCCACCTCATTTTGTTTTATGTGTAATGATTTCAAAGGAGCTTGTTTCTGAACAAATCCTTGTTGCTTCACCTGGTTGCCATGCACTTTCTGTGGGATCCTGGATGTGAACGTGTCTCTAAACTTGGCAATTCAGTCCCCACATTTTTATCACGCATGTTGGCTATCTTCTCTTGCATGTTTTAAAAGTTGCTCTGTAGCTTCTGAGAGAATAGAATGGGGTAAATTAGTACGCGTTGATCTGCCAAACATGAGTTCTGCCAGTGATGGAATAGCCACACTTAAAGGTGTCATTCTCCGTTATAATATTGCAATGTGTAGATCTTGCTTGGTCTGTTATATTTAAGGTATAGGGTTTTCACCCTGTGAAACATTTGTTCAGTTGGGCTGTGAGATCGAAGGTAATGAAGAGAAGTAATGTGAGTGATATTTCACCTCTAATACATATACTAAAATGATTTACGATTTTGAATGGTTATCCATAATGATTTCTCTAGGTACACGGAATAAAAGTACCACTGGTATTTAGAGTGTATGACATTTGTCCTGGATATATTGTGCAGTGCTTTAAGGTGATGCCAATGAAGTCAGTGTCTCAGAAATGGAAGAGGTCGGGTATGATTTTGGCCAAAGGATGGGAAGGAACCTTTTTGTGATGACTTGGCATGCTCTTGCCATGTCTTCTTGAGCTATGCCCATGGGTGAGGGATGAATTCGTTGAAGAATAATCAGGTCACATGACCTGCCTGCCTTTAAAAGTGACTCCTTGAGGGATGCCTAGCTCATCCCTGGTCAGGTCAAAATGGTCTCATATGTTCATGGACTTGCTGAATTGAACACGACCAACCTTCAGTAACGGCCTTCCACAGTTTCTGCATTGTGGAATATTTTGCCATTCCTTCTTGTAGCTGCTGGCAATTGCATTGTGCAAAATGTACCAGACCAATTGACGGACTTGTATTTTCCTGCAAGTGTAACATTGCTCCTCCCTTGAAACTGATAATTTTGTTGAAGCATTTTGCACGTTTCAATAATAGATGATGAAGTGAGATTAATAGGAATAGTTTGAGAGGTTTAACTACCCCCTGAGGCCTAACTGATTACATGGACCGTCACTAATGCAAGGTCACAACATGCCAGTAAACCTACAAGCACCAGACCTTTAGTCTTCATGATGTAGAAGCCCGGGCAACTGATTTTACTTTCACTCCAGGACTATGGATTCTGCAAATTCAACATGGGTTGGCACAGTGGATAGCACTGCTGCCTCACAGCACCAGGGACCCAGGCTCAATTTCTGGCTTGGGTCACTGTCGGTGTGGAATATGTACATTCTCCCCATGTCTGATAGGGTTTCCTCCCACAGTCTAAAGATGTGCGGGTTAGGTGGATTGGCATTCCTTAGTGTCGGGGAGACTAGCTAGTATAAATGCAAGAGAATATGGGGATCGGATCTGGGTGGGATTGTGGTCAGTGCAGACACGATGGGCTGAATGGCCCCCTCTGCACAATAGGGATAGTAGTTTCTCTGTAGTTTCCTCTCATGTTCTATTTTATTCCTTTTTTACCAACTTCTTGGCAGTTTATTCAGGTTTCTAAATTATTCCCAATCCTCGGACATTGTTTTGTTCTGTACAACATTGTTTTGGGTGGCACAGCGGTTAGCACTGCTGCCTCACAGTGCAAAGGACCTGGGTTTAATTCCTAGCTTGGGTCACTGTCTGTGAGGAGTTTGCACATTCTCCCCATGTCTGCGTGGTTTCCTTTTCCCTCTCACAGTCTGAAAGACGTACTGGTTAGGGTGCATTGACCATGTTAAATTCTCCCCCAGTGTACCCGAACAGGCGCTGGAGTATGGAGACTAGGATATTTTCACAGTAACTTCATTGTAACACTAACAAATAAACTTTAAATGTCTTATTTTAATAAATACCATCCTTAGCTTCCTGACTAACCCACAGAAAGATCTTTCTTGGCCATATAATTCGGTCTATTTTCCCATACAACGATAACTGCAAATGATCCCATCTCTCTCCTTTTTCTTAGTCTGCTCCAAAAACTCCTGGTAAAGTCTGATTCCAGGAGCACAATCACCTTTCAGTATCTTTCCTGCCCATTTTCTATGTACATTCAGAGCATTGGCAGGCCAGTTATAGGAAAGGGAGTGGAATCATAGAACTCTACAGTGCAGAAGGGGGCCATTTGGCCCATCAAGTCCGCACTGACCACAATCCCACCCATTCCCATAACTCCATGTATTTACCCAAGCTAGTCCCCCCTGACACTGAGGAGCAACTTAACACAGAAAATCCACTCAACTTGCCCATCTTTGCACTGTGGGAGGAAACCAGAACACCCTGAGGAAACCCAAGCAGACACGGGGAGAACATGCAAACTCTACACAGACAGTGACTCAGGAATTGAACCCGGGTCCCTGGGGCTGAGGCAGCAGTGCTAACCGCCGCCCACTATAGTTAAACTGAAACCTAAACACAGAGTCTTCCACAATATTTGAGTTACAATGAACTACATTTAGTGCCTATAAATTGACTTTGCATTTTGACTTTACAATATTGGTTTTGACTTTATGGTGCCTCACTGGCAGATTCATATGTACGCACTGATGCTCTGTGCTGCCCAACTGTCTAACTGGACAGATCAAATCATCTTTATTAGGTTGAAAATGAGTTGTTTTATTGTGTTAATTTTTTTGGTACAGCCATTATTATTTTAACACATTAATATGCTTAAGTTGTATTTAACGTTTGCTCAAATGTGCAGGGGTTCAAGGTTAAACAAGCAACTGACAGTGATTGATAGCTTATATACCACACACTATGATATGCAGACATCAACAGTTACTTGGCAGCTTTACAGGGCAAGAATATTTATTACTACTGGACACCCCATGAGTGAAATCCAGCCTTGGTTCAGAAACCAACCCTTATTTATACCATTGTTCCTGTGGGATATTCGGTTCTGACTTATAATGTTTCAACTTACAACATGGTTTTCAGGAACCAATTGTGTCCAAGTGCTGTGGAAGGCCTATAGTCCACAGCACAGTCTAAATCTTTTCTTCTGCAGTTCAGGAATACACTTCTATCTCTGTTGTGAATGAGATCAGTTACATTAGCAAACATTGGATGGGGAAATGAACTTTTCTGTTCCTTATGGCTCAGTAGTAAACTGAATCTCTTTCCCAGAGGATCCTTACAGGAGTAAAATGCAGTAGCCTGTATCCCACATCCTCCAGCCCTGTGCCATACACTCCCCAGGCACAATGAAGCTCCCACCTCATCCCGTAGCATTGTAATGCATGTACCCATCAGAGACGGAGACATTCCACACTGTTTTAGAGGAGGCCCTTGGACAACATAAAGTGAGTGTAAACCTACAGGACACATCCCTCACGGAATTGTTACAGGTGGGCATTCAGTCGTCATGTCTGTGCTAACTCTTCCTAGAAGCAATTGACCTAGTGCCACTCCTCCACTTTCTCCCCATAACCCTACATATCCTATCCGGAAAACAATCCTTTCACAAATACCTTGATTGAAGCTGCCTCCACTACACCCTCAGGCAATATATTCTCACTCCCCATCACTCACTGCAGCATCATTGGCTTTCATTGCTATTCCCCGTAGATCTGTGCTATCTTCTTCTCCATTCCTTGACCACCAATGGGAACAGTTTTTTCTCTATCTACTCCACTACATCGAAGCATTTGTGTCTTTATTTTAAATATTAAGATATTGAGAAAAGGAATTTGGTCTGTATCTATTAAGTCTTTGTTTCTGTATATTCTCTCAGAGTAATTCTGAAGCTTAATCTTTAATTTAAATACCTCATTACAACATTTCAAACATTTGGAATATATTAATAGTCCCTCTAATTATCATAGGATCATAGAGTGCAGAAAGAGGCCATTCACTGAATCTGCACCCATTCCCACCCAGTCCCTATCTCCATAACTCTGTGCATGTATCCTCGTTGGTCCTCCTGACACTAAACTGCACATCTTTGGACCGAGAGAGAAAACCAAAGGAAACCCATGCCAACACTGGGAGAATATGCAGACTCCACACGGACAGTGATCTAAGCCGAGAATCGAACCCGGACCCCTGGCACTGTGAGGCTGCAGTGCTAACCACTGTGCCACTGTGTCACCCCTAAAATTATATTGGCAGCGTGGGACCAGTATCTGTTATTTACAGCAACAGAGAGCAAATGCTGGATTATTCCGTGCAAGAATATCAAAATAAGGATTCGCCAATTTTACAACTCTGTCACCTAAATATAATTAGAGTTTATACCTGTCATCATGCAGCAACTATTAAATCACCTGGCTATTTAAGGAAGGGGTGAATTTTATTGGGCCACATCTTGAAGGGTTAGTAGGAAAACAACTAATCAGTTATTGCATTCTTTATTAATTGCTGTCAATGGGAAATTGACAAGCGATGCAGTTTCTAAAAGATATTCCTTCAATTTACAGTCACCTCAGTGTCAGTTTTTAAACCTGTCAGTGCCACACACACATTGCACGTCAACCAATAAACCCAAGCAATAATTCACCAACTTAATGAAGAAATACAACCAGCTGTTTCATCATTATTTTTTACTATTTAAATAATTAGCTGATTTAAATATTAAATGTGAAATACAAATATATACTGAGGAAAAATAAATGTAAGAGCTACACAAGGTGTCTACAGAAGGAGAGGGCGGAGATATTAAAAGGGAGATAAGGGAGATAAATGTATAAAGCAAACATAAATATGACAGGAACAAAACATTTAAATATTCAATGCTCTTAGATTATAAAATATAAAAAGAGTGGACTGGTCCCAGCTCAACAAAACAGTGAACTGTTTAAAAATATTTGGCTAAGACTAAATATAATTTATTGGCATCAATTTTGAGTCAAATCATTTCCGCTGAATGTGGCCCAGATTAAGTAGGGGGTTATCTGACCAGGTTCTCCGGGTATTCAATGAATGTGGCACTCCTGGTATACAGTGACATCCTGCTCAAAGATTACAGGAATCCTGGCACATCCCACTGGGCGCTGGGCAGCACTAAAGGGTGAGTCAGTGGGATTGGGAGGAAGGAGAGCTATCGGGGCTGGTCATGAGGGTGGGAGCTGTTAGGCTGACCATGTGGGGACGGAGGGGGAGTCATGGAAGTTGGCAATCGAGGAAGTGGAGAGCCTGGGAGGCTGGCAGTTGGGAAGCCAGCAATGGAAGGGCCAGTGTGGATGGGCCAATCTATCCATTGACACAACACACATTGTTCACACTCAGATATTTACATCAATGTATTTCCATGGGAAGGAAGGGGAAAGGTGAAACACAATTCAAGGCAAGACATTCAGCTGAAGAGGAGAGGTTGTCAAAGGGTTCTCCATATGGAGAAGTTCTCAGCTGAAAGTAGCAATGCTCACTTTTTATTCGTATTAATTAAAATAAGAGGTTTAAAGTTTAAAAGTTTATTTATTAGTGTCACAAGTAGGCTACATTAACACTGCGATGAAGTTACTGTGAAAATCCCCTAGTCACCATATTCTTTTACCTGTGCGGGTATACAGAGGGAGAATTTAGAATGGCCAATGCACCTAACCAACACATCTTTTGGACTGTAGGAGGAAACCCATGCAGACATGGGGAGAATGTGCAAACTCCACGCAGACATTGACCCAAGCCAGGAATTGAACCCGGGTCCCTGGCGCTGTGAGGCTGCAGTGCTAACCATCATGCCACTGTGCCACCTATTAAGGATGCATTTCCCGTCACTTAAAGAATATTTTTCACACTTGCAGGGTGCGGTAAAGTAGGAAATGTAGAGAAGAGAAGTCATCCAGGCCCCAATAAAAACAATGTGATTATCGCTCAGATATTTCAATGATGATGTTAGTTCAGAGTTAAACAGTATCCCAGACATCGGGGAACTCCCCCGCTCTTGGACAAATAACGCTATGGGATTGCTACTGCTCAGTACAGAAGACAGACAGGATCTTGGTTTAACGTGTAGCTGAGTTTGTGTCCACAGGAAATGAGTAAGAACAGCTAGCCTTTACAAATCACGACTGTGCCCTTCGAAGATTAATCCTTTGATTGAATCTTTAACACTGTCTACAGGAAACTAGGCAGGGACAGTTACAAGCCCCCAGCAGAACGAACCCAAATATCACAAGTCCAGCAGTCTGAATGCTTGACTATCAAATCGTTGAACCTGCCTCAAAGGTCTTTATTTTGTCTGTAATCATTACTCAACATTTCACAGTCTCCTCAACATCTTCCTTGCTCCACGTTGTTTATTTATTAGTGTCACAAGTAGGCTAACATTAACAATGCAATGAAGTTACTATGAAAATCCCCTCGTCGCCACACTCCAGCACCTGTTTGGGTACACTGAGGGAGAATGTAGCAGTGCTTCTTTCGGACTGTGGATGGAAACCGGAGCACCCACACAGACACAGGGAGAATGTGCAGACTCTGCACAGACAGTGACCCAAGCCAGGAATCAAACATAGGTCCCTGGCGCTGTGAGGCAGCAGTGCTAACCACTGTGCCACCGCGCGGTGCTGAAATAAAGATAGGCCTGTCCCACATCTCCAAAAGATGAATATATTCTGAACGTATTATTCTTACAGTATTTTCTAACAGAGTGGGGAAGTGGGAGTGTCAGTTAGTTCAGATAGTTCTGAATAATGGCAACAGCATTAGTTCAGTTCCTGTTCTGACTGAGGATCTGTCCCCTCACCCTGCCTCTGAGAATGGAAAGCAATGACAAACCACCAACTGACAAATAAACTGCTGGAAAAATGGCTCAGAATGAAGCTTCAGCAGACAATAAGCTAAAAACATGCCTCCAGTTAGACCAGACATGAATGGAACTTGCCAGCAACTGGAGTTTATCTTTTGTCCCCCACATTGGGTATGTCAGACTGCAGTTTTGCTCTCAATGTCTTTATGAGTTTTGAAAAATAAAAACAAGCTGTTTAGTGCTTTCCTTAAAATGTCCATTTCTCATGAACTGCAAAGCAAATCTTTCAAGGAGCATACAGATGCTGGAGTATGGCGATTAGGGGGTTTCATTGTGGTGTTAATGTAAGCCTAGTTGTGACACTAATAGATAAACTTAAAAAGCCATTACAATGAAGCAAACTTTCCCTTTCACTATCGCGTTAACAATCAAACAGTTCAACAATTATAGAAATATACAAGATAGGAACAATTCAATAGTCTCATCCTGCTTTCTCCCCATAACCTTTGACCCCATTCGGCCCCAAAATGGGATCGAAGTAGCATATTTGTACAACTAATTAGACTAACCGTTCCATTCTCATGGCTAACATCTCACTCAGACTCTGATTTAATTCGCCATTTCTCTGCTAACCCGTATGGAAGCCCAGAATTGACGGGGCAGCAGGTTTGCTGGCATCAACCGACTGATTGTAAATCTCAGACCTTTTATAACAAGCACATCTCTATTTTTCATTAGATTCGCGCACTGTAATCAGACAGCAAATCGAGCAGAAATCTAGCATCGCCACTTTGCTAGTTCAGTGGAAGCAGTTTGCTTTGCGATTTGATTTAGCCAGGGAGAGCTGTTGAAAGTTAATTAAATTCCTCCTTCCTTGGCCTGGTATCAAAGCCTGGTACAGGAGCTTATTTGCTAAACTAGACAAAGAGTTTGCCCTTAACTCCCCAGCACACACTCAGTATGAGAGAGATTAGTTCATGTCTGCATGCAATATAAGTAACACATTGTACTGAGGATGGTAGGCAAAGAAAAGAACCACAAGTTGGAAGGACTACAAGTAGGATTTCAGAGCCTATATCTTAATCATTTGTGGCTCTCTACAAAGAGCACTGTTCAGACCTATATCTTTAACACTAACTGCATCTCTGAATTTCTAAATTTCAGATTCAAAAGGGAAGATCTTCCTAGCCCGTCCCACTCAGCATAGCGAGAGGCGAACCAGCAGGATCGTGCCCAGTTTTTCACTTCTCATGATCTTGCCAGCCCGGTCTTGCTGGCTCAGAGAAGTGTGAAGCCAAGTTCAATACTCATTTTATAATCCAGTGAGTCACAGACACTATTACCCAGGCTCACCTTGACCTTATCTGCTGACTGATAGAAATCCTCACCAGAGAGGATTGTGTATGATCCCCATCAACAGGGACCAGACGCCACGGCCTCACTGGGGGATCAGAGGCCACTGAAGCCCCTGAGTGATTGGGCAGGACCAAGAGTGCCCTTTGGGAGTGCCAGCTTTACACTGCCAGCCTCACACCCCAAAAGTGCCCTCCTGTGTGTATACAATACATTGGAAAATCAGGCCACCTGTGCAATGCCACCCCTAAACTCAGAGGCCAGCTTCACTGTGTGGTTAGACCTTGCCCCAGTGCACACGTTTTTTGACCAAGTACCATAAGATTGCCTTTTTCAACTCACCGAAAAAAGCTATCTAGAATCTCTCCCCTTTTCTCGCTTGTTTAGCACTTAGAACTTTTTAATAAAATTGCCCCCAAATGCCACCCTAACCTGATACAAACTGAAGATTTGAGTGGCTGAAAAGCTAAGGTGGGGGAGAATGGAAATTGAAGTTTTCCAGCCAATTCCCATCAGCTTGACCTTTTGATCGATTTGAAAAACACAGTGGGTCCTGACTAGTGGGGGTCGCTCACTCAATGCCTTTTAAAGTTAATTGTAAAGCCTCAAATCTGAATTTCCCTGAGTTCCAGGTCTTTAGTGGATGAGTGGTTTCCTGAAGTCTGTGTGAAATCTGCGGGTTGATTAATTTGTGAACCTTGGGGAAAGGCTGTCATGAAATTAGAAACCCTTTGCAAAGTTTAAAAGATCTTGCTAACTTCAAATGCCATAGTTAGATGTTATATGATAAATATGTTTTTAATATGGTGATTGATCAAAAGACTCCATCCTTAAATGGACATTGATTATTAAATTGATCAGCATTGTGTAAGTATTCAGATGCATTAGGGTACTTTCTCCAGAGGATAAAGCGCTGACCTGCATTGAACAATATTGGGGATTACAGAGCAATGTATTATCCAAACCCTATACTTTAATTTTTGTAGAGATCTAAAGCCTGACATTTATTGAGTTCTTGTAAAAACCTGAAGTTCCCTGACTTCTTTGACTGAAAATCCACAGGGCATATTTTCACGTTAGGCTTGGGAATCTCAAATCAGTCCATTTTCCAATATCACATTCCTGAGTTCTGAATTAAATTATAGGAACATGTTGTCTTTTCTTTGAGAAGTCAGTGCCTGGGGGGGAGTTGGACAGTCTGCCTCCCAAACAAGGTCTGAGTGGGAATGGAGATGGCAGATGCAGAAGGCTTCAGGTTAGAAGACCCAACCCTGTTCACTGAAGCACCATATCGGTTCTATTCAAGTATGTTAGACCATCCCAACCCTCATCCTTAACGGATACCCATTCCCCTTCAGTGGCCTCTGATCCCCCAGTGAGGGCGTGGTGATTGGTCCCTGTTGATGGGGATCATACACGATCCTCTCTGGTGAGGATTTCGATCAGTGAGCAGGTAAGGTCAAGGTGAGCCTGGGTAATATCACCAGTACCCTTCCATATCTATCACACTCCCACAACATTTCCTCATATCTCCAATGTCTTATCTAGACCCTCACATTCCCCTATACACACCGTGCCATCTTCTTGCTCCTCATATCTCCCATGCCACCTTTATACCCTCAGGCTCAATATGCCACCTCATTCCCATGTCCCTCCCATTCTCCCTCATATCCCCCATTCCCCTCTATACCCCATACTCCCAGCATACTATTACAGAGGAGACACGGCAAGATGGTTCCCTTTCTTTCCAGCTCTGTGGCAGTCACAACCAGATGTTTTATTAAAGAGGAAGCGCTTTAACTCTTGAGTGCCTTGAGTGAAGACAAACCTTGGCTTGAGACTGAACAGTGGTCGTGCAAATTACATTGAGGGTGACCAAAAGGGAGCAATGTCAGCTGGGTTAGTGGGTTAGGATGGAGCGATAGGTGGGCAATGGTGGAAGGCATAGTGCAGACTGTTTGGGGAAGGGATAATGCTGGCTGTCTGGTGTTGGGGGGGTAGTGGATTGGTTGGCAGGATGGGTAATGGGGATGATGGGAGAGTGCAGGCTATTCAGAAACGGATAGGGCAGGATTTCCGGAGAGGAACGGTGTGGGGTGTCCGAGGACGGGGTAGCATGGAGTGTCCGGAGATGGGATAGTGCGGGGTGTCCAGAAACGGGGTAGCGCAGGGCGTCCAGAAATGGGATAGTGCGGGATGCCTGGAGATGGGATAGCGCAGGGTGCCCAGGAAGAGATGCCCTTTATAGATGGTCCCTGGATCTTTGAGCCCTCCCTCCCCGTGTGGCTTGGATGGTGACTTCCTGCCCGCCTCCACTTAAAAAGAGATTTGCCGAGTTTCTCAGGGATGGATATTGAATGCGCTGAACCGATTGAGGATGGTGAGCCGTCCTAGCCCAGCGGAACCTCCTCTCCCCTCCCACCACCAGAACGGAGGATTCAGCCATTGGAAAGTTACTTTTCATCATATTCAAACTGTTCTCACTGCCCCACGGGGTTTCATGGGGACTGGGAGGAGCACTTTGCAACCTCCAGCTCCACCTGAAGCAAATGAAAGATGAGTGAAATTTGGCCATTGCAACATCATGCACCGAGTGGAGTGTCCCTTTAAGGAGCAGGCTTGCAGGTGCCTGAGAACAGGGATTTGTAACATGTCTGCTCCACAGTTCAGCACCCGGATTGCCTAGAGGCTATTGTAAGCAGAATGGTATGTGCCACATCACCAGCCAGTGAAATGGGCACCGCTCCATCACATTCCCAGGCGATACTCTCCTCAGGCTGTCAAAGCAGGAGTATCTGAGCTTGAGTAGATTGTGAAAATGTAATTATAATGATGTTCCAGCTGAGTGGCAAGATGGCCGTGGGGAGAAAAAGAAAGATTGAATTGACTAATTAGACTAGACTTTGTTGCCCCTATTTTTGTTTCTGTGGGGCTTGAAATTCTAGGATGGATTGGCAGAATTTCAGTGGGCAAGCAGGGAAAATCAGATGTTTCAGTGGATGGTTTCTGCTGATTCTCCACTCCAAAATCAATCCCTCTGCATTGCCTTAAACCTGTCCACAAATCCTGAGCGTATATGGTGCACACACAGGATAAGCTGTCAGAGGAGGTGGTAGAGGCAGGTACAACAACGATCCATGGAATCCCTACAGTGCAGAAAGAGGCCATTCGGCCCACTGAGTCTGCACTGACCACTATCCCACCTAGACCCCTTCCCCATAATCCCACGCAATTGCCCTAGCTAGCTACCCCCCCCCCCCCCCAACACTAAGGAGTAGTTTAGCATGGCCAATCGACCTAACCTGCACATCTTCGGCACTGTGGGAGGAAACCAGAGCACCCGGCAGAAACTCACGTAGACACGGGGCGAGCGTGCAAACTCCACACAGACAGAGAACCCAAGCTGGGAATCGAACCCCGGATCCCTGGTGCTGTGAGACAGCAGTGCTAACCACTGTGTCACCACGCTGCTCATACAATTATATTTAAAATACGTGACTAGGGAAGGTTGAGAGGGATATGGGCCATATGTAGATAGATGGGACTAGTCCAATTTAGAAGGCCCAATCGGCATGGTTAAGTTGGGCCGACTCAAACCCATGTGCTCTTCTGAGTTTCCAGTTTACACACTCGTGATGCACTCAGAGTGAGTTGGTTCGAGGAGTGTGAGGCATATTGCTACCAGTGCCAGCTCAATGGGTGACAGTGAGTGTTTCCATAGCAAATCCTGGTGTTGGGAAAACTTTTCAATGCCAATGCCTTTTGCCATTCTTCTGGCAGTGACCTTCTGACACTTTTAGAGAGGATCGTACTGCCCAGCGCCAGCATAGTGTCAACTGAGCTACTGCACATTTCTCCGCTGTCAATTAAACATCACACATGTGTTGGTGCCTGAGTTCCAAACGGACACATTTGTGACTATGCAGCAGAAAATATTTTAAGTGTATAATCACACTGACTGTAACCTAGAAAGTTAACAGCCGGTGTGTTAAAATGACTGTGAAAACTCCCAGGTTTTTATTTATTACCTTTCAACAATACGACATGAATGTGACTCTGTGAGAGTAAGTCTCTGGAGGACCCGCGATCCCAGTCACATTTATCAGGCTGGTTGTCTGTTGACAGCACAGTTCCTGGATGGCTGGCTGCTCCTTCAACCTCAACTATATTCACGTGTCGATGGACTGCAGTCATGGTTTGGTCATCTATCTTCCCATTTTAAAAAAAGGATAGAGTAAAAGCCACGTTTTGTAAAGTTAAATGACTGAATTCTCAAGCCAAACAAAGGAATTGCTTCTTATTACGCTGAACAGGATAGATTTATTGAACAGAAGTTTAGCAATGTAGATCATTCAAACTTCGAGAATTGGATTTTGGATAAATTGTCTCTCACTGGTCCAGATTTGGTGGTTTTAATGACTGTTAGCATACACCATCAATACTGCTCTGAAAATTACAGCAACTTCGAATAATTTACACTTAAACACAGACCTTCAGAAGTTTATGGCTCCAATTATGCAATTTCCCCACAGGGAATGCTTCTGAGGTCCCTCCAATTGCAATTGAGTTGATAGCAGTAAAATAATGAAAGCTTGTGGCGTGGTGACACAGTGGTTAGCACTGCACCAGGGACCTGGGTTTAATTCCGGCCTCGGGTCACTGTCTGTGTGGAGTTTGCACCTTCTCTCCGTTTCGGCGTGGGTTTCCTCTGGGTGCTCTGGTTTCCTCCCACAGTCTGAAAGACATGCTGGTCAGGATGCATTGACCCGAACAGGCACCATACCGTGACAACTAGGAAAATTTCAAAGTAACTTTGTTGCACTGTTAATGTAAGCCTTACTTGTGATTAATAAATAAACTTTAAAGATGTACAGGTTAGGTGGATTGGCCATATTAAATTGCCTCTTAGTGTACCAAAATATATAGGTTAGAGGGAATTAGTGGAGTAACACATGGGGTTATGGGAACAAGGCCTGGGTAAGAGTTGGTACAAACTTGATGGGCTGAAGGTCGCCTTCTGCACTGCCGGGATTCAGTGAACTTATTAATCTCACTGTAGCAACCTTAAAAAGGGTTTGAGTGAGATGTAACTGGGTTTTTGACGATACACTGCGTCACAATTATTGCTTAAAAAACTGTGGCCCTGAAAAACAAATTTCAGATTTGTGGAATTCTTTATCGATGCAGCCACTTTTTAAAGTCTATTTATGATAGTCCAGCTCAGTTAAAGATTGCGTTTCCCGCCCTGCCCCAGGCAGGAGACTGCGGTGAGCACTGTCTGCAGCTCACAGTCTGCATTCGAATAAAACCGGAGTTTAAAGGCAGTTTGGGCCTCTCATTGTAGCTCACTGGCTCTGAGTATTGCCTAGCCCACAGTCCTTCAAGAAGCTGCTGAAGGATGCACCTAAATTTCTGTTTGGGACAGGGTTACTCCTTCACATCCCATAAAAATACTGTGGCTTGTTACTGGGCCCACCCCACCAGCTCAGTCCCCTTTTCCCAGTTCCTTGGTGTCAGGAGTCTCAATCCAGCATCAGCCCACTTCCCACCCTCCCTGACTGAAACTCCCTCAGCCTCATCAATCTCACAGTGATGAAGCCTGACTATCAAAACAGGCCTCTGCTACAATCAGGAGTTTGATTAGGCAACGCACCATAATTGGTCCCCATGTCTTTGATCTTACTTTTGATCAAGTGAGTGTTGTCCCATACATAATACCTGCATTCTGATGTATCGTTGCTAACCTATGACACTGTAGTGAACTTATTAGCCCAATTCTATTTATAAAATTATAGAACCCCTACATTGCAAAAAGAGATCATTCAGCCCATCGAGCCTGCACTGATAACAATCCCACCCAAGCTATACATTATAACCCCACCTAGTTACCTTTGCTAGTCCCCCTGGCACTGAGGAGCAATTTTACATGACCAATCCACCTAACCTACACATCTTTCAGACTATGGGCGGAAACCGGAAGAATCCCACACAGACATGGGGAGAACCTGCAAACTCCACACAGACAGTGACCCGAGGCCAGAATCGAACCTAGATCCTTGATGCTGTGAGGCAGCAGTGCTAACCAAGGGAGCCTCTTCATTTCTGAAGGAGCAAGAAGCGGTCTTTCTTCCACCAATTCCTGTTTTTTTCCATTGTGCCATTTTCCTTTGAGGCAGGGCAGTACTTACCTCTCCTTACACATTGCTTTCTCTCATATAATTGCTTGTTCCTTTTGGGAGGCACAGTGATTAGCATCACTGTCTCTGCCAGTGACCCGGGGTTCAATGCTGACCGTGGTGTGGAGTTTACACATTCTCCCCAGATATATGTGGGTTTCTTCTTACAGATGTGCAAGTTAGGTTGATTGGCCAGACTAAACTGACCCTTAATGTCAGGGTGAGTTAGAAAGGTAAGTATGTGGGGGTACGGGGATAGAGCCTGGGTAGGACTGTTGCAGATGGGCCAAGTGGCCTCTGTGTGCACTGTAGGGATTCTATGATTCTTGCGTTGAGTCTGCAATCATTCCAATGTTTTGCCTGAATGTCACTCATTGTTTAATAGTGATAGCAGCAGCTTCATTAAAAGTGATGATTAACTTTAAGTGCCGATTTCAACACATCGCATTTAAGTGAGTGCTACTTTGATTAGAAAATAAAATCTCTGCCCACAGTAATCCAAAGCCTAATTATTATAAGACCAGACCTGGAACCTGGGTCTAAAAATGGAAAAAATCCATCCCAGTGTGAATCCGTCCGAGAACTTCACATCCAGGATTAGCTAAATAGTAACAAGGGAATTTTTCTGCGTGTGTGGTATTCCCTTCAAATCTCAACAAGATAGTGGGCTCTCACTGAGGAAAGACAGATACACCATTGAATGGCAACAACATTGCATGCAACTTCTCCAGATCACAGCCCCTGAATCCTGCACTGAATGTTAGGTGAAGTGTGTGAGGCATATCATTTATCCATTGAGAGTGAACTTTCTGCGTTTATCTGCTCTCCATTTACTTCCTAAACCAATAGTTGCTTTTCTCCAGTAATTCTAAAATCAAAGACTGATTTTTTTTTATTGACTCAATAAAAAGTGTAAATTAAATGAAAAGGCAATTTATAAAATCAGTTGAAATGTTTGAAATTTGTTACTGTCACATGTAGGCTTACATTAACACTGCAATGAAGTTACTGTGAAAAGCCCCTACTTGCCACACACTGGCACCTGTTTGGGTACACTGAGGGAGAATCTAGCATGGCCAATACATCTAACCAGCACATCTTTTGGACTGTGGGAGGAAACTAGAGTGCCCACGCAGACATGGGGAGAACATGCAGACTCTGCATAGACAGTGACCTAAGCTAGGGATCAGTGTGGTTAGCAGTGCTGCCTCTAGGGATCTGGCTTGGGCCACTGCCTGTGTGGAGTCTGCATGTTCTCCCCATGTCTGCATGGGTTTCCTTGGGTGCTCCAGTATCCTCCCACAGTCCAAAAGACGTGCTGGTTAGTGTGCATTGGCCATGCTGAATTCTCCCTCAGTGTACCTGAACAGGCACTGGAATGTGGCGACAAGGGAATTTTCACAGTAACTTCATTGCAGTGTTAATATAAGCATACTTGTGACACTAATAAATAAACTTATGCAAGGATATCCTTCAGTTTTTTAAAGTTTATTTATTAGTCACAGGTAAGGCTTACATTAACATTGTAATGAAGTCACTGTGAAATTTCCGTAGTTGCCACAGTCCAGCGTCTGTTTGGGTATACAGAGAGAATTTGGCATGGCCAATCCACCTCACCAGCACATCTTTTGGACTGTGGGAAGAAACTGCAGCAGCTGGAGGAAACCCACGCAGACACGGGGAGAACATGCAAACTCCACACAGACAATGACACAAGCTGGGAATTGAACCCGGCTCCCTGGCGCTATAAGCAGCAGTGTACTACCTCACAGCGCCACTGTGTAACCACTGTGCTACCGTACCACCCTAATAAAGAAGGGGCTTCGCTGGAATCCCTGATCCTTGTCAGGTTCCCTGGAAAGGTATTGGGCTTGTTTCTGTGATGCACATACTATGTAAACAAATATTCTTATCTTTATTAAAATAGTCTGCTGGCTCGTTCTTGGGCAAATAAGTTGTAAAGATAAGAAGCAAATCATTCCTGTCACAGAGCCAGCACCACTGGGTTAGGCCATGTTCAATGAGCACGGATGACTGATCAAAGTTGGAAGGTTATCCTATCAAAAGAGGTTGCATTTTCCTGCACTCCTCGGCACAGGGGGAACATCTCTCTCTTACACAAATAGACTATCCAACCAGGTTCCTGGGCAGGGCGGGCTGGTAAAATTGAGCGAGAGGTGAAAAATCGGGTTCGCGCCCCAAGGGAAAGGGGGGCGGGGTGGAGGTGTGCACATAAATGGGGAGGGCACTCTTCAACCAGTATTCATTGATGAGAATGAAAGTTCCTCTGGAAAGACAGCCAAGCACGAGTCTGTGGATGGCAGGGGCTGCACAGGGCTGGAGCAGGAGGAAGTCTCAGAAAGAATAGTGATTCAATAGTTAGGGGAACAAATGATAGGCATTCCCATAGGCGTTTTCATGGCTACATACATGGATCGAGCATGGTACATGACCCTGTTGGTGGCAAGGTAAAGAATGTCACTGAGCAGCTGCATAGAATAGAATTCCTATAGCGCAGGAGACCATTCAGCCCATCAAATCTGCATCGGTTCCCCAAAGGAGTATCTTGACTAGACCCATATCCCTGTCCTATGCCTGTAACCCAGCACATTTACCATGGTTAACCCACCTAAACATCTTTGGAGTGTCAGAGGAAACCTGTGCAGATATAGAGAGAACGTGCAGACTCCACCCAAGGGCAGAATCAAAACCTTGACGTAGGGTGGGTTAGCAGGCAGCAGGCATGGACAAAGACTTCAGCAGAAAGAGGGATGTGGTCTTGAAGTCAGGTTTAGGGAGCTAGGAAAGAAACTAGCAAGCAGGACCACAAAGGTCACTATCTTCTCAATTATTCCTGGCATCACATGCAAGGGACTACAGAAATAGGAACACCAATGAATATTAATTGAAGACTTGGTGCGGGAGAGAGGGTTTTAGATTCCTGGAAGATTGGGATGAGTTCTGGGGAGGTGGGACCTAGTACAGAGTGAACGGATTTCACCTGAGCAGAGATGGGAACCAATGTCCCTGGGGAGAGGTTTGCTCAAGCTGTTGGAGAAGGTTTAAATTAACGTAGCAGGAAGTATGAGAACAGAAGATAACATTAGGAGGAACTGAGAAAGACAACTAACATTACAGTAGTAAATAGTAAGATATTAGATGGAGGGAATGTAATAAATTCTAAATTCAGGTTACTATACATAGAATGCACGGGGTGTGGTAAATGAGTTTGATGAACTGCACGTACATAGAGATATGATATTGTGGTGATACCTAAAACCAGGCTGAAAGAATATTAGGACTGCTTACTTAACAGTCATGAATATAAGGATACAGATCTTTCAGGCGGAACATCGACTGAATTGACCCATTTCCTTCAAAAAGGTCCCACCTGCCATATTTCCATGCCAGGGAGATAAGGTCCTACGGAGTAGGGTCCAGATGAAGGTTCGAGATGGCGCTTGAGGAATGGTGAATAAACCAGGCCAGCGTTCCTCCATTTACCGGGACATTGGCCCAATTTTAATGATGAAAACCAGGCCTTCAATCCTCACCGCTTGTCCCATGCACTCCACGCACCCTCTCATACTGCACGTGCCACCTGCATGACCCCGTACCCTACTCCTCTACACACTCCATGTATTATCCACAGCCATTACCCCTGTAATCAATATGGTTGAGCCTCAGGAGCCATGTCTTTGAAATGGAGATGAAAATGTATGAAACTTGTAAATAGCTCTCGCAGTCAAACATGCTTCATACTGAAAAAAAAGACTCTCATTCACAAAAAAATTAAGGTCAGCAACTATGGGCCAGTCAGTTTAACCTCGGTGATAGGGAAGCTTTTAGAAATAATGGTTGGAATTCTCCAGTCTTGCCTGCCCCACTCCTACTGCCAGCAAATCGGACAATTCAGCCAAAATTCCATTCACTGCAGCAGGACTGGAGAATCCCACCTGTGAGCGAGGTCGGAGAATTCTAGCTGGTAATTCTACACAAAATTAACAGTCACTTGAGTAAGTCAACATAAATGGCAAAAAGTCAGCATCGATTTCCTAAGGGAAAATTGTGTCTAATTAAATTGCTTGAGTTTTTTGATGAGCTAACAGAACACAAAAGAGGGTAATGGGGTTGATGTGGTGTATACGGACCTCAATAGTATACAGAGAATGGGAAGGAGGGTAATGGGATTGATGTGGCCACTATTGGTGGAATTGGCATTTGCCCACTGGTGGGTAATTCCACCTACCATCTCCATGCTACTTAAGGGGATGCTTGTTGGAAGTGCTAATGAATGACTGCTTCATCCTGCGGATGGGTTTGGCAAACTCTATATCCTGTCCCACAGATGGAAGTCCAGCCCCTTGCCTTTCTCTACTCAGTAACTTGATTATCATCACTACTTTGTCTTTCCTTTCTATCACTGTATTCTGTTTGCTCGCCTCTGTCCCTGCTGCTGTATTATTAGCTGGTGAAGAGAGTAGGAAAAGTGACTCCATTTTCCGTGTTGGAATGAACTGAGTTTTTATGCAGAATCTCCCGTTATTATTTAGCGCTCACCATGCGGGAACAACTTGCCATGACTCAGCACAAGGTGCGGCCGTGTCTCAGTGGTAGGACTCTGTGTGGTAAAGTTGGAAATTCAACTCCCACTTCAGGACTCGCCTCTCCTCCCAGGTATCCATTTCCATTTAAGATCCCATGTTTTGAACTGAACTTCCCTGCAAATGTGTCTCAACCCGTACTTAAAAGAGTAACAGATTCTCTGGTCAATCGCATGTTGCCGTTTGTGGGCTCTTGCTTTGCATGTTGTGTGATTTCAAAAAGGAATTACAAACCACTCTTGGAGGTGAAGGGATATGGGGGAGGGAAGGAGGGATTAGGATATTAAATTTGATCATCTACCGTGAGTAAAGTGAATGACAGTTGAGGTTCGAAGGGCTGAATGGCCTGCTCCTGCTTCTACTTTCTATGTTTCTACGTGTTGCTTGCTGTGATATATCACTGAATCCCTATGGTGCAGAAGGAGGCCATTTGGCCCATCAAGTTTGCACCGATTCTCCAAAAGAACATCTTACACAGGCCCTATTCCCGTAACCCCATGAATTTTTTTCTGACCGCACCTACACATCTTGGGACCCTAAGGTGCAACTTAGTATGGCCAATCCACCTAACCTGCACATCTTTGGTGTGTGGGAGGGAACTGGAGCACCTAGAGGAAACCCATGCAGGCTCCACACAGATAGTGACCCAAGGCCAGAAGTGAACCCGGGTCCTCAGCGCAGTGTAACAGCAGCGCTAACCACTGTGCCACCATGCCGCCCAATACATTATACCCATGGTGTATCGTTCAAATGGACTGCGTTGACTGCAAACTGCTCTGGGTTATCCTGATGCCGTGATGGGGTCTATAATAAATGCAAGTCTTTTGCTCCTGTGGGGCACAGCACAATGACGCCAATGCAATGCCTGAGAGTATCACCTCTCAGTCCGTGGATCCTTGTGTTCCAATGGCAGTGTCCATGTGGCTCATTCCTGATCACATCCTGACCACATTCGTGGTTACCGTCTTGACTCCATCTGCATAATTAGAGTGCAAACAATCTAACGTTTCCCAGTGTCCGACCCAGGGCCAAGAAAAACAAAAATCATATTACTCTATCACTGCTGCTTAAAACTGTCTGGCGTTGCCTTTGATGAGGTGTTAGACAAGTTGCAATGGCTGGCTCACTGTGAAGTTACATATTAATGTTTTGAATGTAATCCATATTTAAAATGTTCAAACGTCGGACTGTGAATGAAGGACACATAATGGAACATCTGGAATTAACCCAGCTGTTCTAATCTTTGGGCAGCATCTGGAATCACTTTGAGGTTATTAACAAAAATCATCACTATTTCTTCTCTGCCTTCAGACTGACTTGGCTTTTCTGTTATGCCACATAATTTTTTAATGTTTATTTATTGGTCTTACATTAACATCACAATGAAGTGAAAATCCCCTGGTTGCCACACTCCTGTTCGGGTACACTGAGGGTGAATTTAGCATGACCGATGCATTTAACCAACATGTCTTTCAGACTGTAGGAGGAAACCCACGCAGACATGGGGAGAGTGTGCAGACTCCACACAGACAGTGATCCAAACCGGGGTCCCTGGCACTGTGAGGCAGCGGTGCTAACCCACTGTGCCATCCTGCTGCCCTCCAAATACCATATCATAAAAACCAGCCAATCATCAATCTTTTACCCATTGAAACAAAGTATAACATTGAAGGAAGAGCTTTTCCCTAGATATAGCTTCAGCAATATATTCCACACTGATCAAAAATGTATTGTTACTGAAGAAAAAGCACAAGTGAGACTTTGTTAGATTGAATATACAGACCAGGACGCGTCACAGATATTCCCCTTGCTCCTTGAGAATTACAAGAATAGGTTTTCCTCTGTCTGCACTATGAGTGGCAGCTGTGTAAACGGAACAAAACCACCAAATAGTGCAAAAGAGGGCCTGGGAAATGTGCAATGAGAGCACACAAAGCAAACAAGAAGCATAACGAACAGGGGCAGACCTTGGGTAAATGCAAAAAAGTCTGGATTGAATTTAATGACTGATTAATGCTAAAAAGTCAATCGGCGTTTGGTATATAAAACATGCTGAAAAGATTGTGTTACCAGTTCTGCACAGTGCAGTGTCTGAAGCAAATGGCATCCCCAGAACAATGACTGGATTTAGTTCACTTCCCGCACCAGCAGCTCAGATTCATCGGAATTCTCTGACCGTCTCTGCCGAATGATGCCGGGGCTGGGAAAGGAGAGAGCTGTGTGCTGCCTGCCTGCCTCCTCCCCCAACCCCTTTGCCATCTCCTGCAGCAGCCCTCGCTGCAAAGCAACCTCTGCATCCAGCCACATTCACAAAGCAAGACCAGGCATTCCCCCCCCCCCCGCCCCCGTTAAAAAAAACAACCCCCTGCGAGGGATAGGACCGCAGATTAAAGTATGCACACCGGCTATATGGAAGAAGAAAAATGCTTCAGCAAACAAAGAGAAAGAGAAGGCTTTCTCTTCCAGATTTAAATCAATCCCCTGTCCCTATCTGAACTCCCTGTGCAGTCAGGGTAGAGCGAGCTGGAGATAAATGAAACAGACTGTGTGGGGCTGTGAAAGGAGTTACTTTACCTGAGGGAAAGGCCTCTCGGTAATCCTCTGGTGGGTAGTTTTATCAGCTGGATTGTCTGGTGGTATTACAGCCTCAAATATCCAACGGCTGGAGTGAATGGAGCCCCCAATTCAAGCGGCAAAGTAGTTGAGACACATTGAGTGGCTGTGCCCTGCTGAAAGAGTTTCCCTCCGTTTATCTGTGTTGTGCACACACACAGCTTTCAGCGCCAAGTGTAACCCTGCCAAGACTCTCCTTCTTGCCTTTCCATTCACTGCAGCACAGAAAGGCAAAATTTAAACACACACACACAGAGCAACTGAAGTTTTAGGAGCAGGACAGCAATTTATACTTAAAGAGCCTCATCATTTTCAGTGGCCCCCATTTGATAATATTACTTTGTAAATTAATGCATTGTGTGTTTTACAGATCAAATCCAGGGTACTCTTATCTCAACATGCTGAAATATTTGGAGGAAAATTGTTGTCATAGTTGTGAGGTGTGGGTCTGAAATCTCTCGGGATCTTATCTTTCCAGCTTTCATAGAAACCCCTACAGAACAGGAGGCCATTCGGCTCATCGAACCTGTACCAAGCACAATCTCGCCCAGACCCTATCCCTGTAACCCTCATTTACCCGAGCTAGTCCCCCTGACACTAAGAGGCAGTTTAGCACAGCTAATCCACCTAACCTGCACATCACTGGATTTTGGGAGAAAAATAGAGAGAACACACAGGCAGTGACCCGAGGCCAGGATTGAATCCAGCTCCCTGAGGCAGCAATGCTAACCACTGTGCCACCGTGTTGTTATGTAGGGATAGCATCCATGGATGCACTCTAACGGTGATGGTGGGGTTGTTGTAAGAAATAGGAGGAGTAGGCAACCAGCCCCTCGAGCCTGCTCCGCCATTCAATAAGATCATGGCTGATCTGAAGTGAATCAGTTCCACTTCCCTGCTTTCTCCCCATAATCCTTAATTCTCTTGTCTATCAGAAATCTATCTACCCGTGACTTAAATATATTCAGTGAGGTAGCCTCCACCACTTCAATGGATAGAGAATTCCAGAGACTCACCATCCTTTTAGTGAAGAAGTTCCTCCTCAACTCCGATCTAAACTAACCCCCCTTATTTTGAGGCTGTGCCGTCTAGTCCTGCTATCTTTTCTAAGCAGAAAGAATCTCTCTACCTCTACCCTATCCATCCCCTTCATTATCTTATATGACTCTATAAGATCCCCCCTTAGCCTTCTAAACTCCAATGAGTACAGACCCAGTCTATTCAATCTCTGTTCATAGACTAACCCCCTCAGCTCCGGTATCAGCCTGGTGAACCTTCTCTGCACTCCCTCCAAGGCCAATATCCTTCCACAAATGCGGCGACCAAAACTGCACACAGTACTCCAGTTGTGGCCTCACCGGTGCCCTGTACAATTGCAGCAAGACCTCCCTGCTTTTATATTCTATCCCCCTAGCTATAAAGGCCAACATCCCATTCGCCTTCTTGATCACCTGCTGCACCTGCAGACTGAGTTTTTGCGATTTGTGCACAAGGACCCCCAGGTCCCTCTGCACCATAGCACGCTGCAGCTTTTCACCATTTAAATAATAATCCCTCCTACTATTATTTCTACCAAAATGGATAACTCACATTTGCTAATGTTATACTCCATCTGCCAGATCCTCACCCACTCGTTTGAGGGAGGCAAATTCACACAAGGAGAGGAATATTTCCAGCTTGCCTTGTGCACCCAGAAACATTGACCTGCACTGACCTCAGAGTAGGGTTATCCACAACCCCCACCCCACCCCACCCCACCCCCACCCTCATCCCCACTCTCACTCCATCCTCATCCCCACTCTCACTCCATCTCCATCCCCACGTCAGTAGTGATTCTCACCAGTGTGGTGTCTTGCTGGCAAGAAGGAGAAGCATCTGTGAGGGTGGGAGCTCTTGGTAAGTGGATGGTAATACATAATCCCTATGGGTTGGACTGTATTACCATCCACTTACCAAGAGCTCCCACCCTCACAGATGCTTCTCCTTCTTGCCAGTGAGACGCCACACTGGTGAGAATCACTACTGCTATGTAGTCATAGGGACCAGACTGGGCAGTGCCCATTCAGCACCTTGGCAGTGCCCATTCAGCACCGTAAGTGTGCCAGGGCAGTGCCAAGGAGGTGGGGCATAAATTAGGGTGGGGCCAGAGTGGGTTTGGGACTCTGACAATAGGCTCTGTACAGTGATGGGGGGGATGTGTGGCGGGGAGGAGGGGTCTTATGTAAGAGGGAGCTGTACTCTGCAGAGGGGATCATGACAATGATCTGCCAGGGAGTTCTCATCGGGAAGGTCCTGATACCCCAATGTCGGTGACCCATGTTGGTGTGGGGGAGGGATAGAAATGTTCCCAATGATGGTGGGGTGGGGGGGAGGGAGGAATCCAATGTTGGTGGAGGAGGGGGTAATGGGGGTGTTGGGGAGGGGGTGGGAGTGTAGGAGGATGTCTCCCGGATTACTATCAGTTGCACATGGGCATCGGATCACACCGAAACCAAAATGTCAGAAGAATTGACAGTGCCGGACTTGCCCAAGAGACGGGCGCGGAGGACTCCGGTTTCCACTTGACACTTAAAAACCTTTTAGGAAAACAGCCCCCCATTTCTTTCCATTCCCTTCTCTTGGAATCCAGGTTGCTGTCCCAGAGTCCCAATGGCGGGGCTCCATTCTCTGCAGACCGGATTGCCTTCAGTAATTCCCAAAGGGATTTATTCATAAACTTTCCAAGATTCACCAGGAAATGGCGAAGGCCCAAAGCCACTCACTCATCCTGAGCAGTTCCACCAATCACTAAGCAGAGCAATGATAGGAGAGTATGGAGGGAGTGCCAGGAGGTCCTGTTATCGATTTTGAATCCTCCACTCCAGCAACCACTCCGCTTTATTTCCTCTAAAGACAGGTGAGGAGTGAGATTATCAGCACAGATTCCAAAATTGGTTTCCCCTTACACCCAATAAAAAGTTGAAAGAATATATTCCACTCAGTCCTTTGCTTGCCTTTGGAGGTGTATGTTGAAGGATGCAGCCGTACACAAGTTGGTTTCCTGTAAAATTCTGGAATTGACTTGGTTCAGGTTTGTTCTTGTAGTCAGACATTCTTTAAACTTTAGTGAAAGAGAGAGACAGATAGACAGAGAGCTTCTTGGCTCCCTTCCAGCAGTGTTTTTAGATGACTCTGATGTTTCTTTATCCTCCTCCTTCTGATTCTGCTTAGCAAGCCAGTTCCTTGAAAGCTCTTGTCTGTATATTCCCAGAAAGGAATTTCATTAGCATGCCTTGCAGTCATTGTTGCGGACCAGTTAATCCCATTTTTCTGATCTTTTCACTCTTCGAAACGTACAAGACATCTCAAGATAGAAATAAACAAGAGATGGTGTTATTTCAGCCTCCACCGATGGTTCTGAATGCCTGATGACTGTGACTGGTTGGAAGTTCTCACTGTATTGATGGAACTACAACTGACTAAAGTGCAGCAATTTTGATGCCTTCCTTTCAAAAGAGTCACCATTTGAAATGAAGTTTGCCACCACCCCCGGGGCAGTAAGTCTGCAGTGCAATTCACATAGAAACTGTCCAGAGAAGTGTCAGACATCAGGTGATTCATGGCAGCCTTTTCTGATCATTGATTTTCCCATTCATTTTCTTCTTGAACAGGTCTTTAAATATGTCTGTGTTTAGCTTCAGCAGTTGTACATAGACCTCACTTAGTCACAACTTTCTGTTCCTATGATGTTCTTCAGATACCACCAAATAAACAATGAATTGTTTAAATGGTTCATTTCTAATTGAGAGGACTCGATGATGTGGGGAATGTGTGTAGGGTACAATCAGGGATGTGGGGCTGGGAGAGCAGTCAATGACAGCTAATCTGGGACTGGATCAGGGCCAGGACTGGGGCCACGGAGGCATAGAGACATGTGAGAGAGAGAGAGAGAGAGAGAGAGACTTGGCAGGACAGGAGTCATAAGGTGGGTGATCAGGAATCCTATGCTGAGACAAGTAGAGATGCAGCAAGAGGGAAGGTGGGGCCAGAGGGAGCCTTCTTGCTTCTGCTGGTTTCACATTGAAGTAATTGACTTACTTTCCCTGTTACAAGTGATCTCAGGGGATTGGTTTTCCTGAGTGTGATCTAATACTGCCTCCAGGCAATTGAGTCTGGAAGAGAAGTGTTATCCGTGCAATAATTTACACAGATGCTTCAATCAGTTTATCACTCAAAACATGTTTATTTATCCAAGTGCTTTTACTTTATCAGACAGATAAAGGATTGTGGTTCAAATTCAGCTTTGGTTAAAAAAACTCACAGGTTAAAAAAAATTCTTAAACAATAAATTAAAACAATTTTCCCCAAAGTAGGCTAAATACCTGAAACATAGATATGAGCCAGTCTGGTGAAATCGTTTGGGCTGTTGGATTCAATTCATTACAGATGAACTCAGGGTCCTTTTAGCATAAGGTGGATCTCATATGCCCTCTTGCGTTATCCCAGATCAGCGAAGATTTGATGGAGTCTTCACTGGAGTTTGTCTTGAAAATGGTTGTTTTTATTTCCCATTCCCTTTCTGGAATGTTCTCTGGCTTTCACCCAATGAAGTGACAGGGTGGGGATGGGGCAGTTCACAACACCCAATGAGGTTAGGTCAGGTCATCCTGGTTGTACCCATCACAGGGAGTCTGACTGTAATACACAACCATAATGTCTTCAGACTGAGCATTCCTCATCACTTTCAGACCATAATTATTCTTCCATAATTAAATTTGAGCCTCTCTTTTCAAAATGTGAGGTCCGGATTCTGATTTCGGGTTATGATGACGTCCCCATTGTTAAAGTGGAATACCCCTATTAGATATGCAAGACAGTTCTGGTATGTGTCCCCGTTGACTTTGACCTGTGGTAACCTTATAGAAGCAGTTTTAGCTGTATTAATTTAAACTGCCTAATTTTATGTTGAGCCTTATGGAATTAACCCAGGCTGATGCACCAGTGTGACACTGAGGGAATGCTGCACTGTCAGCGAGGTTTCAGTTTTAGCTGAGAATATTTCTTACCTTATAACAATGGACAGAATTTTTCAGTCCCTCCCGTGGCAGGATCTTTGGCGAGTCACCGGGAATTTGAATGGCTTGTCCTGTGTACCAGAGGAGAACCTGTCATGGAGGGTCTGGGACTTCACAGTGAATGACTGCATTTGAGAAGTATCTGTAATGTGCTTTGCAATGTCTTGAGACTGCGAATGGCATTGTGTACAAGTGAACCTGTCTTGTCATTCTTTTTTCACAATAAAACTGTCCTTGTAGTGTAAAATGGGCTAGAAATTCCTTTTCTCCATTTGCCCCAGATGATGGATGAAGAACTGAACGTTTTGCTGGGGCACTGTGGGCAGGAGGAGAGAGGTGGTGTTTTTCACTGGAGAGGGGTGTGTGTGGGGTGGGGTTGAGGGAGACGCTGGGTGGGATATGGTCGGGGAACATTCGGGGGCAGGGAGAAGGAGGGTGTCAAGGATCCTCCTGAGAGGGGAATGGGGCAGATAGTCAGAGAGATCAGTTGTCTTGAGGAGCTGGAAGCATTGTCACAAGGATCCCACAGGTGAGAAAGTCAGTGAATGCATCTTCATGTGACATTTTCTACCCAACACACTGTCATTTCTTCATCTTGCCCTCATACGTAACAGTAGGGTTAATGGGTAAGCAGGATAGGGGAACAGTGGGGAAGAGGGGGAGACACCCCTCCCCATCCCCACCATGTCTCAGTAAGCTTTACCCATCACCAAATGCTTTGCTCCATTTCAGTCAATCTATTGCATAAGATGGATTCGGCCAGGCAATTGGAAGATCTAAATTTATTTGATTAGATTACTCATTCCATGAACTCTAAGGTGGCACAGTGGTTAGCACTGATGTCTCACAGCGCCAGGGTCCTGGGTTCAATTCCCATCTTGGGTCACTGTCTGTGTGGAGTTTGCACGTACTCCCTGTGTCTGCGTGGGTTTCCACCGGGTGCTCCGATTTCCTCCTATACTCTGAAAGACATGCTGCCTAGGTCCATTGGCCGTGATTAAAATTCTCCCTCCATTTAACCAAACAGGCAGCAGCAAAGTGTGGCGATTAGGGAATTTTCACAATAATTTCATTGCGGTGTTAATGTAAGTCTTCCTGCAAATAAATAAAGTAATAAATAAAAACTTAAAACTATATGACCTCATTCCCTAGTGTAGGAGTACAGATGAGGGCACATACTCTGTGAGGGGATGAGATTCTTTAGGGGGAACCTGGAGTTCCCTGGAATGTTCTGAGGTGGTCTGTCCAAGAAGCTTCTCTTATTTGTCCAGATATTCATTAGATTTTGGAGTCATTGGGTGGGATTTTATGATCTTAATTGGGTGAGGCTCATAAAATCCCACCTGAAGCCAATGGAGAATTCCATTCTGTGAACCTCGCCCTTCCCAATTCCAGGGCGGGAAAGATGGTAAAATTCCAGTCATCGGATGGAATTTTCCCAAAAAATAACTAAGTATAATTTGGGGTGAAAAACTGATGTGATTTGCGTCAACATGTCCCGTGGGACACAGTCATTTTTTGGGAGGGGGGAGTGATATGTGCACAGGTCTGGGAGGGGTGGGACCTAACCACACCAGCTTCATGGCGATTGGGCATTGTTTTTAAAGGGTGCCCCAATCTCAAAGTGAAATTGAAGACCTCACTCCCTCCCCAAATGACCCAGTCACCCCATTGAAGGCATGTTTCCTCACCCCCCCCCCACAACAAAGATCGCCAGCATCAGGGCATTGGGGTTCTTTGGTCTCCCCTCATGAACCCCTTCATAGCCCCCTTTCATGACTCCCTATGTACTATACCTCTAAGACCCTATGTGTCTAAGTGCAGCCTTTCCCAGTCTCCCTCCCAATCCCCTTATCTTGCCACCCCCCGATGTCAAATGAGAGATTGTCAGGGACATGAGCTCCTTCCCCAAAGGTCATCCTTTCCCCCCACCTGCAGATATGGCCTGTCAAACCCAGCCCCCTGCCCCCTTGCTGGGCCTAACAGACCAGATTCCAGTAATATCCCAGACATATCCAGGTCCCTCTTCGTCAGGTCTGTCTGTCGTTCAACAGAGGTCGCTGGTCCTCCTGGCACTGCTGTAACTAAACAGCTTTTGGTCATCCAATGGGCTGGCAGCTCCTCCCATTGGGAGGGATGGAAGTCTCACTTTAAAGCAATAGGGGAGGTATGTGGGTAAAATCTGGAGATTAGAAGTAGCCACCTTGGTCTCCTCCACGTTATTTTCAAATTAAAATATAGGGAATCCCATTGAGAAATCTGTTTGGAGACCAAAGTAGTGATCTGAGCAGAGCTGAATAAATCTCAACTTGATCCACAAAATGTTAAAATGATCACTTAAAAAAGCACTAACTGTCAGGCAGCAAAAAACAAAGAGGTCTCCTCACTGTGGTGTCGACCGCAGGGATATTTTGCTGAATTTTGGGTATATTGGGGTGAAAGCAGAGTGGGATGGAGTTGAGTGTCTATTTATATATCATTAATGCTATTTAAATGTGACATACATTGATCTGTTGTGCCTTAGAGGAGGCAGTTTCTTCAAAAGGAAATTCAAATGTCGTTTATTTATGGTAGATTTGAGGTGAATATATTTAAGCCCAAATTGGAGTGCAAACTCAGAGGAAAATCCAGGCCTCCCTATTTATGCTCAATAGTTCAGTTAGAGCTTCATTTACTCTTCCCAATTTGTGTTGCATTGTTTTTATGATGATTAACATGTTTAAAAACACGCTCCGTGGTGTGGAGATGCTGGTGTTGGATTGGGGGTGGGCATAGTAAGATTTATTTGGAATCACGAGTTTTGAAGCACTGTTCCTTCATCAGGTGAGTGGAGAGGTAAGTTTCACAAACCTTGCGTATATGGGAAAGACACAGTTGCAAGATAATTACAGATTGGGATGTGAAGAATGATTGGAATGTGAGTCTTTATGTGTAAGCAAGCATTTACTGTGAAAGTCCTCTAGTCACCACATTACAGCGCCTGTTCAGGTACACTGAGAGAGAATTTAGCTTGGACAATGTACCAAACCAGCACGTCTTTCAAACTGAGGGAGGAAATCGGAGCACCCAGAGGAAACCCACGCAGACATGAGGAGAATGTGTAGACCCTAGCCCGAATTGAACCCATGTCTTTGGTGCTGTGAAGCAGCAGTAGTAACTGCTCTGCCAGTGTGAAGCCCTTGCTAAAGTTCATGCAGAAAACTGCAAAATATAAGATAAATTTTGTAACTTTGTGTAATGCTTATAAATTGATACACATCTGTGATGGTATAGATGGGGTGAAGAAGAAGTGAATATTTTCTTGCTTATCAAATGTTTTATTCTTTTGTTAAAAGTTCACCAGCAGTTCTATCACTGTTCATCCGCACATCTAAACAAAAAGTAAAAGTTAGGGTCAATCAAACTTGATTCTGCCTTGGGATCAGATTTTTCCACTAGTAAGATCAGCTGGGATTGTAACCCACTCGATGACCACTGAGGCAATCGTGTGATCCTTGGAGGAAATATTTGTTAGCCTTGGCAATGGACCAGATGGTGTCCAATGGCAGCATACAATTCAGGAATAAATATCGCCATCTAATTTGGCATCAGTTACAGCCTTCAAAACCAGAGCAGCTCCTGAAGGTTTTCCCAGTTGAATGGTGATGCAGAAAGGGGCACCCATATCAGTAAAGCTCTTCTGAGAAAGAATGACTGACCTTCATTTATTTATTAGTATGACAAGTAGGCTTACATTTACACTGCAATGAAGTTAGTGTGAAAATCCCCTCGTTGCCACACTCTGGCATCTGTTGGATTACACTGAGGGAGAATTTAGCACGGCCAATACACCTAACCAGCACATCTTTCAGACTGTGGAGGAAACCGGAGTACCCGGAGAGAACCCCTGCAGACATGGGGAGAATGTGCAGACTCTGCACACACAGTGACCCAAGCCGGGGTTCAAACCTGGGTCCCTGGCGCTGTGAAGCAGCAGTGCTAAGCACTGTGCCAGCGATGGTGCTTTTAGATCCATCCGCTACAATGTGGATTAGCTCCATCAAAGATCATAATGGCTGCTCCCAACTCTTGAAGCTGCCAAAGAAACTAATCCTAGGGCTGGCAGTCAAGGGCTGCTGAAACAGATCAGGACAGTCCTTCAGACAGGGGCATGGTGGAGGGTACCGCATCGGCTAGCTGCCACAGTCACAGAGAGGTGACTGGAGTAGCGCGGCCCATGAAAGATCCTTGTCCCGAGGGCTAGGTAACCAGGGAGAATCCTATGGGTCAATCTGAAGAAGCTGAGCCAGTTGGCAGAGACAGTCTAAGGACCAGGGACCTGGAAAAAGAGGACATCATTACGTGAAGAGATAATGACTAGCCAAGGTCATAGTTCAGCCAATAACTGAAAGGTCCAATCAGCAGGAGTCTCCTCTCAAGGCAAACCTCCACTTGTATCTATTAGGAGTCAACCAATACCAGAATCACAGAGTACAACTCAAACTCCAACCAACAATGATTGCCCAAACTAACAGAGCCTGCCATTCCTCCCAACGAGACCAGAATAAAATTTGGAAGAATCAGCAAGCCTCCAGATCAAGCCTTCCCTCCTTCTATCTTATCAATTCCCTTCATAATCTTATATGTTTCTGTAAGATCTCCCTTCATTCTTCTGAATTCCAGTAAGCATAGCCCCAGTCTATTCATTCTATCCTCGTAAGCCAACCCTCTCAACTCTGGAATCAACCTAGTGAATCTCCTCTGCAACCCCTCCAGTGCCAGTATATCCTTTCTCAAAACTGTACACAGTAACTCCAGGTGTGGCCTCACCAGCACCTTATACAGCTGCAACATAATCTCGTTGTTTTTAAACTCCATCCCTCTAGCAGTGAAGGACAAAATTACACTTGCCTTTTAATTACCTGGTGTACCTGCAAACCAACTCCTTGAGATTCCTGCACAAGGACACCCAGGTCCCTCTGCACAGTAGCGTTTTTTTGCCATTTAAATAATAGTACAAAATGGATGACCTCACATTTACCAACATTATACTCCATCTGCTAGCCCCTCGCCCATTCACTTAGACTATTTATATGCCTTTGCAGACTTTCGGCATCCTCTTCCACCCATCTTAGTGTCCTCTCCGAATGTTTTCCCTATGGTCTGCGTGGGTTTCTCCGGGTATTTCAGTTTCCTCCCACAATCCAAAAGTTTAGGTTGATTGGCCATGATAAATTGCCCCTTAGTGTCAGGGGGAGTAAGAGAGTAATTATTTGGGATTATTGGATTAGGAGCTGGGTGTGATTGTTACTGGTGCAGGTTCGATGGGTCAAATGGCCTCCTTCTGCACTATAGATTCTATGATGGGTTGGGGCCAGTATTCCCAATATACTCTGAGAAAAAAGAATAAGTCCCCATTTCAAAAAACATTTTCATCTTATCTAAAGTTTCTGGCATAATAAATGGACACCTGGCCTACTGCACTAATTCTCTGCAAGTATAGCTTTAACTTCACAAATAATCACGTCAATTTCATATGCTCAAGATACTGTTCAATTTTATTTGGAAGGTTAATTTGAAAACGATTGCAGTCTCAGTCCGTAAGCATTCATATATATTATTTCAATCAAATATCATATCTGCGAAAGACAAGTCAGGGAGATTAACAAATGACCCGGAAACCTTTACTGTTCAATGGTGCTTCAGAAACACTGAACATTGTCCAAATGGAGATGTGAAGAATATCATAAATCATTGGGAAAGTTGTTTATAGCTGGCGTTGTGCTGCATTTCCTGAACTGACCTGATTTGTGTTCTCAATAGAGTTTCTGCAGAGTGCTTCCCAATCTCCTGCAATCACTTCCATTGTCCACACTTTTTTAAAATTAATTTGTGGGACATGGGTGTCGGTGGCTGGCAAAGCATTTATTGCCCATCCCTTGCCCAACCAAGAAGATGGTTTTCTTGAGCAGTCGGTACAATTGAATGGTTTGCCAAACTGTTGCACAGGGTAGTTGAGAGCTAGCCACAATTGGTTTCTGTCAAGAAGCCAATTTTGTATCCATTTAGATGCCTCACCCTGAATCCTGAGAGATTTAACCTTGTGCAACAACCTACATTGCAGTACCTTGTCAAAACCCTTGCTATAGTCCATGTAGACAACACCAACTGCACTGTCCTCATTTACCTTCTTGGTTACCCCTTCAAAAAACTCATTCAAATTTGTGAGACATGATTTTCAACTCACTAAGCCATACTGACTGTCCCTAATCAGTCCTTGCCTCTCTAAATGCCTGTAGATCCTGTCTCTTAAAATACCTTCTAACAACTTACCCACCATAAATGTGAGGCTCGCTGACCTGTAGTTCCCAGCATTTTCCCTGCAGCCCTTTTAAAATGAAGGTAAAACATTTGCCACTCTCTAATCTTCAGGCATCTCACCCGTGACTATTGATGATTCAAATATCTCAGCCAGGGGACCCGCAAATTCCTCCGTAGCCTCCCAAGCCTGACTTGTGCCAACAAGAGTTCAGAGGAGGTATTCACAGGAGGGGGAGGGTTTCTAAATCATCCCATTTGTGTGTATTTTGGAGCAGCGATTGACGTAAATCCTGTGCAAAATGGGTTTGTGGATGACAAAGTGCATCAAAGTAGAATTCAGTCTTTAAGATCCAGTTCAGGATGAACACTGCGACAGCAGATTGAGGGGTAAATGGATCAGGAAGAGTGCTTGCTTGACCCACCTTTGTGACTGGCACTGCAAATCTACTCTTTTCCCCTTGGATCAATGGCTCGTGGGTATAGTAAGGGGCAGAAGGTTTAGAGGTTTGGAGGGTGATGGGGTCTGGAACTTAATGCCTGAAAGAATGTTGGAAGCAGAGAACCTCATTTAGATGTTACACTTGTGATGCCAATGTCTAAAAGGCTATGGACCAAGTGCTGAGAAATGAGATTGGAATAGTTGGATGGTTTGTCTTTGACTGGTGCAGATGTTTTGGGCCAAAGGGCTCTTTTCTCTGCTGTATACCTTCCTGCCTCATCCGTCCAGAAACAGGAAAATCCCGCCCAAGATCAATGGATCTTTCCATGGTTCCGCCTCTTGCCGGATTCCCGTGTTGGGCATGACGATTAAATTCCGGCCTATTCCTTACACTCTGGAAGAATGTCTTCCGCAGGACCAGCTGGCCACAGGGCGGGGCCCACAGCACAGAGGGATATTCTGACCTGTGAACACCCCTCGGAGAAACTGAGATCCGGGAACCACTCGCCGTAACCATCCCCCCACCCCCCCACCCCCACCAAGGAAGAAATGTTGGTCCCCAACCGGTTGATGTTTAACATGGCCTGCTGTGCAGCCCATAACCTGAGAGTGGGACTTCCGTCACCACGGCGACCCTTCAGCACTGCTGGCCCATCTGATTGGCCTACAGCGTCAGTAGTGGTTGCTGCTGGTACTGCATGAGGGCCCCAAGATCAAATTAACCTGGATCCCAGATGTAAGTAAATCAGGAATTTTGGATGAGGAAAGATTAGGGAGGGAGGGAAAGGCTGGGCGGGGGGGGGGGGGGGGGGGGGAACTAGTTTTGATCACTATTGGCATGGTGTTTTCTATTGTCTCACAACACTCGCTTAAAATCCAACAGGTTTATTTGGTAGCACAAGCATTTGGAGCATTGCCCCAGAGCTTATAAATACAGGATCTTTCTATTTTATCCTTCTAGCTGAACAAGAAGAGCAGAATAATGGGAAAGCAGCAGACAATGGAAGACAAATAATCAGGATAAAAAAAAGGAAGCCAAATCTCTAGAATGGTGAAGTGGGAGATTCTTGTGGAGATTCCAGGTAGATATTGCAGCCCACAGTGAACAACGATCAACAGAGTGATTCCCATTAGTTGGTTAAACTTCGGCAGAGCATTATAAAGGTTTTATTCCAACATTATTCTTCAAAACAATCGGTGACACATCATAGATAGGATTTTACGGCCTTGCTGGAGCAAGACCGGAGATTCTTGCCCGAGGTCAACCAAAATTTCTGTTGTCCATCCCTTGCCCACTCCGATTCTGTGACGGGTGAGGCGGGAGAATTCCGGCGCACATCTCAATAGCAGAGAGAATGAGATATATTGATCAGCTTTGGCAATTTAACGTATCATAGAATCCCATAGAGGTCATTTGGCCCATTGAGTCTGCACTGACTCTCCGTTAGAGCATCCTACCCAGTCCCGCTCCCCCACTCATCCCTGTAACTCTACATATTTATCATGGTGAACCCACCCAACCTACGCACATTCGGACACCCTCTCTATGGTTCATCTCACAGTCTCTGACGGTGAAATCAAAGGAAAGCTTTGTTCTGAATTCCAAACTGTTTGTCTGCCAGCAGACTATCAAACAGAACTGGAAATGAAAGCCTGCGTGGACAGATATCTGATCCATGAGTGGGGTTTCCCCATCCCGCCTGCCAGGGGAATCACAGCGGATGGGACCCAGACAATGCAAAGATGGGATGGGATTTTCCAGCTTTGGGACAGACATGATCAGAAAATCCCACCCCATGTCTCACAGAGCGATTACAACACTGGAAGTTTCCATTTTTTTGCCTCAAGAGGTGGCAATAAAGGTCATCTACACTTGTGGGGCAAGTTTAATGGCTGGAAGAATGTTTTGAATGGTATAGTGACACAGTGGTTAGCACTGCTGCTTGGAATCCTGGTTCAATTCCTGGCTTGGGTCACTATCTGTGTGGAGTTTGCACATTCTCCCCATGTCTGCGTGGGTTTCCTCCAGATGCTCCAGTTTCCTACCACACTCCAAAGATATGTGGGTTAGGTTGATTGGCCGTGCTAAAATTGCCACGTAGTGTCAGGAGGATTCGCAGGGTAAATAAGTGGGGCTGTGGGGATAGGGGCTGTGAGGGATTGTGGTTGGGTAAAGATTCGATGGGCCAAATGGCCTCCTTCTGCACTGTAGCAATTCTATGATCTACAGAGGTGGGATTTTGGGATTGCTAAATAGAAGAAGGACATTTCCCAATGATGTGAAAAGTTACATAAGGGAGTCATATTTTAGAACCAAGTAAATAATGAGGTGTTGGTTGACGTGAAAGTCTCCTTGTGAAATATCCATCAGGAATTCAGCCATTCCGGAATAGTTTATAAATCATGTTTGTTTTCTGCTACATTCTCAGGAGGTGGTTGATGTTGGCAAGGCAGTATTTATTCTGCATTCCTACTTGCCAATGTTAGGTCTCCTTCAATCACTGAAATGACAGCTCTCTCAGTTACATTGTTAGGAGATTCCAAGACATTGAGCCAGCGACAGTGAAGGAACAGTGATATATGTTCCTTCACTGTCGCTGGTCATTGGGAACAGAGGAACTTTGGAAGTGAATTTAATGAGTCAGTGCAGCTGATATTTTAGATGGCACAAAACCACAAGCTTCCATTGAATCCAGTAGCAGGGGTCCTTCCCAAACTGAACTGTGAAATCCTGGATGATGGTTGGCTCTTGTCATAGCTTCACCCATCCCAGTGAGAGCTGATTATTTCATCAAAATCTAGATTTCAGTCTCATGGACAGTGAGGGGCTTTGGAGGAGGTCAAGAGGTAATCCGGTCTACCAGCTAAATAGTAGTAAGGATTTAGACAGAACATGTATAGCACTGACAGCACAGAGTTAAATGACTCTTGAAACAAAGATAATAAGCTAATGAAACAAAAGGTTTACATGCATGTGGATGCAAGAAGAGAATTAAATAAGTAATTGTGAATTTAAAACATATATGCTGATATTTTAAATGTATTTTAAACATTGAATGAATTGATCTTCATTTCAGCCAAAGGCAAGTTACCAAAAAGCATGATGGTAAAAGTAAAAAGTTCAGGACCAAAGGCCTGGGAACCTAATAGTTAGCAAAACTCATGTCAGGAGGATTCCTGTGAGGGAACATATTTTGCAGCATAAATGAATTGGTATAGTCACTGCCCAGGCACAGAATAGATATACTCCTGAATGCAAGGATCACATGTCTATTCAGCTTGTAGCGAGCTGGTGGGAATATCCACTTTGACCTCCACAGTCTACCATAACAGGGAAGAAGTTTGACTCAAGAAGGGAGATAGCATCCAGACTCATTGGACAAATAAAATACCATCATGCTGTAAAGTACAAAGTAGTTGGCTGAAGTACGTGATGGAGATTTGTATTGGTATGTGAACATTAAATATAATTGATTTTAAGATAATGAACGACAGAATGATTAATAAGAAAAAATTGTGATTTATCTGTATTTGGCTGATTACATCAGATCTTTCGGAGCAGTTCTGTCACTAGTCCCAGAGCTACTTAACCCTTTGATGGTCTCCGGGCTGCTGCTTCTTTGTTTGGCATTTTTCTTTCAAAATAAATATTACATCTTTATACAGAGATTGTTGTTTTGTGAATTTTGCATTTAGTTAAAACATAATTGGCCATCTCAAATTACCCCACAACACCAGCCAAGCTCTTCGTAATAGTGGTGTAAAGGTGACTAGCTCCGTTAAGCTTTTGGTTAATAATAATCCTCCAGGATTTAGATAGAGTATCATCAGTGAGGGTGCTGCACTTATAGTTTGGGGAAAAATAGCTGGTCAAAATGATCACTACCTGACACACACTTGCTGTAAATTTTTCTACCAATCATCATACTGAGTATAGATGTTGATCAAGATCAAGATGCAGTGGTTAGCACTGCTGCCTTTCAGCAGCAGGGACCCAGGTTCGATTCCCGGCTTGGGTCACTGTGTGGAATTTGCACGTTCTCCCTGTGTCTGCATGGGTTTCCTCTGGATGCTCTGGTTTCCTCCCACAGTCTAAAGATGTGTGGGTTAGGTGGATTGGCCTTGCTAATGTTGCCCCTTAGTGTCAGAGGGACTAGCTAGAGTAAATATGTGAGGTCCTGGGGATAGGGACTGGGTGGGATTGTTGTCAGGGCAGACTTGATGGGCTGATTGGCCTCCTTCTGTACTGTAGGGTTCTAGATCTGCTGTACAGTGGAATGGAATTTTTAATTATTAGAGAAGTTCACAGTGGTTACAATAAAGTGGAATCAGGAACAGAGGGTTGAACTGCTGCTGTATGGATTAGACTCCAACAATTATAACCATTGTTTGCAACAAGTATGACTGCATTCACTGAAGGATTTTCCATCTGGTCCCCAGTTAATGTGAGAATTCACTGCAGTGTTATAATGGAAAATGTTACAATGTCAAGAGCAACAACTTCTTTGCTCAGGTAGTCAGGTCTTTCAACTACAGTAACTTGCATTTATATAGCATCTAATAATGTAATAAAGCATCCTAAGGCATTTCACAAAACATTGGTCAAAAAGGATTCTAACCAGCGTCTTAAAGGAGTAAGGAGAGAGCAAAAGACAGAGGGGTTTCGGGGTGGAATTCCAGAGTTTAGAGTCCAGCAGCTGAAGGTACAGTCACCAATACTGGAGCAATTACATTTGGGGACACTCAGAAAAAACTGAATAAGAAATTGTCAGAAATCCTGGTGGCACAGTGGTTAGCTCTGCTGCCTCATAGCACCAGAGGATCCAGGTTCAATTCCAGCCTCAGGTCACTGTCTATGTAGAGTTTGCATGTTCTCCCCGTGTCTGCATCAATTTCCTTCCACACGCCAAGGATGTTCAGGTTAGGTAGATTGACCATGCTAAATTGCCCCTGAGTGTCCTAAGATGTGTAGAGTAGCGGAATTAGCACGGTAAATATGTAGGATTAAGGGGATAGGGCCTGGTAATGTGCTCTGTGAGAGTCGATGCACATTCGATGGGCTGAATAGTCTCCTTCTGCACTGTGGGGATTCTATTTTATTCTAACTACTGTGTCACCGTTCCACCCGCGATGCATGCAAATTGATGTTTTATCCATTCTGGGCACACTCCTCATCGCGCCCAGGAAAGCGATGGGAATTGGTGCAAAAATGAGCGCGATTCCCAACCATCACTCCTGATCTTACACCCTCACCTTGCCAAAAAATGGGCAGGATGAGGTTTTAAGATCTGCCCCAAAATGTCTCCAGTACTGTAAAAAAGTCATTCGATAAGACGAAATGGATGTTAAAACTGAGTCCCTCTGTCAAGGTTGCTGCCCAGATAATAATAAAAGGGCTACTGTCTTTTGGTGACTGTGGTCTCTTGTGTCCATTCTCTATCATGCAATTGCTGTAGAATTACTGATGAAATCTCTGCATTGCTGATAGATTTCTCTGACTCCCAGGAATGTCTCAGTCAGAGAACCAATGAGTCAGCGTCTGCCACGCCAGTGAGAAGCCAGAAGCATTTGAATAGACTTTTTTTGTCTGCCGTGGAGAGGTACAGAAAAGAAGTTGTTCTGATATAATGTTCCATGTCTGTACAAAAGAAAAACACTTGAGGCAGCTCCAGTTCATGCCTGAGTCCTGAAATAGCAGCATCCAAAATCCATCAATGGCAGGGCATTAGGTGGCAGGATGTGGTGTTGCTGGAATGAGTTTGTGTGGAGTTGATAATATTACAGGCTCCTAATGGTAATCCCCTTCCTCCATCAGCCTCTGTCTCATTTTACTTAGTGTTTGATAAGACAGACTTGCGAACTGATTTGGAAAGTTACGAGAGTTCAGAATTTTTGGTACCGTCTCCTCAGCTTTGTGTTGGGCTTAGTCACGATAAACAGATAACAGGGACAAATACATCAAAACATCTGTCGTGCGTTTCATAAAAAAAGAATATTTGCTTTCTCCTCTTCCTGCTCGTCCCAAAACAATAATATCCCACCTGAGGTCAGTGGGCCTTCCCGTGATCTGCTCTTCCCTCACTCCGAATCCTGTGATAGGTGGGACAGTAGAGTTCCAGCCACTGATGTTAAGAGAAAAAACAGGGGGAATGAGGAGAAAAACAATATTTATTGTCCACCCTGAATTGCCTCTGAGGAAATGATGCTAGGCCAGCTTTTGAACCAAGGGACGATCTTCCAGAAAAATTCTTAAGTGCCAAACGAGTGTGAGAACTGGAGAGAAATTCAATTTTTATTGGCAAACTTGAATATCATCCCTGTGAAAAACTAATAAAGCAAGATCTGTTTCCCACCAGCAACCTAAACTCGCTGAAAGCTGGGTGTATTTGTGTACGCTCAGATTTCCCATCTGTCCCTGAGAAGGTGCTGGTGATCCACCTTTTTGAACAGTGCAGTGAGGTATTCCCACAGTGCTGTTAGGAAAGGAATTCAAGGTTTTTGATCCAGTGACAATGAATTAATGTAGGATGCAAATTCAGAGTGCCGAATTTGCATAAACACTGGAGTAAATCCCATTGCTTTTTTTTAGCAGGATTTTCAAAGTAAATCTCCCACACTCTTCATCACACTGATGTGCCTCACAGTGAAGAGCTGGGGCTGACCCTACTCCAGCCGGAGAGCCCAGTGGTAGCACTGAGGGGGCCACTGCGCGTGTGCCGATCTATCAGTGCCAAGATGGACGCAAGCACTGTAACTCCACTGGCCTCTCCATCACTGACCAGCTCGATCACTGACCAGCCCTATGACCCCATAACACTATCTCTCCAAATCTCATGACCCAATCATCGGGCTCCTTGATATATCGGGGCCAACTCCCCCTCCAACCCCCCCAAGTCTGCCTTGATCTCCCCCTCCTATTGGCAGTCCCAATCTCTTAGGTACCCACCCCATCACAGTCCCAACCCTTCCTCCACCGCAGTCCCGACTCTCCTTCACCATCACCCCTGGCAGGCTGACACTGCCCCCCCCATCCTGATGGCCAGTCTCAGTTGCTGTCCCTCCACTCTGTCACCGATCCCGAATGCATTGGCAGCAGGCTACTCCCCCCACAACCCTCATCAATTGCACCCTAGAAGCCCCCCTCCCAATAGGCCCCACACCAAGGCATGGAAGACAGTGCCAGAGGGCCAGGGTGGTACTGCCAGGCTGGCAATGCCCAGAGTACACCCTCTCCTTATTTCCAACCTCATGAGGGGTTGGAGGGGACCCTCCACGGCCTTCCTTCACTCCAGCGGGACTGGGCTGTCAGCTCCATGTTAATGGGGAACTGATGTAAACCCCGCTGGAGTGAACAACTCCTGGTGAGTGGAGGGACAGGGGGGGTGGTGGAGGGAGAGGGGTGGAGGGTGGAGGGAGAGGGGTGGGGGTGGAGGGAGAGGGATGGGGGATGGAGGGAGAGGGGGTGGGGGTGGAGGGAGAGGATGGGGGATGGAGGAGAGGGGTGGGGGTGGAGGGAGAGGGATGGGGGGGTGGAGGGAGAGGCTAGCGGGCCTGGAAAGTTCAGTCCCGGGCCTGCTAATGACATTAAAATTAGATTTTAAATATTCCAATCGGGTCCACACTTATTTCTGGTAATGCTGCTTCAGCAGCGCAGCGGGCTGGGTGAATCAATCCCTGTGGACGCATTTCCTATTCAGAATGGCGTGTGGCTTGGAATGAATCTAAGAGGTGATGATGTTCTCATGCATCTTCTGCCCTCAATCGTCCAAATGATGGAGCTCTGGGTTTGGGAAGAAGGCTTGGTGAGCTACTATGGTATCTCTTGCTCCTTGCAGCCACAGCGGAGGGAGCGGATGTTTAAGCCGGTGAACGGGATCGCTTTGTCCTGAATGTTGTTTGGACTCCTTTAGTGTTGTTGTGCACACGTTGAGTCAATAAGAACATTCCTTCATGCATCTGATTTGTGCTTTGAAGGTGATGGAGATTTTTGGGAGAGTCAAGAAGTGAGATGGAGTTTGGAGTCAGAAGATTCTGGAAAGATGCACCAGACCAATCAGCATCTGTGAAAGCAAGTCAGGAAAATTAGTACAGCTCTTTCGGCTAAACTAGAAACTGAGAGGTAAGCATTGCCCCTGCTGTTCATTGTGCTCAGGTGCACCCACCCTGCTGTAACATCATAATGCATCTCACGTTCAAAATGTTATCTGTGATTAAAGTATTTCAGTTTTACAATTCACAGAAGTCTGGATGACAAAGGCAGACTGGCTTCCTTGTTGGATGTGTTACTTTAGGAACGTTATTTTGCAAACAAGCTTGTGAATTCAAAGCACAAAACAAAACTTACAGCAAATGCACAGTTAGCATCTGTGGAGAGACCAGACCTGTCTCAAGTCAGGTTTGATTTGATTTGATTTATTATTGTTACGTGTATTGGGATACTGTGAAAAGTATTGTTTCTTCTGTGCAGTACAGACAAAGCATACCATTCATAAAGTACGTCGTGGAGAAGGAAAGGAGAGGATGCAGAACGTTATGGCAATTCCTCTGCCTCGCCCGCCACAGAATCGGGGCAGGCAATGGGTAGATAACAGAAATCTCCATTGTCCTGGGTGAGAATTTCTAGGTTCGCTGGAGTGAGGCCATAGAATCCCAGTGTGTTAGTCACTGCCAGAGTGTAGAGAAAGTTCAGTTTAATATAGGCAAGATCCTCCTTCCGATGGAACTCTCATGAGACTGATTGAAGATTCCATTTTAAAAGATTTCACACGGATGTGAACCTTGGTTATAGTATTCTGGTTGCTGCTGTATTTTTAATCTCCTTCCTTTCCCCAGGCAATGACACACGCAATTGATACAGTTTCACGGGGGCTACACGGTCTCTGGTACCTCACTCAGATGGTCGTTCTTCACATCGGTACAGAGACAGTACTGACTGGCTATTCAACCATGGGAAGAATCCAGGGTAGTTTTCTCCTTAAATTAGAGGCCATCTAAAATAATCACAACTTCAGAGTCATGTCAACTCTGGATCCTTTATATCATTCAGTAGCACACTAGACAATCAGGAGATTTACATCTCAATAATAGAATGCTCCACAGGCTTCATTAAACCAGCACCTTCAGTGTGCTGACATAATACTGACTTTTATAATTTAGCAGCAGATAAATGCAGGTTAAAGAGTTTTATTACAGCAGCACCAAGTCAGGTCAAAAGCAGCAAGACTTAAAACATGATCAAAAAACAAAACGGAATGCACTTCATAGAATCCCTACAGTGCAGAAAGAGGCCATTTGGCCCATCGAGTCTGTACTAACTCTCTGAAAGGGCATCATACCAAGCCCCACTTTTACCATAGCTAATCCACCTAATCTGCATATCTTTGGACATTAAGAGGTGGCACAGTGGTTAGCACTGCTGCCATACAGACCAAGAACTGGGTTTGATTCCCGGCTTGGGACGCCGTCTGTGTGGAGTCTGCACGTTCTTCCCGTGTCTGCATGGGGTTTCTCCGGCTGCTCTGGTTTCCTCCCACAGTGTGAAACACGTGTTGCTTAGGAGGAGCATTGGCCATGCTAAACTCTCCCTCAGGGTATCTGAACAGGTGCCGGAGTGTGGCAATAGAGGATTTTCACAGTGACTTCATTGCAGTGTTAATGTAAGCCTACTTGTGACATTTGTAAATAAACTTTAAACTTAAATAAAAACAATTTAGCATGGCCAATCCATTCAACCTATAAATCCTTCGACACTAAGAGGCAATTTACCTGCACATCTTCAGACTGATAATCAAGCAAAGTATTCTTTAAACCAAATCCTTTCTTTATTCAACAAAATGAGAATGTTATAAAGCCTGGTCAAATTATTACATTACAACTGAAAGTCACTTGAAGAAAGTTTCATTTTGCCTCTGTGCAGTGCCGGTTCAGTGCTGTGATTTTTATAAAGGAAGTGGTTTTATGGCAATGATTCAGAGAAACGAGAGATGTGGCCACACAGTGAGACCGTTCTTTCCTGGTGTTAAACGATTCACCTTTCAGATGTCCTGCCGTGATTCCTGTCCTGGATTCATGGCCTTTTGAATGATCTGCAAACCACTCACATTAACGTTAATGGGAAGGACTGAGCTACACTGTGTTGAAAGTATTTTGTTTTATTTTCTCAAGAGCAGTGCCCAGAAACATTTCCTTTCATGTTATCAACACCAGATAAAGTAGTCTTTCTATTGTTATCAGTTACCACACTATGTCTGAAGGACTTTGAAAATGAACAAGAAGTCCCACTAAATGTCTAATGGAACCGTCCATAGGTCTGACACAACCTGGTGGAAAACAGACATGGTGGTGGTGGGGGGAATGACATTGCGCAGGACATTCACTGTTTCTGGGAATCTCCCACCAGTTATGGTAGAGGAAGGGTCTCCAATCACCTGGACAAGGTAACTGAGAAAAATAGGTCATCACATAGAATCCCCGCAGTGCAGAAGGGGGCCATTCGGCCCATCAAGCCTGCACCAACGCCAATTCTACCCTTTCTCCGTAACCTCACATATTTACCCTGCTAACCTCTCTAACGCTAAGGGGTAATTTAGCACAGCCAATCAATCTAATCCGCACATCTTTGGACTGTAGGGGGAAGCCAGAACACCTAGAGGAAACCCAATTAGACACAGAGAGAATGTGTATACTCCGCACAGACACTGACCCAAGCCGGGAATCGAACCCCGATCCCAATTGGGTTGGCCGACAGCTCCATCAGTGTCCGGCAGTGTGACAAAGGCTGTCGCAGGAGGAGAAGATGGAGATCCAGAGTGGGCCAGGAGTGCATGGGTAGGTTCGGGAAGAGGAGGGTGGAGAGGGGGTGGGTTTCAGAGAGGAATTATGCAGCAAGCAGGAGAGGTTTGAACTTAGGGTGAAAATGGCAGCCTCAAAATGCAAACATCCCCTTCCTTCCAGCTCTTTAACCAATTCAGGGAAAACAATAGGGATCTCCGCTCCTGTGCTGCTCCCCATGCCAACCATTCTATGGCATTGGCAGCATATCAGGGTCAATTGATTTGATAAAATTGCCCACCCATCCTAATATGGAATAGTGATGGGGAGGGTACCTAATCTTTTTATGTCCCACGAGAAACATGACCATTAGTGGCATAGAAAATTCAACCCATCGATCAAATCTATTTTCTGCTGTGAAAATTTATTTGCTTCACGTCACCTCTGGTTCTTTTGCCAACATTTTAAATTAATGTCCATTAGTTCTTTACCCTTGCCTCAGTGAGAACAGTTTCTCCCGATCCACAGTCTATTGCGCAAATTCACACTTCTGTGAACTGTAAACCATCTATCTTCGTTCAGGTGTGAGAATTCACAGAAATAATGACACAGTTTTCAAAGCCTATCAGACATTAATGTCTCGGCTGGACATAATAAGAATACTCATCAGCAATACCACAGAATCCCCACAGAAAGAAGGCATCCAATCTGCCCCAACTTCCCGAAAAAGCATCCCATCCAGGCACTCTACTCTATCTCCATAATCCCATGCATTTAGCATGACCAATCCACCTAACCTTGCAGGAAACCCATACAGATGCTTATCTAAGGTCGGAATTGAACCCCGGTCCTTAGTACTGTGTGGCAATAGTATTAACCCTGGTGCTGTCCCTTATGCAATATACCAATCAGTCTCAAATACGTCACTCACCCAGTAGGTGGTCACTTCCCGCTGATCATATTCTTCAGGAACTGACCAAGCTGAATGGCTATAGCACGGAATCATTCATTGCCATGATCTTTTTGCTTTTCTTTTGCAGACAGAATTGTACCATCCTATCACAATCCAGCTCAAGCTAAAATTGCCCCAGCAATATGTTGATTTTTTTTTTGTTTAAACTATTGAATTATATCATGCCTTGAAACTGCCCATTTTTCTTAAACTTTATACACTGCTCGGGTACAGTGAGGGAGAATTTATCATGGCCAATGCTCCTAACTAGCACATCTTTCAGACCGTGAGAGGATGCCAAAGCATCCAGACTAAAACCCATGCAGAGATGGAGTAAACGTGCAGACTCTGTACAGACAGTGACCGAAGCTGGGAATCGAACCAGGATCCCTGGCGCTGTGTAGCAGCAGTGCTAACCGCTGTGCCACTGTGCTATCCATTTAACCACACATAACCAACTTGATGGGTCCAGTTCACTGAAAGCTGGTAGAATGCCAGTTAGTATGCAAAATTGCCATTCCCCAATCATGGAGTAATATGTACCCCATATTTTTTAGAACTCGGCAGGGTTTAATTTTCTGGGTGCACTATTTTTACTGCGTGGGCAAACGCTTTTGTATTGATTCCCTATCTTGGTTACTTTAAGATGATGACAATGTGTTTAAGTAGGCAGACCGTCAACTGATTGGAAATAGAATTTTAACATGAACGTGTTAAGCAACATGCTAAAACTAGAACATGTGAGAAATTTAACCCCCTTAGGTCAAGCGACATAGGTGAGAAGTGAAAACAAACCCCAAATAATAATCCAACATGATCACACGCTCAGCATCATTGTTGGATGGGTTAATGGTTATAAATTCAGAGGAAAATCCAGCTCACAGAGAATGCTGGCTGAATTTAACTGTTTGGGGCACGGTTACATAATTGAGGGATAAAGCCATGTGAATCTACTATTAAGACCCATAATAACAAAACATTTAAACATATGTAGATATGAGATTGTTGCTCTTGAGTAAATATATCACTGGTATCATTTTAGAATTTGGAGGAGGATGAAACTACAGCAGGCTATCTGAAATAGAAACTTTATCCAGACATTACTAAATACATTCATGTTCAAGCTGCCATCCATACATCTCCAGCCAGCAAAAGCCTCTCACCTGTAAATTGCACATTAAGCTCACATTTTTCACACTATTCCTGATTTAATGTAAAGAAGCTGAACACGTTAATACTCGAACAGAGTGGATCCATGTATTTTGCCCAATGCATGGATATTTATAGAATTACTTAGGATATACATAGAATCACGTCTTCGAAAATTGTACTTTCTTTTTAAAATGTGGAAACAAATTGTATTGTTTGGACAGGTTTTTTTTTAAAGAAAGTCACGTGTTCACCGCTGAACTGCTGACATAGCTCCCTTTTTCCAGGAAATTACCTGACCACCATGGAACTGGAGGAGTAAGAGCAGTTCACTGCAATTACTTTAATTGATGGCGGGCAGCGGGGGGGGGGGTTGGGGGGGGGGGGGGGGGGGGGGGGGGGCGCTGGTAAAGAGCTGGTCATTTACGGGAAATCACACGACAGAGACAAGTTTTAAGTTGTGAACCATTTGTTTTTGAACTTAGTATAAATTGGGGATTAAATCAAGACGGAAGGCAACCCAATCTTCCTTTCTACCTGTCTTGCCTGAAACTCCATGTGTGGTTATCAATCTTCACTGTGCTTAACTGAGTGTAAGTTGTCTGCACTTGGAAATCAGGAGTGCTGTGTTGAGAACAATTGATCCACCTCTATGATCTCCTCCACACCGAAGTTCCATCAATGAGAGCTTCCAGATACCTACTAGGACTTCACACGAGGGAATTCCAGATCAACAGTATCTAAACCTTGTAAACCTTATCTTTATTTTATAAAACCTATCCTACATAGGCTTTTTTGTTTGTCCTTTGTTTTTTATAGTGTGTGTGTATATGGCTGGGGTATTTTAAAAGGGCTATATAGTCATACTTCCAGAGTACGATTGTGCGTTAACTAGTTCTTGCAACTTGATTTATTTTTTGAAGTTTTGTTTTATAATAAATCAATCATTCTGAGTTTATTGAAAGAAGCCAGATTAAAATCCCTTCTATTTTGGGTAATTGTAGCAAAGGTAAATAATTGGCCATTTTGGTGAAGGAATTAAACACTTAAACTAATGGTATTACTACAGAGTAACAGGGCTAAATTAACTGTGCACCCCTCTAATTTCAGTTACAATGCAGCACCAAAACAAAGCATTCAGCCCAGTTATGCTTCACTCTTGTTTATCTGTTTGTTAATATGACCTTTCTCCTTTTAAAAAAATACTAAGGAAGGATTTTGTCCACTATGATTAAAATTGGAAAATAACAATTGTAACCTTGATAGCTTCATGCTAATTGTACCATCTGATCTTCACTGAGCCACACAAACTTGGCAGGTCCCAGCTTGCTCCAAGTTCGGCATTAAGTTTTCTGCAATTGTTCTCAGTGTTTCCGGAGTTTGGGATCCCACAATTGGTTGCTCCTCACTGAAAAATGCTGAGCATGGACATAGGACGAGGATGTTGATTGGGTTCATAAGGTTGGCACAGTGGCACAATAGTTAGCAATGCCATCTCACAGCACCAGGGACCTGGATTTGATTCCATCCCTGAGTCATTGTCTGTGGGGAGTTTGCATATTCTCTCCATTTCTGGGTTTCCTTTGGATGCTCTGGTTTCCTACATTGTCCAAAGGTGTACGGGTTATACAAATTGGCCATGATAAATTACCCCTTAGTGTCAAGGGGATTAGCAGGGTAAATGTGTGGGATTACAGGGATAGGGTCTGGGTGGGATTGATGTTGGTACAGACTCGATGGGTCAAATGACCTTTTTCTGCACTGTAGGATTTTATGATTCTATGTCTGCTGTCACCAACAGTTGCCTCACCATCAAGATTTACACATGGACATAACCAACTTAATTACGTGGATGGACTTCTGCAGAACTGAGCCCCAGCTAAAGTCAGCACCTTCAGGAGAGGTGGGAAAAGATGTGGACAATAACTGAGAGAGAGGGCCACCTGCAGTAATTTTGGAGCATTAGAAATGACTGATGAAAAGGTGAATTATCTTCGATGAGAACAACATTTACCTGCTGATTTAATATTCCTTTAAACTGTTCAAATTTGCTGTTTTAACTTCAATTCTATCGACAAGATTTTAATTCTCTTTTACTCACGAATAAATATATCGGAGCAGTACAGCAGTTAGCACTGCTACCTCACAGCGCTAGGAATCCAAGTTTGATTCCAGACTCAGGTCACTGTCTGTGTGGAGTTTGCACATTCTCCCCATGTCTGTGTGGGTTTCTCCGGGTGCTGTGGTTTCCTCCCAAACTCCAAAGATGTGCAGGTTAGGTTGATAAGCCATGTTAAATTGCCCCTTAGTGTCTCAGGTTAGGTGGATTAATGGATAAACACTAGAGTTATGGGGATAGGATCTACATGGCCATCAAGCATCTATCTATTCTAATCCCATTTTCCAGCCCTTAATCCACAGCCCTGTATGCTATATCATTTCAAATGCTCATCTGAATGCTTCTTAAATGTTGTGAGAGTTCATGCTTCCACCAACCTTTCAGGCAGTGAGTTCCAGATTCTCACCATCCTCTGGCTGAAAAGGCCTATTCCCAAATTTCCCCCGAAATGTCCTTAAATTTATGCCCCGTGGTTGTTGACTCTTCTGCTTAAGGGAAAAAGTTTCCTCCTTCCTACCCTATCTACGCCCCAAATAATTTTGTACACCTCAATCTTGTTCCCCTTCAGCTTAAGGAAAACAATCCCCAGCTTAACCCCCAGCCTCTCTTCATAGCTGAGAGACTCCAGCCCGGGCAACACCCCTGGTGAATCATCATTGTTTTCTTGATGATTGCTTGACATGATGGTGTTAATAATGTCGCGGAGAAATAATTTCTTCAAGGAACGCTCACTTTAATTGAGATACAGAAACTCTGATCTCCAGACAGACCCATATGCACGACCTGGCACTGACAGAATTAATCTCAACAATCATTCATATCATTTCAAATGATTCCTTTCACAGTGGCAAGTTGGAGGCTACAAAATGTTAATGTTATAATTCTCTTACTGACAAAATTTATACTGTTAATAAAAAAATGCTTTAACTGGTGATGCATCTGGATATACGTGGTTCACCATTCTGAATTATTCGTGGCTTATCTGCTACAATTCTCTCCATATCATGAAGTTGCTTAGACTGGCTGTCACATATGTCACTATACGCATCATATTTAAGTTTATTTATTAGCATCACAAGTAGGTTTACATTAACACTGCAATGAAATCACTGTGAAAAGCCCCTAGTCACCACACTCCAGCATCTGTTCGGGTGCACTGAGGGAGAATTTAGCACGGCCAACGCACCTAACCAGCACATCTTTCAGACTGTGGGAGGAAACTGGAGCACCCGGAGGAAACCCATGCAGACGCTGAGAGAACGTGCAGACACCACACAGAGACAGTGACTAAAGCTGGAATCGAACCCAGCTCCCTGTGAGAAGGCAGTGCCAACCACTGTGCCACTCATTGGATGGACAAGGGAGGTTCACAGGGTCTATTGTTGCAAACCTTCAGGACTATTTGCAAAAATCCAAAGAGTCAATGTCCAAGAATCAAACAACAGGGAGAAGCCTCACAAAACAGAATTGTTTTTTTTCTTTGAACGCTTCCATTTTATTAGCTATCAAAGAATTGGAGATGGGGGGGGGGGTCAAAGGTCACTTCTCCACCCATTATAGCGAATCCTATTGGGTAACAAAGACCCAGTTGGCATTGGAATGGAGGATGGACCTACGGTGGGAGTGTGGGGATTGGATGGTTCATATGGTGGAACCTTTACTACGGAATGGCCATGGGACGCTTCTTCTTGTAGCCTTGATTATCTGGGCATTGCCAAACCGCTGCTTATTCCCTGATTTTACTACAGGGTACGACACAGGCTGTATCACGCCTATCTCAGCCCGAATTGGGAACAAACCCTGCACTGTTGGTGTTATTCAAACCCACATGCCAGCTATCTAGCCAACTGAGCTATCAGCCATATCACATAGATCATTAATGTTTAAAATCACGCGGGCTATTCTCCCAACTCACTGCACTGTTCTAGCAGCACACAGGCCAAGAGACACCTGTTTAGAGGGCTCAGTGCAGAACTACTTTAATATTTAGATCTGTATTTTAATCTTTAATTTAACACCAATCCCCCACTAATCTCACACATTTACCTATTCTCCCTGCATATTTGGTTTGAAATGGGGTGGACTGGCTGTGTGTTCAATACAATTTCCCCAGTTTGTTACTGTTAGATAAAGGATCAGTGGAATTGTCTGTGTCAGGATTTCTCTGACTTTCTTTCCAGCATTTTGGCAATTGGAACTGTTTGTCTAGCTGTCTGTGCTGTGACTGGTCACTGCGGAACTCTTCAATAATCCACCGTTTCCAATTACTCACCACAAGTAATTGAGCAGGCACGGTAGCACAGTGGGTTAGCACTGCTGCTTCACAGCTCCAGGGTCCTGGGTTCGATTCCCAGCTTGGGTCACTGTCTGTGTGGAGTTTGCACATTCTCCTCGTGTCTGCATGGGTTTCCTCCCATAGTCCAAAGATGTGCGGGTTAGTTGATTGGCTATGCTAAGAAATTACCCCTTAATGTCTCAGGGATGTGTAGGTTAGAGGGATTAGTGGTGATAATATATGGGAGTAGGGCCTGGGTGGGATTGTGTTCAGTGCAGAATCGATGGGCCGAAGGGCCTCTTTCTGCACTGGAAGGGTTCTATGATTCTACAATGCCACAGAGGTGGACTAATGGTATCAGTTAGGACAATTTCTGGAGAATCTTTTGTCTGACCTGCTGAGATCTTCCAGCATTTTCTGTTTCTGTTTCAGATTCCAGCATCCACGATATTTTGCTGTCATCACCATTTACTTTGCCTTTGTCTTTCTGTCTATACCATTCCTATTAATGATGAAGAGATGCTGGCGTTGGACTGGGGTAAACACAGTAAGAAGTTTCACAACACCAGGTTAAAGTCCAACAGGTTTATTTGATAGTAATCCCACAAGCTTTTGGAAATGCTGTTCCTTTATCAGATTTGTGGAAGGTTCCTATGGGATTACTATCAAATAAACTGGTTGGACTCTAATAGGAACACAGTAAGAAGTCTCATAACACCAGGTTAATTACAGCCCCCACACCCCAGCCACATAGTATAAATCTGTCTACTTTTCCTTCTCTTCAGTTCTGATGAAGAGTCACCCAGACTGAAAACATTGGCTCTATTCTCTCTCCACTGGTGCAGAGATTTCCCAGCATTTCCTGTTTTTGCCTTTATCTGTAAAAGTTTCAGCTGCTTGTCTCTCTTGAAACCACCCTCCCAACACAGTCAGTACATGAGATTGGTTTCGATCCGTATTTCTCCGACCATCCCTCCCAAGCTCAGGGAGAGTAGGAATCCTGCCACTGATGCTGTTGACAGCAAACAAACGTTCCCACCCGATAACACAATCCGGTGGAGCAAACTGGATGAACCAAATGGTCTAATTCTGCTCCTATATCTTCTGGTCACACAAAGGAATCATCATAATGAGACCATCGGTAAAACTTGTGCCTTATTTCTCAGTAAAAAAGTCAGTATCTCAGAACAAAGGCACAAGTTAACCCCAGTGCCACACTACTTGAGAAATCAGCTTTGAATGAAAATAGACAACAGCACCAAACACACGTGAGTACTCCATTTTGTTCAGTAGCAAAAACGCATGACAAGAAACTATTCCCTAAATTCAATCACCATCTCTTGTTCTCTTTTGTCCTGGCTTAATACAATTTAAATCAGCGACTTAAACATCTGAATGGAATGGAATTCCTCAAGGTTTTCCATTAATAAAGCTTTTGTCCTATCGTACAAGACTCTATTCGTGCAGTTTTGTTTTGAATGAAATTGGATACCGATGGTGGATTACTAAGCCGGGTTGTGTGATGACTAAACCTCTGCTTAACTCAGAATGATTGTGAGGAATTTCTTTTGCTAGCTTCTTGCAATAACTAAAAATCTGGTCACTGTCTCAATACAATTTCTTTTTACTAATTGCTTATCTTGCCCTTTCAACAGGTAAGATTTCCAGGTCATACACTCTAGTGACTAACTAAGACATATCAGGTAGAATTCTCCCAAAAATCACTAAGAGTAGGATGCTCCCAAAAAAATATCTAGGTATCATAATGGTGAGAATAATGGAGTGATTCACATTGGTCTCTCAGGCACACCATACTGCAATCCTTGGTTTGCATGCGTAGGTAAAATATATTGCAAACATGCTTGGAGCAGGCTCATCAAAAACATGGGACGGTCAAACAAATTTGCGACACCAGGTAGGTCGGCCTATACAGATGCTGTTTTGGCTTTGCAATTGAATTTAGTTGATACAAGGCAAACCTTATCAGACATAGACACATCTAAAATTCACATGTGAAAGCTGAAACAAAACCCTTTGTAGGAAAATTTGAAAACTATGATTCTGCTGTTCATAGAACTCTCTGCTTCAAGCAATTAATGCTCTCAGCAAGTTGCTGCAAAATGTTGATGCAACTTTACTGTGTGCCTCCCAATGTTAGTCTCAGATACTGGTTTTGTCATGGCAGTTCAGAATGACTATATCTCAGTGGCAGCAGAGGCACTAACATTAACAAAAACAACAGGTCTCTCTGATGATGAGAAGTGTACAAGACGCAGGAAATTATTTTTCGATGAAACTGAAGTCAATGAAATCACTTTAAAAGGGAAAAAAGATCATCTTTGGGACTGTCAATTTTATTTGTGACATAATAATGATGCAAATGTAAATAGTGTCACAAGTGAGCTTGCATTAACACTGCAATGATATTATTGTGAAAATCCTCTAGTCACCATACTCTGGTGCCTGTTTGGGTACACTGAGGGAGAATTTAGCACAGTCAATGCACCTAACAGCACATCGTTTGGACTGTGGGAGGAAATCAGAGCATCTGGAGGAAATGCACGCAGACACAGGGAGAATGTGAGTGCATGATCTAGAGTGATAATTTGGTACAGTCCTGCACTGCCAAAAAGGCTACTAAACCCATAGTCTTTCCCCATCTTCGTTCACAAGTAATAGCTCAAATGAATCACGTCATTTGAACAGCAAATAACTTTGCAGATTAAATATTCTATTTCTTAGCCTACACATTAAAACAAATTCAGTGGTTATGATTTAATTTGGGGGATTAACTAAAACCCACTACATCTGTAGGGTCTAATTTCTCCTGGCAAACATTAAATATTCATCCTTAAGTGCATGTCAAACAGAACATACTCTCCCACTCAGGTCATCTGCATATTGTTCTGAATAAAATTAGCTTCCTAGAGCTTAGCAATAAATTCAATAACTCATCCCAGAATTGCTTATGAAAGCACCTACAACAAAAAATAAACACTTGCACCCTAAGGAAACTGGTGCAACATGCGAGGATACTTATCCGCCTGATTAAAACTAATTCAATTGTCTACAGTTGTATTTTGGATTAACAGTTTGGAGCAACATGTTTGGTTCTGATTACCTACCCTAGTAAAGCTATTGTATTTAGAACACCCCTTCAATTTGCTGAAAAGGTTTTTCCAAGCTATTCCTCTGCATCCCAAGACAAAACAAATCTAGCAGTCTTAAAATATTGCGTATATACAGCATGTGCTGTTGACAGGCTTAAGCACGATACCATCATTGCTGCAAAATTTGTATCCCACTTGGATCAAGTTTGGTGAACCTGCATAACACATCAGAACTCACTTGGTGGGGAATGCACAAACTTAAAGCGAGGCAAGCATTGGAAATTTAAAATGAACAACTTTACATGGAAGCAACTAATCAAGGATAAGCAAAAAACTTCTGAAACCAAATCACTCAAAATGTTAGTTTGAGCGGTCATCCTAAAATTTCTCCCAGATAAAACGTCAGTAAAAGTTTCACTTTTCAAAATAAGAAATGTTGGAAAAAAGCAATCAAAAAATTAAGTTGTTTTACAGTGTTAAAAGGCATTTTCTCGGTAAATCCTCATTCTTTGGTGAGAGATTTTGCCCATCCTTTATAAGGCCTCTGTAACGTGTGCAGTTGCTTTTTATGCTCCTGATGATTGTTTTTAAGACATCTCATCACGCTTGTCATTGGAATTGTAGTGGGAGACGGACCATGTGAAGGTCCATTGACCTCAAGCAGGATTCTCCAGTTTTGAGGTGAGCGTGGACAGACAATCATGTCCCGTCTGTGTGGTATTTTTTTCCTTGCTGGCATAACTGCTTTGATAGTAACAGCATCTGCTTTCAGTTTGTAATTGCTGTGCTTGATCCTCATTAATGTCTCAAAACATATACCAACAGACTCGAGAACAGTTTCTTTCCTGCTGTCATTCCTGTCTGCTTCTCCAGGGAATGGTCCTATCATATAGAAACATAGAATCCCTACAGGAAGAGACCATTCAGCCCTTCGAGCTCACAGCAGTCCCACCCAGGCCCTGTCCCTGTAACTCCACCTATTTATGCTGTTAATCTCCCTGACACTAAGGGCGATTTAGCATGGCCAATCCAGATAACCTGCACATATTTGGATTTTGGGAGGAAACCAGAGCACCCGAAGAATCCCATGCAGACACGGGGAGAACATGCAATCTCCACACAGATGGTTACCTAAGGCTGGAATTGAACCCGGGTCCCTGATGCTGTGAGGCAACAGTGCTAACCAGTGTGTACTTGTGCCGCCCCTTAACCTGATCTTTCTCTGTACCCTATCTGTAAACACAACATTATATTCTGTACCTTATCCTTTTCCTTCTCCACCATGTACTTTATGAACAATATGTTTTGTCTGTATAACACGCAAGAAACAATACTTTGCATTGAATCCCAATACATGTAACAATAATGAATCAAGTAAATCCAATCAAAAACTTTCCCAAATTTCCCACTGGTCAGTTTTGTGAACTTTTGTGTTCCCCTCCACAGTGTCTCTAAACTCTCAGATTCCCAATGATGTCTGACCCCAGGATGTCCTGCAACACTGCAAGCTTTTATGTCCCACTCAGAATGCTGCCAAATCCTGAGTTTTGTTATCGCTGTATTTCAACAGAGTCACCACATTTGGAAGCTACACCTCCTCTACTTACAGACCTCAGTCTCCTGCCCAATCCTATCGTGATTCCAGAATAAGGAACAGATTAGCTACAATACCTGGTTCTACATCCATGGAGAAAGAGGGTGAAATTATTCCTGTTGATATATTTTTAAATAGGCATGCTTTTCTTTCAATTAAATTTGGGTGTAAGGAATTCCATCTCACTTACTCCAGCGAAGCATTAGAATGAACAATTCCCATCCCTGAGGACATTGAAGAGTGAACCACATTGCTGTGAATCTGGAGTCAATGTAGGCCAGACCAGGTTAAAAACAGCAGATTTCCTTCCCTAAAAGACATTAGTGAACCCAGATGGGTTTTTACAACAATGATGGTTTCATGATTATCATTAGAGTTTTAATTCTATATTTTTAAAAAACTCAATTCAAATTCACCATCTGCCATGATGAGGTTTGAACCAAGGTCTTCAGGGCATTAATCTGGATTGCTGGATGACTAATCCAGCTAGTACCACTACACCATCGCCTCCCCTGACCTCCAGCTCTGCTGGCCTGCCCAATGTGAATCTTCATTTCTACTCTGCACCCCGGCGTGCAGGATCTGAATCAGCACCAATTAGAACGTACTTTAGCAACTCTCATTTGGAGCATCATTTCCGTTTGTGACTGTTCAAATTCACCAGTTTGGTAGAACTTTAAACCAGGGTCAAGGCATAAACAGATTTCTCGTTCCAGTGGTTACAGTAAATAACGTTTGTCTTTTGTGCTTTTTACAAATGAATAGAATTTTATTTACAAAGAACAATAAAGAATAAAGTACAGTGTGAACAAGCCCTTCGGCCCTCCAAACCTGTGCTGATCATGATGCCCTAACTAAATTAAAGAATCCATATCCCTTTATCTCCTCCCTGTTCATGTACCCATCCAAGTGCCTCTTAAATGTTGCTCATGTGCCTCATACCATCATCTGCTCTGGTAGTCTGTTCCAGGCACCCCCCTCCCCCCCGTGCATGAAAAACCTCCCACGCACGTCTCCCTTAAACTTTCCCTCTCTCCTTGAAACTGTGTCCTTTTGTAATTGACGCTCCTACCCTGGGAAAAAGCTTCTGATTATCCACCTTGTCTATGCCTCTCATAATTTTGTAGACCGCTAACAAGTCTCTCCTCAGCCTCTGTCTTTGCAACGAAAACAATCCCAGTTTAATCCACCTCTCTTCACAGCCAACACCCTCGCGACTGGGCAACATCCTGGCGAACTTTCTTTGAACTCTCTGCAAAGCTTCCAAATCCTTCTGGTAATGTGGCCCAAGGTTTTACCTCACTACAACGTGATTTGCCAACTCTTGTACCAGCAGATAAAGGCAAACATGCTGTATGCTTTGTTAACCATCTTGGCCACCTGTGTAGCCATTTTAAACTAATAGAAACTAGTTGAAAAGACACTTAACTGTTAAATTGATTGTAAATGTCATTATGCAAACCTGGTTGAAGCAACTGAGGCACAATAAAAAGAACTCTTTTTAACTCTGCTAACCAACGCAGCTCATCCTGAAGGACGGACATTGTTACGTACGTGTGCTCACTCAGATCTTGCAAATGCTGTTTCTGCAGCTGTGGGATCCATTGTTAGCACTGGATTCACACTAGTAAGAGCAGTAAATCCACCAGAAAATCCAAGTAAAGAAGGGTAGCAACAGCACAATAGGCTCATCATAGCGTTCATTGTTGAGTAATTATTGAGTAACAGAGCTGTGCTAATGATGAAAGGAGTGCATTAAGGACTTTGAAGTCTAGCCTTTCACTTGGTCTCTTGTGTATCACAATGTTGACGTACTCAAATTTCTTATTCTAGATTCTTATAAAGCCAGAGGAAGAAAAAAAGGTTTTCAGCTTGCTGAATAAGGCACGTATTATTCCATAGATATAGTCACCAGATCTCAAAGTTGCGAGGGTAATGGCTGAATATTAATGCTTTTGTACAGTCACACACTCCCTCTTGTGGCAGCATTTCTCCCAAATTTGCTCAGCAAGAAAATATACCAATAGAAAAGTGAGCAAAGTCATCCACGAGGAACTCATAAGCACACAGTAAACTTATCTGTTTAGAATGAGCTTAGATAGTGACTTTCCATCTTTCGGTTAAAGCAGGTAATTTGATGCAATTGATTCCAATTGTTTGTTTTCTGTATTCTAATTGTTGTGATATAAAAATTTTTGATTGTTGTGACATCACTTCAATGTTTAACTTCAAAATTATTCTAGATGGGGGGCAAATTTTCCTGTTCCATTCGCCATGGGAATCGTAGTGGGCAAGGGGTGGATGCTGGAAAGATCTATTGATCCAGGACAGGATTCTCCAGTTTCGGGACAAGCAAGGCAATAAGGTCCACCCAGAATCAATGCTTGAGACTTGTGAATAAAATGGTTGTTTTGGCTAAGACAGAACTCACACCATTTGTAACTGTTTCAGTAGAAACTAACATGCACTGGGGAGAAACGCATTGAAGTGTTAATATATTGGAAAGTCCAGCCATTTTCCCAGGCATTCAGCCTAGAGATAAATATCCTATGGGTTAGTGAAGTTGTGAAGATATTATGCCTTTGTCATGTTTCTCACCGATTTTGTTTAAACAGTCTGTTTTCGTTGTACTGCTGGATCTGTATCCAGCAACCCTGTACTGTTACTGCAGCAGTGTAAGTACTCCTAATTACTAGAAAGTTTGTTTTAATTTGTATAAATGCTGTTCTGTTGTTTTTAGTGCCTTTCCCTGGGGTTTTGCAGAGTAACCTTATACACTTCAGAAATTCAGCAATTTCCTATATATGAAACATAAATAAATAGGATGCAGTTTGTTAGTGAAAGGTATCTAATTTCTACCATTCATTTCACATTCCTGGCAATATTTTTGGTTAGAACTCGGTTCGCAATCTGTATTAGTATTAATTGATACCAACTTTAGAAAGTGAAACTCCTCCAGCCAATGCACTGTTCCAGATTTAAACCAGATTACTGAGTTGTAGAGAGATGGATTGAGAAATCTGATTTCTCAATTCTTGTTTGGGTTGACAGTAACATCAGCTACCTCAGCAAACCTAGATTCACAGAGAAAACCCAGCTCAGTTGTTTTTTGGGAGCTGTGGGAAGAAGTAACTCGGAGTCTAAGTCTGGAGACTGGGATCTGCCAGAGATTAGGTTTATTTCTTTTGCATTCTGCTGTTTGAGCATATATCCTTCTCTGGAAACTGCTGTCTGGATCTCCATCCAGAAATGTAAAAAGGCTGGAAATGTCGCATCCACGTGAGCATTTCTGTTTTTGTGCTAATGGGTTCTGAAGAAGGGATTTAAGTCTTTGGAATGCTGTTTACATTGGAATTACAGAGATTGTTGTTAAGAATTATAATTCATCATGTTTCAGTGTATCCAAATAGAAATACTTACACTAATTCTTTGTTATGTTTTACCGGTGCTATTAAAAAAACGTTTGTTTTAATAAACCATATCTGGAGCCAAACACTTTAAAGCTCAATCAAAAAAAGTTGGAGCGTAGGTTAACTCCATAACATAACCTTGGAGTTTCTGTTCTGCTCTATAGCAAAGGGAAGAATGTAGAAAGTGAACTTGTACAGATGCATTTAACCCTTTAGATTAGACAGGTGTTAGCCACCACACCATCACTCCCTATATCTAAATCATTGACACCCAGATCCCTGTGGGACTCCACTTGAAACATCCTGCCAATCAGAGAAAGACCCAGTTATGCACACGCTGGTTGGCAGAAAACAATCTTCATCATGTTACTCCCACACCACAATTTTTTGCAATAATCTTTGATGTGGCGTCTTATCAAATGCTTTCTGGAAATCCAAGTACTATATATCTACAGGCTGTTGATTATCTACAGCATGTTACTCCTTCAAAGGACTCTGATAAATTGGTTAAACATGATTTCCCTTTTATAAAATTATGTTGGCTCTTCCCAACTAAAACCTGTCTAGGTCCCAGCTATAACCTCTTTAATGGACAATTCTAATGTCATTCCTGGGACAGATGCCAAGTTAACTGGCCTAAAACTTAGGCCTGTCTTTGTTAAATGGAGGTGTTATATTTGCTACTTTCCAATCTGATGGAACCTTTCCAGAATCTAATGAACTTTGGAAAATTCACACACAATTCATCTCGCTCAATAATCACCTATTTTAATACCTTAGAATGAAGTCCATCAGGATCCAGAGGCTTGTCAGCCACAGCTCCATCAGTTTGCTCAGTTCAGCTTCCCTACTGATTGTAATTTCACCAGGTTCTTCTCTCTCTTCCAGCTCCCAATTTACAGCTATTAGTGGGATGTTTCTTGAATCCTCTATTGTGAATATAAAAGCAAAATTTCTGTTCATCTGCCATTTCCTTACTATTGACTATTAAGTCAAGTGTAGTAAATAAGGTGGATGAACTTAGGGCGTGGATTGCTGCTTGGGATTGTGATGTGGTGGCCATTACAGAGACTTGGATGTCTCAGGGACAGGACTGGGTACTACAGGTCCCGGGATTCAGATCCTTCAGGAAGGGAGGCAAAAGAGGTGGAGTGGCACTGTTGATCAGGGACAGTGTCATGGCTGCAGAGAAGGTGGATACCGAGGAGGGAATGTCTACGGAGTCTCTGTGGGTGGAAGTTAGGAATAGCAAAGGGTTGGTGACGTTGCTGGGTGTATTCTACAGGCCGCCCAATAGTGACAGGGAAGTTGAGGTGCAGATAGGGAAACAGATACTGGAGAGATGTAGAAATAACAGAGTTGTTGTGATGGGAGACTTCAATTTCCCAAACATCGACTGGAATATCCCAAGGGTAAGGGGTTTGGATGGGGAAGAGTTTGTTAGGTGTGTTCAGGAGGGTTTCCTGACACAGCACGTGGACAAGCCTACAAGAGGAGAGGCTGTACTGGACCTAGTACTAGCTAATGAACCAGGACAGGTGATGGATCTCTCGGTAGGAGAGCATCTTGGGGTTGGAGATCATAATTCTATCTCCTTCACCCTTGCATTGGAAAAGGATAGGATCAGGCAGGCTAGGAAGGTGTTTGTCTGGAATAAGGGGAAGTATGAAGACATCAGGCAGATGTTGGGGTGAATAAACTGGAAGGAGGTGTTCTTGGGAAAAAGCACAGAAGGAAGTTGGCAGATATTCAAGGAATGCTTGTCTGGAGCTTTGCACGACAACGTTCCGGTGAGACAAGGAGGTTTTGGTAGGACGCGGGAACCATGGTGCACGAAGGCTGTGGTGAACATAGTCAGGAAGAAAAGAAAGGTGTATAAAAGATTCAAAGAGCTAGGAGATGTTGGGGATCTAGAGAAGTATAAGGCTTATAGAAGAGAGCTTAAAAAGGAATTTAGGAGAGCCAGAAGGTGTCATGAGAAGGCCTTGGCTGGTAGGATTAAGGAGAATCCCAAGGCCTTCTACAAATATGTGAAAAGTAAAAGGATGAGAAGAGAAGGGATAGGACCTATAAAAGGTGAAGGGGGAAAAGTCTGTTTGGAACCGGAAGAAATGGCAGAGGTGCTTAATGGCTGAGGTACTTTGCCTCAGTATTCACGGTGGAAAGTGATCTGGGAGGATGCACTACAAGTTTGCGGCAGACTGAAAAGATTGAGTATGTAGATATTAAGGAAGCGGATGTGTTAGAATTTTTAAATGCTATCAAGATAGACAAGTCTCCGGGACCAGATGGGATGTACCCCAGGTTATTGTGGGAGGTGAGGGATGTCATTGCAGAGCCCCTGGCGATGATCTTTGCGTCGTCGATGGAGACAGGAGAGGCTCCGGAGGATTGCGGATGTGGTCTCTATTTTCAAGAAAGGGAACAGGGATAGTCCTGGAAATTACCGACGGGTGAGTCTGACCTCAGTGGTTGGTAAGCTGATGAAGAGGCTTCTGAGGGACAAGATTTACGAGCATTTGGAGAAGTTTAAGGTTGATCAGAAATAGTCAACATGGTTTCGTAAAAGGCAGGTCGTGCCTTACGAGCTTAATTGAGTTCTTCAAAAATGTGACTGAACACATTGACGAAGGAAGAGCAGTGGACGTGGTGTACATGGACTTCAGCAAGGCATTTAACAAGGTCCCACATGCAAGACTTCTTGAGAAGGTGAGAGGCCATGGGATCCAAGGGGCTTTGGCCTTGTGGATCCAGAACTGGCTTGCCTGCAGAAGGCAGAGGGTGATTGTGGATGGCTCTTTTTCTGCATGGAGGTCGGTCACCAGTGGAGTGCCCCAGGGATCTGGTCTAGGACCCTTGCTGTTTGTCATTTTCATAAATGACCTGGATGAGGAAGTGGAGGGATGGGTGAGTAAGTTCGCCGATGACACGAAGGCCGGTGGTGTTGTGGATGGTCTGGAGGGATGTCAGAAGTTGCAGCATGACATTGACAGGATGCAAGACTGGGCGGAGAAGTGGCAGATAGACTTCAACGCGGATAAATGTGTTGTGGTCCATTTTGGCAGATCCAACGGGATGAATGAGTACACTATCAAAGGTAGGAGTCTTAGCTGTGTGGAAGAGCAGAGGGATATTGGGGTCCGGGTCCATAAGACTCTCAAATCGGCCTCCCAGGTGGAGGATGTGGTTAAGAAAGCTTATGGTGTACTGGCCTTCATTCATCGAGGGATTGAGTTCAGGAGTCAGGAGATAATGCTGCAGCTTTATAGGACCCTTGTCAGACCACACTTGGAGTACTGTGCGCAGTTCTGGTCGCCTCACTATAGGAAGGACGTGGAAGCTATTGAAAGGTGCAGAGGAGATTTACAAGGATGTTGCCTGGATTGGGAGGCATGCCTTATGAAGACAGGTTGAGGGAGCTGGGACTGTTCTCCCTGGAGAGACGAAGGTTGAGAGGCGACCTGATAGAGGTTTACAAGATGTTGAGAGGAATAGATAGTCTGAGAGTCCACCCTATTTCCCAGGGCTGAAATGGTCACGACGAGAGGGCACAGATTTAAGGTGCAGGGAAGCAAGTACAGAGGGGATGCTAGGGGAAAGTTTTTCACTCAGAGGGTGGTGAGTGAATGGAATCGGCTGCCATCAGTGGTGGTCGAGGCGAACTCGCTGGGGTCTTTTAAAAGACTTCTGGATAACTATATGGGATCCAGTGGGATTGGGGGTTATAGATAGGTCTATGGCTGGGTAGGTTTTTGATGTATTCGGCACAACTTGTGGGCCGAAGGGCCTGTTTGTGCTGTAGTGTTCTATGTTCCCATTCTCCAGAGGACCAACACTCTCTTCACTTACTCTTTTCCTGTTTTAATACCTACAGAAATGTTCTCACTTTCATAGCTAATTTCCTTTCATGCTCTAATTTCATTCTCCTTACTAACCTTTGAGTCGTTCTCTGCTGTTCTTTATACTTTGACCTATCATCTGACCTGCCACTCAGCTTTGCAGTTGTGTTTTTCCTTAATTCAGTTAACCATGGATTGTGGCCCCTCCTTTAGAATTTTTCTTTACAGCAGGAGTAGATTCTGAAATTTCTCAAATGCCTGCCACTGCTTTTCTATTCACTAGCCTGGTATTCCAGCTCGCTTTATCTAGCTCAGCTTTCGTGCCCATAGTTGCCCTTATTTAAGTTTAAAATACTAGTTTTAGATCCACTCTTTTTCTTTTCAATATATATAAAGATGTGTTGTACGCCTGTCACTCCAATACAATGCCTAATACTGGTGTGCGTGCGTGTGCGTGTTGAGGAGAGGGCAGGCAAATATTTAGAAAAGATGAAAATTTGGAACTCAAATGTTTTGCAGGATTATGTAAGGCAGCTATGTATGATCACGTATTTTGCAGGTAATACAAGTGGAATTACCGTGATACTCATAAGTCAAATTTCACTTACGTTTTCAAAAGCCACATTTCAGTCTTGGGTTTTACTTCAGTGATTCGGTCTCACAATTACAAGGACTCAAAGGAGAACTTGTTTTCTAGCAGATTTATTCATTAAAAACACATTTTCATCCTCAAAACTGATGTTTCAAAATAATTGGTATGTACCACTTTCAATTTTAGAAAACATCAAGAAAACAACAGTAAAAAATCATTTGTGTTTTGTGGTCCGTCTTATGAGGTTCATATTCCACTATTTCTGAGTATGGAAAAAAAAAGAATGGTGGATTATAGATGGTGCTCGAGGTCCTTATCAGTAAAGCTCGCACCATTAGACAGATATCAAAATTCATTGTTACAAAACTCCCAGAAAATATCTTTCAATTCTGAAAAGTCAACGTTAACAGCTTATTTCATTCTAGAAACTAATAAGTTTCCATCAGTAAATTGAGAGTTAGTGGGCAGGTGAACTCTCACTTTCTCCTTTTGAATCCAATTCCAAAAATTTCCCAAGGAGGGGCTCGACACCCTCCTATACCGTACCTAGCAACCACAGGGCAGTGGTCAAGTACAGCGCAGTATTAGCCATGTAGTCCCTTTACAGTAGAATTAGCTTTCACCCAACTGAGTCAAAAATAGCAGCTCAAATGTGGAATCCCAGGGGAGGGGGACAGGATGCAAACATGAGCAGTGGCCAGATGTATCCCTAGGTGCAACAAAAATTACACTGAAGGATAGTACAACTTAAAAGCACTTCTCATTAAACAAAAAAAAACACATTTTCAATGTTCCAAGAACAAAGTTTTCTTCCTTGCTACAAAAATGAACCCCATAAAATCAAACCACAGTGTTTACTCCAAGCAAAGGGGAGGTTACAGCATCAAGGGAATTTCTGTAAATTTGTCACTGCATTTCAGTACAGTACTCTCTTACAACAGTACTCCCATTGGGAGCAATAAGAATACATTAATAAATGGAAAGCAGACAATTGGCATCTGCAGCAACCATATAAATAACAGACAATTATAAAAGGAGCACTGCAGAGACTATTCTCCAGACTAGGTGAAAAACAGATCAAACTATCTTCAACCTGTAAGTATTTTATCCTTGTTTAATTAGCAAAGTGGCCAATAATTTTGACCCAAGAGGTCTCCTATTTCATATGAGAACCCAGCTTGGTGCCCTTTTAATTCAACCTTGGCTCAGGAGATAGCAGTACAGTGACTCACAGTCATTTCCACACCCCCTCCCCGCCCCTTTAACAGGGAAAGGTGAAGAGGGACGAGCTCATTTACCCTCCAACTGATCTCCATTCCTTGTGGGGAAAAACCAAACACCAGTTCTTTACATTCCACACTGAACATGAACTGGGCATTTATATCAAACATGAACTGGCGACCATTTAACCCATTAAGCACCGGTAGGTTTTACTTAAAAGTAGTCGATGCTGACAACTGGTTTGCGCCAAGTGTTGCCCAATAAAGGGCTGTGAAGAGCTCATTTCGGTAGTATTTCTTCAAGGAAATCGATCAGTGCTCAAACGTATTGGCAGGAAGAGTAGCCAAGAACAAGACACTCAAATTGTTTAGACGCAGCAAGTAGGGAGATGACAGGAATCAAAAGAAACTTTCTTGTTTTGCATTTCAATCAGTGAACAGTCTGGCATTGTTTGAACCACCAGAAATTCTTCCATTTAAAATAAGTTTTGCCATCCTTCAGCTAGTGAGCACACTGCCAGTATGAAAAACAGCCACAAGACCAGTGACTCTGCAGAGGGCTGTCAATTCAATTGGGTGATAGTCGGGTAACAGGAACTGGCTTTCCACAAAGAAAGGGAAAAATAAACAATGTATAGCTCCCATTAGATCAGCATCCAGTGGTCCCTACTGGAAAACTGTATCAGTGGAAAATAGGATCAAACAGCTTACTCATGAACTGAGGTACATGAGGATAGTTACTGCCTACGGAACCAAAAAGTCAACAACTTCGGAAAAAAAATTATGCAAAAAACTGTTAATACTGAGAATGTTTGTAGTAATTTATTCCCACAGAACACAATTCTGTGGGATAACTGGCTATTCTCAGACAAGAAACAATTTGAAAATGAATTGAACAGAGTGCAAATGTGTAGAAAATTGAGAGTTGTGAAATTTAATACAGAAGTGTGAGATATTGCATAGAGAAAGGAAAAATAGACAACAGATGTACTCCTAAAAAGACACATAAATAGTTATAGGATAAGTTGAGAGCAGTTTAGGAATCAGGCCGAATGTTAACATGACTAATCAATTCAGAACATCAACCAAAAATATCAAGTAAATGTTTAATTATGTAGCCAGAAGAGTGGCATTACTTGCAGTGTAAGCTCTGATCAAATCTTGATAACTATATCCAGTTCTGGTCACAATGCAAAAGATGGGCATTCAAGAACTTGATGCAGAGCTAAGGTGACCCACAAGGCTGGTACCTAGTTAGGCTGACATGGAAAAAATAATTGTTTGTCTAGCACTTGGAGCAAGGAGAATGTGAAAGGAGGTTCAAAGGCAAGTTTAGAATCAATATCAGGATGCACGTTACATACACAATAACAAGGCATGGAATGCACTTTCGGGTAGAGTAAAGCCAAAAACCCTGGGAATCATTTAAGAACCAGATAGATATTGTGATGGGATACTCCAGGATATTCCTTGATGCATGAACTAAAACAGACAAATTATTTTCCTATCTCTGTAATTATCTTGTGATCTTGGTCAAGAGCTTAAATGTACTTGGTTTATTGGATTATACTCTAACCTCTTTTCTGCTGCACATTTTACAGGATCTTAAGTATTTCTCCTCTTTCTTCACCTCTCTATCATGGTGTACCTTTAAGTCATCTTAGTACGCTTACTTGCTGCAATTTCATTGAAGTTGGTGACACCTATTTTGCAAATTACAGCAGACAGCCATTATCCAAACTCACTCACTCCTCTCTGCTGAGAGCACCAAATGAAACTCAACTGGAGAAATATCAGCAGGTCCACCCTATGCATGTTAAAAAAGTAAACATTCTGTAATTCCGTAGTGACAAAATTTTCAAGTACAATCTAAATCTATCATTCACAACAGTTGCATAGCATAGAAAATGCCATGCACATAATGCCAGCATCTAATATGGTGCACAAATTTTATAGGATAAAAATACAAATCAAAAGGGGGTCAGTCTTGTATGTCTTTCTAGTTGGTTGTAAAAGCAGTAATATCCTTACAGTAAAATCTTCAGCAGATTTAGTCCAATAATTTAGAATGTTGTATCCGTGTAATAGTCCAGTCAGGTTCAACACCTTGCGTAAATTCACGTCGAAATCTAAGTTCAGTGAAGAATGAAACATTAGTTAAATTTAAGACAGCACGAGAACATTACCAGACAGTTTTAAGAATAATTTTCAAAGTGCAAAAACACTATATACTCCATGTCGATACACCAATGTAGTACGAGCCCAGATTACCTCACTAACGTTCTACTCTCTTCCATTCAATTGGATTCTGGTTCCACTGACTCCAGTCATTCTCTGATACATCATCCAATTTGTCAAGAACGACACTTGACAGCAGCCAAGTATGTTCTTTTCTTTATCACATCTTCATACTTAGAAACATTTCAGAAGCTTCTGCTGGATCAATCTAAATGAGTTGTCCCTGTCTTCCCTCAGGAGTACTTATACCCTTGCCATCTCCCAATTTACAAATGTGGGACTTTGTTGATGTGTAAGATGCATTATTCACACTGAGCAATGCATTTGATATCTTGTCATTTTCTATTGTTTTCATTATAGAAAATTCTAACCCAACACATTTCCCAATGATTTCATTTTAGTGAGTTAACTAGCTCAATCTCAATGCACCCATTATCAAATTTCACTTGGATTCTTAAAATGCTGTCTCTAAATCAAGCTGATTATGTGGCAAAACAGCGGCAATATAAAGATTCTCAAACTTAATATTCTTTCGCAGTTATTCTCAGCCAAAATTCCTTGCCTCAAATTTCAATTGTATAACACCCTTAAGATGGACAGAAAATGCATTGAAGTCACAGGGTAATTTTTATTTTTTCTAGCTGATTTTTATTAAAGAAATGGTTGTAGAGCATAATGCAAATGTGTTCAAGATGAAGGATGTTCATTCTGAGGAAAATATCATTCCTCAGCATCAGCATTAAGCATTCGCAAGTATAGCATTACAGAACAAAAAAATTCCTTTTACTATGCCCCAACCTCAGAAAGGCGTCAGATATTAATTCCCATATTCACCAACGGCAACCAGAAACCTCGTGAGGTTGCTAATCACAGGCTTGTGTGTGCTTTGGGCCCAGATAAATGATGTACTGGACTCAGATTGTAGTCTTATACAGAGGACAGATGAGACTATCAATCCAGCTGTTTTATTAAAGCCTAGGCAAAGGGATTTTACTTCTTACTTTTAAAATGAATCATGCGGTTCCAATATTTGCAACCAAATAACATCAGAGTAAATTGGCTGAAAGCAGAGAGATGGTGACGTAATGATAATGTGAGTGATAGTGATTATTGATAATCCAGAAACAGAGGCTCAAGCTCTGGGGACACGGGTTCAAATATCACAGCAGATGGTGAGATTTGAATTCAGTTCTTAAATAAATCTGGCCCAGGTAACGTTGGCCATAGCAGCTATCATTGATTGTTATTAACTCATCTGGTTCACTGTTGCTGTCCTTACCCAGTCTATCCTACAAGTGACTCCCAGCAATGTGGCGTTCATCTCAACTGCTTCTGAATTGGCTCAGCAAGTTCAAATGGCAATAATATTGGCCTTGCTAGTAATGCTCACATCCCATGAAAGAATTAAAACACACCCAAATCAAGCCTACTTAAGTGGCTGGTCACATTGGCAACTGAATATTTACACCTTTTGGCTGGCTGAGAGTCAAATACACACAATGTGTGTATTCATTTGTGGTACACAGGCATCGTAGGCTGGCCAGCATTTATTGCCCATCCCTAGATGCTCGAGGGCAGTTGAGAGTCAGCCACATTGCTGCAGCTCTGGAGGCCACACTAGGAAAGACTTCCACAATTACAGAAAGAAATCAAGAGGGCTAAAAGACATGAGATTGCTTTGGTAGTCAAGGTGAAGGATAATCCCAAGAGCTTCTACAGGTATTTTAAGAGCAAAAGGATAGTAAGGGATAAAATTGGTCCTCTTGAAGATCAGAATGGTCAGCTTTGCATGGAACCAAAAGAAATGGGGAAGATATTAAATGGTTTTTTGCAATGTATTTACTAAGGAAACTGGCATGGAGTCTATGGAAATAAGATAAACAGAGAAGTCATGGAATCGATACAGATTAAAGAGGTGCTTGCTGTCTTGAGGCAAATCAGAGTAGGTAACTCCCCAAGACTGGACAGGGTATTCTCTCAGACCTTGAAGGAGACTAGTGTTAAAATTGGAGCGGCCTTAGCAGATATATTTAAAATGTTGGTATCCACGGGTGAGGTGCCGGATGACAGCTCATGTCGATCTGTTGTTTAAAAGGCCCAAAAAGTAATCTGAGAAATTATAGGCCCGTATGTTTGACATCAGTAGTAGGTAAATTATTGAAGGAGTACTAAGGGATATGATGTAAAAAAAATTTGGATGGACAGGGACTTATTAGGGAGAGTCAGCGTAGCTTTGTGTGTGGTAGGTCATGTTAAACCAATCTATTAGAGAGTTTTTTAAGGAGGTTACCAGAAAAGTGGATGGAGGGAAGGTAGTGGATGTTGTCTACATGGACTTTAGTAATACCTTTGGCAAGTTCTCACATGGGAGATTAGTTAGGAAGGTTCAGTCACTAGGTATATATGGAGAGATAATAAATTGGATTAGACATTGGCTCAATGGAAGAAGCCAGAGAGTGATTGTGGAGGATTGTTTCTCTGAGTGGAGGCCTGTGACTAGTGGTGTGCCACAGGGATCAGTGCTGGGTCCGTTGTTGTTTGCCATTTATATCAATGATCTGGATGATAATGTAGTAAATTGAATCAGCAAATTTGTTGATGATACAAAGACTGAAGGTGCAGTGGACAGTGAGGAAAGTTTAAATCCTGCAGAAGGATTTGGACCAACTAGAAAAATGGGCTGAAAAATGGCAGATGGGGCTTAATGCAGGTAAGTGGCAGGTATTGCATTTTGGAAGGACAAAGCAAGGTAGAACATATAAGGTAAACAATAGGACATTGAAGAGTGCAGTAAAACAGAATATCTGGGAATACAGATACATAATTCCATAAAAGTGGCGTCACAGGTAGATAGGGTCATAAAGCATGCTTTTGGTACATTGGCCTTTATAAATCAAAGTATTGAATATAAGAGTTGGAATGTTATGGTGAGGCTGCATAAGACATTGGTGAGGCCGAATTTAGTGTGCAGTTTTGGTCACCTAATTACAGGAAGGATATTAATAAGGTTGAAAGAGTGCAGAGAAGGTTTACAAAGATGTTGCCAGGACTTGAGAAACTGAGTTACAAAGAAAGGTTGAATAGGTTAGGACTTTATTCCTTGGAGCGTAGAAGAATGAGGGGAGATTTGATAGGAGTGTATAAAATTATGATGGGTATCGATAGAATGAACGCAAGCAGGCTTTTTCCACTGAGGCTAGGGGAGAAAAACAACGAGAGGACATGGATTAAAGGTAAAGGGGGAAAGTTTAAAGAGAATATTAGGGGGGGCTTCTTCACACAGAGTGGTAGGAATGTGGAATGAGTTGCCAGATGAAGTGGTGAAAGTGTGCTCACTTTTAACAGTTAAGAAAAACTTGGACAGGTACATGGATGAGAGGGGTGTGGAGGGATATGGTCCAGGTGCAGATCAGTGGGATTAGGCAGAAAAATGGTTTGGCACAGGCAAGAATGGTTGGCAAAGGCCTGTTTCTGTGCTGTAATTTTCTATGGTTCTATTCTCCAGTTTCTTTCCGTATTTACTCACATGCCATCAATAAAGACCCAACAGTGCAGTACAAACTGATAGTTAAAAAACTTACTCATAATTTGCCGTGAGCAGACGCTTACTCTCTTTGCTGTTTTCATCACCAAATACTACTTGAAACACTTTAGTTCCTTCAGGAGTTTCATCAGGAAGGTCAGCATCGGTCAGGTACCAGTAACGCATTATGATACTGACAAACTTTCTACCTGTTGAGATGAAAAGTTAATAGCCAGCAGCTTTGAAGATCTCAAAAACATTCATTTCTACAGTTAACAAGTCCCAGGTTATAACATACAGACCGAGCTCATTAGGACTAGGACAATAATTAAAAAAGCATAATTGCAGGTACTAAAGAAAACCCTGGACTCATACGACCCCAACACACTTCATACCCATCACAAATATTATCGTGAGATGCTTGACAGAGTTGCAATTTGTGAAAAGCAGAGTTAACGGTGCAGAAGGCAGAGCGATGTACTATTTGTTCATTCAATTACCTGCATTTCCAGTACAGATTACTCAACCCCAACTGGTACTGCATGCTCTACATGAGTTCGCCCACCCTTCAAAACATCACCCAATCAGAACAGCCCTATTTTTCTTTCTCCCCTGAAATGCAACCGTGCAACAGACTTAGAATGTGGCAAGAACGTAGTTATGAATTTCAACAGCGGTATGATATCGGTGGCAGGTACGATGAGGAAAGCTTGATGCTCAATTCATAGTGTTAAAAAAAAGGAAAGAGAGGTGCAACATTCCTTTAAGTAATTCTGCTAGATCCAGATTGGCCAAAAAAACCAATCAGTTCCAATGGTCACGGTCAGCCCTTTGATTCAAGAACATGAGCTGGCAACTAGAACTATGAGCAAAATAAGATTGGAGGGGATGAAGATATCAAAGCCAGAAAGCAAAGCAGTTGTTTAGCAAATCCAGTGCATGGATAGCCAGAAAATAACATTGAGATGTTGTTGCAAACGGAATGGGGAGAAGTGATTGGTTTCCCTTGAAATTGAGATAATTACAGATGGTGCGAAGTAGATTGTTGTGATATTCAACAAAATGGGAAAGCTGGCAGAAAATGCCTGTCTAAAGTGGAAGCCTCAGATACCAGGGCATTTTGATGAGGTCAAGAGAAAATTCATGAGTGGGGTGAGGGCACTAGCTGCTTAACATGGCCTGTGAGACTCACTAAAGAGAGAAATACAGAGAAAATGGAATTGGGTGACAAGAAATAAGCAATTAGGAATTGTTCACGGTGAAAGTCAGAAGACATCAGCTAAATAGGCACAAGAAGCTAGAGGGGCAAGAAAGGATGCAAGAAAGAAAGGTGCCAGAGAAATAAGAGCAGATATCAAGCCAGGAACGGAGAATGAATGTCAACTGCCATGGATGAGAGCAAAGAACAAGATTGAAAGTTAGCCAAAAGAGTAGCTTTAATAAACAGGAAATATGACTGATGTTTCACGAAGAGCAAGGTTATCAAATGCTTCCAAGAAGAAGTCGTAGACAATGATAGTCTTGTTCATGTTATCACATTAACATTGCAATGAAGTTACTGTGGAAGTCCCCTAGTCGCCACATTCCGACATCTGTTCGGGGCACATTGTGGGAGAATTTAGCATGGCCAATGCACCTGATCAGCATGTTTTTCAGACTGTGGGAGGAAACCGGTGCACCCAGAGGAAATCCACACAGACATGGAGACAACTTGCAGACTCCACACAGACAGTGGCTCAAGCCAGGAATCGAACCCAGTCTTGGTGCTGTGAGGCAGCAGTGCTAATCACTGTGCCTCACCCACAGTGATAACAAACCACGTAACATTGCATTATTGTTTATACCAGCATTTGATCCTATTCCACAAATAGGCAGTAAATTTCCAGGAATTTGCATAATAATGTAACAGGAAGCTTCTGATTGGACAATTCTTTGCAAACTCAACCATCATTTTAGCTGTCAAGTGTAATAAAGGAAACAAACCTTGGTTATCATAATAAATTCCAACATCACCTGGTGTGCTGTACATAATTTCATCCAGGTCAGCAGCTAAGGCCTTCCTGCGGTTAACTGGCAAAGCTAAACATTTTTCTTTCACTTCTTCCAATGCCTGTATAGAAAACAATTGGATAATAAGGCAGACCAACTGATAAGTACAGGAGTTAACACAGAAGAGCTTCAACAACTGCTTTCTCCCTGCTGTCAGATTTTTCATTGTACACTAATACATGTGACAATAATAAACCAAATCAAATCTTTAAGGAAAAAAATGATAGCAAGATATCACCTCCATAAAGATTTAATAGCCAAGAATGTACAAAGCAAGTCTCAAATCTTTTTGTTTAGGCAAAAGCTAATGTTGAAGTTGCGTTCGACAGACAAAAAAAACTCAAACCATTTTCTCGCTTCTGAAATATCACAGCTTAGTATTTACTAAAAACCTCAAAAACAGAATATAGGCTAATGTTCGGAAACAAATACACTTCAATGGATCCTTTCAAACTGCTCACCCATTTTGCATTTGCAATGTTGATTGTCTGAAATGCAAATTTTGCCACAGCACTTTGTTTTTCCAAGTGCTACTTGGGATTCACCTAGGACAAGAACCCATATCCCTTCAAAACACATGTAATTCACAAGTTAAGGGTTGAAATGATCACAAACTTATCACTGTTTACCAGAAAATATCTAAAAATCTGGTTAATATAAATTGCATTTTACCTCTTTTGATACAAGATCTTTCAATTCATCAAAACTGCACTTTGAAAGCATCTTTGACACTCGTGAGAAGGCCTATGGAAGAAATCAATGATTATTATTTGAAACTTTACTTTCATAAACCAGTATATCCGGTATAAGCACCAAACTATATCTACAACACAACTGATGGCTGGGAGAAAACAAGAGAAATATTTGGTCATGTTTCACTGCATTGCAAGCAATAAATTCAATTCGGAGTCACTGTCAGGCACACATTACGTTAGACTCTCTAAATGTACTACCACGTACATGGGTACACAATTCGATGTGGGAGATTCTCTCCTCTTCCACTGGAGCGGAGGATATTGATGAAAGCACTCTTGCCAAATAATTTTTTAAGCCACTGTGAGCAGTCACCCAGACTGCCTGTAACATTTGCAGTACAGGTGTCTTTCCCAGGATGAGTGGCTGTAGCCCTTCTTCCACCATCTGAAGGGGCTGCACCTCAGTTTGTGGCAGCAATTCAGTCCTAATTTTGGGCTTACTGGTACAGAGGGGAGAAATCAGACTAAATCACAGAATCAGTATAATGCAGGAGAAGGTTATCTGATCCATTGACCCTGCACCAACAACAATCCCATCCAGGCCCTATACTGGTAACCTCACATATTTATCCTGCTAATCCCCCTGACACTAATGGGCAATTTAACGTGGCCAATCTACCTAATCTGCACATCTTTGGAATTTTTAATGAAAATGGAGCATCCAGAGGAAAACCTTGCAAACACAGAATATGTAAACTCAACACAGACAATCACCCAAGGCCAGAATTGAACACAGGCCTCTGGCAGTATGTCATCTTGGTATAGTTACCAGACTTGACACCACAGCTTCAGTCCATGCCTTATCCTCCCATCTCAGGAGCCTGTACAGGAGCTCCAGACAGTGTGCAGGTGAAGAAGTGTTCACTTTGACCTTCTGCCTCGCTGCTGTGGCTAAGTCAATGTCTGGCCTTGCTACAGAGGGAGCTTTCAGCGCCTGTCAGCTTGTTCAAAATATTCCTCAATAACAACGGGTAGCACAGTGGTTAGTGCTGCTGGGTAAGATGGGTATAGAGGGATATGGCCAAATGCTGTTTTGAAAAAAAGGGCAGCATGGACATGTTGGGTCTGTTTCCATGCTGTAAACCTCTGACTATTTCTATTTGGTAAGTTTCCCTCTCTTTTATCTAAGTTTTGAAGATTTTTGCTCATGTCCCTTTTAAAAAGGGGGCACACTTGTTAATTTAATTTCTGGTAGGATGCAATTGGCACTTAAAAAATGCAGAACTGAAAATTAGTAACTGTGGCAAAGAACAGAAGAGGTCCCAACTGACATTCATCGACCACTGTAAAACAGATTATCTGGGCATTTATCTCAGCAATTGGGACCTTATTGTATGCAAATTGGCTACATCATCATTTAAAATTCCCCACAAGAATGGAGTCAGGTCCACTCGACCAAAACGGCTTCCAATGCAGTCCCGCACTCCTTGCCTCTCAGTCAGTGCAATGCAAAAATTTCCATTCACAAAGAATTGAAAACCCATTCTAGAAAAAGTCCTTCAAATTGTGTCAGCCACTCTGGGAAACAGCAGCTAATATTCATGCAGGTGGTATCAACCCACTATCCAGATGGATGGACTGAAGAACATGACAGCAAAAAGAACCAATACCAGGTCAGGGATGGACCTGGTCAGTTTTTGAAGACTGGTTGTTCTGGGACCACTGTTTTTCTTGATTCACGTTAATGACTTGAACTCTGGGACCCAGAATCCAATTTCAAAATTTGCAGACAACACAAGGAAAGTATTGTGAACTAGAAGATGATGATAAATTTCAAAAAGACACAGACAAGAAAGTGGATTGGGTGGTGAAATATGCTGCAGAGATATGTAAAGTGATGCCATTAAGTACGCAGAAAAAGGGGGAATGTAAATTAAAGGATATAATTCTAAAAGAGGCCGGAGTAAAGAGATTTGGAGATACAAGTACACTGCCTTAGGATACTGAATTAATCACTTAGGATGGAGGAGAAACTTCCTCACTCAGAATTCTCTACCCCAGAGGATTGTGATTGCTCCACTATTGAATATATTTAAGGCTGGGATGGGTAGATTATTGATTTTTTGAGAATCAAGAGACACAGAACAGGTGGGAAAATTGAGTCAAAGTCCAATATCCATCATGAGATTGCATTGAAAGACAAAGCAGGCGTGATGGGCTGTACAGTTTACTCCTACTCCCATCTTGTAAATCATTAAAAGTAATGGTAGATTGGGAAAGTGGTTAAAAAGGCACATGGAATTCTGGGTTGTGTAACTAGAGATATACAACACAAATGCTGAACATTTATGAAGTATTTGTTCAGCCTTAACTTAAATGTGGTGCTCAGAATTAGACACAACTCTCAGAAGGACATAAAGTCTTTAGAAAAGCTGCAGAGAAGATCTGAGAAATGAACACAGAGATAGGGGACTTCAGTTATGTGGGCAGAGTGGAGAAGAAAATACCAAAACAACATTTGATAGAGGTATTGAAATTTATGAGCTATCAGTGAAAACATGAAGAACCAGGGTATACCCATTTACAGTGAAAGACAAAAGAAACAATGGCAACAAGGAAAATTATTTTTTATGCAGCAAATAGTTAGGATTTGGAATACAGTGCCCGAGAGCGGTGGAGGTCAAACAAATTGTAGCTTTCAAAAGGGAGCTGGATACGTATCTGCAGGTTTAGCATCACTACAGGAAGGATGTGATTGTACCAGAGAGTGCAGATGAGATTCACTGGGATGTTGCCATTCTTTTTGGTTAAACAAATTAAACTAAATTAAATAAATCGAGGGACAAAGCAAAATGGGCAGCCCTCAATTTGGGGCCAGGAAGAGAAGAGACCTGAAGATAGTAGAACTTCAGCTATGAAAAGAGACTGGGCAGGCTGGTACTGTTTTCCTCAAGGCAGCGAAGGCTGAGGGAGGACCTTATGAATGTATACAAAATAACAAGGCACAAAGATAGGGGCAGATAACAAGTAATGTTTTCCCTTAAGAGAAGGATCAATAACCAAGGGGGGGGGGGGAAGCACAGAATTAAGGTAAAGGGCAGGAGGTTAAGGTGGGGTGCAATTTGAGGAAAAGCTTTTTCATCCAGAAGATGATGGGAATCCAGAACTCAGTGCCTGAAAGTCTGGAACTCTCACAATATTTGAGAAGCATTTAGATGAGCAGTGAAGATGCCAAAGCAAGAAGTCTCACAACACCAGGTTAAAGTCCAACTGGTTAATTTGATAGGAAACCCACAAACTTTCAGAAATGCTGTTCCTTCGTCAGGTGTGTGGAAAGTTGACTGACGGAGGAACGGCGTTTCCGAAAGCTTGTGGGTTTCCTACCAAATAAACCGGTTGGACTTTAACCCGATGTTGTGAGGCCTCTTGCTGGGTTTACCCCAGTCCAACATCATGCTGCCAAAAGCAGACAGGATTACGGGGCAAGTACTGGAAAACAGTCAGGACGGGAATCTGTGCAGGAAGACTCTGATTTGCAGGGCTACAGATGAAGGTGGGGGAGAAGGGGACGGGTTGAATTGGTCCTGCAGGGAGCAGGAACAGACCCGACGGGCTGAAGGGCCCCATTCTGAGCTTTGTAAAGTCATGGAGGTGAAGCTCTATCCCGAAGTGAACTCTTCCTGACCCCACCCCACCCCACATCCCGGCAGCTCACCTGTTTGGCACCGGCAGAAAACTCTTCGAAGGAGAAGTCCTGGTCAAAGTAGGCTCTGATCAGGAAGAAGTACATCCTGGTGCGGGCCCAGGTGAAGGGGTTCGGGATGCCCACCACCACCACCCTCCTGCTCGGCTGCCGCTCGCTGCTGTAGGCCCGGGTCCAGGGGAGCGGCCCGAGGGCGGGCAGCTGCCGGCAGGGTGCCAGGCCCCGCCGCAGGTTGCGAGCGGCCCCGGGCTGCCGGCCAGCCCGGCCCAGGCTGAGCAGAGCCGGCCTCCAGCCCCTGCCCGCCAGCGCCATCTTCCCTCAGCCTCCTCCTCCTCCTCCTTCCGCTGGCCGTCCCACACCATCACCCGTCCGGAGGAAACACCGGGCCCTCCACAAAGGTTCCGCCTCAGCCCACTCCACACCACTTGTCTCAGTTCCAGCTGCACATGATGCCTTGCAATGTTTCCAAACTTGTGGCTTTAACCTGTTAAATAATCTGGTTGTTCCTCAAATTAACACAATTGGTTTCCTCTGGGTGCTCCGGTTTCCTCCCACAGTCCAAAAGATGTGCTTGGTTAGGTGCATTGGCCGTGTTAAATTCTCCCTCAATGTACCCAAACAGGCACCGGAGTGTGGTGACTTGAGGATTTTCACGGCAACTTCATTGCAGTGTTAATATAAGCTTACTTGTAACACTAATAAATAATTTTTAAACTCGAATTATACAATTCCTACAGTGCAAAAGGCCATTCAGCCCATTAAGTCTGCACCAAGTCTTTGACAGAGTGTCTTACTCAGGCCCTCTCCTTTAACCTTACATATTTATCCTTCTAATCCCTCTAACCTATGTATCGGAGACATTAATGAGCAATTTAACATGACCAGTCCAAATAATCTGCATCTTTGGAGTGTGGGAGGAAACTAGAGCATCCGGAGAAAACCCATGAAAACACAGAGAGAAGGTGCAAACTCCTCACAATTACCCAAGGCCAGAATTGAACACAGGTCTCTGATAGTATAAGGCAGCAATGCTATAATCACTGTGCTACTCCTACATACTGGATGCATCCCAATTTTTAATAAAATGTACTTTTTGTCTCTCCCTCTTTTGACTTGCTCACAGAGCAAGATGAGAATTAGCTGCGGGAAGGATGTTCCCGATAGTAGGGGTGTCCAGAACCAGAGGTCATAGTCTGAGGTTGCAGAGTAGACAAATGAGGAGACATTTCGTCCCACAAAGAGTGTGAGCCTGTGAAATTCATTACCACAGAAAGTAGTTCATGCCAAAATATTGAATGTATTCAACAGGTGGCTGGATATAGCACTTGGGGCGAATGGGATCAAAGATTATGGTGAAAAAGCAGGATTAAGCTATTGAGTTGGATGGTCAGCCATGATCATGATCAGTGGCAGAGCAGACTCAAGTGGTCTTCTCTTGCTCCTTTCTTCAATGTTTCTTTGATGATAGATACTGAAACTATTAATAGGCAGGGTTTATGGAAATATTCCCTCAAAAATATTGCACTCATCAGATATAAACATGTCTTTTCGACTCAGAACAGTTCCCAATTAGACTTACATATTTTAAGATTATAAACAAATCACTAACTCTGACACCTGAACTCGTGGGCTGCAGTAGTTCAAGAAGACAGCTCATCACCTTCCCATGGTCAATAAATGCTGGCCTAGCCAGCGTCATCCCATAAAATAGTTATAAAAATTAAATATTTTATTCTTATTCCTGGATTTTTACACATATGGGCAGTGTTACACACCTTTCTCCAAAGTAAGATATTTTCATTCTGTTAAAGTCTTTGGAGAAAGAGCAACAACAAATACTGTTGCAATAAAATGTATTTATTATTTATTAATGTCACAAATAAGCTTACATTAATACTACAATGAAGTTACTGTGAAAATCCCCTCGTTGCCACACTCTGGCACTAATCTGAGCATAAATATTCTGCAGGTCTCTGCTAGTGTTTGATATTGATAATGTTTATAATGAATGAATATTTTAGATTGTTTATAATCTATAATGAAAACAATTTTACCTTTGTGATGGCTGCTGCATTTAACTGAGTTTGAATGCAATCAGTAACATACAGTGACACTTAAAGTTTGGACAACTTTATGTATATCTCAGCTGTTCTTTTCATTTTTGTATGCTGTATATCATGCAAAAACACATCAAATATTTTGTTAGGTCTGTTTGTTGGCCTATCTCTCTCCCCCCCAGAATCTGTCTCTCTTTCTCTCCCAGGATCTCTGTCTCTCTCCTAGAATTTATCTTTCTCCCAGGAAGTTCTCACTATCTCCCGGAATCTCTGTCCCAGGATTTCTTTCTTTCTCTCTTCCACAATGTATCTCTCTCTGTCTCTCAGGGTTCTCTCTGTAGATTCTTCTCTCTGAGAATTTCTCTCTCTCTGGATCTCTCTCGCTCTCTCCAAAGATTTCTTTCCCTCTCTGCTCCCAAGATCTCTCTTAGGGTTTCTCTCTCTCTGAATCTCTCTCTCCCCCCAGGATCTCTCTCTTTCTCCCAGAATTTCTCTCTCTCTCTCTCCCCCAGGATTTCTCTCTCCCTCCCAGGATCTCTCTCTCTTTGGATCTCTCTCTCTCACCCTCTGGATCTCTCTCCCTCCCTGGATCTCTCTCTCTCTCCTCCAGGATTTCTCTCTCTCTCCCTCCCAGGATCTCTTCCTCTCTCCCCCAGGATTTCTCTCTCTTTCTCTCCCTCCCTGGATCACACTCTCTCCCCCACCCCCAAAATCTCTCTCTCTCTCCTCCAGGATTTCTCTGGATCTCTCTCTCCCCCTGGATCTCTCTCTCTCTCCCTCTGGATCTCTCTCTCCCCCTGGATCTCTGTCTCTCTCTCCCCCTGGATCTCTCTCTCTCCTTCCCTGGATCACACTCTCCCCCCCCCCCCCCCCCAATCTCTCTCTCTCCCCTGGATCTCTCTCTCTCTCCCTCTGGATCTCTCTCTCCCCAGGATCTCCTCTCTCTCCCTCTGGATCTCTCTCTCTCTCTTCTCTCTCCCCCTCTCTCTCTCTCAGGATCTCTTCTCTCTGGATCTCTCTCTCTCTCCCTCTGGATCTCTCTCTCTCTCTCTCTCTCTCTCTCTCTCCTGGATCTCTCTCTCTGGATCTCTCTCTCCTGGATCTCTCTCTCTCTCCGGATCTCTCTCTCTCTCTCCCCCTGGATCTCTCTCTCTCTCTCCCCCTGGATCTCTCTCTCTCTCCCTCCTGGATCTCTCTCTCTCTCCTCTCTCTCTCTGGATCTCTCTCTCTCTCTGGATCTCTCTCTCTGGATCTCTCTCTCCCCCTAGATCTCTCTCTCTCTCTCTCTCTCTCTCTCCCCGGATCTCTCTCTCCCCCTAGATCTCTCTCTCTCTGGATCTCTCTCTCCCCCTGGATCTCTCTCTCTCCCTCTGGATCTCTCTCTCCCTCTGGATCTCTCTCTCCCCCTAGATCTCTCTCTCTCTCCCCCTGGATCTCTCTCTCTGGATCTCTCTCTCGATCTATCTCTCTCTCAGGATCTCTCTCTCTCTCTCGTTCTCTCTCTCCTGGATCTCTCTCTCCCCCTGGATCTCTCTCTCTCTCTCCCTGGATCTCTCTCTCTCCCTGGATCTCTCTCTCTCTCTCTCTCTCTCCCCTGGATCTCTCTCTCTCTCCCTCTGGATCTCTCTCTCCCTCTGGATCTCTCTCTCTCCCCCTAGATCTCTCTCTCTGGATCTCTCTCTCCCCCTGGATCTCTCTCTCTCTCCCTCTGGATCTCTCTCTCCCCAGATCTCTCTCTCTCTCCCCTGGATCTCTCTCTCCCCCTGGATCTCTCTCTCTCTATCTCTCTCTCTCCTCTCTCTCTGGATCTCCTCTCTCTCCCCCTAGATCTCTCTCTCTCTCTCCCTGGATCTCTCTCTCTCTCAGTGTGTGTGTGTATATTCTTCCCCCACCCCAGGAACAGTGTGTGTGTATGTATTCCTTCCCCCCGGAACAGTGTGTCTATTCCTTTCCCCCCGGAACGGTGTGTTGTGGTGTGTTGTGTTGAGTCGGTCTGTATTCTGGGTGTTGATGGATGGTGTGGGCAGGTCTGCAGTCTGTCTCTTCAGGAATGTGGATAAAGAGAGCTTTCTGCAGCACATTTACCCCCTGGTAAGGACAAACCTTCCTCCCCTTCACCTTCAAACACTCAGCAAAACTTCACATCTGAACGGTTAAAATAAAAACCCCGCCTTTTAAAGACAACTTGAACCCCTTTCGTTGGGAGGAGTGGAAATTGAGAATAAAATTGCTGTAGGGAAATGTTAAATTTTAATTTAACGCTAAAGATTTGATATCAGTTTTGAACGAGTAAGAATTAAGGTTTTTGTAAGAATTTTAAACATGGATAACTTACATGTTGAAACTGCAGCAAAAACATTGTATGTCTTTTTTACTAAAGTATTTGGTACAATCTGTAGCTTTCAGATTGAGTTCTCAAACATGAACAATATTCCTTCCTCGTGTGTGTTATCTAATTTCCCTTATTTTAACTCCCAACTAATGCAAGAAAAGTCTCATAGAAACGAGAAGCAGGAGTAGGCTATTTGACACTGATCCTCCATTCATTTTGACAATGGTTGATCATCAAATTCAATATCTGAATCCCCTTTCCCCCATACCCAATGATCCCTTTAGCTATATCTAATCTCTTGAAATCATACAAAGTTTTGGCCACAACTAAGAAATTTCTCCTCACCTCAGTTCTAACTATCCTCAAATTATGACCCCTAGTTCTGGACTCCCCCACCATTGGGAACGTCTTTTCAACCTTGTTAGAATTTTAAAAGTTTCTACAAGATCCTTTCTCACTCTTTTAAACTCCACTGAATATAATCCTAACTGACTTAGTCTGTCTTCATATGTCAGACCTGCCATCCCAAGAATCAGCCTGGTAAAGTTCTGCTGTACGCACTCTATAACAAGGACATCCTTTCTCAGATAAGGACACCAAAACTGCACACAATACTCCAGGTGTGGTCCTCAACAACGCTTATATAATTGCAGCAAAACCATCCCTATCTTTATATTCAAATCCTCTCTCAATGAAGACCAACATACCTTTTCCTTTCTTTGCTTCTTGCTGTACCTGTGTGCTTACTTTCAGCGACTGATGCGCAAGGACACCAAGCTCTTGCTGTGCATCCACCTCTCAATTTACACCCATTCAAATAATAATGTCTTCCTAAAATATTTGGAATAATATTTCACTGTAAATTTATCTTCTGCTGGAGATGCCTTACTAGCCACTCAGACATTTTTCTCTTAATTTGTGGCTGATTTTGGAGCTGTACATGTAAAGTTTGCTTTAATGCTCTCAAAGTTGCATACATCTGAAGTCATAGATACCACCAGACGTTGGTGCTCTGATTTTTCTGCTGTAAATGCTGGCACAGGATGCATGTTTGCTGTACGTGCTGGTGTTTGCATCATAGACACATGTTGCATGTGAATTTGTGTGCGTCCCCATATGTAGTAGACATGTGGGACCCAACTCTGGCTCCCGCAGGTTTAACATGTTTTTTGTTAGTTAAAAACATTGATTTTCTTTCTAACTATACATGGTTTTAACTACTCTTTAAGGAAATCTGACACGTGGTGACAACAGCAATGGTGATTATTTAAAGCAGCTTTCACTTTTAGTGGCACATATTTGATAGACTCTGCGATTTAGACAGTTAATTGAAAACGAGAGAGTGTTCAGCTATAGTAGGCCTGTTCAAACGTCCATATCGGAAATGGCTGACTAACCCTTCTTGTCTGTGTTTGCTCTATGAGTAAGCTCAATGAAAGATTCTGCAGGAGTTGTTGTTTCTGTTGCATGCTTGCTGCTAAGTGACCCTATCAGCAGCAAGTTCAGAAGAGACGCAGCCTGTAATTGTGGGGAGGATGAATAGCTTCTGTTTTGTTTTTACAGAGTATGCACTCTTAACCTTTGTTCTGCACACTCAATCTCTCTTACCATCTCCAGTGGGCTCCTAAAGGATTCCACAAAGGACAGGAGAGTTGTAGGCTAGCAAGTCAGCACGACAGAAAGAATCCTGAGACTGGGAACGAGTCAAACAAACATACACACTTGGCCCTTTTCCTCCTCCCTCCTCAAAAACTTATGCACAAAAGGGAGACGATGTCTTAGTGATATTATTGCTAGACATTAACCCAGAAACTCAGCTAATGTTCTGGGAATCTGCGTTTGAATCCTGCCGTAACCAGGGTGGAATTTGAATTCAATAGAACATATTTGGAATTAAGAATTTATTGATGACCATCAAACCATTGTTATAGAATCAAAGAGGTTTACAACATGGAAACAGGCCCTTTGGCCCAACTTGTCCATGCCACTCTTTTTTAACCACTAAGCTAGTCCCAATTGCCCACATTTGGCCCATATCCCTCTATACCCATCTGATCCATGTAACTGTCTAAATGTTTTTTAAAAAACAAAATTGTGTACTGGCCTCTACTACTACCTCTGGTAGCTTGTTCCAGACACTCACCACCCTCTGTGTGATAAAATTACCCCTCTGGACTCTTTCTCCTCTCACTTTAAACCTTGCCCTCCAGTTTTAGACTCCTTTACCTTTGGGAAAATATATTGACTATCTACGTTCTTCATGTCCCTCATTATTTTATAGATCTCTATAAGATCTCACCTAAGTTCCCTATGGTGCAGCGGAGAAACATCCTAATCTATCCAACCTTTCCTTAAAACTCAAGCCATCAAGTCCCGGTAGCATCCTAGTAAATCTTGCCTGCACTCTTTCTAGTTTAATATTATCTTCCTGTAATAGCATGTCCAAAACTGTACACAGTATCCCAAATGTGGCCTTACTTACTAATGTCTTATACAACTTCAACAAGCCGTCCCAACTCCTGTCAACTAATGTCCTTTAGGGAAGGAAATCTGCCACCCTTACCTGATCTGGCTCCAGAAGTGTGACTCCAGAGCCACAGCAATGTGGTTGACTCTCAACTGTCCTCTGAAATGGTCTAGCAAACCACTCAGTTGTATCAGCATTTCAAGAAGGCATCTCACCATCACCTCCTGATGGGCAATAAATACTGGCCAGCCAGTGATACCCATGCCCCACAAATAAATTTAAAAAAATGAAGATGAGAGAGAGGCAGCTTCCAGAGACTAGCCTCACCTTTTTGGAGACAGATGAGCTTCTGAAAGCATAGTGGTGCTAATTAAATGATTGGAAATTTGAGTGGACAGAATGTGAGCTCAGAAAGCCAAAGGGCCCAAAAAATGCGAGAGGGGCAACCTTCAGGAGAATGCCAGACTCCCCAAAGACTTGTAAATGCTGGAAGCGTGGGAAGCATCATCAGTTCCATAATTGTGCCCTACTCCTGAGTGAAATGAGTGCAACAAAAATAAGCATTTATTGGTGGAGTGCTTTGGAAGAGAATCATCTGCATAATGACTGATAGCTAGAGCAAAAAGTGACAACGCTGGTACAGAAGCAGGAACTATCGGTGACAACGCTGGTACAGAAGCAGGAACTATCGGTGACAACGCTGGTACAGAAGCAGACTTTGTTATTTCTGATGTCAGGACTGTTGGTTTGGATGACTCACTGTGTGTTGCGCTGAAATTGGAGCCAGGCACCTACCCAAGGTTTCAGGTAGACAAATGTTCACAACGATAAACGATTGCAATTTACCCGAACCAAAACTCCAAATGGGATTTTAAATCAACAAATGTCATGCTACTTAAGACCGGTGCTGTAGCTTACAAATGCTTCGAGATTTTCTATAAAAGGACAGGCATGGATCCAGGTGCGGCATCATGACCCCAGGTGGAAGAGGGGATTGAAAGCTTGTTATCCATGTAGTGCGATAGTTTGCCCTCTGCTAGGTGGAAAGAGCTGCCTGGCCGTGAATATTATTCACTCCAAATTATATGAACAGAATCTCCTGCACTGGTGTAGCAGTGAATATGCTCGATAAATACAAGGCACTGACCAAACAGTGTTTAATACTGAAACCTCCTTGAATCTTCATCTGCGGGGCAGGGCAGGTTGGTGGAAGGTGTTGAATCAGTTTGACAAGCCAGTCCAACATGTCCTGCATTGTGTTTGAGGTTGGAAGAAGCTGTGGATGCTCCTATCAGGCAGAGCATCATTGTCCTTGTAATAACACTGACCTCATGCATCATCTTGATAGAAGTTGGAACTTAGCAGAATGGCATAATACACGTCTACCCATATCCGAAAGACTTGCAGCTTTCAGCAAGAGTATTGTCCTCTGCTGACTATTGAAGACAAAACACTTTGGTAACATGTCTTTTATTCAATATTTAAAGTTACAGAGCGAATGCTTAGAATGGCAAATCCAAATCAATGCCTTGCTTGCCCTAAAAACCAAATTCACATTCAATTCAATTCACAATCCTCACAAGATCTAAGCTGACAATGGGAGGCATTGCACCCCATCCTTGATCTAACGCCGAGATGGCTTTGAGAAATTGCATCAGGTAAAACTGTCGTTTAATCTCATTGGCTACCCCTGATCTTTTACCCTGGCTTAGGCAAATCATGATCACAGATGTCAGCACACCCCACCCCAGTGCAATGTGCTAGCCTCGACCCCTGCCTGATCATGGTTTTACCCTTCCAGGCTTGAGCTTAGTCATTGCTTTTCCTGACACCATGGTAGATTTTGGCACATAAACCCCATGGACAATCGTACCTTAGTGTATTTCACACACTCTTTGGTCAATACCACTGGAAACGTTTGCCATTTTGGAGCGACTCAGAGCCAGAAGTCTTCAGTGCAGGATGTGTGAGGTGGTGGAAGGACTACATGAATAGACGACATTGTAAATGATTTTGGAACCATCAGTTTCAGAGAAAGTTTAGTTTGTTTATTAGAATCACAAGTAGGCTCACATTAACACTGCAATGAAGTTATTGTGAAAATCCTCTAGGTACCTGGATGCCTTTGCTACTACTTTAATTTTCAAGACAAGGTAACGGTCAAGGTTGAATTTATATTCAGCGGACAGCAACTCATGTCAGCTGCACTATCTAAGGAACTGTATAAGGAAAGTGTTAGTTACATGTTCAATGCACATCAACACAAGGTTGTATCTGTAGTGTCTGCAACTTCCCACATGTGTCAACAGAATTGTCTGGTTCGTTACAGTTCTGCCAAGAATCATTATTATGATTCAAGATTGTGACTAGGGCTTGTGAAGGGGGGATGGAAATTGGTGTTGATCTTTTATGAGCTATAAAGCTGTACAATGCTCATCATGTGGATTACTATTTTGTTTATTAGTGTCACAAATAAGTTTACATTAACACTGCAATGAAATTACTGTGAAAATCCCCTGCACAGAAAACGACCCAAGGCCGGAATTGAACCTGAGTCCCTAGTGTTGAGACAGCAGTGCTAACCACATTCTCAAATATTTGAGAATAAGATATTTTAGAGTTGCCCAGATTCCTGTGCTTAATGTTAAGTACTGAGTATTTTGAGTTGAACTTTGAGATGATAAGTTGTACTGGATGTAGACTTAAGAATTCAGCTTCTGCTTCTCAGATGCATTAAGAGTTTGTGAACATCATTCCCACACATGAGCAAGACATTTGGATTAATAAATTTGGAATTAAAATATCCGGGGAATTAAAGTCCTTGTTCAATTTTTGATGAGATGGTATTAAAAATGAAGAGGGATGAACATTTGAACCTGTTCCCCTCACCACTCTCCCCGTGAGAGTATGAAGCAAAGAAATGCTCTTAATATCACTCACTTATTGAGAAGTATTAAGGTGGATAATGTGAAATCTCAGTGGAATGAACATGGCCTGTATCTGGAGAGGTTGTTTGGTTCAAGGCCAACTCTCAGTTACTTACTGCCTTAATTAAGAATATTCTCGAAAGATGGAGATAGCTTTGTCAGAATGGTATTGCATGCAGTCTTTAAAGTGCATTCAGCTTCATTTTGAAAGGAAGGTGAACATTTATCCAATTGCACAATTCTGCGTTTATTGAACATTTCTTGTTTTGAGCAGCCCTCTCGCTAAGCTGTGCTCCCGTGAAATTCTGTGCAACTCTATTTTAAGGGTGTAAGGTGCTACGATTGAAATACAAATCGTTCTTTGCATTTTTTTTAAGTTTAAAATTTATTTATTTGTGTCATAGGCTTACTTTAAACTGCAATGAAGTTACTGTGAAAATCCCCTAGTCCCACACTCCTGCGCATGTTAGGGTACACTGAGAGAGGGTTCTTAACTGCAGCATTGGTTCAGATCAGTATAACGAGAAGTTGAAAGATGTCTGAATATCCTCACATGATCTGAGTGCTTTATTGGCCAGTTGTCCTGTTGCTCTGTCTATCCCCCATAACCCATGATTAAAGTGGACCTGTGTACCTGAGCAGTATTCCTGTGGAACACGACATGAAGGCCTAGGTTTTGGGCAATTTGGAGTTTTAAAGCTAGCAAGGAGAGCATTGGAAAAGTCAACCTAGAAACAATGAAGGTATGAAAGGGACTTTAGCAGCAGTGTGGACAATGTGCGTGAGACAAAAAAATGCACGGTGAAATTAATTGATGAAAAGCACATCAGGTTGTGAGGATTCATTCAACCTTGATTGGAGAAATTTTTCTGAAGATCACAAGGAAAGCGATGGAAAATCAGCTCAGTTAATCTTCCTTTGTAAATGGTGTGAAACTAACCTATTCTAGAGTAAAACACTGACGACGACTGGCGTAATATAACCAAAGGCACCAATTTTGATGGCAATATTTGTGAACATTAGTCAAAAGTTCAATAACACAACATCGGTAATTAGCAGAAAAGAGGAAAATTGGTTTTTGAAAATCAAGCTACATTCCCTATTGTTTTTTTCCTTTCCTCACAAACCTTAGAGAAGACCTGCAGTTCTGAAAGGGATTCCCCTGGGCCCCTGCACATCCAAATGGACAGTGGATTACCTAAGCACAACTGGAGGAAGTCAAGAGGTCAAACTCCATGTTGCATCAGTACCACAGATGGATTTTATCAACAAAAATTTTATCTACAGGTACTAAAACAAAACGAATATTCTCAGAGATTGTTTCTTTATGTTTATTTTGTATAGTCAACACTATTGTTAATTTTATAATTCAATTTAAACATATTTCATTGAACACCTGGGTATAATATTATGGTTGAAAATTTATCAGCTCGCCTGCCATGGGAATCGGAGCTGTAAAGGGGTGCAACGTAGGAAAGTCCATTGACCTGTGTGGGATTTTACAGTTTCAGAGCGAGGGGAAACTGCAAAAATCCCTCTCTCTGATTTGCCTTCAGTCAGTACATTTTTATAACTGTGTTTGAAACCAACGAATCTGGGATTTTAATGGTTTTAAGTTCAGATGCTTTAGCTGACAGCTACCTGATGAATCAGACACCGCAATACATTGAATCAAGAAATGCATAGTTCTTAATATCAAATCATAGGGAAAGACAAGGCAGAGATCAGGAACTCCTCATGTAGAGAAGGCGTGGGAAACGAACAAGGTCCGTTTTCCTGGAACACTCTCAAACTTCCTCTAGCCATTTTCAGAATTGTTTGGTGAGGTTCAAAGGAGTTTAGGGGAGAGGATGAGTTTCAGAAGAGTGGGTGTGGGGTTCAGGAGAGAGAGTGGGGTTCAAGTGAGGAGGTAGAGTTCAAGAGAGGGGGTGAGGTTCAGAGGACAGGGTGGGTTTCAGGATGGGTGAGGTTTGGAGGACATGTGAGGTTAAGGGGAGGGGGTGAGATTGAGGAGGTGGATGAGTTTGAGGGGAGGGGTTGAGGTTCGGGGGGTGAGGTTCAGGGGGAAGGGGTGAGATTGAGGGACTGGAGATGGTCAGGGGACAAGTGAGGTTCAGAGGAAGGCGTAAGTTTCAGGAGGAGGAGATGAGTTTCAGATGAGGAGATGAGGTTGGGTAGGTGGGGGGGAGGTTGGTGAGAAGGGGGTGAGGTTCGGTGGGGGGGATGAGGTTTGGGTAAGAGGGCATGAGGTTGGGGAGGAGGGTGAGATTGAGGAATTGGGGAGGAGGTTGGTAAGAATGCAGTGAGGTTCAGGAGGACAAAGAACAACACAGCACGGGAAACAGGCCCTTCAGCCCAACGAGCCCACGCCGCCATCCTAACGTCTTAATGACATATAGAGACAATTTGTTACCCAATCAGCCTAAGAGCACATTTTTGGGATGTGGGAGGAAACCGGAGCACCCGGAGAAAACCCACGCAACCACGGGGAGAACGCGCAAACTCCCGCAGACACAGGCCCAAATCCATGTGTCTGCACAGCAACAGCGATAGTCTCTGAGCTGTCATGTTGCCCATCTGATGGTCCAGTTTAAGCATACACTAACGACATGAAGCACTAGGCCACTCCTGAAGTAACATCCATGAGCAGCCCTCGCACGACCTGCCGAATGCATGCACCTTGTTGGTCAACAAGGTGGACCGAATAGCCTGTGGAAACAATTAAAGTATTTAAACAGTCCTCATATATCCCTCTATCTGCAGACCGCTCATGTGGCTGTCCAAGAGACCCTTAAACAACCCTAGCGTGCCTGCTCCCACCACCTTACTCGGTAGTGCATTCCACACCCCCACTACCCTTTGTGTGAAAAAATGCCCTCTAATATTAGTCTTATACATAGCCCCCCTCACCCTAAGGCCGTGACCCCTCGTTCTGTCCGAATCTAATGGTGGAAAAAGCTTACCACCATTTACTCTATCTATACCCCTCATAATCTTATATACCTCTAATAGATCCCCTCTCAGCCGACGTCTTTCAAGGGAAAACAACCCCAGTACGTTCAACCTTTCCTCGTAAGACAGCCCTTCCATACCAGGCAGCATCCTGGTAAATCTCCTCTGCACTCTCTCCAGGGACTCCACATCCTTCCAGTAGTACGGCGACCAGAACTGGACGCAGTACTCCAAGTGAGGCCTAACCAACGTTCTATACACTTGCAACATCAAACTCCTACTCTTGTATTAGAACATGAACATAGAACATACAGCACAACACCTGCCCAGTTGTGGCCAAATAAAAGCACCCTCACTAAACATTCCTCTCTACTATCACAACCTCTAAACGCCACAAACTTGGCGCATCTACAACAGCTGCAGCAGGCATTCCACTCCCTATCACTCTTTGAGTAAAGACACCTCATCCGTCTTACTCATACCCCTTAATTAAAGTTCCCCTCGTGCTAGCTTTCCATCTAGGAAAAAGGCTATCACTGTCCACCCTATCCAAACCTCTAATCATCTTATATGCTTCAATAAGATCCCCCCTTAGCCGCCTCCTTTCTAACGAAAACAACCTCAAATCCTTCAACCTCTCTTCATAGGACCTGCCCTCCATACCAGGCAACATCCTAGTAAACCTCCTCTGTACCCTCTCCAATGCCTCCACATCTTTCTTATAATTCTATACCCCAAAAGAGGTGTACACTTTTCTCTTGGTTTGGGAAGTTGCAGAACCAGGGAAAGCATTGAAAGGAAAACAAAATATTTCTGAGCTTAAAGTACATTATTCACATTCATTTTAACTTACTTTCAAAATTTATTTTATAACGTACAAGGATAACATAAACAATGTAAAATATTGTAGAAATAAAAATGTGACTTTTTTGGTATCACAAATGTTCGATGTTAAAATTCCTTTGCCATTTCTTTGCCCATTGTGCAAGTATTCTATTGTTATTGGGAATGAAAAGACATTCTTTCTCATTGTTAGTTATCCCATTCAGACTGAGATGGGCTGCAGTGCAGTAAGCTCTCACTCACTATGATGACAAATAGCTGTTTGGATGAGGTATTAGAGAATTGTAGCTGCTTCAGAAACTCAATAGAGAGCAGCAATTCCTCCCTTTAGGTTGTAGTTGCATTCCTGAAAGGTGCAACTTTAACTGAAACAACTTTAAGCAAAATAGACTTTCCTGTTAACCACAACTTTTACATTGGTTTTATGTTCTGTAAGGTCTTCCTTAGCAGAAGGAAACATTATAACCTGGGAGTTGAAGTGCTTTGAAAATATAAAGGAAAGACACTGCCTGTTTCTCTTCATGGCCTGCTCACTGACCCTCCCTTCCTCTTGCCCACCTGTCCTGCCTCCCGCTGACCCTCCGTCCTCCTCCCTTCTGTCCACAGGTCCTTCCTGCATCCCTCTCTCCTGCCCATCCATCAGGACCACTGAGCACCAGGCTGTTCCAGTGGCTGGGCCATGATGGGGCGGTGCCTAAGGAGAGGCCGGAGCTGCACATTCTGTAATCGGGGATCGGCCGGAGTAGTGATTGTCTGGGTCGGGGGCTGGGGTAGGGGAAATTGGCCAGTGGGGGTTGGGGGGTGGGGAACAGTCATCTGGGGATAGGGGTGCAGGAGCAATCGACAGTGGGTAGGCGGCGCAATTGGGGTGATATCTGGACACTGAGATGTGTGCATGTGCAATAGTGCACTTTACTGTGAGCAGCCGGCTTACTAAAAAAAATAGACTCCATGCAGTCCCTCTACTGGGATGAATCACACTGCTTTTTTTTGCACTAACTGGAAAAAGGTCATGTCAAAAATGCACTGAAAAATTGGTGCGATTCTCACCTATTTTCACACTCGTTTGACACTGAATTTTTTTGGTAAGATCGCCCCCATTGTATTTGACATATTGTTTGCGTGGGTTTCAGCTGCATATTTATTAGGTAAAGACTATACTTGCTCACAGAGGAATATATGAGTCTTTGCGCAGTTTGTTAATGCGAGGCCATGCTTCTTCAATATACAGACCAACAAGCTGGGCTATGGAGAATGTGAGTACATGCAGTGAGAGTGATTAATACACTCAGTGGGAAAGATCATTTAGGATAACTGTCTGTGTTCAAAACCTGGGGCTCTGTAAAAAAGGCTTGCTCTTTTATGGAAAGTGGTATATTATTTAGATAAGTTAAAATGATTACAGTGATTTATATATTAGTATCATACATCACAAGACCATCATTTGAACAGATCTTGAGGAAAAAGCAGATTTCTCCATTTCAGTTTACATCTTTTTTGATGACTTTAGATCGCATGGAATTATAATTGGTACTAAACTATATTTTAAAGTGCTTTCCAAACTAAATGTTTCTGCTTTACAAATGTTCACTTACTCTCCAATAAATCACTGAATATATTAGAGACGTTTTGGTAGAAATAAATGATCTAATTTCATTTGGGTAAACTTCAGTGACACTGGTTTAAATAATGTGGAATTTCTGCATTAAATCACATACATTTTTAATGATTAAAATAGCTGAGATTTTAACAATCTCATGAGAATAACAAGAGATTATGAATAACATTAATTATTCTTCAAGTATTATTAATTTAAGTAATTGAACTAAAAGATGATCAGTTTGCTCATAAATGTCACCATAATGTATATGTATAATAATTGGCACAATGCTTCATCCTTTCCAGTGTCATTCAGAATTCTGCAAAGGGAGTTATTCTTAATTCCCCTCCTGCTTGATGGTGGGTGCCTAATGTTTGTTTGATCTCACCCCACAGTTGATCTACAGGTTCAATTTTGTAGCTAGTTGAACATTTATTTATTAGTCGCACAAGTCTGCTTGCTGCAATGAATTTCCCTAGGTGCCAGGGGAATTTAGCATGGCCGATGCACCTAACCAACACGTCTTTCGGACTGTGGGAGGAAACCGGAGGAAATCCACGCAGACACAGGGAGAACAAGCAGATACCACGCCGATAGTGACCCAAGCTGAGAATCAAATCCAGGTCCCTGGCGCTGTGAGGCAGCAGTGCTAACCACATCGGCCCCCTTGCCCCATTATTGTTGTATTTCACACCCATTATTACTGGATTTCACATAGGTATTTCAGTAACCTGTGACACTGTCCTAACTACCTCCTTCAGTTTCTAAAATGAAACATACAGGAAATTGTTACCAAGCATAACTTTATAAATACAACTACAAAGGGCAACCTATTAGGTGGGACTTTTGTTTTTAAGGAGCGTTGTAGGCATTGCTATTCAATCCGTAAATTTAAATCTAGAAAAGGAAATGAAAAAAGAACGTAACACTGTCAAAAATTCCATAGTTAATTGGTCATATAGACCTTACGTATCGGAAACATATCAAAGTGCTCCCTTCACATACATTGAGTTGATCTGAAATACAGAGATTGTATTTATTAAAAGAAAACAGAGCAATCCTGTTACATTCTTCTATTTGTTTGTGGGATATGGGCTTTGCTAACAAGGTCACCATTTATTGCCCAGACGTAATTTCTGTTGAGGTGGTGGAGAGCCACTTTCTTGAACAATTGCAGTCCTTACAGTGTAGGTACATCCACAGTGCTGTTAGGGAGAAAGCTCAAGGATTTTGACCCAGCAAATGTGAAGAGACAATGATATAAGTACGGGTAAAGATGGTTTGTGACTTGGTGGTGTTCCCATGTACCTGCTATCCTTGTCCTTCCAGGGAATAGTGGCCATAACATGATAGAATTCTTCATTAGGATGGAAAGTGAAGACGTTTGATCTGAATCTTGGGTCTTAAATCTAAACAAAGGAATGAGGCGTGAGTTGGCTATGAAAGATTGGGGAACTTCATTAAAAAGGCATGATGGTGAATCGGTAATGACCGAAGTTTAAAGGAGGAATGTATGCAATTATACATTCCTTCCTGGCACAAAATCACAGTAAGAAAAGAGGCCCAACAATGGCTTACAAAAGAACTTAATAGATCCAAAGAGGAATCCTGTAAAGGTGCTAGAAAATGTAACAAGCCTGAGGATTGGGAACAGTTCAGAACTCAGCAAAGGAGGACTGAGAGATTGATGAAGAGGGGAAAAATAGAGTACGAGTTAACTTGCAAATAACTTAAAAGTGGACTCTAAAAGCTTCTATAAGTATATAAAAACAAAAAAAGGTTAATGAAGACAAATGTAGATCCCTTACAGTTTGAAACGGGAGAATTTATAATAGAAAACAAGAAAATGGCAGAGCAATTAAACAGCTCCTTTAGTTCTGTCTTCACTGAGGACGATGCAAATAATTCCCAGAAATGCTAAGGAACCAAGGGTCTAGTGAGAAGGAAATTAGTGTTACTAAAAATAAACTGTGCTTTGAAATTAATGGGACTGAAAGCTGATAAATTTCCAGGGCCTGATGATCTATATCCCAGGATGTTAAAAAAGATGGCTATGGAATTAGCAAATGCTATTTTGGTTGGTTGTCATTTTACAAAATTCTGCAGATTTGTAACATGCCCATCAGTTGGAAGGTTGCAAAGGCAATCGCGCTATTTAAAAAAGGAAGAAAAGAGAAAACAGGGATTAAGGATTGGTTAGCCTAACATCAATAGAAGGGAAAATGCTAGAGTCTGTTATAAAGGATATGATAACTGGATACTTAGAAAATATTAATGGGTTTAGGCAAAGTCAACATGGATGATAAACCAACTGGAACTTTTTGAGGATATAGCTAGTGGAACAGTAAACCAGTGGATGTGGTTTATTATGTTTTCAGAAAGCTTTTGATAAAGTCCTACAATAAGAGGTTAATGGCAAAATTAAAGTGCAAGGAGTTGGGGACAATATATTATTCTGGATTGAGACTGGAAACAGAAAGTAGAAATAAATCACCCTTTTTGACGTGGTCGATGTTGACTCATGGATTCCCACGGGGTTGAGTGCTTAGACCCCAACTATTCACAAAATACATCAATGATTTGGATGAAGGGACCAGAAGTAAGATTTCCAAGTTTGCTGTCAACACAAAACTTATTGGGAATGTGAGTGTTGAACATGGTGGTAGGCAAGATGGTTCAGACAAATTGAATGAGTAGGAGAATACATGGCAGATGCTGTACAACGTCGATAAATGTGAAGTTATCTGCTTTGGACAAGAGAACCAGAATGGTAGAGTATTATTTAAATAGTAATAGATTGGGAAATGTTTATGCAAGAAAGGACCTGGGAGTCCTTGTACACCAATCACAGAAAGCAAGTGTTCAGATAATACAAGCAGTTAGAAAGACAAATTATACATTGGCCTTCATTGCAAGTGGACTTGAATACAGGAGCAAGAATGTCTTATTGCTGCTGCACAAGGCCTTGGTGAGACCACACCTGGAGTATTGTATATGGCTCTGGCCTCTTTATCTAAGATGCCTCCCTTAGAGGGAGTGCAGCAAAGGTGAACCAGACTGATTCCTGGGATATCAGAATTGTCGTTTGAGATGTTTCTGAGTTGATTGGGTCTGTGTTCAGTGGAATTTAGAAGAATGAGAAGGGATCTCATTGAAACATATTAAATTCTGACAGGGCTGGACAGACTGGATGTTGGGACATTGTTTCCTTTGGCTACGAGTCTAAAATAAGAGATTATGATGCAAGAAAAACCATTTAATACTGAGATGAGGAGAAACTTCTTCGCTCAGAGTGATGAACCTGTGGAATTATCCACAGGCTGTGGAGGCCAAGTCACTGAATATATTTAACAAGGAAATAGATAAATTTCTAAAGTCTAAAGTTTTTAAAGTTTATTTATTAGTAGGCTTACATTAACACTGCAATGAATTTACTGTGAGGATCCCTTAGTTTCCACAATCCGGCTTCTGTTCAGAAACAAGTGCAATCATGTTCAATGGTGACAGATCAGGCTCAAAGTGCCAAATGGCCAAACCCCTACTTCTATTTCCTATGTTTCTATCTCACCCGTCACCTCCAGCTTGAATGTTGCCCTGGTCTTTCTACATTCAAGTGCAGATTGCTTCAGTATCTGAAATGACACCATGCAATCATCTGTGAGTATCCCCATTTCTGATCTTATGAGGAAGAGATTGTCATTGATGAAGTAATTAATGATGGTTGAGATGGCAGAATCTTAAACAGCAGTGAGATCAAAGCTCATTAAACCTGTCTTTTGGCAATGATGGTTGAGGGAAGAATGTTGACCAGGATTCAATTTCCTGTTTTTCTTTGAATAGTCCCATCAAAGGCAGGTGAAGGACGATATGTGAAATAGCGTAGCCTTCCTTCAAAAGAGTCAATTGTCATCTTGGATTAATGCTTAAACCAAGAAGAAAACTTTGAACACTTAATTGTAGTTGATACTAATTAGGAGAGACACCGAGAATATGAATGGGAGCAGAAAATTGCACAGGGACCAGTTAAATTGATGAGCAAAGCGAGGTTAAATAGAGTTCAATGTGACTCACATGAGTTCATTCACTTTGGAGTTAAGAACAATAAATTATTTTCAAAGTAGAGGCTTATAACATGAAAACAGGCCCTTTGGCCCAACTTGTCCATGCCACAGTTTGATAACCATTAAGCAAATCCCCAATTGTCCGCATTTGGCCCATGTCTCTCTATATCCATCTCAGCCATGTTACTGTCTAAATGTTTTTTAAAAGACAAAATTGTACCCACCTCTACTACTACCTGTGGCAACTCGTTCCAGACACTCACCGTCCTCTGAAAAAATTGCCCCTTTGTGTCTTTTTGTATCTCTCCCCTTAAATCTATGCGCTCTGGTTTTATACTCCCCTACCTTTTGGAAAACATACCGACTATCTTGTTGATCTATGCCCCTCATTATTTCATAGACCTTTATAATATCCTCAGCCTCATTTGCTCCAGGGAAAAAAGTCCCAGTCTATCCAGCCTCTCTTTATAACTCAATCCATCAAGTCCCGGTAGCATCCTAGTAAATCTCTTCTACACTCTTTCTAGTTTAATAATATCCTTTCTACACGAGGCTGACTAGGACTGTACATATATTTAAAAGAGCAATGGTGAGAAACCGGGACTATGGAGATGCAAAGAGAGTAAGATGTCCAAAAACGAATCACGAAAAGCCATATGATAGATACAGAAAGCAATAATACCCTAAGGAATGTTGATTTTTGTTTCTAGATGTTGGATTGTATAATGAAGGAAGCTATGCTGTATATATCTTGGAATACTGGAATCTGGAATACTGTCCTTCGTTCTGGACCTCAGGAAGGGTATATTGAGGAGTTCATTCACCAGCTTATGTCATTCCTATCATTAGGAAGTGGGGCAGGACCAGAACATGTCCAGGAAATGAATAGATCTGTAAGTTTAACATCAATGGTATGAAAAATAATGGAATCCTTACTAAAAGAGAGATTAAGCAAACATACAGAAGTGTTCTTTTAGAAATAAATATATGATCAATAGTCAACGTGGATTTAAAGAGAGAAATCTTGCTTGGACAAATAAGATTGTCTTCTTGAGAAGGTAGTAGAGAGGGTTGGCAATGGCAACTGTCATGATGATGGAAAATTGTGACTGAATGAGATCTATCTATAACTTCACCCCTTACCAAAAACATATTGATCTATTCTGGATATAAATTGTCCCATTGGAAAAACGCTGCATGGGTTCATGAAGGGAAGGCCATGTTTGACGAATTGGGTAAAATTCTTTTGAGAACATTACATGTGCAGTGGACAGTGGGGCACCTGTGGATGTGGTGTATCTGGATTTCCAGAAGGCATTTGACAAGGTGCCACACCAAAGACTGCTACGTAAGATAAAGATAGACAGTGTTATGGGTAATGTATTAGCATGGATAGAGGATTGGTTAACTAATGGAAAGCAAAGAGTGAGGGTAAATGAGTGTTTTTCTGGTGAACAATCAGTGATTACTGGTGTGGCTCAGGAATCAGTGTTGGAACCGCATTTGTTTACGATTTACATGGATGATTTGGAGTTGATGACAAAGAATAGTGTGTCAAAATTCGCAGATGACAATAAGATGGGTGGAGGAGTAAAGTGTGCAGAGGACACTGAAAGTCTGCAAAGGGATATAGATAATCTAAGTGAGTGGGCAAAGGTCTGGCAGATGGAGAACATGGTAAATGTGAGTTCACCCATTTTGGTAGGAATAACAGCAAAATGGATTATTATTTAAACGGTGAAAAATTGCATCAAGCTGCTGTGCAGAGGAACCTGGGTGTTCTTTTGGAGGAATTTCAAGGAGTTGGTTTGCAATTGCAGCAGGTAATTAAGGCAAATGGAATTTTGTCCTTCATTGCTAGAGGGATGGAGTTTAAAAGCAGGGTCTTACGTTGTAGCTTATAAGGTGTTTGTGAGGCCACATCTGAAGTACTGTGTACAGTTTTGGTCTCCTTATTTGAGAAAGGATATACTGGCACTGGAGGGGGTGTAGAGGAGATTCACTAGGTTGATTCTGAATTGAGAGGATTGGCTTATGAGGAGAGACTCAGTAGATTGGGGCTACACTCATTGGAATTCAGAAGAATGAGGGGAGATCTTATAAAAACATAAGATTATGAAGGAAGTAGACAAAATAGGAGCAGGGAAGTTGTTTCCAGTGATGGAATTAGATGGCATAGCCTCAAAATAAGGGGAAGCAGATTTAGGACTGAGTTGAGGAAGAACTTCTTCACACAAAGGCTTGTGAATCTGTGGAATTCCCTGTCCAATGAAGCAGTTGAAGCTATGTCATTGAATGTTTTTAAGGCAAGGATAGATAAATTTTTGAACAGTAAAGGAATTAAGGATTATAGTGAGCGGGCAGGTAAGTGGAGCTGAGTCTACAAAAAGATCATCCATGATCTTATTGAACGGTGGAGCAGGCTCGAGGGGCCAGATGGCCTACTCCTGCTCCTAGTTCTTATGAAAAGAGGACTTGTTTTCAAAATGTATCAGCAAAGATGCTAACCAAAAATGGCTGCCATGAGTCACGTGATGTCTAGAATTGTAAGTTGACTTTTTCCGGAAAGTGACTGTGGATTTTACTGGTGATATGTTGCTCATGGGATTCTACACTTGGGGTATCAAAATCTACTTCAGCTGGAACTCTTGAAAGGAAGGCATTAAAAATGCAAAGTGCTGGACTTTAATCAACAGCAATTTTGCCAAGAAAATGGGAACTGCTAATCAGCCAGATATCCAACAGATATTCAAACCTCCCTGTGGAGGAGAAAATAACCCCTGTCTCCTTTTGGTTTCTACTACATTGAAATTCGTCAGATGTTTGAGATGATGACTTGTTTGCCAACATTGACTGTATCCCTTCTTGGAGTATAGATTTAAGAATTGGCTTTGCCAAGTAGAACAGAGAAAAAAATATCAAAGTCATCCAGAAACAACGCACAAGCTGAATGTGACTCTAGCAAGGTGCAGTCACCCGAGCTTCTACTAAACTCCAAGATTTTAGGGAAACCAATTAAATTCAAACAGCTGCACTCCAAGTAAAAACAATTCTATGTGCAAAAAATTGGTTTAAAAAGCCACTCAAATACATAATATCATTTCCCTTATTCTGCTAATAAGGAAAATTGACAAATAATGTGGCATCAATACGAATTACTAAGCGTAGATGTGTCTTTATACGCTCTGTTTGTGATCAGAACTCCCACTCACCTGACGAAGGGGCAGTGCCCGGAAAGCTAGTGGCGTTTGCTAATAAATAAACCTGTTGGACTTTAACCTGGTGTTGTGAGACTTCTTACTGTGTTGACAAGGCAACACAGACAGTGAGTGTAGTTTCACTGCAGGCATTCAAAATGGAGTTCCTGTGAGTGATGAACATTTGGATCTTTGGAAGATAAGTAGGGTAATGGATGTTTGTGACCCCAATCACTGTGATCTCCTGGAGCTAACTTCATCACCTTTATTACACCCTATCACGAACAAACTATCCAAACTTTTTCCCAGTGAGACCCCATTTTAATGCCTCAGACATTTTGTGACTGCAAGGCAGGAAGGAGATTAGTTCATGAGTGGGGAAAAGGGATAAGTTCGGCCGAGTGAGAAGTATTAAATTACAAGATTATTTTTCTGGGGAAAAAACAGGCTTTTATTATGCAGCAGCAACCTGGCCTCAGAGGTCTGTCCCTGAGACCTCCCACCAAGAGATAAATTGTGAGGATTTAAAAGAGCTTCAGAGCTGTTACCACTCAGGCCAAGATTTACAACAGCCACTACTGCCTCAGAGCTCACCGTCCCAAAATCTCATCCCGTCACAATGTATAATCTCCCAAGCCCTGAATGCTCTGTTCCTGATCTTTTCTTGGGCCATGGATGCCCAACAGTCGCTTATGTCAATCATCTGTTCATCATTCATCACATCAAGATCTGCTTTAACTGCGTTTGTTCCTTGTTTGCAGAACCTTACCCTTTGATGTATTTGTGAAGCGTGCAGCTGAGACAACACATGCAGAATATTTCATATCTCAGGTATTTATTCAGCCTTTCTGAAAGAAGCTGTCTGTTGTGGAAATTGTTTCTGCAGTTAGAAAGATATTGAGAACCTTGCTCTTTGCTTTCAACTGTAACAAGGTCAGGTCTGACAGCATCAGATTGGCGGGCTGAAGCCAACTGGAAAGTGTTGCTAATTAATGAGGAAGTGATGATAACAACGATTAACTCTGCTGCTGCACAACACCAAAGACTCAGGTACCATTCCAGCCTGTGTGACAAAAACAGAAAATGCTGGAAAGTCTCAGGGTCATCCAGACTCGAAACATTGGCTCTATCCTCTCTCTACAGATGCTGTCAGACTTGCTGAGATTTTCCAGAATTTTCCATTTTCGTTTCAGGTTCCAGAATCCACCGAAGTTTGCTTTTATCTTCTATGACTATCTGTGTGGAATTTGCATGATCTTCCTGTGTCTGCATGGGTTTCCTCCAGGCACTCCAGTTTCCTCTTGCAGTCCAAAGATGTGCACATTAGGTAAATTGGCCATGTTAAATTATTCCCTAGTGCCTCAATATGTGTAGGTTAGGGAGATTAATAGGGTAAATACGTGGGGTTACAGGGATAGGGCTGTATGGTCTATACAGTAGGTCGCTCTGTTGGAGAGTCAGTGCAGACTTGATGGAGCGAATGGCCTCCTTCTACACTGTAGGGATTCTATTCTATGAAAGTACAACTGATGGTGACAATACTCCCACATAAATTAATTTCTGGTTACAGCAACTTTACAATTTATGATCTCCCTGGAGAAATACAAAATATTTTACACAACAGTACAGTTTGGTATTGGATATAACTAGCTCAGCGCACAGGAATATTTTCTGAATGCACGAACAAAAGGGAAAACAACATCAAAACAATTACCCCTCTCAAAGGCTGGTGAGTCTGTGGAATTCACCACCTCAGAACGTGGTGAATTCCACAGGTCAGTGAGTAAGTTTAAGGTAGAGGTGAACAGATTTTTAATCAGTAATAGGTTTGAAGAGCAATGGTGAATGTGCAGGAAAATGGAGTTGAGACTGAGCTGAGATCAGCCATAATTATATTAAATGGCGGAGCAGACTCAAGGGGCTGAATTTGTCTACTCCTGCTCCTATTTTTTATGATTACGAAAACAACCATGATTTGGACATCAACGGAGCAGCCAAAATGCAGAATCCAACCTATCCCAGGCCGTTTCCCCTCCCCACACATTTGCTTTCCCAGTAAAGAATGGGAGTGGGAAATCACTCTTCCAGTCTTTGAGAATGGTAGTCACAAGAGCAAAGAGGTCAGAATCCAACCTGGACAATGTTCCATGAAGCACCTCTTGTTTACTTCAACATTAGCACACACTCAAGGATGATTCCACCCACCGTCAAGTGAAAGAAACCTTTAACAAACAACATACATCCGGAACTGAATTACTGAAAGCAGATGCATCAGGGGGAAAAAAAACCCAGAGGAAATGGATGTGTAAAAGATGTAGAGAAAAAAGCTTAGCAAAATTATTATTTTTTGCAGTTAATCCATAGAGGGGAATATAGAGTTTTCCTTAAGTGACAATGTTATTGAACTTAGGAGTTCGGCACATTTGCTGTAATATGGACTAGGTGAAAAACAACCTCATATTTACAGCATTTGCAGTTATAGTTAATCTGTGCTGTACTGGTGTGTTGAGGAGTAGTGCTTGATATGTCCTCTCGGAATTCTTTATTAAAATTTATTTAGCCATGCACCATGAATTTGATTGATGCTTCATCTACACTGTCTCCAAATGTTACATACACGGTCCCCAGGAGTTTCCGTGTTGATTTGTCCTCCCCTGTAAACCCGTACTGGGGTATGAATGGTGCAGGAGTGAGGTCACGAAGCCCTCTTGAGCTAGGTGGACAAGATGGCGTACATTCTATGCTGTATCATTTCAATGGTTCTGTAGTCAGTATCGATGGGCAGCTTAACTGTGCTGACCCATCAGAACCAAACAGGAGATTTGGCAGCCCAACCAAAAGTTTTGCAGCGGGACTGCATGATCCCGGCAGCAGGTAGAGCTGGAAAATCCCATCCAGGGATCTACACAAGTGGCCTCTCAACAGAAATAGAAATTCTGCCTAACTCTGAAAGATGAGGCCATCTCTAACATCTCTACAGAAACCCTGGTTGAGATTTGTTAGGGTGCACTAGAGATTTTTGCTGATATGATTTAACACCCTGCCACGTGATAGAGTTATCTTCCGAGCCACAAGAGAACTATTCAGATCTAAAATTGAAAAATGTCAAATTTGAAAAGTAAACTCAATTATGAAGCGACCTTTGCCAAAGATTACATGAGGAAATTATTTAAGTCCCAGAACTTGATCAAAATAATTTATTAACAAATGCAAAAGCAATTAATTTTGGCTAACGTTCCAACATATTTATCACAGAGTGAAATATTGCCTGTCTCTTTTATGACCTATGGGCTATGTGTTCACTTGTATAACGGTAATCATCTGAGTAATACATTGAGTTTTAATGCTTCATTAAACTTGGTTAAAGTTAACACAGATTTGGTTTAGTGTCCTCAGGGATTTGTTTTATACCCATTTGCTCTGAAAATAAGCCTATATATTTTCAAATGTTGCTTTGAAAACTCCACTGGGAGCAGTCATGGAAAGGGTAAAACCGTGGAAGATTTCATCCCAGAACTTTTAAATAACTTTGAATTATGAAACTTTAATGACTCCTGTAACTTGTGCAGATTTATGAGCTGAGTGCCCTTATGACTAATGTGATGCTTGTTTTGTGTTCAGGATGAAAAGTACTACTTGCGATCACTAGGAGTGGATCCTCGGAAGGTGAGTGAATAAAACAGACAAACGTTTCACAATCTGCAGCTCCTAAAACACTAGCTTCACATTTCTTTTGTATTTGTTCTTCTGCCTATAAAGTTGCTGATCTTTTGGGTTTCAATGCAGTGGCAACTGGGATGTTTCCATAATTATCTTGCACAGGGAAATGGTTTGATTCCTGTCTTGGGTCACTGTTTGTGTGGAGACTGCATGTTCTCCCTGTGTTTGCATCAGTTTCTTCTGGGTGTTCTGATTTCCTCTCTCAGTCTGAAAGATGTGCTGATTAGGTGCATTGGTCATGCTAAATTATCCCTCAGTGTACCCGAACAGGCACAGGAGTGTTGTGATGAGTTACTTTTCATAGTAACTTCATTGCAGTGTTAATGTAAGCTGACTTGTGACATGAATAAATAAATAAACTTTAAAAGCGAAGTGCCGATGCTGGCAGTCTGGACGTTCAGTGCCTGGGGGACATTCGATAGTAAAGAGTATCACAGTCAGGTCTGATTCTTGCTGAACTTCTACCCAAGCACAATGACAAGGTCAGCAGTGTGGCCAGCGATGTCCGCGTGGGGAGCGAGGCCAGCAGTGTGGCCAGTGATGTCCTGGGGAGTAAGGCCAGCAGCCTCAGTGCTGGGAGGATTTGTTTGGTGATCTCCCAGAGATTGATGTATGCGTGGTGACCTGTTCAGTACGATGCTGTCCCGCTGAAATAGGTCCCATCCACATTGTTTCAGCCTGATTGATGCTAGGGTACTCCGCAGTGCTCAGAGTGCGGGAGATTCATTTTGAAAATGGAATAGTGTAGATTAGACAGGCTTTAGATTGGTTTCACGGGTCGGTGCGACATCAAGGGCCGAATGGCCTGTACTGCACTGTTATGTTCTATGTTTTATGATAACATGCAATGCTGACTCCTTTCACTCTGGTAGTGTGTATAAGTTTAAGTTTATTAGTGTCATGCATAAGTTTACATTAACACTGCAATGAAGTTACTGTGAAAATCCCCTAGTTGCTGCACTCCGGCGCCTGGTCAGGTACACTGAGGGAGAATTTAGCACAGCCAGTGCATGTAACCAGCATGTCCTTTGGACTGGGTGAAGAAGCCAGAGCACCGGGAGAAAACTCACAGGGGGAGAATGTCCAGACTCCACACAGACAGTGACACAAGCCAGGAATCGAGCCCAGGTCCCTGGCACTGTGAGGCAGCAGTGCTAACCACTGTGCTGGAGAGCCAGTATCACGAGCTGTGAGCCATTCACTGCACAGACCAGGGACTCTAGCTGTGATCTTCAGAGTCTGCTTATTCAGTGAGTCAGCAGGACAAACCTCTGCTAGAGGGGCTTAACTCAAACTGCTGCCCATCAGGAATTACTTATGCTGTTCAGTTTTGACCACATACTGTTAAATAAGCTTGTGTTACAGTCGATTAAGATGTTTATAATAGACTTGTGCACTCTGCAGATCATTAGCATTTCTTTGAAACAAGATCAAATGCAATAATTAGACCCTAGAATTAGTAAACTCTCAAATGTCACAAGGAATTAATCTGCTTTATTAAAAGATGCATGAACACAAAGGATTTATAAAAAAATGACTCAGGCCTTGTGTTTCATATTATTAATAATACACTTCTCAATGATTTTTTTTTGATTTAATTTATTATTGTCACATGTATTGTCATACAATGAAAAGTATTGTTTCTTGCGCACTATACAAACAAGACATACTGTTCATAGAGAAGGAAATGAGGGAGTGCAGAGTGTAGTGTTACAGTCATGGCTAGGGTGTAGAGAAAGATCAACTTAATGTAAGGTAAGTCCATTCAAAAGTTTAACAGCAGCAGGGAAGAAGCAGTTCTTGAATCGTTTGGTACGTGACCTCAGACTTTTGTATATTTTTCCCAAAGGAAGAAGGTGGAAAAGAGAATGTCCAGGGTGTGTGGGGTCCTTAATTATGCTGGCTGCTTTAATGATGCAGCGGGAAGTGTAGACAGGGTCAATGGATGGGAGACTGGTTTGCGTGATGGATTGGGCTACGACCTTTTGTATTCTTTACAGTGCTGGGTAGAGCAGGAGCCCATACCAAGCTGTGATACAAACAGAAAGAATGTTTCTATGATGCATCTATAAAAGTTGGTGAAAGTCGTAGCTGACATGCCAAATTTTCTTAGTCTTCTAAGAAAGTAGAGGCTTTGGTGGGCTTTCTTAACTGTAGTGTTGGCGTGGGGGGGGGTGCCACGGCAGGTTGTTGGTGATCTGGATATCTAAAATCTTGAAGCCCTCCAACCTTTCTACTTTATCCCCATTGGTGTAAACAGGGGCATGTTCTCCTTTACGTTTCCTGAAGTCGATGATAATCTCCTTTTTTTTGTTGACATTGGGAGAGTTATTGTTGCTGCATCAGTTCACCAGATTCTCTATCTCTTTCCTGTACTCTGTCTTGTCATTGTTTAAAATCTGACCCAGTATCATTGTGTCATCGGCAATCTTGAAAATCAAATTGGAGGGGAATTAGGCCACACAGTCAAAGGCGTATGTGGAGTATGGTGTGGGGTTGAGAACACAGCCTTGTGGGGCTCCAGTGTTGGGGATGATGGTGGAGGAGGTGTTGCTGTCTATCCTTACTGATTGTGGTCTGTGAGCTCAGAAGTTCAGGATCCAGTTGCAGAGGGAGGTGCCAAGGCCCAGGCCACCGAGTTTCGAGATGAGTTTTGTTGGAATAATAGTGTTGAAGTTTGAGCTGTAGACATTAAATAAGAGCCTGACATAGGTGTCCTTGTTATCTAGGTGTTCCGGAATTGAGTGCAGAGCCAGGGAAATGGTGTCAGCTGTGGACCTGTTGTGGTGGCACCCCAGTGAGAAACATTATGTAATTATTAAGACATTTAAACACAATAGTTACATCACATTCTAGTTTATTGCAAAAGTTCAGATATAATATTTATATTGCAGAAAAAACTTGTAATATTATTTAAAAGATTGAATGTTATTTTGCTAACTTTATATTTAAGAAAGTTTAGGAATTATTCCAGCTGTTACTGGATACGCTGTGCACGATCTTGATCCCACTTTTGCCATCCGTGGGATTGCCAGCACGGGCTCAAGTTTCCGTGAAACCCCATAACTCACGGATCACACCAGCAAGATCACGATGACTGATTTCTTCCTCCACCCTTTGTCAGTGACTTAGTCAGGTTCATGTCCACTATGAGCATGAAGCTGTTTTAGATACATTTCAATGTCATTTGCATGTGATTAACCCTCCCCCCCATTGTGTCTGTTGACCCTCCCCGCAATATATTCCAATTGCACTGATGTGACGTCACATTGGCGCAGTTTACAATCAGTTCACCCAGACGTGAAACCTGTCGTGGGGATCCCCCGGGAGCGTAAATATGACTGTAGCCCCCGGGAAGTGGAACATGACCAGGCAGTGGCCAGGCTGTGCCACCCTGTGCCATGGGTGGACATCTGGGGAGGGGGGAAGCTCATGGTGGGCAGGGGTGGGGGAATTCATTTATTAGTGACTGTCAGGCTTTGATAAAGATTAGTTGACTTTTAATCCTTGCTGTTTACTCTGCAGCTGTGAGATTAGAGTGAGTTTAACTCTGTGGCATAAATCAGCAAATTGTGATGCTCTCACTAGCATGTCTTAAGATTACTGCTTTTATTTTCAAAATTAATGGTGTGTGTATCAAATAAATCATTGACAATGTCTTACTTTGCTGATTTACAAACAGGATATTGCCGATATTAGAAAACAGTTCCCATCTTTGGCTGAGGACATCAATATCCCGGAGTTTTTTGAGAAGGATCAGTTTTTTTCCAGTGTTTTTCGAATCAGTTCCCCAGGCCTGCAGCTCTGGACTCATTACGATGTACGTAGCATGACTAATATACACAATATGGCTAATACTGTTGTGTTTTTTTTCCGTTGTACATATGTTGATGCAGTAGGTATTCAAGCATTAACACAATGAATCTGTTGATGTTGTTATATGTACTGGGATGGACATCATCATATAATCTCTAAATTGCCATTCAATTCTGCACCAACTCCCCGACTGAGCATCTCACCCAGGCCTTACCTGCATGTAATTACCCCGCTAATCCCCATAACTTACATATCTTGGGACACTGAGGACCAGTAGAACATAGTCAATCCACCTAACCTGCACATCTTTGGACTGTAGGGGAAAAAAAAAATCAGAGGACACTCACACAGACACGGGGCGAATGTGCAAACTCCTCACAGACAGTGACCCAAGGCTGGAATTGAACCCGAGTCTGGCGCTGTGAGGCAGCAGCGCTAACCACTGTGCTATCTTGACATATTAGATAGATCCTAGGATGAGGCTGTTTTCTTGGTTGAAGCCATTGTGTCAAGTAGCTGAATAATACTTGTGACAGCCTTTATAACTCTGTATTGTACAGGTATTTAAATTAAATATTCAATTTAATCTTAGCCTATTTTTAAAAAATGATTATTAAGCTTAATATCTCCTTTGTTAAAAAAAGAACTTGCATTTGTTTATACCTTTTAAGATCTGAATGGCTCAAAGCATTTCACAGTCAATGTACTTATTGAATCTAAAGAACAAAAGAATTTTTTTTAAAAATACAGCACAAGAACAGGCCCTTCGGCCCTCTAGGAATGTACCAATACGGACACAAACAAGAACCAGTTTGCATATACCAAAATCCCACAGACAGCAATGAACTAAATTGTCCCAATGATTCTCAAACTGGGGCCAATCAACCCCTGGTTCTGTAGAGATTCTCCAGAAGTTCAGCTAAAGGTAAAGTCTCCATTGTCCCAGATGACCAGAGGTTCTTCTCCCTTTGAGGGGGAAAGTTGACTGATGGTAACTTAACCTGAGGTTCACCACATTTCAAGTGAGGGGCAAGGTCGAGGAGGCAGACTTTCATGAGTAACCTGAGCCATTGGAATTGAACCCACGCTGTCAATATTGCTGTGCATCATGAGCCAACTGTCCAGCCAACTGAGTTAAATTCACAAAATAAGCAAATGAGCAATGGTGAGGTGTCATATGGTGGTGGCTGGATGAAGATCACACCATTATTAGCAACACATTCACAAGTATGTGGACTATTATGTGTAATGGTGAACCAGGCTAGTAATTATCCATGCTCCCACAAATGCCTCCTCGCTTACAGCCACTGCAGTAGTGGGCAGGAATATTTCAAATGCTCACGAACGTGGTGCTGATCCATCCTCATCCAATTAACCAGGCGTTGTGTGAATTTAACCAGTGAAAAGTTACGGATTTATTTATCAAACAAAATGTTGTGTAAAACCTTTTCTGTGAGCATCAATAGTGGCAAAATAAAACAACGAAGTCTAGCACTGAGGAAGTATCTGCTTTGAGATGTAGACATTCTAAAGAGGCTGGACTTGTCTGACGTTATATTACATGCTGTTGATTTAAATAGATGTCTTGCTTAAAGTATTATAGTTTAGATAGGGGAGGAGTTGTGATAATTAACCCATTTAAAAAGGGGTCATCCAACTATCGGAGTATCAGATAATCTGGCTTAGTGATGTTGACTGAAGGGGAGAAAGCTAGCAAGGTAACCAGGAGAACTGGCTTGTACTATTTCAAAAATCTCATAGGGAGGGACTTGACTTAATACTGGATTCAGAAGGTGACACTTCCCGCATTGTAACAATCCCTCAGTATTTGGACTTGAGTATCAGTCTTCGTTCTGTGCTCTACTGTCCTGACAGAACGAAAACGCTGCCATTGACTTAAAGTCGATCCTTTGAATTGTTAGTATTTATAAGCGGATATATAATACAATAATAGGAGCAATTGACTATGACTATGTTTTTGTTCAAGTATAATAAAGATAGAACGCTTTGACAAGTGCAGGCTTTGTATCTTATTTCCTCTGGGACATGAAAAGGATTATAGTCCATCCTCCAGAGGACCAGTACATTAGGTTGGCTATGCTTCCTTAATCTCACGTAGACAGTATCCTTTAATCCTCTGAATCAGTGGCTGATGGTCCAAAAGAACATCAGTCACCTTCACTTTCCTGCCTAGTATATAACTTGGAGAATACATCAAATGTACTTGGGTGTGACTGTTTACCTGAGCCAGCCCTTGGTGACTCCCAGTCTTCCAATGGAGACACTTACTAACTTAGTAAAGCTGGGGCTTGCTGGCTTTAGTCACTGTGGACAGCAGCTGGAAGTGAAAGAGACTCAGTCTCAAATATCTCATCTCCTCAGGGTGTTTGATAATGCTGCCTTTCTAACAGAATTTTATAAAATAACCTGCATGTGGTAAAGATAGAAGAACTTTACTTTGAAAGTACTCCCCTGACAACATTACTCCCCATTTTACGTACTCATTATGATATATTGTTATTTGTGATCATGTATTAGATTCCATTCAATATTTTTATGATAGTGCTTTTATAATGTGGAGACTAGTAAAGGAAATGGACACATCATAGTGCCCTTTCTACTGCATCTAGCACATTGTCATAAAGTTATATATCTCCCTTGGACAATTTAAGAGGTTTAACACCCATCTTGCTGTATATTATTGAAGAAGCATAGAATAAATCCAGAAAAGATCCATTACAATCTCATAAAATGTGGCTTTTTGACTTCGAAATTACAGACATAAAAAAGCTAAATTGAAGGGAGGTAAGTTACACTTTGATAAATTATTGTGATCAAAGTGAAATGTTTAGCTTGTTTCACATGTTGGGTTTCTGATTATTCACTATAAATCACAGTTCTGTCATTGTGGACAAACTAGGAATGATAATCGTTTGGTAACTCAGAACTTGAGTATTGCTCAAAAAAGAGACATGCCGTCAAAGCTTTTCATCTTGCACTCATCAGGACAGGTTTGCAGAAATACCAGATTTCAAAGGGAACAACGGCGCAGTTTAAACCAGTACCAAATGAACCAATTAAAATGACCAAGGTCTGTTGTTCCATCTCTATCCAGAGACTTGGCAAATGACCAACATTGCTATGGGCTGACTGAGATCATTGAAGCTCGCAGGGAGCCTGGATTCATGAAGTTTAAAGAAGAAGAATTTTTTTTTGTGTGGGCAGAACGGTGGTACAGTGGTCAGCACTGCTGCCTCACAGCGCCAGGAACCCGGGTTTGATTCCCAGCTTGGTGACTGTATGGAGTTTGCACATCCTCCCCATCTGGGTTTTCTGCGGATGCTCTGGTTTCTTCCCACAGTCCAAAGATGTGCAGGTTAGCTTAGGTTAATTGTCTGTGCCAAAGTTGTCCCAAAGGGTCAGGTGATGTGTGGATTCAGAGGGGATTAGTGTGCTCTGAAGCTCTACACAGCGCCCAGCGTGACTCATGTGAAAAATCAGTGGGCGAGAGGTATTCCCTTTGGAGAGGGTGGCAGCATAGCACTAAGTGAGCCATTGTGCATGTGCTGATTTGTCAGAACGGAGATTGGCGCATGTGCAGTAGCCCCATACTGCCAGCTTCCCTATTGCTGGCCAGCTGAATCGTTGAACAGTCCTGCAACTCTGCATTACTTCTCACTGATCCTCCAACAGCTCGATCGCTGACCGCCTGAATGTGACCTGATTTGACCCCTCAGTCCATTTCAATCATGTCTGGTGGGAAGTGCCAAGGTGCCCCATAAGCATTCCCGCATTGCCCCTTTGGACAGTGCAGGGGGCTTGGTTGGCACTGCCAAAGTCAATGCCCAGGGGGTCATTGACCTTACCACTGACCCTCTGGAGAGTCTCAATGGCCCCCTTTCACTCCAGCAGGAAGGGGTCACCAACCCCCCACAAATGGGGAGCTATAATAAAACATTCTGGAGTAAAACGCTGCTGGCGGGAGTGGCTAGTGGGCCTGGAGGTTTCAGTCCCAGGCTTGCTAATGATGTTCAAATTATATCGAAATGTGCATTTAAATAATTTATGCAGCTCTGCACCGATTTCTGATGCAGAGCTGAAGGTGCTGGTCAGGTATGTTGGCCATGCTAAATTCTGCCATAGTGTCTCTGAACAGGCGCCAGAATGTGCTGACTAAGGGATTTTCACAGTTACTTCATTGGGGTATTAATGTGAGCCTACTTATGATGCTAATAAATTAAATAACTTTACCGCTATCTCCTGTAGGTTATGGATAACCTGTTGATTCAGGTAAAAGGAAGGAAGCGAGTTGTCCTGTTCAGCCCTCGGGATGCACCTTACCTGTACCTAACAGGTAAGACGATAGTAAGGTATTAAAGATGCTGTATTAGCTCAGATCCTGTGGGGGCTGTTATAAACTCATTCGAAATGAAGTGCCAACAAGGTAAATTTGGATATTTCCTTTGCAACATACAAAAGTGTAACAAATGTGAAGTGTTGTGTGGGATAACTTGTTCTATTTGCTGAGTACTTTTGTTGACTATCCAAGGAAAGGAAGAACACCAATTACAAGAACAAAACATCTTTCCGGGTGTTTCAGTTCACTGTTAGCCGATCACTCTGCTGAAATGGCTGTTCTCAATCTTTATTTTAATGATTTCTACCCTGCAATGCAAATCATTGATTTTAGTTAATGTATAAAATTGTGCATTCTTATACGATTAGAATCATAGAATCCCTACAATGTAGAAGGAGGCCATTCGGCCCATTGAGTCTACACTGACAGCAGAGTGTCTAAACCAGGGTCTATCCCTGTTATCCCATTCCGCTAATCCACCTAACCTACACATCTTGGGCCACTAAGGGGAAATTTATCATAGTCGATCCACCTAATCCGCATGTCTTTGGACGGTGGGAGGAAATCAGAGCACCTGGAGGAAACCCACATAGAGATGGGGAAAACTTACATACTGTGCTCAGTCACCCACAGCCAGAATTTAAAAGTGTTTGCCCTAACAATGTAATTATGTCGTAACATAATACCATTCTTTTGAAATGAAACAAATTTTAATCGAAAGAAATAGTTCTGATAAAATATTTACCTCAGTGCATTATGCTTGGGAACCTAATTAAGTTGTTAACCCTGTCACAATCAGTATCTTTTAGTATTGTGTAAAAGCAGAACCTTTGCTTTGCACTGAATATTTTTATTCTTGTTCATATTGTTTACAGTTATTTTCTTCTCCTACAAGTTGAACTTCTTTCAGATATTTCTGTTCAAGATATGAGTCTAAATTAATCTTTGGATCTCAAGGATATGGTAGAGAATCATTCAGAGCATGGTGCTCCTACTTGAAGTTATTTTTCATATCTTGTGACAGTTTTAATTTGTGTTAATGATATCCTTTGACAGGTTTGTTTCGAAACATGTTCACCAGCATCTGTGGTCTGATAAAGACCTGTGCTGGGACCTCTGTTACTCATTTTAGTTTCATTTGCTTGGGTAATGTAATGAATAATATATGGAAATTTTTCAGTGAAGTAGGTTATGTGGACAGGAGCATAACATTACAAATAGATATTGATACATTAAAGTAAGTGCGAAAACTGCTGCAGAAGGAATTCAACACATATAGGGTAAGATCATTTATTTTGCACCAAAAGGGGATAGATGTAAGAACTTAAAAGAATTAGAAACAAACAGTCACGGCTCAAAGAGATTCAGCAATCCATGTAAACAGATCACTATAATGTAGTGGCTAGTACAAAATTGTATGGAAAACTGAAATAAAGTGGACTAATGGAATGGGGCATTGAGGGGGGTATTTGTCAGAGCTACGTAAAGTCATAGCTAAATCACACCAGGAGAACTGGGCACAGCTCATTCAACATTGCATCTTACATTGGCCTCAGATGGAGTGTAATGCAAACACACCAATGTATCACCAGAGTTTCAAGGCTAGATTATTAGAAGAGCTTACGTAAACTATGGCTCACTAGACAATATGAAGCTGAGGGATGGTTTAAAAGTAGGTTTTTAGGACTATTATCCTTATTATCTGGGTGTTCCATGGTTAAGTGCAGGGCCAGGGAAATGGCATCTGCTGTGGGACTTGTTGCAGCAGTAGGCAAACTGTAGTTGATCCAGGTATTCTGGAAATGATTTGTGCTATGACTAACCTTTTGAAACACTTCATAATGATGAGTGTGAGAGCCACTGGCTGATAGTCATTAAGGCATGCTGCTTGGTTTTTCTTACATACTGGGATGATAGATGTCTTTTTGAAGCAGATAGGAACTCAGTGTTGTAAAGAGAGGTTGAAGATGTCTGTGAATACCCCCGCCTGCTGATCCACACAGGATCTGAGTGCATGTCCAGGTCCGGGTCCGTCGCTGGCCCTGGGTTGACCTTCAGGAAAGCTGCTCTGACATCTGCAATGGTGATCCCCAGATACAGGTTCATCCAGGGCTTCCAGGTTGGAGGGCATGTTCTTGCTGGCGTCTTGCTCAAAATGGGAGTAGAATGCATTGAGCTCATCAGGGAGAGGTGCGTTGGAGCCGGTGATTTTACATGGCTTCATCTTGTAGTCTGTTATGTCTTGCAGACCTTTTCATAGTTGGTGGGGGTCAGTGTGGTTAGCTTGAGACCCTAGTTTGATCCGGTTCTGTCTTTTGGTATCTTTGATGGATCTCCTTGAATCGTATCTGACTTTCTTGTATAGGTCAGTGTTGCCTGACTTGAAGACCTGAGGCCTGGACTTCAGCAAGCAGTGAATATCCCTGTTCATCCATGGTTTCAGGCTGGGGAAAACACGGATTTGTTTCTTTGGCAAAGAGTCTTCTACACACTTACTAATGAAGTCAAGCTGGTCACAGTTTTTAGACCAGTATTTAAAGAAAAGAAAGTCACGATACAGCAATCTAAAGGTCACAAGGACTGATTCTCCCAAAAGTGCTGAATTGGGAAATAAATCACAATTGGTTGTTCAGTAGGAGTTCACACTTGAATCTCCAACACTCTGTACAGTGCTCAGCACCACACTACTCCCAGCAGTGATTATTCTCACAGCCTTCGCCCCCCCGCCCCTCGTCCCTCGTACCACCACCACCACTGAAGGCAGACCTCCTCCTTCCCTCCCCCCAGTACCTGATCCCTTGGGAGTGGTGGTCCCAATTGCCAACTCCCTCCCCCCCCACTTCACTCCAGCAGGGTCTCCTGCTAGTTTTCCGAAAGTGGGAATCTCCTCTAAGCCCCATTGGAGTGCAGTTGTACTGGTGGGGTGGAAGATGCTATTAGTTCCAGAGAATTCAATCTCGGGCCTGAACAATCACATTTAAATTGTATTAAAAATAGATCTAAAGTACTTACCTGTTCTTCCTACCAGTTTCCAGTGTGGTTCTGACCGTGCCTGCTCTCCAGCTGTGGGAGATGCACAAGTGTCAGGAACGCACTCGTGAATCAGCGCATGTGCACATCTCCCAACCAAACTCAAAAGGTGAGCAGGTCGGATTGGGAGAATTGACTCCCCCCCACGTGTACTTCCAGTAAGTACCAGTGAATAACAAGGCAAAGTAATTGTTTTGTTCTTGTCAGTGTCCTAACCCCCACCCACTGATTCTGCTTTTGTTCATGTCCCACCCCAGTATTAATATCTAAACAGTTCTGGGGCAGTCTCCAATTTCAGCAGCAAAATAAAATATAATCCAGACATAGGTTGACATTTAAAGGTTCCTCAAAAGGAATAATTGATTTTTAAGCTCTGCTGGTTTAATAATACACTACAATCTTCAGTTTAGTTTTTTTCTAACTTTCCACAGGTGATAAGTCTGAAGTCTTGGATGTGGATACTCCTGATCTAGAAAAATATCCACAATTTGTCAAAGCCCAGCGCTATGAATGCCAGCTAGATCCAGGAGATGTGCTTTTCATTCCAGGTAATGTGCAAGTACAAAATTTCATCTCAAATAGATTTATCATATTAACAACAGAGAATGATAAGAAACATTGTGATGCTGTTAAAATAACTAAATAATGAAGGTGCTGATCTTAGCTCTGAGTCAAAACATCACAGCTTCACCCTGAGAGACCTGAACACAAAATCTAGGATGACATTCCAGTGCAATACTGATGCACAGAGATGTCATCTTTGAGTTCAGGTGTTAAGCTGAGATCCCATTCGTCCTCACAAGTAGATGGAAAGGATCCCATTGTAATATTCAAAAAGAACAAAGGAGTTGGTTCAATATCACAGTCAACATTTATCCACAGACCAACAATGAAATCAGATTATCTGATCAGGTGCCTCAGTGTTGTGTGAAAATTGCCTGCCACATTTTCATATATTACAAATTTCTTCCCTCAAAACCATAGAATCCCTGCAGTGCAGGAGGAGGTCCAGACTTGCACTAACAGCAATCCCTGTAACCCCACATATTTACCCTGCTAGCCCCACTGACACCAAGGGTCAATTTAGCATGGCCAATCCATCTAACCTGCACAACTTTGAACTGTGGGAAGAAACTGGAACACCCAGAAGAAACCCACACAGACACTGGAGAACAGGCAAACCTTACACAGACAGTCTCCCAAGGCTGGAATCAAACTTGGATGTAAATGATATTTCTTCAGACAATTGTATAAATATTGTGTTTTTGTCTGTCAATAATTCAGCCCATAATGTATCCTTCAATCCATTCTATCAATATCTTCACTGACACTCTCTAGAAAAGCAGATCCCACGGTCACTATTTTCTTTAAGCGTTGGGTACATTCTTCATGTTTTGGGTTAATCGTCTTTTTTAAATGAATGGATTTTAATTTATTGTGCTTCTTTGTTTGTTAAAATCTGTAACCTTGTTTTCTCCCATATTTAATCAGAGGAAGAATGTTTTCTCAGTGATGTGTGTCCCTCCTTTATCTCATTGCCCCTTTGGTCATATAATGACTAGGCCATTTAAAATTGCTGAACTAAATTCCCTGATAAAAGAAACGTTTCAGCAGAAATTAAAAAACTTAACATGGAGAATTAAACATTGGATCGAGACACCACCCTTCACCTACCAACAGCAGCAACTTGTACTTCTGCCCTCACCAACTCATTACTTGAACTGCTATTTGTCCAACCTTCCTGATCCCCAATTTGCCTCTTCTATCAATAACCAGCTCAGAGCCAGTAAAGAACACATGCATCACCCTGAACCCCTGTTGCAACCTTCCCCGCTCTGGCCTGCCTTTCCCCCCTGCTCTGACCAAATCTTTCTTCATAACACTTCAGCTCCGTCCCCATCCCAATTCTTTGACCTCAACATCTTTAACAGGCCAGCATCTCCATTTCTGGTGGGCCTTTGCTCTTCTTCCGAGTCCTGGCACCATTTCTGTGCTATAAACCTTTCTAAAGAATTTGTTGGCTCCAAGCATTGATGTCCTGCACCCAAACCTGATTGGATATAACATGCTACAAATAATAAGATTTTCACATGGACTAGGGACAAAACCTGACCTGCACATGTTTATGGCTTGTTAAATGCACATCTAACCCATATGTGATTTTATGAAGAATTGCCATATTTCCACACACAGGTTGCATTCACAGCGCATTGTGTGATGTACACGTTTATTTATTAGTGTCACAAGTAAGCTTACATTAACACTGCAGTGAAGTTACTGTGAAAATCCCCTAGTCGCTGCATTCTGGCTCCTGTTTGGATACACTGAGGGAGAATTTAGCATGGCAGGTCTTTTGGACTGTGGGATGAAACCCACGCAGACTCAGGGAGAACATGCAGACTCTGCACAGATAGCGACCCAAACTGGGAATTGAACCTAGGTCCCTGGTGCTGTGAGGCAGCAGTGCAAACCACTGTGCCACTGAGGCTGCCTTGGAATTCCAGATGTGGAGATGCTGGTATTGGACTGGGGTGACACAGTAAGAAGTCTCACAACACCAGGTTAAAATCCAACAGGTTTATTTGGTAACATAAACGCCACTAGCTTTTGGAGTGCTGCTCCTTCATCAGGTGACTCCTTCCTCACCTGACAAAGGAGCAGCGCTCCAAAAACTAGTGGCGTTTGTGCTACTAAATAAACCTGTTGGACTTTAACCTGGTGTTGTGGGACTTTATTGGAATTCCAGCCCAGCATTATTTTGAGACCCCTTAATTCTCACCCCATGCCCTCTCAGATCACCTCATCCCACCTCACATTCCCATCTCTATGTCTCCCATTTATCATTCTGTATAGTTCACAGACACCGTGCAGGAGCCATGAGAATTATTTTAAAATTATTGGAACTACTTGAAACCACTAACAGTCTGAGCAAACCTGAATTCAATCTGATTATTATTGATACGGAACCAAAGAAAATCCAAAGTATAAGGAAAGCTGTAATCCTTCAAGTGCCTATTAGTTTTGTAAACAAACAAGGAACCTCATTGAAGACAAATTATGTTCTAGGCTGCTAAAATAACCTGCTGAGCTGAAGCTTTTAAAAACCAATGAAGCATTTATAATGAAGACTGTCAGCTCCACTGACTGAACAGATATCCACTCCCTTTCTCAGTGTGGACTGCCTGCTATCAACAGAGGGAGAACAGGCTATTTGACTGCCTACAGCAGCAGCTTTTTTTAAACAGCCAGGTTGCCAGTCCAACTAAATCAGAACAAAAACAGGACAGCTGAATACATTTTTTAAAATATTTTTAATACATTATTGGTACTTCTCCATCAGAATTAGGAGCGAGAGTAGGCAGTTTAGCTCTTGGACCTTGCTCCATCATTCTATATGATCATGGCTAATCTCCATCTCATCCTAACTCCACTTCCCTGTCTTTTCCCCAGAGCTCTTTATCACACTTTTGATCAAATATCTGTCTCTTCCTTGAATCCATTGATTGATTCTGCATCTACTACACTCTGGGGCAGTGAGTTCCACAAATTCACAACCCTCAGTTATTATCTTGAACCTTCCCCCTCTTACTCTACAACTATGACCTCTTGTCCTAGAAGGGAGAACATTTGATTAACATTTACTTTACAATCCTGTTGGGTATTTTATATACCTCAAACTTCCCCCCTCATTCTTCTGTACTCCAGTAAGCACAAGCCCAAGTTACTCAACCATTCCTGATACAGCAGTCCCTTCAAACCTGGAATCAATCTAGAGGTGAATCACCTCAGTGCCATCACATCCTTCCTCAAAAGAAGGTGACCAAACTGAATGCAATACTTCAAGTGTGGTCTCAATGCCTTATACAATTTTAACACTTCTCTACTCTTATATTCTAGACCGTTTGCAATAAATGCCAAGATTCCATTTGCCTTCCTTATAACATTCTGCACCTGTACACCCACTTTAAGACTCATTTATAAGGACACCCAGATCCCTCTGCACAGATGCCTTTTGAATCTTTTTCCCATTTAAACAGTAATTTGCCCTGTAATGAATGAACAATCACACAACGCTGGTCAATTTAAGGATCAGTTTATGTTTTGTAATGATCTCAACAAGATCCATGAAGTTGGCTTCTTGGAGTACAAGCTCCCTGATTCACCGCTGTGCGATAGTGGCAGTGATTAACACTGCTACCTCACAGCTCCGGGGACCAGGTTCTGTTCCCGACTTGGGTCAATGTCTCTGTGGAGTTTGCATGTTCTCCCTGTGTTTGCATGATTTCCTCTGGTAGTCCGGTTTCCTCCCACAGTCCAAAGATGTGCGAGGTGGATTGATTGGACATGCTAAATTAACTCTTAATGTACCAGGGTGTGATAGGTTAGAGGGATTAGCAGGGTAACTACGTTGGGATAGGACCTGGGTGGGATTGTTGTCGATGCAGGCAATGATTACCTGCCCAATCAGGGGTCTTGCCTGTGTATATATAGTGTCAGAGCCACTAACACTCCAGATTCTGATATTGTACCTAATGTACTCTTAAGAGTGGAATCAGGTTTGTTAAAAAAGGAATCTGGTAAAAGAATAGTGATCTTTGAGGAGTTATTCCACCTTTGCAAGACAGATTCCAATGAAGAATGACTGGATCTCCCTTACAATACAGCTACAATGGTGAGGTTTGATGGTGTCCAAATATTTTATACTTAGCTTTCAGAATTTTTCATATTTCCATTTTCTTTACAAACTTTCAAACTTCACAGCATAGTAAACAACCATTCGGCCCATTGTGTGCCTGTGCTGGAACTACAAGGGAGCAATTTACCTCGTGCCACTTCCTACCTTCTCCTCTGCACATGCTTCCTTCTAAGAAGAAATTGTGGTGTGCTTTTAATGGGGCTTCCAAAATTCTGTAGTTCCAGACAAATGTGTACAGCAGGAAATCTGATTTTAAAATGAGGGAGCCGATTTCAGCTGAGTCAGGTGTACAGTTTGTACACTTGGAATCCCCACCCACAGCAAAGCCAGAGGAACCTAGTGCAGGAGCAAGAATGGAGAGGGAAATTGAAATCAGATTGTGGCCATTTGCATACTAATACACACCTCTGCACCCAGTTCAGTCCCAGGAGTGAGAACTGAGCTAATTGCATTCTTGTTTAATTTACCAAATACCCATTTATTCAGGCACTTGCGTGGGGTGGCACATTAGCAGTACTGCCTCACAGTGCTAGGGATTTGGGTTTGATTCCCAGCTTGGGTGACTGAGTGGACACTGCATGCATTTTACATAGATATGTAAATGAATTAAGATGTGGCACTTTAACAATTGTTATAAGCATTAGTTTCATAATGTATATTCATTTGACTTAGAGTTCATAAATTATATTGAACTTGCAATGTATAAATTGTTCTTTATAATTACCTTGTAAAAATTGTCAGTATAACCATCTCAAATCCTGACTGCTTTTCTCCCTCAGCATTGTGGTTCCACAACACTGTTGCTAAAGAGTTTGGAGTGGGAGTGAATGTATTTTGGAAGCAACTTCCTACAGACTGCTATGACAAAACAGACACCTACGGAAACAAGGACCCAGTAGCAGCTTCAAGGGCAATGCAGATTTTAGACCGAGCCTTAAAAACTCTGGAAGAGCTTCCCGAAGAGTACAGAGACTTCTATGCACGGAGAATGGTTCTCCGAATTCAAAGCAAATCGTACAGCAGTCATTATAAGTAGAGTAATCCCTGCATGTTCTGATGATGCAAAACAACAGTTGTACAAGCATAAGATTTATTTGTCAGCATCACAATTTGGAATAAAATTAGTTTTTTGTATTTTTTTTTCCACAAGTTTCCATTTCAGAGGATTGGATGAACTATTATGAAGTACATTAGTGATAAATTTTCTAATTTGTATGCATAATTACTTTCAATTGCAAATTTTAAATATCTAAGGGGTTGATTACACTAATAATATTTTTCAAAGCACTATTGAAACACATAAAATATATCCTGCAGTATCTTCATATTGCTTCTAAATGTCATGCATGATCATTACGGTAGTAAAGAGTAATCATGATGCACATTTCAAATGTAGAAAATATCAAATTTTACAGTGTAGTGCATAAATCAGTTTGACCAATTCTTAAATGCAAAGTCATGCTTAATATTGAGAACATCAGTGTATCGCTTGTGCTTTTAACCAAATAATAGGAGAATTTTTTTTTAAGCGCGTTCAGATCTCCAAATATACAGCCCAAAGCGTAGAAAATAAGTAGTTTCCCCCCAAACATTGCTCATGAACTTGTCTTGGCCTTTTAATAATGTACAGAGAATATTTATCTAAAATATGAGGGTTATTTATCTGAAATCAACTTGAAGGTTGTGCATAAGGCATATCTAGGTGGTAGATTCTCACATCTAGCACAAAGGAAGATGGTTGACGTTAGAAGATAGTCATTTCTATTTGTTTTCTTTCAGTGGTTAGTAACAGAAGATGAAATTATTTATGCAAAGCAAGCTTCCATTTCTGTCTGTTACCCCTCCTGTGCTGTTATCTGTGGAGTACCCCAAGCATTTCTGTCACAATTATAAAATCCCTACAATGCAGAAGGCCATTTGGCCCATTGAGTCTGTGCCAACCACAATCCCACCTATTCCTGTAACCTCACACTTACTCTGCTAATCCCCTGATACTTGAATCAACTTAGCATAGCCACTCAACCTAATCTGCACATCCTTGGACTGAGAGGAAACCGGAGTAGCTGGAGGAACTCCACATACAGACATGGAGAGAAGGTGCAAATTCCAGACAGACAGTGACCCGAAGCCAGAACTGAACCTGGGTCCCTGACGCTGGGAGGTAGATGTGCGATCATTCTACATGCTGCCCCTCAGTGATATCATCTGAAAACGGATTCCACACTAATAACCTCTGGCACTACCTCAACACCACTTCTCCTGACCCCTCCCCTGCATCAGTTGTCATCTGACTATTATGGTCTGGCAGGTGGTAAGTGCCATGCATTCCAAATCCCAAAAGGGAAACTTGGCACAACTATTTTCTGTTTGTATTTTACTGCTAAAAAGATACATGTACTGAAGTCAGGAACCACAAATTCTATAACACTTCTGGAGATTTCAAATATTAAAACATTCAACAAAAGAAAAGTGTAACCTTGTGTGTTGAAGTTTTCTTATGTGGTTAAAATTATTCTTGCAGAACATTCTCCTAAAAGATTCCTATTTGTGAGTTTAACCAATTTAACCCTTTAGGCAACAGCCCACATAGAACTTTAATGTAATCATAAGGTATTATCCGTATTGCTGTAGGGAATGGATGCCATGAAGTTTCAACCTTTCCGATTTGGCTGTGGAAATTTCAGACTTTTAAAATAAAACCCTGCCTTCTGGAAAAAAAACAGACCGACACTGAGTTGGTTGAAAATGGCTTTAACTTTGCTTCTTTTCACAGCTCTCTCCCAGCACAGAGCACCTTCTGGGAGGTCTTACATGGCTGCTCCTCAATACATCTCTCAGCCTCTCTAAATATTTCTTTCATCTTTTCTCATTGTCCTTTCCAAGACACAAAAAATCTTTTATGTTCACCTGATGGCCATCAGTTAAAATTAAATTGAAAAAAATTTACCTTATTTATGATCTTTTCCCAATTGTAAACCCATTTTAACTGAACAAAGAAACCTTATTTATCTCCTAATGCAATTATCTCTGCACAGACACGTTCTCCCCACATTTATGTGGATTTCTCCAGATGTTCCAGTTTCCTCCCACGGTCCAAAAGATGTGCTCATTGGCCATGCTAAATTCTCAGTGCACTCGAACAGGTACTGGAGTGTGGCAACTAGGGGACTTTCATAGTAACTTCATTGCAGTGTTAATGCAAGCCTACTTGTGACACTAATATATAAATGTTTACTTTTTAATTGAAATGAGGTATCTAATGGAAGAAAACACTTGCCTGTGACAATAATAAATAAATTTTAAACTTTAAATTTCTGTCCACCATACTTGTAGAATATCTAGCTTCGCCCTATTTACTTCAAATACCTGCGTTTCACACCTAGACCCTTTGATGTTCTAAACTTTGCAGCCCAACTGTCTGCAGTTCAATTACGCTAGTCTGTCAAACTCACTCACACAAACCTGCTTCACAGAAGACCGTAATGGAGCGAGAAATTTAAAACAGCAACATTTTCTGCATGCTATTTACCCATGAGTAGAAATTTTCTTCAATGAAATGTGAGGAAGAGTGCAGCCATTATCTTTGGTCCCTACTCTGTCCCCTTGCCAAAAATTTCACCCCCTCTCCCCCCACCCTGGCCCTTGAAACTCCCAGGCGGAACATGAATGTTCACAACCTTAGTATCTTTCTTGACAACGTGTCGATCCGTTATTGAGACTACCTATTTCCATTTCAGTAACGTCACCCAGCTCCACCCCTCCCTCCGCTTGCTGGAGCCTAGTCTCCAGTTCATCACCAATTTACCATCAGTTATCCATAGCCACAGCTTTGTATCTCTTTCTCTCTCTAAACCTCTTCTTTAAGATACTTTATAAAACCTGCCTCTTATATTTCTCATCATATGTCCCACTGTCTCCTTTTTCAACTGTTTTCTGCTCCTGGGATGTTTTACTATGTTGTTAAAATTGCTATAAAAAATCTAAGTTATTTATATGCCAGGATAATTTAGACCAATGACAGATTAGATATGGCATCAGCTGATTGTCAGCAATCAAACTGAAGGCTTGTACCCTCCCCCCTCTCTCTTACATGGAAACAACCATATTGCAAATCTTGGAAGTACATAATTGTGAAGAAGGACAATATTAACCAGGAATGTGAAAGCCTCAGCCTGATGGCAATCTAATGTACAAAACTCGAGGAATTCTGTCACCATGCATTTATATTATTCACCTTCCAAATCGATGACCATAACCATCTAGAAAGACAACAGCAGCAAATGCTTGAAACACCACTAGTTGTGGGGTGGGCATGGTGGTTAGCATTGCTGCCTCACTGCAGCAGATTCCTGGCTCGGATCACTTTGCAGAATCTGTACTTCCGTGTGTGCGTGGGTTTCCTCCGAGTGCTCCGGTTTTCTCCCACAGTCTGGAAGACGTGCTGGTTAGGTGCATTGGTCATGCTAAAGTCCCCCTCTGTGTACCTGAACAGGCGCTGGAGTATAGCGACTAGGAAATTTTCACAGTAATTTCATTGCAGTATTAATGTAAGCCTATTTATGACACTGATAATTAAACTCAAGTTCCCTTCTAAATCATTCACTATCCTGACTTGGAAATATAGTGTTGTTCCTTTGCTGTCGCTGGTATCAAAATCCCTGGGCTCTCTCCCTAACAGCACTATGGTTGTACCTACACCACATGGACTACAGCAGTTCAAGAAGGTCGCTCCCTTTTCAGGGGCAATTAGGGATAAGCAATAAATGCTGACCTAGCCAGCGACACCCACATCCTGGAAAAATAATTTTAAAAATAAAAAAAGTTTAGGCATTAATTCTCTTTGAATATCTCGAGCTCAGAAAGCACTTATTATCGGATCAGTTCTAAATTTGAGCACTCTTATCTGTTGGCATGAGCAATTTGAAATTCCAATTTTAAAAAATGAAAAATAAATTTGTCGACATTAGCTCTAAAGCTTTGTGGGTTGCAACTAATCAGCCCATAAAGCAGAAAGTCTTAGACACTTCTCATCAAAACAACGCTTCTTTAATTAAGAAAAAGCTCCTTGAAATATTAAAACAATATTTGGAATTAGGGACTAAGAGTATTGGGGATACAGCTATCAGAACATAATTTTACATCAAAACACAAGCACACTGATGCACCTAACCAGCCCAATATAGTCACATTGGTCTGTGCTATTCTCCAGTGTACGATGGAAAGTTTATTGCAAGGCATTTCTAATGTAGTGACATCCCAATTACTGCAACATCACTTAGTGTTCAGGACAAACTTAGAAGAGGTTCTAAAAGATTTAGAGAAACAAGCTCTATTTAAAACAAATGAAATGCACTTTCCAGGCAGATGAAGTCATGTACTTGATTTCAGGGTAGATGCAAAAGATTCACATTGAATCCCTGCAGTTCATAAGGAGGCCATTCATCCCAGCAAGTCTGTACTGACTCTGACACCTTATCCCACCCAGGGTCTATCCTCATGTATTTACCTCACTAATCCTCCAACCTGCACATTTTGGGACACTAAGGAGCAATTTAGCATGGCCAATCAACCTAACCTGCACATCTTTGGAGTGTGTGAGAGGAAACCTGAGAACCTGCAGGAAACCCATGCAGCCATGGGGAGAATGTGCAAACTCCACACAATCTATGTTTAATGATGTTCCTTCTGTTTCATTCATAGATGGACTCAGGAGAGGGGGTGAGGGGGTGAAGCCCCTTTAAGGGAACACTCTTTTGAGTGTCACAGGATCAAATGGAGAAGTCATGCGGGAAGCTGAGCCAATTGGGAGCGAGGGCATATGTCCTGAGATGGGGAGGAACCTCATTTGGTGCAATAGGGAAGAGAGTAGATGTGCACTGTAGTTCTGTCAGGTCCTTATACATTTATATTGTATTTATAATAACTACTACTTGAAGACACAATGTGTCACCTTCAACTTTAGTACAAGCACCTTCTAAAACAGAATTGAATATACACTTGAAAACTAAAAAGAAACGCATTCAGGCTAGGATTAGGCTATGGGGACTGGTACTAATTGCATAGTTGGCATAATTCTCTAAATAATCTCCTCTGTTCAGCTCATTCTTCATCACCTCTTTCAACCTCTCCATCTCAAAATTCTCCCATTGTTTATCGAATATCCAGTATTGGTTGAGCAGAAAGGCAGGGGCTTTCCAAAGATCAAGGACTTAAGGAGATGAAAGACCTTCATGGTTGGCAGGGTGGGTGCCTACTTTCCTATCCATGGCAACACACATGCCCTCTCATCTCACCCTGAGCATCCTCAATCGGACCACACCACCTCCTAACACTGTGAAACAGAATCCCCATCTGATTCCACTCCCCACCCCCTCACCGCAGTCCACTTCAAACACCCTAATTGGACAGCCCCATGATCATAAATGCCACCAGCTATCAGACCCCCATCCTAGTCAGGCCACCCTCTCACTCTGTTGAGTTTGTGTCCCCATAGGCAGAGGTAGCCTCCAAGACAGAGCAGATGAAGATCAGTGGGACACCCCCCTGAGGTACAAGTCTTCATCCCCTCTGAGGACAGAGTCCCAGAAATTGTGGAAGAGACCCAGGAATGACCTCTCACTAGTGCAAGATCAGCAGGTCCAGAACAAAGAGCCAAAGCACTGTGGTCCCAATGTCCTTCCTCCAAAACCCAGACACTTCCACTAGCTAAACCCCCACACCCTGCAGGACCTCCATTGGGTGAAGCTATACCATGCCACTGAGCACCCAGCCACACCACCAGGGAGGACCCAGACTTACCTTCACTGCATTCATCAGCACCAATTCCCAGCACAGATACACTCACCATGGTGGGAAGCATTTATGGACAGGCTCCTGGGGTACTGTCTGGCGAAACCACACTGCTGCTAACACACATCAGGTGGAGACTGGAACTCCTGAGGTCACCTCCAAGATCATCATCAAAGTTACTCCCCAAAGTCATTCCCCAAACCATCAGCACACACACCACTATCCACACCTACTTAGTGAGACCCCCTCTTTTCCTGTACATCTTTTAAGTAGCCTCTCACCTCCTTTCTCCCCTCCGTTCCCACCCCTTGGAGCTCAGCCTGACAAGTCGTGCTTTTCAGAACTTGTATCAAAATCACATCTATCCGGCTGGAAGGGCTGGAGCATCTCAAATGGTCTTTGAATCTGCCTCCTAACCGGCTAATGAGATGCTAACCAGGCCCCTTGAATATTTTAAGGCTTCCCACCTGCTGTGGACAGGAACATGAATGGGAGAGCCACAGTGGGTTTGGTGTCCAGCAGAGGACTCATTCATTCACCAATCCTCCAGCAAGCCATTGCCGTTCACCATCAGAGTGAACAAACTTGGAGAAATCCCCCCTCCCTTCCCCAGTGCTGCTTAATTTTACACATCTCTGCCATCCCTCTGTCTGTTTCCACTGCACCCCTTAATGATAATGGAAAGAGTGAATTGACACAGCTTTTCCAAACAATACTGTGCTAGTGCCTTTAATCATGTGAAGTTTTGAACAACAGTACAGGATGTGCAGCATCACACACTCCCCTAAACCGGGGAGGATTTACATTGCAAAATAAAAATCACAGCTGGATTTTGTGTGCAAGACCTGGGACAGTAATACTGAAAATAACACAAACATAAGCAGACATCAGGAGGCAATGCTCAGGAACCATCCCACACATGACTTTAATCACACTGTTGCAGAGCCTCTGCCCCAGCACCTCAGTAGATGGGAGAGGCACACACTGTGTTCCCGGGAGGGCGGTGGAGCAGCGAGTTCCCGGCCCCGGAGCTCATTCTGCTCCCGGCTCCCGGACCAGAGCCCCGCTCCCCGCCTGCCCACCGTCAGGATACCGGCGCCGTGGTTACCCGCGCCGTGCAGCAGTTGGTACAGTTTGCAGTGGCACTTCCTCCGGCGGCAGCAATCCGGTAAAGCCCGGCTATCCGGCAGAGAGAGGAACAGCACGGCCAGCAAAGGAAGCAGCAAGCGGCAAAGCTGCAGGGGGAAAGCAAGAGAGATGGTTAGTGTGGCAGCAACACCCAGATAAACTGCTCACTTTAAATAAACTGCCAAACACAACTGCCCCAGGGGTGTGTAGCTACTACCTGTAACCCCTTGCCTGAACTTGCAACATCTCACTTACTGACCTGCCTGGAGCCAATACACATCTCTTTAACCTGTGCCTAATGCCATCTCCACTCACATTGTCTGCACCTTTAAGACTTAATTAGCTTTAAAGACCCACACTCAATATTCTGTGTACTTTATATGCCCTTCTCTGAACAGAACCTTCCACTCACCTGACGAAGGAACACCATTTCCGAAAGCTTGTGGCGTTTACTATCAAATAAACCTGTTGGACTTTAACCTGGTGTTGTGAGACTTTTTACTGTGTTTACCCCAGTCCGCTACCCCAATAAAAATACATTGAGTCACTAAAGCTACAGTTAGACAGTGTTCCAGTTGCTGGACTGGTTTTGCCAAGCACTGAATACATCCAACCCTTAAACACTCAATAAATAAAGAGAGCAGACCCACCATAGTGCTTGCTGATGGTCACTTAGACATCCTGTAATGTCCCCGCTTGCTCCAAACTTGGTGTTCTCACACTGAGCGATACGGCATGCAGCTCGCAGTAATCTTGGGGTTTTAATGCTGTCAAAAATGCTAATCCACTTCAAATCTGTCCAGTGATGTCAACAGGAGAGCTCTGATTCCCAGCACCATTCATCTCGATAGACATCCTCAGAGAGGGCGGACCCAGCAGCAGAGAGAACACGTACTCCCCTGGGCACCAGCTTCTCTCAGGACTGACAAGTGGATGAGATAGAAAAATATATCTCAGCAGATGCGGTACAGAGAGAAACAGAGTTCCTACACTGCAGAAGGAGGCCGATTAACCCATTGAGTCTGCACCCCACTACAATCCCAGCCAGGCCCTATTTCCATAACCCACATATTTATCCTGCTAATCCCCTGACACTAAGGGCACTTGTGGAAATTCGCAGTCAGGAGGATAAGAGAACTCCAAGTGGCTCTCTATTTTAAAGATGAAGTCCAGGGCCCCTCGGGTATGAGGAGAGGGCTGTTTCCATTAGCCTGTTCCAGCTCCAGGCTTACACAATGAGGAGGGTGGCACTACCGCACTGCTACACTCTAAACATACAGCTTACAAACCCTGTTCCCCCCCCCCCCACGCCAAAGTTATCACAGGGAACAGGATGTGTGGCACACAGCTGAACTGCAGATCCTGGGCAGACCCGGAGATGTAGAGACAAGTTTAGAAAGTTGAAGTTTACCTCCAGCAATTCAACACCGGTGTTCATTGGCAATTTTAGAGAGTGAGCATTATGTAAGGGTTAAAGTTTAATGTATTAAACCTCACTTTCTGCAGCCTGTGTATGTCTTCCTGTTCTCATTAGAGCTCAGATTAGGGGCGAATAAGCGAGGGATCTTTGAGTCCATGTCAAACTTCTGTAAAACAATTTTATTTCCACATGCGTGAGGGAGAATCAGTCTGGACCTGGGTAGATTTCAGTCTGTATCAGGGCTGATTCTGAAGATACAAAGGCTGTAACGTTACTGTTCTCTGGGGTCCAGAGGATTGTATTACAGGGTATTATTGATACAAATAGCTTGAATTGATTATAGTTGATCACATTAGGCAGGTCTATTGATCTGGATATTCACAGTTGTGCCTGGTTATCCTTCTCTGTCTGTTTTGTGATACAAAGTGATGTGGGTGATACATCGGTTTCGATGCTGTGATAACCATTCCATCTCCCCAGTTTCTAGGAACAATAGCTTCTCTGGGCTCAGTGGAGTTAATCAGTCTCAACCCTGCATTGTTCACCAAGGCCTTGGAATGATCTCACCTGTAAAGTAACTTTATTGGCAGTCTGAGATATTAATTAGGTATTTCTGCCTGCAGATACGGTGAACTCTGTGTTTTAACCCTCTCTTAGACATTCCTTTTCCTGCTGTTATATGCACACACTGGATTTGCCCCAATATTGGGCTCTGCCCTATTACAGATCTCTCCGTGGACCCTCTCACTAGTTGAACTTGATGGCTGCCCATGCTATATCCCACCTTTCCCCCAGAGCTGTGACATCCCAGAATACGTAGTTGGCTCAGCCAACCCTCCCTCTGCGTGGCCAGGGTCGTCCCTCCCCATGTACCGAGCTCTGCGCTTCTCACCAAACTGCCCCCTCCGGAAGTGAAGTTACCAAGTTCTCCTTTTGAAAAGCCATTAGCTTGATGAGGCGATGCCGGGCTGAGATTATCGAGTGCTGGGGGGGTGGGGGGGGGGGGGGGGGGGGGGGGTGGTGGTGACGTTACAGCGAGAGAACGACCCACTAATGATCATAATTCAAACAGGTTTCTCTTCACCTCCCTCAGCAGGAACCGCAGCGCATCAGTGGAAGGGGCCAGGGGCATTCACTGTGACAAAGCTCACTATACTAAATCCCCTTTTCTTGGGGATGATATATTGTCTCCCTGACTGCATTACCAAACACTGCAAACAGGAACAAAAAATCCTGCCCCACTCTAAAGGATGACAACTTCTAAAAGCTCTGAACTGTTGGATTGAAACATTCACTGGGCAGCTGCTATAGTGCTGTTGTTTTGTACCCAATGGGTGGAGGTGTTGAAGTGTTGTTACAGCAATAGTAATAGAGATCCATACTATTTCAGCTACAACTCTCACCAACTTTTACAGATGCACCTTAGAGCCATGATACATTGGGTGGATCACGCAGATGCTACAACAACAGATGAATGAACATCACTCGACAATCACCAGGCAAGAGTGTTCTCTTCCTGTTGGCGAACGCTTCAGCGGTCACGGACATTCAGCCTCTGATCTTCGGGTAAGCGTTCTCCAAGACAGACTTCACAACACACGACAGCGCAGAGTCGCTGAGCACAGACTGATAGCCAAGTTCCACACATATGAGGATGGCTTCAACTGGGATCTTGGGTTCATGTCACACTATCTGTAACCCCCATCATTTGCCTGGGCTTGCAAAATCTCCCTAACTGTCCTGTCTGGAGATAATACACATCTCTTTAACCCATGCTTAACCCTCTCTCCACTCAGATTGTCTGTATTTTTGAGATTTGATTACCTATAAAGACTTGCATTCCAACCATTATTTTGTAAATTGAGTTTGGGTCTTTATATGCCCTGTTTGTGAACACAACTCCCACTTACCTGATGAAGGGGCAGCGCTCCGAAAGCTAGTGGCTTTTGCTACCAAATAAACCTGTTGGACTTTGACCTGGTGTTGTGAGACTTCTTACTGTGTTTACCCCAATGCAATAACAGCATCTCCTCATCATATTCAATACTAACCCAACCCTGGGGTCCTACTGGAAACCAACCCAAACCCCAATGCCTACTCAATACTAACCCAAACCCTGATGCCCAATGTCAATACCAACCCAAAATTTGAGTCCAATGCCTACTCAATACCATCCCAAAACCCTGAACCCCAATGCCTACTCAATACCATCCCAAACCCTGATGCCCAATGCCTAGTCAATACCAGCCCAATGCCTATTCAATACCAACCCAAACCCTGGGTCTAATGCCTACTCAATACCAACCCAAACACTGAATCCTGCCTGTGCCACTCATGTTTTTGATCTCTTGTGGTACCGTAGTCCTGTCACTATTTATACCAACTGCAACTGGGAGTACAAAATCCCAGTCTTCATGTCTCTCTCTCTCTACTGAACAGTGTCAGAACCAATAAACACAACTCAGATCTTCATATCCTCAGTGGAAGTGTTGTGACGGTAAGAATTCTTCTTCCTAATGCTTTGAGGATATTGGTGCAAAAGAAGATGACAACACTGATCGGTGTACAGAGTTCTTTCTTTATTGTGCAACGTTTCAATAGATTAAATCTCTCTTTTGTAGCAGGATTACAACATGCTAGAGAAGAGCAAAGTGCCAATCTGTAGCAGTTCCCACTTCACGTGGAATAATTTATTACAGCAGCAATCGGAAGCACAGCTTAGAGACTGTTTTTACCCTTATTTGCTCTCATGATTCATTGAGTGAGGTGTGTTGGATTCCTTTCTCTTGTTTTCCAGGGGATCGGGCTTGGTTGCTTCTTTGATATTGATCCTCTGGTGAAGTGAACAGTTCAGAAATAGACACCATGGATATCGGCCACCGTCTGCAGGTATTCTTTGTACAGGGTGCAGACTGGCACCCCCTGCTCCACAGTTTGCCACTGCACTAACAGTTGCAACGCTTTGCCCTCCACCATCAGAGGGACTGACATCCGTTTGCTTGTCGCGGACCCGCCTCGACTTGTGATTGACTTTACGAAAAAGAAACACAAGCAGGAAGGTTAGATTCAAATCTCTCGAGATTCTTTATACAGCCGTGACAGATACTGTCACTCCACGTCCCACAGGAATGAGTCAGGGATCAATAGCTCAAGACCAACCTCAGTTTGGCTTTGCGAGGCCATGCCACTGTAATGATATCGAGATAGAGTCAATCTTTATCCTCTCTCTGGATCAGCGCACACCCACCAGATTGTGCCGTGAGCAGAACCATTTAAATTTATTTTTCGGAAGCTTATTTATTAGTGTCACATTAGGCTTACGTTAACACCGCAGAGAAGTTACTGTGAAAATCCCCGAGTCGCCTGTTTGGCACACTGAGGGAGAACTTAGCGAGGGCAACACACCCTAACCAGCACGTCTTTCGGACTGTGGGAGGAAACTGGAGCACCCGGAGGGAACCCACGCAGACACGGGGAGAACATGCAGAATCCACACAGACAGTGACCCGAGGCTGGGAATCAAACCCAGATCCCTGGCGCTGTGAGGCAGCAGTGCTAACCACTTTGTCACTGCAATGTCTGATCCTCTCACTCAATATTGTTCAGTACCACATCAAATCTCTTTAAAGCTCATCCATTAATTTAGCAAGTCCCAGAGTAGAATCAACTGGCTCAAACAGTGAATATTGTTGGATAAACTGATATGCAGCCAAAACCTTTTGTGTTGAGTATTTAACGTGGCCCCTTTTTTTTTTAGCAGCCTTCACGTTCTACATGCCCAAACAATAATGAGTGAAAATTAAGTAACATTTTCTCATAAATATCTTTTGGAATGTTAGAAAAAGCTCACATTTATGAATGGATTGTCATCCTTCATGTGGAAATTGAGGGCCAGAGTTTCAATCCATGCATTATCAGTGTTCTGTGAATCATCCACATATCCTCTGTAAATCTGAAATACACACATCTCAAATAAACACACAGCTCATACCTGAAATACACACATCAGAAATACACACACAGCTCATACCTGAAATACACACATACCTAATACCTGAAATACATATATCTGTGCACGCATCTGAGAGTAGTTGAGATTAAGATTGAATTTTCAGAGCATTGAGAGAAGGCAGGGGAATGGGACTGGATGAATTATTCTTTCTGGGGTCTGACACATACCCTCTCAGACAGAAAATGGACAGAAAAACCTGATTACTGCTGTATGATCCAAGCCCATTCCTGATCCATCTATAACCAGCTGGGAAGAAGGCACCTATGGGACTCTGGACTGTTAAGAAGAGGCAGAGACACCTAGCAATGACTCAAAGACAAGTAGGCAGAGAGAGAGGCGATACAGGCATAGAGACATGTGGGCTGCTGTCTAGAGAACACAGAGAAATCTTTACATTGGGAACAGCTCAAGGTTCCAAATCCCCAAAGTCACAGCGAGATACAGATAGAGTGAAGACTCTGATCTTCACTCAGAGTGAAACGATCACAAGAGTCGAGATTGGGTTCAATAAAAGTGCAGACAATACACCCACGATCACAAACTGAAAAATAATTTACTCTTTCAGCAAGTGGGTAGTTAAGATGATGTAATTTGGGGTAGGAGGCTGTTACATATGAACACACGGATTAGGAGCAGGACTAGGCCACTCAGCTCCTTGAGCCTGTTCTACCATTCAATAAAATCATAGCTCATATTTGTGCTTACCCCAGTCTCCATCCACCCCTCAAGCTCAAATCTACCTAGCTCTGGATAAAAAATATCTGCTCCCACTGCCTTTTGGGGTACAGTGTTCCAGAGACTCATAACCCACAGAGAAAAAAGTTCTCCTCATCCATTGTTCTACTTCTGGCAGATGTTTAACACCCAAACTTCAAAGTGCACGATACATTCAGCAGATTCACGCTGCACAAGCAATATACTGTTAGTCACAGCAGTGCTAAACGTGGGAATGAAAAAGGCAGATTCCAAAGCAAAGTGAGCTTCGATCCACCCTATGGACTCACGCCTCTGATTATTTAGTGAGGTGGAAGTGCTGTCTGACACTGGCAGTCTAAATGACTCTTCAAAACTATCGAGCAAAATAAAATTAGCTCCGACCTCGGCGGCTTCCTTGAGAAGTTTCTGAAACATCTCCAGCATCTTGGGGTTTAAAATAACCTTCATATTCTTTGGGAATGTCTCTCCGGAGTGCAGCAACCCCTGGAGGAAAGAGAAAGTAAACAGATTTTATCGAACGTATATATTCTCCTGACCCTGGATTCCATGGACTCTCCATTAACTCACCTCAGGAAGCAGGTCCTCACTGCAAATCTACAAATCCAAGTTATTTGAGCGTAGAACAATATCTCTCTTTCAATAATGTCTGTCTTTCTCTCTCCCACTCCCACTTTCTAGGTGTTCCAGAAATTGAGCATGGTGGTGGGCAGGATAAGTGGTCTATTTTCTGCTTTTCATTGTATTGAGTTTCCATACAAGATTGTCCGCTTTTCAGCTAATCACATATACACCAACATAGAGTGCCCACAGTGCAGAAGAAGGCCATTTGGCCCATCAAGACTGCACTGACTCTCTGACAGAGTATCTCATTTAGCCTGCTAATTCCCCTAGCCTATAACTCTTTGGGCACTAAGGGTCAGTTTAGCTTGGCCAATCAACCTATCAATACCTTTGGACTGTGGGAGGAAACAGGAGCACTCGGAGGGAACATACTCAGACGCAGGAAGAATGTGCAAACCCCACACAGTCACTAAACTGGACTCGAACGCGGGGTGCCGTAAGGCAGCAGTGCCAACCACTGTGCCACCCATGAACATGAGTTGGACAAAGACCTGCTGGGGCCTTATTGTGGGCACTACATTGAAATATGCTCACAATACTTCTTGCATTCCAGGATTGGTTTGGCAAACAGCAGAATGGTCTCCATAGGAAAGATGCCAACTCCTTGGAGGCTCACTGATGATGCACTGGGCACACCTCTCGATTGAGTGGAGGGAAGGCAGAACATCTATTCTCCCCTTGTTGGCAGCCAAAGGTTCACCAACCTGGCAAGAGGGGGTTGGGTAGGTTGCCAGGGGATGGTCAGCACCAATGTGAGAAGAAAATGAATGGTCTCATTGGCTCTTTTAGGGTAAGTTCACCTTCACCTCACTCTCATCTCACACCTGCATGACCCGCTCTCAGCCAATCGCAGGGTTATAGTCCACAGGGACCAACCATCACATCACTGCTGACTCTCTCACATACTCTGTCATCTCTTCTCACATCCAGCACCAACCACAATTCCACACAGGCCCTATTCCAGTAACCCTGCCCTGCTAATCCCCCTGACATTAAAATGCAATTTACCACGGCCAATCCACCCAACTCGCACGTCTTCGGGCTGTGGGAGGAAACCAGAGCATCTGGATGAAACCCATGCAGACATGGGGAGAATGTGCAAACGCCACTCAGTCACCCCAGGCTGGAATTAAACCTGGGCAGCAGTGCTAATCACTGTGTCACCGTGCCGCTGGATCATTAATCCAAGTGCCCCCTCTCTTTCCAAGAAATCGGACCCTCAGACAGTCCAAAGTGATCATCAACCAGCCATCCCGGGATCATTCATTCTTTCGGCGTGCTCAACCGTTCGCAATCCCATTGACTCCATCGGCTGCAGATTCTCTAGTCGGGGAGGGTGCAGCTGACCCACAGCACGAGACCCAGAACAGATCCCAGTCTTCCAGATCCCCGCTCTCCGGAGAACACCCCCCCCATCCAGGTCATCACAGGGTCTCAGTCAGCAGGCTGCTTCCATTTCCACTGTACATGTCAGGGATGCACAGAGACATAGCGACAGGGTAAGAAAAATGAAGAAATACCAGGGTCATAAAGACAGTATAAATGTTCATTGGAGATAATGACCCAAAGGACCCACATCTGGGCAGAATACCCATAGACGGAATGAAATGCTGTGCTTGATTTGATTTATTCCTGCCACACGTATTGGGATGAAGTGAAAAGTATTGCTTCTTGCAGTCTCGGTTAAAGCAGGAGCCATACCAAGCTCTGATACATCCAGAAAGGACACTTTCTATGATGCATCTGTAATAATGTGAGAATTGTAGCGGAGAGTTGTAGTGTGCACAAGTGTGTTCATAGAGAGAGGCAAATGCTTCAGGATGCTCCTGGGTCATAGGAACATTACGAATAGGAACAAGAGAAGCCTTTTTTGGGCTCCAAGTTACATTTTGCTCATGACCTTCAAGTCAACTTTCCCACCCATTCTTTAAGAGATACTTAGATGGGCACATGAACAGAATGGGAATGGAGGGGTATAGAAAACTGATTTAAAATAGGGATCATGAGCCTTGGGAGTCCCTGGGAAGTGTGTAAATAGATGATGATATTGATGTACTTGTTTTTATCCTACAGGTGCTTTGGTCCACCTTGTTGACTAACGAGGGACATACACGCGATGGGTCGTGAGAGGGCTGCTCTTGGATTTTTTTGCGAGAGTATCCTAGTGCTTCACGTTGTTAATGTACGCTTGACCTGGACCATTTGATGGGCAACACGACAGCTCAGTGACTATCGCTGTGCTGTGCAGATACATGGATTTGGGCCTGTGTCTGTGGGAGTTTGCGCATTCTCCCCGTGCTTGCGTGGGTTTTCTCCGGGAGCTCCAGTTTCCTCCCACATCCCAAAGATGTGCTCTTAGGCTAATTGGCAAAACAAATTCTCCCTAAATTGTCTCAAATTTGGTTTTTAATCCATAGATCTGTAAACTTGGACAGGGATCGTGTGTAGAAGTGGGAACATCGGGGTGGCGGAGCGGGCTCGTTGGGCCGAAGGGCCTGTTTCCCGTGCTGTTTTGTTCTTTGTTCCCCAAGTCTCTGGAGACTGAACATCTGTCTGTCTCAGCCCTAACTACATTCAGTGATGGTGAATTCTCTGTGTGGTAGAGAAGGTTTGCAATCCTTGCAGTAAAGAGACTTCTCTTTGTCCTAAATGATGGGCTTGAAACTTTGGCCGCTTGGTTTCGTTCCCCAGCCAGGGGCAATAATGTCTCAGTATTTACCCTGTCAAGCCCTGTTGTAATCCTGAATGTTGCAGTAAGATCACCACTCATTGGGTGTTTTTACATCTTAGCGTACTTACATCAGAAATATCAATAGGAAATAAAGCAGAGGTAATGGCAGAGGTAATGGGATAATTGATGGAGAGTGAATTATAGATATATATTTTGAACTGTATGTCTTTCTATCTATTGTCTACTTTCCTTCTACTTTTCACCACAGAATGATACATACCGAAGGTAAGGTCCAATCTTCACCTGGATATTGGATAACAAGAAACTCCAACACCTTCTTGCCACATTTTATTGTGGGAGAGTTATCTGAATTCCTCTTGAAGCTGTAATAGAAGGCAAGCATTGAAGTGAGCGAGTGTCAGTAAAATATCTGTGATTATTGCATTGCCTTGTAACACTGCAACTCCTTCTCTAACCACTGGTTTATCGAATTGAGGCAGGTTACCAGTGCAATATTGATTCAGTTAACAGCCCAAGCTTTGTCTTCTAAGAGTAAATAATCTTTAGGTTGAGTTGCTGTACCTTTGACAAAGTGTGTGGCCCTGTGAGTGAAGTGTGGTGCCAGTACTACAACCTCACACATTTTCTATATCATATTGTTTCAGACAATCAGTCACTTCAGTGTCATTGCTGGGGTTGGAATTCACCCTGAACATATAACCTGAGTCTGTGTGTGTGTGTGTGTGTGTGTGTGTGTGTGTGTGTATATAAATATATATATATATATAGATGTTTGCCCATTAGAACAAGGAACAATGAAAAGGGATGTTGATACACCATTGGTCAGAGACTCATTGCTCAGTGATATAATTAGGAAGACGTGCACAAGTTACAATCGGACAACCATACCTTTATGTATGCATGATGTAACCTTAATCAATAACCGTGAGTGAATAGAGATAACTGCTATACTTTGATTGGTATATGCTAATTACTTGTAATCAAATTTGAAACTATAATTGCTTGTATATTTCTGAATTCTGCACTCTGGCTTGTCTTAAAGATTGGATTGGGGCCCTGTGTTGACATCTGGGATTTTTCAAAGTTGGCGAGAATCTCTCCACAGGGGCTGAATTTGAAAGGGGGGGAAGTGGGGGCACTGAGCATTGGGGTCTTTGGCTACATCTCATTGGCAGGTTCTAATTAAATGGCTGCCATTGGGTTTGTATTTCTTCTTGAGGACAGTCCAATCAGCTCCAGTAGCTCAACAACGCCATCAGCAGCAAGTGGCCACTGTTGGAGCTGCATCTGGAGATAGAGGGCTTTGAGATGGATGTTTATTCTCGGAGGGAAATGGCTCAATTGGAGTTCAGCTGGCCATTTGCTGCTGGTGCGTTAAAGGAATGGAGATGGGAAGTCGTGCCATCTTCCTATGCCATTTCGCCAACCCACCTCCTCTAAGCCCTCCTCTCTGTAAAATCCTGGTCAATATCTGATGTGGTGACGCTGTGCTGCTTCCTGAACAGCTCCTGTAAAAAGGGGGAAGGTCCATCTAAACCTGAAGCAAGGCTTTGTGCCTGATTTCCACCTTGAATATTTTCCTCAAAGTTTAGTGAGATATCAGGATTGGTGAAGATTACTCTGAAAAACAGGGAGATGGGAGTCAGGGGAGTTATGAGGTGGGAGAATGATTTGGAATACAGCAGCCGGAAGGGAAAGCTGCATGGATAAGACATCTGAAATGTGCAGGGAAATGAATTAATTCAGCTATGGGGTATATCAGACTGAAACCTCCTATCCCCATAGCTTTTAGTGGTATGGTACGCAGTGGTTAGCAGTGCGGCCTCACAGTGCCAGTGACCCAGGTCATTTCTGGCTTTGGGTGACTGTGTGGAGTCAGTATGTCCTCCCCATGTCTATGTGGGTTTCCTCTGGTTTCCTTTGATGATCCAAAAGATGTGCAGGTCAGGTGGATTGGCCACAGCAAGAGTTTGAAGAGTGTAGCTAGGGGGATTAGCGAGGTAAATGCACAGGGGGTTTGGGGCTGGGTAAAATGCTCTGTCAGGGAATCAGATGGGCCAAATGGCCTCCTTCTGTAGGGATTCTATGACTTGCACATTGTGTTTTCTGGCAGAGATGAGCGGAGCATGAACTCTATCATCATAATAAATGGTCAGAGTGGGATTCTAATCAGTTACACGGTTATCACAAACTGCACTTCCATGACTTACTGTAGGACTGATCTGTGCTGTAACAGCGATAATAATCCAGGCTTCTAGTAATGTGAAAGATCCCTGATTATAAACAGGGTATTGTCCTCTTACCGTGTAATGATGGGATCCATTGCGCAGTTTGATCCAAAGCAATGAAGCTTTCCTCTGCCACGCAGTCCGGTCCTTCCCCTTGGATTTCTGAAACATGCATTGGACAAGTTCACAACCGCTCTATCTAAAAATTGACTAACACTCAGCACTGTTCTGTGAGAAGAGAGCTGAGCAGAACTTCCTCTTGCTACCTTATTCAAATTCCAAGGCACACAAGGACATAGGTGGCATGATAGCACAGTGGTTAACACTGCTGCCTCACATGGACCTGGGTTCGATTCCGACCTCGGGTGACTGTCTGCGTGGAGTTTGCATCTTCTCCCTAACGTGCTCCTGGTGCCAGGAACATTGGCTGGCAACTGACATGCTTCCTGGCGCCAATATTTTCAAGAGCCCAGTCTCTGTTCACATCTTGGGGTGAGGTGCGGAAGACCTGAATATTCAACCCTATGTCTCCATTTAAACTTCTCCTGGTGGAACCCACCCACAGCACAAACCTTTTGTAACAGGTTTGTCTCTCCCCTCCCAAATAGTCCCAAACTTTGGTTTCTCCCAAAACAGTCATCATGCCGGGAGGGGCAGGGCAGGTAACTATCCCCCCACCCCCCCTCCCCACAAATCAAACTGTGAAGGTCAAATTCCAGTCCCTTCACTGTCATTACCCCCATGTTCCACTCGGCAGTGGGGTGGGAATGGCAGTGGAGATGGAGAGCTCATTCAAAAGGAACTTGCATTTTACACCCCGTCTACTGATGTCCCAAAGTGACGTTGCAGTGTTATCCTTTACACAGAAAGATCTCGACAGCATTCAAGAGATAAACGACAATTTGAATTTAAAGATGTTCGTTGAGGGAAGAGGAATATTCAGCAGGACAACTCCCTGTTTTGCACATTGTACCAGCAAATCCTGTACTTAAACCAGGCAGGCAAGATGGGGCTTCAGTTTAATGGATCATCAGACAGTGCAACACTCCCTCAGTACTGCACAGGCTGAGACTGGATGCTTAAGACTTTGAAATGGGACTTAAAACAGTAAATTTTAACTCAGAGAGGAGAGAGTGAAACCACGAGTCAGCTATCTCTTTTCAAGTTCAATCAGCCTCCTTGCCTGAGGTGTAGCGACCCTCAGCTCAAATCACCATCAGTCACCTGGGAATGCGGTCACTTTTGTATTAGGTACACTCGACATTTGCGGTTATACACTGGAATTTTACTGCCTCACCCACTCCATGCTCATAAGATCCCGCCCAACGGCAACAGGGAATACCGTTCCCGAGCCTCACCCGCCCTGATTCCGGGCTGGGAGTGCCGGTAAAATTCCAGTTATAGTCACACAAAACTGACCCAGATATAAATTCCACCGTGGTTCCCTGATATTATGCACATTGGGAGAACCCTTGCGAAAATACTTTGTCCTGTTAACAAACAAGTCTAGTGATTGAGTAAAGGTGATTTATCTTTGTAATTCTATGATTATAGAATCTATGAATTCTAGACTCTAGAATTTTAGAATCTATGATTCTATGATTCAGATGAGATTTCAACTCACTGGGGCAAAGGTTCCTGAACTGTAACAGTGCTGGAAGCTGCGTCTCTGTCCTGGGAACTATCCTTTGGAGCAGTTTTCATTTTGGATAACCTGGAAAAGACAGTGACTGTCAACAAGTTCTCCTCTGCACAAAACTTGAATGTCCTACTGCAGGGGAAGGTGGATGAGACTGCATTACTGAGTTTGAAGTCGTGATGTAGAGATGCCGGCGTTGGACTGGGGTAAACACAGTAAGAAGTCTCACAACACCAGGTTAGAATCCAGCTGGTTTATTTGATAGTAAACGCACAAGCTTTCGGAAACGGTGTTCCTTTGTCGGGTGTGTGGAAGGTTCTGATCAGAGAAGGACGTATAAAGACACACACAGTTTACAGAACACATTCTACAGAATTGCATTCTAACCAGGATTATCATTACTCCTTTGGCCAAACTGCTGGTGAGGGGGGTGGGGGAGGGTCATGCCTGGGCAGTACCTAGTAATGCCCTCTGCGATACACTGCAGGAAATGGTGCCAGCAGGCAGGACTCACATGGTAACAGTGGAAGGGGGGGCCTGAGGGGCTTCTGTTGGGGAGATTAAGCGGTGGGGGAAGGGTTCATTGACTATGGAAGTGTGGGGGGAGAGGTTTCCAAGTGTCTGTCAGGGGAACCTCTTCCTAATTTTTGTTTAGCTTTTATGAAGGGAGCCTGGATCCTTTGCCCACATTGCTGGTGGTACCAGGCTCCATGATTTCTCTTGACCAAGTGCTAAAATATATGGCGGGAAAAGCTGGCAGTGGAGTCAATCAGTCAGGCGTCGCTTCTCCTATCTGGATTGACACTGAATCAAAGAAACGGAAAACTCTGCCCAATGTACAGGGTGGCACGGTGGCACGGTGGTTAGCACTTCTGCCTCACAGCTCCAGGGACTTGGGTTCAATTCCTGCCTCGGGTCGTTATCTATGTGGAGCTTGCACATTCTCCCCGTGTCTGTGTGGGTTTCCGCCTGGTACTCCGGTTTCCTCCCACAGTCCAAAGATGTGCGGGTTAGGTTGACTGGCTGTGCTAAATTGCCCCTTGGTGGGGGGGGGGGGGTAGCTAGGGTAAATATGTGGGGTTTCAGGAATAGGGCTTGGGTGGGATTGTTATTAATGCAGCTTTGATGGGCTGAATGGCCTCCTTCTGCACTGTAGGGATACTGTGATTGTACACCTCTGTAACCTGGATATACAGGCTTGTTAATCCCTAGGAAAAATAATATACAATCCAATCTTACCCAATAGAGTGATTATCTGCTGTGTACGTAGGAGGGTTGTAGCCATCAAATTTAACCTACACAAGAAATGGATTAAAAAATGAGGAAAGGTTCAGCATAATAAATTACTGCAATCATTATTATCTGGGGGAGAGATTGTCTTTGTGCCCCCTCCCCCCATCTCGCCTGGTTTCCTGGTGAACCCCATCGCACGTGCTTAGACTTTGCTCCCACCATCACCTCCAATCGCATAAGCCAGGGCAATGGGTTTCGGCAAACTATTTTGTGTCAGAGGTATCATTCTTTCCCTTTCCTTCCCAACAGCACTCCTCAAATGGTGCGATGGCCTAGTGCTATTATTGCTGGACTATTAATCCAGAAACTCAGCTAGTGTGTTCTGGGGACCTGAGTTCAAATCCCGGCACGGCAGATGGTGAGTTCTACGTCAGAAAAATCTGAAATTAAGAATCTATTGATGACCAACGAAGCCATTGTCGGAAAAACCTATCCGGTTCACTAATAGGGAAGGAAATCTGCCGTTCTTACCCGGTCTGGCCTACATGTGACTCCAGAGCCACATAGTAATTTAGTTGTCTCTCAACTGTGCTGTGAAATAATCTAGCAAGCAGTTGTATCAATCCACCACAAACTTCTCAAGGGCAACTAGGGATGGGCAATAAATGCTGGCCAGCCTGTGATGCATATTTCCCACAAATTAATATAAAAAGATACCGTCAGGGCTACTGGGCAGGGACTTTACGGCCTCGCTTGGTCGTAAAATAAACAATAAACCATGAGAGTGACACCAGGCAGTGCTCCATACCTCCCAGGGGACCTTCTCATCAGGTACAGGGAAACGTTTAATATTGGTTTCTGGGTAGATCAAGGTTCGCGCATTAACATGATGGAGAGGCTTGAGTTCCTTCTCTTCATCTTCAATCTCTTCCTCTTTATTTTTAACATCAGTAATTACTGAGGGGAACAAAATAAGAGATATTAACCCCCACTATCCATCAAACCTCGCTCTGTGTTCACCAACACAGAAAAAAGTCTCACAACACCAGGTTAAAGTCCAACTGGTTTATTTGATAGTAATCCCACAAGCTTTCGGGGTTTGTCCCTTCGTCAGGTTGTGAGGTTTCTTACTGTGTTTACCTCAGTCCAACGCTGGCGTCTCCACATCATGTTCACCAACACAGGCCTGTTACAATCGTAGAAAGAGGCCATTTGCCGATCAAAACAGTGTCAACAACAGTCCTATAATACCCTATCCTCATAACCCCATGTATTTCCACTGCTAGTCTTCCTGACACTAAGGGCCAATTTTAGCCTGGCCAATCAACTTAACCCGCACAGTGCCAGGAACCCGGGTTCGATTGCGGCCTTGGGTAACCGCCCATGTGGAGTTTGCATCTTCTCCCCATGTCTGCGTGGGTTTCCACTGGGTGCTCCAGTTTGCTCCCACAGCCTGAAAGATGTGCGGGTTAGGTGGATTGGCCGTGTTAAATTGCCCCTTAGTGTCAGGGGGATTAGCTAGGGTAAATACCTGGGGAGATAGGACCCGGGTGGAATTGTTATCAATGCAGACTGTAATAAGTCTTCAGAGGCAAAAGTGCCCTCATAAAAATCCCTTTCTTTACAATTCCAACAGCCGTACACAGGGTGCTCGCAGTCAGCAGTCTATCTTCAGCCAGAGGAACTGACACTCCCAGTTACACACAAAGAAAAGACTCCCATCCATTGACTCCTCAATCAAGGAATTCATATTCACTCTGGCCACCCTCAGTGATCTGACTGAGGTTCAATGGGGCCTCCTTCTGCCCTGTAGGAATTCAATGACAGCTTGATGTTCAACTAGGTTAATTTTTGTTTTCACTTGGGGTCTTGGTGAAAGATTACCCACCCCAAGATTTCCTTTATCTCTCTGTTGGTCAAGGATGACGGAGAGTGGGAGCTGAACAGAATATATTGAATAGAAAACGTACCGAGGGCTGGAGCACTCTCCCGGGACCCAAACTTCTTCTCAATAAGCGTGTTCATGATCCAGTTTAAGGCTTGCATGCTCTGCATCATCTACAAGAACAAATGATAACAGCGTCTCAGCAAAACCGATCTTTACAGATTTAACAGGAAATAACTTCAGTTGCCTACGCAAGGAGGAATCAGGAGCTGTGAGATTGAGAATCTCCAACATGAAGAGTTAATCTGCTTAATCTGGAACCTTTTCGGTCGGGATACTGGGAAGGGAAAGTTCTGATGGTTATCCGTTGAGCCAGGGTTGTGGTCCTGGGCATCTTTTTGAAAATGCTGATAATGTTGGAAAGTTCCAGAGAAGGGCAAGGATAGAGCGGCAAGGGGGAAAGATGAGGGCACAGAGAAACGGAGGACCATAAATAGTAAACATCTGGAGCCTCAGTATAAGGAGCACTGCTGTACAGACCCGCCGCTGTTAGCAATAAAAGCACATTGATAAAGACACCAGTCATAGAATCATCAAATCCCCATTGTGCAGAAAGAGACCATTCGGCCCATCGAGCCTGCACCGGCAACAGTCCCTATCCTCCCAGCTCCCCCTGACACTAAGGAGCAATTAAGCATGGCCACTCAACCTAACATTTTTGGAGTGTGGGAGGAAATCAGACCCACACAGACATGGAGAAAATGTGCAAACGCCACACAGACAGTGGCCTGAGGCCAGACTTCACCCGGGGTCCTTGGCGTTGTGGGATAGCAGTACTAATCACCCTCCAATCATTGCCACAGGAATTCAGTATCAGTGATTGGGTGTCTTTGCTGCCACATCTCAATGCTCCCACCATCAACGGTGAAGGGCATTGAGTCTGAAGTGTGACCATTAGTAAATATACACCCGTACCTTCTGACCTCAGCAGAGGTTTATCCAGGAAACAGCCCAAAGGTGCGTCGGGAAACTCTCCCTCCAGAACCTCCATGTAAGGATTGGCCTGGGAAGTTCCATCTTTCCGTAGGTGATTTCTCGCACTGAGAACCAACTGATAATCTGATTTAAATCAGAGCCCACATCAACACTTCCCCACAAAACACCCTGACTAACATCTGCCATGGGAGCCAACTACCTTTGTGACCACCTTGATAACTCCCTCCCACCCCTAACTAACCTTCCCACCCTCACATTCCCTCTAACCCCTGACTGCCCCCATTAATCACCCACCCTTCATTGACCTCCTGACCTGACAGACCATCCATAACCCGAAGACCACCCAAAAACCCACTAATGTGGGCGGCACGGTGGCACAGTGGTTAGCACTGCTGCCTCACAACACCAGGGACCCGGGTTCGATTCCTGCCTCAGGTCTGTGTGGACTCTGCATGTTCTCCCCGTGTCTGTGTGGGTTTCCTCTGGGTGCTCCAGTTTCCTCCCACAGTCCGAAAGATGGTTAGGGTGCAACGCTGTGCTAAATTCTTCCTCAATGTACCCAAACAGGCATTGGAGTGTGGCAACTAGGGGATTTTCACAGTAACTTCATTGCAGTGTTAATGTAAGCCTACTTGTGACACTAATAAATAAATTTAATCACCCCACCAGCCACCCCTCCCCACTCTGACCATCCAATTCCCATCTCCCCTCCCCAACCCCTGATGACCTGAACCCTCTCATCCTTCCCACTTCTTTATTCACTTCCCTCCTCCCTGCCTTCTCAAAGCAGCTGGATCTACCTGCTTCATCGCAGCTAATGGTATAAGAAAGTCTTCCTTTCCCTGACCCTCCCGCCTTTGACACAAGGCCACTTTTCTCACTATGATTGACTTGGAAGGCAAGGCCAGTTTACATCAACAGGGATGAAGTAGAAATGGTCAAAAGCTTCAAGTTGTTAAGCATCTAAATCACCAACACTCTGTCCTGGTCCCCCCATGTCGACACTATTGTTAAGAAAGTCCACCAACGCCAGTACTTCCTCAAAAGACTAAGGAAATTTGGCATGTCCGCTATGACCCTCACCAACTTTTATAGATGCACCTAGAAAGCATCCTTTCCGGATGTATCACAGCTTGGTCTGGGCTCCTGTTCTGCCCAAGACCACAAGAAATTACAAAGGGTTGTGAACATAGCCCAATCCATCACACAAACCAGCCTCCCATCCACTGACTCTGTCGACACTTCCCGCCACAGACCCCGGACATTCTCTCTTCCATCGGGAAAAAGATACAAGAAGTCTGAGGTCATGCACCAACCGACTCAAGAACTCTCTTCCCCGCTGCTGCCAGACTTTTAAATGGACCTAACTTGCATTGAGTTGATGTTTCTCTACCCCCTCGCTCTCACTATCGCACTGCATTCTGCACTCTCTCGTTTCCTGCTCTACGAAGGGTATGCTTTCGTCTGTGTAGCGCGCAAGAAACAATACTTTTCGCTGTATGTTGATACATGCGACAATATTAAATCAAATCAAAGCAGATAAAAGCATTCCCGGCTAAGTCAGTGGGAGCAGAGTGGTTATCCGACTGCGATTGCCGCTCCGCAGAGGTGACAGTCTATCTCTTTACATGGTGAACCCTCCCGTTCCCCATCCCCCCCCCGACAGACAGAACCTGTTCCTCCAGGTGACAGATTCTCTGTTCCATTTTGTTGCCTTCCCTGTTCACGTCAATGATCTCCGCAACTGAGTCCACTCTGGAAAATACAATCAGGTCAAGGTTGTTAAAGATCAAAACTCTTTTGACATTCAGAAGAACACAACGAGAGGATCTTCCCGCGTGGAAAGCACATGGCTCAGTTAGGAGGGGTGAGGACAAAAAGAGAAAAGCAAGAGGAAGGGAAAATTAAAGGTTCTTTAATGAGTTGGTTGTCTTTCAGGCTGGGGGCCTGTGACCAGAGCTGTGTCACAGGGGTCACTGCTGGGTTCACTGGCAGGGTTAGTAAGTTTGCAGATGACACCAAAATTTGTCACAGTGAAGGTTATCTAAGACGACAACAGGATCTTTTATCAACTGGGTCAGTGGGCCGAGGTGTGGCGGATGGATTTTAATTCAGATAAGTGCAAGGTGTTGCATTTTGCTAAGACAAACCAGGGCAGGACTTACACAGTTAATGCTAGGGTGCTGGAGAGTGTTGTGGAATCTGGGCGTACAAGTACATAATTCCCTGAAAGTGGCATCGCAGAAATACAAAGTGGTGCAGAAGGCATTTGGCACACTTGCCTTCGTTGGTCAGAGTGTTGAATACAGGGGTTGGGACATTAATGTTACAACTGTACAAGACATTGATAAGGCCGCATTTTGAGTTTTGCAGACAATTCTGGCTGTCCTGCTCGGGTATATGGAATGATCTGCCAGAGGAGTGGTAGATGCGGGTACAATTATAACATTTAAAATACATTTGGACACACCCATGGATGGGAAGGTTTAGAAGGATATAGACAGGCAAATGGGACTAGTTCAGTTTAGGGAATCTGGTTCACTTGGATGAGTTGGATCAAAGAACTTGCTTCCCCGCTGTGTATCTCTCTGACTCAAAGTTGTAGATTAGCTCCTTTGATAGTCAGATTTTGTCGAACTTCTCTGGAAAATGTAATCCTCTAAAGGATAGATTCCAGTCAGTAGAATGACATCCAGGGCCCAATTTTACCAGAAATTCGCACCCATTTTCGGGCGCGAAATCACGGTAAATTCGGGTGTCAGGCCTGTAACACGATCTGCACCTGAGACCGAGCAGATTGCACCTTTACTGACACCCCATTTGGGTGTGGTTCCCCCATTGGGTGCCCAATGATTTAAATGTATTAGCGTGCATTTAAATCGTCTTAATGAACCGCGCGGCGAACTCTACCGCCAAATCCTTTTTCCTAGGATGGAGAAAGCTAGCACGAGGGGACACAGCTTTAAATTAAGGGGTGATAGTTATAGGACGGATATCAGAGGTAGGTTCTTTACCCAAAGGGTGGTTCGGGAGTGGAATGCCCTGCCTGCAGCAGTTGTAGATGCGCCAAGTTTGGTGGCGTTTAAGAGGTTAGTTGATAAGTATATGGAAGAGAAGGAAATGGTTTAGTTTGGAGGGGCATTGCTTTTTATATTGGTCGGCGCAACATCGAAGGCTGAAGGGCCTGTTCTGTGCTGTAATGTTCTATGTTCTATGTTCTAAATCCCACTTTACCATCAATTCCGGATCCATTCTGGATCCGCGCTGTTACCGACCTGCAGAATAAAAATCCAAAGCAGATTCCTATTCTGCAGGGGAACCTCTGAAACCCAGCCTCCTCGAACACCCTTCGCAGAGCCGCTGCTAACTACCCTAGCAGACCTGTCCCCTCCCCCTCAATGTGATCCAAATCCCCTGGGAGGCAGACACCACCCCCCCCCCCCCCCCCCCCCCCCCCCCCACCAACCTCAGCAGCCACACCCACTCCCACTGGAGGCTGGCCCTTCTCAGCAGAGCACACCCCCCACCCCCAGCGAAGTCCATCCTCCCCGCAGCCTCCACCCCCCCCAACCAGAGATCGATCTGAGCTCCCCCCCCCCCCCCCACAGAGAAGTCTCACTGCACCAGGTTAAAGTCCAACAGGACTTTCCAACTGGACTTTAACCTGCTGTGGTAACACTTCTTACTGCATCTACCCCAGTCCAGTGAGTGCAGGTCGGAAGGATGGCGGAGGGAGAGCAGCAATCCAGCTAGGCTGGGAGTGAGCTTGGCCAAGGGTGGGCCTGCCTCCTGGGGGGGGGGAGGGAGGGGTCTGACTGGGGTGGGTCTGACCATGGGCCTACCTCCCAGGGGGGTCCGATCACGGTTCATCCTCCTCCCCGCTTGCCAATCTCTGTTTTGTCTTTCGCTCCCGGGAGTGCTGTTTCAGTGTTTTTTGGAACTGCGCGTGCACAGTTCAGAGCTCCGATCGTTCCAGCAGCGCTAAGCCCCATCCCACAGCGCGGACCGGACTGGAACAGGGATTCCGCACTCGGATCCATTTTACATCCGAATCCGGCCCTCAGAGTCTGGGACATGTCCGGGATTCAGTGAGCAAGGCAGTGGCCTGTCCGTTTAGGAGAGCAGGAGGGGAGAGAGGAAAGAAAGAAGTCAGACGGTGGGGGGGGGGACACGGCGTTTTGGGAACACCGACACTCACTCACTTTTCCATGGTGTAGGAGATCTGTTGGTTCAAACTCTGGTTCTGATTGCGTTTCTGTTTGATCAAATAATTCTCCTTAATGATGGCCTCCCAGGTCAGAATCTCAGCTTCCTCTTTATTGTCCAACTTCTTCTCTGTAACACAGGCATTTGTAGAGGAGAGTCACCTCGGGACGGGGTGTGTTTGGTGGGGAGAGGAGGGGAGGGGAGAGGGAAGTTTGCCATGCTGCCTTTAGACAGTCTGATGAGAGCTGGCCTTTCACTATGCTCATACTTTTTGATCTGCTTTATTATTATCACATGTATACAGTGAGAAGTGTTGTTTCTTGCACGCTATACAAACAAAGCATACCATTCCTAGAGAAGGAAAGGAGAGAATGTAGAACGTAATGTTACAGTCATAGCTAGAGTGTAGAGAAAGATCAATTCAATGCAAGGTAGGTTCGTTCAAAAGTCTGACAGCAGCAGGGAAGAAGCTGTTCTTGAGTCGGTTGATATGTTGGCCTCAGATTTTGTACGTTTTCCTGAGGAAAGAAGGTGAAAGAATGTCCAGGAGCCGTGAGGTTGTCGATTATGCCGGCTGCTTTGCAGTCGAAAGTGTAGACAGAGTCAATGGATGGGAGGCTGGTTTGTGTGATGGATTGGGCTACATTCACAATTTTTCGTAGTTTCTTGTGGTCTGGGACAGAGGATACTTACTGCAAATACTGGGAAGCCCCCTTCCCTCCCACTCCCAATTCTCTAAACCATAAAAAATGAATCTAGGGGCTGAATGTTATCCTGATGGCATGGGTCACTTCAGCAACTTTGGGAATGGGTGTCAGCCAGGAGCAATGTTCTCTGAATGAAACAGTTTTTACTATCTGGCAGCTTGCAAACTTTTGATAAAGTGAGTATCTGAAAATAGACCACAGGCTGTGTTATTGTCTACATTGTACAGTTGGAAAGGACAGAGAACTGAGGACAAGGAAGGACGAGAGGGGCAAGGTCAGGGGACCTTGGCAAAAAACGGTTCGGCACAGACAAGAAGAGCCAAAAGGCCTGTTTCTGAGCTGTAATTTTCTATGGTTTCTAAGAGATTGTGGATTCAACAAATTTATTGCTGTTGTTTTACGTTATGCCAGCCTGTTTAAAAGGGTCGGAGGAGGGAGGACTGGGAGCTGTGTGCCATCAAAACTATCGCTACACAAGTGAGACTTGCAGCTTGTCAGTGGTAGCTGTGGATGGGGAGCTTGGATGAAGAGAACTCCTGACGCACTCAACTCAAGGACAGGAATGCTTGAGTGGGAAGTGACAGATCCTACATCGTGGAGGTCAAGTTCCAAAGACAAGAGATTGCACACAGCATCAGCATGAGTGCTTGTAACTGCTCAAGGATATTCTTTATTGTATTGCCTATTTAAAATGAAATGTACTTTTTTATTTAAAATGTTGTTTCCCTTTTAATTTATATTTGAATGATGTTGATTTAAATTTGTTTGTTACAGTAAAGGTTTTAACGAGTTGAATATTGTCCATTGGTTTTCTTGCCATTGGTTTCTTTTGATTTTAACCAAGGATCATAGCAAGAGTGAAGAATATGCCTACCCACGAGATTACAGATTGTGGGTGTATATAATTCCATTGCTACTGATGGCATTGACACAAACTCCATTCTTTAAACATCTCTTTAAAATCTCCTCTTGTCTGCTAAATTCTCCATCTCTGTCAATTCAATCATGAAAGGCATCATCAGAGAATCCTATTAGCCACAGTGGTTCCTACAACAGACTTGTTAAAGATTTATTCCTTCATAGGATGTTGCTGATGTTGCTGGCTGGGCCAGCATTTATTGCCCATCCCTAATTACCCAAGGGCATTTGACAGTCAGTCACATTGCTGTGCATCTGGAGTCACATGTAAGCCAGACCAAGTGAGGACGGCAGATTTCCTTCCCTAAAGGACATTAATGAACCAGATGGGTTTTTCTAACAATGGTTTCACGGTCGTCAATAGATTCTCAATTCCAGAATTTTTCTTGAATTTAAATTTCACCATTTGCCTTGTTGGGATTCGAACCGGATCCCCAGAGGTTACCCTTGATTTCTGGATTCTTAGTTCAGTGATAATACCACTATGCCACAACCTCCCCTTACTCTTCATTTTGCTTTGGAATATTGCACATGTTGAAGACACACAAAAAGGCAGTGTATTGAAATAGGCCTTTGTGTGTGTTTAATGTGACATACAATAAACTATTCTATCATTCTACGTATTAATGGACGGACATTTTTTGAAGTGAAGTCACAGGCTATCGTTAAAAGATTATTTCAATTCATGGATTACCTGAAGTTATGGTTTCAGACAATGGAACGGTGCTGAGTTTCAAAACTTCACCGCGATCAATGATATTAAGCTGTGCCATACTGCTCAGCATCAAATGGAACAGCGTGGCCTAAAGAAACTGTCAGGAGGAACCTTGGAGACCAAAATCTCATGATTCCTCCTTAGCTATCAAAGCACTCTGCAAGCAACAACAGAAATTCAACTGCTAATAAAACATCGTCTCAGAATGAGACTAACCAAATTTGTCTAACCAAATTTTCCACGGAGGATAGAAGCCCGTCAAAAAAATAACAAGCCATGATCAACATAATACAACATGGTCATACATGGTAAATGGCAGTGGTTAGCGCTGCTGTCTCACAGCACCAGGGAACCAGGTTCGATTCCCGGCTTGGGTCACTGTCTACGCGGAGCCTGCGCGTTCTCCCTGTGTCTGTGCGGGTTTCCCTCAGGATGCTCCGGTTTCCTCCCACAGTGCAAAGACATGCTGGTTAGGGTGCACTGGCCATGCCAAATTCTCCCTCAGTGTACCCGAACAGGTGCCGGAGCGTGGCGATGAGGGGATTATCACAGTAACTTCATTGCAGTGTTAATGTCAGCTTACTAGTGATACTAGAAAAATGAACTTTAAAACTTATCTGGCATTTAGTGGCCCAACAAAAGTCCAATCAAAGTTTCCCTTAAGGTTGCTATGTGCAAACTGACGATCATATTCTCCATTATGGATCATCCTTTCATAGTCTTTGCGACAGATATTTGGGTGACTGTTTACTGACACTCCAATCACTAAGAAAAGGACTTTGGAATTTGTTCCAGGCTGAGAGTAACAAGAATTCTCCATTTTCCCATTCTGTCCCCATTTGCCTTGATTTATTTAGTGTCTATTGGTATCAGGGAAGAATCTATTCATTGACAAGTAATTCATCGTGCTCTGGGGCAGAGAATTCAAATCACATAATGCATAAATATCTTCCTCTCTCACTTATAAATGACTGAACCCTTATACAGAGAAAATGAGTCCCCGGGTCATGAATTCTCCACCCAGAGGAAATCATCTCTCAGCATGTCGAGCTCACTGAGGAATTTTATACATTTCAATCCAAACCCCTCCGTTTCTTGAAAATGCTGAAACACATAGGTCTATTCGAATCAATTTACTTACACAGGACGGCTCAGAAATCAACACTTTGTTGCCCTGTCTCCAAATCAGTGATGACTTTCCTTTGCTGAAATCAAAACTACGCACAATATTCTAGGTGTGGCTTCACCAAAACCTTACACAAATGCAGCAAGACTTTGTCACGCTTAGACTCCAATCTTATTGGGAAAAAAGGCAATATTTGCTTTTTTAATTGCTTTCTGTACTTTTGTGTTAATTTTTTAAAAATGTCCTTTGCGGGCGTCATTGGCAAGGCCAGCATTTATTGCAAACTGCCCAAATGGCCTTCTTGAACATACTGCAGGAGTTTGATATGATTGAATTTCAGAGGGCAGTTACAAATCAGTCACAGGTAGGATAGAACAGGTAAGGATTCCATTCCCTAAAGTGAACCAAACATGTTCTCAAACAATTGATAGTAGCTTCACAATCATCAAGATTTCTGTGATTTAACTCCCAAGTCCTCAAATCTGTCACCTTTTCGAAAATGATTCTACTTCCCTGTTCTTTGTGTTTAAGTGAGTAACTGGGCAGCACATTGGCACAGTGGTTGGCACTGCTGCCTCACAGCGCCCGTACCTGGGATCGATTCCTGGCTTAGTTCACTGTCTGTCTGGAGTCTGCATGTTCTCCCCATATCTGTGTGGGTTTCCTCTGCGTGCTCCAGTCTCGTCCTACACTTCGGAAGATGCATTAGGTGCACGGGCTGAGCTAAATTCTTCCTCGGTGCACATGAACAGGCACCGGAGTGTGGCGACTGGGGGATTTTCACAGTAACTTCATTGCGGTGTTAGTGTAAGCCTACTTGCGATGCTAATAAATAAATTTTTACTTTTTAATGGAAGTATCTAAGGAAAGAAGGCACTTACTGAATTTCTTGTGCTTCCGTTTTCTTTTTCTCTGGGTCAAATATTCAACTAAGAGGAAGATGTGACTGAATATGATGAAGGGAGGGGGTGCTGGGGGACGGCAGTAATATTCCTCAATCAGCGGGTACCTCTGAAACTTCCAAATCTTGTCAGTATTTTCCTGGATCAGCTGAAAAGTATAGCTAAGGAAAGAAAGACAAGAGATACCGAAAGCAAGTTTTATGCTTAAATATTTCTGTATTTCCTGAAAGACCATAATCTCAGGGCATCCAAAAGCACAAAAAAACCATTTAACTTTTTCTCCGCAGTTTCTCCTCTCTCTTCCCATGATCATCGAAAACCAGCGCCCACAGAACTACACCAAAATTCAGTCCTGGTTAATCGCTAACCCAACCTATTAGTACCACACCCCTCCCTCCTCCCAAGTCTAATCCCATCCTATTTTTCACTCTCCATATTCTTTAAAATCCCAACATAAAAGCAAAATGCCACTGGAAATCTGAAATAAAAGCAGAAAATGCTGGAAAACATTTTCCACAGCAGGTCTGTGGAGAGAAAAGCAGGGTTAATGGGCGGGATTTAACAGCCTCGCTGTATACAGGCATTTAGCGAGGCAAGGATTGATTGGGGACAATCAGCCTGGCTTTGTGAGTGGGAAATGATATCCCACAAATTTGGTTGAGTTTTTTTGAAGGGGTAACCAAGAAGGTAGATGAGGGCAGTGCAGTCAACATTAGCAAGGCCTCTGCAAAGCTATTCATGGTTAGGTTGTTTCATAAGGTTAAATCTCACGGGATCCAGGGTGAGGCAGCTAATTGGACACAAAATTGATTTACAGAGGGTTTTTTTTCAAACTGGAGGTCTGCGACCAGCAGTGTGTCTCAGGGATTGGTGCTGTGTCCACTATTATTTGTCATGTAAATTAATGATTTGGATGAGAATTAGGAGGCACGGTTCATAAGTTTGCAGATAACACCTTGGTGGCAAAGTGGACAGTGAAGAAAGTTATCTAGGGATCTTAATCAATTGGGCCAGTGGGCTGATACATGGCAGATAGAGTTTAGTTTAAATGTGATGCATTTTGGCTGATCAAGCCAAGACCTCAGTTAATGTGAGAAAGTAGCATATAAATAAAGGGTTAACTTAGAAAATATGATTTAGCATGACAGGCGTTAGAGAGGATAGCATGACTCAAATAAATTGGAGGCATACAAAGAATGGAATGGTCAAGGAAAAAAAGCTACAACCTTATAAGTGATTTAATTACAGGTGTAATTGTATTCTGGAAACGTCCTGTTGGCTAAGCAATGTAGGAAATCCATTGAGGATTGTGATTAGATCTGTACAGAATTGAATAGACTTGTATGATTAGTTCTATATAACAGATGGCTGTAATAGAACAACAGTAAGCAGATCCTTCTGTCCACTCCCAATGGCCATTGTAAGTGCAAAGTAAAGTCATATTGTGTGGGTTTGCCATGATGTCAGTTCTTTAAGATTTTTTTAAAAAAGAGCAGATAGACAAGTTGGGCTGAAGGGCCTGTTTCCATGCTGTAACCTCTATGACTCTATTTTCCTTAACAAATGGTAGGGCATTGAGGTAAATTATAGAACAAAGAGATCTAGGAATATCGGTTCATAGCTCCTTGAAAATGGAGATATAGTTGGGCAGAGTGGTGAAGAAGGCATTTGGCATGCTTGGTTTCATTGGTCAGAACATTGAACACAGGAATTGGGATGTCTTGTTGAAGTTGTACAAGACATTGGTAAGGCCACACTTGGAAAACTGTATAGTTCTGGTCACCCTATTATAGAAAAGGTATTATTAAACTAGAAAGAGTGCAGGAAAGATTTACTAGGATACTACTGGATCTTGACTGTTTGAATTATAAGGAGAGGTTGGATAGACAGGGACTCTTTTCCTCAAAGTCTAGGAAGCTTAGGGGCGATCATACAGAGATCTATAAAATAATGAGGAGCATAGATAAGGTAGATAGTCATTTCCAAAGGTAGGAGAATCTAAAATTAGAAGGCATAGGTTTAAGGTGAGATGGGAGAAATACAGAAGGGTCTAGAGGGGTAATTTTTTCACACAGATGGTATGAGTGTCTGGAACAAGCTACCAGAGGCATTACTGGAGGCAGGTACAATTTTGCCTTTTATAAATAGTTTAGACAGTTCCATGGTATAGAGAGATATAGGCCAAATGTGGGCAATCGGGACAAACTTAATAATGAAACTGGGCAGCATGGACAAATTGGGCCGAAGGGCCTGTTTCCATGCTGTAAATCTCTATGACTCTATGACTCCCCAAAGCTTCCACATTCTTCTGGTAGTTACCAAAGCTGCACACAATACTCCAAATGTGGTTTTATATCACTGCAACATCATTTCACAACCCTTGTACTCAGTATCCCTGCTGATAAAGACAAGCATGCCATATATCTTCTTAATCACCTTGGCCGTCTGTGTTTCCAATTTTAGGGAACTGTGGAGCTGCACGCCCAGATCCCTCACTTAATATTTCTAAAGGTTCTGCCATTTACAGCATAATTCGCACCTAAATTTATTCTTCTAAAATGCATCACCTCATTTTTGTCTGGATTAAACTCCATCTGCCATTTCTGTGCCAAACTCTCCAATCTATCCTCTGACATCCTCTGATAAGGTTGTTAAGAAGGCATATGGAGTCTTAGCTTTTATTGGTAGGGGGATTGAATTTCGGAGCCGCAACGTCATGTTGCAACTGTACAAAACTCTAGTGCGGCCGCACTTGGAGTATTGTGTGCAGTTCTGGTCCCCACATTATAAGAAAGATGTGGAGGCATTGGAGAGGGTACAGAGGAGGTTTACCAGGATGTTGCCTGGTATGGAGGGCAGGTCTTATGAAGAGAGGCTGAGGGATTTGAGGTTGTTTTCGTTAGAAAGAAGGCGGCTAAGAGGAGACCTTATTGAAACATATAAGATGATTAGAGGTTTAGATAGGGTGGACAGTGATAGCCTTTTTCCTAGGATGGAGAAAGCTAGCACGAGGGGACATAGCTTTAAATTAAGGGGTGGTAGTTATAGGACGGATGTCAGAGGTAGGTTCTTTACCCAGAGGGTGGTAAGGGTATGGAATGCCCAGCCTGCTGCAGTTGTAGATGCGCCAAGTTTGGTGGCATTTAAGAGGTTAGCAGATAAATTTATAGACGAAAAGGGAATGGTTTAGGTTAGAGGGTTATTGCTTTTTCCTAATTGGTTGGCGCAACATCGAAGGCCGAAGGGCCTGTTCTGCGCTGTAATGTTCTATGTTCTATGTTCTATAACATTCCCGGCAACTCCACCAATCTTTGTGTTATCCAGAAACTTACTAATCTGACCACCCACATTTTTCCCTGGATCATTTATACCTACTACAAACAGCACTGATCCCAGCGGAATACCACTAGCTGCAGATCTCCATTCTGAAAAATACCCTTCCACCTCTACTCTCTATCATGCATAAGTAACCCAATTCTGAATCCATCCAGCCAGCCCACCCCAAAGCCCATGTGATTTTAATTTTTATACCAGTCTGCCATCTGGCACTTTGTTAAAAGTCTTACGAAAGTCCATATAAACGACATCTCCTTTCGTCAATTATCTACATAATCTCTTCAAAAAACTCAATCAAGTTGGTAAGATATGACGTTCCCTGTACAAAACTGCGCTGCCTGTTGCTGACTAGTTCATTTTCTTCCAAATGCAAACAAGAAACAATACTTTTCACCGTATCCCAATACTTGTAATGATATAAAATCAATTAAATTCAATTTAGCCCTTCCACACTGGAAATGTGTCCAGCCTACACTTCAAATGGATACAATTGTTCTTATATTGTTATAATCTTGAATGCAATGCCCTGAGACCATTTCCCCTTTCAAATTAAGTAAAATTAGCCACCTCTAGTTGAGCATTTTAACGTTGAACTAATCCTGATGAGTCTAAAAGGAATGATAATTGTAATTACTTACTTGAACATTGCAATCAAAAGATTCAGCAGCAGGATATTGGTGAAAAGCAGATAGAGACAGAGTAGAATTATGGTTAACCATTCAGGGAAGATGGGATCACTATTGTTGTCATGCACAGGACATTTTGGCTTGTAGGGGTCAGTACCATTCACAGAGCACTGACTTAAGTCAAAACCTGAAACTGTAAGGAAAAGAGAAGATATTTATTGGTTGGTCATCTTAAACCAAGATATCCACAAACAAACAGCCAGTATAATGACAAAAGCAATTATTTTTTCTTTTGTTGTTTTTACACTTAAAAGAACGATTTCTTGGGTTTTAAGTAAGACTGGATGATTAGCATTAGGAAGGCAATGGCATTGTTGTAGTTTTTATTCATCCATGGAACATGGGTATCGTTGGCTGGCCACCATTTATTGGCCAGCCTAGTTGCCCGAGGGCAGTTGAGAGTCAACCACATTTCTGTGGCTGTGGGCCAGACCAGATAAGGATGGCAGATTTCCTTCCCTAAAGGACATTAGTGAACCAGATGGGTTTTTACAACAATTGACAATGCTTTATGATCATTAGTAGACTCTTAATTCCAGATATTTTTTTATTGAATTCAAATTCCACCCTCTGCCATTGTGGGATTTGAACATGGATCCCCAGAACATTAGCTGGATTAATAGTCTAGCAATAGTACCATTAGGCCATTGCTTCCCTATACCAGCAGCCCAGAGACCCAAGGTGGTTTGAATCCCACTGTGGCAGATGGTGAAATCTGAATTCAATAAAAATCTGGAATTAAGAATCTACTGATGACCATGAAACCATTATCGATTGTTGGGAAAACCCATCTGGTTCAGGAATGTCCTTCAGGGAAGGAAATTTACCATCCTTACCCTGGTCTGGCCTACACGTGACTCCAGAGCCACAGTAATATGGTTGACTCTTAAATGTCCTCTGAAATGGGTGAGCAAGCCTCTCAGATCAAAGGCTATTAAGGATAGGAAATAAACACTGGCAGACAGTGACTCCCATTTCCAGGGAATAATAGAACGGTTGCCCATTCTCAGTGAGGACCAAGAGGGAGGTATCAGTGTGTGTCCTGATCTGCGGCAGCAATGTGATATAATTGAGCGTCTTCCTTGGCCATTCCAAAGGACAGTTAAAAGACAGACACAGTGATCGGGAACTGGAATCATATATAGGCTCGATGGGGTAAGGACAACAGTTTTCCTTCCATAAACACCTTTCACAATATTCCCAAAGCCTCATTTTGCAGATATTATTGTCTTAGTTCCAGGTTTTTTTCAAAAATCACTGAATATAGATTCTCAAATTGCCACATTTTTTAATGGATTATCACTCCTGTAACTGAACCACAGTATGTTTGGGCCTGTAAGGATTAATGTGGGATTGGAGAAAAAATACTGCCCCTATCGTGATGTAGAGAGTCTGATGGGAGTGGCAGAGTGAGACTGGTAGAAATTGGCTTGAAGGTCAGATTTGAACTCTATATATATTCATTAATAGTTATTGTTCAACTGTACAAGCCTCTGGACCTGTTCACCAGACAATAGATAATCCCAGAGCAACTGCCATACTACTGTATCTCCTGAAGACAGTGACTCTCACTGGGAGATATCACCATCAGGCACTCTCCTGAACTTTAAAGATTATTTATTAGTCACAAGTAGGCTTACACTAACTCTGCAATGAAGTTATTGTGAAAATCTCCTAGTTGCCACACTCTGCCACCAATTCAGGTACACCGAGGGAGAATTTAGCACAGCCAATGCACCCTAACCAACAATCTTTTGGATGATAGGACAAAACAGGAGCAAACCCACGCAAGGGCTACATGATGGCACAGTGGGGTTAGCACTGCTGACTCACAATGCCAGGGATCCAGGTTCGATTCCTGCCGGGTGTGGAGTTTGCACATTCTCTCCATGTTGGCATGGGTTACCTCTGGCTGTCCCAATTTCTTCCCCCAGTCTGGAAGGTGTGCTGGTTACATTGGCTATGCTAAATTCTTCCTCAGTGTACCTAAAAGTGTGGCAACTAGGGGATTTTCACAGTAATTTCGTTACGGTGTGAGTGTAAGCCTACATGGGACCATTAATTAAATAAACTAAACATGGGGAGAACGTGCAGACTCCGCACAGATAGTGACCCAAACCAGGAATGGAACACAGATCCCTGGCATAGTTAGGGGAAATAGTGCTAACCACCCAAACACGTGCCTGTGTGATTCTGGATGGTGAACGTCAGAATATAATGGGCATTACTGATGGGAGTTTGAGGTCCAGCTCATTAAAAGACTACAAAATTGATGAAGTTGGACAATAACTTCCTGGAGAGTTGCGGCCACAAGTGTCTAATTGTGGGACATTTCTGTGGCTGTTCCTGTGTCCCCCATTATAACCACTGTCACACTTAAACATCGAATTGGCTGTTAAGTGCTTTGGGTAGATATTTTCTTAAAGGCCCTTTGGCTAAGATCAAGCATCAAACCAAGATGGCAGTGGCACAGTGGTTAGCACTGTGGACCCGGGTTCAATTCCTGGCACTTTCTGTGGGGAGTCTGCACATACTCACTGTGTCTGCATGGGTTTTCTCCGGGTGCTCTGGTTTCCTCCCATACTCCAAAGATGTGCGGGTTAGGTGGACTGGCCATGCTAGATTGCCTCTTAGTATCACGGGGACTAGTTAGGGTAAATACATGGGGATAGGACCTGGGTGAGATTGTAATCGGTGCAGACTCAATGGGCTGAAAAGCCTCCTTCTGCACTAAGATTCTACAATAGGGTGCAGTGGCTTATTCTGACAGATTGGAAATTGTTTGTCTCTCTTGTGTGGACCATGAATTGATTTCAGTTGGATTTTGAATTTGGTTTTTGGAGCAAGCAAGGAATGGATTTAAGTTTGCCCAATCCACTCTGCGCATTGGCTTTCTAACTTTAAGAATCGAGAAAAAAAATAGTTTTTAATAAATAAATAAATAAAACAGTTTGGACTAAAAATTCTAACTACAATTTTCAACATTGCTTATTATGTTAGCGTTTTTATTTCAAATGTGAACCTTTCTGTTTTACTGGCACAATAGAAAGTGGGGAGTTTTCCCATCCCGCCTGACACAGGAATCATAGTGGGTAGGGAATGGGTGGATCCCACAGAGATTAATTGATCTTGGGCAGGATTTTACAGTTTGGGGTGAGCATGGTTGGAAAATCCAGCCCAATGTTTTAACTTTCTTTGAGGATATTAAACTATCTTACAGGAGGACCTTTAGATCTACAAGGTAAAATAAATCAAAGATTATCAGCTAACTGTGTCAAACAGCTTAGTTTTAAACATATCATTTGACTGGTAAATAACAGTTCCCGTGATTTTAACCATGCAGTTAAAGAGTGAACTCACAGCTGACATCAGTCGGGATCTCTCCAAATATCACTTGGTACGGTTGGTACAAAACTCCCTGGAATATCCAATCCAGGCGTTGCTCATTGTGGGTGAGGATACCTTGCTTGGCTACACCGTAAGCCACGATAGCCAATATCAACAGGAACAGAAAGAAGAAAACATCCTTCATCTGCAGCACAACAAGAAAGATCATGAACTCATTTTGGAGGTGATTTCGGCAATGCATTCAGACTTTAAGGAGCTTCTACAGTGGCCGAGATCTTAAGCTGAAACATTTGTTTAAGTCACACACATTCCAAGGAATAGCTACCTAGGAGTTTCATAAAGGGGTTGATTCATCAGAACATAAAAACATAAGATATAAATGCAGAAGCAAGCCAGCTGGCCCCTCGAGCCTGCTCCACCATTCAATAGGACCACTGATAATCTTTCCATGGACTCCGCTCCACTTACCCGCCCGCTCACCATAATCCTTAATTCCTTTACCCTTCATTCTATAATTCATAGAATCCCAACAATGCAGAAGGAGGCCACTCGATCCATCGAGTCTATACTGACAACAATCGCACCCAGGTTCTAACCCAATAACCACTCTCTACTAATCCATCTGACGCTAATAGGCAATTTAGCATGGCCAATCCACCTAACTAGCACATCTTTGGACTGTGAGGGGAAATGGGGGCACCCAGAGGAAACCTATGCAGATGTGTTATAGTTTGAGGATAAGGAGAACTGAGGTGGGGAGAAATTTCTTCACCCAGAGGATAGTGAATGTGTGGAATTCACTCCCACAGAAAATAGTTGAGGTTAAAATGTTGTGTGATTTCAAGAAGAAATTAGATACAGTTCTTGGGGCTAAAGGGTTAAGGGATACGGGGAAGAGGGGGATCAGGATATTGATTTTGATGATCAGCTATGATCGTGATGAACGGCAGAGCAGGCTCGAAGGGTTGAATGGGCTATTCCTGCTTCTAGTTTCTATGTTTCTACATAGCTGTCAGAGTGCTCCATTCCTTCAATGGAAGTGAGGAACTCGCATACGCAGTTGCTTGAAAACTGCACCTAATCTGCACAACCTGTACTGTCAATGACTCTGCTGTCCTCATGAAGGAGTTAACTTCTACTAGGGTATTAGTTCATGGCCACCTCCATCAATGAACCATCTTTGATGCATGTGCCATGCATACAAAATATTCACTAGGTCAACAATCAGAATCAGAGGCGCAATGACAAGGAGTCAAACCGTTTATATCAGCCAATATATTGTACAACAAGCATTAAAAATCTATGTGGCTCCCAACATTTCTTTCAAAGCTGAATTCTCTCTCTTCCTGCCTTGGTTCATTTCCACTCTCTCTCCTCATTCTTTCTTCCTGTTCTATACTATTCTGCTTCTCTTTCGTTTCCTCTGCTTTTAACTGCTTCTAATTTTTTTCTATTTTTATCTCTTTTGTTTCTTCCTTTCAATTTTCTCAACTGTTTTTTTCTTCTCCCTTATTCCACATTCTCTCTCTCTCTTTGTCCCACTCATTGTTACCCCATAGTCCTTCCTTTCTCTTCCTTTCTCATTCCCTCATTCTCACTCTTTAATTTCTCTTTCCTCATTCCCTCTTTCAAAGAACAAAGAACAAACAACTTTCCTTACCCATTTTCTCTCTAATTTTCCCTTCTTCCATTGCCTTTTGCACCTTCTCCCTCTTTTTTCCTATTCTCTCAATCTCTTTTCTTTTTCCTATTTTCTTTTTAATTTTCTTCCTTCTCTCATTCTCTATTTTCCTTTCTTGACTCATTCCTACTTTCTTTCCATTGCTCGTTTGCTCCTTTCTTCCCTTCCACCGTGGATAGAATGGACACACACAAATAGAGAGTGCAAATATACAGAACACATATATGTGCTTGGCATACACTCAAGCACGTCCAGAGGGTATGGACAACGGCACATGCATTCAACATGTATGCACATCGCATGTACTGATCATCTTCAAGTACAGCAATGCAACCAACATGCGTGCAAGCATATGATAATATGCTTCCCAGCAGGCTGGAAAGTGTCAATGGAGAGAAACGGAGTATATATATTGTAGGTTGAAATGACCTTTCATTAGAGTCACACACAAACAAGTATGACACACATACACATACTGTAAAACAACACCTTACCATCATCTGCACCATAATGATTTTTGGCCCGAGGGTTTTGCTAACAGTAAAAATATGCACCACTCTGATGCAGTAAATGATGAAATCCAGGCACAGAATGATCCTTCCCTGGTATAAAGTTGCAGGGACACACCTACAAACACAGATATGTTCACACTATTAGATGGAGAATGAGCCTGTATCCGCTCGCAAAATGACAAGATCACAGAGACCTTCAGCACACCCAACTCTCCCATGACCCATCACTCATAAGGCACCTCACAAAGTAACAGGGTCCAAAAATATCCCACCACCTACTCACGATCCACAGGCCTCCCAACTGGAATTTATTGGGCCTGTCTAATCTGAGTGGATGTTAGGGCCAATAAATAGATTTAGTAGAAGGGTAAATAGCACCAGTACCCCTGCATTAGCACATGCTAATCAAATTCTTATAACTCAAAGACCCAAGATCAGCAAGACTCAGCAGAAAAGCTTTCTGCCTATTAGAAGAATAATTACTAGCTAAGAAATAATAACCAAGCTTTTGGGTGAAAGATTTGATAATACCAGATTGAAATTAAACAACGTTCTGTGTACTGACTAACTGTATAAGCAGTTTGTATCTGTGACTTACAGAGAGGGTTGCTCTCCCTATGAAATCTGCTTCAGAGGTTTCTCTGGGGTAGTTCCCATCAGACTTGAACCATGAATAAATTATTATGAACTGTCCATGAGGCTCCAGGGGTTAATCGGAAGAAGTTCACCACAAAAGTGGAATATCAACTGAACTAGAGTTAGTTCCTTTCAACCTCCCTGCCACCCAGCTCCCAGGCTGATTTTAAGTTACTGTCTGCCATGTAACTCCCTCTGACCTCAAAAGATTTGGAGCTAAACAAAAAGAGCAGAAAGAAGGAAAGATTAAATGTGAGGATGAAAGATGATGGGTTAGTCAGGAAGATAAGGCAAGATCTCCAAAGCCTTGGCTGGAATTCCCCAACATCAGCACTAGCCGGGATTCTCCGATCTCACTGCTGTAAACTTGGCTGAGCGCCAAATTCTCCATTCTTGCTGGCAGTGGGGACAGCGTATCCAACATTGGAGATTTCCTGCAACCAACGGTTAGAAGTGCAGAGTTACAAGTAGCAAAATACAGAGATGTGGCTGGCAATATATTGTATGTATCCAAGTGGAAAATACAGCAGAGGAAGGCAGGAGCTGATGTGGGCAAGAAGGAGATAATAAGAAGGAAGTTATAAGTCTGCCAGATCAGGAATAGGAAAGGATATGGAAATAGAGCAGGAAGACTGAGAAACCACAGAAAGAAAATGGATGTAGAGACTAATTTCGACTGTCACCTTCATAAAGCCTGTCCACTATTACAAAATACAAGTCAGGAATGTGAAGAAATGTTCTCTACTTGCCTGGATAAGTGCATCTCAATATCTAGCCTGTTTGATTGCTAGCCCTTCCAAAAACATTCACTTCCCTCACCGCGGATGAACAACAACAGCCGTGTGTACCATCTACAAGATGCACTGCTGAAACTCACCAAGGATCCTTCCAAACCCACGATCAATACCGTCTAGCAGGACAAGAGCAGTAGAAATCTGGGAACACCACCATGTGAAGGCTCCCCTCCAACTCACTCACCATCCTGACATGGAGATATATCGCTGTTCCTTCACTGTTTCTGGGTTAAAATTCAGGAACCCCCACCCATCAACATGACTGTGGATATATCTGTACTTTGGGGATTGCAGTGGTCCAAGAAGGCAGCTCCCCACCCACCTTCTCAAGGGCAAGCAGGGATGGACAACAAACACTGGCCCAGCCAGTGAAACCTATGTCCCAGAAATGAATTTACAAAAGCTTCAGGGATTACAGCTGATAATGAGGAAATAATTTATTTATATACGTGTAGAATGAGAAACAAATTTTTGAGTGCGATAGGTTAAATAGGGATTTTGAGGGCTGTCTAGTCTCCCAAAAATATGTTACTCAAGTCTGCAGTTTCTTCGACCATAACTTTATTTCCAGCAAGTATTTGGACATTTGGACCATCACATTTTTTTTATTAATTCATGGGACATGGGTCTTGCTGGCTGGGGCAGCATTTATAGCCCATCCCTAGTTGCCCTTGGAGGGCAGTTGAGAGCGGACCTCATTGCTGTGGTTTTGGAGTTGCATATAGGCCATTCCGGATAAGGACGGCAGATTTCCTTCCCTAAAGGACATTAGTGAACCAGATGGGTTTTTCCAACAATCGACAATGGTTTCATGGTCATCAGTAGAATCCTAATTCCAGATTTTTTTTATTGAGTTCAAATTCCAACAACTGCTGTGGCAGGATTTGAACCCAAGTCCCCAGAACATTAGCTGAGTATCTGGATAGCGATAATATCACTAAGCTATCACCTTGTGGTTAAACAGTCTCCTCTTCCAGATATCTTTTGTTTCTCAATGTGACATCATTATTACATTAGCATCATATATTTCTCTGATGTTAATCCTTTCCTTTCCTTCCCAAATCTTTTCCCTATATTTGTACACTGTCCTATATCTCTCTCTCAAAATTTCAGATTTCATAGAGTTAGCTCCTGAAGTGCCTCTCTCTGATCTGGCTCTGATCTTCTCTTAATATTGCAGACATTCAGTTCTTTCCCTCCTGCTGGTGTGAGTTATCTTCTTCTAGGTGGCTGTAGAGTTCTGAGCAGTTCTTCAGAGATTTTTTAAAGAGTTTCAAAAAGTTTCTTCAACTTCAGGGTCTGAATAGTTAGCCCAAGTTTCGATTATCTTTCTAGCTAAGGATATGAAAGCTCTGCAGTTTCTCTTTATAATACCCTGACCTGTCCCACCCCTGTACAATTGGTGGTACAGTGGCTAGCACTGCCGCCTCACAGCTCTGGGGACGTGGGCTCAATTCCTGGTTTGGGTGATCGCGTGGAGTCTCCATGTTCTCCCCATATCTGCATGTGTTTCATTCTGTATTCCAGTTTCCTCCCACAGTGCGGAAGGCATACTGGTTAGGTGCATTGGCCATGCTAAATTCTCCCTCAGTGTATCTGAATAGGCACCGGAGTATGGCAATGAGGGGGCTTTCATAGCAGAATCACAGAATAACTACAGTGCAGAAGGAGGACAGTTAGCCTATTGAGCTTGCAACATCAATCCCACCCAGGCTCCATCCCCATAACCATGCTAATACCCAGACATTAAGGGGCAATTTAGCATGGCCAATTAACCTAACCACATGTTTTTGAACTTCATTGGAAATTTGTTGCTGTGTTAATGTAAGCCTATTTTAGACACTAACAAATAACCTTAAAAATGAGTTTTTTGAATGTTTGTACTTTCAGTCTCATACTCTGTCCCTGGACATCTGCGTTGGTAAGTTACATATCCTGAGCTTGTGTTTAATGTTCCGAAGCTGGCTGGTTCTCTTTTCTTCCTATTGCTGTTTTATCCCCTATGGTCGATTATAATAATGCTGAGTTTGAACTTTTGCATCAGAGATGGAAGCTGTGTTCTTAATTCCTCACTCATTAGCAACCACATTCTGTAGTAGTGAGAATTAATAATTCAGTACAGCCATATTTTCAATTTTCTTTATTAAATCCTTAACGGTGCATCTTTCCCTCTCTGCCTCTCCATTTGCTTGAGAAGAGCGGGATAATAGGTGGATGAACAAAATCATGTTTGGTTGATAAATTTTGGAAAAACTCCTTTAGCAAATTGTGGCCCACTATTGGACACTACAATAACTGAAATTTCAGGGGGTTAAATAACTCTCTCGAGTGATTTGATTAATATTTCCGCTATCGCAATCGATTCAATTCATAGAATCATAAATCCCTGCAGTGCAAAAGGAGGCCATTTGGCCCATCAAGTCTGCACTGACCACAATTCCACCCAGGTCCTATCCCCCCTAACCCCACAGATTTACCTTGCTAATCACCCTGACACTAAGGTTAACTTAGCATGGCTAATCAAACTAACCCGCACATCTTTGCAGTGTGGGAGGAAACTGGAGCACCCAAAGACAAGCCATGGGGAGAATGTGCAAACTCCAAACAGACAGTGACCCTGGAATTGAACCCGGGGCCTCTGACGCAGAGAGGAAGCAGTGCAGTGTGCCACCCATTCAATCCATCGTGGATGGTAATCAATGAACTTAAGGAATAATTACCAAACGCTTTAATGGAAAGGTAGAAGAGTTAATGGTTCTCTCTACTCATGACTTTTTGGATCAATTAAGACACTGAGAAATAATATCTCCTAGCCAGCAGACTGTTGCACCCATGATGACACGTCACAATTCCTAGCTGATCTTGGTGAAGCTGTAGAAGAATGTCAAGATGTTCTTGGTGTGTCTATTCTCTCTGGTAAATCATTCGTGACAGGTTTCAGAACTTGCTTTATTTCCTGTAACAGTCTTGCTAATTCCTCCTGTCTGCTGCCTGCTGATGATATCCATGACAGTGAGACTTTGCAACCTCTTTCACCTTCAGAAGGATGATTGGTGATTTCGATTCTGACATGGCAGTCTGAAAATATTTCACACGCTGATTGCTGACAAAGCCTGTTTTTCGATCTTGGCCTATTATTGTACTCACTGCCACCATCACTGTGCATTAAGGGTTTTGGGTTACGAGCATTATCTATTCTCCCAAAGGTAAGCTGTTTGAGTATGTACTATCTTTACCATAATTTTTGTTTACGGCAAGTAGGTATATATTTGGACAAGTTTCTTGTTTCCTCTTCCAGATCTCACTTGTCTCTTAATCATGTTGTAATTATTACACCAGTTTCAATGTGCTTCTGATTGACTCTACAGAGAGCACCTTGAAGGGGTAAATGGAGGATATTCTGGATAACTCCTGTCTCTGCTTCAGGAATGGAATCCAGGTATGTTTTCCGAATTAAAAGTAATGGGCAGCGCGGTAGCACAGTGGTTAGCACTGCTGCTTCACAGCTCCAGGGACCTGGATTCGATTCCCGGCCTGGGTCACTATTTGTGGAGTTTGCACATTCTTCTCGTGTCTGCGTGGGTTTCCTCTGGGTACTCCAGTTTCCTCTCACAGTCCAAAAATGTGCAGATTAGGTTGATTGGCCATGCTAAAAATTGTCCCTTAGTGTCCTGAGGTGCTTAGGTTAAAGGCAGGTAAAATATGGGTGGGATTGTGGTCGGTGTCGACTTGATGGGCTGAAGGGCCTCTATCTGCACTGTAGGGTTCTACAATTCTGTGAAAAAGCAGGAGGCCATTCAGCTCCTTGGATCTATCTGGTTTTGAATTAAATCATTGCTGATCATAGCACAACTCCCATTTACCCACGTTTTGTCCCAAATTCCTCAATACAACAAAACATCTCTCAACCTGAATCCTAGAAATTGCAATTAACCCGGAGCTATTAGGAAATCTCGGATTTCCTCCAGGCGCTGCGTTGACAGGTATAAGGAAAAGGGAGACAGTGGTGCCATGATATTGTTACTGTTCAGAGAAGGTTTCCTGGGCTAACACCAGGAAGGAGTGGGTTATTTCAGAAGGAAAGGTTGGGCAATCTAGGCCCGTATTCACTACAGTTTAGAAGAGTAAGAGATGGCTTTACTTAAACAAATAAGATTGTGAGGAATATTGTCAGGGTGGATGTGGAGAGGATGTCTCTTTCTCTGGGAGAATCTAGGACTGGGGGCTGACGGGGTTGGCGGGGGAGTCACTGTTTAAAAATAAATGGCCAAGTGAAGATGAGATAAACATTTTCCACTCAAAACTTTTGTGAGACTTCAAAGCTCCTCCTGAAAGTTAGTGAAAGCAGAGTCTTTGAATATTTTTACAGTAGCAATGATTTTAGTGAATGGCAGAGAATGCTCAGTGGGTCAAATTATTCCTCATGATTTTATGAAAGTGTGTTGTGAAAACCCTCTCTGACTTGCATGGGGAATCACTGATTGAGCTCCCTGTAGTACCCGTTGAGTAAAAGCTCCTTGGGGATTGGTGATGAACTCACCAGACGGAGCTGGTATTCCGAACCCTGTATAAAGCAGGACCCTGAGTGGGTCCATTATCTTTTGGTTCCGGTTGGGACCTATTGTACTGACCACAGGCTTGTGATTTTTGCTTTGCTTTCAGACCAAGTAACAGTGGCAGATTCCCTTCCCTAAAGAGCATTAGTGAATCAGACGATTTTTTTCTGAGAATCAACGATTCTTAATTCCAGATGTTTGTTATTGAATTCAAATTCTACCATTGGCCATGGCGGGATTCGAACCCGGGTCCCCAGAACATTAGCTGAGTTTCTAGATGAGCAGTCCAGTGATAATACCAGTTGGGCCATCGTCTCCCTGCTGCCGTGTCTGTGGGAGAGTAGCAGTATCTAAGTTCCCAGTGGAGAGCCAGCAGGGATCTCCTTAGCTTTTTGCTGCACCAGAAGAAGTTGACTTATTTCTTCTTTACCTTGGTGACAAAATCAGCGGCAGGGATCGGAATGATGAACAGGTACCACCGCCAAGCAACCATCAGCTGATGTACGAGCAACATTTGACCCTTGTAGGGCAGCATCCTATCCAACTCCATAAAACACACTTGACTCTAACTCTCAACCCTAATGCAGCCCTTGCCAATTCATGGATCAGGTTTCTACAGGGTACGGAAGCTCCCAGCTACAGGAGATGGTGCCCCACACAAAAGCCTGATACCCAGCAGCAGAATCCTGACATCGCTGAAATATTGGAAACTGGGAACCATTTTCCTAGTTGACGCTTGTCCCAAGGTAGACCTGCTCATACTCATGTATCCAGCTCAATGAAGTTTTTAAAGTTTACTTGTTAGTGTCACACGTAAGTTTACATTAGTACTGCAATGAAGTTATAGAACATAGAATATAGAACATAGAACAGTACAGGCCCATCGATGTTGTGTTGAGCTATGTCCAAACCCAAGATCAAGCTATCCCACTCCCTATCACTCTGCTCCATGTGCCTATCCAATAACCTCTTGAAAGTTCCTAAAGTGTCCGATTCCACTATCACAGCAGGCAGTACATTCCACACCCCAACCACTCTCTGAGTGAAGAATCTACCTCGGACATCCCTCCTATATCTCCTACCAAAGTTATACCAAGTTACAGTGAAAATCACCTAGTCACCACACTCCAGTGCCTGTTTGGGTACACTGAGGGGGAATTTAACATGGACGAAGCACTAACTTGCACGTCTTTGGACTGTGGGAGGAAACTGGAGCACCCGGGGAAAACCCGCGCAGGCACGGGGAGAACATACAGATTCCACGCAGACAGTGACCCAAGCCGGGAATCAAACCCGGTGCTGTGAGGGCTAACTAGCATGCCACTGTGCCAATAGGACCTGTGGCCATGAGGAGTTTGAGAGAGGGGTTTGAGACACCTCTCTCTTGATATAGCAACATTGAAAATGGAACTGCAGAGATTTCCTGAGATAAGAGAGTGAGAGGAACTTGAGGGGATTCCCCGCTGGAGACATGTGAAAGAGGCTGGAGGGGCCTTTACGGTTACGGACAAACGGGATTACGAAACAAAATTTCGAGAGATTTTCCTAATACAGAAATGTGATAGAGGAGTTTGAGGGGGATCTCTCACTAAGATACAATATATCTCATCATTTGGGAAGAAATAATCAATGTTCTCATGAAGCTTTTTTTTAATAATCGATATTAATAGCTAACATTGCCTGTGTTTAGGGAAGACCAGTTTTCTCCCATCAGTGTTGTATTGGAGGGTCTGTCTGAAGTACACTGGGCTGTGAGTGAGGAATTTACAGCTGGGAGTTCTGACCTCTCAGCCTTTGCTGCTATAGCCACTATCCCAGTTACTGGGACGGACAGGAGGGACAGACAACGTGCCTGTGTGTGAGAGAGGGAGTGATTCCTGATCAGAATCGGCCCACCAGTTCGTAATCGGTTATTTGAATGAAATGTGAGCTTGCGGAGACTCGGCTCCTTGGGAAAACTACAACGAGTTAAAAAGTGCCAAACATCAAAAAAAAAGCAAGACAAACCTGCAAACGATGCCCACCACAAAAATCAGAATGGCCAGCACGTCGAACCGATTCCAGGGGCTACTGATGTACAGCAGTGCTTTCCTTCGGAATCCAAACCCGCCTGGATCATAGAATAACTGCAAACACACCAGCATCTAGTTAAACCCAACTCAGAGAACCCAAAAAGAAGACAGCATAGCTCCTGTATCGAGAACAGAAGGCCATTCAGCCCTACAAATCTCCTCTGCTGTCCAATCAGATCATTACTGTTCTGTATTGTGACTCCATCAATCCACCTTACACAAACACGCACATACACACATGCACACTTTCACAAGCACACACACAAACACGCACATACACACACTTTCACAAGCACACACACAGACACGCACATACACACACTTTCACAAGCACACACACAAACACGCACATACACACACTTTCACAAGCACACACACAAACACGCACATACACACACTTTCACAAGCACACACACAGACACGCACATACACACACTTTCACAAGCACACACACAGACACGCACATACACACACTTTCACAAGCACACACACAAACACGCACATACACACACTTTCACAAGCACACACACAAACACGCACATACACACACTTTCACACGCACACACACAGACACGCACATACACACACTTTCACATATTTCCTCACACATATGTTTCACACACCCCTACTTTCTTTCATACACACTTACACACACACACTCTCACACTCACACACACTCTTTCACACACATACATCTCTCACACACTTTCTCTCACACTCACACACACACTCTCACTCTCAGTTTCCTCCCACAGTCCAAGGATATTCAGGTAGTTGGATTAGCCGTGCTAAATATGTGGACTTACAGAGATAGAGCCCAGGGTATGGATTTACCTGGGGTACTCTGTCGGAGAGTAGGTACTGGTTTGATGGGCTGAATGACCTCTTCCTGCACTGTGGGATTGTGTGGTTCTCTACGCTCCTTACTGTCCAAGCAGGACCGTTTTCGATTTACTCACTGGCTTACCTCCCGGCTGAGATTTTGAATTGCTGATTATTTTGTTATCTGGGCCAGGCAACTCGAACCTCAGGCTGGAGGGACAATCCTTTAAAACCGAGATGAGGAAGAATTTCTTCAGCCGGAGAGTGGGGAATGTGGGGAAATCTTTGTCGCAGAAGGCTGTGGAGTCATAGAGTGTCTTTGAGACAGAGATAGAAAGGTTCCGAATTAATAGGGGGATGGGGGGGGGAGCGGGGGGGGGGGGTATGGGGAAAAGGCAGGAGAATGGGAATGAGAAAAATATCAGCCATGGATTGAATGGTAGAGCAGACTCGATGGGCTGAGTGGCCTAATTCTGCTCTTATTTGGTTATTTTGAGGAGAATAGCACTTCTCATTTCAAGAGAGTGCAGTCACGATACACTGAATATTCTGTGTAATAATTGTGTGAGTTGTTAATTGCAGTGAGGAGAGAAACTCTCTGTCCTCCTTGTCTTGTTGCTACAAGTCGAGCACATCTGCCCCAGTGTCTAACTATTGCCCCTTGCTGGACCTCACCTGTCTTATTTCCTCACACACCAGGGTGGAGAGCCAGAAGTAGAGGAAACACTCTCTCCACGAAGGCAGGGTCTGAAAATCGATCAGCAGAATGTAGGAGAAAAGCCAGAGGAAGCCAAAATATGCCAACACGTTCCAGTAAAAGACCACCACGGGCGCGGTGTAGAAAGCTTTCAGCTGCTGCCAACACGTCAGTGGCTTTGTGTCCTGGTCATCGCAGCGAGGCAAGAGGGCCACCCTTAAAAACACAAACCAACCGGAGAAACAGCTCAACAAGCTGAGACATGACCACACTCAGCAGCTAACAGACTTCCCCCCAGAGAGTGATCCGGCCTCACTCCTCCCATCACCACAGAGAGTGATCCGGCCTCACTCCTCCTCCCCATAGAGAGTGATCCGGCCTCACTCCTCTCCCCTTCCCACAGAGAGTGATCCGGCCTCACTCCTCCTCCCCATAGAGAGTGATCCAGCCTCACTCCCTTCCCATCACCACAGAGAGTGATCCGGCCTCACTCCCCCCCATCACCACAGAGAGTGATCCGGCCTCACTCCCCTTCCCCAGAGAGAGTGATCCAGCCTCACTCCCCCCCATCACCACAGAGAGTGATCCGGCCTCACTCCCCTTCCCCCCGAGAGTGATCCGGCCTCACCCTCCCCCCAGAGAGTGATCCGGCCTCACTCCTCCCATCACCACAGAGAGTGATCTGGCCTCACTCCTCCCATCACCACAGAGAGTGATCCGGCCTCACTCCCCTCCCATCACCACAGAGAGTGATCCGGCCTCACTCCCCCCCATCACCACAGAGAGTGATCTGGCCTCACTCCCCTTCCCCAGAGAGAGTGATCCGGCCTCACTCCTCCTCCCCACAGGGAGTGATCTGACCCACCTCCTCATCCCCGTCCCTCCCCCCCACCGATCTGAGTCAGGGAGTTGTTGGAAGCTCCGAACTCGCCTCTACAGCAGCTGGACTGCCCGATTCAGACTTTTATTCAGCAGATTCATTTTGGCGTGACTCCGGATTGATGAGCGTGGTGGTAAAGGGCCGATTAAGTTGGGCGGGCAGTTCATTAATTCAATTGGAATACACGCAAATGCGTTTAAATCGCCGTTGAGCCTGTCTCGGGCGCGAATCGGATTACCACCATTCCCGGGTCTCGGTAAAGTGACAATCTGCGCAGATATGGGTACCGATCGTGTTAATGGCCTCACTCCTGACTTTATCGCGTTTTCGGGCCCAAGAACGGGTGTGACGCAATGGTAAAATCAGACCCCATAACCACGGGAAGTAAAGCCTGAATTCGATACAGGGGTAAAGCTCCCTCTAAACAGTCTCAGGTTATTCCCAGGTTACAAAAGCCCAGTCACCCCATCAGGCACGCTCAGTGGAAGTGCCCAGGTTAGACCGAGCTGTGTGTGCCATCAAGAACCTCAAAGACATCCCTGCCCGGTGGGCAGAAGAGGCCATTCTGCCCATTCAGTCTGTACCAACTCCCTGATGGAATACTTACTCAGGCCCTATCCCCGTAACCCCGTGCATTTCCCACGGCCAATCCACCTAACCAAGCACATCTTTCGGACTTTAGGGTACTCAGAGAAAGCCCACGCAGACATGGGAAGAACGTACGGATTCCACACAGACAGTGACCCAAGCTGGGAATCGAACCCGGGTCGTTGGCGCTGTGAGGAGCAGTGTTAATCCACTGTGCCACCGTCCCTTAACCAATTTTTAAAACCAGAGCTGACGCAGATTCCTGCTATTCCATAACTTGGTGATCAATCTGACAATTGGAATTCCTTCATCAACCTCCCCTGTTACCTCACTGAGTGAAAATTCAATTAACCAATCTGCCTTTTCACAGATCCAGAATCATACAGAGGCCCTTCAGCCCATCGAGTCTGCTCTGACACATTAGAAACATCGAACTCTCGCCTATTCCTATCTGTTGGCACTTAGTCCTGAATGTTGTGATGTGTCAAGTGCTCATCCAGGTATTTTTAAAAGGATGTGAGTTATCCCAGGAAGCGTATTCCAGACCGTCACCACCCTCTGGGTAAAAAAGGTGTTTCCTTGTTTCGTTGGTTACGGGTATAGTGCCAGAAGACTGGAGGATAGCGAATGTGGTCCCATTGTTCAAGAAGGGGAATAGAGATTCTCCGGGGAATTATAGACAGGTGAGTCTTACTTCTGTTGTGGGCAAAGTATTGGAGAGAATTATTAGGGATAGGATTTATAGTTATTTAGAGAGAAATGAATTGATTGGGGATAGTCAGCATGGTTTTGTGAAGGGTAGGTCGTGCCTTACTAACCTTATTGAGTTTTTTGAAAAAGTGACCAAAGAGGTGGATGGGGGTAAGGCAGTTGATGTGGTATATATGGACTTTAGTAAGGCGTTCGATAAGGTGGCCCATGGAAGGCTTCTGCAGAAAATGCAGATGTATGGGATAGAGGGTGATTTAGCTAATTGGATTAGGAATTGGCTAGCAGATAGAAGACAGAGGGTGGTGGTTGATGGGAGATATTCATCGTGGAGTTCGGTTACAAGTGGTGTACCTCAGGGATCTGTTTTGGGGCCCCTGCTGTTTGTAATTTTTATAAATGATCTGGATGAGGGTATTGAAGGATGGATTAGTAAATTTGCGGATGACACCAAAGTCGGAGGAGTGGTAGATAGTGAAGAGGGGTGTTATAGTTTGCAGAGAGACTTGGACAAGTTGCAGAGCTGGGCCGAGAGGTGGCAAATGGAGTTTAATGTGGAAAAGTGTGAGGTAATTCACTTTGGCAGGAATAACAAATGTGTAGAGTATAGGGCTAATGGTAGGACTCTTAATAGTGTTGATGAACAGAGGGATCTTGGTGTATATGTGCATAGATCCCTGAAAGTTGGCAATCAAGTCGATAAGGTTGTTAAGAAGGCATATGGAGTCTTAGCTTTTATTGGTAGGGGGATTGAATTTCGGAGCCGCAACGTCATGTTGCAACTGTACAAAACTCTAGTGCGGCCGCACTTGGAGTATTGTGTGCAGTTCTGGTCCCCGCATTATAAGAAAGATGTGGAGGCATTGGAGAGGGTACAGAGGAGGTTTACCAGGATGTTGCCTGGTATGGAGGGCAGGTCTTATGAAGAGAGGCTGAGGGATTTGAGGTTGTTTTCGTTAGAAAGAAGGCGGCTAAGAGGGGACCTTATTGAAACATATAAGATGATTAGAGGTTTAGATAGGGTGGACAGTGATAGCCTTTTTCCTAGGATGGAGAAAGCTAGCACGAGGGGACATAGCTTTAAATTAAGGGGTGATAGTTATAGGACGGATATCAGAGGTAGGTTCTTTACCCAGAGGGTGGTAAGGGTATGGAATGCCCTGCCTGCAGCAGTTGTAGATGCGCCAAGTTTGGTGGCGTTTAAGAGGTTAGTAGATAAGTTTATGGATGAAAAGGGAATGGTTTAGGTTAGGGGGTCATTGCTTTTTCCTAATTGGTCGGCACAACATCGAAGGCCGAAGGGCCTGTTCTGCGCTGTAATGTTCTATGTTCTATGCTCTATTTCCTCACATCGCCCCTAAATCTTCTGCCCCTCACCTTGAACCAATGTTTCCTGATCTATCAGCTAAGGGGAACAGCTCCTCCTTATCCAATCTGTGTCTCTCACACCTCAATCAGGTCACCCCCTCAGTCTTCCCTACTCCCATGAAAACCACCCAAGCTTACACAACCTCTCTTCATAATTTAAATGCTCCATCCCTGGTGAACCTCCTCTGCACCCCCTCCAGTGCAATCACATCTTCCCAATAACGTGGCAACCAGAACTGCCACACAGCTGTGAACCAACCAAAATTCTATACCTCTCCAACATAACTTCCCTGCTTCGCTTAGACTAAGAAAGGCAAGTGTCCCGTATCACCACCCTCCTAACATGCGCTTCCGCCTTCAGAGACCTGTGGACGAGCACACCAGGGTCCCTTTGCTCCACAGAACTACCTAGTGTCCTACCATTCGTGGAGTACTTTCTCATGGGTGGCACACGGTGGCACAGTGGTTAGGACTACTGCCTCACAGCGCCAGGGACCCGGGTTCAATTCCGGCCTTAGGTCACTGTCTGTGTGGCGTTTGCATGTTCTCCCCGTCTCCATGTGGGCATCCCTGGGGTGCTCCGGTTTCCTCCCATGGTCCAGAGATGTGTGGGTTAGGTTAATCGGCCATGCTAAATTGACCCTAACGTCAGGGGGATTAGCGGGGTAAATGTTACAGGGATAGGGCCCGGTTGGGATTGTGGTCAGTGCAGAATCAATGGGCCTCCTTCTGCACTGTATTCCTTCCAAAGTGTATCGTGGGGTTAAATTCCATCTGCCACTTACCTGCCTGTTTGACCATTCCATCTTGTTGCCCAAGACACTCTGTTATCCACCTGGCCAATCTTTGCAAACTTAATAATCCCTACCCCTCACATAGTCATTAATGTCATTTATATAAATGATGAATAAATGGAGACTCAGCACAGTTCAAAAGCTATGCCTCCTCTTCCATTCCCTCTCACTTGCTGTGCCTTTTGACAAAGGGTCATCTGGACTCGAAACGTCAGCTCTTTTCTCTCCTTACAGATGCTGCCAGACCCGCTGAGATTTTCCAGCATTTTCAATTTTGGTTTCACATTCCAGTATCTGCAGTAATCATTTTTTATCCAACACAGCTTTACCTGTGACCACTGGCTTCCAGTCAGTAAAGCAGCATTCTGTCATTGTCTCTTACAACTGAACCAATTTTGAACCCACTTTAGCAAATTACAAATTTATCAAACTGCTTTTGCTTCTTTACACGTCTCCCATGTGGGACTTTGTCAAAGGCTTTGCTGAAATCCATATAAACTACATCGACTGCACTGCCCTCATCTACACACCTGGTCACCTCCTTAAAAAATTCAGTCAAATCTGTTAGGCATGACTTCTCTCTGATGATGTTATCCCTGATCAAGCTTTGCCTGTCCAAGTGGAAAAAGATGCTCTCCTTCAAAGGTTTCTTGAATAGTTTTCCTTATCACTGACATCAGACTCACTGGTCTGTAGTTCCCCGGCTTATCTCTGCAATCCTTCTTAAAAAGCGCAATCACATTAACTGTTCTCCATACACATAAAAAACACACAGACATACACAAACACACACATATACACATAAAAAACACACACACATACACAAACACACACATATACACATAAAAAACACACACACATACACAAACACATACATATACACATAAAAAACACACAGACATACACAAACACACACATATACACATAAAAACACACACATACACAAACACACACATATACACATAAAAAACACACACAGACACACACAAACACACACATATACACATAAAAAACACACACACACATACACAAACACACACATATACACATAAAAACACACACATACACAAACACACACATATACACATAAAAAACACACAGACATACACAAACACACACATATACACATAAAAACACATACACAAACACACACATATACACATAAAAAACACACACAGACACACACATATACACATAAAAAACACACACACACATACACAAACACACACATATACACATAAAAACACACACAGACATACACAAACACACACATATACACATAAAAAACACACAAATACAAACACACACACAAACACACATAAAAAACACACATGCACATACATACAGACACACACATACACATTAAAAACACACACCAGTACATGCATACACATATACAAACACACACGCACATACATATATAAAGAGAAATACAGATAGAGGAGATGAAATCAGATATTGAATGAGAGAAAGACAGACAGAGATAAAACATTCACACCCAGTCAATGAGAGAGAGACAGTGGGTGTGAGTTGCTGTTCTGTACTCACTGTGAGAAGGAACGTTCTCCAAAGTTCAGGTTCCCATTGACAGGTGAATTTGTTTTCAGCTCACGGCTGTTTTGCTTTTTCTTTCTCCTTTCTTCGTCCCTTCTAAAAATAAATAAACAATGTGTTTTGTGAGGCTTGGGAAGATTCTGACTGTTAGAGCCAGTGTCACTTTCACCAGGAATGCTTCGGCTGAATTCTCTCTACGTTAGCAGCCACAGACATTGGATTTTAGCAAACACAAACTGCCTGCCTTTACCCCACCTCCACCACCTAACCCTCCCCCTCCCACAACCCCTAGACCTGGATCCAGTGGGAGACTCGATAGAAGGGGTTTAGCCGCTTTGCACAAGAAAATATCTCCAAGGGTTTCACGCCATCTCGTGGTTGCTGGTCTCTGATTCACCCACCCTGCCATCAGCCAAGTTCTTCAATCAGCGGGTACCCCATTTAAAAACTGCCCCACCATTTCCTCAGCCACTTCATTCAGGGTCCAGAGCAGAGGCTGGTTGCTGGGGTAATCTGCCCCCTCGCTTTACGGGGAGACATCCTTTGGCAGATTATTGGAGGAGCGAGCATCCTGTCACAGGAACAGACCATCAGGCAAGGTGACCAATTCCACATGGCAGTGTTGCCAGCTCTCTGCGGAGGGGGGGGACAGGCAGCTGGCACAGGGAGGGAATGACTCCATTCCAGCAGCGTGAGTCACTCCACTCATCACTCTGTACCCACGCACTCACTGGAATCTCACTCAGTGCCAACTCAAGGGGAAACCGCCAGTCATTCTGCCACTCACACCTTCATCTCCCTTGTAGCTGATCCCCTTATCCCTCCCTGCTCCCACTCCCCATGCCTGGCATCCTTACAATCCAGTGTTCCACCTACTGACACCAGATTTCATGCAGGATGGAACCAGTGGCGCTCACACACTCAGCGGTGAGTTGGTGGACATAATTTGCCGAGTTGTCACATTGGAGCAATGCTAATTGAAGAGTGGCTAAGCAGTGTCAGCTACAGAGAAATATTCATTATTCTCCAATAGATCTAACCTGGTTAGTCACAAGTATGCAGGCAATCCCCCCCACAACCCCCAAACTGCAGCCCCCCATCTGCCCACAGTCCTCCATCCACACCCCCTCCACTCTCCCACACCCCCAACACACACCCATCCACGCACACCCACCCACACACCCACATTCATACCCACACACACATGTACATGCACACACACCCTAGTGGATCCTTTAGCCCATGTTTCTGAGTCGAATCAGTGCTGGGATTGGGGAGTACAAGGGTTGCCATTCCCCCCGCCCCAGCCCCCGGGGTCTGCACAGACAGCATTTTGCTGATACAGCCGCCTCAACAAAGGTCCAAAGTTCAACTGGGCTGTGAGGTGCTGAGGTCAGCGGGAAGGGGCCAAACAAAGACAAGAGGGGCAATATGGAAGGAGGCAAAAGCAGAAAACACTGGAAAATCTCAGCAGGTCTGACAGCGTCGGCGGAGAGAGAGGGAGAACAGAGCGGCAACGTTCCCAGTCTGGATGATCCTTCGTCAGAAGGTGTGGAAGGAGTAGGGAGGGAAGGTGGGGGCTCCCAATGGCAGGCAGAGGGGCAAGGAGGTGGGGGAGGATGAGAAATAGCAGAAGGCAAGGGGAAGACATAGGGGAGAGAAATAAGAACCTAGAAAGGTTGCATGAAAATTCACAAATAAAGGAGTCAAAGGAATCCTATAATAATTGACTGGAATGAGATGTCTCTGGATGTGTTGGTCCAAGAGGGGATGGGCTTGGGGGCAAAGAGTGTTTAAATTGAGGAACAGACTTCCTCCCGAGGTTGGCTTTTTCCCTCTGGTTGCTGGTGAAGGCAGGTGGGTTGGAGATGCCCATGTGCTGAGGGGAGTGGTGGTTAAATATGGCGCTGGGACCTCCAAACCCATCCACTGAGGGCAGGCGGGCAAACCAGTTGCCAACCCCATGGGCGACATGGAGGGGAACGCACTTGTGTATAATTAATGAGGTTCCAAGTGCAAAAATGCTCACAAAATTGAGGCGAAGAGAATAGGAGGGTGAGTTTCCATTTGGATGACGAGACATGGGGGCGGCACGGTGGCACAGTGGTTAGCACTGCTGCTGCCTCACAATGCCAGGGACCCGGGTTCAGTTCCGTGCACGGATCAGTGTCTGTGTGAAGCTTGTACAATGTTCCCGTCTCTGCCTGGGTTTCCTCCGGGTGCTCTGGTTTTCTCCCACAGTCCCAAAGATGTGCGGGTGAGGTTGATTGGCCCATGCTAAATTGCCCCTTAGTGCCGGGGGTGGGGGTGGGGGGGGTTGCGGGAATAGGGTCTGTGTGGAATGCTGCTGGATAGCAGGAAGGATGGATAAACAGAAAACTGAAACAGTGAGAGTGAAACATGACTTGATGGCTAGAATTTTCCTATTTTGTCCACCACAGAAATCAAAAAGATCCCTTGCGCTGGGGTGGGATTTTATCGTTTCAGATTGAATGAGGCAGTAAAAAGTTAGAACATAGAACATAGAACATAGAACATTACAGCACAGAACAGGCCCTTCGGCCTTCGATGTTTTTCCGACCAATATAAAAAGCAATGCCCCTCCAAACTAAACCATTCCCTTCTCTTCCATATACTTATCAACTAACCTCTTAAACGCCACCAAACTTGGCGCATCTACAACTGCTGCAGGCAGGGCATTCCACTCCCGAACCACCCTTTGGGTAAAGAACCTACCTCTGATATCCGTCCTATAACTATCACCCCTTAATTTAAAGCTGTGTCCCCTCGTGCTAGCTTTTTCCATCCTAGGAAAAAGGCTATCACTGTCCACCCTATCTAAACCTCTAATCATCTTATATGTTTCGATAAGGTCCCCTCTTAGCCGCCTCCTTTCTAACGAAAACAACCTCAAATCCCTCAGCCTCTCTTCATAAGACCTGCCCTCCATACCAGGCAACATCCTGGTAAACCTCCTCTGTACCCTCTCCAATGCCTCCACATCTTTCTTATAATGTGGGGACCAGAACTGCACACAATACTCCAAGTGCGGCCGCACTAGAGTTTTGTACAGTTGCAACATGACGTTGCGGCTCCGAAATTCAATCCCTCTACCAATAAAAGCCAAGACTCCATATGCCTTCCTAACAACCTTCTCGACCTGACTGCCTACTTTCAGGGATCTATGCACATACACACCAAGATCCCTCTGTTCATCTAGACTACTAAGAATCCTACCATTTGCCCTATACTCTACACATTTATTATTTCTGCCATAGTGCATTACCTCACGCTTTTCCACATTAAACTCCATTTGCCACCTCTCGGCCTAGCTCTGCAACTTGTCCAAGTCCCTCTGCAAACTATAACACCCCTCTTCACTATCTACCACTCCACCGACTTTAGTGTCATCTGCAAATTTACTAATCCATCCTTCAATACCCTCATCCAGATCATTTATAGAACATAGAACATAGAACATTACAGCACAGAACAGGCCCTTCGGCCTTCGATGTTGCGCCGACCAATATAAAAAGCAATGCCCTCCAAACTAAACCATTCCCTTCTCTTCCATATACTTATCAACTAACCTCTTAAACGCCACCAAACTTGGCGCATCTACAACCGCTGCAGGCAGGGCGTTCCACTCCCGAACCACCCTTTGGGTAAAGAACCCTTTGGGTTATTTATAAAAATAACAAACAGCAGGGGCCCCAAAACAGACCCCTGAGGTACACCACTTGTCACCGTACTCCAAGATGAATATCTCCCATCAAACACCACCCTCTGTCTTCTACCTGCTAGCCAATTCCTAACCCAATTAGCTAAATCACCCTCTATCCCATACATCTGCATTTTCTGCAGAAGTCTTCCATGGGCCACCTTATCAAACGCCTTACTAAAGTCCATATATACCACATCAACCGCCTTACCCCCATCCACCTCCTTAGTCACGTTTTCAAAAAACTCAATGAGGTTAGTAAGGCACGACCTACCCTTCACAAAACCATGCTGACTATCTCCAATCAATTCATTACTCTCTAAATAACTATAAATCCTATCCCTAATTATTCTCTCCAACACTTTGCCCACCACAGAAGTAAGACTCACTGGCCTATAATTCCCTGGAAGGTCACTCTTCCCCTTCTTGAACAACGGGACCACATTCGCTATCCTCCAGTCCTCCGGAACCACACCCGTAACCAACGACGACCTGAAGATCAGAGCCAGAGGCTCTGCAATCTCCTCTCTTGCCTCCCAGAGAATCCTAGGGTAAATCCCGTCCGGCCCAGGGGACTTATCCAACTTCAAACCCTCGAGAATATCTAGCACATCCTCCCTATCTACTTCGATACCTTCCAGTTTGCTACCCTGTACCTCAGTGTTCTCCATAACTACATTTACATCACCCTGCGTGAATACCGAAGAGAAATATTTATTCAGTACCTCTCCAATCTCTTCAGGCTCCACGCACAACTTCCCACTGCTGTCTATGACTGGCCCTAATCTTGCCCTAACCAATCTTCTATTCTTAACATATCTAAAGAAAGCTTTAGGATTCTCCCTAATCCTATCAGCCAAAGTCTTCTCATGTCCTCTCTTTGCTCTCCTCAATTCCCTCTTTAGCTCCCTCCTGGCTAATCTATAGCTATCCATCGCACTAACCGAGCCTTCAATCCTCATCCTGACATAAGCCTCCTTTTTCCTTTTAACCAGCAAATCAAAGTTGCCTGATTCCTTTGGATAGAATGGATATGGAACATCGGTATAGATTCTGACACATTTCTACAGACTGCTCAGGGACAGAGGAAGCTGTGTAGGGGAATTTGAAACTATTTTGAGAGATAGATGGAGGACAGAGTTCATGGTCTTAGGTGTTTGACTCAGTGTTGAGTCCAGAATGGGAAGTCCCAGTGCCGTGTGGGGCTTTACTGGAATCTTACAGCAAGCTGAACACAGGAATGGTGAATTCAAATGGCAATGCAACCAGAACATAGAGAATTATAGCCCAGGGACAGGCCCCTCGACCCTCCAAGCCTGCATTCACCATGCTGCCCAACTGAACCAAAACCCCCTGCCCTCTCGAGGACCTTATCCCTCTATTCCCATCTCATTCATGTACTTGTCAAGATATCTACCATATCTGCTTGCACTACCTCCCCTGGCAACAAGTTACAGGCACCCACTACTCTGTGTAAAAAATCTGCCTTGTACATTTCCTTTAAATCTTGCCCCTCGCACCTTAAACCTATGACCCCTAGTAACTGACTCTTCCGCCCTGGGAAATAGCTTTTGAATACCCACTCTGTTCATACCTTTGATAATCTTGTAGACTTCTATCAGCTCTCCCTACAGCCTCTATCATTAGTGAGTGGCTTGCTTTGTCTGTGGGTGCCATCCACTGGTGTTAGTCAGAATTAGAGTTCCAACTGTTCATTTCACAGAGTCATAGACATTTACAGCATGGAAACAGGCCCTTCAGCCCACTTTGTCCATACTGCTCATTTTTTACCATTAAGCTAGTTCCAATGGTTTGCTTTTGGCCCATATCCCTCTGTACCCAGCTTACTCATATAACTGTTTAAATGCTTTTAAAAGATGAAATTGGAACTGCCTCTGCTTCTACCTCTAGTTTCATGGTTCAAAGTTCCCTAACATTGTGGTCCATTGGGAAATAACTCTCCATTCCAGTCACTTCAGGCAACAGGATGGTATATTTGCCCCAGTGTGCTGTGTTTTTGTATTTAAAAGTATTCATTCATGGGGTTTAGATGTCACTGGAAAGGCAGCATTTATTTACCACACTTAACTAGCTAACCGAAAAGTTTACTTGCCCAGTTAGATGTTAGTTAAGAAAGCACTGTGGCTAAAGTTTTAAAAATTTATTTATCAGTGTCACAACTAAGGCTGACATTAACACTGCAATGAAGCGACTGTGAAATTTCCCTAGTTGCCACACTCCAGCACCTGTTCGGGTCAATGCACCTAACCAGCACGTCTTTCAGACTGTGGGAGGAAACCAAAACCCACGCAGACACGAGGAGAATGTGCAGACTCCGCACAGAAAGTGACAAAGGCTGGGATTCAAATATACGTACCTGACGCTATGAGACAGCAGTGCTAACCACTGTGCCACCGAGCTGCATGATTGAACTGGATAAGTTTTAGTAAGTTTTAGTAAGTTTTAAACTCACCACGATGCAGACATTTGTTAGCTCAGATTTATTTAATTAAATTGATTTAATTTCCTGAAACTGACATGGTAAGATTTGAACTTCTGGGTTATTAATCCGTGCCTCAGGATTACTAATCCAGTGACATGGTGGCACAGTGGTTAGCACTGCTGCTTCACAGCACCAGGGACTCAGATTCAATTCCTGGCTTGTCTGTGTGGAGTCTTCACATTCTCCCAGAGGGCTTCCTCTGGGTGCTCTGGTTTCCTCCCATAGTCCAATGATGTGCAGGTTAGGTGGATTGGCCATGCTAAATTCCCCCTCAGGGTCAGGGGGACTAGTAGGGTTATGGGAATAGGACCTTGTTGGGATTGTGCAGGCTCGATAGTGCAAATGGCTTCAAAGAACAAAAAACAACACAGCACAGGAAACAGGCCCTTCGGCCTTATAAGCCCGTGCTGCCCATTTTAACACTCAGTGAGTGCCTCATTCCAATCCTTCTTCTACTTACGATTTTTGTCTACATCTCAGGGACTTCACAATAAAGGGGGTGCAAATTTAGAAAATTATATGTGTGCCAGACTAAGGGAGATCTAATTCAGGGACAATTTGTTAACACCAATCAGCCTAAAAGCACGTTTTTGAGGTATGGGAGGAAACCGGAGCTCCCAGAGAAAACCCACGCAAGCACAGGGAGAATGTGCAAACTGCCACAGACACCGACCCAGGTCGGAGGTCCAACCTGGCTCTCTGTAACTGTACAGCGAACAGTGTTAGTCACTGAGCTGTAGTGTTGCCCATTAGTTGGTCCAGTTTAAGCGCACACTAACGACGTGAGGCACTAGGCAACTCTCGAAGCAACATCCAAGAGCACTATACACAGTTTCCTTCTGCACTACAGCGATTCCATGATGCTGTGATTAGCCGTGGGAAATAGTGTAGGATTATGGGGGATAGGGTGGGGGAGAAAGCCTGGGTAAGGCACTCTGTCAGAGAATTGGTGCAGACTCAATAGGCCAAACGGCCTGTTCTGCACTGTAGAGATATTATAATGTTAAGATTCTCAAATACAAGGTTGTAAATGAATGCAAGCACAAAAAGCACTGGCGTTTCAGATTAACCCAGAGAAACACATTCTGTCTCCGATTCCTGCCTCCTCAATAAATTCCTGATCTGGGTGCCGGCGACGCAGAATGTTTGCCCAGCCCCTCACGCAGAGGTTGGAGGCTCGCGGAGGCTAACGGTGAATATTGAGAGAGTGGGCTCCTACCTGAAGGTGATGAGGTTTGAATAAATGATGGGCCAGAGAAAGAGGCAGAGCAGCACCTGCCAGGTGTTTGTGTCGACAGAGAGTTCTCCCCACCAGATCTTTGTCAACAAGGCCTGCGAGAAAAGGAGGCAGAGAAAAAAAAATCATGCTGGGGTCCTCCCAGAAACATTCCAGTGTGCGGAAAAAATGGGAGTCTTTTTTTCTCAGCGTGAATTTGAGAATGGATCTCCCACACTCTGTGAATCACAGAGTGCGATTCACTCTGGAAATCTGGGAGCGGGGCCTATTCTCGCTGGAGTGGGCCCCTGTGCCTGTGCTGATCTACCAGTGCCGAGATCTGCTTGGGGGGCAGTGCCCCACATTCTCAGCCTCCAGATCACTGGCAGGCCTAACTGGCACAATCCCCCCATCTTCGGCCTTCCAACTCCCCCCACTGTTCGATCGCTGGCCTCCCGGACCTCCCTGCGCTAGCCCCGACTCCTTTCCCCCCCAAGCCGGCCAGCCCCCATCTCTCAATCCCCTACGGACAGCCCCATCCCCCCATTTACCCTTCCCACCTGGGTGGTCAGCCCCAATCACCTCTTTTCTCCGTCTTCCAGTCATCCCAAGTGCCGAGTGGCAGCGGGTCCCCCGAACCAATCCTGCCCCTCCCCCCTCAATAGGCCCCACTGCAGTAGGCCCCAAACCCTCCCTCAGGCCCCTTGGCACTCCCTGATGCCCAGTGGATAGTGCCAAGTTAACCATTGGGCAGTGTCAGGGCGCTAGGCTAGCACTGCTGGACTGGCACTGCCCAAGGGGCAACCCCTCCCTACCCCCCACCCCGAGCTCCTGGGGGGTGGGATAGCTTCAATGGGCCTTCCAGTGGGGTTGGGCCACCATTAGTGGGCAACAATTGTAAATCCCACTGGGGGAACACATCCCAACAAGGGTGGGGTGACGTTAGCAGGCCCGGAAAGTTCAATCCCAGGCCTGCTAATGAAATGCAAATCGTAATTTCCGCATTGTAATCAGTTCCATGTCAATTTCCGGCACAGAGCTCATTACGTTGGTTAGTCTGGAAAACCCGCGGTCTCTTCCCAGCCCACTGCGCCGAGGCAAACAGATCGGGTCCAGGAGTTCAGCAAAACTTCAAAAGACAATTCGTAAGAGCTTTGTCAGACAATGTCTGGAGCCTCTGTGCTTACAGAGCTGTGAGAATGCAGAGGATGAGGCGGGTGACCATATTCTTCACGTCGAAGAAAGTCATTCAGTGCCTTGTAATAGAGAGAAAGCTATTCAATTAGCTCCACTCGCTACACTTTCTCCCCCACAGTCACCAACCAAGAAAAAACAGACGCAAGTCAGACCTGAACGCCCCCCAGTGCCATGAACTTCTGACTGTCAGCTTCTAAGGCCAGGCGCAAGCATGTTGTGTTCCCCCAAGTGCTGGATACCCTAACCAGCATCTTCTGTGCCCGCTTGGCATGCTTCCTGTAACACTCTGTGAACAGGCCTTCCATTAAAGAGAAAGAACAATTAAAAACATGAAAACACACAAGGTTTTTGGAATCATCCTCAACTGCACATCAGGTTAGAATAACAGATGTATTATATCGTGTCATCAGTGTATTAGTCATCTGCTAACTCTCAAGTTCAAGTTGGATTGTCCCTTTAAAGTTGGAAGGGCTGAAAATTTACAGAGATGGAGAGAACTTTCTAAAAATTCATTCTTAGGATGTGGATGTCTCTGGGAGGCCAGCCTACCACTAGTCACACTGAGAAGGAGCTTTTACCACTGATAGCAGTTTGATTTCACTTGCTGGGGTGCTTGAGTGCCCAATAAAAGTCAGTAAGAAGTCTCACAACACCAGGTTAAAGTCCAACAGGTTTGTTTGGTAGCAAAAGCCACTAGCTTTCGGAGCACTGCTCCTTTGTTAGGTAAGTGGGAGTTCTGTTCACAAACAGGGCATATAAAGACCCAAACTCAACTTACAAAATGAAGGTTGAAATGGTCACGCATTCCAGACTCCGGGCTGGGTTCTGTGCAATGAAAAGGGATTAATTTACAATCTCGGTGCAAGCTTCTTGGGGAAGAATGACTGTATTATTATGGAATGTTTCATTAAGATAAAAACTGAAGTGGTCAAATCCAAAACCAGGGTATTGAATCTAAATATAGGGGACTATGGGGGTACGGACAAGAATGGATTGGGAAACCTTACTCAAATAAACTCCCCAGAAATGTTAGTGAACCAAGGAGAGGGCAGAATTGAAGGAAATTGGTATTAGCTGAGTCTAGCAATAATACCACGAGGCCATCAGCTCCCCAAGGAAGGTTAAGGAAGTGCTCTTCCACCTTAGGGAACGATCCTGGATAGAAAGCACTACTCCTGTACTCAGGACAGAGATCAAACATTGTCATGGACCTCGGCATACCAACGGCACGGTTCTCATACTCCTGGGCCAGCTCTCCCATTTCCTCTGACAGGTCTGTGTCATTCTCTTCAGAGGACATCTTTTTCAGGATTTTACAAGCAACAAGTGAAGAATCAATGCTGTCCATAGCCTGGGGGAAGAAAAGGCAATTTTCATTGTTAACAAAGTGATTCTATCCAACAAAAAACAGCCATGTGACTTGACCCACCTGGGGTAATGTCTATTTACACAGTGGTGGAAGATCAAACCAAGGAGATTCAAACGAGGTTGTGTTTCTTATGGACTAGACTTGCTCTGTTGCCGTAACTATGACCAAAGTTAGGCACAAACCCCCTATCCTCCAAAGAGATGGTGATAGAGCAGGAAAAGCTCCAACAATTATATCAAATCATAGAATCTGAACAGGCCATTGGACCCATCAAGTCTGCACTGATAACAATCCTACCCCTGCCCTATTCCCATCACCCATGCATTTACCCTAATGTGCATCCTTACATTAAGTGGCAATTTATCATAGCCAATCAACCTAATCCTTTGGGTATATAACAATATTCATAAATTCTAGAGAAGGGCATAAGGCTTATTAATTGAGGATAAAACAAGTTTATGCAGAGTGCATTTTCCTTAACTAGCTTTCAGGAAAGTGAACATTGCTGGTAAGGTTGCATTTACTTATCTTTATAAAGACCCTGGTGGTCTATATTTGCAAACCTACTTGTTCTAAGCTGGTTTGATACAATTGAATGGTTCACCACAACATACTTCATAGGCCAGTGTGGGGTTTGAGTCACATACAGGCCAGACTGGGCAAAGATACTTGGCAGGGTTCCTACAACCTCCCCCAACCCTGGCGTCAATGTCAGAACTATCCCCTCAGAGCAGAGAGCCTAACTTTGACCGAAGGGCCAAAACCAACAACATTTCAGTGAAGTTTCCTCCAATTATTGACCAGTGAGTGAACCATTAACTGTTCACAGAATCGTGAACATTTAACTTAAAACATTATTATGTGATAAGCTGTCCAAAGGCAAAGGCAAATAGCATTGGTGTGAGTTGATCCCCTGGCTATGCTAGATTACCCCTTTGTGTCCCAAAATGAGTAGATTAGAGGGATCAGCAGGGTAAATACATGAGGTTACAGGGATAGGTGCAGTTCGATGGGCAGAATGGTTGCCTTCAGCACTGTAGGGATTCCATGATTCTAATTAATCCAGTGTGGAATGGAATCTACAGGAAGGGACTGGGATTTAGTAAATTCAAGGAATAGTTTGATAATTACCAGGAGCACAGTAGCAAATGAGAGAAAGCTGATAGTGAGCTCTGTGCCTATCCCTACCACAAGTTCTCTCCTCCTTTCTTCTATTAACTCACTCACTACATCCACATGATCGCCAGAAGATTAGATTCAACATCCCAAACTCTCTACCCCACCCTCAGTTTCACTGCCTATGAGCCCTGGTGTGACCAGGAGACAGATGTGACAAGACTAGGGCTTTTCAAGCTTAACTTCAGGCCTTTGGTCTGTCTGAGGGCCAATGTTCATCTTGACAAAAATGTCTTTGAGAATCCACTTCCTTCTCAAAGTAGCTTCCTTTAATCAGCTGCTGCAGGAATACCCAGCGTTGAGTCAGGAATGGGGCTGGGGTGGGGGCAGAAACCCTCTCCCATGTTTTCTGCAGACAGTTGAGGAAAATCCGCCTGACATTCCCAATACATCAGGATCGAACAGATGGGCCACTGTGGTTGGATAAAGAGCTAGCTACACCAATCCCAACTTGAAGATGATGACCACTTTGAAGCCAGTTGCTTTGAGAAACTTCAGACAAAGGACGCAGAGGTCATTTGGAAAATGGGTGAAGTGCCTCCACCAGTACCAAACATGTGGCAGCACGGTGGCACAGTGGTTAGCACTGCAGTCTCACAGCACCAGGGACCCGGGTTCAATTCCAGCCTCGGGTGACTGTGTGGAGTTTGCACATTCTCCCCGTGTCTGCGTGGGTTTTCTTCCAGTGCTCCAATTTTCTCTCACGGTGCAGATTAGGTGGATTGGCCGTGCTAAATTTTCCCTTAGTGTGTAGGTTAGGGGGAGCTGGTGGGGTAAGTAAGTGGAGTTGCAGGAAAAGGGCGTGGGTAAGTTGCTCTGTCGGGCAGAGAGTGCGGATTCAATGGGCTGAATGGCCTCCTTCTGTCTGTAGGGGGTTCTATGGGTCTATGATTCTACACAGTCAGCTGGAGGGGAGACTGGGAATCTTGGAAAAAGTGTGAGTTAGAGAAGGTGATATGATTTGGTTTCAGCATACAAAGAAGGAAGAGTGTGGTATCGGTATGTTTCGATTGCCAAAGAAGCAACTCACTCCTACTGAACACACTCTAGCTCTGCACAGGGGTAAGAAAGGATAATCCCTGGAGCCCCTGTAGGGATCAATCTCTCACTCAGAAACAACACTGTAATTGTGCAGAATACAGAGCATTCAAGTGCGGTATCACTATATCTCTACACTCCCATATTGCCTCACTTTGCAACCCCATTCCTCCGCACACCAGCAACCCATTCGCATCCCTTTACCTTCTATCAAACAAATCAAATTGAGATATTCTCTATCCCTTCCAGGCCTGTCAGTGACAAACTAATTCCACCGATCCACTCTCTCTTCATGGCCCTGGATTAATCCCAAACACATCCACTACCCCGACCTCCAGGAAGTGTCAATATCTATAGGAGAGGAAGGGAGGAAAATGGGGATTAACTAAAAGGGGAGGGTTGGAGGACTGAAAGACCAATTGTGGATGTGAGGGGAATTTGAATGTCGTGTTGGTGACTCGGTTCATACCTGCACCCAGAAAATAGACGCCAGATCCTTGCGCTTCTGTAGAATTGCCCAGATAAAGAGGTCCCGCTCTGGATTTGCAACCTCCTCCTCACAGATCTCGCTGTCCTGGGAGTAAGCGTGTTGCATCTCCTGAGATGAGGGTAGCACCTACGGGGTGGAAAAATTAGAGTCTCACAGTGAGTTCAGAGATCAGCTTCAACTTCGGGAAGGACATCAATCACGGCAGAACTTCAAAAATAATCACAAAGTGGAGAAGGAGTAGACCGTACGATCTCTCTATTCTGCTCCAACCATCAACATGATCATAAACTCAAAATACTGCGGACGCCGGAAAATCTCCACAGGTGTGACAGCGTCTTTGGGAGGGAATAGAGTCAAGATTTCAATTCTAAATGACCGTTCATCAGAGATCAATATGATTATAGTTGATTGTCTGTATCAACTTCACCCTCCTGCCCACTCACCATATTTCAGTCCCTCAAACACACACACACACATCCACAATGCTCTGTACTAGAGAAATCCCAGGGATAAATCCCCTGGTCTGGATATCTTGTATTCCAGGTTACTAAAGAAAAGTGGGAATGGATGCATTGCAAGAGCTTGTCAATCTTCCAATCTTCACTTGACCTGGGAAGATGTCGGTTGATTTACATCAGTCATGGCTTAGAATATGAAAGCAGGGAGGTTCATAGAAATCCTACAGTACAGAAAGAGGCCATTCGGCCCATTGAGTCTGCACTGACCACAATCCCACCCAGGCCCAACACCACCCCCCCCTTATCCCTACATATTTACCCACCAATCCCTCTAACCTACACATCTCAAAACACTAAGGGGCAATTTTAGCATGTCCAATCAACCTAACCCGCACATCATCGGACTGTGGGAGGAAATTGGAGCACCTGGAGGAAACCCACGCAGACATGAGGAGAATGTGCAAACTCCACACGGACAGTGACCCGAGCCGGGAATCGAACCCGGGTCTCTGGAGCTATGAGGCAGCAGTGCTATCCGCTGTGCTACCGTGCCGCCCAAGTTATGCTTGAGCTGAGCAGTTAGTTCTGGTTCACAGACGTCCTTTAGGGAAGGAAATCTGCTGTCCTTACCTGGTCTGGTCTACGTGTGACTCCAGAAACACAGTAAACGTGGTTGATTCTCAACTGCATTCTGAACAAGGGCAGCTAGGGATGGGGTAATAAATTCTGGCCAGTCAGCAACACCCATGTCTCTCAAATCAATTTAACCAAGAATTCAGAATCTATGAGGGTGTTGTAAATGGATACAGTGAACGATTTCAAATGGGAATTTGGATAGGCACTTGAGGTAAATGAATCTACTGGGTTAGACGTATGGGGGGGGGGTAATGTCTCTACAATGAGCTAGTACAGATCAATGGGCTGAATGGTCCTGTAACGATTGTTGTTGAGTTGAAATCCCGCTCCCATTGCTTACAGACCTGCCTCTGTTCCTCGGAATCAATCCATTTCCCTGTTTCACCTTCAGAACTAAGGGCCCCGTGTGTTTTTCTTTTGGGTTGTTACCATTCAGAGCTGAGATCAGTTTGCCGCGCGGAGGGTGTGAGGAGAGGCGCTATCTCGTGAGGAGATAGGGTGGAGACTTTGATCTTGATAACATTGTCTCAGGCTCAGACGCAAGATGCTGCCTTTGGAACTACGCTCAGGGTTTGTGGATTGTAAAATGTGCGATCCCTGAAGGAGCTAATATTTAAGGGAAGCAGAAAGAGAGATGGTCAGATTACCGTGATTCGGTGGAAGAATAATGAGCAAAACTGTATTGTGGTTACAGCTCCGCAGTTACCATGGTGTCCTGGACAATGAATGTGAGGTTGAGACAATGAGTGAGAAGTGAAGGAAGAGGTGGATGCTGAGTTGGGATTGGCAGTTGATAACTGTGCCACCGGGTGAATACAGGCCGACACTCCTCCTATTGTTTGGAGAATTTCAGTTATGCCCCTTTCACGCCTGTATTTCCTGCTTGTGTCGTGCGTTTGGAATTTACCGAGGTTGAATTACAGTTCGCCACACGGTGCAGTGTTCAGGTACAAGCTAACCTGAATATAGCAGCAGATGTCAAAGCTCCTGTCTACCAACTGTGTGAACAGGAAGCTTTTTAATGGTGATTTTAGGTTGCATTAATATAGAACATAGAACAGTACAGCACAGTACAGGCCCTTCGGCCCTCGATGTTGTGCCAAGCTTTGTCCAATCCCAAAATCAAGCTATTCCCTCCCTATAATTCTGGTGTGCTCCATGTGCCTCTCCAATAACTGCTTGAAAGTTCCTAAAGTGTCCGACTCCACTATCACAGCAGGTAGTCCGTTCCTCACTCCAACCACTCTCTGAGTAAAGAATCTACCTTGCACATCCCTCCTATAATTGCTAATATGTGCTTCACACTTACTTTCCAACAGTGGATTAAAACAGGACAGTATTGGATTGTGGGGCCCCACACTCCATTCATGGCCTCACCTCAGTTTCCCCAGTGCTGGGGTTGGCCATTGGCAGTCTGTCCTCCCCATTACACCATTAGGGTGGTCACAGTGGCACAGTGGTTAGCAAAGCTGCCTCACAGTGCCAGGGATTCTCATTAGATTCCCGGCTTGGGTCACTCACTGTCTGTGGGGAGTCTGCACGTTCTCCCCATGTCTGCGTGGGTTTCCTCTGGTTTCCTCCCACAGTCCAAAAGATGTGCTGGTTAGGTGGATTGGCCATGCTAAATTCTCCCTCAGTGACTCGGAGGTTTTCACAGTAACTTCATTGCCCTGTTAATATAAGCCTACTTGCGACACTGATAAATAAAATTTAAAAACTTCAAACTTTAAAACATGCAAATACATTGTTCCCCTACTGACTGTAGTGGCAGCTGGGAACTGGACAGGGGGATGGGATGGGGCTAGCCCTGAAACATACAAAATGAGGGCTTATCACCCTCCACATGGGCCCAATATGTTCATCTTTGTAAAACCCTCTTCTGTCCAAATTACATTCTGAACATTTTAGAACAAAGAACATTATAGCACAAGGACAGGCCTTTGGCTCACCATGCTGCCCGACTTAACTAAAACCCCCTACCTTCTCAAGGACCTTATCCCTCTATTCCCATCTCATTCATGTACTTGTCAAGATATCTACCATATCTGCTTCCACTACCTCCCCTGGCAACAAGTTACAGGCATCCCCTACTCTGTGTAAAAAATCTGCCTCATACATTTCCTTTAAATCTTGCCCCTCGCACCTTAAACCTATGACCCCTAGTAACTGACTCTTCCACTCTGGGAAAAAAGCTTCTGACTATTCTGTCCATGTCTCTCATAATCTTGCAGATTTCTGTCAGTTTTCCCCTCAACCTCCATCACTCCAGTGAGAACAAACCAAGTTTCTCCAACCTCTCCTCATAGCTAATGCCTCTATACCAGGCAGTATCCTGGTAAATCTTTTCTGTACCCTCTCCAAAGCCTCCACACCCTTTTGTGTGGTGATCAGAATTGAACACTTTATTCCAAGTGCATCTGCAATATGACTTGCCAATTTCTAAACTCAATACCCCGGCCAATCTCTCATGTGGTTAGCACCACTGCCTCACAGCGCCAGGGTCCCAGGTTCAATTCCAAGCGTCAGTCTGTGTGGAGTTTGCACATTCTCCCCGTGTCTGCGTGGGTTTCCTCCGGGTGCCCCAGTTTCCTCTCACAACCAAAAGATGTGCTGGTTAGGGTGGATTGGCTGTGCTAAAATTGCCCCTTCATGTCAGGGAGACAAACTGGGTAAAAGCATGAGGTTATGGGGATAGGGCCTGGGTGGAATTGTGGTTGGTGCAGATTCAATGGGCCGAATGCTCTCCTTCTGCACTGTAAGGATTCTATGATTGTCTGAGGAGATTATGATATTGGGGCCTAGTAATACACAGGCCCAAGCTAATTTTCTGAAGGCTTGGGTTCAAATCACACCGAGAGTTTGTTGAATTTTAACTTCAATGCATAACTCTGGAATATAAAGTCAGTCAATGGGTCAGTTACCGTAGGGTTCACCTGCGTATCTTTAAGGAAGTCAATCTTGACTTCAGAGACACAGAGCAATGTGGTTGTCTCGAAACTGCCCTCTGCAGTGGCCTAGCAAGTCACTCAGATCAGGGAAGCTCAGGATCAGCATCAAATTCTGGCAAAATCCGGGGGCGAGGGGGTGCACAGTGTCTAGTACTGTTATCACTAAGCACCAGGGACCCGGGTTCAATTCCAACTGCTGTCCAGGTGGAGTTTGCACTTTCTCCTCACGCCTGCGTGTGTCTCCTCTGGGTGCTCCTCTTTCCTCCTACAGTCCAAAGATGTGGATGGGATCTTTCCCGTTCCACCCACTATGGGAGTCGGAGCAGGCAGGGACAGACCATGCAAAGGTCCGTTAACCTTGGACAGGATTTCCAGTCTTGGGGCAAACACTGCTGGAAAATCCCACCCTCTCCGTCACATCCCATTCTTCAACCACCTGCTTACCTGCTCTCATGTTGACTCTCCAACTTTACATTCTACACCATCATACCTTCCTCTGTGTAAAAACTCCTCTGCTCCTCTTACATGATATTTAACTGTGTTTCTAAGGTCCCTCTGCAGTTGCCTCTGTGTATGCCTGGCTGAAGAAGCAGAAAGGTGGGGCTCCAGCTGTTATATCTTTGCTTGTCCATCTGTGTAAAATCCAATGTGACTTTGAATTTATGATCCCTGTTACTCAACAGGATTGGCCACAATATTGCCTTCTGGGTTCAAAGGCAAACCAGATGGGGGTCAGATAAAAAACTTCTCTAATTGCTGGTTGTAATGGTTTGATGTGAAACTTTTTTGAGTCAGTACCAATCCGATCAGTCTGTGGATGTCTGATCTGGCAGTTTGAGGGAGCTATATTGTGTATCTAAGCTGTGCTATACCTGTCCTGGGATCATTGATAAGAGGGTGCAGAAAAAGTTTGCATAGAATAGTATCCTGCAGTGCAGAATCAGACCATTCGAACCTGCAGTGTCGACAATCCCACTCAGTCCCTATTCCCGTAACCCCGTATATTTACCCTACTAATCCCCCTGACACTAAAGGGCAATTCAGCGTGGCCAATCAACCTCACCCACGCATCTTACGGACTGGGGAAGGAAACTGGAGCACCCGGAGAAAACCCACGCAGACACGGGGAGAACATGCAAACTCCACACAGACAGTGATCCGAGGCTAGAATTGAACGCCTGGTGCTCTGAGGCAGCAGCCATACCACCTGATAATTGATGAGAGTTTACAAAGAGAGATTTGCCCTGTTCCTAACCATAATTACACTGGGGCTTACACTTACATTTATCTTGATGGGTGAGATGCTGAACTTCTTTCTGTCCTGCGTGTCCTTTAGTTGTTTGTACAGAGGCTCTGTGAATTCACCCAGCAGCTCCTGCAGGACTATGGATACATGGTGAAGGCGGACCTTCCCCTTGCCGTCCACCTTGTCACCGAGGTGAGATTGCTTCTCGCCTTCCAGCACTTTCTGCAGCTTCTTGTGCAGGAGGGTATAGGGCGGGATGTTGTTGTAGAGTCGGACAAGTGTCTCGGGCACGAGGAACTCGCAAAGGTTCACCCCATTCTCCAGGAAGAGCTCGACAAATCCTGGCTTGTCACCAACAAGAGCAGCAAACATGGCTTCATGCAGGTGGGAGGGCTGGAACACAGAGGGATGAGTGAGGCACTGGGTCAGGTGAATAAACACACTCCTTACATCTACAACCTTCTCTGACAATGCAATTTACCTTCAACTCAGCAAATAATGCACGTGTCCCCTGAATACATAGAATCAGAGAATCGTACAGTGCAGGAGAAGGACATTCGGCCCATCAAGTCTGCACCAACCACAATCCTACCCAGGCCCTATCCCCATATATTAACCTACTGATTCCCTGATACTAGAATCACTTTAGCATGGCCAATCAATCTAACTCGCACATCCCCTTAATAAAATCGCGCTGGCCGTTCCTGATTAATCCCTGACTCTCTCCAAATGCAGAGTCATCCGGAATATAGCAATGCCAATCTCACTGCAGGTAAATTGGGGCTTGGAACCCCTTTGTGGGCTTGATGTCAGTGTCTCAAAACCCAAGGAAAAGCTTCTCTTTTAACTCTGCAAAGGGACTAATTTGTGTTGGTGGAGGAACTGAGGTAATAACAACATCTTGCATTGGCATAAAGACACACCGCGCTCCCCGAGAACTATCGAATAAGGCTCAACACCCCTGTTCCAATCAGAAAAAGCCAAGAGGAAATGGTTATTTCCTGATCCGTAATAAGTAACTTTTTTTTTGCAACTTGGGAGAAAAAGACGGAGGAAAATAAAGAAATCTCACGCGTAATAAATAACGAACGGTGCTCACAAACATGCCAAGACTCACCTTCCACTGTTTGTCATCAGTAAAGATGTTGCTTTTTGCAATATCTACCCTGTTCCATGCCACAGCCAGCTTCAATTGATGGTCCAATTTCTCTTGCCCTTGGTGCCCACGGGAACTAGAAGCTAACCCATGACAGAAGAGGAAAACAGCTCTTTTAAATGTTTGTGACTCTTACAGTGCAGATCAGCCACATTTACAGAAAGAATAGAGAAGCAGTATTCGATGCAAATAGGGAGAAATTACAGAACTCTGTGATGCAGAGGGATCTGGGTGTCCTGGTACAGGAATCACAAAAGGTTACTATGCAGGGGCAGGAAGTGATTTGAAAGGTAAATGGAACGTTGGATTTGATTGCAAAGGGAATTAAATATAAAAATAAAGACGTTTCGCTGCACCTGTACAGCCCTTAAGTTTAAAGTTTTTTTGAAATTAATGTCACAAGTGTGCTTACATTAACACTGAAATGAAGTTAGTGTGAAAATCTCCTAGTCGCCACACTCCGCCACCTGTTCCAGTCCACTGAGGGAAAATATTGGATCTATTCAAATCCTTGGATCTTAAGAATGCTTCCTTTTCTGAACAGTCTGCTATGTAGGACCCTGTTAAAAATTTTACTAAAATCCATGTCGTCTGTCACACCATCTCATTCCGCTTAGTGTCTGAAACAGGGCCTGAAGATTAACCCCCATTAATACGGCAGACTATCCAACCCACAAACATTCCGAAATTACACCTACCCTTCAGTAAGGCCTGCAAAATAGCGACATCCAGCTCATCATTCCTTGACTTCTCTGCCCGAAAGACAGTCAGCAGTTCCCGCATTCTGACTATGTCCTGAATCTGAGGTAAAAAGGGGAAAGCCGCAGTTACTCATTTAATAAAAGCTCATTATCATTAGATCAGTGTACAGACGTTAACAGCCTGCTGGGACTGAGACACACAGTATCACAGAATTCATACAGTGCAGAAGGAGGCCATTCAGCCCATCAAGTTTGCACTGTCTCTCTGAAAGAGCTTTCTACCCAGTCACACTCCTTATCGCTGTAATCTTACAAATTCTTCCTTTCCGCTTAGCAATCCAATCCTCTTTTGAAATATTTCGATCGAACTTGCCTTCAGTCACGAAGATTCTATTCCCTCTGGGAATAAAAAAATTCCTTGTATTGCTTTTACTCTTTTTGTCACACAGTGCAGATCAGCAACAAAGTTTAAAGGATAAAAGTGATTAAATAAATAAGTAATGTCCTTTAATATGGAGCCTGATTTTTAAAAACATGTCTGCGCATTGTCCATGTGAATGTTCTAGTTTGAGAGCACATTAAGATTAATGCGTCGGAGATATTAGCTGTTTTAGCATAAAGGAGCATAAATCCCCAAAGTCGGAGAGATATATCCCAGGCTGATGTAGGAGGCAAGGGAGGAAATTGCAGACACCCTGCCAGAGATATTTAAATCTTCACTGGCCACAGGTGGAGTATAGACAAAGTCTCTCAACACCAGGTTAAAGTCCAACATGCTTTTTTTGGTAGCAAAAGCTTTCAGAGTCTTGTTCCTTCTTCAGGTGAATGGAGAATTGGGTTCACGAACAGGGCATACATAGATACAAGCTCAATTTACAAGATAATGGTTGGAATGTGAGTCTTTGCAAGTAATGAAATCTTTAAAGGTACGGACAATGTGAGTGGAGAGAGGGTTAAGCACAGGTTAAAGAGATGTGTATTGTCTCCAGCCGGGGCAGTTAGTGAGATTTTGCAAGCCGTGGGGGTTACAGATAGTGTGACATGAACCCAAGATTGAGGCTGTCCTCGTGTGCGGAACTTGGCTATCAGTTTTTGCTCGTCGATTCTGCATTGTTGAGTGTCTTTCCTCATATATATATATCATTTTGTGAAACTTACCTCCACTCACCTAATGAAGGAGCAGCGTTCCATAAGCTCGTGATTCTAAATAAACCTATGGGACTTTAACCGAGTGTTGTGAGACTTGTTACAATGCAATTCAGGATTTTATAGACTTCAAGTCACCTCTCAGTCTTCTAAACTCTACTGGAAACAAGCACAGACTTTCCAATCTTCCCTTACAAGACAATTCACTCATTCCAGAAACCAATTGAATAAATCTCCTCTGAACTTCCTCCAACGCAGTTAAGCTTCTCCTCAATAAGGACACCAAAACTGCACACAGCAGTTGAGATGTGGTCTCACAATGCCCCGTATAACTGAAGTTTAACATCCTTATTTTAATACTCAATGCCCCTCGTACTAAAGAATAGCATTCCATTAGCCACGTGCTCCAGCTGCATACAAACGTTTTGTGATTCATGCACCAGAACATCGGGGGCACGGTGGCACAGTGGGTATTGTTGCTGCCTCAGAGTACCAGGGACCCGGGTTCGATTCCTGGCTTGGATCACTATCTGAGCAGAATTTGCACATTCTCCCCATGTCTCCTTGGGTTTCCTCTGGGTGCTCTGGTTTCTTCCCATGCTTCAAAAATATATACAGGTTAGGTTGAGTGATCAGGCTAAGTTGTCCCTTAGCATCGAGGGGGGATTAGCAGGGTAAATACATGGGGTTAGGGGGATAAGCCCTGGTTGGGATGGTGCTTGATGGATTGAATAGCCTCCTTCTGCACTGTGGGGATTTTATGATTTCTCTATGAACAACTGGATCCCTCTGCACCTTGGAATTGTGCAGTCATTCTCCTTATACTTCATTTTTAAAGCCTGCCCTGCCAAAGTGAATAATTGGGGTGGCACAGTAGTTAGTACTGCTGCCTCACAGCACAGGGATCCGGGTTCGATTCCCAGCTTGTCTGTGTGGAGTTTACACGTTCTCCCCGTGCCTGCGTGGGTTTCATCCGCATGCTCTGGTTTCCTCCCACAGTCTGAAAGACGTGCTGATTAGAGTGCATTAGCTGTGCTAAAGTCTCCCTCAGCATATCTGAACAGGCGGAGATTGTAGCATCTAGGAGATTTTCACAGTAACTTCACTGCAGTGTTAATGTAAGCCGACTTGTGACAATAATAAATAAATTTTTAAAAAAACAACTCCATGTTCTCCCACACTATACTCCATCTGCCAGAGCTTTGCTTGCTCACCAAACTTACTGTATGTATTTTTCACGATACGTTTTCCTAAATTTATACCATCTGCAAATTGAGTTTAAATTCCACTGCCTGCAGTGGTGAGATTTGATCCCTATTCCTCCAGCATTAGCAGAGACTTCTGGATTGTTCATCTGGTAACATTATCATACCCTGCCAGATAGAAGGGAGGATGATGTTAGCTCAGCAAGAATGGCACGGTGGCACAACGTCATAGTGGTTAGCACTGCTGCCTCGCAGCGCCAGGGACCTGGGTTCAATTCCTGGCTTGTGTTACTGTCTGTGTGGAGTCTGCACATTCTCCCCGTGTCTGCATGGGTTTTCCCCCGGGCATCCCTGTTTCCTCCCACATTCTGAAAGATGCGCTGGCGAGGGAGCATTGACCCGAACAGGCGCCGGAGTGTGGCAACTAGGTGAAATTTCCAGCAGCTTCATTGCAGTGTTAAGGTCAGCCTTACTAATAAACAAACTTGACTTTAGGAATTCGTATTGTACCTTTTTGGTCCACAATATGATCTCCTGCTCTGAGAACGTGCTGTAGCTTTCAGCGAAGAACAAGCGCAGTTGTTTCTGGATGAAGGAGATGGTGATCTGAGATACCCGTAAATCAGCTGCACTGGCCAAAACATCAGCGACTCGACCCGAGCCTTCCACTATTACACACGGCGTCCCATTGCCCATCGCACTGTGTATTGTCTGAAAACAGTAACACACAGGGGAATCACAGGCAGTCAGTACACACACTTAATTAACCCCCTCGATCAGTGCGCGGAATTGGATCTCGGAAAAGAACATGCTGAGTGAAAAAGTACCAGAAGAAATCTGAGGTTGATGCATGCGTGGAATGGTGGTAGAGGGGGCTACAATTATGACGTTTAAAAGAATTTGGACAGGTACACGGATGGGAAGGAGGGATTTGAGCCAAACGCAGGCAAATGGGACTTGTTCAGTGGTCAGCATGGAAGAGTTGGATGAGTTTCCATTCTGTGGAGCTCCAAGACACTATGATTAAACAGAAAAAAAAATTCATATGTGATAAAGGTGCTTCCCTTCCTGATCCTGGCTGCTCCTCCTGTCAGACACAGTCTAAAGGGACAGCCTTTCCGAAAGCTTTGCAGTATTTGCTACAAAATGAACTTGTTGGATTTTAAGCTTGTGTAGTGGGATTTCTTTCTATTTCACCTTTGTCCTGCCATTTACACACTTAATGGCCATTATCAGCACCATTTTTAGCCATGATCACTGCCACTTACTTTCCCTTTGCCTTTTTGTCCAAGATATCTTTGTCAATTCCACACCCGCCTCCCCAACACACACACACACACTGTAATGAGTTGAATCAGGTCATTGTGACGGACCTGTTAGAATATGGACTCCCTGATTAAAGGCCAATCAGGGAGCCTCTTGCTTTGTATTTAACCAGGCGTGTCGGTTCCTCTGGCACTCCTAGTGTTGACTGCTTACTGAACCCACTCTGTCCGACTTGTAAATAAAGGGATTTTTGTGAAGGGACTTCTACCTCCGAGGACTTATTACACCCTCCCTGACAGTATAAATCTCAGCTCTGACGAAGGGTCATCCAGACTTGAAACGTTAGCTCTGCTCTCTCTCTCTCCGGAGATGCTTGTCAGACCTGCCGAGATTTTCCAGCATTTTCTGTTTTGGTTTCAGACTCCAGCGCCGGCTGTAATTTGCTTTCTGGATGCTTGCAGCGACTACACCACACCAGCTGATTTCATTCGCTTTTGAAGAGCTTTGGAGTTGGGAAAGGGTTAATAATAAATGCAAGAGTTTGGTGCTTACGTTCAGAGTTCCGGGGCCTCCTTCAAGGACGACACATACAATTGGGATGTCGATTCCACCATCTACAAAACAAGCATCGGTCAGATAGAATCATAGAATCTACAGTGCAGAAAGACACCATTTGGTCCATCGATCCCACCCAGGCCCTATCTCCATAACTCCATGCATTTTACCCTCGTTAGTCCTTTGCCTCCGAGGGACAATTTATCAGGGTCAACCCGCCTCGCCAGCACATACAAGAAACATTTCAGTAATAGCTGTAAATCAGGAGGCATAAGTGAGAGACGAACCTTGGTAAAAGTACAATCATTGGGGAAGATGTACTGAGCAAACTGAGGGAGCTGCAGCTGACAAGTCTCTAAACAGATGGACCTCATTCTAGCGCCATAAAAGAGGCGGCAAATGAGGTGCTTTGGTGTTCATTTTCCAAAATTTGCTAGGTTCCATCAGATTAGAAAATAGCAAAAGTGATTCTTCTATTCAAAAAGTGGGGGGAAGCAGGAACAGGGAACTATAAGCCAGTTAACTTGACATCTGTTATGGAGAAGGTATTAGAATCGATCATTAGGCTACAGCCAGGGGCTTAGACAAGCTTATGGTAATCAGGAAGAGTCAGTGTCATTTTATAAAAGTGAAATCACATCTAGCCAAGTTATTTGAAGGGGTAAGTTTTGCAGAGGGAGCCTGTGAATATGCTGTGCTTGAATTTCCAGAAAGAATTTGATATGGTTCCAGATTAAAGGTTATTGCAAAAATAAACTCTCATGATATGAGGGTAACGTAGATTAAACTGGATTGGAGATTGACTGGCTGGCAGAAAATAGAGAGTATGCACAAATGGGCATTTTTCTGATGCAAATGAAGCTCCACAAGAATACATGCCGGGGCCTCAACTTTACATCAATGACTTGGAGCGATGACATGGCTGCTAAATTTACTGACAACACAAAAATAGGTAGGAAAGGATGTTGTGAAGAAGATATATGGAGTTTGTAGATGGATATAAATGGGTTGAGTGAGTGGGCAAAAATCTAGCAAATGGAGTTGAATGTGGGGAAATGTGAAATTGCTCACTTTGGCAGGAAGAATAAAAAAGCAGAGTATTACTTAAGCAAAGAATGACTGCCCAATTCCAAGGTGCAGAAGGATCTGGGTGTTCTTGTACACGAATCACAAGATGTTACGCAGGTGAAAGCAGGTAATTAAATATGGCTAATGGAAGCTATCCTTTTCTATGGGATGGACTGAGCATAAAAGTAAGGATGTTACCCTCCAGTTATACATGGCATTGGTGACAAATACTGTATGCAGTTTTGTATTTAAGGAGGGACATGAGGGAAGCATTTCAGAGGGGATTTATTTGATTGCTACCTGGAATGAGTGGGCTTTCTTAAGAGGAAACATTGAACAACAAGGGCTCATTTCTGCTTAAGGTTAGAAGACTGAGACATGACTCGATTGAAGTAGGATTCTGAACGGCCTCGATAACAGTCCGAACTTTTAAAGAATGTTTCCTCTTGTGGGCGAGTCGAGGGTGCGGTTTTAAAATTAGGGAGTGCCCTTTTAAGGACAGAGAGGAGGAGAAATCTTTCTCTCACAGGATTGTGCGACTTTGGAACTTCTGTCTCAGAAGGTGATGGAAACCGGGTCACTGAATATTTTTAAGACAAACTTTATCGAAGGTAGATGTAGAACTCCTCACAAATAGATCAGCCAAGATCTTATAGAATGGTAGAGCAGGCGTGGGGCCGAATGGCCTACTTTTGCTCCTATTTTGTGTGTTCTTAGTTTTCACCAGTAGAGTAAAGGTTCAGGATTTATGATAAAATGCGTCATGTCTCTCGCATGATTTCTCAACATACATGTTTGGTGAACAAGGCTGTCTTCCCAAAGTAGAGTTCCAAAATTTTATTTTTAACCATTATTCTACCTTTCTAGATTGGCAAAACAAACAGTCCAACACATACATCAGCCAAAGGTTACAGCTCTCAATTAATCTAAAATCATCGATGGGGACCACTTCAGAAATGCCAGGACAGGCCTTGTACACACACAGAGCACAGAATTGTTGCTCTGTGCCTTTACCAAGATGGTGCCAGAGTCCCTCCCCCAAAGCTGATATTTTTGCTGGGGCGCGTGGGCAGTGGAGTGGAATGTTTTTGAGGGTTGGACGTAGCTTATCCATGGTCCACAGCAGCACGTTTAAAAGCACGCTGTCCTCGGCAGATCCAATCTTCCGGAGCGGCAAAACGTGAATCGTGAGTTTTAGACATTTGAGGAACGTGTCTAAAGATGCTGGAATTATTTGGATGGTTAAGATACCCCCCCCCACCCCGTTTGGTGAGGTAAGTTACCCATTTTGGTGCCATGTAGAATTTTTGAGAAGAGACATGAATGTGCATTACAAATGGAAAAGATCTGTGGAACCAAGGGGAGAAGTTCTGTGGAACTGTCAAGCTGTTAAATCACCAGGTCCTTTAAATTTTAGCATACAGAGTAAAGTCACATTTATATCATCTTATTAGACCTTTCCATTGCAAGTACAGCCTGGGTCAGAATCTGGGTCAGATATGTTCCAGAACACCTTTAATACCTGTTTGTTCTAGCCCTTTGCTCCCTCACTTCCAGCTCCAGGGTGACACAATCCTACCTTCAGTCCCCATTCTCTGCTTCGAGATGTACTTTTCCAGCTGGGTCCTCAAGGTAATCTCCACGCCGTATTTTCCATGACTCCCATTATCCACAAGGATAAAGTGGGTGTGGTTGTGGTCCAGGCACGATAGTCTGCCCTGATTGGCCTCATCCATGTAATAATCCACCGGATATTTGCCCTGGTCCAGGAAAAGAGCAGCTCGGTTAGTTACAGGCAGTAATTAATGGTGCAATATTACATCGCAGTTCCCTCTGACTGTAACAGATTGCTGAGGGTGTAGTCTTGCTGATGTAAGATGGTGGACAGGCTCAGAGTGAGGTTTCAGGTTGCCCCGCCCTCCTGATATATATCTACCTTCAGCCCCTGGCTCAGACCCAACACTGACACCTTCACCAGCTCCTTTTTTGGGGCCATCTTTGAGTACCATTAATCCTCTTATAGGATGTTGGCCTCTCTCTCGAGTCAGCATTTGTTGCTCCTCCCTTGAGGAGATAGTGTTGTGATGATACTGTACTTTGAAGAAGTGTATTTGAATCATGTTCTTACACAGGATCTGTTGTCGCAGTTCTATGCACTCAGAGCAATTCTGTCTGTAACCGACATCCTGTATTACAGTGAAATTGCTTCTAATTGTTAGAATATTGGTTTCAATCTCAACTAATGCTGTTCTGCTATTTCTTGGTATTCCCCTGGGCTTTTGCAGAGTAGGGTTTGATTGGGATGATTGAGAGGTATGGTCCTGTGATGGGTGAAGCTAGTCTTACACAGAATATTCAAGCTTAGATTCTGCTTTTAAACCGAACGAGAGGAGTGGCTCTCTTTTCACCTCTTTGAAGTTGTAAACTAGAATCTGCAGGAGATAAGTCCTATTCTCCGACATTCTGCTGTGTGAGTGTGTTTCTTTCTCTGAGTATTGCTATTTTGGGAGCTGCAGAGAGAGAAAGAGGGGGTATCCCTTTCTGTCTCTGCTGTCCAGAGACAGGGAGCTGCTGAAGACTAGGTTTACTTGTCCGAAGTTTTGCTGTTCCGAGGATATATCCTTCCCTGGAAACTGTTGCCTGGAGCTCTGTCCAGAAGTGTTAAAGGACTGGAAATTTAATGCCAGAGTGTTAGCCTGGCTTACAAGCAATATTCCACATTAGATGTAAAATTGGTCATTCCCCCTTGCACAACTCACCTCTCCCCCAACCAGGGTCTCTCGGTTATGCACGATACCCCAGCTGGCAATCCCAATTGCAACGATTTCCCTCTCCTTGGATCTGCTGGTCATTTTGCAATGTCGCACCGCCTCACCAACGTGCTTCATCACCCCAGCAAAGGATCCTCCTGTGATAATCCACGCTCCTGGGAGAAAAACAGGAGGTTAAACCTCAGCGGTCACCCAATTCCAACATGAAACAGTCACGTGGTTAGAATGAACTCACATCTCAGAACCCTGTTGAGAACAATGTCCTCTGGTCAAAACACTGCGGCTTCATGGTCAAAATACACGATCCCTTTTCTATTCACTCATGATATGTGCCTCACTATCGAGGCCAACATTTATTGCCCATCCTTAACTGCCCTTGAGAAAGTGGTGGTGCTTGTGGTGTAGGTACTTCCATCATGCTGTTGAGATGGAATTTCCAAGATTTTGAGTTTAAGTTCATTTACTAGCATCACAAGTAAGCTTACATTAACACTGCAATGAAGTTACTGTGAAAATCCCCCTCGTCGCCACATTCCGGGAGAATTTAGCATGGCCAATGCATCTAACCAGCACGTCTTTCGGATTGTGGGAGGAAACCGGAGCATCCGGAGAAAACCCACGAAAACGCAGGGAGAACGTGCAGACTCCACACAAGCAATGACCCAAGCCTGGAATCAGATTTGGATCCCTGGTGCTGTGAGACAGCAGTGCTAACCACTGTGCCACCATGCTCTCAAAATGAGAGTGCTATTTTATTGGTATTGCCAAACAAAGCACAAAACCTGCAGCAATAATGCACTCTCCAATCAGACACATATCCCAGGGTCTGCTAAAAATTTCTCGTCAAGGTGGCAGCAACTGCATCAGGTTCTCTGGTGCTGCATTACAGATGCACCATAGAAAGCATCCTTTCCCGATGTACCACAGCTTGGTATGGCTCTTGCTCTGCCCAAGACTACAAGGAACCACAAAGGTTCATGAATGAAGCTCAGTACATCACGCAAACCAGTCTCCCATCCATTGGCTCCATCTACACTTCCTGCTGCCTTGGAGAAACAGTCAGCAAAATTAAAGACCCCTGGATATACTCAATTCAACCTTCAGGATAAAGATACAAAGAGATCACTTCCCAGCTGAAAAACAGCTCCTTCTCTGCTGCTATCAGACTTTTGCTTGAAGTTGATTTTTCTTTACACTATGACTGTAACAGTATTTTCTACACTCTCTCATTTCCTTCTCTATGAACGGTATGTTTTGTCTGTATAATGCGCAAGAAACAATACTTTTCACTGTATGACAATACATGTGACAATAATAAATCAAATCATTTGTGCTGTTGTACTGACTTTCCCTTCCCAGAGTGCACAGAAACAGGGTTTGCCACTGACCTTTTTGAGATTTGGACTTGGTGATTGATGAGGGTTGATGCTGGAAATCCAAATGCTGAACTTGCTGTCAATATTACCGGAGAAACATTCACTAACTGCTGGACGTAGGGCCAATTTGGGAGCTAATAGCGAATTGATATATGCTGGGAGCGTGGCTGAGGCATAAAACGAATACATTCCATCTATCTTTACCAAGGAACTAAATGATATCCAGGACATGGTCACAGATGAGGAAAGGGTAAAGAGGAAGAGTTGAATAAACAGTCAGTACTAAAAATGACAAGTTACCGGGATCGGGTGAGAATGGAAATTGCAAGGATGTTGGCCGTAATCTTTCAATCTTCTCTGGACTCATGATGAGGTGTCATGATGTGGAGATGCCGAGGTTGGATTGGGCTAAACACAGTAAGAAGTTTCACAACACCAGGTTAAAGTCCAACCGGTTTATTTGATAGCAAACTCACAAGCTTTCGGAAACACTGTTCCTTTGTCAGGTGTGTGGAAGATCACCTGGATAATGGCAATAATGGCAAATTCTCAGTAATTGAATGGAATTTTTCACACTGCGGGTGCTGCCATACCTGTTGACTGAGCCACTTTGATTAAGCCTCTGCGAAACATGAATCTCAGGCTTGGTTTCAGATGGAAGTTCTTTGCCCCTCCAGTTACAGAAATGAGAAGATGTGGAGACTTTAACCCCCAATACTTGGTCATGAGATGGTACAATGTCATTGGAGCAGTGTCACTGGAGACTCGGACATACTAGAAAATAACAACACACAATAAAAGTCATTAGTTATTCGGATCGGCAACTCTGATTGCTCATATTACAAAGAAGGAGAGTAGCTAAACTAAACTTCCTTGGAAGCATAGAAAGGAGTTCAGGAAGATATCCTCATAGTCAGGGTCACCGTGAAGCATTCTGGGAAGAGTGTCCTCATAGTCAGGGTCACCGTGAAGCATTCTGGGAAGAGTGTCCTCGTGGTCAGGGTCGGAACATGCACTTAATTTCCGTTCTGTATACTGAAACCTGGAAGCTCTGTGCCCCACGGCAGGTTCACTAAGATTACTGCTCGGATTAAATGCTGAAGTCGGAAGCCAGATTCCCATCGCCCTGGCAGCTTCCGGACTTTTCCGGTATGTTACAGTTCCTTCCTGTTAAAATTGACACAAATCGACTGAGGGAATGAAACTGCATTGCTGACCTGTTAAAGTTTAAGCAGCTCTGGATAGATACACAAACCTTCCCGATCTTCTGTCCCGATCCTTCAAACGCTATGTCTCCAAATGCATCAGTTGGAACTTGCCGGAATTGTTTGGAGACACTTCCTTGGGAGACATCCAGGTTGGGGTGACTTTCTTTCGAGTATCCACATTCACATGACCTGAGAAGGAAAACATAAGGTGAGCTTGTTATTATTGTATAATAGATTGGAGCGTTGTAATGATGCAATATCATCGCCTAGCCCTGCATTCCCCATCCCCATTCTTCAATCATATCTATTAATCCTACTGCTTCCCCAATATCTCATTCTTCCAATTCCTCCCCGTCAATTCCAGCTCCCCCCACCTGCTCCAGCTCCAGCTCCCCCCATCTGCTCCAACTCCCCCCATCGATTCCAGCTCCCCCCCATCGGTTCCAACTCCCCCATCGGTTCCAACCCCCCATCTGCTCCAACTCCCCCCATCGTTCCAGCCCCCATCCAACTCCCCCCATCGGTTCCAACTCCCCCCATCTGCTCCAACTCCCCCATCGGTTCCAGCTCCCCCCATCAATTCCAGCTCCCCATCGGTTCCAACTCCCCCCATCGGTTCCAACTCCCCCCATCGATTCCAGCTCCCCCCATCTGCTCCAACTCCCCCATCGGTTCCAACTCCCCCCATCGATTCCAGCTCCCCCCATCTGCTCCAACTCCCCCCATCGGTTCCAGCTCCCCCTGTCGTTCCAGCTCCCCCTGTCCGTTCCAGCTCCCCTGTCCGATTCAGCTCCCCCTGTCCGTTCCAGCTCCCCCTGTCTCCTATCGATTCCAGCTCCCCCCTCCTTCCAAGCTCCCCCCGGTTCCAGCTCCCCTATCGATTCCAGCTCCCCCTGTCCGTCCAGCTCCCCCCAGATTCCCAGCTCCCCCTATCGATTCCAGCTCCCCCTGTCCGTTCCAGCTCCCCCTGTCCGTTCCAGCTCCCCCTATCGATTCCAGCTCCCCTATCGATTCCAGCTCCCCCTATCGATTCCAGCTCCCCCTGTCCGTTCCAGCTCCCCCTGTCCGTTCCAACTCCCCCTGTCCGTTCCAGCTCCCCTGTCCGTTCCAGCTCCCCCCGATTCCAGCTCCCCCCTCGATTCCAGCCCCCTGTCGTTCCAGCTCCCCCCTGTCCGTTCCAGCTCCCCCTGTCGATTCCAGCTCCCCCCGATTCCAGCTCCCCTGTCCGTTCCAGCTCCCCCTGTCCGTTCCAGCTCGTTCCAACTCCCCCTGTCGTCCCTGTCGTTCCAACTCCCCCTGTCCGTTCCAAGTTCCTCCCCCTGTCGATTCCAACTCCCCCTGTCAATTCCAGATCCCCCTGTCAATTCCAGCTCCCTGTCAATTCCAGATCCCCCTGTCAATTTCCCCTGTCAATTCAGCTCCCCCTGTCCTGTCCTGTCGATTCCAGCCCCCTGTCGATTCCAGCTCCCCCTGTCCGTTCCAGCCCCCTGTCCGTTCAGCTCCCCCTGTCGATTCCAGTCCCCCTGTCAATTCCAGCTCCCCTGTCCATTCCAGCTCCCCTGTCTGTCCAGCTCCCTGTCAATTCCAGCTCCCCCTGTCCGTTCCAGCTCCCCTGTCGATTCCAGCTCCAGTTCCAGTCCCCCTGTCGATTCCAGCTCCCCTGTCTCCAGCTCCCCCTGTCTGTTCCAGCTCCCCCCCCCCCAGTTCCAGCTCCCCCTGTCTTCTCCAGCTTCCTCCATCTGCTCCAGCTCCCCCATCTGTTCTCCCCATCTCCCTGTCTCTTCCAGCTCTTCCTCTGTCACCTTGAGCTCCTCCCCCATCACCTCCAGCTCCCCCCGTCTGCCCCAGCTCCCCCGCCCAGCTCCCCCCGTCTGTCCCAGCTCTCCCCGTCTGCCCCAGCTCCCCTGCCCAGCTCCCCCCGTCTGTCCCAGCTCTCCCCGTCTGCCCCAGCTCCCCCGCCCAGCTCCCCCCGTCTGTCCCAGCTCTCCCTGTCTACCCCAGTTCTTCCCGTCTGCCCCAGCACTCCCCCGTCTGCTGTAGCTGTCTCCCCTCCTCCCCAAGAGTGTCAGGCTGGTGAATCAGGAGCTGGCTCTTCTCGGCAGTGTCAAATTCATTGTTAATTCGTAGTTTCTCTGAGCAGGGACAAATGGACTTTCTTTATGAAGTTAATATTTTTATAAATTGCCTTGCTAGATTATGTCAAAGAACATTAACTGCCAACACTAATTGAAAAAACTGCCAATGTTGGAAATCAGGAAAAGAAACGGAGAGAATTAGAACAACTCATCAGGTAAGGCAGCAATTGTGGAAAGACAGAGACAGAATTAACGGGTGAGCCTCTCTCACCCCAGAAAATCCCGCCCGAGATCAATGGGCCTCTCCATTGTCCACACCTTGTCCGCTTTGATTCCCGTGGAACAGGAAAATTCCGGACAATATTTCGGGTTAATGGCCTTCCAACAGAAGTGGGCCGGGTTGGAAATGAAATGAGCTTTAAGCAGGTTGTGGATAAGGCAGGACTGTGATAGGGAGGAGAGATAGGATGATAGAAGAGTTACTTAATGCAGAGACAAAGGCATCGCTAATGGAGAAAGAAAGGAGCAAAAAGCTGTATTCACTTGGGTTTGGAAGAATGAGAGGGGAATCTCATTGAAACATTTAAACTCTGATAGGGCAGGACGGACTAGACCCAGGGACCTTGCTGCCTCTGGTTACGTGGCAGTATGTCTAAAACAAAGAGTCTTGGTCCCAGGATACAGGTTCAGCACTGAGATGAGGAGAAACTTCTTCACTCAGAGGATGGTGAACCTATGGAATTCTCTACTACAGAAAGCAGAGGCCAAGTCACTAAATATATTTAAGGAGAAAATAGATTTGTAGACTCTGAATAGAAACATAGAAAATAGAAGCAGTAGTAGGTCACTTGACCCTTAAGCCATTAATATAAATAAAAAGACCAATTTAAAAATTCTCTTCACAGGTTTTGATCACGGCTAATCATCAACTTCAATATCCTGATACTCCTTCCCCTCATTTCCCTTCAGCTCCAAGAGTTATGTCTAATTTCTACTTGAAATCTGACATTTTGGCCTCAGCTACTTTCTGTGGGAGTGAATTCCACACATTCCCCACTCTCTGGGTGAAGAAATTTCTCCTCACTGCAGTCCTGAAAGGCTTACCCTTTATTCTCAACCGAGTCGTGAGCTCCTTCACCATCGGGAACATTACTGCGCCAAGGGGCTTGGTGGGGGGAGGGATGCTGGAAAATGATCATAAGGTAGAGGATCAGCCATGCTCGTGTTGAATGGTAGGGCAAGTTTGATGGGCCGAATGGTCCACTACTATTTTTCTCCATGTTTCTGAGTGAAAATCGAGAGGGATAAGGATACTAAAGTCAGAGGTCCACTGACAATTTTTAAAAAAACTAACGCAAAGGCAATGCAGCTTAGGCTTGGATTTTGACTTGACCCTCCCCATTTTCCATTAGACAGAGAGGGAAAGCATTGGGAGCGAGTTATATCGGGAATGAGGAAGCTGTGTCTTCTTACCCATCCTCACTTGGTGAAAAACGGATGCATTCCTTTTTTTTCAGGTTCTCCTGAACCCATTTTCGGAAAAGATCCTGAAACAAATGAAGAGGTCAACTTAAAAATTCTCTTCACGGGTTTTGAATGGGGAGAAGATCATTTAGCATCTTGATCCAGATCAAAATTTTCAAATAGAGATCCCTTTTTAGATATTGCTTTGTACCCTTAATGGGAATCGTGATAAAAAACTCTTCACGTTAGGGACCTGGCACAGAGAGAGATGGCTGTGCTCTTGAAGCTAGAATCATGGATTCCCTAACTGCAGGAAGAAGGCATTTGGCCCATCGAGCCTACGCCAACAACTAGCCTCCACCCTGGCATCCCGTATATTTACTCTGCTGAACTCCCTGACACTAAGGATAATTTACCATGGTCAATCTTTGGACTGTGGGAGGAAACCGGAGCATCCAGAGGAAATACACGCAAATATGGGAAGCATGTGCAAATTTTATATAGACAGTCACCCGAGACTGGAATTGAACCCAGGTCCCTGCTGTGAGACAGCAGCGCTAACCACCGTGATACCCATAATTTAACAAATCATCACACATCAATCATCTCAGTCTCAGGAATTACTCAGGATAATGTCCTAGGCTCAACTATCTTCAACTGCATCGTTAATGACTGCATAAAGTCAGAAATGAAGGTGTTCGCCAATAATTGTATAATTTTCAGAACACATTCACAACCCCTCAGATATTGAAGCAGTCCATGTCTTAATGTAACAAGTTCTGGGCAATATCCAGCTGGGCTGACAAGTCACATTCATGTCGCACAAGCCAATGACCATCTCCAACAAGAGAGACTCGAACCATTGCCACTTGTCATTCACTGAAATCTCCACATCCTGGGAGGGGGTCATCATTGACCAGAAACTGACCTGGATTCGCCATATAAATACCCTGGTTACAAACACAAGTCAAAGGCTAGAAATCCTGTGGTGACTAAGTCACTTCCTGACTTCCCAAAGCCCCTTCACATCCATAAGGCACAAGTCAGGAGTGTAAGAGAATGCTTTCCAATTGCCTGGATGGGTGCAGCTCCAACAACACTCAAGAAAGATTGACACCATCCAGGACAAAGCAGTCCACTTGAGTGACAACACATCTACAAACATTCGTTTCCTCCACTACCAGTGCCAAATAGTAGATGTGTACCTTCTATACCAACTCACCAAGACTCCTTATACAGCAACTTCCAAACTCAGTACCAAACCCAGCTCTTCCCTAACAGCACCGTGGATGTACCTATACCACATGAACTGCACTGGTTCAAGAAGGTAGCTCACCACTGCCTTCTCAAGATTATTAGGGATGGACAATGAATGCTGGTCTTGCCAGCGATACCCACATCTCAATAATAAACCCTACAATTCAGCTGTCAAAAATCAGAAATGAACCCAAGTGATCCTCCTGAATTGGGACTAAGTGCCCATGCTGGCAGGAAAAGGGAGGTGTTTTCCCTTGGCATTGGTAGCACCCACCAGACGGGATTTACCAACCTGAAAGATGTGGGGGATAAGCTCATTTTGAGCAAACTGACCAGCTGGCCTCGCTGTTCCAAGAGCGGGCTCCATTAGAGGAGACAGATCCCCCTCTCCCCAAAGAATTAAATGGTACCGGTCCTACTGACAATGAGGGGGCACCACCAACCCCTCACCAAGGGTGGCATCCTCCCCCACCCTCCACAAATAACAGGTAATACCATGCTGACATGAGAATGTGTCAATCCCTACCCCTCCAGGTCCCCCAACTCAGCTCTCCTTGCCCCTCAGATCCCCCACTCAGCCCCCTTCAATCCACACACCTTGGCAGTGCCAACAGTGAACGGCCCCTGGCATCCTCACACTGACAACTTGGCCTGGTGCTTTGGCTAAGACAGGTCAATGAGGTAGGTCCAGTGCACCCTAAGAAGGGTCAATGAGATAGATCCAGTGGTTATTTGCCCCTCCAGCATTGCCAGACTACAGAGGAAGAGTCCCTCAAAGGTCCTGGGGTTTGGGTGAGCTTGGGCTGGGGTCAAGGGTTAGCCACCCTAACTCTCCCCTGGGATGGGGGTGTTGTTGCTGGACTGCCCCTTCTAATCCTGGCAGACCCGAAAATCACCCATAATGACTTCACAACTGGTGATCAGAACTCTCCAGCTGGTAGTTTCCCATCTATCTGATGTTCTTATCATTCTGGATGGTAGCAGTCCTGGTTTGGAAGGTCTGCTGAGGGAGTCTTGGTGAGTTCCTGAAGTGCTTTCTGTAGATGGTACACACTGCTGTGTTATTGGCAGAGAGAGAGTGAATGTTTGAGAATTGGGTGCCAATTAAACAGGTTGCTCTGTCCTGAATGGTTTTGAGTTTCTTGAGTTTTTTTGTTGGAGCAAATGGAGAGAATTCCATCAAATTCCTGACTTGTCCTTTGTAGATGGTGGACAGAGGAGTCACAAGTGATGTTTGAATATTGTGCAGTCATTCAGAACATCTCCATTTCTGACCTTATGATGGGAAAAAGGTCATTGATAAAGCAGCAGAACAAGGTTACGTTTAGGGCACTACCCTGAGAAGCTCCTACAGAGATGGAACTGAGATAATTGCCTTCCAATCACTTTCCTTCATGTCAGGAGTGACTCCGACCCGTAGAAAATTCTCCCCCCCCGACTCCCATTGACTCTAGTTTTGTGCAGGTTTCTCGGTGCCACACTAGGACAATTTGTTATTTATCCATTTGTGGGACATCCCTAGTTGCCCTTGAACTGAATGCCTTGCTAGACCATTTCAGAGTCAATCTCATTGCTGTGGCTCTGTGCCCAGTCCAGGTAAAGATGGCAGATTTCTTTTTCTAAAGGGCATTCGTGAACCCGGTGGGTTTTTACAACAATCGGCAATCGTTTCAAGGTCATCAGTAGATTCTTAATTTTTATTGAATTCAAGTTCTACCCATCTGCCGTGGCAGGATTCGAATCTGGGTCCTCAGGACATTAGGTGAGTTTCTGGATTAATAGTCTAGCGATTATACCACGAGGCCATCGCTCGCTGTGATGTCGAGTCAGTCACTCCCCCCTCACCTCTGGAGTTCACAATATCTGTTGCTCCTTCCATACTGCAACTTTATGGGATGCAGTTCATAAAATTGAAAGCGGTCCTTTAATTGAGGTCTCACCAGGGCTCTGCACAACTGGAATAGGATTTTAACCCCTGAATATTTTAGCCCTCTTGAGATAAAGACCAACATTCGATTCTCCTTCTCTTTAGATACCATATCCTGAGAGGAATTTGGTGACCATGGATCTTCACATTACTCTTTCTCCAGAAACATGGATCATTTTCATTGGTAATTCATAATGTTCTGACACTCTTTAGAAAGATCCTTCTTTACCTTCCTCAATTACCATCAATCCTTCCCATCAACATCAGAATTTCAAAATCATGACTTCTTATTGCCTGCACAAATATTTCCAATCATTTCTTCCTAATCTTGGTCAGCAGAATTCTTTTGGCCTCAGATTTTATCAATACCTTGTTACAGATAATGCCACTTGTCCGAGATATCATCATTATTCACCTCAAATATCACAAGATTGTCCAACATTCATAGAAGCATAGAATCTCTACAATGCAGAAGGCCATTCAGCCCATCAAGCATGCACCGATAACAATCCCAGCCAGGCTGTGACCCCGTAACCCTACGTATTTTCCCTGCTAATCCCCCCGAGTCTAAGGTGCAATTTAGCACGGCCAATCCATCTAACACATACATCTTTTGGTCTGTGGGAGGAAACCAGAGCAAACCCACACAGACTCGGGGAGAATGTGCAAACTTCACATAGACAGTGACTCGAGGCTCAGAATTAAACCTGGGTCCCTGGTGCTGTGAGGCAGCAGTGATAACCATTCACTTCTGTGGCTGCGATTCTCCAATTTTGTTCCCTCCACCACTACCAGTGGGAGTGGGGAATTCCAGCCACGGACAAGGTCGGAGAGTTCCAGCCAATATGTCAGAACTGGTGTGGTGTGGCCTTCCAGCTTTATTTACATGGCTAATTTTGAGCACTTAATTTTTTTCCATTTCTCATCTTTGGCCATTCCAATCCTTCCTCTTATTTCTTGGTGGCACTTTCTGTCCAATGATGTGTGTCACTTGTTGGCGATGTTAGTACTTTGACACTAAATCTCTCTGTTCCTTAGTTCACTGTTCCAAGCATCTTAGCACTTTAGAAAAAAGAAATTCTCTGATTGACTTTTCTTGAGTCCAAGATAGCTGATTCCACCTGGCACATCTTTGCCTGTTATTTATTAATACATTTTGGCACTCGGTTCCCAGCTCCATTATTTACTGTGCCATCTCCCTTGGTGCCGCTATATTATGTAATATATACATATACATATCAACATTTATCAAATTACTTTATATTTGTAGCACAGAGACAGGCTATTTTGGGCCAATGTTATGCTTCATCAATCCTCCTCCCACTTCACCTCACTTTATCTCTGCAGAGAGTTTGCTGTGATTCCTGCTATCCCTTTTCAAGTATTTTGAATATTATTTTCATTTCTCTGATCCCCTCACTTTATTGGTTTAATGTCCTTTCCATATTCCTATTTATCCTTACAGAACAGCATAGGAAATAGCAGCAGGAGTACAGCAAAGATCCTCAACACAATCCTGGCTGATCTGCCGTAACTCCACTTTCCTGCACATTTCCTCAACTCATTGATTCCCTGAAAGAGCAGAACTCCTCCCTCCCCTCTGCCTCCTTTCTCAAGTTGCTGTTCAGTTGCTCTCAGATATGTCTTTCCCGGATATACCTTCCCCTGGTATGTCATGTTTGTAGAAAATGCTAACTTTCCATTTTACTGTTAATCCCCCAAACCAGAACATTTCTGTTTGCCTCCTTCCCCACCAGCGCCCCCAGCACCAACCCACAAACTGCTGCTTAGTTCCAAGGTTAGCATTCTGACATTGCGTACGATATAGGGGGAACGTACAGTGTAGAGAGGAATGTACGGCGTAGAGGGAAATGTATGGTGCGGAGGGAAATCTACATTATGGAAGGAAATCTACAGCGAAGAGGGAAATGTACAGTAAAAAAAGAAATGTACAGTGTAGGGGGACATTTATGGTGTAGAGGGAAATGTACAGTGTAGAGGGAAGTGTATGATGTAGAGTGAAATTAACATTAGTACATTAAACAACAAATGGGGGAGGCTATTTGACCCTTCAAGCCTGTTCCGCCATTCATTATGATCATGGCTGATAATGAAATCCAATATCAGATTGTCCCTTCCCCCCACATCCCTTGATCCCTTTAGCCCCTAGAGTTTTATATAATTTCTTCTTGAAATCAGACAAATTTTTGGCCTCAATTAAACTCTGTGGTCTTGTGTTCCACACATTCGCCACCTTTTGGATGAAGAAATTTCTCCTCGCTTCAATTCAATCAGAGTTATCTCTCATCCTCAAACTATGATCCCTTGCTTCTGGACTCCCCCACCATCGGGAACATTCCTTCTGAATCTACCCTCTCTAACCCTGTTAGAATTTCATAACTTTCTACGAGAACTCCTCATTCTTCTGAACTCCAGTAAATATAATCCTAAATGATTTAGTATCTCCTTGTGTGACAGACCTGCCATCCCAGGAATCAGCCTGGTAAACCTTCACTGTGTTCCCTCTTTAGCAAGGCCATCCTTCCTCAGATAAGGACACCAAAACTGCACACAATACTCCAGGTGTGGCCTCGTCGACATCCTGTACAATTGCAGCAAAACATCCCTGTCCCTATACTCAAGGTCTCGCTGAGTATCACCCCTCAACTTATACCCATTCAATAATAATAAATCTTCCTATTATTGCGACCAAAGTGGATAACTTTACATTTATCCACATTCTACTGTACCTACCATGCAGATACCCACACACTCAGCCTGTCCAAATCACACTGAAGACTCTCTGCATCCTCCTCACAGCTCACCCTCCCACTCATCTTTGTATCATCTGCAAATTTGAGGTAACGCATTCAATTCCCTCTTCCAAATCATTAATTATGTAATGTAAACTGTTGGGGTCCCAGCACAAATCCCTGCAGAACCCCACTAGTCACTGATTGTCAATCAGTATGATGGAGTTTTACGCATTGCCTAAGCTGTACTGCTCCAGCCCTGGATATCTTTGAAATGTATGTGTAGGGAGCTGAATTGTATTCCAAGCCAGGAATTGATTGGGTCTCTGGAGCTGTGAGACAACGGTGCTAACCCACAGTGCCATCGATCAGGTGGGTTTTCTGACAATCAACAATTGTTTCATGGTCAGCAGTAGATTTGCAATTCCAGGTATTTTATTGAATTCAAATTCCACCGTCTGCCGTGGAGGGATTCGAACCCGGATACCCTGAACGTTAGCTGAGTTTTTGGATTAATAGGCTAGCGATAATAGCACGAGGCCATCGCCTCCCCTTGACATGCACATGTGCACTTGATGAAGTAGCACAGAAGGAATTTTGCTCCCATTACTCCATTTGCCCTGGAAGAATTTGATGGCCATTATAATTTCTCCTAGTGCTTTCATAGTTAATCACACAAACCCTCCGCAGCAGAATATGGTCTCCTGAGCCTGCTGTAGACCCTACCTGTTCTTCGCAGGTCACTTTGGCTGAACTTTGGCCAGTTCTGATAAAACTGGGGTTTCTTTTCGAGGTGTTTAACATATCGTTTGTACACAGGGTTTTGCACGGATCGTGAATCTCTGCTTGAAGAGAGCTGATCCTGTTGGCGTTTTGCTCCTCAGGAGAGCACATTTCTCTTGCCTTTGTTGTCTCATCACACATTGTAACCTGTGGAAGAGGAAGGAGTTAGATCAGTTGCCAAAAAAGCCTGACTTACAAGAGCTAAACATTGATCAGATGCAAGACTGGGCGGAGAAGTGGCAGATGAAGTTCAACCCAGATGAGTGTGAAGTGGTTCATTTTGGCAGATCAAGTGGGATGACAGAATATAATATTAGTGGTAGCATTCCTGGCAGCGTGGAAGATCAGAAGGATTTTGGGGTCCGAATTCATAGGATGCTCAAAGTAGCTGCCCGGATTGAAGTTGTGGTTAAGAAGGTTTTCATCGATCGAGGAATTGAGTTTGAGAGTCAAGAGATAATGTTGCAGCTATATAGAACACTGGTCAGACCCCACTTGAAGTATTGTGCTCAGTTCTGGTCGCCTCATAACAGGAAAGATGTGGTAGCCATAGAAAGGGTGCTGAGGAGATTTATAAGTATGTTGCCTGGATTGGGGAGCATGCCTTATGAGGATAGGTTGAGGGAGCTCAGCCTTTTCTCCTTGGAGAGATGAAGGATGAGAGGTGACCTGATAGAGGTACATAAGATGTTGAGAGTGATTATACTCAATTGATCGAGTGGATAGTCAGAGTCTTTTTCCCAGGACTGAAATGGTTGCCACAAGAGGACACAGGTTTAAGGTACTGGGGAGTAGGTACAGAGGGGATGTCAGGGATAAATTTTTCACTCAGAGGATAGTGGGTGCGTGGAATGGACTGCTGACAATGGTGGTGGAGACGGATTCTGTAGGGTCTTTTAAGAGACTTTATAAGTACATGGAACTTAGAAAGATAGAGGGTTACAGGTAAGCCCAGTAATCTCTAAGGTAGAGACATGTTCGGCACAACTTTATAGGCTGAAGGGCCTGTATTGTGCTCTGAATATTGACCAGGTCCTGCAGGTAATTTCAAACTAACGAAACTCATAAGAGATGATGGGATGCTGCTTTTACACCGTACTTCAACATTGAACAATCAGTTCTGCTGCCTGTATTTTAACTCACCCCCAAGCCTGTCTACATATCATCCTTGTGTTTGCTGAACAACAGTAGGTACACATTAAGGTGGCATGGTGGTGCAGTTATTAGCACTGCTGCTTTACAACGCCCAGAGATCCAGGTTCAGTACCCAGCTTGGGTCACTATCTGTGCAGAGTCTGCATGTTCTCCCCATGTCTGCGTAGATTTCCTCCCACAGTCCGAAAGATGTGCAGATTGGGTGCATTGGCCACGCTAAATTCTCCCTCAGTGTATCCGAACAGGCACCGAACTTTATCATCAGGAACACCACATTCCACCAGATCAAGAAAAGACTTGTTTTTGTATCTTTCAACCTATGTGTACAATCCTGAGTAGTGGGAAAATAATCACTGGTCTTTTACCAAAGGGATTAGCATTATGTTTTTATATTCTACAGACCTCCTGTTGCATCATTACCAAAGCCATGTTAGAACTATCCAAAGGCTAGCTGGATTGGCTACATAGACTCAATAAATAGCAGTTTGACCACTTCCTGCAAACACAGGGAACTATGATGGTTTTTGGGTGACAGTGGTTAACCAACATCTGGACATTTACAGAGAGAGGGTGGCACAGTGAAACAGTGGTTAGCACTGCTGCCTCACAACGCCAGGGACCCTGGCTCAATTCTGGCCTCAGGCGACTGTGTGGAGTTTGCACATTCTCCCCATATCTGCATGGGTTTCTTCCAGGTGCTCTGGTTTCCTCCCACAATCCAAAGATGAGCAAGTTTGGTAGATTGGCCATGCTAAATTGCTCCTTGACAAATAGGTAACCATGCTGCTGCAATTTAAATTCACTGAAGGCTACAAAATGACAGCAATGAGGAATAAATATGCAGGGTCTAGATTTCACCAGCTTTTGGGTGGCACAGTGGTTAGCACTGCTTCCTCACAACTCCAATGACCTGGGTTTGATTCTGGCCTCGGGTGACTGTGCGGAGACTGCGCGTTCTCCCCGTGTCTGCATGGGTCTGCTCCGGGTACTCTGGTTTCCTCCCACAGTCCAAAGATGTGCAGGTGGAGGGGGATTGGCCATATTAAATTGCCTCATGTGCTGCAAATTAGGTGTATTAGGGATTGCGGGGATTGGATGGATAAGATACTGATTTGATGCAGACTCAATGAGCTGAATGGCCTCCTTCTGCACAGTGGGGATTCTATGATTGTAAGAAATCTCGAGATTTCTCTAGAGATTTGATACCATAGAACATAGAACATTACAGCACAGAACAGGCCCTTCGGCCTTCGATGTTGCGCCGACCAATATAAAAAGCAATGCCCCTCCAAACTAAACCATTCCCTTCTCTTCCATATACTTATCAACTAACCTCTTAAACGCCACCAAACTTGGCGCATCTACAACTGCTGCAGGCAGGGCATTCCACTCCCGAACCACCCTTTGGGTAAAGAACCTACCTCTGATATCCGTCCTATAACTATCACCCCTTAATTTAAAGCTGTGTCCCCTCGTGCTAGCTTTCTCCATCCTAGGAAAAAGGCTATCACTGTCCACCCTATCTAAACCTCTAATCATCTTATATGTTTCAATAAGGTCTCCTCTTAGCCGCCCCCTTTCTAACGAAAACAACCTCAAATCCCTCAGCCTCTCCTCATAAGACCTGCCCTCCATACCAGGCAACATCCTGGTAAAACTCCTCTGTACCCTCTCCAATGCCTCCACATCTTTCTTATAATGTGGGGACCAGAACTGCACACAATACTCCAAGTGCGGCCGCACTAGAGTTTTGTACAGTTGCAACATGACGTTGCGGCTCCGAAATTCAATCCCCCTACCAATAAAAGCTAAGACTCCATATGCCTTCTTAACAACCTTCTCGACTTGACTGCCTACTTTCAGGGATCTATAGACACATACACCAAGATCCCTCTGTTCATCAACACTACTAAGAGCCCTACCATTAGCCCTATACTCTACACATTTATTATTCCTGCCAAAGTGCATTACCTCACACTTTTCCACATTAAACTCCATTTGCCACCTCTCGGCCCAGCTCTGCAACTTGTCCAAGTCCCTCTGCAAACTATAACACCCCTCTTCACTATCTACCACTCCACCGACTTTAGTGTCATCTGCAAATTTACTAATCCATCCTTCAATACCCTCATCCAGATCATTTATAAAATTACAAACAGCAGGGGCCCCAAAACAGACCCCTGAGGTACACCACTTGTCACCGAACTCCACGATGAATATCTCCCATCAACCACCACCCTCTGTCTTCTATCTGCTAGCCAATTCCTAACCCAATTAGCTAAATCACCCTCTATCCCATACATCTGCATTTTCTGCAGAAGTCTTCCAATGGGCCACCTTATCAAACGCCTTACTAAAGTCCATATATACCACATCAACCGCCTTACCCCCATCCACCTCCTTAGTCACTTTTTCAAAAAACTCAATGAGGTTAGTAAGGCACGACCTACCCTTCACATAACCATGCTGACTATCCCCAATCAATTCATTTCTCTCTAAATAATTATAAATCCTATCCCTAATTATTCTCTCCAGCCTACCCCAATATAAAACATGACACACATACCTGAATTCTATCTGCCACGGGAATTGGAGTAGGCGAAAGGCAGACAATGGAAAGGTTCATAGACCTCAGACGGGATTTTATGGTTTCAGGATGAGCTAGTCTGTAAAATCCCACCCATTAGATCCGAAAGCATTGCCACCTTAATATTCCTCAATTTCAAGTTCCACGTAGATTACAATCAATAGGAAAGTTAGAAAAGACATTAAATAAGACCATTCACTGGCAGGCTCTGGAGCTAAAAACTGAAGGTTCATCTCGGGCCAGACAGAGTCTTTCCCAACACGCAGACTACTATCAGATGCTCAAAATTAGGTAACGATGCAAAAGTCATCACTATCCTGAAGCTGGAGAAATCAGGAAAATGATCTAACAAACAACTAGTAGTTATCACTGCATGCATTGCATGCATGCTCCTTGTAAAAGACTCACTCTAATCTTTGAGAATCATATTCCAGGAGAATGAGGTTTGAGCTCAACACAAGCCGAACTTCTTTCGGAATCATTATGTGGGTAGTGCAGTGGTTAGCATTGCTGCCTCACAGGGATCCGGACTTGTTTCCTGGCTTGGGTCACTACCGGCCTGAGGTTTGCATGTTCTCCCCGTGTCTGTATGAGTTTCCTCCGGGTGTCTGGTTTCCATCCACACTCCAAAAGGTGTGTGGGTTAGGTAGATTGGCCGTGCTAAATTGCCTCAATTTCAGGGGGAATAGCAGGGTAAATACATGGGGGTTATGGGGATAGGGACTGGGTGGGATTGCGATTGGTGCAGACTCAATGAGCTGAATGGCCTCCTTCTGCACCGCGGGATTCTGTGATTCTAAGATTAGAAAGGAGGGAAACCTTACTACAGTGAACCTGTACAGTTTTGGTCTCCTTGTTTGAGAAAGGAAGTGGAAGCATTGGAAGCACATTGGACAAGATTGATTTGACTGCCTCCTGGGTTACCCCAAGCGAAAAGGTTCGACAGGTTGGGTGTCCACCCATTGGAGCTTAAGCTAACAAGAGGTGATTTTACTGAAATGTATCAAATCCTGATGTCACAGAATGCTGAAAGGATGTTTCTCCTTGTAGGAAATACTAGAATGAGGGAATACAGTTTAAAAATAAGGGGTGTCCATGTTGGACAGGGATGAGGAGAATTATTTCTCTCCAAAGGTCTTTGGTCCATGGAATTCTCTTCCCCTGAGAGCAATTGAGCAGGATCATTGAATATTTTTAAGGCTGTGATAGATTGATTCTTAAATGAAAAGGAGTGAAAAGTGCTGTGGGGTAGACAGCTAGGTAGAGATGAGGCCAACACCATCTCATCAAATGGCACAGCAGGCTCGAGAGGCCTACGGGCCTACTCCTGCTCCTAATTCCTACGTACAAATGTCAGGGTGAGGATTTTAAATTTGAAGTATTGCTTATTTATTTTATTTGTTAGTGTCGCAAATAAGCTCACGTCATCGCTGCACTGTGAAAATCCACTAGTCACCACACTGCGGTGCCTGTTCGGGTACAGTGAGGGAGAATTTAGCAAGGACAATGCACCAAACCAGCATGTCTTTCAGACTGTAGGAGGAAATTAAGAACAAAGAACAGTACAGCACAGGAATAGGCCCTTCAGCCCTTCAAGTCTATGCTATCATATTGTCCTATCTAGACCAACCACCTGTATCCCTCTATTCCCCATCTTTTCATGTGTCTATCCAGAGACACATAAACAACTGGGCAATAGAGGGATATAGGCGGAGCACTTGGAGGAAATCCATGCAGACACAGGGATAATTTGCAGACTTTACACAGACAGTGATCTGAGGCTGGAATCGAACCAGATTCCTGGCATTGTGAGGCAGTAGTGCTAACCATTGTAACAACTTTCTACAACCACCCTCTGGCATCTGTCATCAAGCTCATTTTATATCCATTTAGCTATCTCACCCTGGATCCCGTGATATTTAACCTTGTGCAGCAACCTACCATTCAATACCTCATTGAAGGCCTTCATGAAGTCCATGTAAACAACATCAACTGCACTGCCCTCATCTACCTTCTTGCTTACCCCTTTAAAAAACTCAATCAGATCCGTGTCATTGATTTTCCACTCACAAAGCCATGCTGACTGTTCCTAATCAGTCCTTGCCTCTCTAAATGTCTGTCTCTCAAAATACCTTCCATCAACTTGCCCTCTACAGATGTGAGGCTCATTGGCCTGTATTTCCCAGGCTTTTCCCTGCAGCCCTTTTTAAACAAAGTCACAACATTTGCCACCCTCCAATCTTCAGGCACCTCACCCATGACAATCGATGATTCAAATATCTCTGCTAAGGGATCCGCAATTCCCTCCCCAGCCTCCCTTAGTATCCTGGGATATACTTCACCAGGTCCCAGGGATTTATCTTACCTTGATGCACTTTAAAACTTCCAGCACCTCCTTCTCTGTTATCTGTACTCTCCTCAAGACATCACTATTTATTTCCCCAAGTTCCCTAACATCCATGATTTTCTCAACAGTAAATGCTACTGAGAAATATTCATTTAGGACCTCTTGTGATCTGCACATAGATAATCTTGTTGACCCTTAAGAGGCCTTACTCGCTCCCTAGTTTGGCCTCTCTTTTGGCCTTTATGTATTTTTAGAAGCTCTTTGGATTCTCCTTTGCCTTACCTGTCAAAAACAATCTCGTGTCCCCTTTTTGCCCTGCTGATTTCTCTCTTAATTTTACTCCTACACCTCCTATACTCTTCAAGGGATTCACTTGATCCCATCTGCCTGAAATCTCCCTTTCCTTCTCGACCAGGACCTCAATATCCTGAGTCATCCAGGATTCCCACCAGCCTTGCCCTTCACTCTTTATTGGTAAGGGGGTCAATGGTTACAGGTAAAGGCGGAATTGAGAAACATATCGGCCATGATGGAATGGTGGAGCAGACTCGATGGGTCGAATGGCTGAATTCTGCTTGTATATCCTCTGCTGTTAACAAGAATTTATTGAATGGGGTACAGAATCAAGAAGCCTCTTGTTTCTATATTGCACAAATTCCTATGTTAATAGGTCAAGTGTCCTTCCTTGCTAATAACTGCCTCTGCCCCGTAGATTACTTTTCACTGCTCCAGAAACACACCAGCTGGTATAATAACCTTCCACATCCGATCAAACTCACCCAAGGAATCCTTCTCCTCTGGTGACTGGCACTTCATCTCCTGTGGTTGCCCAGCTTCATTTCTCCTTACTTGTCGACATCCTGCAGATAAATTTTGAGGGAAGATTAATCCCTAAAAGTTCTTGAATTAATCCAGAAAACGCACCGACCAGAAGGAGGGGGGGTTGGTTTGCCTAGTATCCTGAATATTCTGTGAGAGGAAATCTCTCACCTGGGAGAGTGCCTGGGGTTGCTTGGTTACCTGAATCTGGGAGGAGATTTGAGGGGGGGGAAAAGAAATGCTGCAGTTTCCTCAACCAATAATTAGACTTTGTTGAAACGTTTCTACTACTTGCGCCTGTACAACATTAACATTAACCTATCATTAGTTTCACTGTGGGTCGGAATATAATCCCAACCGTTTCCTCTACACATCTTTATTCTGACACTGGTTTCTCAATTGCGGATAATTAAAATTCCAGCAGTCCTGTGGTACCTCACCGAAACTATTCAATTATGTAGGGTATCAGGGCGAATACTGAATTTGTCAGATAGTGTTATAAATATATACAGAAATAGGCCCTTCGGCCCAACTCGTCTCTGGTTTCCTGAACTGAACTAATCCTGCTTTTGGCCTGCGTTTGGCCCACATTCCTCTAAACCTTTCCCATCCATGTGCCTGTCCAACTCCCTTTTAAATGTTATAATTATACCCATCTCCCCTGACAACTCATTCCATCTATGACCCATCCTCTATGTGAAAAATTTGGGTCGCTTTTAAATCTTCCCCTTCTCTCCTTAAACCTGTGCCCCCTAGTTTTGGACTCCTCTACTCTGGGGAAAAGATCTTGACTATTCACCTTATCTATACCTCTCATGATTTTATAAACCTTTATAAGACCACCTCTCATCTTCCTACATTCCCAAGAAAAACGTCCCAGCATATCCAACCTCTCCTTAGAATGCAAACCTTCCAGTCCGAGTAACATACTTGTAAACATTTTTCAGTTTAATAACATCTTTTCTATAACAGAGCAACGAGAATTGTATGCAGTACTCCAAATGCAGCCTTATCAATTGAAATGGTTAAGAGTTTTAAGTTTCTAGGTGACCAGATCACCAACAACCTGTCCTAGTACCCCCCCCCCGCAAGCCAACACTATAGTTAAAAAAGCCCACCAAACAACTGTACTTTCTCAGAAGACTAAGGAAATTTTGCGTTTTTGCTACAACTCACACCAATTTTTACAAATGCATTATAAAAAGCATTCTTTTTGGTTGTATCACAGCTTGTTATAGCTCCTGCTCTGTTCAAGACTACAAGAAACTACAAAGCATCGTGAATGAAGCTCAAACCATCACGCAAGCCAGTCTCCCATCCATTGACTCTGTCTACACTTCCCACTGCCCCGGAAAAGCAGTCAGCATAATTAAGGACCCCACGCACTCCTGACATTCTCTCTTCCACCTTCTTCCTTTGGGAAAAAGATACAAACATCTGAGATTATGTATCGACCGACTCAAGAACAGCTTCTTCCATGCGGCTGTCAGACTTTTGAATGGAACTGCCTCGTATTAAGTTGATCTTTCTCTACACCCTAATTATGACTGTAACACCACATTCTGCACTCTCTTCTTCCCTTCTCCATGTATCGTGTGAATTATCTGTATAACATACAAGAAACAATACTTTTCGCTGTATATTAATACATGTGACAATAATAAATCAAATTTAAAAAATAGCTCTCCATTGTGCTATAGCACAGAGTGTTTGATTAGTCAGAATGCCGTAGCAGGATAGTCTGGAAGTAAAACATCACTTTCCCTGTCCTGCTCCAGAAGACTGATCCCCTGCAGTTTTCCCCCACCCTTACACAGCTCAACCTCAGTTAATCACAACTAGTTTACACTTCAGCTGAAAGAAGAGATTTTCTGAACAAAGGAGATTTTCATCAATTGGAATTAAGCCTTTGAGTGCAAAATTCAGCTGGGAAGAATTAAACAGTGGGTGCAGATGGAGTGGGAATACGAACTTCAATATACCCTTCACCATCTACAACACTTACCCATTATCTCAGTCACTTTCCCTCGGGTAAACTTCTTGCACGTAGGTCACTGGGGAAACATAAAGCAGTGGTTAATGATGATGGAGCTGGTGCTCCCAGAAATATTTTGGTCACTGGGGTGGATCTACCAGCTGTGGGCACTGCTGGCCAACCTGTTTGGCACGTAATTCAACTGATCTATCGCACTGACCCCTCTCACACCTTAACCATGTTTTAGATAATGAGGAGCTTACTCACAGGTAGCAACAACTGGAGAGGAGTTTAGCGAGAAGTGGGACTTCCTGTTTCTGTCTGAAAATTTCCACTTGTGAGTGGAGACCTTGAGAAACTGTCTCAAGTAATGTTGGGAAGCTGCGTCCTTCATTACTTTCTCCATTCGTTTACCACACTTAAAAGCCTGAATTAATCTCTCAGGGATATAGCCATATCATGTATCAGACCATATCATCAATTAACCTTTTCCAATGCCTCTTAACAAGAGTATTTTTTACAGACTGCTGCACATCAACAGTTTCCTGGTGTCCTCTCATTAGCTTATTCCCCATTGCCCAAAGGTTCTGGGTTCTGCCAAGTTGTAATACCATCTCTCCAGCAGGGAATGTATGATTCTATAAAATACTGGGGCGATCTTACCAAAATTTGACACTGGGTTGATTCCGGAGTGATTCCCATTGATGGCGTGACTTCACATCGAATCCTGAGCTTCATTAACCAAAGTTTTTATCAGAGAATCCCTACAGGGCGGAAGGAAGCCATTCGGCCCATCCAGTCTGCACTGACCTACCCATTCCTATCCCCGTAGCTCCACATATTTATCCTGCTAATCGCACTGACACTAAGGGGCTCTTTACCACAGCCAATCAACCTAACCCGCACATCTTTAATGGCCCCAGCAACTTCCCTCTGATTCACCCATCCCGGCTCAGCTTAATCACAGCGATTACCGGCGAGCTCCTTATAAATGGCTCCCCGCTGTTTGTTCCCCTCTGAGAGCAGGGGATGACAGCCAGGAAGCCACACCTCGATTCTCAGAGGAAGTCGCCACTAGGAAGCCCGATTCCTGTGGCAGGCGGGGTGATAAAATTCTGCCGTAGATTAATACAGCACAGAAACAGGCCCTTCAGCCCGCCAACCATCAAATACCAATCTATACTCATCTCATTTACCTACACTTGGCCCATATCTTACTCAGCCTTGGCGATTTAAGTGCTCTTCCAGATGCTTCTTAAACATTGTGAGAGTACCTCAGCCTTTCAGAAAGCACATTCCACACTTCCATCACCCTCTCAATGGAAACAGTTTTCCTCAGATCTCCTCTAAACCGAATACTCCACACTTTTTAACCTATGCCCTCTGGTCTTAGACACCTTTAAGAAGTCTGACAACACCAGGTTAAAGTCCAATCGATTTATTTGATAGTAAAACCCACAAGCTTTCGAGGTTTCCCTCTTCTTCAGGTGAATAAAGAGTTCTGGCCTCAGACAGTACACATAACAACACAGACAGTTTACCCATTACCGATTAGAATGCGAATCTTTACAACTAACCTGCTGATCAAGTCTTAAAGAGTCAACAATGTGAGTGGAAGGAGCACTGAGCACAGGTTAGAGAGATGTGTATTGTCTCCAGACTGTACAGTAAGTGATGTTTAGCAAACCCAGTCACGGGGGTTACAGATAGTGTGACATGAAGCCAAGATCCCTGTTAAGACCGTCCTCATGTGTGCAGAACTTGGCTATCAGTCTCTGCTCAGCGGCTCTGCGCTGTCGTGTGTCATGAAGGCTCCCTTCACATGGCAGGAAGGGATGTCCCGAAGCATGGTACATTGGGGAGACCATGCAGACACTACGGAAAGGGATGAATGAACATCGCTCGACAATCACCAGGCAAAACTGTTCCCTTCCTGTTGGCGAACACTTCAGCAGTCACGGGCATTCGGCCTCCGACCTTCGGATAAGCATTCTCCAAGGTGGCCCTCACGACACACAACAGCACAGAGCTGCTGAGCAGAGACTGATAGCCAAGTTCCACACACATGAGGACGGTCTTAACAGGGATCTTGGCTTCATGTCAGACTATCTGTAACCCCATGACTTGCCTGGGTTTGCTAAACCTCACTTACTGTGCTGTCTGGAGACAATACACATCTCTTTAACCTGGGCTTAATGCTCCTTCCACTCACATTGTTAGCCTCTTTAAGACTTGAGTAGCAGGTTAGGTGTAAGGATTCGCATTCTAATCAGTAATCTGTAAACAGTCTGTGCTGGTATGTGTGCTGTTGGAGACCAGAACTCTTCATTCACCTGACGAAGGGGCAAACCCCGAAAGCTTGTGGGTTTACTATCAAATAAACTGGTTGGACTTTAACCTGGTGTTGTCAGACTTCTTACTGTGTTTACCCAAGTCCAATGCCAGCATCTCCACATCTTAGACACCTTTGCTATGGGGGAAAGATTCTTATGATCCACCCTATCTGTTCCCCTTATAATTTTGTACACCTCTATTCGATCCCCCTCAGCCCCCTCTACTCCAGGGAAAACAAATCCAAACTATCCAGTCTCTCTTTAAAGCTGAAACTTTCCATCCCAGGCAACATCCTGGTGAATCTCCTCTGCACCCTGTCCAGTGCAATCACATGCTTCAAATAGTGTGACGACCAGAACTGTTTACTTGAGATTCTTGCACAAGGATACCCAGGTCCCTCTGCACAGCAGGATGCTGCAATTTTTTACCATTTAAATAATAATCCATTTTGCTGTTATTCCTATCAAAATGGATGACCTCAATTTACCAACATTGTACTCGACCTGCCAGACCCACACCCACTCACTTAGATTATCTACATCTCTTTGCAGACTTTCAGTGTCCGCTGCACACTTTGCTCTTCTCTATTTGTTTAAGTATTGTTCCAGTTCCTGTGCCTTTAAGTGCTGGTCCAGCGCCTGTGCTTTAAATGTTCGTTCACTACCTGCCCTTTAATCGTTCATTCAGTGCCTGCACTTTTAATTTTGGTCTGGTGCCTGTCCCTTTAAGTATTAGTCCAATACCTGCCCTTTTAAGTGCTGGGTCCTGTGTCTGCCCTTTTAAGTGTTGCTCCAATACCTGCCCCTTTAATTGTTTGGTCCAGTGCCTGCCCCTTTAAGCGATGGGTCCAGTGCCTGCCCCTTTAATTGTTTGGTCCAGTGCCTGCCCCTTTAAGCGATGGGTCCAGTGCCTGCCCCTTTAATTGTTTGGTCCAGTGCCTGCCCCTTTAAGTGATGGGTCCAGTGCCTGCCCCTTTAATTGTTTGGTCCAGTGCCTGCCCCTTTAAGTGATGGGTCCAGTGCCTGCCCCTTTAATTGTTTGGTCCAGTGCCTGCCCCTTTAAGTGATGGGTCCAGTGCCTGCCCCTTTAATTGTTTGGTCCAGTGCCTGCCCCTTTAAGTGATGGGTCCAGTGCCTGTCCCTTTAATTGTTTGGTCCAGTGCCTGCCCCTTTAAGTGTGTGCGGCGGGCGGGGTTGCGATGGTAACGCTGGGCCGCCTGGTTGCTCCGGTTGCCCGCTATGGCTCTCAATAAGAAACTGGTGCTGTCCCGGGCCAGAGCCTCCGACCTGGACACCGTCAGGAAGCTCAACTGCTGGTGAGTGAGTGAGTGAGGCCCCCCGGCCTCGGCTCCGGGCCCCGCAGCCCCGCTCTTTCCTGCTGCCCGGGGCCGCTGGTGAGGGGGCAGCAGCGGGACACTCACCCCGCCGTCACTGAGTGTCACTAACTAATGATCGGAGCGGAAATTAACTACCGCTAACTAGTATAACCACTGCTGGCTGATCCTTAACCAGCTGCAACCTACTGTTACCCCCATAGCAACCAGGCTAATCCCTTCAATTATAATTAACCTTCACTATTAGTGTGACTCAACTAGTAACTGCATCTCAGCACACACTTATTATTTAGTATAATTAAACTAGTAACTAACACTGAAATCTGTAACCTAGTTAGGGTATATATTTATTAGATAGTAGATCCTGCTTGATTGATATAATTGAATTTATTGATTTAAGTAATAAAGAAGATTGATGAAGAGAATACAATGGGGATGTTGTCCAAATGGATTTTTAAGAACACCTTTGACAAGGTACAACATAAAAGGCTATTTATCACTTCATGGAATAGGATCAGTGTCAGCTTGGATAAAACATTGACTTAAGGAATGTCCCAACTTGGTGGTGGGACTCTGGATTGAATTTAGTTTGACTTGATTGGATTGGAATAAAGTTTAAAAAAAAAATCATGGTAAATGACAAATTTTTCAGACTGCAAGGTGGTAGACAGTGAAATGAAGAAAATAAACCTGCAGGAGTTATGTGGATAGGTCAGGAAAATGGGACTGATTGGATTGGACCTTCCAAAGACCTGCAGGTTAGGTTGATTGGCTGTGATAAATTGCCTATTAGTGTCTAGGGGAATAGCAGGGTAAAGGTTATGGGGATAGGGTGTGGATGGGATTGTTGGGGCAGGTTCAATGGGCTGAATGGCTTCCTTCTGCACTGAAGGGATTCTATGAAATGGACTCTTCCCCACTCCCGAGCAGTAACTAGTGTAACGCTGAGCAGTAAACATGGTGAGCCCACAGTTTAGTGTTATATGGCTGGTAACAGTTATTGTTGATTTTATTCTCCTTTTGAGTATCGTCTCATTTCACCCCCTTTATCTTTAACTTAAAATTCTTGCTGTTATTCACTCAAGTTATATAAATGTTATCATTTGCCATTGCTTTCTGCTCTCAAACCCTGGACAATGTAACTTTTCAACCTCCAACTCAAGATATCAGGCCCTTTCTCCTTTGCGCTCGTTATATGTTTCAATCTCGTATTAATATAAACTCAAGCAAACTTCAGAACTATCTCTTTGACATTGCCATCTGGCATAGCCTCATTATATCCATTGTTTTAATCACATATGGCTGACCATCTCTGACTGCTTCCTTGTATCACTGTTATCATCGGCAGCATGGTGGCACAGTGGTTAGCACTGCTGACTTGCAGTGTCAGGAACCTTGGTTTGATTCCTGGCTTGGGCCACTCTGTGTGGAATCTCTACAGTCTCCTCTATCTATATAGGTTTCCCCCAGATGCTTTGATTTTTTTTTCTTTTTCCCCCCTCAGTCTAAAGATGTGTGGGTTAAGTGGATTGGCTGTGCTAAATTGTACCTTAGTGTCAGAGAGACTAACTAAGGTAAATGATGTTATGGGGATAGGACCCGGGTGACATTACAGTCAGTGCAGACTCAATTGGCCAAATAGCCTCCTGCATTATAAGATTCTAATATCTGTGTTCTTGCCCCCCAACTCTATTCCCTTTTTTTTTGTCCCAAGGAATTCACTTCCTAATTCCTAACTGTCTGGACACTGCTCACCATGACATTCCTATAGTTACTGATCTGCTCAACCACACCCTCACCTCCATCTCTGACATCATATAATATTACTCTGTGTCACCTTGAATGCTCCCCTGGTACAGCTCTCTTCTTAATCCAAGGGATATGGATTTGATAAGATATGATTAGCTGTGAATGACTGGACCTGAGCTGGTTGGGCTACGTTCTGAAGAAGAGTCATGTAGGATTTGAAATGTTAACTCCTGTTTATCTCTTGTTTTTCAGCACTTTCTGATTTTATTAAGCACTATCAGATCTTATTCTCATTTGCTGAAACTGCTCGTTGTACCAGGAACATCCTGGACTGCAAAGATAACCCCCCAACTTCAAACTCCTTTTTCTTTCCAAAGTCCTTGAATATGTTGTGCATCCCCTGTTTAAGTCCATCTTTCCTGGAACTCCTTGATTGAAGCAGCTTGCTACTCTTCCCACAACAGAGATAAGTCTCAAATGACATCCTATGTAACTGACAAAAGTAACCTATTCCTCTTTGCCCTTAACCTCCCTGTAGCCTTTGATAAGGTTGACCACACCACCCTCCTCTAACACCGCTCCACTATTGTCTAGGTAGTTGGGTGACCATTCAGCTGATTTTATTCTTATCTATGTAATCTGTTTCTTTTTGCGCTCCTATGCTGCTAATCTCTGGATTTCTTTTGGCTGCCTCCTATTTCTCATCTACACGTTGTCCCTTAACATCATTTGTCTGAAAACTTAGGCTGAGATTTTTGCAGAGCTGTGAAGGCTGTATAGATCTTCCAGAATTGATGGGATTTGGTTCTCGAAGTTCCACCCCGTAAGACCTCCAGATGCAGGAGCAGAAGTAGGCCATTTGACCCATCAAGTATGCTCCTCCATTCAATGCAATCATGGCTGATCTGATACAGTCCTCAATTCCACTTTCCTGCCTTATCTCCATAACCCTTGATTCCCTTACTGATTAAAAATCTGTCTATCTAAGCTTTGAACGTACTGAACAACCCAGCGTCTACAGCCCTTTGTGATTAAAGAACTCACACGTTCACTAACTCAGAAGAAATTCCTCCCATTCCTGTTTTAAACGGGCAACGACTTAGTCTAAGATTATGCATTTTGGTCCCAGATGCTCCCACAAGAGGAAATATTCTCTCAGTATCTACCCTATCAAGCCCTCTGAGAATCCTGTGTATTTCAATAAGGTCATCTCTCATTCTTCTAAGCTCCAGTAAGTACAAGCCCAACCTACTTAACCTCTTGTTATTTAAACATCTCTCCATTCCTGGACTTCTTTGAACTGCCTCCAGTGCCAGTATATCTTTCCTCAGATCAGGGGACCAAAACTATTTACAGTATTCCAGGTGTAATCTAGCCAATGTCTTGTTTTTAACAAGACTTCCCTTTTTAATACTCCATCCGTTTTGAAATAAAGGCCAGCGTTCCATTTGCCTTTCCTATTGCCTGCTGAACTTGCATGCTAGCTTTTTGTGATTCACAAGCAACCCCAATTCCCTCTGTGCTGCAGCAAATTCTTTGCTATTACATCCTTTATAATAGGCTAGACAGAAGTTAAAATAACTTGCCTATAGTTTTTTGTCTTTTCCCTGGTTCGCCCCCTTTTTTTGTGTGTGGAATAAGAGTGTTACGTCGGCAGTTTTTGAATCCTTGAGGACTTTTCTAAGAATCCTCAAATTCTGGTATATTACTACCAGTACATCCACTATTCCTGTGGCTATTTTCCTTTACACCCTGGCATGCAATCCATCTGGTCCAAGGGATTTAAGGGTCTTTGCCATATTCTTATTTTTTTCTTTTAATACTATCCTTAAATTCCATGGTTGATTTGTCCCCTTCCTCTCTGGAACATAGCTTTCTTGTGAGACGTGAACTATTTTTTATAAACATCTGCATTAACCATCTTTTCTGCTAAACTCCTTCTGCTCCACTCCAACTAACTTTGTCCATATTCCTTTTATAATTACCTTTTTATTTAAGTTTAACACGGTTGTTTCTGACCCAAGTTTGACTCTCAAAATGAATGTTAAATGCTACCTTGTTATGGTCACTGTCTCCTTGTGGATCTGAGATTGTTTTTAAACCTGCATCATTACATATTATCAAATCCAAATAGCCTAATCCTTAATTGGATCAATTTTTAGTCCCATTAATCTCTCCACTACCACTTTTTTACTAGTACTTATTTCTTTCATTTTCTCATTCCTACTATTCCCTTAGTTCTCTCGTATTTCTAGGAGTTTTTGTATCTCCTCCTCAGACACAGATTTTCAGGTCTCCAGATGGAAGGAGAACAGACATATCCCAGAAGATCCTCAGTGGGACCCATTAGGCCATGAGAAATGGGAACAGGAGTAGGCTATTAAGCCCTTCATGTCTGGTCTGCCATTTAATAATATCATGGCTGATCTCACACTCAGTCTGCTTTCCAGCCTTATCTCTAACCCTTCATTCCCCTATTGATTCTTGAAAATGTTCAAGGATTTGATCTCCACAGCTCCCTGGGGTAAAGAATTCCAAAGATTCGCCATTGTTTGAGAGTTTTTTCTTAAATGAGCACCCCCTATGTCCTCTGATCCTACATTCTCCCGTGAGTGGAAACATCCCCCTAGCACTTATCCCCGGAGAATCTTGTATGTTTCAATGATATCATCCCTCATTCTTCTGAGCTCCAAGGAGTACAGACCCTACCTTTTTAATCTTTTTTCACTTGGCAGTCCCTCCATGCTTGGAATCATCCTAGTAAGTCTCCTCTGTATTGCCTCCAGTGATATTTCTGATATATATATATAAAGGGGATCAAAGCTGGTTGTGATAATCTAAACGTGGCCATGCTATTACCTTGTACAATGCAGCAATTACTCATCACTTTTATACTCCAGTCTCCTTAAAATAATAACCAGAATTCCATCTGCCTTCCCTATTATCTTCTGCACTTTAATACTAGTTTTCTACATTTCATCTCCAAAAGCTCTGGGAATTGCCCATGAAGTTTGAACGTCCATAAGTAATTTTCCTGCTCACCAGGGCTCTCTGAAAAGTCTCTTACTCCTGAGGTAGAGTCGGAGATTTGGGATGGTTCAGACTTGCTTTCCAGAATAGTTGCCTTGGAAATGTTAGGCTGGGAAAATCCTGGTCTAACAATGGGGGTTAAACACATGTAATTATAAAATGACAGTGATTCACACTGACCCTCGCCTCCCCTCTATCTCCTGATCTGCTGCTGGCCCTCTATCCTCATTCCCTGCACGCATCCTAACTGGGGCCTGTTACATGACGCCCCACAGACCATCTCCTGACTCGACTCACTAAACACCTGACCTGAACTAGCCTTCACCATCTGACTGCCTTCCCTCCCACCATAAACTACCCCCAACCTGACTTGACACGGCCATCACCATTCAACTCCACTGCCCTCTTTAATTCCTGCAGAATTCCCAGTCACTTTGTTACCTTGAGACCTGATTATTCAAATACATTCCTGGTCAACCTCTCATTTTCTATCCTCAACTTCTGCTGTGTCCTAAACTGGCATCAAGTCCCATTTCCTCTATCACCCGGACTCTCATTCAACATTGGCTCCTATTTAAACAAAGCCTTGATTTTTTTAAAACAAAAAAAAATCCCTGTTTTCAAATCAAATGGTTCCCTCCTGCCCCATGTCTGTAATCTCCTATGAAATCTGCCAAGATACATGTTCCTGTAATTCTGACTTTCTGAGCATCTCTAATTTGTAAATTCTCCTCCATCTGTGGCTGTATCTCCAGCTATCAAGATCTTGAAGCCTGAAACTCCACCTTTAAATCTCCCTGCCTCTCTATCTCGCCTTCCTGCTCGTTAAATATTATCTTCTTGACCAAGGTGTTAATCTACCCTAATATTTCCTTGGTTTCAAATATTACTTTTTATAATGTATCTGGGGAGCCTTGGGATTTTTTAAGATAAAACCAGTATATATCAGTAAGTGGATACTGTAATCCAGCCAGTCAGCAACATCATCCTGCTAGTGAACCCTGCAAATACAATTTCCTGATGTAGAGATGTAGGCATTGGACTGGGGTAAACTCAGTAAGAGGTCTGAAAATTTCCTGCATTGCAACAGTGACTATGCTTCAAAAAGTACTTTAGTTGGCTGTAAGGTGCACTTGAGACATTTGCTGGTTGTACTTCATGAACGCAAGTCTTTGTTTCAAAGTAACCCGTTCACCAACTACTGCAATGTGACCAGAAACCAAGGTGATCCCATCAGGAACTACAGCAGTCATTACAATTCCGCATAACCTTAAGCTGGAATTTGCTGGGAAAGACAAAAATCTTCTCCTCTCGGCTAACATAAGAGTGCAAGTTAACAAAGGCAAGCTGGCAACTTATTGAAGAGTAAGAGATTTAAGCATTCAGAAATTAAGAGGAAAATCAGCGCGTGGATGTTCCTACTTAGATATTTATAGAAATTTAAGTAATCCAAAAAACAAAAGGCTTCTTTTCATGAGAATTAAGCACATTATAATGGTCCATAATTACAGCTGTTATAAACTTACTGTACACTGTTGGAGAACTCGTATTACAGATTTCCAGATTGATGGTTTAATAGCTGATCAGTGCTTGTGAACGTTTAAAGATTGATTTCTAATAGCCAACCTTTCAAATTTAACACTCAATTTAAATGAGAGTGTCTCTGCATTACCTCAATTGCTGTCATAATTCCACTTCAACATAAGTCACAAATTTATGGTTCTACCATGACTCCATTTGTTGATTATTCACCTTCAGAGTTACAGAGGTCCAGCAGTTGTTACTTGTTTTATGCGAGTGAAACCTTGGAGGAGTTGATTCTGCAAAGCAGAAGAGGCTGACACGAAGTTTGCAGTCAGTGCTTATTGCTGCAAATCACTGTCAACTTCTCCTTCACGATGAACACTTTAGTAAAAACGAAAGTGACATCTGAAGCCTTCAAGTGAGAACTCATTTGTTAGACGAAAGGCAGGAATTCAAGAAATTAAAATTACTGGATATGAGTTTACAGACAATGTGCAAAAATGTTGTTGTGAAATCTATGGGAAGTTAACAGTGACATGCCATTTTAATGAGGCTAACAACAGCTTGTCTAGTAATCTGTGATTTGCAATTTCCACTGCACCTCTTCCTCACCTCAAGTGGTTGGATTATCTGCACCTTAAAAACATATTATTCACGCACAATTATTTCTTCAATTAAACCTGTTCCTCTGAAAGACTGTTGCCCCCATTGTCTGTCAATCCAAACTGCAAACATGTTTGAGATGAATAACTAGGAGGGGGGTATGGTCACGTCAAGGTGGCACAGAACTGCTGCCTCATGGTGCCAGGGACCCAGGTTCGATTCCAGCCTTGAGTAACTGTGTGGGGTTTGCACATTCTGGGGAATTAATAACAGGAAACAAGGAAGGTTTGAGATACGTATTTGTATCCGTAGAAAACTTAAAAAGCATCCCACTGATGTAGCTGAAAGGTGAGGGGCAAATGGGAGGGAGGAATTTAGAATAATCACTGTCACTGGAGGAAAATTACTGGGAAACTAATGAGACTAAAGGCTGACATATCCTCTGCCTGGCTCCTGATGTTTTTAAGGAAATACTGCAGAGATATGTAGCTGCATTGATTATAATCTTCCAAAATGTCTGTAGATTCTGGTAAGATCCAAATGGAATGATAAACCATAGATATTCAAGGAACGAGAGACAGAAAGCCTAACATCAGTCATTATGAAAATACTGGAAATTATTATGAAGGATGTATTGGTGAGACATCTTGAAAATAATACAAAAATGCAGAGTCAAAATAGTTTTGTAAATGGGAAGCTATGTCTGACAAATGTATTAGAATTGTTTGAAGTAATGAACAGCGTAGATAAAGGAGAACCAGTGTATTTAGCTTTCCGAATGGCATTCAATAAAGTTACTATATAAAATAAGTCCTACAATAACTCCTGGTATTGGGGGGGGAGGATTAGTTCTGTAACTAGAAACAGAAAACTGATAAATGGGACATTTTCAGGTTGGTGTACTGAGTGTTGTCACATAGATCAGTGCTGAGTCATTGTTGTGGAGCAGATCATTATACAAAATAATGTCAGGAGACCCGATACAGAACAATCATTTATTAACAAATGCATTGGGAGAGCAGAACCTCAGAGAAAGATCCTCTGAGGCAGACTCTCGTAAAGGCTGCATATATTTATACCATGCTTCACACGTACACAGACATTGTTTAAATTTCCGTCTAACGACACATATAGGCTTTACCAAAACAGATACATCTTGCATTCATCACATTTATTCTTGTCTGGATTAGACAGACTACTGTCTCTTGCTGTCTGATTCATACTTCCCTATTTTAAAAAAAATTAGCTGGTACAGTGCTTGAAGTTCGTATTTTCTTCTGCCTTTAATGTTTACAAGGTGCTAACCTTTAATAGAGGGGAAGCTGGTTTTCTCATAGCCACCATTTTCTTATGAATTATTCATTCCCAAACCTCATTACACAGTCCTATTAAAACTTTAATCTTTGTCATTTTTATTCCCTCAATTTGATAGAATTGCCAGACAAATAATCACATAGGAAAATGTAATGTTGCCTGCCACGGTGGGAAGGATAGAAAAGCAGAGTATTATTAGAGGGTCACAGAATTGTTACAGTACGGAAGCAAGCCATTTGGCCTATCATGTCTGCACTGGCTATCTGAGATGAGTTAAGTTCCACTCTCCTGCTTTCTCCCTGTAACTCTGCACATTTGTCCTCTTGAAAAAACAGTCCAATATGTGGAGTTCACACATTCTCCCCATGTCAGCATGGATTTCCTCCAGGTGCCCCAGTTTCCTCCCACAGTCCAAAACTCTGCAGGTTAGGTGAATTGGTCATGTTAAATTGCTCCTTTAATGTCCACACGTGTGTAGGTTGGATGAATTAGTCATGGTGAATGTTCACAGTTATAGGGAGAGGGTCTGGGTCAGACACTGTCAGATAATTGGTGCTGACTCAATGGGCCAAATAGCTTCCTTCTGCATTGCAGTGGTTCTATGATTCATAATTCCTTTTTGAACATCTTTATTGATCCTATCTCCAGTGCATGCTCAGATAGTATATTCTAGCCATTTACCGCTCACTGTGTAAAACAAAATGTCCTCTTTTTGCCAATTATTTTAAATCTGTATCCTCTGTTTTCAATCCTTTCATGAATGGGAACAATTTTTCTCTGTTTACTCTGTCCACCCAAGAGAATGAGAATTAAGGTATAGAACTCCAGGAAAGAGAGCAAATTAATATAGAGATCAACAAGATATTGGCAGGCTTAAAAGTGGACAAATCTCCAGGTCCAGATGAATTGTGGAAGCAAGGGAGAAGATTGCAGGGGCTCTGATCCAAATTTTTAATTCCTCTTTGACCATGGACAGGTGCCCAAGGATACAAGAACAGTAGTTCCACTATTTAAGATGTCAATATTAGGAAAACTATTGGAGAAAATTCTGAACCATCTAAACTTAAAGAGGCAAAGTTTGATCAGAGATAGTCAGAATGGCTTTGTCACAGGAGGTCATGCCTAAATAATTTGATTGAATTTTTTTTAAGGAAGTGACCAGCTGTGTAGATGAGGGTAGTGCAGTTGATGTAGTTTATATGAATTTCGGCAAAACCTTTGACAAGGAGATTTTATATAAAAAAAAAGGCAAATGCACATGGGATACAAGATAACTTAATAAAGTGGTTTCAAAGTTGGCTTAGTTGTAAGAGGGTGATGACAGGAAGCTATTTTAGTGACTAGAAATCTGTGTTCAGTGGCGTACCGCTGGGAGAATCGAGAACTAGAGGAAACGGTTCACAATGTGGGGCAACCATTTAACATGAAGGTGAGGAGAAATGTTTTTCTCCCTGGATCATTAATCTTTGGAATTCTCTTCCCCAGTGGAGATTGATTCATTCTGAACATTCAGGGGTGATTCAGACTGATGCTTGATCTATGAAGGATTTATGGTGTCCAGCTGGAAAGTGAATTTAAGGCTGTAATTAGATCAACAATGATCTTATTGAACAGTAGTGTAGGCTTAATGTGCCTAATTATTCCCCTACTTGTATTCGATAAGGTTTCAGTAATCACTTTAAGTATGAACATTGCAGCTTCTGTGTCGGATTGATTTTATTGAATTGGATTATTTGCACTATTTCATAAGATTTATAAAGTGCTTTCCATGATTACTGGATGCCACTGTTATAAGAAATAAGAGATTGCTGGAATGAAGGAATTAGAAACAAAACATTTGGTCTTCAGCCTTCCAGGTGTTTGCAACTGGGTTGTCCATCATTTGTAAAGCTGAATGAGAATTGTTGGATCTGGAATCTCAACCCCATTCCTAGTGCAGGGGTGTTGTACCTGCTTTATGTCTGTTTTAACCCTTATGCGATGGACGAACAACTGCGAGTAGACGTCTCGTTAGAATAACCAATATTTATTTAAACCTCAATCAATAATCACCCACCCAACCAACAATAAATTGTCTTACAGAAAATATTAAACTTCAAGTCCAGTACAAGACCTTGACTTGACTTTGCGTAATTGGCAAGTACCCAGGCAGATATTGGCCTTTATCTGTGCGCTAGTCTCAGTCGTCCTCTGGTCTGGTCTGATGCTCTGGCTCTGGTCTTCCTTCCTTCTTGGGTGTGGTGGCTCTCCTCATGCCGGTTGTTGCTGGCAACGGTTATTGTTTTTTAATCCAATTCAATCAAATCAAGTCCAATTCAGAGTCTGAACAAGTTGAGACATTCCAGATCCAAGCTGACAATACAGGGCTTTCACCTCCTGTCTTGGGCTTGATCTACAGGATCCAAGCTGATTGGAGTAGGCATAGCTCCTCCTGCAAAGCTTGATTTTTATTTGCATCTTAGCCAAAAGACCGAGATGCCACTTTTAAAAATTGCTTCAAATGAAGCTAAAATGTAACCTCATGATTTCAACCAAGTACAGATGTCGATACTACACTTGATCTTAGCCAAGGTGATCATCACTATTGTAGCTCAATTGTGAGGTTGGAGAGAGAGAGCTTCTTGTGTTATGCAGAAACTTTTATCCCTCTCTAGTTTCATGTCCTTTTTGGGCAATCTCCTGATTCTTCTTATCAATCAATCAATCAGGGTTTGATCATCCTGATAGATAAGAGTCCAATCAGGTGCTGTCGCACCAATCTCTGGGTGTGTACCCAACAACTTTTGGACCACATGCTGCCCCTTTGTCAGGTAAGTGGGAGTTGTGTTCACAAGCAGGGTATATAAAGACACAGAATAAGAATTGGAATGCAAGTCTTTACAGGTAATCAAATCTTAAAGGTGCAGACAATGTGAGTGGAGAGAGCATTAAGTACAGGTTATTTTCTCCAGACATTTTGGAGAAATGTCCAAAAAGGATTTTCCAAGTCCAGGCAAGTTGTGTGGGTTATGGATAGTGTGCAATGACCCAAGATCCCGGTTGAGACTGTCTTTGTGTGTGGAACTTGGCTATCAGTCTCTGCTCAGTGACTCTGTGCCATCATATATGGTGAAGGCCGCCTTGGAGAACGCTTACCTGAAAATCGGAGATCAAATGCCTGTGACCATTGAAGTGTTCCCCAACAGGAGAGAACACTCTTGCCTGGTGATTATCAAGCAGTGTTCATTCATCTGTTGTCGTAGTGTCTGCATGATCTCTCCAATTTACTATGCCTTGGCATCATTTCCTGCAGTATATCAAGTAGACAATATTGGCCGAGTTGTGAGAGTGTGTACTGTGTATCTGGTGGATGGTGTTCTCACATGAGATAATGATTTGGCATGTCTTGCAGACATTGCTGTGGCAGAGTTGTGTGCAGTCATGGTCACTGTTCTCCTGAAGGCTGGGTACTTTGCTGCGGACAATGGTCTGTTTGAAGTTGTCCTGGTTGTTTGAAGGCAAGAAGTGGGGATGGCCTTGGCGAGATGACCGTCCTCACCAATGACAGGTTGAGGCTCCAGAGAAGATGTCATAGCTTCTCTGCTTTGGGGAAGTACTGGATGACGATAGGAACTCTGTCCACCTTGTTCCTCTTCTGAAGAGGTCAGTGCGTGTTCTCGCTGTGGCACGTTGGAACTGTCGATCGATCCCGTTCTTATGAGGGCATCTTTCAGCATCTGGAGATGTCTGTTGCGATCCTTCTCATCTGAGCAGATCCTGTGTATACAGAGGGCTTGCCCGCAGGGGATGGCATCTTTAATGTGTTTAGGGTGAAAGTTGGAGAAGTGGAGCATCATGAGGTTATCCATGGGCTTGCGGTGCAGTGAAGTGCTGAGGTGACCATCCTTGATGGAGATGCATGTGTCCAAGAATACCAGCAGTTCTGGAGAGTGAGTCTGATGGTGGGATGGAACTTGTTGATGGCGTTTATATAGTTTCAGTTGTTCTCCAAGGCAGCCTTCATGACACACAGCGCAGAGTCGCTGAGCAGAGACTGATAGCCAAGTTCCGCACACATGAGGACGGCCTCAATCGGGATTGTGGGTTTGTGTCACACTATCTGTAACCCCCCACGACTTGCTTTGACTTGCAAAATCTCACTAACTGTCCTGGCTGGAAATAATACACATCTCTTTAACCTGTGCTTAATGCTCTCTCCACTTACATTATCTATACCTTATTAAGACCTGATTACCTGTAAAGACTCACATTTCAATCATTTTGTAAATTAAGTTTGTGTCTTTATTTGTCCTGTTTGTGAACAGAACTCCCACTCGCCTGATCAAGGGGTAGCAAGCACTCTGAAAGCTAGTGGCTTTTACTACCAAATAAACCTGTTGGACTTTAACCTGTTGTGAGACTTGTTACTGTGTTTACCCCAGAGCAACGCCAGCATCTCCACATCATGTGTGCCCAACGGCCATGCCTGGAGGCATGTAGGTCATATACTTCCCTCCCAAATCAGGGGTTAAGGTAAACAAGAATGTCTGACCAAAAAGTGTCCATTGTCTTTGGTATGGCCAATTTCCTCTTTAGTCGTCTGAGTTGCCGCCTTGTCCCAGAGAATTTGCAAATTGCCATTTTAGATAGCCTATTAGGCCACAGAGGGTAGTGTGCAATCGCATTTTTAATAAGATACTTGCAACGAACATGTAGATTCAGTGACTTCTTCAAACTCAAAGACGTGGTGTCATTTTGGTGAGGCTAGTGGTGAAAAAACACAAAACTCAATCACCCTGTGGCAACTCACAATTGCTGAGATATCTCTTACCCACACACAAGTTCCTGGGTTAACGGCACATCAATAATAGCATTGGTCACATATTTTCACCAAGTTCTGGTTCATGTTTACAACTTATTAATCAGATTTGATTAGCTGTTTAATCTAGTTTTAAACTAGTTTTGAGGATGACACATGTTGTTCTATTATTATTTCTCTTCATCTAACAATTGTTCTACTTTAAAATTTTATTTGCATTCAATTGTTTAGAATATTGTATAAATTCATAATAAGAACTTGGAATGGGTGGTTCAGCCCTCACATTTGCTCTGCCACGTAATACAGTCATGGCTGATCTGGACTCAGTCTCAACTCCACTTTCCTGCCCATTCACCATAACCCTTCAACCTGTTACTAATTAAAAATCTATCTCCATAACTTGGCTTCTACTGCACTCTGGAATAATGAATTCCACAGACTTGCCATTCTTTGAGAGAAGCATTTTCTCTTCATTTGTTTTAAATCTGCCACCCCTTTCCAAAAACTATGATCTCTTGTTCTAAATTGTTCCACAAGAGGAAATTTCTCTCCACATCTACCCTATCAATCCCCCTCATTTTGCATATCTCAATTAGATCTCCTCTCATTCTTCTAAACTCCAGAGAGTAAAATTCTAAACTGCTCAATCTTCCTTCATAAGACAAGCTCTTCATCTTTGGAATCAGGCTCAATCAAAAATAATGAATCCGTTGTAAACTGGAAATGCTAATTCCTAGCTTAAGTGACAATGCAAGTTATATCCTAATAGTTTCTGTACAAATTCTGTCTATAACTGCAATAATTTCTTTAAGTGAAATTTTGTTTTTTGTTACAGGGGGAGTAATCTGAAAGATGTAAGTATTTTTTCTCTGTCTCTGTTATTTACCTTGGTCACTGCAGTGTGATTTTTTTTTAATATACAATATATTGTTTTTAGAAATTACAGGATATTAATGATTACCTGAGAAGAGATCATGTTCTTGAATGACTGTTTTTATCTATGGCAGGAATTAAAGAGAGTTCTTTACTAGTGAAAATTAAAACAATAAGAAGAAATGAATATGTCAAGTACAGCTGCTCTTTATAAAGAAACAACCCTTTGGAGTAACTTAGGGATATTCATTTTAAAGGTCGCCTTTTCACAAAACTTGCATAAATGAATAATGCTTATAATTAAACCAGAGGGAGTGGAGATTGTGCAGTTAAGGAGCAGGTGATATGATATGGTGAGAAGGTTCAGAGTTTTGGTTAAGGGCTTTAGTGAGACACTGGGGTAGAGGAATTTGGTGATAAGGCAGAGTGGAGAGATACAGTGAGGTAGTTATTGGTTATGGGCTAAAGTTGGCGGTTCTGATTTGGTTCTCTTGCTCAAGGGTTGGGATATGGTGAGATCACTTTCATCATAGTAACTTCATTACAGTGTTAATGTAAGCCTTGTCTTGTGATTAATAAGCTAACTTTAAAAAAAAAAATTGTCATGTTGTTGCAGCCATATCCCAAATCATCCTCTTACGTTCTCATAAAGCTGTCAATCAAACACAGGCAGTGAAAGTCCTTTGAATGAATTTTTAAACCTTCCAATTTGGTCCAAATAAGCAAACATCTATTGAAAAACCGCATCAAAGAATAATAAACTTCTTACAAGGCCTTAAGGCTGTCAATCAAATAAAAGCAGTAGTTCCCTTCAAACCCTGAAATCAGTTCTGTTCCCTTGCTTTCCCTTCCACCACCACCACCACCTCTTTTCCCCCTCCATATACCACAGTGAAAGTGACAGTGTAGAGAAGTTGCTTAGTGTATAAACAAAGAGGAGGGTCTTGAAACGTTTGTAACACTCGGTGGAAAAACCTCCTGGTCAAAGTGAATATGTTTGAATCTTAATGGTACCTGAGGACTAGCTACAGAACAGTTGCATCCTGTTTGAAAGAGAGATAAATCTGCCAACTATAGCAGTCTACTGTGTCTGTAAAAATGTCAAATCCAGGATTTATTTGCTGAATTGCTTTGTTTGTGCATGCACAATGATTTGTGTCATGGGTCATTAAAAGTGGTTTACAATGACTGTCCTAACTGTGTATACTTTTATTCCACAGCTCTCTATATTAAGGGAAATGCCCAACATAGAAGTGATTACGTTAAGGTAATAATAACACATGGAAGGCTGATGCAAATGATGAGTGGGATCTGACTGTGTGATGATCAGCACCTGAAAAATTTCTAATCTTTGCACTAACTTGCAGTTTCCATTGCCAAGCCTTTGTTAACTCTCAGCTGGGGCGGTGGCAATGCACCACAATTGTTTGGGGTAGTGTGGCCAACATTAGGCAGTTTTCTTCCTGATTAGGTACATTGTCCCAAACTCTGATGACTAGAGTAATTTCACAGCAACTTCATTACTGTGTTAACGTAAGCCTTACTTTTGACTAATAAATTAACTTTAACGAAGGAGAAAACACTGGAAAATCTCAGCAGGTCCGGCAGCATCTTTAAGGAGAGAAAAGAGCTGATATTTCGAGTCCAGATGACTTTTGTCAAAACTGAAAAGCATGGGAAATGGGAAATATTTATACTTTAGGGTGAGGAAATGAAAGATCAGTCATAGCCACAGAAACTAGGATAAAGGCTGCTGATGGCAGGTCCACAGAGAGAATAGAGAGTGTGAATGGCCAAACGGCAGAGAAGCTAAAATGAAGATGTTAGGGGAGGGGAATGGAGATTTGGAAAGGGAGAAGCAAAGAGGGAGAAAAGGTAAAGGAAGGGGGAAAAGAGTGGGGGAGGGGTGCTGGAAATGGAGAAAGAACAACCAAAAATTAAATAAAATAGAATGAAAACAAAGGAGTCGAGGTGGGATAGAGCAAATCATCTGAAGTTGTTGAGACCAGAAGGCTTAGCTGGAACATGAGATGCTGTTCCTTCAGTTTGCACTGAGCTTCACTAGAACATTGCATACCCCAGAAAAAGATGAGCATTGCTCGGACCAATGCAGGGACTCGTGCTACTCCTTTGATTTGGTTGGAGAAAGTGGGATGAGCTCAAGACGTTGTTGAGGGATAGAACCAGTTCTATCAGGCAGAGGAGAGTGCTGGTGGATGGGAATTGTTCGGGCCTCTCTTCAGGAAAGAATCCTGGTGTGGGATGGAGGTGGTTAGGGCCTGCGAACTGGAAGCTGTCAATATGACAGGACATCAGAGGAATCCTGGATATTGGTGGCGATGGTATGGACCAGGGGAGTGAGGATGGCATCGAGGTAAGAGACACCTTCCCATGCAATAGCAGAAGGTGTAATATCTGTCCCTTTACTATGCTTCCCATCCAAGGTCCAAAACGTTCATTCCAGGTTAAGCAGCGTTTCACTTGCACCTCTTTCAATTTGGTGTATTGCATTCACTGCTCCCAATATGGTCTCCTCTATATCAGAGAAACCAAGTATAGACAGGGTGATCGCTTTGCTGAGCACCTTCGGTCTGAGATTCCGGTTGTTTGCCATTTTAACGTGATCCTGCTCCCATGTCTGTCCTTGATTTGCTGCAGTGTTCTAGTGAAGCTGAACGCAATCTGGAGGAACACATCTTCCAGCTGGGCACTTTACAACCTTCCAGTCTCAACACCAAATTTAACAACTTCAGATGATTTGCTCTACTTTAACCCCTTTTTGTTATACTCTATTTCTATATATTGTCTGTCTTTATTTTTCCCCCCCCTCCCTCATTCTTTTCCCCTACTTATCGCCTTTCCCTTAGCTGTTCTTCCCCTTTGCTTCTCCTTTACTAAATCTTACCTCTGGCTTCCCACTAATCCTTGCCACTTTGTATGCTTTTTGTTTTGCTTTCATGCTGTCCTTGACTTCCCTCCTCAGCCATGGCTGCCTCGTCCTCCCCTTATCATGTTCCCTCCTCCTTGGGATGAATTTTTGTTGTGCCTCCTGAAATAACTCAAAACTCCTGCCACTGCTGTTCCACTGTCTTCCCTGCTAGTCTCCCTTTCCAATCAACTCTGGCTAGCTCCTCCCTCATGTCTTTGTAGTTTAATTATTTATTTAATTATAATACCGTTACATCTGATTCCAGCTTCTCCCTCTCAAACTGCAGGGTAAATTCTATCATATTATAGTCACTGCTGCCTAAGGTTCCTTCACTTTAAGTTCTCTAATCAAGTTTGCCTCATTACACAGCACCAAACCCAGAATTGCCTGTTTCCTATTAGGCTTTGTCATAAGCTTCTCAAAAAAAAATCTCTTAAACATGATCTACTACCTACCTGATTTTCCCAGTCCACCTGCCTATTGAAATTCCCTATGATTATTGTAATATTGCCTCTTTTTATATGCCTTTTCTACCTCCTGATTTATTTTCTATACTACATCCTGACTACTGCTAGAGGCCTGTACGTCACTCCTATCAGGTTCTTTTTACTTCTGCGATTCCTCAACCCTATCCACAGACTCTCTGCCTTCTGATCCTACATCACTTCTTGCTATCGATTTAGTTCATTGCTTACTAACAATGCAATCCTGTCCCCTTTGCCCATCTACCTGCCTTTCTGAAAGGACACATATCCTTGGCTATTTAAATCCCAGCCCTGAACCCTTGCAGCCACATCTCTGCGATGCCTACAACCTCATACCGGCCAATTTCAATGTGTGCTCATTTACCTATACGGAACAACACCTTAGTCCTGCATTGATCACCACCCTTCTCACACTTGTCACCCTTTTTGCTCTACCTGAGGTTAAATTCCTGCCACCTTCTATACTCTCTTTTATTATGTGATCTGTCCCTTAGCAAAATCTTTGTTCCTGTTCTACCTGTGTCATTGGTACTTACAATGGACCATGAAAAGTCTCTTGGACAGCCACATGAGCGTTATGCAGATAGAGGGATACAGTAGGACTGTTTAACTATGGCTTTTTTTTCCCCACAGGTAATTCGGTCCATACTTGACCAACAAGGAGCATGCATTCAGCAGGTGGTGCGAGGACAGCTCTTGGATGTTGATTCATGGGTTGCCTGGTGCTTCATGTCGTAAATGAGTGCTTTATCTGGACCATCTGAAGGGCACCATGACAGCTCAGTGACTATCGCTGTAGCTGTGCAGACACTTGGAATTGGGCCGGTGTCTGCAGGAGTTTGCGCGTTCTCCCCGTGGTTGCATGGGTTTTCTCCGGGCGCTCCGGTTTCCTCCCACATCCCAAAAAATTCGCTCTTAGGCTGATTGGGAAACAAATTGTCCCTACATTGAGACTCTTCCATTTTAGGAATAACCTAAAATTAGAATAGGATAATGGAATTGTTACTATATAGTTATGACGGTGGCGCGGGCTCGTTGGGCCGAAGGGCCTGTTTCCCGTGCTGTGTTGCTCTTAAAAAAAAAAACTGGATCCTTACCCTCGCACTCCAAGTTCCTCTGCAGCCCAGATGAGATATCCCAAATCTGAGCACCAGGCACAACCTTTGGGATTCTCAGTCCTGGTCACAGAACAGTGCCAATGCCCCTAACTATAATATCCCCAATTACAACTACATAGGCAGGATGTCCTGTAAAGATTTGGAGTGAATAAGTCATCTGGTCTGAATGGCTTGTTATTGGGAGATGGTGGCGTAATGGTAATGTTAGTGGACCAATAACCTAGCAGCCTAGGTTAATGCTGTGGGGATATGGGTTCAAATCCCATCACAGTGGCTTGTGGAATTTAAATTCAATTAGCAAAAAAAAATGAAAACTAATCTCAGTAATTGTGAGCATGACACTAACATTGGGTTGTTTTTAAAAAAAGACATTCAGTTCACTAATATCCTCCTAAGGAAAGAAATCTGCCATCCGCATAGTCCAGCCTGCACGTGCCTCCAAACACACGCAATGTGCTCTGAAATGGCATCTGAAGCCACTCAGTTCAAGGGCAATTACGGATGGACATCAAATGTTGGCCTTGACAATGCTGGCAACATCCCATAAAAGAATGCATTTAAAAAATGCCAGGTTGCTAAGACCGTGGGGGTAGTGACATTAGAAGGGCTTCCACTAATCTTCCACAGGCACTATAAAACTCTGTTCAGTCCATGTTGCTTTTGTTTCTGATCACTTCATTTTGAAAGGATGCAGAGAGATTTATCAAACTAGTTGCAAGGGTGGGAGATTTCAGCTAAAAGAAAGGAAAATAAAGTCTTGCATTTCTATAGCAACTTTCATGAACACAGGATCTCTCAAATCACATTACAATCACTGTGGTGATGTAGGAAATAAGATAGTTAATTTGAGGTCAGCAAACTTCCACAAACAGCAATGTGACCATCTATTTTTAGTTGACTCATGTTGATTGAGGGATAAATGTTGACCAGGGAAACTTCCTTACTCCTGTTCCGATGAGTGCCATGGGATCTTTTATAGCCATTCAAGCAGATCGATAGGGCCTCAGTTGAATAGCTCACCTGAAAGATGGCTTCTCCAATCATGCAGTGCATCCTCAGTATGCTCAAAGCCTGGAGTGGGACAAGAATCTGGGATCTCGTGATCGAGAGACAGTTATGCTACCACCTAAACCATGGTTGATGCATAACGGTATAGAAAATATGAGTAGATCATTTTGTTTTTCGAGCCTGCTCTGCTATTCAGTTTGATCATGGCTGATTTGCATCTCAATTTCCCTTTGCACTCTCCCCATATCTCTTGACATCTATTAGAATCTGGAAATTTATTTATTTTCTTAAGCATATTCAGTGACTTGGCCTTAGTAGCCTTATGTGGTAGAGAATTCCACAGGTTCATCAGCCTGAGTGAAGCAGTTTCTCCTGATCTCAATCCTAAATGGTCCCCTCTTTATCCTGAGCCTGTGACTCCTTGTTCTAGATACTGAGCCAAAGGAAACATTGTCTGTCCAGCCTGTCAGAATTTTAAATGTTTCAATGAAATATCCTGTCATTCTTTTAAACCTAATGAATACAGATCTAGTCGACCCAATCACTCCTCATACAATAATCCTGCCTTTCCAGAAATTAGTCTGGTAAATCTTCACTCCCTCTGCAGCAAGTATATCCTTTCTCAAGTAAGAAGACCAAAACTGCACACATTACTCTAGGTATGGCCTCAGTAGTAAGGTTGGAGAAGCTAGAAGTTTTTTTCCCTTGGACAAAGGGAGATTGAGGACAATTTGATAGAGGTAGTCAAGATTGTGACCAGTTTAGATAAGACAAAAAAGTTATTCCCATTAGCTGATGGTACAAAGTCTTGAGAACGCTGATTTTAAGGTTGTGGCAAGAAGTGCAATGGGGTTGTACGGAAGAATATTTTTACACAGCAAATATGATGACCTGCAACACTCTGTTATGAGGATGGCAGAAAGAAGATGACCTCTGATTTCAAAGGAAGCTGGATGGACATTTGAGGAGAAATCATATGCTTTGAGGATAGACCAGAGTTGTGAAATTGACAGGATTGTTTCATAGAGAGCTAAGATAGCCTGAGTGGGCCGAATGTCATTATGACTTTGACCCTCTGTTCTCCATCAATGTTCTTGTACCATGTAACCGTAAGATTGCTTTTCAAGTTTTTAACATGGTAAACAAGCTCCAGTTAACATCTGTCCAGAACAAACAGGTTTACTCAACACCAAAGCAAAACTAATGGGGTAAGCTAAAATTCAAAACCAGCAAATCTCTTCTAGCCTCCTGAAAATAAAGGTCAGCAGTATATCACTGCAACTTTGGAAGTGAAAAAGAGTCATCATCTTTCACTTGACCACAATTTCTTTCACATCCCTTATCCTTTCCCCTGCAGTTTCATGTTGATTTTATTCCTTGAAATACATCAAATTTTGAAACGTTAGCCATGATTTTTGAGAATTTGTCCAGTTTGCCCATGTTTTGAAATCCCCAGTTGATTGAAGCAGCTCTTTGACTGGACCTGACTTGAAGATCACAAAGCTGGTAATTTTCACAAATGTTTTGATGTTTCACCAGAGACTGGTGATTCAGAAAGGTTCTCTGGCTTCCATTGGTCTTTTATGCTTTCCTTTTGATTCAAATTTGACTGTCCCCTAAATGTTCTCCTACTGACACTTGGCCCACCTTGTTCCCAAGAAGCAAGTCTATCAATGCCTCCTTGTTAGAATGAGCATATGCTGCTGTAGAAAATTTAGGAACTTTTGCCCTATTTACTCTTTACCCTACTGGTATCCTTGTCTGTATTCAGATAATTAAAGTCCCCCATTATAATTGCTGAATAATTCTTGCACCTCTCTATAATTTTCTTGCAAGCTTTTTGCTTCCCACTAGTTTATGGACTATAGACTACACTGAACAATTTAACTGTATCTTTTTTACGTCCCTAGCTCTAGTCAAATTGATTCTGATCTTGACTCCTCTGTGACAATCTCTTTATACAGAACTGCAATGCTCTCCTAGATCAGTACTACCCTTTCACTCCCTCCTCTTTCTTTTCCATTTCCCAGAATACCTTGTAGCCTGGAATATTAACCTACAACCCCTCCCCCATCCCCTCTATCCTTGAACCAGATCTCTGTTATCACCACATCATTTAACATGGCAATCTCTGCCAGTATCTCGGCAATCTTATTTACCACATACGTATATTTGTATACCTGAAGTAACTCTGATATAGGCTCTGTTACCTTCTTCCTTATTATGACCCCACCTATTAACTTAGCATTTTCTGTTTTAGTGTTATCTATTCTCTCCCAGCATTCAATGCACTGTGGTATTGCTCTCTGAATTTTTCCTCTCAGGCTCCTGCTCTTGCCCAACAGCCCTATCAAAATGCCCCACAGGGAACTCCGTCCTGGCTCTTCAGAGTTGTGTAATGGTTGCTCACGCTGTTGAAGTTCATGGTGAGGAACAGATGTTTTGTTAAAAGCTACTGAAACTGTGATGGAAACAGCTCCAATGAAAGTTTTTGGAGGAAGTGGTAAGAGCTAGGTTTTTAATGAGTTTTCTTGTTTAGATCTGTGCAGCTGAGCTCTTTGTGATGTTGTAGACTTGGCTGTTGCCGGTTATCAAAGCTCATTGTGGTACAGCGAGTAAAGGAATTGCAGTGCCACACTCAGCTATTCTGAGGATTTTACCAAGATTACTGACGTGGAGCACAGAATCGGCCACAGAATCACTGGGGAAAACTGAATTGGATTTGACTGAGATGCTCTTCAGAGTTGTGTAATGGTTGCTCACGCTGTTGAAGTTCATGGTGAGGAACAGATGTTTTGTTAAAAGCTACTGAAACTGTGATGGAAACAGCTCCAATGAAAGTTTTTGGAGGAAGTGGTAAGAGCTAGGTTTTTAATGAGTTTTCTTGTTTTGGCGCAGGAGGGCTAAAATGCATTTTGTCTTGTGTTCTTCCCCCACAGCGTTAACAACATCTCTTCTTTAGTGGATTTTCAATACTGTCAGAATATTAGCGAGCTTTACCTCCGGAAAAACAATATCCAAAGTCTGTCAGAGATCTGCTATCTGAAAGGGTTACACCGACTAAGAGTGCTGTGGTTGTCAGAAAACCCCTGTTGTGGCACAGATCCCCACAAATACAGAATGACTGTTTTGCGGAACCTGCCTCAGTTACAGAAGCTCGATAATCAAGGTACTGACATGAAATAAAAGCTAATGTGTTTCATTACAGCACCATTGGACTGGATATATTTTCCAATGATTGGAGCTTAGTTCATTTGTTTTGGAATTGGAACTGGCATTAGGGTCATTGAGGTTTACAACATGGAAACAGGCCCTTCGGCCCAACTTATCTATGCCGCCCTTACTTTTTTTTTTAAACCCCTAAAGTAATCCTAATTGCCCGCGTTTGGTCCATATCCCTCTATACCCATTGTATCCATGCAACTATCTAAATGCTTTTTTAAAAGATGAAATTGTACCCACCTCTAATAGTACCTCTGGCAGCTTGCTCCAGACACTCACCACCCTCTGAGAAAATTGCCCCTCTGGACACTTTTGTATCTCTTCCCTCTCACCGTTAAACCTGTGCCCTCTAGTTTTAGGCTCCCTTACCTTTGGGAAAAGATATTGACTATTTACCTTGTCTATGCCCCTCATTATTTTACAAGGTGAGCCATCAGCCTCCTACGCTCAGAGAAAAAAGTCCCAGTCTACTCAGCCTTTCCATTATAATTCAAATCATCAAGTCCTTGTAGCATTCTAATAAATCTTTTCTGCACTCTTTCTAGTTTAATAATATCCTTTCTGTAATAGGATGACCAGAATTGCACGCAGTATTCCAAGTGTGGCCTTAACAATGTCTTGTACAACTTCAATAAGAAGTCCCAATTCCTGTATTCAATGTTCTGACCAATGAAGCAAAGCATGCTGAATTCCTCCTTCACACTCTGTCCACCTGTGACTCCACTTTCAAGGAACTATAAACAAGTACCCCTAGATCTTGTTCTGTAACTCTCTCCAAGTCCTACCATTAACTGTAAGTCCTGCTCTGGTTCACTGTACCAAAATGCATCACTTTGTATTTGTCTAAACTAAACTCCATCTGCCATTTGTCAGCCCATTGGTTCAGTTGATCAAGATCCTGCTGCAGTTGGAGATAACCTTCCTCACTGTCCAATCTTGGTGTCATCTGTAAATTTACTAACCATGCCCTCTATATTCTCATCCAAATCATTAATATAAATGACAAATAACAGTGGGCCCAGCACTGATCCCTGAGGCACACTGGTTATAAGCCTCCAGTTTGAAAAACAACTCTCTACAACCACCCTGGGTTTCTGTCAAGAAGCCAATTTTGTATCTATTTAAATATCTCACCCTGAATCCTGTGAGATTTAACTTTATGCAACAACCTATCATGCGGTACCTTGTCAAAGGCCTTGCTAAAGTTCATGTAGCCAACACCAACTGCACTGTCCTCATCTACTATCTTGGTTACCCCTTCAAAAAACTCAGTCAAATTTGTGAGATTTTCCACTCGCAAAACCATGCTGACTGTCCCTAATCAGTCCCTAAATGCCTGTAGATCCTATCTCTCAAAATACCTTCCAACAATTTACCCACCCCAAATGTGAGGTTCGCCGGCCTGTAGTTCCCAGGTTTTTCCCTGCAGTTGTTTTTAAACCAAGGCACAACACAGTGAAGAATAATGCAAAAATGTATTTAGCGTATCCACCATTTCTTTGGCTGTTATCAATTCATCATCTTATTCAGTAGAGGCCCCACATTTACCTAAGCTGCTTCCTATTTATTTATCCATAAAAACTCTTGTTTGTATGCTGCATGCAGGCTTTCTCTAAAATTTATTTTCTCCCTTCTCACGAGTTTTTTAATCTATTGCTGCTGGATCTTAAAATCTTTCCAGTCCCCTGTTCTGCCACAATCCCTTGCCATTCTGTATATCCCTGCTTTTCAGTATAACTTATCCTCGATCTCCTGTGTTAACCATGGATTTTGCCTCTTATGGAATCCCTCTTTCTGATTGGGATATACTTGTGCTGAGCATTTTGGACCAGCTGTTTAATATCTGCTACTGCTCATTCACTGGCCTGAATCTCAGCTGTTTACCTTAGACAACTGTTCTGTCAAAACATTACAATTGCTCTTATTTAATGTGAAATTATTGAATGAAGAACAAAGAAAATTATCGCACAGGAACAGGCCTTTTGTCGCTCCAAGCTTGCACCGACCGTGCTGCTTGACTAAACTAAAGTGCCCTAACTTTCTAGGAACTGTGTTGCTCTATTCCCATCCTATTCACGTATTTGTCATGAGACCCCTTAAAACTCACTATCTTATCCACATCCACTTCCACTTCCACTACCTCCCCCAGCAGTGAATTCCAGGCACCCACTACTGTGTTTTTAAAAAACAAAAATCTACCTCGTACATCTCCTTTAAACCTTGCCCCTCGCACCTTACAACCTGTGCCCCCTAGTAAATTAACTCTTCCACCCTGGGGAAAAAGCTTCTGACTATCCACTCTGTCCATGTCTCTCATAATCTTGTAGACTTCCATCAGGTCTCCCCTCAACCTCCGTCCTTACAGTGAGAACAAACCAAGTTTCTCCAACCTCTCCTCATAGCTTATGCCTCCATACCAGGCAATATTCTGGTAAATCTTTTCTGTATCCTCTCCAAAGCCTCCATATCCTTCTGATAGTGTGGCAACCAGAATTGAATACTATACTCCAAGTGCGGTCGAACTAAAGTTCCATAAAGCTGCCAATTTTTAAACTGTGTCCTGGCCAATGAAGGCAAGCATGCCATATGCCGCCTTAACTACCTTCTCCACCTGCATTGCTCCTTTCAGTGATCTGTGTACCTGTGCATCCAGATCTCTTTGCCTATCAATACTCTTAAGGGTACTGCCATTTACTGTATATTTCCTATCTGTATTAGACTTTCAAAATGCATTACCTCACATTTGTCCGGATTAAACTCCATCTGCCATGTCTGCGCTCAAGTCTCCAACTGATCTACATCCTGCTGTATCCTCTGATGATCCTCATCACTATCCGCAAATCCCCACCAACCTTTGTGTCATCCACAAATCTACTAATCAATCCAGTTACATTACTCCAATGAAGACACTGAGAAATTGTTAAAACATATTTCAAGGTTTTTCTTTATCTTTAACGACACAGTTGTTGAAATCATTTGAAAGCTTACAGCAATTTTCTTCTGATCTATATAAGCATTGAATCACATCCACAGAATGCCCAAATGTTATATTGAAGGGTAGTTTTGTGGCATGCCAACGCTGGGAACTAAGTTCTGTATCTAACTGGTGTAGTCCCTGTCCTCGGAATGTTTGAGATGATTTCCTTTGCACTTGTGAATCTCTACATTGGCCTGAGCTAAGGATGCCTTCAGTGGTCACAGGCGAGTTGGTTCAATTCTGATTAAACATAGAAACTAGAAGCAACATTTTGGTTACAACTAATTTCTGTGGTAATGAATTCCACACATTCAGCACTCCCTGGGTGAAGACATTTCTCCTCACCTCAGTTCTAAAAGGTTTACCTTTATTCTCAAACTTTGACCCTTAGTTCTGGACACTTCTTCTTCCCATTTCCCCCCCCCCCCCGTCTAACCCTTTGGAATGTTTGCCTCCTCTCCCTATGGACACACACACACTGGATCTAGTTGTAACTTGGCCGAAGGTAGACTGTTGTCGCAATGTCTGCTGGTTCACAATCCAGTTACCTATCACACGTTTTCCAAGTTGAGGGTTAGTTGGGAAACTCGGCTCTTGATTTAGTGAGGCTAAACTGAGAAATTTAGTTCTGTCATTGGGCAAGTTAGCAATTAGCTAACCTGCCAATTAACCATCGGTTTCAAATTGTTGAGGTGGGAATTTCCCTATCCAAAGAGTCTTTGTTCTCCATAAGTGGTGGAAGAGAAAAAAAATCTTTGTTTTAAATTGTTCAGTACCTGAAATGGAGTTTCAGGGCTCATGGAAATAGTTAGAATTGAGTTTAGAGCCAGTACACACTCAATTGAGGAAATGTATTGGGATCTGTAACGATATCAGGACATGATCAGATTCAACAGTGATCATTGTCTAGCTTCATATGGATATAGAATGGAAGAACTACTTTGAGTTCGGAGGTGGAGGTAGCAGAAGGGAATTCAGGTCCCAGTTAATTCAGGTTATTAAACTGTTCTTACTGAAAATTTGTAATTCATCTGTTGTAGTGGTGACCGAGGAGGAGCTGACTCAAGCTTCAGAGGATGGAGATGAGATAGCTGCTGTGCTAAGCAAAGAGCCCATGGAGCCAACAAGGCATCGCTCCAGGAGAGAATCTGGCACCTCAGAACCAAGCACCGAAACGGAAAGCGATGTCTTAAGTTTCAGAATGGAAGAGACAAAGTAAGGGGACAGGAACAATTCTGTTTTTGAATTAAAACTGGACTGACACGGTGAACTGACTCAGTATCAGTAAACCATGTTTGAAACAGGTTCTATATTTCCATTACCCCCTAGACAAAAAATATTTCCTCAGATCCCCTTTAAATCACTTACTCCTTGTCTTAGACCAATGTCCTCTGGTCTTAGACACCTCTGCCATAGAAGAAAGATTCTTATGATCTACCCTATCTGTACACCTCTGTCAGATCTTCCTCAGCCTCCTCTGCTCCAGGGAAAACAAATCCAGCTTATCTAGTGTCTCCTCAAAGCTGAAACTTTCTATCCCAGGCAACATCCAAGAGCTATTTTTAACTCCTTCATGAAAACGTACAATATTTTGGCCTCAACTGCTTTCTATGGTAGCAAAATCCACAGACTCACCTGGGCAACTAAATTTCTTCTCTCATTCCTAAAAGATTTACCTGTTAACCTTAAACTGTTACCCCTGGTTCTAAACTCCCTCACCATCAGGAATACGTTTCCTGCATTTACCTTATCTAAACCTGTTAGAATTCTATAGGTTATTATGAGATTCCCCCGCCCCTCGTTCTTTTGAACTTCCAGCTAATATAATCTTAACTGACTCGATCTCTGCTCGTACATCAGTCTCACTATCCCAGGAATCAGTCGGGTAAACTTTGACCGCACAGTTTTCGTAGCAACAACGTCCTTCCTTGGATAAGGAGACTAAAACTGCACATAATATTCCAGGTGTAGCTTCACCAAGGCCCTGTATAATTACAGCAGAACATCCCTGCCCCTGTACTCTAATCCTCTCACTGAGACAGCCAACTGAAGATGGATAGAAAACTGATAGGAAACAATAGGAATAAACAAGTTACTTTGTGAATGGCAGCAAAGAGTTCCACAGTTTTTTTTCTCACATAGAATAGTGAGTGCCTGGAACTCGTTTCTGGGGGAAGTAGTGAAAGTGGATGCAGTAGTGACTTTTAATGGGGAGTCTTGACAAGTACGTGAATAGGACGGAAAGAGAGGGATATGGTCCCCTGAAAGTTAGGGGGTTTTAGTTAAGTCGAGCAGCGTGATCAGTACAGGCTTGGAGGGCCGAAGGACCAATTTCTATACTGTAATTTTCTTTGTTCTATGAATCACACTCTGGCTGAAGAAATTTCTCCTTACCTCTCTTTTATAGGATTGTCTCTTTTAGCCTAAGGTTGGACTCTGTCTGGTTCTAGTTTTTCCCTAGTGGAAACGTCCTCTCCAGGTCCACTCTATCCAGGCCTCCAGTATTCTGTAAGTTTTTCAATAAGATCCTCTCTCTTCCTTCTAAACTCTGAATACAGTTCCAGAGTCTTCAACTGGTCTTCATGTGACAAGTTCTTCATTCCAAGAATCATTCTTCTGAACCTCTGGACCCTTTCCAAAGCCAGCACATTCTCCCTTAGATATGGGACCCAGAACTACTCATAATATTCCAAATAGGGTTTGATCAGAGCTTTATACAGCCTCAGAAGTACATCCCTGCCCTTGTATTGTAGCCCCCTTGACGTGAATGCCTTCCTAACTGTTGACTGAACCTTAAGAGAATCTTGAACAATGACTCCCAAATGCCTTTGTGTTTCTGATTTCCTTAGAATGTTCCCATTTAGAAAATAGTCAATGCCTCCATTCCTCCTTCTAAGGTGCAGAACCTCACACTCTTCCACATTACATTCCATCTTGTCACTTCTTTGCCCACACTCCTAACCTGTCCTTCAGCAGCCCCCCCACTTCCTCAATACTACCTCCCTCTACATATTTTTGTATTGTCTGTAAACTTAGCAACAGTGCCTTCAGTTCCTTCCTCCAAATCGTTAATGTATATTGTGAAAGGTTGTGATCCCAGCACTGACCCCTGAGGCACACCACTATTCCCCAATTACCATCGTGAAAAAAATCCCTTTATCCTCACTCTCTGCCTTCTGCCAGTTAGCCAATCTTCTATCCATCCAGGAGCTTATTCTTAACACCATGGGTACTTGACAGTCATGCGGTGCCTTGTCAAAGGCTTTCAGGAAATTAAATAAATCATGTCTACTGGTTTCCGTTTATCTAACTTCCTTATTACTTTAAAGAATTCTAACAGATTTGTCAGACATGACCTTTCCTTGACCAAGCTGTGCTGACTCGGTCCTATTTTATCATGTACTTCTTAGTACTTTGCGATCTTATCTTTAATAGTAGATTCTAAAATCTTGCTTTTTCCCAGATCCCCTACATATTGAAATCCCCCATTATTATTGTAATATTGCCTTTTTTATATGCCTTTTTCTATCTTCTATTTCCTGTTTTATTTTCTGCCCCATATCCTGACTACTGCTCTCTAACTCCCATCAGGGTCTTTTTACCTTTGTGATTCCTCAACCCTACCCACAGATTCATGCTTTCTGATCCCATATCACTTTGCTATCGAATTAATTTCATTTCTTACTAACAATGCAACCCTGCCCCCTTTGCCCAACTACCTGTCTTTCCGATAGGACATATATCCTTGGATATTTAGATTCCAGCTCTGATCCTCTCGAGCCATGTCTCTGTGACACCCACAACATCATACTGGTCAACTTCTATATGCACAACAAGCTCGTTCTGTATATTTAGGTACAACACCCTCAGTCCTGCATTGACCATCTTCCTTCTCATGCTTGTCACCATTTTTGCTCTGCCTGAGTTTAGATTCCTGCCCCCTTTTATACTCTCTCTATTCTAATATGTGGTCTGGAAACTTTACTAACTCTGCTCAGCCCTCAGCTCCATTAACCTGCACTACTTCTACCCTTTCCTTTAACTTTCATTGTCTAATTCTCCATACAATTGAAACATTCACCCCACCTTGCCCCTGCCACCCAAAGAATTCTGTTCCCAGCACAATTCAGATGAAGGCAATCCCATCGGAGCAGGTCCCCTCTTCCCAATACTGGTGCCAGTGAACTGTGAGTTCAAACTCATTCTTCCCACACCAATCTTTGAGCCTCCTTAATCTTATTGACCCTGTGCCAGTGAGCTCATGGCTCAGATAGTAATTTAGAGATTATTACCTTTTTGGTTCTGCTTTTTAATTTAGCTCCTACCTGTTCATGCACCCTTAGCAGAACCTTTGTTCCTGTTTTACCTATGTCATTGGTAACTATGTGGGCCATGACAACTGGATCTTTACCCTCCCATTCCAAGTTCTTCTGCAGATGAGATATCCTGAACCTGAGCACCAGACACAACCTTTGGGATTCTCAACCCTGGTCACAGACAACAGTGTCAATGCCCCTAACTATACTATCCCCAATTACAACTACATTTCTTTTTCCTTCCCCAACCTTGAACGATTCCACACAGGGAGCAAGAATCTCAAACCTGTTGGACAAGTTCGGAGAGCTATAGAGGGAGTACAGCAAAGGCTTACCAAGTTCATTCCTGGGATTGCAGGTCTGACATATGAGAAGAGACTAAGTCAGTTAGGATCATATTCACAGGAGTTTAAAGAGTGAAATGGGATCTCATAGAAACTTATAAATTTCTAACAGGATATGAAAAGGTTGATTCAGAAAGAATGTTTCCAGTGGTGGGGGAGTCCAGAACTAGGGGTCATGCTTTAAGAATGAAGGGTAAACTTTTCAGAACTAAAGTAAGGAGAAGTTTCTTCACCCAGAGGATGGTAAATATGTGGAATTCACTACCGTAGAATGTATTTGAGACCAAAACATTGTCTGATTTCAGGAAGAATTTCAATATAGTTCTTGGGGCTAGAGGGACCAAGGGATATAGGGGGAAGGAGCAATCAGGAAATTGAATTTGATGATTGATTAAAATGAGTGGCGAAATAGGTTCAAAGGGCCAAATGACCTAATACTTTTTCTAGTTTCTATTTCTCCACTGTGCAATCTGTATGGGATCAATGCACTTTGTAATGAGAATAGGATGTCTTTTTTAGAGAAGTAATTCATTCATAAAAATAGACTTGACTGATCTGAGAGCCAGTATCCATTAGAGTGCTGAAACAGCTGATCTCCTTGACAGCTTTGCCTCTCTGATCTATTACTTTTCTAATGCTTTAAAGAGTCTGGATGATTGACATTTTCTTAAAAATTGCTTTAACTACAGGCCAATAAATGAATGTATTTTAAAGCTTTTAACACCTGCTATAGGTTCTATACAGAGTAATAGAAGTCAATGGACATTAAAATGTTTGGCATGGAGGCTAGGAGGATAAGGAGGGGCTGAGTGGAGGGGCATAGCTTGTCTTGGAGGGTACGAGGGACCATTGACGAAAGGGACTTGGTTTGGCCATGGATAAGAACTTTTGAACTTAACTTCAAAAAGGTGCCCTTACCCAGGTACTTGTGAAGTGCCATGAACCATAAGTCCTTTAATAACTGGCCCAACTCCACAAAAACTATGGAGGATGAGAACCTGCCTTTCCCCACGATGTAGCTGGACAGGTCAGGAGTGCAAGGTGCAGGCTTGTGATCTGAGCCAACCCATAACCTTAAAGGACACCGATGGAAATCGGAACACATGGGATTGATAATCCAGGAATTGGATCTTGGTTGCTACTTTCACTCCTCTGTGGAGTCTCCCCAACACTGAAAATCCAGCCAGTGTGATTCCAACTCCAGAGGGGATTCAGTCTGCAGCAACCAATTTATTTTGGCCACGATAAGAAACGCAACATGGAGGTTCTTACGGTTGCAGACAGAACCTTTCCAAATATAGGGTAACATTTACTGATCGAATTGCTTTTCTTTTTAGTAAAATCCGTGAGGAACTTGGAATGAAACCACTGGGAAGAGACAAATTTTCCTCCTCTGTTGCAGTGAAGGAACTAAATGCCTGCAACGGCACCAAACGGGTAAGAAATTTGAGGGAATCATGGAATCATCTAATTCTGTAGCATAGGAGCCATTAGGCCGATCTGTGAACGAGCTACCAATTGGTCCCACAGCTTGTAAAAATTTTCCCCTTTCAAATTCCTTTCTGTAAGTTATTTAATTTTACTTTAAGCTCCCTTTCTGGCAGTGTGTTCCAAATCATAACCACTTGCTCATTAATAAAGGGAAATCCAATGTTAACTCTAGTTCATTTTCCCTCTTGTTACTTATTTTACTATCACTGGAAATGGTTTCTTCCTAAATCACTTTGAGCACCTGTTTAATCTGTCTTTTAACTGTTGTAGGAGAAAGTCCCCATATTTCTTTAGTCCCTCTGTGTATCTGAAGTCCCTTTTCCTTGGCATTGGTGTAGCAAATCTTCTGTTCAACCTTTCAACAAAGCGTAGCATGGAGGTTCTTACAGCTGTAGATAGAACAGGTTACTGACTTATCCAATACTAGAGCAGCGTTTACTGATCTGGTTTTTTACTCCTGGAAAATCCATGGGAAACTTGGAATGAAATCTGAAGATGCCCAGAGCAGAGACAGTATTCCAGCTTGGGCCTTGCCCAGTGATTTATAAAGATTCAACATTACTTCCTTGCTTCTCAATCTATCAATTTATAAAGTTGAGGATTCCTTTACACCCTTTTAACTACTTTCTCAAATTATCCTGCCACTTTCAAGGATGTGCATTTCCAGCTCCCTCTGTTCCTGACTCCTGTAATTTATGCTGCCTTCCCTCATCCTTCCTTCATCTATCATGTGTCTGCCTATTTCACAAGCCCTTCTTCACTCTGTTATTAACACCCTCATTTATGGCATTTCAGAGTTTCATGTCATCTGCAAACCATTCACGTACATATAAATAAAGCAGCCAACACCGACTGACTGCTTGGGAATCTCCCATCTAGCTCTCTCTAGTCTAGAATGTACCCGTCTACCACCATCCTATTCAATTTTCTCAATGTTATATCCATGCTGTTACTACCTTTTTATATTTCCACGGACAAGCCAATTTCTAAGGCCGCGTGGTGACACAGTGGTTAGCACTATTGTCTCTCGGTACTAGGGACCCAGATTCAATTCCAACCTTGGGTGATTGTCTGGTGTTTGCATCACCTTCTCGTGCCTGCGTGGGTTTCCTTTGGATGCCACAGTCTAGAGATGTGCAGATTAGGTGCTTGGATGCGTTATAGTATCCCATGATGTATAGGTTGGGGATTAGTGGGATAAGTATGTGGGGATATGGGATAAAGCAGGGGTTGGAACTGGGCCAAACTACTGTCAGAGTCAGTGCAGACTGATGGGCCAAATGGCCTCCTTCTGCACTGTAGGGATTCTATGATTCTGTGGTATCTTTCATCAAATAACTTTGGAAAGTGACTGTGCAACCCTCCATTGCTTCACCAAAATCAGCCGGGAAAGTCCATGCAGACTTTCATTAATTGACTAGTAGTTTTCCATGACTTGGTATTGGGCTGACTGGTTGATAATTCCCAAGGTTATTCCTCTCTTTTGAGTAGGTGAAACAGTGATCCTCCTCTCCAGTGGCAGCTCTTCCAAGTATAGAGAGGATTGAAAGATTGTGGGTAGAGCCTCCTCGATTCCCTCAGCAGCTGAGGATGTATCACATGGTTTTGGTGTTTTGAGTACTGTCAATTGTCCTGTATTTCTTCTCAAATCTATTTTATCCCATCCAATTTCTCCACTACACATTTGTAGAATAAAAAATTGGCAGCGTATTCTGTGGCGTTAGGAAAAGCAGTTTAGGATTTAAAAGGCTGTCAGTTGGCGAGGAGAGTCCTGTAAAAAGAATCGATTAGAACAGAGGGGAGTGTGTTTGGACATGGGTATCGCTGGCTAGCCAGCATTTATTGCCCGTCCTTCTTTGCCCTTGGCTATGTCAGAGGTCAGTTGAGAGACAACCACATTGCTGTGGCTCAAATCACATGTAGACCAGGTAGGGATGGTGTGTTTCCTTCCCTAAAGGACGTTATTGAAGCAGATGGGTTTTTCCAACAATAGTTTCAGTAGATTCTTAATTCCAGATTATTTTTTATTGAACTCAGATTCTACCTTATGCTGTGGTGGGATGTGAACCTGGCTTCCCAGATCATGAACTGAACTTCTGGTTTAATAGTTCAGTGATAATACATTGCCTGTCTGAGCAGTAGTAGAAAGCAGTTGGTAACTCATACTTGACTATTTTGATTTTATTGATGAAATAGAGGGGATTGTGAGAGCAGCACAGAGAGAGAGAATGTGTACAGCACTGTTGACTGGCAGTGTACTACTTTTAGGTTTTGTTGCAATTAGTAAATGTAAAATTGTGGTTAATTGCATTCAGCATTCTTCTTCTTTACAGTCCACCTCCAACGTGCTGAGTGCTGTTCTTCTGCTATTGAAGGAGTTGGATGGAGATGGGTTGGAGATTGTGCACAGAACAACAGAGCATAAACTGCGAGTGTTGCACAAGAAAGAGACTGAACAGGACAGATGAACAGGTCTCCTGTAGGTGCTGTTTCAAAATGCAATGAAAATATCTGAAAATAAAAGCAAGGACTTGAAGAGGTGAAAAACTGCAGGATTCATGTCAGGCGTTGTTGGTCTTAGAGGATATTTACCACATGCTATACATACATCATATCAAGCAAGCAACTGCTTACTGAGACCAGAAGCTGAACCCACAAGGCGGAATTTTCCCATCCTGCCCGCCACGAGAAATGTAGACCATGCAAAGATCCCTTAACCTCTGGTGGGGTTTTCTGGTCTGGAGCGAGCAGAGTCAGAAAATCCAGCCCACAATGCTGTCTTTGTAATCATCACTCCCAGCATAACAAAAGCTAGAATTCATCTGTTTATCTATCATGGCGTTGCTGCAGTTCAAACTAGAAAGAGAAATGGCCTTATGTAAAAGGTAGCTGCACGATAAAACAGGAATGGGTGCAAGGAGAAAACATGTAATGCTATTTCATCTCCACAGGCTAAAGAATATTGCTTGGCAGGTTTTTTGACTATTTTTGTCCTGATGATACCTGTATCCAGTGTTTTGGTATCTATTTCTTGCAACAAGTGTTGACCTGAATAGAAATCTTGCATGAAAACACTTTACGGTTAGTACAGATATTTTACAGACTGCACGCCCTGACTAGGGTAGGAACAGGAAAACCAAGGTTGACATCCACAACATCTGTTATTTCAAATCACTTCCAGAATCTCCTGATAGAAAGCAACTGGTATGGACATTTACTTTGAACCAGTGATGTCCCTCTTGGTTGAACAGCCTGCCTGTGTATAGACAGGTTACCATGGAACTAAATCAGTATCTGAAACTGGTGTTGATGGAGGACTACAGAAAAATTACTAATCGCAATGTATTAAAGTGGGTTAAATCTATTCATACCACAGATTCTATAAACTAGTTAAATTTTATCCTCTTATAATCTGAACTGAAACTAGGAGCCTCATTATTCCCAGAATTGTACTTTTAAAGATGCTGAATTTATTGCTATTGTATCCATGAACTCCATAAAGCTTTTGCGAAAATATCTTAATGGAAAAAGCTCACTAGAATTGTTAAGTGTATGATAATTATACATTGGGTTTGTGAGATGTATTTGAAACAGACTGACATCAACTAAAACTGAAAATGGGATGGTTTTGTAAATTCTTGCTGATTGTCATAATCCTTTCCTCCCATGTTATTATGTAAAGAATGATTCAATTATTTCCTATCCATTTGACGAAGATACTTTTTAATATAGATTCACTCGAATTTACTTCCATTTAACTGAAAACAAAGCAAAGTTCTGTTGTTCTGGTAGCATCTTTGGGGAGAGAGAGAGAAACAAGCACTTTGGTATCTTTCCTGATGGAAGAGAGTATGTCTGGAGTGCATGGGGTTCTTGATTACGCTGGCTGTTTTTCCAATTCAGCAGGAGCTTGGACCGAATCAAATGGTTGGAAGGCTGGTTTGCATGATGGACTGGGCTGCATTCACAATCCTTTTAGTTTCTTGTGGTCTTGGTCAGAGCAGGAGCCATACTAAGCTATGCTACATTTGGAAAAGATGCTTCCTACTGTATATTTGTAAAAATTGGTGAGAGTTATAGTGGACATGCTGAATTTCCTTAACCTCATGAGAAAGTAGAGGGGTTGGGGAGCTTTCTTAATGATAATATCAGTGCGGAGGGACCAGGACAGGTTGTTGGTGATTCAAACACCTAGAAACTTAAAGCTTCTGACCACTTCCACTTCTTCACCATTGATGTAGATAGGTGCCTATCCTCTACTTCGCTTCCTGAAGTTGATGACTATCTCCTTCATTTTATTGACGTTGAGGGTGGGATTATTGTCATTGCACCAGACTCTCTATCTCTTTCCTGTAGACCATCTCATTGTTGTTTGAGATCCAGCTCACTACGGTTGAAAATCAAATTGGAGGGGAAATTGGCCAGACTATCGTAAGCAAGGAGTAAGGGGCTGGAAGCACAGCCTTGCAGGGCACTGGTGTCGAGGATAATCGTGGAGCAGATATCATTACTGATTGCATGTATATCTTTTCTGCAGATAAGCAGGAGATAGTGATGCCATACCTCATGTTGATCACACAACTGCTGCATTTTCCAGGCATTGGTGCCATAGAAACTGGGAGTATATCCATTGCCTGTGGCTTTGATGTCAGCACCACTCTGAGGTTCTACATGAGTTGCTATTTCCAGGGCTCTGCTATTGGCCTCAGGAATTCCTCGAGCTTCCAGGTGCAAGTACATACCCTTTTAGCCAAGGTCCAGGTTAAGTGCGGTTCTTGAAAGATCAAGCAAGCCACTAGATCACTGGGTTTTGCTATTCCTGGATTCCCACAAGTGCATGGTGACATTGACGTATTTAAAAACTCCCTACAAATGGATACTACAATCCATCAACAGGAAAGGATTCATGTCTCAATGTGAGCCTGTCATTAGTCACAAAAAAACAAATCATACAGGTTTGTGCAAGATACCTAGGAACATTCAAATAAGGAGCAGGAGTAGACAATTCACCCGTTTAATAAGATCACAGCCAATCTACTAACCATAAATCTGCATCCCACCTAACCCTTACCAAGAATTGATCCCCCTGCCTTCAAAGATTCTACTTCCACCTATGTCCAAACCTTCCAAAGACACTCAACCCACCAGGAGAAAAAAAACTAATCTCTGTTTAAAAATGAGGTCACCGATTGGAAACCATAACCCCATATTTCTCAATCTAGATTCTCCTACAAGAGGAAACATCCTTGCAATAGCCACCTTATCAAGCCTCCTCAGGATCTTACATGATTCACTCAAGTTGCCTCCACTTCTTCTAAAGTCCAGTGGATACTAACCTAACCTATCCACCCTTTCCTTTCTCCCCATTCTAGGCATTATTCTGGTAAACTTTGTCTCAAATGGAGTCTCATGAGAATCCTATATAACCAAAGCCTAACCTCCCTACTTTTGTCTTCTGTTCTCCTTGCAATAAATGATAACATTCTATTATTAACTTTTCCAATTAGTTCTTGTACCCACATGCTATCTTTTTGTGATTCAAGCACTGGAACACCCAGATCCCTCTGCATCTCAGACCTCTGCATTTTGGTGGGAGGAATGAAAAAGAAGCATTTTATTTAAATGGTGAGAATTGCACAGTTTAATATTTTCCTGCATTCTATGCCTGCTAATAATATTTACACCCTATAAACAATATTCCACAATAACCTTTTGACGTGATACTTTATCAAATGTCTTCTGGAAATTTAAGTACACTACATCCACTAGTTCCCCTTTATACATAGCACACGTTATTTCTTCAAAGTATACCAGTAAGTTGATCAGAGCACAAGCGCATCCTTGTGCAAAGCCATGTTCACTCTCCAGGTGATCCAAGTGTCTACTTGTAGCCTCTTTAACAACAGCTTCTTCCTATGCCAAGACAAGCTAACTGCCTGGGGTTTCACACATTCTGTCTCCCTTTTTGAATAATGGAGTTATTTTTGCTATCTTCCAATCTAATTGGACCTTCCCTGAACTTAGAAGGTTTTGAAAAATTTAAACCAATGCATCAATTGTCTCACTAAAATTTATTTTAAGACCTTTTGGATGAAGTCTATCAGTTATAATTTATTCAGTACCACTTCTCTGGTGACTATAATTTTCCTGAGCTCCTCCTTTGCTTCTATTTCTTGTTGTATATCAGCTTTGGGAATGATACCTGCATCCTCTATAGTGAAGCTTGATACAAAATATCCGTTCAATTCATCTGTCATCTTGTTTTTTCATTAGCTGTTCTCCAGACTCAGTTTTTATGAGACAAGTGCTCACTTTGTTAACCTTTTTCTTTTTTAAATATTTATAAAAACCCTCACTAGCTAATTATATTTTTTTTTTAAGAGCAACACAACACAGGAAACAGGCCCTTCGGCCCAACGAGCCCGCGCCGCCGTCATAACTATATAGTAGCAATTCCATTATCCTATTATAGATTTAGGTTATTCCTAATATGGAAGACTCTCACTATAGGGACAATTTGTTTCCCAATCAGCCTAAGAGCGAATTTTTTGGGTTGTGGGAGGAAACCGGAGCGCCCGGAGAAAACCCACGCAACCACGGGGAGAACGCGCAAACTCCCGCAGACACCGGCCCAATTCCAAGTGTCTGCACAGCCACATCGATAGTCTCTGAGCTGTCATGGTGCCCTTCAGATGGTCCACATAAAGCACTCATTTACGACATGAGGTACCAGGCAACCCATGAATCAACATCCAAGAGCTGTACCCGCACCACCTGCCGAATGCATGCTCAATGTTGGTCAAGTATGGACCGAATTACCTGTGGAAAAAGCCGTAGTTAAACAGTCCTAATATATCCCTCTATCTGCATACCGCTCAAGTGGCTGTCCAAGAGACCCTTAAATAGCCCCAGCGTGCCTGCTCCCACCACCTTACTCGGCAGTGCATTCCACACCCCCACTACCCTTTGTGTGAAAAACTGCCCTCTAATATTCGTCTTATACATAGCCCCCCTCACCCTATGGCCATGACCCCTCGTCCTATCCATTTCTGAAGGTGGAAAAAGTTTACCTCCATTTACTCTATCTATACCCCTTTTAATCTTATACACCTCTATGAGATCCCCTCTAAGCCGATGTCTTTCAAGGGAAAACAACCCCAGTCTATTTAATCGTTCCTCATAAGACAGTCCTTCCATACCAGGCAGCATCCTGGTAAACCTCCTCTGCACTCTCTCCAAGGACTCCACATCCTTCCGATAGTACAGCGACCAGAACTGGACGCAGTATTCCAAGTGAGGCCTAACCAACGTTCTATACAACTGCAACATCATACTGGCCAGCTTTCTCTTGTACTCTAATTTTTCCTTCCTTATTAACCTTTTAGTCATCCTTTTGTTGTTCTCTACATCTGTCCAATCTTCTGTCTTGCTGCCTGCCTTTGCATAATTATGTTTTTTCTTAAATTTCGATACTATCTTTAACTTTTTATATAAGTTTATTTATTAGTATCACAAGTAGGCTGATATTAACACTAACGAAGTTGCTGTGAAAATCCCTTAGTCACCACACGCTGCCAAGTTCGGGTACACGGAGGGAGAATTTAGCATTGCCGATGTACCTAACCAGCTCATCTTTCGAACTATGGGAGGAAACCGAAGGAAACTCACACGAACACGGGGAGAACGTGCAGACTCCGCGCAGATAGTGACCCAAACTGGGAATCAAAACCGAGTCCCTGATGCTGTGAGGCAGCAGTGCTAACCATTGTGCTACTGTGCTATCCACTGTTAACCATGAGTGTGCAACAGGGTTGGGAAAGCCCAGATAGTTCACAGGGATGAAGGAGAGCTACACAGTATGGTGCTGGAGGGTTTAGTACTGAGTGCAGCTTTACACTTACAGGAGAACCATAGCCATAATAACACTGCGAGATTTGCCACTGGTGGTGGGGTGGCAAACCTGGCAATCCTCACCAGCCGTGAGCTAGGAGCCCTGGAGCCTGAGTACAAGAGGAGGGTTCTTGGGTCACAAAAGTGCTGGTGTCTCTGAGCAAGGTAAGAGCCAAAGGGTAGAGTAAGATAGGTGGAGAGAAAAGGACATAGGATCATCTCAACTCTGATGAGGACTTCTGAGAACCAGTGTCTCATGATTCACCAACACTAAGACGCTGTGACTCTCACTCAATATACTACCCCAATCCCACACACTTTTAATTTTACGCACTAATCTCTTGTGGGAATTTGTTGAAAATCTAAACAAACCATATCCACTGGCTCTCCTTCCTCAACTCTACGAGTTACATCCTCAAAGAATTCCAGTAGCTTTGTCAATCGTGATTTCCCTTTTGTAAATCCATGCTGTCTTTATCCGTTTCTACAACTGTTTACCAAATATTCTACCATATCCCCACGTATTTACATTGCTAATACCCATGACTGGGCAATTTAGCTTGGTCAATCAATCCAACCTACACATCTTTGGACTGTGGAAGGAAACCAGAGCACCCAGAGGAAACCCACACAGATACAGGGAGGACATGCAAACTCCACACAAGCTGGGAATCAAACCTGGGTCCCTGGCACTGTGAGGCAGCAGTGCTACCCACTGTACCACCCCCAAATGTAGATGTAAATGTGACTGCAAAGCAAGTATTTAACTCAGATTAGACAAAATCTTAGATAACAAAATTTATAAAAACATGCTCAAGATGAGAAACAAATGTGGCCAAAAATGTTTCAATTTGTAGGAATGAGTACTCTCATACAAGGATTTCAATTCATCTCAAATACAAAAGGATCTTGGAGTTTTGTAACAAAACACATGACATCAAGTTTGACAGTTTTGTGCATGCAGAGGATAAACTTTACAAAGTCTCAAGTTTGCAGATTTCATAAAATATACCATGGGAACAAAATATTTTCACCTAATATGATAAAAAAAATCTTCCCATGAAGACACGACTTTTTAAGCATTTGTCAAAAATGATTGGTTGTGACAGAAGTGAAATTGTCAGTTGCACGCAAAAACAAGAAGTTTACTAAGAATGACTTATTTTTGCACTTCCTTAAAATAGTTGAGGGCATGTGAAATTTAACACCCAAAATATAATTTCCAAGCAAGAAAGTCAAAACCCCCACAGGAATTACATAAGAGCATAAGAAATAGGAGCAGGAGTCGGCCACCCAGCCCCTCCAGCCTGCCCTGCCATTCAATAAGATCATGGCTGATCTGCAGAGGTTCAGTACCACTTTCCCGCTTTCTCCCTGTAACTCTTAATTCCCTTGTCAATCAAAAACCTATCCACTCTTGACTTAAATATATTCAGCGAGGAAGCCTCCATTACTTCAACAGGCAGAGAATTCCAAAGATTCACCACCCTTTGTGTGAAGAAATTCCTCAACTCTGATCTGAACCACACCCCCCCCCGCCCCAATCTTGAGGCTGTGCCCCCTAGTCCTGCTATCTTTGCTAAGCGGGAAGAGTCTGTCAATCTCTACCCTATCCATCCTCTTCATTATCTTATATGTCTCTACAAGACCCCCTCTCAGCCTTCTAAACTCCAACAAGTACAAACCTACCCTATTTAGTCTCTCCTCATAATCCAACTCTCTCATCTCCGGTATCAGCCTAGTGAACCTCCTCTGCACCCGCTCCAAGGCCAATATATCCTTCCTCGAATGCGGCGACCAAAACTGCACACAGTACTCCAGCTGAGGCCTCACCAGTATCCTATACAGCTGCAACAGAAGCTCCCTACTTCTATATTCTATCCCCCTCGCTATAAAGACCAACATTGCATTCGCCTTCTTGATCACCTGCTCCAAATTACTCCAAATCTTTCAGGTTTTCATAAAAATACTAGTGCAATAGGCAGCACGGTGGCACAGTAGTTAGCACTGCCCTCTCACTGTGTCACGCACCCGGGGTCAATTCCGGCTTTTGGTCATTCTTGGATCCTCTGTCTGGTTTGCCCAATTAAAAGGCTTCATTTTAAGGTATTTCTGCCCAGTGTAACTAATTGTGCTTTCAGCTGACTTAAGCTAATTTAGCCACATAGGAAATCTGGGTTTAGTCTGGAAACTTAGCCACATTCTGTGAAAGTACATTGTAAGGGAAACAAGCTTTCTTATACGGTAAGCAGAATCTTCCATGACCACAACTAAATAGCTGGAGACTGCTTTTACCCATCTCTTTAATAATGTAAGATAAGTTTTCAGTTATATTGTATACACAGATCGATGTTTAGTTAGTTTGATCCAGACTATATTTTGACTTGTTGGATCCAGCGCTGGTTTTTGCTGCTCTCTCTCTCTCTCTCCCTTAAGTATTCTTTAATTCACTTTCTGTAAAATGTTACATATTAAGGATGCTTAATAAAGAAGTTTCCACTTAGAACCAGTCGTGCTCAAGTTTATCATAAAATCCATCCTAAAATCCCTACAGTGCAGAAGGAGCCCATTTGGTACGTCCCCCTAATCTACACACCTTGGAACACTAAAGGGGCAATTTACATTGCCAATCAACATAACCCACACAAGCTGCATAGTGGCCCTGGGGCTGCACAGTGGTTAGCACCAGGGACGCGGGTTCAATTCCAATCTCGGGTCACTGTCTGTGAGGAGTTTGTACATTCTCTCTGTGTCTGCATGGGTTTCCTCCGGTTTCCTCCCACACTCCAAAGAAGTGTGAGTTAGATTGATTGCAATGATATATTGCCCCTTAGAGGCTTTTTAGAGTAGTAAATATATAGGGTTACGCAGATAGGGCCTGGCTGGGATTGTGTCAATGCAGGCTCAGTGGGCCAAATGATCTCCTTGAGTACTATAGAGATTCTATACTTTGATTCTATGATTTGAGAAAATGCACCACTCAATGCAGTGACCACTTGGCAGCAAGGGAACGAGGAGCAGTTTTTAAAACTCAAGACTTTTTGGGGCTTTCGTAAAAAATGAAGCACATCAGAGAAGTTATTTTAACTCCACATGAATAACCACATCATACAAGAAAATCAGAACAACAATGAGTCCAATTTCTTTTGACTTTCGTAAGAAGTATGTAACAGAAAATGTTTTAACTTAGTAGCATAAAATTTCATTCATATTTCAAAATAGCTGGATGTTTTGGGCTTTCGCAACAATGGTAGTAAAAAATATTATGATGATAGTATGCTATTGATATGTTTGATTTTTATGGGGAATGCTTTAAAATTCCATTTCCTTTTATGGGCAATTGGTATACCTGGTGGGAATGCAGCTCAGATGCTGTAAGAGCAGAATAAATACTAATTTTATCCATGTCCATGTTTACTTAAGAGAGAGTAAATGGATTTTTGTTGAGATGAAGATTTCCACTGGATTATCTGATTAGATTGATTGACAGGGTCATGCAAAAATGTGATTAATGGAAGGAAATAGATCTATGTAGGTAGATGCTTGATATCTCATGTGGCAGATAAAAAAATAGCTCTGTTCTGGCTGGGGTTGGTTTAAAACCAGTGATCCACAAGTTACTCTGAAACTCAAAAACTTCCTGAAAGGTTCCAGATTGTTTAAACACCTTATAGCAAGTATATTTATGACTGCTAATAAATTCCTTATTTAACATTTAAAGTGGAATGTTAAATAAGGAATTGTTGCATATTTGGAACTGAAACAGTGATAAGTTAGAAATTGAGGTTTTTCCTTTTAATTTTAAATATTGTTCAACTGTTAATAGTTAATCTGTTTCCTTTATTAGTGTTATATTTAACTTGTGTTATGAATAAATCTTGTTTTGCTAGAAGTTCCCTAATTTGTCAATGGTGTTATTTCTGGAGTGAAACATATCCTAAACTTTCAAATTTCCTCTCTCAATCTCCTCTACTCTCTACAGCTTTAAGCTGCCTTTGATCAAGTTTCTGGATATCTGTCTCTTTAAGTGTCAATATCCAGCAAGTGCATCTGAGATTTTACTACTTTATATGAATGCTAATTGTAATTGGTACCCGGCTGTAATTTCTTTCCTGCCAGTGGTGAGTTCTCTGTGCTGTAATCTCAGTGAGAAACTCAAACGCTGAAAATGGGTTTGGGGTAGAGCAGGACAGTAATCCCTAAATTAGCTTCTGGTAATCCACTCCACAAGATCCAGCCTTATCTAATTGGCATTATATCAATGTGCTCCAAAGCATATATTGTCAAAGCAAGATCAGCACAATGGGTCAAAATAGCATTATGAAAAGTGAAATAAGAGCACTAAAACTGAGGCTTTATAAGGCTTTGGTCGGATCATATTTGGAATATGGTGAGCAGTTTTGGGCCCCATATCTAAGGAAGGATGTGCTGGCCTCGGAGAGAGTTAGGTGATTCACAAGAATGATCCCGGGAGGAATGAAAAGCTTGATATGTGAGAAGTGTTTGAGGATTCTGGATCTGTACTCAGTGGAGTTTAGAAAGATTAGGGGAAAATCTCGCAGAAACTTACAGAGTACTGAAAAGCTTAGATAGAGTAGGAGAGATTAGGATCAAAGGGCACTGCTATAAAGAAATGACCTTTAGAATTGATATGAGGAGGAATTTCTTTAGCCAGAGGGAGGCCAATCTGTGGAATTCATTGCCACAGAAGGCTGTGGAGACTCGGCCATTGAGTTTCTTTAATACAGAGATAAATAGATTCTTGATTAGTAAGAGGGAAAGGTGGGAAAATGGGATTGAGAAACATAGCAGCCATGATTGAATGGAAGAGCAGACTCTAATGGCTGAATGGCATAATCCTGCTCCTATATCTCTTTGTTCTAAATGCTGGAAAAACTCAGCAAATATGAGGAATGATTCCTGTTCATGGACTTATCTTCAGCACCCATAAAACTGTATATAAATATTAGTTAACTGCAGATTATATATTACCCGATATGCAGCAATACAGATTACCTTCTCAATAGAATGTCCCATTCCTTTTGCAAAGGACCACTATTGCTGTGTTTCCATACACCGATTGTAAAATTTCTCATTTTCCAAATTGAAACCTACAAACAGAACACTCTTCAATCTCTAGGTAGCACTCTGGAAATTGAGGCAGCCTATATACAAAGAAAATTGCAAAAGAGGTTGTGTATTATCCCATGAATAAGTAAGAACGATAGCAAAGCTGATTGGATTTATTGTCAAAGTGCCTCTATCAGTCTTTATTGTGGTGGCACAGTGAACAAAGAACAAAACAGCACGGGAAACAGGCCCTTCAGCCCAACAAGCCCGCTCCGCCATCCCGATGTTCCCACTTCTACACGCGATCCCTGTCCAAGTTTATAGATCTATGGATTAAAAACCAAATTTGAGACAATTTAGGGAGAATTTGTTTTGCCAATTAGCCTAAGAGCACATCTTTGGGATGTGGGAGGAAACCGGAGCACCCGGAGAAAACCCACGCAAGCACGGGGAGAATGCGCAAACTCCCACAGACACAGGCCCAAATCCAGGTATCTGCACAGCACAGCTATAGTCACTGCGCTGTCGTGTTGCCCATCAGATGGTCCAGGTCAAGCATACACTAACGATGTGAAGCAGTAGGATACTCTCGAAAAAGGTCCAAGAGAAGTCCTCTCACGACCCATCGCGTGTATGCCCCTTGTTAGACAACAAGGTGGACCAAAGCACCTGTAGGATAAAAACAAGTACATCAATATCATCATCTATTTACACACTTCCCAGGGACTCCCAAGGCTAATGATCCCTATTTTAAATCAGTTTTCTATACCCCTCCATTCCCATTCTGTTCATGTGCCCATCTAAGTATTTCTTAAATATCTCCAGAGTACCTGCCTCCACCACTTTACTTGGTTAGCAATACTGCCTCATAGCGCCAGAGACCCAGATTCAATTCGAGTCTGTGTGGAGTTTGCACATTCTCCCTCTATCTGGTGTATTTGCCCAGGTACCTTGGTCTCCTCCCACAGTGAATGTTATGTGGATTGGCCATACTAAATTGCCACTTAGTGTCGGAACATGTGCAGATTGGCCATGATAAATGGGTAGATGTTACCAGATGTGGGCACAGTGTGGCCCCTGGCTAAGATGCTTCTTCAGAGAGTTGGTGCAAACTTGATGGACTGAATGGCCTCCTTCTATACTGTAGGGATACTATGGACTTTCAAAATCAAGATCAAAGGTTTTGCATTAAATGGAGGAATATGGATGATAAGACATTACTAAGAATCCCTTCCAGATGAAGTTATTGGTGTGGAATTAGATTCATCAGCATGTGCATAGCTCTGTAACAAAGCTTCAAAGAATGTGGAAGTTCAATTTCCTACCAACTGTAAGCAAGGTAGCTTCAATGCCCGTGTACAATAAAGACATCCCTGGGAGACTTACACAGGTTTGTTGCAGAGAATCCATTTATTGTTTGCTTCATTTCAGTTGTAAAACTGCATAATTCTGATGTGGTGAGTTTAAAGAAATTGGCATTGAGACGAATGGTTAAGGTATCTTGATGCTGGGTTGGGTAATATCAGTCTCACACAGTGCTAGAGAGCTTGCTTTGATTTTAGACTTGTTGTATTGGAGGGATGACGGGGGGAGGAGACTCCGGAGGAGATGAGGATGTGGAAAAGTCAAATCCAGGAAATTGGAGAAATTTGGAGAAAACTGTGAAGATACTGGGACGTTTCATCAATGCTTTGGAGACACAGATTCCAACTGGGACATTTAATTAATGAGCAACGAATGCCCTAAAATATGGTTCCAATCTGGTGCTTTGGGACATGTGAGACCTGAATGTGAAGGATAAAGCTCGAGCCGAAAGGTCACTGGGGGCGGGGTTACCTTGGCGGGGGCGCGGCTCCGCTCTAGGGGCGGGGTTACCTTGTCGGGGGCGGGGCTCCGCTCTAGGGGCGGGGTTACCTTGCCGGGGGCGTGGCCCCGCTCGAGGGGCGGGATTATCCGGGATAGGAACGGGGCTGCGCTACGGGGGCGGGGTTCTGCTGTGCGGCAGGTCTCTGCTCTGTGGATGGTGCTCCGTTCTGTGGGCGGAGCTGTGCTCTGTGGGCGGAGCTGTGCTCTGTGGGCGGAGCTGTGCTCTGTGGGCGGAGCTGTGCTCTGTGGGCGGGGCTCCACTTTGTAGGCGGGGTTTAGCTCAGAGTGATGTCCGCTGTGGGCGAGCTCTGATCGAGGGCGGGGCTCCGGTCTGTGGGCGGAGCTCTGATCGGAGGGCGGGGCTCCGGTCTGTGGGCGGAGCTCTGATCGGAGGGCGGGGCTCCGGTCTGTGGGCGGAGCTCTGATCGGAGGGCTTAACTTTAAAGAATTATTAAATAGACCAGGGACCATCGCCGATGAAGCCCTTGATAGGGTACATTCTTGACCCTGCATACTCGAGCTGGACGCTCCACCTACCCGTGATGAACTGGTCAAAGCCATCAAAGAACAAAAACCCAACAAAGCAGCTGGACCTGATGGCATCGCAGCCGAAATATACCAACACGGAGGAAATGTGCTAACATCGTGCCTGCACAACCTCCTCACTAAGCTATGGGCAACTGCCGAAATACCACAAGACTTCAAGGACGCAACGATCATGGCCATCTACAAAAACAAAGGAGACAAAAAGGACTGCAATAATTATCGCGGCATCTCCCTCCTCTCAACTGCAGGAAAATGCCTTTCAAGGATTATCCTCCGACGTTTAGTCTCCCATCTTAGTGAAAAAGTTCTACCCGAAAGCCACTGTGGTTTCAGAGCAGGTCGCAGCACAATCGACATGGTATTCTCATTACGACTGCTTCAATAGAAATGTGTTGAACAGCGAAAAAATCTCTGTTACATTTATCGACCTTACGAAAGCGTTCGACACTGTGGACAGAAAAGGCTTATGGAAACTCCTACAGAAACTTGGTTGCCCTCCACATTTATGCAAAATTATACACCAGTTTCATGAAGGCATGGAGGGTCGCATCCACATATGTGGTGAGCTCTCCAACCCATTCCCAATCAGAAACGGCGTTAAACAGGGATGTGTTTTAGCTCCTGTCCTCTTCGGATTATTCTATGCTGCTGTTCTCCAAGATGCCAGATTAGAGTCATCAGGTTCAGGTGTCTTCTTACAAACCAGGACTGATGGTGGTCTTCTCAATCTCACCAGACTGAAGGCGAGAACAAAAGTAAGGGACCTAGTGGTACGAGAGCTTCAGTTTGCTGATGACTGTGCCCTAGTAGCCCATACTCTCGAAGATCTCCAAGCGATCACCAACCGCTTTGCCAGTGCAGCTAAAAGCTTCGGATTAACAATTAATCTTAAAAAGACCGAGGTTCTGCACCAGCCAGTTCCTGGATCAAATCGTGAAGAACGATCTGTGCTCATCGATAACACAAGTCTTCATTCAGTAACCAACTTCTGTTACCTGGGCAGCATGATAACATCCTCCGCCTCTTTGGACATGGAGATTGAATCGCGAATAAATAAAGCTTGCTTTGCCTTTGGACAGCTAAAAAGTCGTGTCTGTTCACAGAACATCAAGATGGCCACAAAGTGCAAAGTATACAGAGTCGTAGTCATGTCTGCACTGCTCTACGGTTGTGAGACATGGTGTCCATACCAAAGACATTTTCGACAGCTGGACCAACTTCAACAACGACATTTACGCTCTCTGATGAGAATTACTTCGAAAGATAAAATAACTAATACTGAAGTTCTCTCCCGAGCTAAAATGCCAGCTGTCTCAACCCTGGTGATGTCTACCCAATTGCGCTGGGCAGGACACGTAGTCAGAATGCAGGATGGAAGACTGCCCAAGGACATCATGTACGGCCAACTGTCTAGTGGCACCCGCAAACAAGGAGGTCAGCGGCTGCGATACAAAGACACTCTGAAAAGGAGCCTCAAAAAAGCTGACAGCGACCCATCAACATGGGAAGAAAAGGCCCTAGACCGTGCACAGTGGCGGACCATCACAAGAAAGAGCGTCGACGATATAGGAAAAAAGAACAGAGGAGCAGCACTAGAACGACATAGGAAACGCCACAGTGAAACTCCCGCTCCAACACCCACAGCAGATCTCGCCTGCCAAGTATGCAGAAAGCAGTGCCTGTCAAGGATCGGTTTATACAGCCACAGCAGAACACACACATCAAACCCCCAAAACAGAACCATCAGAAAATAAACGAAATGAAGGAAACCATCATCATCCCTTGGGATGGATAGCGATAGATAGATCGGAGGGCGGGGTTCCGCTCTATGGGCGGAGCTCTGATCGGAGGGCGGGGTTCCGCTCTGTGGGCGGAGCTCTGATCGGAGGGCGGGGTTCCGCTCTGTGGGCGGAGCTCTGATCGGAGGGCGGGGTTCCGCTCTGGGGCGAGCTCTGATCGGAGGGCGGGGTTCCGCTCTGTGGGCGAGCTCTGATCGGAGGGGCGGGTTCCGCTCTGTGGGCGGAGCTCTGATCGGAGGGGCGGGGTTCCGCTCTGTGGGCGGAGCTCTGATCGGAGGGCGGGGTCCGCTCTGTGGGCGGGGTTCCGCTCTATGGGCGGAGCTCTGATCGGAGGGCGGGGTTCCGCTCTGTGGGGGGTCCGCTCTATGGGCGGAGCTCTGATCGGAGGGCGGGGTTCCTCTGTGGGCGGAGCTCTGATCGGAGGGCGGGATTCCGCTCTGTGGGCGGGGTTCCGCTCTATGGGCGGAGCTCTGATCGGAGGGCGGGGTTCAGCTCTGTGGGCGGAGCTCTGATCGGAGGGCGGGGTTCCGCTCTGTGGGCGGAGCTCTGATCGGAGGGCGGGGTTCCGCTCTGTGGGCGGGGCTCGGAGCGGCCGTTCTGGCCGGTAGCCGAGGTGTGTGAGCAGTAATGGCGGTGGTAACGGTATTGCAGCGCTATGTGGCGGCCATGGTGCTGAGCGGGGCGGGAGACGCGCTCGGCTACCGGAACGGCGACTGGGAATTCTGTTCCAGCGGGGAGACAATCCACCGGCAGCTCCGGGAGCTGGGCGGCCTCAGCAAGCTCTCTGTGTCCGGTTGGAGGGTCAGCGATGATACGGTCATGCACCTAGCAACGGCCCAGGCCCTGGTGAGCAGCTCAGGCCGCAGGGGAGGGCCCTGCCCGCATTCGGGCTCCGGCTCCGAGCACCCCATGGAGCCGCTGTACAGCAGCCTGGCCCACGAATATCAACTCAGCATCGGAGACATGAGCGGCAGAGCACCAGGTACACAGCACCCTGACAGTATAACTACCATCCAGAGAGAGCAGGGTACACAGCACCCTGACAGTATAACTACCATCCAGAGAGAGCACCAGGTACACAGCACCCTGACAGTATAACTACCATCCAGAGAGAGCACCAGGTACACAGCACCCTGACAGTATAACTACCATCCAGAGGGAGCACCGGGTACACAGCACCCTGACAGTATAACTACCATCCAGAGAGAGCAGGGTACACAGCACCCTGACAGTATAACTACCATCCAGAGAGAGCACCAGGTACACAGCACCCTGACAGTATAACTACCATCCAGAGAGAGCAGGGTACACAGCACCCTGACAGTATAACTACCATCCAGAGAGAGCAGGGTACACAGCACCCTGACAGTATAACTACCATCCAGAGAGAGCACCAGGTACACAGCACCCTGACAGTATAACTACCATCCAGAGAGAGCAGGGTACACAGCACCCTGACAGTATAACTACCATCCAGAGGGAGCACCAGGTACACAGCACCCTGACAGTATAACTACCATCCAGAGAGAGCACCAGGTACACAGCACCCTGACAGTATAACTACCATCCAGAGAGAGCAGGGTACACAGCACACTGACAGTATAACTACCATCCAGGGAGAGCACCAGGTACACAGCACCCTGACAGTATAACTACCATCCAGAGAGAGCCAGGTACACAGCACCCTGACAGTATAACTACCATCCAGAGAGAACATCAGGTACACAGCACCCTGACAGTATAATTACCATCCAGAGAGAGCAAGGTACACAGCACCCTGACAGTATAACTACCATCCAGAGAGAGCAGGGTACACAGCACCCTGACAGTATAACTACCATCCAGAGAGAGCAGGGTACACTGCACAGTATAATTACCATCCAGAGACAGCTCCAGGTACACAGTAGTGTGACAGTGTAACTACCATCCAGAGAGCACCAGGCGCACTGCACCCTAACAGTATAACTACCATCCAGAGAGAGCCAAGTACACAGCATCCTGAATTTGGGAATGTTTTATTGTTGTTAATAACCTTTAATTATTTATTTATACATGATGAATGTGCTGCTAATTTTGGATTCTACTCATTTGGAGTATATTGGCTGGGCAGGGAAGTGTTTGGCTAGCCAGCTGATGTATTAATGTGTATGACCCTTCCCAATAACTACAGTCTTGTCCAAGGATGTAAACCCAACCCTTGGATTGGAACCATAATTCATAAAAGTCGGTCTGAACAAGCTACTCCGCTTGCTTCCGGGATTGGAACATATCTGGGAGATGATGAGAACGAGATTTTTATTTGATGTGTGTTAGGGTATGTAGTCTCTATTTGTTAATGCTGCTTATTGTAAAATGATGAGAGGGATTGATATTTCCTTGGGTGGGTATAGCTGTTACTAGGGGGCATTACTATAAGGTTCATGGTGGGAAATGTAGGAGGGATGTCCGAGGTAGATTCTTCACTCAGAGTGTGGTTGGGGTGTGGAATGCACTGCCTGCTGTGATAGTGGAATTGGACACTTTAGGAACTTTCAAGTGGTTATTGGATAGGCACATGGAGCACTCCAAAATGATAAGGAGTGGGATAGCTTGATCTTGGTTTCGGACAAAGCTCAGCATAACATCGAGGGCCGAAGGGCCTGTACTGTGCTGTATCCTATATTATTTTTCTCATTATCGCCGTGGTTAATTTGTAATGTGTTCTCTTTTGGCCAGGTGCAACGTGTGTAAATTCCATCAACTTATTGAAACCAGATGTCGTTGGAGGGTGGAAGATCCCGTTCAATCATAAAGGGGGTGGATGTGGTGCTGCCATGCGGGCCATGTGTATTGGACTGCGATTTCCCCATCCCAATGAATTAGACACGCTGATTGAAGTGGCTGTGGAAAGTGGTCGGATGAGTCACCACCACCCCACAGGGTACCTGGGCTCGCTGGCTGCAGCACTGTTTACAGCGTATGCTCTGAATGACAAACCTGTAACAAGCTGGGGAGCGGGCCTGATGGAGGTGTTGGAGAAAGCAAAGAACTATGTGAAAACTGCTGGGCATGATGTTGAAGATAATCTGGCTCAGTGGTGTGTGCCGAATCTTGTTCATTTTCCATTTATAATTTTTCCATTTCTTTGTGAGCCTTTAAGCTGACGTATGAACGGTTTTTCCTCGTGTTACACTCCTGCACCTCCCACTGGCTGCACATCTCTAGAGTGCCTAATAGATGGAGACCCTGTATGCAACAACCAGCGTTAGTGGGTAATGGGGTCAAACTCACTATCTAAGGACAAGGTGCCACATCTTCTTAGGTGATTTCCATTGGGAGAACAGTTTAGCTTTGTCTCCTGACTTGACTACAAAAAGAGGCTGTCAATGCAATGCCACACCAAAGAAGTGCTGCACTGTTGGAGCCTTTTAGATAAAACATTAAATTGAAATTATCTCCACTCTTTCTTCAGTGAATCTAAAATATCTGCCATTCTCCTCCATTCAGCTGTTTTTAAATTATCAGCCATGTTTGGACAGAAATATGGCACGGGCAGGGTGGGCGGGAAGTAGCTGTCCCCCTTAATTGAAGGGTCAGTCATGTTAGGAATAGGTTAACAGTCACTTTCTACTTTAGTCCTAAATTGGATGTTAATTATTTAATCAAAGTCACTGGGATATATATATGTATATATGGTTACACTGGGTGTTGGGGTGTCTATGTGGAGTTGTAAAAGAAAATAAAGTGAGTTTGTAAAGAAGCAGAACTTGCATCGTTTTTATTACTGAACTGCAACTGAGAGGCTGAACAAGTTACAAGGGGGTCATAAGTTCAAGTTGAGGGGCAGGAGGTTTAGGAGGATGTGAGGAAAAGCTTTTTTACCCAGAGGGTGGTGACGGTCTGGAATGTGCTGCTTGGGAGGGTGCTGGAGGTAGGTTAGGCCTCAGATCCTTTAAAAAGTACCTGGATGAGTACTTGGCACGTCATATCATTGAAAGCTATGGGCCAAGTGCTGGGAAATGGGATTAGGTGGAAGGTCAGATGTTTCACACATGTTTGTGCAGAATCGATGGCGGAAGGGTCTCTGATTTCCTGTGTCACAGTAGTGCAGCATCTCATTTTACAGCCAATGAAGTATTTTTGTTTTGGAATTGTGAAAGATCTTTTAAGGGGGAGCCAAATACCTCCAGAATATTGAAGAACTCATCCACTTCTCATTTGATTTCAGGTCCTACTTTGAAAACCAATGGAAGAAGTACCTTCAGGCCAGAGGAATTCTGGACGGGGTATCGAAGGTGACCTTCCCTGAGCGATATGATGTGATTGAACGTGACAAATTCTACACCTCTGTCAGTTACTCAGGCTGGGGTGGAGCCAGTGGGCACGATGCTCCCATGATCGCTTATGATGCTATCCTGGGTGCAGGCAGGTCCTGGGAAGAACTCTGTAACAGAGCAGTGTTTCATGGTGGCGATAATGATTCTACTGGTGCCATAGCTGCAGCTTGGTGGGGGGCAATGTATGGGTTTGATGGGGTTCCCGAATCCAACTACAAAGATCTGGAATATCGGAGCAGATTGGAATCACTGGCTGAGAAATTGTACAATTTAAGCCAAGCAGATTCTTGCCCTTCGACAAAAGAAGAATTGCGGTATTGAGTAAAGCTGTCTTTGCATTATTAACCCTGACTGGAATATACCTGAAATATGGCCACTTTAAAGTCCAAAGATTATAATTCCATTCTAGGTTTTCCGATAAGTCTTTGGTTCTGTTTTATTCTGGCTAGGTTTTCCTCTCGGCCCACCAATGTTAGCCCTCCAGTTCACAAGCTCTACTTTAGATTGTTCCTTGCTTTTCTCCATTTCTAATCTAAACTTGTATACAATGGTCAGTCTTATCTAATATCCCCCTGCAGAGATTTCGTCCTGGTACCAGATCCAGCAATGTCTTTTTCTCAGTTGGGCTGATCAAGGAAGTTCCCATTGAGTTGCTATAGTGCAGAAGGAGGCCATTTAGCCCATCAAACCAGCATTGGCAAAAATCCCACCCAAGCCATAAGCCCATGTATTCACCCTACTCATCGTCTAAGGTAGCGAGCTCCAAACTCCGATCCGGATGTAGCCTGTGGAGCACAGTTTGGAGACCCCTGGTCTAAGGAGCAATTTAGCATGGCCAATCAACCTAGCCTGCACACATCTTTGGACTGAGAAGGGAAACTGACAGACATGGGGAGAACATGCAAAAACTACACACTTAGTGACCCAAGGCGGGAATCAAACCCAGGTCCCTGGTGCTGTGAGGCAGCAGTGCTAACCACTGTGCCACCCAAAATATCAGCTCCAAACTCAAACGCACAATCACAATATAGTGTGCTAGCTGTATAAGTGCCATATGCTAACTGATTAAGCCACTGGAGCACAGTTCTCCAGAGTATACTTCAGAAAATCCTCCTGCTCCTTATTCTTTGCTCTAACATTATCCCAATCAATATCTGAGTAATTAAAAGTTCCTCAGTCTTTTGTTCTTGCAAATCTCTGTGATGTGTGTAGTTTTGTACGTAGCTTCCTTACGTTGATGCTCACTGCATTTTGTTGTTGTGTACCCAAACTACTTCATCCATCAACTTGGGGTTTTCTGGGCAAGCAAATGTATTTACTAATGTCCTTGTTAGAGCTGCAGCAGTGCTTTGGACCTGGCGCGAGACCCCTGTCCCCCAAGCCAGAGTCCTTTGTGCAGAATATGTCAAATATGACTTCATCCAGGAGTAAAGTTTTCCCCCTCATCCTATTGATTTTAATTTTGCTTAGTGAAATGTAGTTTGATGTCCAGGGTAGTCACTCTCACCTCACTCTGGAGTTTGGCGATTTGGATCAAGTTAGTAATGAGGTCAGGAGCAGTGTGACCTTGGCAGAATCTGAACTGAGATACAGCAAGTAGATTATTGCTGAGTAAGTGCCGCTCGATATCACTTAGAGTGGAAGCAACGGCGAGATTATTAATCTAGAAACTCAGCTCATATTCTGGGGACCTGGGTTCGAAACCCACCATGGGAGATGGTGAAATTTTTTTTTAATTTAAAAAATCTGGAATTAAGAATCCATTGATGAAGATGAAACTATTGTTGATTATCAGAAAAACCCACGTGGCTCACAGATATTCTTTAGGGAAGGAAATCTGCCATCCTTACCTGGTCTGGCCTGTGTATGACTCCAGAGCCACGGCAATATGGTTGATTCTCAACTTGCTTCAGGCAACTAGGGATGGGCAGTAAACACTACCCAGCCAGCGATGCTCATGTCTCACAGATGAATTAAAAATTAACTTATCAACAACACCTTTCACTACTTTGCTGATGATTAAAAGGAAGCTGATGGGGCAGTGGTTGCTCTGGCTGAATTTGTCCTGCTTTGTGTGGGTAGGATATACATTTTCTACATTGTATACTTGTACCATAGCTGTGGTGGAGCAGCTTGGCTACAGACACAGCTTTTTATGGAGCACAAGTCTAATATTTCTAGAATGTGCTCCATGGTATCATGTGGAGTGAATTGAATTGGCTGAAGATCGGCATCTGTAATGCTGAGGGCCTCAGGAGGACACCAACTTGGACCATTCACATCGCACTTAGCCCAACGTTGTATGTACTGGGTTCCCCATCACTGAGGATGTGTATACGAAATGGAACATTTAGCTGTTTAATTGTCCACCACCATTCACAACTGGATGTAGCAGGACAGCAGAACTTTGGTTTGATCTGTTGGTTGTAAGACAATTGGGCTTACAAACTGGTCCCATACATACAAATTAGGAGCAGGAGTAGGCCACTCAGTCCCTAATTCCTGCCTCCTCCTGGTAACCTTTCCCTAGTTCCTCAAGAATCTATCCACCTCTGCCTTAAAACTATTCAAAGACTTTGCTTCCACCACCTTTTCAGGAAGAGAGTTCCAAAGATTCAGTGACTCTCTGAGAGAGGGTATTCTGCCCTCCCACCCCACCCCACCCCACCCCAAGTTTTAGATTCTTCCACAAGATTGAAACATCCTACCATTGTCAAACCCTCTCAGGATCTTGTATCTATGTTGTTGCTTTACCAATTACAGCTCATTTTTAAGAGTGCTTGATGTTGCTGCTGGCATTGTGCTCCATCACTGTACCGGGGCTGATAACGGTTAAGAGTAACAATGAAGGAAGTGCATTTGCAAGTTAGAGGTGTGTGTCATTAGGAGTACATGTCCAATTTGAGGTGATGGTTTTCAGCTGTCTGCTATCTCTGCAGGGTCATGTTTTGGGAAGTGCTATGGGTATAGATTCAGCTATAAACAGCTTTGAACAGAATGTTCTTCTCTTACTACTAAATCATAAGTATAAAAGCAAAGAATTTATGCTGAACTTTTATAATTACCAGTTATCACTCACTGAAATATTGTGTTCAAATTTGGACACCAGAGAAGGATGTGAAAGCATTCTAGAGTGTGCAGAAATTTACTCAAATATTGTCAAGTGTCAGATGCATTCAGTGCCAGGGAAACTGGGATTAATACTCGTCACTTAGAATACAGCACTGATTATTTCTAATTTCCTGCAGCCTCATTCCTATTTGAATCATGCAACCTTTCAAACAAATTTAGGAATGAGATGGACAACAAAGCTTGAATCTACAATAACTTCACTAAACAAATGCCAATGTTGTTCAATTTTGTCCATTAAAAGCTTTGTCCTGCAGTACATTGAGTTTTTGAGTGTTATTTTTAATGTTCTTTTATTGAATGTGGAATTTGAATCTAATTGTTCACCTTTTTTTTAAATCACTTTTTTTCCAGAAAAATAAGAGAAAATTAAAACTGGAGCATTTTCAAGCAATGCTGTCTGGAGAGGTTAGCTCTCATTCATGATCCAGTTTGAGCAGCACGGTGGCACAGTGGTTAGCACTGCCGTCTCACAGTGCCAGAGACCCAGCTTCAATTCCTGGCTTGTGTGACTACCTCTGCTTATTCTTTCCATGTCTGTGTGGGTTTCCTCTGGGTGCTCCAATTTTTTCTGTATCTAAAAGATGTGAGGGTTAGATGGATTGGCCATGCTAAATTGCCCCTAATGTCAAGGGGACTAGCTAGGGTAAATGTATGGGGGGTGATTATGGGGATAGGGTCTGGGTGGGATTGTGGTTGGTGCAGACTTGATGGACCAAATGGCCTCCTGCTTTATAGGGTTCAATGAATCTATGCAGGGTTCAAAACCTACTTGCAGAGTTAGTTGAATCATGGACCGCTGGGAACCAGAGCCTTTGTCTCTAGTTCTATCGATAATATGTGTTCTTCCATCCAGTCCATTCACTATCTGAGTAACTTGACCAGTATCTGTCACTTGTTTTTAGATTGTAATCCTTGGTGCAAATGATTTTTTTGGAGGTTGCCTGAACAATAGAGAAAATGGAATGTCCAGGCAAGAAAAATAATAAATCAAAGAAGATATGGGGGTGGAGAAGGACCAAAAGTGAACCATAGCACCCTTTTTTAAAACTACCCCAAATATGTGTCACGTGCTGAATCCTTTTTGGGCCAGTGTGGTGAGCCTTTACTTAAAATGCCACATATCCCCTTTGGGACAGTGCAGATGAGATTTTATTCTTGCTGTATCTGAATCGGGGGAGTATTTGGTGTCATGAAGAAGCAACTTAGATTTATTTTTCATTAATGAGCCATGTAAATATCATCAGCAAGGTCAACATTTCTTGCCCAAACTTTCTAGTTCCTTCGACACAATTTCTAATGAATCCTCTCAAAAAGTTCTTTTAAGTGAAGTGTTATTGATTTTTTTTTCCTTCACTTTTCTTGCAGATCAGTTTGGTGTATTTAAGAATTTTATTCATTTATACACAGTTTATTTTTTATCTCCAAATGCTTAATTCTTCACTTCCCCCAAAGGAAGTGTTTTATTCAACAAGGTTCTTTTCCCTTTAGTTTACTGTTAGACAGGGGAGTGACAGACAGCCTATACCGATATCCTCTTATCACCTGACTGTAAGCAACAAAGAACACAGGAATTAGGATTAGAAGTAGGCAAATTCAGCCTTTTGAGCCTGCTGTGCCATTCAATCAGATTGTGGCTGATCTCTTCCTGGTCTCAAATCCACCTCCCCATCTGTTCCCCCATATCCCTTTAACTAATTGATTTTAATATCAGAGATATATTGATCTCAGTGATTCAGCCCCCACCAAGTTCTGGGGCAGCAAATTTCACAAATTCACCGTCCTCTGCGAGAATTAGCACCCCCCCCCCCGATCTCCGGTTTAAATCTATCATTTCTCAACCCATTCCTGTAACCTCTTGTTCGAGACTGACCCACAAGAGGAAGCATTTAGTCTACATTTACTTTATCAATCCCTTTTTAAATTTTATATACTTCGATCAGGTCCCCTTTCATCCTTCTAAATTCCAGCGAGTACAAGCCCAAACTCTCCTCACACGTCAACCTTTTGATGCCCCGGAATCAATCTGCTGTTTTGAATTTGTTGTTAAAACAAATGCTGGAATGTTTTCCCAATCGCTTGATATTTTTGTGATCCAAATTCACAAATAATCCACAGTTAATCTTGTTTGCTCAGACTAATTTATTTCACATATTCAACAGAAGGCAAAAGGAGTGTCCCATAAGAGCCCTATCCACACATACCCACAATAAATGTGGGGCTAGAGGAAAAAAGTTTACAAGGTCGTGTGAGTTCCAGAGCCTGTAAGGTGATTTGGTGTGCTTCTATCTCCATTAGTTCTGACTGTTCAAGCAATATGAAAACCGTTGAAATAAATAATGCCACTGCGCGGTGAGATTTTCATTTAGGTGTATGTACGTACTAGCGACTCAGTGGTTAGCACTGCTGCCTCACAGCACCAGCGACCCAGGCTCAATTCCCGGCTCGGGTCACTGTGCGGAGTTTGCAAATGCTCCCTCTGTCTGTGTGAGTTTCCTCCGGGTGCTCCAGTTTCCTCCCACAGTCTGAAAGACATGCGGGTTAGGTGGATTGACCATACTAAATTCCCCCTTAATGTCAAGAGGACAAACTAGGGCAAATGCATAGGGATAAGGGTCTGGGTGGGATTGTGGTTGGTGCAGACTCGATGGGCCAAATGGCCTCCTTTTGCACTTTAGGGATTCTATGATCTATGATGTGTTGACGAGAGATTTATAGAATCCAGCAGGTATTTTGGAGTTGTGATTGCTAACCCAGCCTGCCTGTTCCAGCTCTGTCTAGCTAATATTAAAACAGCAGTGTGGCTGTGAGCTGAAATTCTTGAATTTCCTGGGGGTAGCTCAACCCTATGATCAGGTGACTTATAGCAGCCATCTTAAGGTTCTTTGTTCAGGAAAAAAAAACTCATTTATAATAGAATTTTTTTTAAATGTGCAGTTTTGGATTTATTCTCCATGTTGTAGGAACCCAATTTACTGATTTTTCTTTTACTGCTGCTGATTAACTTAAGCACGTCCTCAAAAGAGATTAAATTCTTCCTGAAAGTAGAGAAATTTAAGGGGCTATTTGTAGAGGTGATCAGTTTTAATAAGGAAACATAAGCCAAGATTTCGATGGCCTGAGGTAAGGTCTGATAGACCAAAAAATGGCGCTCAAAACATGTATGGAGAAAGGTAGTGCTCCCACCCGATACCCTTCTCCTTCTTGGTGGTAGAGGTCACGAGTTTGTAAAAGGTTGCCAGAAAGAGCCTTGATGAGTTACTGCCTAGTCTAGATGGTACGCACTGTTGCCACTATGCATCAGTAATGTAGGGAGTAAATAATATATGCAATGCCAATGAAATGGGTTGCTTTGTCCTGGATGATACAGATTTTCTTGTGTTGTTGGAGCTTCCATCACATTCTGACTTTTTCTTTTCTTTCTTCTTCATTCATGGGGATCTAGTTGCCACTGACTGGCCAGCATTTATCGCAAATTATCTTTGAGAAGGTGTTGGTCAGTTGCCTTCTTGAAACACTACAGGTCCATGTGGCTTATAAATAGTGAACAAGCTTTGGTGAGTCTGGAGGTGAGCTATTCACCACAGAGTTCCTCACCACAGAGTCCCTCACCTCAGAGCTCCTCACCTCAGATGTGCTGTGGTAGCCAGAGTATTTATTATGGGGGTCCAGTTCAGTTTCTGGTTAATGCTATCCTCTTGGATGTTGATATTGTTGCAAAGGTGGGAAGAGTAATTGTGGATTGGTGTTTACAAAATTGTAAAATGCTAGAGAGAAAGCATTACATAGTTCTTTTAAAAGTTAGGTTTTTTTCTGTGCTTAGAGTAAAAAAAATGCAAGTACACAGGAAGCCCCAAACTGAAACATTAATATTGAAGGACCAAGCAGCAACTTTTAACAAGACAATGGACTTTTGAATTTAGCCAATCAATTTGAATTAGGCATTTAGATATCAAGAACCCATTAAGTTTAAATGGGATAGTTTTGACAACTTAGGACCAATCCTATTGTGGAAAATATTGATCTGTCATCACAGGTATAAAAAAGAGGGCAGTGGGATAAAGAGGGTAGAGCCATTGCTACCTGCCGGAGCTAATAGCTCTCAGCTCCCAGCCATAAAATCACTGGCTGTCATAGCTTCATTTATGTCGTAGAGAAAGCACCATCTAAATAGCAAAGGTACCAAAGAAAAAAGAATTTCCAGACAGAAGAATCAACAGAGAAGGCTTAGAATATTCCAGAAGAACAAAACCTGGTTGTAAATTAAAGAATGACTAAATTCTATTTTGTTATTGCGTGGGAATTGTATTTATTGGAACAACATACCATTAGAATCATGTTTTATTTAGGAATTGTTAATAGAAGGGATATATTTGGTTTGATAGTTTAATTTGTTCACTGTTGGATAAATAACTTGCATATTTGTTTTAGAGAGATTATCAAGAACAGGATGCACTACTTCATACATCTCCTACAGATTGTAAGATGAGATATTCCTCTTTGGGTATTTTGGTGTTAATTCTCAGAGAGAACTCTCCGTTTTATAACAATAGTGTAAGGAAGGAATTTCCCCAATCCAATGAAGGATCTCTGGGAGACTTCACTGAGTTTGTTGCAGACAATGCATTTATTGCTTTCTTCACTGCAGTTGTAAAACAGCCCTGTATTTTAATATTGGGAGCTGAGAGAAATTGGCTCTCACTTAAAGATAAACATTAAGGTAGTTCAATGCAGGGCTTTGATTTTACCTATTGTATTGGCGGGATGATGGGAAGGAGACTCAGGAGAGAGAAGAAGGGATGATGAAGATGTGGCAAAGTCAGGAAAAGTCAAAACATGGAAATTGGAGAAAACTTTTAAGACATTGAGATGGTTAATTAATGACCAAGGTAATCCCCTGAGGACACAAGTTCTAACCTGGTGGAATTTCAATTCAATTAATAAAGTTAGCCTTGGTAATGGTGACCATGAAACCATTGTGGATTTTCATTTAAAACCCACCTGGTTCATCCAGTGATTTCAGCCATATTATCTTTTTTTAGGGAAATAAATTGGTTGTTCTCACTGAGCCTGGTCTAGAGATCACTCCAGTCCAAAACTGGCAGAGCTGTGCAACAAATTAACATAGTCATACTCCCAGAATTATACCTTATAGTGTCCTGGACATCATCATCAGCTTCCTTGGCAATGTCCCACCGCAGGATAAAATCAGCAGTGAATATGGTATGGTGGTGTACACCGAGGAGGAAAGTGCCCAGTGAATACGGCACGGTGGTGTACACCGAGGAGGAAAGTGCCCAGTGAATAAGGCACGGTGGTGTACACCGAGGAGGAAAATGCCTAGGTTGTCTTCAGTACTAAGTTTCAACCCCATGAAATCTCATGGCATCATAGATAGTATCACCTGCTGATAACAATCTCCTCAGCTTCTGAATCTGTACATCCCAACTGGAGGAAGCACTGTGGGTGCAGAATGTGCTATTGGTGGGGGACTTCCACTCCTATAATCTGGACAGTTCCCAACTCCCACACACTCCCACTCTCCCATTCCCACACACTCCCACTCTCCCATTCCCACACATTCCCACTCTCCCATTCCCACACATTCCCACTCTCCCATTCCCACACATCCCCACTCTCCCATTCCCACACACTCCCACTCTCCCATTCCCACACATCCCCACCCTCCCATTCCCACACATTCCCACTCTCCCATTCCCACACACTCCCACTCTCCCATTCCCACACATTCCCACTCTCCCATTCCCACACATCCCCACTCTCCCATTCCCACACATTCCCACTCTCCCATTCCCACACATCCCCACTCTCCCATTCCCACACATCCCCACTCTCCCATTCCCACACATCCCCACTCTCCCATTCCCACACATTCCCACTCTCCCATTCCCACACATTCCCACTCTCCCATTCCCACACATTCTCACTCTCCCATTCCCAGACATCCCCACTCTCCCACTCCGTCACACCCCTACTCTCCCACTCCCACACGCATCCTACTTCCATAATTGAACACTCCCTCCCCTACTCCCACACATCCCCATTTGCACACCCCCCCCCACTCCCATATACAGAACACTCCCCACCCACCACTCCCCCACCCCCCCTCACTCCCACATAATGGACTGTCTCCACTCCCTAATGCCCTCACTCTCGTATCCCCTCAATTCCCCATCTCCTCAATTCTCCATCCCCTCACTTCCCTATCCTCCATCACTCTCCCATCCTTCCTATTCCCACACCACCACCCCTGCTCCTACACCCTAGCTATGACTGTAACACTACATTCTACACTCTCTTATTTCCTTCTCTGTGAATGGCATGCTTTGTCTGTATAGTGCGCAAGAAACAATACTTTTCACGATAAGTACATGTGACAATAATAAATCAAATCAAACATTTGGGATTCTTTTCCCTTGCCGTCAGAGACATGCCAGTCACCCCATTATTATTGTGACTGTTACCCAGGACTTTGAGATTCTAAATTGACACATCGCCTGTGCTAACAACACCAATCTTCCTGAGACCTTGAGAAATGAAAAGTCTTCATCATGTCTTTACTGCTTGTTGATAGGTACATGTAGAATCCTGTTTAATAAATTCTAGTTGAATCATGAATACCAGTTATACACACCTGTAGGCCAAGCACAACTGTGGACAATGGTGTTACATGTTAAAAATTCAGACCTTGAAGTTTATTTTAATTAAAACGGTTTTATACGTCACAACCCACCACCCTTAAGGCATCCAATACAACCATTGCGCACCCCATTCTTACCCTGGGACTTTCCCCCTCACCCTTGAGCCTGTAATTATCACCCCCATAGCCCTTCTCCCCCCTCTGAGCTTCACTCCCATTACTTCCCCGTTCCCACCCAGACCCCTCCCATTGTCTGTGATTCGTCCATTCCCAAAACCGCCCCCACTACCCCACCCCAAATGCCCGTAAGACCATTTACTCAGCCATGTTCCTGGAGTTGCCACTCCACTATCCCCCAACCCACTTCACTGTGACTGTTCTCTCCATTGCTCCCCCTATCCTCAGTTCAACTCCCAGAATCCCACCACAGACAGCACTGACCCCATTCTTTAGAACGAAATCTCTTCCAATATTCATGCCCAGAAACTCTCTTCACAACCCACAGCATTTCCACAGCCCAGTCTGCAATACTCTCCCTCGTTAAGTTCCTGCATCCTCCCCATTCCTATATTAGACTCAGTCTGCAATACCCTCCCTCCCTTCCCCATACACATGTCCCTTCCCTGACTCCATCCCTGTCCCAGGCTCTCTCCCTCGGTCAGACTCCCTGCCCCAGGCTCCCTCCCTCAGTGAGACTCCCTGCCCCACGCTCCCTCCCTCGGTGAGACTCCCTGCCCCAGGCTCCCTCTCTCGGTGAGACTCCCTGTCCCAGGCTCCCTCCCTCTGAGACTCCCTGCCCCAGGCTCCCTCCCTCAGTGAGACTCCCTGCCCCGGCTCCCTCTCTCGGTGAGACTCCCTGTCCCAGGCTCCCTCTCTCGGTGAGACTCCCTGTCCCAGGCTCCCTCCCTCGGTCAGACTCCCTGTCCCAGGCTCCCTCCCTCGGTGAGACTCCCTGCCCCACGCTCCCTCCCTCGGTGAGACTCCCTGCCCCAGGCTCCGTCCCTCGGTCAGACTCCCTGCCCCAGGCTCCCTCCCTCGGTGAGACTCCCTGCCCCACGCTCCCTCCCTCAGTGAGACTCCCTGCCCCACGCTCCCTCCCTCGGTGAGACTCCCTGCCCCAGGCTCCCTCTCTCGGTGAGACTCCCTGTCCCAGGCTCCCTCCCTCGGTGAGACTCCCTGCCCCAGGCTCCCTCCCTCAGTTAGACTCCCTGTCCTAGGCTCCCTCTCTCGGTGAGACTCCCTGCCCCAGGCTCCCTCTCTCGGTGAGACTCCCTGTCCCAGGCTCCCTCTCTCGGTGAGACTCCCTGTCCCAGGCTCCCTCCCTGGTCAGATTCCCTGTCCCAGGCTCCCTCCCTCGGTGAGACTCCCTGCCCCAGGCTCCGTCCCTCGTCAACTCCCTGCCCCAGGCTCCCTCTCTCGTGAAACCCTGCCCCACGCTCCCTCCCTCAGTGAGACTCCCTGCCCCAGGCAGATGAAATTCCTGATGTTTCCCACCGGGAAGCTCAATACAGCTTCAAACTTCCACAAGTTTATTTGCTTGATGGGAGGAGTTGAATATTGGCCCCCTGTGCACTGGCAAAGTGGATTGGCACTGCTGCGTCACAGCTTCAGAGATGCGGGTTCGTTCCCAGGATGCAGGTTTGATTCCCAGCTTGGGTCATTGTCCATATGGAGTCTGCACATTCTCCCCATGTCTGCGTGGGTTTCCTCCAGGTGCACCGGTTTCTTCCCACGGTCCAAGGATGTGCAGGTTAGAGGGATCGGCACAATAAATGTAGGGCCTGGGTGGGATGCTCTTTTGGAGGGTCAGTGCAAACTCAATGGGCCGAATGGCTTCTTTCTGCACTGTAGGGATTCGATAGTTCTGTGCTCAATCAAGTTTCTCTAACCATCTTGCCTGCTGCTCGCAGGAATAACACAACGGGCGGGATATTACAGCCTCAATCGACCCAAGACAGGAAGCTCCCACCCAAAATCAATGGATGTTTTCATTCATAGAATTCCTACAGTGCAGAAGGAGACCATTCGACCCTTCGAGTCTGTACTGACCACATACCGCCAAGGTCTTATTCCTCTGTCTCCACATATTTACCCTGCTAATCCCCCCAACACAATTTAGCCAATGCACCTAACCCACAGGGAGGAAACCGGAGCTCCCAGAGGAAACCCACGCAGACATGGGGAGAACGTGCAAACTGCACGCGGCCCCGAGGCTGGAATTGAACTCGGGTCTCTGGTGCTGTGAGGCAGCAGCGCTAACCATCATCATCCGCTCCTCTGATTCTGTGGCGGACGGGTGATTCCAGCCAAGATTTCACCCCATTTCCCTCTTGTTTGTCTGCTGCCTCTTCCGCCTTGTTTTTGTCGAGCAAGTTAATAATTATTGACGTTATTCAATAGACTTTTACTGCAAGGCACTAAATGAATCGGTTACATCCCTAGGTCAATTTTTAATGATCTTTATCAGAACAATAAAAAGAATAGAAATCAGAGGAGTCCTAAATCCCAAAAGTGTAATTTGCCGCAGATTGGGATCTGAGTGGGACAAGGTGTCCGGCAGCATCTTCCCATTCGGATGAAGGAGCAGGTTAAATGTATTTCTGTTTCTTCAGAAAGAAGATACAAGAGGCAAAGAGGAGGATCAGTAAAATGGCCAAGATGAGGAACCACCAGGGAGAGACAGGTTCCAGCAGCCTCTCCACGCGGAGATGGCCGGGTCCATCTGACTGCAGCCGGACCTCTGTTTGTCTTCGGCCAGCAGACGAGAGGACAATGTTGACGCCTCGGATCCCCGAATGGTCCTCCCAGTCGACGACGTTGGTGACGTTGAACACCTCGTGGGGCGGGATGAGCACTTCCTCTTCCCTACGGAAGAAGGAGAAGTTTTGGATGGCGACGCCCTGGGACGTGGTGATGTTGAAGAGCGTGTTGCTGGCGCTGTCCTCGTCCGCGAACGTTGAGACTGACTCCACCACGCTCAGAGAGGTGGAAGCAAACTGGCCGAAACGGATCTTCGCTCCTTTGCTGACCAAGACCTTTCTGTCCATCACTCTGTAGACCTGTGTTCCCGGATCGGGACCCCAGGAACTGTTCCGTAATACAGTCAACGCTACAGTCAGCAGATAGTGCAGACTCTTGTAATGGAAGCATTTGGAATAGATTTCATCATTTGCACCGTAGTTTCTAATGGCTTTATTGAAATATCTGTACAGAGGTGGGCGGTCTAAAGTGTAGCTCAGAATCGCTATGACATGCTCTTCCAGAAGGCCGTTTGGCACCTTGAGTTCCATTTTTCTCCGCTGCCATTCATGGTAGGCCCGAAGCCAAGCCTCATTGTAGTAGGTGGCATTATTCATGCGTTCTACTTTACCGTACTCTATTGCTAGCTTGTCCGACTCCGGACTGTGAGAGAAATAGTAATCGGCCGAGTGGACTGCCATGTCCATCTGGATATTGTCTCCTTTCTCAGAAACTTGGCACAGGTGGTGTTCCGAGCTCTGGAGAAAGGCGTGCACCCCTTTAGGAATAAAAGATTCAGAGTGTGGGAGGTGAAAGAGCGGCTACAACAACGATTTAATAACAGTAATGGCAAGAGTGGCTTTTAAAATGGCTGTGCCGGCTGGAGAGTGAAGCATGCTGGGAATTTGGGTCAACTTTCCGGTTAAAACCAGATGCAGATGTTAAAGAGGCTGTGGCCTCAGAGCTGCGACCTGAAGCTTCCTGTGTTGGTCAGATCAGAGAAGTTGTTTATGTTAGAGAGATGTGGATTGTCTCCAGCCGGGACAGTTAGTGAGATTGTGCAAGCCCAGGCAAGTCATGGGGGGGCGGTTATAGATAGTGTGACATGAACCCAAGATCCCGGTTGAGACCGTCCTCATGTGTGCAGAGATTGGCTATCCGTTTCCCTCAGTGATTCTGCATTATCGTGTGTCATGAAGTCCCCCTTGAAGAACGTTTACCCGAAGGTTGGAAGCCGAATGCCCGTGACCGCTGAAGTGTTCACCCACAGGAAGGGAGCAGTCTTGCCTGGTGATTGTCGAGCGACATTCATTCATCCGCTGTTGTAGTGTTTGCGTGGTCTCCCCAAGCCTTGGTACATCCTTTCCTGTAGCCTATCAGGTAGACAATATTGACCAAGTTGCAAGAGTATGTACCGTGTACCTAGTGAATGGTATTCTCACATGAGATGATGGTATCAATGATTCGGTATGTCTTGCAGAGATTGCTGTGGCAGGGTCGTGTGGTATTGTGGTCAATGTTCTCCTGAAGGCTGGGTAGTTTGCTGTGAGCAATGGTCAGTTTCAGATTGTGCAGTTGTTTAAAGGCAAGAAGTGGGCCTTGGCAAGATGTTCGTCTTCAGCCTTCTGGTTAAGGTTGAGGCTGTGCTCATGTGTGCAGAACTTGGCTATCAGTCTCTGCTCAGTGGATCTTGGGTTTACGTCACACTATCTGTAACCCCCGTCACTTGCCTGGGCTTGTAAAATCTCACTTACTGTCCTGTCTGGAGACAATACACATCTCTTTAACCTATACTAATGCTATCTCCACACACACTGTCTGCATCTTTAAGACTTGAATAGCAGTAAAGACTTGGCATTCTGTAAACCGTGTGTGACTTTATACACCCTTCTCTGATCAGAACCTTCCACACACCTGATGAAGGAACACTGTTTCTGAAAGCTTGTGGGTTTACTATCAGATAAACTGTCTGGACTTTAATCTGGTGTTGTGAGACTTCTTACCGTTCTTCCATTAGAGTCACTGGAAGCAATCTATTAGAACAATAATCTGTTTAAATGCCAATGAGGCACAATCAGATTCTGATAGATTTTGGAATATGGAAAGCAATTATGTGGAAGAATGTATTGTGGATTTTAACAGTTTGTGTGAAACATTTACAACTCAATTTGAGGATCTTGAGATAAGTAATAGCATTTAAATTGCTGGATGGTGATAAGACATCTCACTCAAGATGTTTACTAATTCTAACTGCTTTTCATTTGGTTTTGCTGCCTTGGGGAGAATTAATTTCCTTAGATGAAGGAAATTTCCTTCATCTAAGGAAATTTCCTTCATCTAACTGATGTGAGACTCTGTGGTAACGGAATAGAGAACACAATGCCAATTTCGAAATAGGGATCACAGATATCAATCCAATAGAGAGCTTGAAGTCTGGGAGAATGATGATTAAAAACAAATCTTACAGTGGAAGATATAAACAGAAAAAATTACATAAATGAATCTGCAGAATGCTCAAAGGCGCGTTAATGTTACACAATTAGTTCCGGTCACCACACCACCAGCACGTGGAGACTTTGGAGGGAGGACAGAAAAGTTTTACCAGGATGTTGCCTGGTATTAGTTATGATTAAGCAAACTGGGATTATTCTCCCTGGAAAGATGGAGGCTGAGGGGCAGACGTTTATGAAATTTTGAGGGGTATTGATAGTTGGAAACTGTTTCCCAGGGTAGAAATGCTAATTACAAGAGGGCACAAGTTCAAGCTAAAGCGGGGGAAGGTGCAGTGGAGGTGTGCGGTGGAAATCTTTAACGCAGAGAGTGCTGGGGGCCTGGGAGGCACTGCCTAGTGAGGTGGATGAGGCAGTTATATTGGCCACATTTAAGACTTAACTTAATAGGCAAATGGACAAAGGAATAGAGGGATATAAGTGATCGGTTTCGAGAGGTAAATGTAATTGGATCAGGCTTGGAGGCCCAAAGAGCCTGTGCCTGTGCTGTGTTTTGTTGTTCTTTGTTCTATGTCCTTTGTTCTAATTCTACTTTTGCCAAATTGCTGTGATTTTAAATATTTCTCCACATTTCCTTTTGAACTTATTCTGGGATATACTTCCACCACATCTTCAGGCACTGCATTCCAGACCTTCATAAACCATGCCGGTAAACCTTTTTTTGCCGGTAACCTTCGTCACTGACCCTTTTCCACTTGGATCAAAGCAAATCACTGCTGGAATCGGAAACTAAAAGAGAAAATGCTGGAAAATCTCAGCAGGTCTGGCGGCATCTGTAAAGAGAGAAAAGAGCTGAGTCCCGGTGACCCCCGGTCAAAGCTAAAAGTGGGAGATATTTATACTGCAGGGTGAGGGAGTGAAAAATGAGTCAGAGCCACAGAAACCAGGGGAAAGGCTGCTAATGGCAGCCCATTGAGAGAAGGTGTGACTGGCCAAACAGCAGAGAAGCTGAAATCGAGGTGTAAGCTGAAACAGATAAAGGTGTGAGGGGAAGTGGGGAGATGAATGGAAGAGAGGTAAAATTGAGATAAAGGGTGAAAGCAGAATGAAAAGGGGGAGGAAAGGTAAGGAAACGGGGAACAAAATAGGGGGAAGAGTGAGGGAGAAAGAAAAATAAAGACAAAAAAGAAATAAAATATAGAGAACGGTTAAAAACTGAATAGAATGAGAACAAAGGGGTTGAGGTGGGGTAGAGCAAATCATCTGAAATTGTTAAAAACTGGAAGGATGTAAAGTGCCCAGCCGGAAGATGAAATGCTGTTCCTCCAGTTTGTGTTGAACTTCACTGGAACATTGCAGCAAGCCAAGGACAGACGTGGCTGTGGGACCAGGATCGTGTATTAAAGTGGCAAGCAACAGGAAGGTCAGGGTCCTGATTGCGCACAGACCAAAGGTGCTCAGCGAAGCGATCATCCAGTCTACACTTGGTTTCTCTGATATAGAGGAGACCACATTGGGAGCAGTGAATGCAATACACCAAATTGGAAGAGGTGCAAGTAAAATGCTGCTTAACCTGGATTGAATGTTTTGGACCTTGGATGGTAAGCATGGTAAAGGGACAAGTGTTACACCTTCTGCGATTGCGTGAGAAGGTGCTGTGAGTTATGGGAGAGTTGGTAGGTATAGCGGAGAGTAGATTAGGTTACCCTGGAGGGAACTGTCGCTGCAGTGTTGTCAGACTTCTTACTGTGTTTACCCTTGTCCAACGCCAGCATCTCCACATCATGTCTGTGGAAGGCTGACAGAGGGAGTGAAGAGATGTGTTGGTGGTGGCATCACACTGGAGTCGGTGAAAATGGTGCAGGATTATGCTTTGCATGTGGAGACTGGCAGAGTGAAATGTAAGAACAAGTGAGATCTATCCTTGTTCTGGGAGGGAGGGGATGGCGTGGGAGATGGACACTGTTGAGGGCCCTGTCGACAATTATAGGTGGGAAACCATAGATGATTTCAGCCGTTTTGCCACTCACGCCCTTTATTCTCGCTATGCACTGCCATTAGCAGCCTTTCCCCTGGTTTCTGTGTCTATGACTCATCTTTCATTCCCTCACACTGCAGTATAAATATCTTCCATTTTCTATGCCTTTAAGCTTTGATGAAAGGTCATCTGGACTCGAAATATCAGCTCTTTTCTCTCCTCGCAGCTGCTGCCAGACCTGCTAAGATTTTCCAGCATTTTCTCTTTTGGTTCCTTTTCCAGTGGGAACACTTTCTCCTTGTTTATTTCATCAAGAGCCTTCCGGATTTTGAGTACATCCATCACATCTCCCTTTAAGGAGGATGAAGAGGCTGCAGTGTGTCCACATAACTCAGGTTTCTCATATAAAATTAGCTTGACGAGATAAGCCAGAGGGCGGTTGTAGAGAGTTGTTTTTCAAACTGGAGGCCTGTGATAGCGGTGTGCCTCAGAGATTAATGTTAGATCCACTGTTATTTGTCATTTATATTAATGATTTGGATGAGAATATAGGGGGCATGGTTAATACGTTTGCAGATGACACCAAGATTGACAGCATGGTGGACAGTGAAGAAGGTTATCTCCAATTGCAACGGGATCTTGATCAATTGGGCCAGTGGGCTGATGAGTGGCAAATGGAGTTTAATTTAGATAAATGCGAGGTGATGTATTTTGGTAGATTTTGAACCAGGACAGGACTTACTCAGTTAATGGTAGGGCCTTGGGGAGAGTTACAGAACAAAGAGATCTAGGGATCCATGTTCATAGCTCCTTGAAAGTGGAGTCACAGAGTGGTGAAGAAAGCATTCAGCACGGTCAGAACATTGAATACAGGAGTTGGGATGTCTTGTTGAAGTTGTACAAGACATTGGTAAGGCCACATTTGGAATACTGTGTGCAATTCTGGTCACCCTGTTATAGAAAGGATATTATTAAATTAGAAAGAGTGCAGAAGAAATTTACTAGGACGTTACTGGGACTTGATGGATTGAGTTATAAGGAGAGGCTGGATAGACTGGGACTTTTTCTCCAGAACATTGAAAACTGAGGGGTGATCTTTCTGAGGTCTATAAAATAATAAGGGGCACAGATCAGCTGGATAGTCAATATCTTTTCCCAAAGGTAGGGGGGCTTAAAACAAGAGGGCATAGGTTTAAGGTGAGAGGGGAGAGATACGAAAGGGTCCAGAGGGGCAATTTTTTCACACAGAGGGTGGTGAGTGTCTGGAACAAACTGCCAGAGGTAGTAGTAGAGGAGGGTACAATCTTGTCTTTCAAAAAGCATTTAGACAGTTACATGGGTAAAGATGGGAAGAGGAATATAGGAATAGAGGTGGCACGTTAACACGGTGGCACAGTAATTAGCACTGTAGCTTCACTGCGCCAGGGACCCAGGTTCAATTCTGGACTCAGGTGAGAGTGTGGAGTTTGCATGTTCTCCCCATGGATTTCCTGTAGGTGCTCCAGTTTCCACCCGCAGTCCAAAGATGTGCGGGTTAGGTAGATTGGCTATACTAAATTGCCCTTATGTGCCCAAAGATGTGCAGGTTTAATGGATTGGCCATGTTAAATTGTCCCTTAGTGTGTAAAGATGTGTAGGTTAGATGGATTGGCCATGCTAAATTGCCTCTTATTGCCAAAAGATGTGTAGGTTAAATGGATTGGCCATGTTAAATTGCTTCTTAGTGTACAAAGATATGTAGGTTATATGGATTGGCCATGCTAAATTGCCCCTTAGTGTCCTAAGATGTATAGGTTAGATGGATTGGCCATGCTAAATTGCCCCTTAGTGTTCAAAGATATGTAAGTTATATGGATTGGCCATGCTAAATTGCCCCTTAGTGTCCTAAGATGTATAGGTTAGAGGAATTGGCCATGCTAAATTGCCCCTTAGTGTCCTAAGATGTATAGGTTAGGGGAATTGGCCATGCTAAATTGCTCCTTAGTGTCTAAAGATGGGTAGATTCAGGGGATTGGTGAGGTAAATACAGGGCCTTATTAGAATACATGGGGATACAAGAATCTGGGTAAGATTTCCTGCTGGAAAGTCAGTGCAGACTCGAAGGGCCAAATGGTCTCTTTTTGCGTTGTAGAGGTTCTGTGATTGTATGATAACAGATTCGATCTTTACAATCTGTATTTCTTTTATGGAATAGTTTTCCATACTTACCATAATTACTCAGGATAAAAATCAGAATGAAACTCTGCAACCTCATTGTGATTCCTTCAAACATTTCTGTTTCTCTCGCGAATTACATCAGAAGAAACCTTTCTGTCGATATCTGTAATAAATGGAGTGATTAAGTGTTAGTTGTATTTAAAGAGACAAGTTTTCCTTCAGATCCTGACCATCTTGCCTGTGATGAACTGTGGGAGTTTGAGTATAAACCAGGATTGGGGGGTTTGGGTCATTACCCCGAGTTTTGGTTTCAAATGTGAATCATGAGAGAATACAAGACAGAATTTTTCCCATTGCTTCGTTCACCGTGCATTGTCAACGATACCAAATTATGTTGATTTATGTGGAGTTATTGATCTCCCCAGGGGACAATAAAAGAATCCTACAATTTACCGAGTGTTCTTCTCTGCTGCCCGTTAATGCACCCTGCAAGAGGTGTATGCAGATTAGGATTGGATGGGTCACTTACCCATCTGAATACCATCAAATAGCCCACTGACCAGTAACTAAGGCTCCCTTACTTAAATAATGAGGAACCCCCAGATGCCGAATAAACTACATCTATCAATGTCCTTATAGCAACGAGGAACATGTTTAGACAGGGAAACTTGGCAAATTGATGTGTTGAAATTCCATATTGACTGCTGAATGTGCAGGAATATACCTCACTGACATTTCCTTTAAAGCAATGATTCTACAGGGACTCAGTAAGGGGGGGCATTCAATAAAATATTGACAGGCTAATACCGTACTAAATGTCATGTTATGTTGTTTTAAAAGTACAATATAAATATTGTGGCTACAAGAGCAGATCAGAGGTTAGTAACCCTGTGGGGATAACTCACCTCCTGTCTTCCCATCTGCCATCTATAAGGTGCATGTTAGGAATGTGATGGAATACTCCTCACGTGCCAGGATTAGTGCATTTCCAAAAACATACAACCTTCACACCATCCAGAACAAAGTAGCCCACTTGAGCCTTCAATCCCTCTCCACGGCTGATGTATAGTAGAATCTCTTTCCCGTCTACAAGATGCAGTGGAGGAACTCACCGAGCCTTCTCAAGCAGCACCTTCCAAATACACAACCACTACCGTCTGGAAGGACAACAGTCGCAGATACCTGGGAACACCATCACCTGTAGGTTCCCTTCCAAATCACTCATCACCCTGACTTATATATCATCTGTTAGAACTCTCTCCCTAACAGCGACGTGGGTGTATCTATACTTCAGGGAGTGCAGCAGTTCAAGAAGGCAGCTAACCACCACCCAGTCAAGGGCACTAAGGAATGAACAATACTTGTAGGCCTAGCCAGCCTTGCCAACACCCCATCAATGAACTTTAAAAATATGGAATGATCTTACCAAAAAAGTGCCAAACAAGGAGAGAATCGCATCTATTTTTTCAGCGAGCTTTCACAAACTTATGCCACTTAGTGCAAAAAAAGAGGCAAAGTGTGATTCATGCCAGTAGAGGGAGTTTATTCTTGCTGGGAAGTGGCTGTTCACAGCTAGAGATTGCCATTGCGCATGCGCAGATCTCTGTGCAATAGAAAAGAGAGATCAGTCTGTCCCCCCAGCCTCCTGGATATCACCCCAATACGCCCTGGATATCACCCCAATATCCCCATACCAATCTCACAGTCTCAGCAATTTCTTCACTCAGGGGATGTGAATCTTTGGAATTCTCTACTGCAGAGGCCTGTGGAGATTCAGTCATTGAATATATCCAAGCAGGAATGGATAGATTCCTACCTGGTGAAGATATCAAGGGGTATGGGAATAATACAGGGAAAAGACATTGAAATAGAAGATCCACCTTGATTTAATTAATTGGCAGAGAAAGATCAAATGGGATACATCTGCTCCTACTTCCTTTCTTGTAACATCTTCAGTTATCTGGCCCTCTGGCACCAGCCCCATCACGAAGGAGGATTGAAAATCACGGCCAGCAACCCCATAAATTCCACCCTTAAACCCATCAGCATCCCATCTGAACCTGGTGACTTTCCAGCCTTCCCACTCATGCTTCCTCTTTGTCAATACTTAACACCACCATAAGTATCTGAACTTATTCAAACTGACGATTATTTGAAGCACCTTCTCTTTGCCTCGGAGTTTGATCTGGTTAAGCAGATGCAAAGTGCTCACTTCATACCTCAGCGATATCTTCCATGCACAGAGTCCCTTTCCTCTCTCTAATCAGACCTTCCTTTTACCATCTTACAATTTATATTCCTGTAAAAGAATTTTGGATTTTTTTTATGTTAACTGCCAGCTTCTATCTCCTTCCCTCTTTTCTTGCCTTCAAGCCTCACTTCTGAACTTTCTATATTCAGCCTAGTTCAGATACATACGATCAACTAGATGTCTACCACACATGTTGCTGCATCTTACTCTCTAACTCTTTCATTATCCAGGGAGTTCTGCCTTTCATTGCCTGCCCGATCCCCCTGTAGAAATATATTTTGACTCTATCAACCACTTTGAAAGTTGCTTGATTACAACTTTACCGACCAACACTGCCACTGAAATTAGCCCAATGTAATATTGGTGTTCCAGACTGTCCTTGTACAAGACTCCAGATTTCCCAGCTTCGGGGGATTGATGGGCTTTCTTCTTCATCTTGGTCTAGTGCCCAGCAGTGCCCACTAATGTATTCCTATCTGCCAATCCAGAGGGTGGAACTTCTTCCCCAGTGAGAGACATTAGTTGTTAAGCCCTCCTGCAGCGGGAGACCATTGCTTTCCAACACCTTCCCTCTCATACGTCTCCCGTGAGGTCTCCTGAGATCTACCCATGGTGAATATTGAGTAAGTTTATTTGAAAGGGGTAAGGGCAAAGGGAATGGGTCAACATGAGTTGGCATGGATACTATAAGGGGCCATTGGGGAAGGAACATGGGGGAAAGGGCAGCATGGTGGCACAAAGTTTAACACTGCTGCTTCATGGTACCAGGGACCCGGGTTCAATTCCAGTCTGAGATCTATGTGGAGTTTGCACATTCTCCCAGTGTCTACATGGGTTTCCTCACAGTGGTCTTCCCACACTCTCCAAAGATACGCGAGTTAGGTGCATTGGACATGGTAAACATCCCCTTAGCGTGTAGGCTAGCTGGATTAGCGATGGTGGATGTGCTGAGCTGTGGGGTGGGGTGGGGAGGTAGGCCTGGATGGGATGTTCTTTGGAGCAGATTCAACGTGCCAAATGTCCTCCTCCTGTCCTGTAGGGCTTCTATGATTTGAGAGGCGATGGGATTGGCTCTGGGACACGGGTTAGCCTGGATAGAGCACGGGGAATTGGATGGAGAAATGAAATGCGGGAGAGCATTTAATATTTAACAACACGGTTGAAACAGAAATCGGCCTTTCACCCAGCCTGCCTCTGCAGCCCCCACTGTGGGAGCCTTCAATCTGTATCGCGGGGTGAGAGGGGCCCAACACTGCACCATCCAGCTGCTCTCCCCACACCACCAGGATTAACATTTTACAGCATTGTTTCCTGGTGGGTGGGGGGGTCCACCTACCCCTGCGGTGAAAGCTCAGCGCTTGGGGGTGGGATTTGTCTGCCACAGGAATTGTAAGGGGCGGGGCAGGACCATGTAAATCTCCAGCAGGATTTTCCGGTTCTTTTGGGGTGGGGGGGTGGGGGGGGGGAGCATGGATGGACAATCTCACGCTTACACTGGAATTTTACGACACCCAAGGCTTTTCATTCTGTGAGCTACCCCCCCCCCCCCCCCGCCCGCCAACTCCTTCCTGATTCCTGCTGGTGAAATCCTGGCTTAGGTGTTTAACGGAGCTGTCAAACCCGCATCCAAACACCCATTGCAGCCATGGGGAAACCGCGTTCCATTAGCAACACTGCTTAAGGCGACACAATGGTTAGCAATGCTGCCTCAGATGGGTTCAATTCCAGCCAGGGGCTTGCATGCAGTTTGCTCGCTCTCTCCTTGTCTCTGGATTTCCTCTGTGCTCCAAAGATGTGCTGGTTAGGTTGATTGGCCATGCTAAATTGGGATTAGAAGGATAAGCGGGGTTATGGATATGGGGTGGGATTGTTATTGGTCAAGGTCTTCTACATGTATTCAGAACACAGCAGTCTTCCTGCTCCTAATGAGCCTGCCAGAAATCCATTTGCAGGCTGAATTTCTTGAATAAACACCAGAGAGGGAAAAGCATTGGGGGGTTTCCCCCCAGTTGATGAGTTATGTTAGCTGCCCCGATCTGAATGTAAGTTGCGAGGTTATCGACCTCGTGCTGAAATTTAAGCAGTCAGCTGTTGGTGTCTATTGCGCTCCTAAATTTAGCCTCCGCCTGTCAGCTGAGACCCATTGCAACTTTCCCTGTGGCACTGGTAAATATAATGTGGTTCAAGGAATTGACACAGTCTCACATGCGCACATTGGAGATATTATTTACCTTGTTACTGTTATTTTGGTTGCGAGTCGCTGTCACTGATTCAGTATTGGATCACGGTGTTAATACTGACACTGAGTAACTATTCAGCATTCCCACCATTTCCCGACAATATCACGTTTTCCAGAGACTGTTGCTAATCACCTGTTTTTTTTTTTAATAATTGTAAGCATTTTGGTGTTGGCTTTGATCTCCCATTCATGTTTCTTTGTATAGCTCTGACTATCTGCTTTTATTGTTCTTTGTATCAATTTCCTTGTCCACAATAAACGTGAACGTACTGTGTTGTGGTTGCTATTGCCAAAATGCTCCCCCACTGCCAGAGTGAGCACATGTCCAGTTTCATTCCCCACAGCCAGATCCAGCACTGCAACATCTCTTGTTCGGCCTTCTACATATTGATGCAAAAAACTCCCCTCAATATATTTCTAGTAATCTGCTCCTCTAAGTCTTTAACTTAGTTGAAATCCCCTAGCGTAATTATTAATTTTACAGAGTCCCGTGAACTGTCTACATATCTGCTCCTCTATTTCCCATTGACTTTTTGGGAGTCTGAAATACACTTGAATAAACTGCTGCCGTATATTCCTAAGTTCTATCCACAAAGCCTCGTTTATAAATCGGGGGAGATTTTCCCAGGAATTATAGTGGACGTGGGAGGTTGGGATTGAACCATGCAAAGATCTGTTGATCTCGGGTAGGATTTTCCGGTTTTGGAAAATCCCACCCATCATCTCTCTTTATTACAGCAATTGACTCCTTAATTAATAATGCAACATGACCTCCCTTTTCCCACCCTCATCTATCTTGTCTAAAAATCCTATATCCCGGAATGTTGAGTTGCCAGTCCTGCCCTTCCCTGAACCACGTCTCACATTTCCATGTGTCAATCCACATCTTTAACTCATCAGTCTTTCCTATTGCACCCCCTGGCGTTACAGACCATCCGGCCTTGCCTCACTCTCTTGACACTCAACGTAGCTGAACTCACTCTGACTTGCTTCCTTTACTATAGTGTGATGTGTCTTGATTATTTTAATGTCCTGTGTGTTTCCCCACCCTACCCCTCCCCTGTCAGACTAGGTTAAACTCTTCCCAGCGGCACTAGCAAACCTATCTGTAAGGATGTTGCGTCCAATATGATTTGGGTGCAAACCATCCTGTTTATCATGTCCCACCTTCGCCAGAAATGATCCAAGAATCTAAAACCTTCCCTCCTGCACCAATTCTTGGGCTGTGCATTTATCTGACCCATTTTCCAATTTCTATTCTCACTTGGCACCGGGAATCATCCAGAGGTTACGACATTTAGAGGCTCCGCTTTTTAATCTACTATCTAGCTCCCTGAATTCCTTCAGTTTATCAATATCTATATCATTGGTACCAACATGTACCGTGACCTCTAACTCATCACCCTCCCATTTGAAGATGCCCTGTCTCTGTGACATCTCTGACCCTGGCACCAGAAGGCAGCACACCAAGTTGGAGTCACATCTATGACTCGGAAATGCCTGTCTGCTCCCCTGTACGGTTAAGCCACTTGCAGTGCCAGAAGCTTTGCTCTCCTCTGAGATATCAGTGCTCTTATCAGCTTCCCGAATGGAATACTAGTTATTGAGCAGGATGCCAGTGGGAGTCCTGCACCATCTGCTTGTTCTTCCTGCACTGTCTAATGGTCACCCATTCCCTTCTTGCCCCCTGAGCCGTGGTACGACCAACTCTCTAAATGTGCTATCCACATCACTCTGAGTGTTACGGATGCACCACAGTTTCTCCAGCTACTCAAACAGCACACAATATACACAGGATACAGGCACACACACATAAAACTCACAATATACACAGAGTACAGGCACATGCAGGATACAGGCACACACACACACAACTCACAAACTACACAGAGTACAGGCACACACACATTCACAATATACACAGAGTAGAGGCACACACACACTCACAATATACACAGAGTACAGGCACACACGTAAAGCTAATATGCTAAAATGATTTGTATATGGAAAGCTTGAAGCATTTGCAGAATAATATGTTGAACTTACTCTGTTCCTTCAGTCTGACAATGTTTGAGCTGGTTTTGTTTCGAAGGTCACACTTTGATTTGAACCCATGTGCCGTTTTTTTCCACCTTGTTTGAATCCAGTCGTCTCCCCAGGATTAATTCTAATGCCCCATTGGGTGCCCCTTCCCTCACTGCTCACAGTAACCCTGATCTATTCCTCAGTTAACTGATCTCAGCCACTTTCTCTTCTGCTGTGAAATGTGCAGGCAGACTTTGCAAGGCCGCCAGAGAACGCACTGAGCTGGTTAGAGTTTCCGAGGCTGGCTAGTTTCAATCATATTGACAGACAGAGCCAGCCAAGAATGAGGCAGCACTTGTCCGACAGAAACCTGGGTCCTGACTCACTGCGACACTGAGCACACTGCCAAAGTACTTCCTTAAAAGAGGCCAAAGTTCTTCGTTCATTGTTGGGATCAAGTTGAGCTAAGGAAAGGTGTTGTATAAATTCATTCTCTTCTCTTCTCATTATAGCAAAGCATTCCAGGGTCCAACTATCAACTTTTTGAGGATTTTCCTAACTCCCTGCTCTTGCTGCCTGACTCCATAATTGTCCATCTTTCCTCATTTCATTTTAAAAAAAGACAATCAAATCTCCTCTTGATTAAATAGTTCTGAAGTCTGTTCTGTATATTGTTCATGGTTTTAATGCTTTTTCTAAAATGGGGGTCACCAAGACTGCACATATTGTGAACTAGCCGTGTATATAATTTCAGCATTTCTTGTTAATTCTTGCACCTTATGTTCTAGAATCATACAATCCCTACAGTGCAGAAGAAGGCCATTCAGCCCATCCAGCCTGTACCTACAACAACCCTACCCATGTCCTGAGTGTTATCCCACATATTTACCTTGCTAATGACATAAGGGGCAAGTTACCACCTAACCCGCACATCTTCAGAGTGCGGGAGGAAACCAGAGCACCTGGAGGAAACCCATGCAAACATGGAGAGAATGTGCAAGCTCCATATAGACAGTGACCCAGGGCCAGAATCGAACCCAAGTCCCTGGCGCTCTGAGGCAGTAGTTAACCACTGTGCCACCACAATAAAGACTATCAGAGACACTTCAACACTTATTATCAGTCATAGCTTTACTATTGTTCTTACTTATCCATGGGATAATAAAGCATTTTTCTCCTACACAACCCCTTTTGCAATGTATTTACAGACAGGCTGCCTCAATTTCCACAGTGCCAACTAGAGATTAAAGAGTGTTCTGTTTGTAGGTTCCAGTTTTGGAAAGAGAAGAATTTTACAATCGGTGTATGGTAACACAGTAATAGTGGTCCTTTGCAAAAGGAATGGGACATTCTATTGAGATGGTAATCTGTATTGCTGCATGTCAGGTAATATATAATCTATAGTTAATTAGTATTTATATACAGTTTTATGGGTGCTGAAGATGAACAGGAGTCATTCTTCATCATATTAGCTGAGTTTTTCCAGCATTTAGAACAAAGAAATATAGGAGCAGTATTGGGAATTCAGCCAATAGAATCTGCTCTTCCATTCAACCATGGCTGCTATGTTTCTCAACCCCATTTTCCCACCTTTCCCTCATCTTTGATCCCCTTACTCATCCGTATTCATTTGTCTCTGACACCTAAATGTCTGTCCCACGAATCTGATCGCCCTCTGGAAATCTTGTACTTTTGTGTAATTAGGAAGGTTCAAATCTACTATCTCAACTCCCCCAACTCCCCTTCACTCTGAATTCACTTAGCACATTGATAGCTATCAACATACTCAATCAGGGAGCATCCATATCTCTCTGAGCTTGAGAATTCCTCTTTTAAGTGAAGCAATTTCCTAGATATCTGGTTCTTATTGTGAGTCAGTGGCCTTGAGTTCTTAGTAAAAAGAAACATCCTTCCACCATCTAACCTGTCAAGCCCATTTAGAATTGTTGTATGTTACGTGTAATCGGCCCTGTGTTCCGCCATTGGCCAATAATGGAATCTTCTAGTCTCACTATTATGAACTGGGCTTCCTGTTGAAAGCACCCATAACCAGCGGAGATGTGCCATCAGCGGAACCAGAAGATCTGGAAAGTTCTGGCCCACCTCTGTAAATTCTGCCCTACTGCATCCATTTGGACCAGACATGGGGAGAACATACAGCCTGGGGCTAAGATTGAACCTGCCACAATGAGGCAGCAGTGCTAACTATTGTTGCTATCCTAACATGTTAGCTAAAAGTGTGGTGGAGGCAGATTCAATCATGGTTTTCAAAGGGGCAATTAGAAAAATACTTAAAAGGAAACAAAGAGGAGAATGGAGCTAGTTAAATTGATCTTGCTGGGAGTTTTACAGGCTTGATGTTTGTAATATTCTTCTGCTCATTGTGATTTTCTGCCTCTGGTCCATTTATGGTGGTGTTTCTATCCTCATAAATCTATGATTTCTATGAGTTTGTGTTGTTATTGTGTAAGGATTGATTTGGGATCCAGGTAGTCAAGACTGGGTTTAAGATTCAGAGTAGTTTTGGTTTATAACCAAAGCAGAAAATGCTGGAAAATCTCAGCAGGTCTGTGAGGAGAGAATAGAGCCCATGTTTCGAGTCGCGATGATCCTTTGACAGTTCTCTCCCCACAGCTGCTGTCAGACCTGCCGAGATTTTCCAGCATTTTCTGTTTCTCTTTCAGATCCCAGCATCCGCAGTGTTTTATTTTATCTTAGTCTGGTTTAGTGTTCGGCGTGGGGATAGTAGCTGGGGTTTGGGATCCGGGCTGGAATTCTCCGGCCTCGCCTGCAACTGGGATTCCCCAGTCCCGCTGCAGTGGATGGAAATTTGACTGGGCACCAAATTCTCCATTCTCGCTGGCAGTCCGGAGAATTCCGGTATTGGTTGGATTTGAAGTTAGAAACTAGGGCTATTGGCTTGAATTAGGGGCAAAAGTGAGAATAACTGTACACATGGTCAATGATCTTTTGTAACTGTATATGCAATATTAGATAGCTTATTATGGACTTGGGCAGAACAGGAGCCATACCAAGCTGTGATACAACCAGAAAGGATGCTTTCTACAGTAAAAATTGGTGAGAGGACATACTAAATTTCCTTAACTTCCTGAGAAAGTAGAGGCATTGGTGGACCAGGATAAGTTGTTGATGATCTGGACAGAAAGTGATTACGTTTCCAGAATTTGCTCAATTTTAATACTCCCTGTGGTCACTCAGTGCCTGGTAGTTCATCATTTACAGTCAAGAAATTGTTTTTGCCACAGGACATTTCGGTTTGAAGCAAGCAAAAAGACATACTCATTCACAAAGTAAGGCACGCTTTGGCAAGTGAGACAGGAACACTCAGTGAGGGATTTACGGCTGTGTGACCAAATTCCTCTCCCATTCAATTGTCAAGTTTGCTGACGACACCACCATCTTGGGTCAGATCTCAAACAACGATGAGACAGAGGACAGGAATGAGATAGAGAATCTGGTGAAGTGATGCAGCGACAATAATCTCTCCTTCAATGTCATTGAAATGAAGGTAGTCATCAACTTCAGGAAGCATAGTGGACCTGTCTCCATCAATGAGAACATCGAGTTTTGAAATATCCAGATCAGTAACACCCTGTCCCGGTCCCTCCATCCCGACACTACAGTTAAAAAGCCCACCCATCCCTCCACTTTCTCTGGAGGCTAAGGACATTTGCTACGTCACATTATTGACATACCAAAGGAAATTTAGCATGTCAGCTACGATTGTCACCAATTTTTACAGATGCACCGTAGAAAGCATTCTTTCTGGTTGTATCACAGCTTGGTATGGCTCAGCCCAAGACCACTATAACCACAAAGGGTTGTGAACAAAGCCCAGTCCATCTCTCAAACCAGCCTCCCATCAGTCCCACTACCTCAGAAAAGCAGCCAACATAATTAAAGACGCCGGACATTCTCTCTTCCAACTTCTTCCATTGGGAAAAAGATACAAAAGTCTGAGGTCATGTACCAACCAACTCAAAAGTAGCTTCTTCCCTGCTGACAAAAGGCTTTTGAATGGACTTACCTTACATTAAGTTGATCTTTCTCTACACCCTAGCTATGACTGTAATGCTACATTCTGCACCCTCTCCTTTTTTACGAATGGTATGTTTTGTCTGTATAGCGCGCATGAAACAATATTTTTCACTGTATACTAATTCATGTGTCAATAATAAGTCAAATCAAACTAACTCATTCTATCTTCAGGCTGTCCCAATCCATACTTTCAGTTCATTCTCTGTTTCATTCAGAGAAAACCTTTTTTTCCCTCCTTTTCATCAACTCTGCAATCCTCTGGATGCTTCCTCAGCTTCTCTCCCTTTAAACCCATCTCTTCCTCAAATCTCATCTCATCCCTTGTATTTTTGATCTATCCATCTCTACACACACACACACTCATATGCACACACACACACACACACAAATGCACACACACTCATATGCACACACACACACACACAAATGCACACACACTCATATGCACACACACACACACACACAAATGCACACACACTCATATGCACACACACACACACAAATGCACACACACTCATATGCACACACACACACACAAATGCACACACACTCATATGCACACACACACACACACAAATGCACACACACACGCGCACATTCATATGCACATACACACATAGACACACACTCATAGACACACACACATATGCGCGCACACACATACACACACACACTTATACTCATATACACACTCATACATACACACACACACACACACACACACACACCCCCTTTGGCAAGAGTCTTATCACTGCTTAACAGGCCCCTTCACCCCTCTTCAAGATTCTTCTTCTCCCCCCTGGAGCCCACCCTCTGAAGCAGAGAATCCTTACAGAAACCCAGCCAGCCCATTGAGTTTGCACCAAGTCTCCAAAAGAGCACCCACTCAGATCTCCACACATTTACTATGCTTAATCTACCAAATTTATTCATCTTTGTGGACACTAAGGGGCAATTTATCACGGCTAATCCATCTAACTTGCACACCTTGGGGCACTAAGGAGCAATTTAGAATGGTTAATCGACCCAGCCTGTATATCTTTGGTCTGTGGGAGGAAACCAGAGCACCCGGAGAAAACCCACGCAGACACGGGGACAATGTGCAGAGTCCACACAGACAGTGACTCAAGGCTGGAATCGAACCGGGGCCCCTGGCACTGTGAGGCAGCAGTGCTATCATTAATCCAACACATCGAAGTAAAATAGCTGAGAAGGTTTTCTGTGTTCAGAATAGCTGCTCAAGTGGCTGGGATTGGCACATTCACACTTACCGCACAGCTTCGAGTTTAATTAAACAATGATTTATTTTTGTTCAGTTATAGTCATAAGGAATTATACAGGTTTACAACAGAGGAATGAAATGAACACAAAGCACTATGGAAAGAACTGTCAACCCCTGTACATGGCAGAAACATGGCCAACACCTCACCAACATCCAACTCTTCAACAACTCCTGCTGTTACCACCACGGAAGCGGGACGGTGTGACTGATACTGACGGGTGTCCACAGAACCAGAACAATAAACCCCCAGAAACTGTGTTCTCATCGGTAATTTTGTCTTATAATTCATTCATGGGGCATGGGCATCAGCATTGCCCTTGAATAGAGTGCCTTGCTAGGCCGCATCACAAGGACTGAACTCATTCCCAATTCAGGGCCATTGGTGTACTTCAGTATACACTCCCTAACAACCGTGGAGGGCAAGTGGTTAGGCTATAATGGGAGAAATGGGAAAATATTTGTACATCTACAGATCAACACCAAGTCAAGTGTCCGGGGGATTGGGTACTTCCTTTTTTAATTCATTCATGGAATGTGGGCATTGCTGGCAGGGGCAGTATTTACTGCCCACCACTTCAGACTCAACCATATTGCGGTGCCTTTGGAGTCACATAGGCCAGACCAGATAAGGATGGCAGATTTCCCACCCTAAAGGACATTAATGAACCAGATGGGTTTTTAACGATTGTGGACAATGGTTTCACGGTCATCATTAAAGTATTAATTCCAGATTCTATCCCTGATACCCACTTCAAAGAAGTGGAAATGGTCAAGAGCTTCAAGTTTTTAGGTGCCCAGAACTCCAACAACCTGTCCTGGATCCCCCCATGCCGATACTATCATTAAGAAAGGCCACCAATGCCTCTACTTTCTGAGGAGGCTAAATTTCACCATCTGCCACGGTGGGATTCGAACCCAGGCTCTCTGGATTACTAGTCCAGCGATAACACCACCTCCCAGTTAGGCTATAAAAGGGGGATATGAGAAAATCTGCTGCAAATCTAAAAATGATACTGCCCTCGGTCAAGTCGACAACAGAACAAATGTCTGGGGAATTGGGGAAAGGGATAGTTTAGGACACATAATCTGGGTTCCAAAGTTGGGCTTCCAATCCCTGTCTTTCGATATGGAAGGGCCATTTCCAGTGTCCCTGGCAGTCCTAGACAGGACATTCCTGCCTGAGGTAACGGAGAATTCCATTGTGGGGTCCTGTCCCGCTCTGATTGTGGTAGGATTCCTGCCTGGATGTCTGGTGGAGGTAGAATGTGAAAGCTTACCACCGCTTTGTGATGGAACAGCAGTGAGGCGAGGCAGCGATTGACTTCCGGATCACCCTCAGAGTGAAGGCAACTGGGGGGGTGCCGCGCTTGTAGTGGAACACACCTCAGAAAGTCAGGCAGACAGCACTCCTGTTGCACGTCAATTATCCAGAGCTGTGGACTGAAATCCTATGATTGCCGCAGGGTTGGAGGAATTCAGAGAGCGCTGTGGGGAGTGGTCACGTTTTAACGACTTTGAGATCAGGTTGAAGTAACTCTTAATGGGCTGCTATCGATTGGGGGGCGGGAGGGTGTTCTTAATTGCCCTCTCTATTTTCAGGGGGAGGAAAAACAAAGGAAAAATCGGAACGAGGAGTTATTTACATAGTGCTTCGACCTCCTGACCAAGAGCTGAATTATGTGAAGGTTATGGTCACGGTGAAATCTCTCTCTCTTTATTAAACTGTTATAAACAACAAAGGCCGGCGTTGACTGAGTCTGGGAAGCGACTTTGTACACGGAGTGAGGTGCTGCTGCCAGGCTCAGGATGGGCACTCACTGCAACCCTCTGATCACACTGTTTTCTCGGTAGTGATACAGGCTGGTAGAATCCAGTTTGCCGCAGTGTTTGATTGCTTCGACAAAAAGCTTTGCCACCTGAGAGGGTACGGGAGGAAATCGATAACGTTATCAAATGTGAAAAAAAAAAACCCACTGAGTCCTCACCATCTTGTACATTGATAGTGCAGGAGAGGCCATTCAGCCCATTAAGTCTGCACTAACTCCCACCGTCGCCCCAAAACCCCGCCAGGTCATGGGAAAAGACAGAGTACTTTACCCAGGCCCTCTCTCCCGCTCTATCCTTGTTATCCCTTCAGTGGGATGAAGTGGAAATGATTGAGAGTTTTTAAGCATCTAGATCACCAACAACCTGTCCTAGTTACCACCCTCCAACTCCATGCCAATGCTATAGTTAAGAAAGCCAACCAACTTTCTCAGGAGACTCAGGAAATTTGGCATGTCTGCTACAGCTCTTGGCAATTTTTGTAGATGCCCCATACAGAGCATCCTTTCTGGTTGTATCACAGCTTGGTGTGGGCTCCTGCTCTGCCCAAGACCGCACGCAACTACATACATGTAGCCCAATCCATCACACAAACCAGCCTCCCATGCATTGACTCTTTTCCCACTGCCTCGGGAAAAGCAGCCGGCATAATTAAGGACCCCACGCACCCCAGACATTCTCCCTTCCACCTTCTTCTGCCGGGTAAAAGATACAAAAGTCTGAGGACATTACCAACCGACTCAAGAGCAGCTTCTTCCCTGCTGCCAATTGAATGGATCTAACTTGTATTAAGCTGATCTTTCTCTGTGCCCTAACTACAACTGTAACATTACATCCTGCACCCTCTCCTTCTCTATGAACGGTATGTTTTGTTTATATAATGCACAAGAAACAAAACTTTTCACTGTATACTAGTACATGTGACAATAATACATCAAACACATTTAACTCACTAAATCTTCCTAACCTACACATCTTGGGACACTAAAGAGTAATTTAACATAAGCAATCACCCTAACCAGCACATCTTTGAACTGCGGGAAGAAACCAGAGGAAACTCATGCGGACAGTGCAGGAGAGGCCATTCAGCCCATCAAGTCTGTACCAGTTGTTGTTACTGTACTATAGGAACGGATGCAGCCATTGGTGCACAGCAAGATCCCACAAGCAGTCGCCTTACATGGCATGTTAGGGAGAGCTAGAAATGACAGCTGAAAATTTCCAAGGCCGGAAAACCCTGCCCAAAATTAACAGACCTTTGTGTCCCGCTTGCTGTAATTCCCATGGCGTGCGGGATGGGAAATCCTGCAAGCTGCATCTTATATACTTCTGACAGAATGTAGTGCAGGAATGAAATAGTGTGCAAAAAAAAAAATTAGGTCCTCTCTCTTCAATTCTGAATCCCCTCAGTGAGGCACCGTTCCCCGCCCCCCCCATACCCCCACACCACCTCCTCCCTGTTAGGGGTGATGTCCCCCACTGCACTCAGCACCTCTCCCATCATTTCTACTGGGTGACAGTTACCTGGAAATTGGTGATGAGGGGGATCGCGTGATCAATGGCCATTCTTCGAATCAGATAGTTTTCCCTCATAAAGCGGGTGTTGTTGTTGGGCAGATTAATCACCAAGTCAATGATCCCCTCGTGAATTAGTCTGGAAGAGATCGAGGGAGGGTCAATGGTTGGTACAGACAGAAACGGCCAAAATCTAACTCATTTCTACCAAACGCACATTCCACTTATCTTCATTAATTTTTAAAGTTTACTTATTAACGCCACAATAGGCTTACATTAACACTGCGATGAAGTTACTGTGAAAATCACCTCGTCGCCACATTCCGGCACCTGTTCAGGTACACTGAGGGAGAATTTAGCACGGCCTAATCAGCATGTCTTTCAGACTGTGGGAAGAAACTGGGGCACCCAGAGGAAACCCACGCAGACACAGGGAGAACATGCAGAAACCCACGCAGACACGGGGAGAACGTGCAGAAACCCACGCAGACACAGGGAGAACGTGCAGAAACCCACGCAGACACGGGGAGAACATGCAGAAATCCACGCAGACACAGGAAGAACATGCAGAAACCCAGACAGACACAGGGAGAACATGCAGAAATCCACACAGACACAAGGAGAACATGCAGAAACCCACGCAGGCACAGGGAGAACGTGCAAAAACCCAGACAGGCACAGGGAGAACGTGCAAAAACCCACACAGACACAGGGAGAACATGCAGAAACCCACACAGACACAGGGAGAATGTGCAGAAACCCACGCAGACACAGGGAGAACGTGCAGAAACCCACGCAGACACAGGGAGAACGTGCAGAAACCCACGCAGACACAGGGAGAACGTGCAGAAACCCACGCAGACACAGGGAGAACATGCAGAAACGCATGCAGACACAGGGAGAACGTGCAGAAAACCACACAGACACAAGGAGAATGTGCAGGAACCCACGCAGACATGGGGAGAATGTGCAGAAACCCATGCAGACACAGGGAGAACGTGCAAAAACCCACGCAGACACAGGGAGAACGTGCAAAAACCCAGACAGGCACAGGGAGAATGTGCAAAAACCCACACGGACACAGAGAGAACATGCAGAAACCCACACAGACACAGGGAGAATGTGCAGAAACCCACGCAGACACAGGGAGAACGTGCAAAAACCCACGCAGGCACAGGGAGAATGTGCAAAAACCCACACGGACACAGAGAGAACATGCAGAAACCCACGCAGACACAGGGAGAATGTTCAAAAACCCACGTGGACACAGAGAGAACGTGCAAAAACCCAGACAGGCACAGGGAGAATGTGCAAAAACCCAGACAGGCACAGGGAGAATGTGCAAAAACCCAGACAGGCACAGGGAGAATGTGCAAAAACCCACACGGACACAGAGAGAACGTGCAAAAACCCACGCAGACATGGGGAGAATGTGCAGAAACCCACGCAGGCACAGGGAGAACGTGCAAAAACCCACGCAGGCACAGGGAGAACGTGCAAAAACCCATGCAGACACAGGGAGAACGTTCAAAAACCCACGTGGACACAGAGAGAACGTGCAAAAACCCAGACAGGCACAGGGAGAACGTGCAAAAACCCACACGGACACAGGGAGAATGTGCAAAAACCCACACGGACACAGGGAGAACATGCAGAAACCCACACAGACATGGGGAGAATGTGCAGAAACCCATGCAGACACAGGGAGAACATGCAGAAACCCATGCAGACACAGGGAGAACGTGCAGAAACCCATGCAGACACAGGGAGAACGTACAGAAACCCACGCAGACACAGGGAGAACATGCAGAAACCTATGCAGACACAGGGAGAACGTGCAAAAACCCACGCAGACAAAAGGAGAATGTGCAGAAACCCACGCAGACACAGGGAGAATGTGCAAAAACCCATGCAGGCACAGGGAGAACGTGCAAAAACCCACGCAGGCACAGGGAGAACGTGCAAAAACCCACGCGGACACAGAGAGAACGTGCAAAAACCCACGCAGGCACAGGGAGAATGTGCAAAAACCATGCGGACACAGAGAGAACGTTCAAAAACCCACGCAGGCACAGGGAGAACGTGCAAAAACCCACGCAGGCACAGGGAGAATGTGCAAAAACCATGCGGACACAGAGAGAACGTTCAAAAACCCATGCAGGCACAGGGAGAAGTGCAAAAACCCACGCAGGCACAGGGAGAATGTGCAAAAACCCAGGGACACAGAGAGAACGTTCAAAAACCCACGCAGGCACAGGGAGAACGTGCAAAAACCCAGACAGGCACAGGGAGAACGTGCAAAAACCCACGCGGACACAGAGAGAACGTTCAAAAACCCACGCAGACACAGGGAGAACATGCAGAAACCCACACAGATACAGGAAGAATGTGCAGAAACCCACGCAGACATGGGGAGAATGTGCAGAAACCCATGCAGATACAGGGAGAACATGCAGAAAACCACGCAGACACAGGGAGAGCGTGCAGAAAACCCACGCAGACACAGGGAGAACATGCAGAAACCCATGCAGACACGGGGAGAACATGCAGAAAACCACACAGACACAGGGAGAATGTGCAGAAACCCATGCAGACACAGGGAGAACGTGCAGAAACCCACGCAGACACAGGGAGAACATGCAGAAACCCATGCAGACACAGGAGAATGTGCAAAAACCCACGCTGACACAGGGAGAACGGGCAGAAACCCACACAGACACAGGGAGAATGTGCAGAAACCCACGCAGACACAGGGAGAATGTGCAGAAACCCACGCAGACACAGGGAGAACGTGCAGAAACCCACACAGACACAGGGAGAACGTGCAGAAACCCACGCAGACACAGGGAGAACATGCAGTCTCCACTCAGACAGTGACCCGAGCCGGGAATCGAACATGGGTCCCTGTACTGTGAGACAACAGTGCTAACTGTTAGAACATAACCAATGGTAACGCTGGATCTGTTGTAGTGTGGCCAATGGTAACGAGCTGTAAGAGTCAGCTGACCTGGGAAGCTACGTAACCAATGACAGAATGATGTGATGATCAGCTGACTCAGTATAAATAAGAACCTGTTTGGAATATTGAATTTGATGATCAGCCAGGATCAAAATGAATGGCGGAGCAGGGCCGAATAGCCTCCTCCTATTTTGAGTCTCTAGGTTAGAACATAGAACATAGAACATTACAGCACAGAACAGGCCCTTCGGCCTTCGATGTTGCGCCAACCAATATAAAAAGCAATGCCCCTCCAAACTAAACCATTCCCTTCTCTTCCATATACTTATCAACTAACCTCTTAAACGCCACCAAACTTGGCGCATCTACAACTGCTGCAGGCAGGGCATTCCACTCCCGAACCACCCTTTGGGTAAAGAACCTGCCTCTGATATCCGTCCTATAACTATCACCCCTTAATTTAAAGCTGTGTCCCCTCGTGCTAGCTTTTTCCATCCTAGGAAAAAGGCTATCACTGTCCCACCTATCTAAACCTCTAATCATCTTATATGTTTCGATCAGGTCCCCTCTTAGCCTCCTCCTTTCTAACGAAAACAACCTCAAATCCCTCAGCCTCTCCTCATAAGACCTGCCCTCCATACCAGGCAACATCCTGGTAAACCTCCTCTGTACCCTCTCCAATGCCTCCACATCTTTCTTATAATGTGGGGACCAGAGCTGCACACAATACTCCAAGTGCGGCCGCACTAGAGTTTTGTACAGTTGCAACATGACGTTGCGGCTCCGAAATTCAATCCCCCTACCAATAAAAGCCAAGACTCCATATGCCTTCCTAACAACCTTCTCGACCTGACTGCCTACTTTCAGGGATCTATGCACATACACACCAAGATCCCTCTGTTCATCTAGACTACTAAGAATCCTACCATTTGCCCTATACTCTACACATTTATTATTTCTGCCATAGTGCATTACCTCACACTTTTCCACATTAAACTCCATTTGCCACCTCTCGGCCCAGCTCTGCAACTTGTCCAAGTCCCTCTGCAAACTATAACACCCCTCTTCACTATCTACCACTCCACCGACTTTAGTGTCATCTGCAAATTTACTAATCCATCCTTCAATACCCTCATCCAGATCATTTATAAAAATTACAAACAGCAGGGGCCCCAAAACAGACCCGAGGTACACCACTTGTCACCGAACTCCACGATGAATATCTCCCATCAACCACCACCCTCTGTCTTCTATCTGCTAGCCAATTCCTAACCCAATTAGCTAAATCACCCTCTATCCCATACATCTGCATTTTCTGCAGAAGTCTTCCATGGGCCACCTTATCAAACGCCTTACTAAAGTCCATATATACCACATCAACCGCCTTACCCCCATCCACCTCTTTAGTCACTTTTTCAAAAAACTCAATGAGGTTAGTAAGGCACGACCTACCCTTCACAAAACCATGCTGACTATCTCCAATCAATTCATTACTCTCTAAATAACTATAAATCCTATCCCTAATTATTCTCTCCAATACTTTGCCCACAACAGAAGTAAGACTCACTGGCCTATAATTCCCTGGAAGGTCTCTCTTCCCCTTCTTGAACAACGGGACCACATTCGCTATCCTCCAGTCCTCCGGAACCACACCCGTAACCAACGACGACCTGAAGATCAGAGCCAGAGGCTCTGCAATCTCCTCTCTTGCCTCCCAGAGAATCCTAGGGTAAATCCCGTCCGGCCCAGGGGACTTATCCAACTTCAAACCCTCGAGAATATCTAGCACATCCTCCCTATCTACTTCGATACCTTCCAGTTTGCTACCCTGTACCTCAGTGTTCTCCATAACTACATTTACATCACCCTGCGTGAATACCGAAGAGAAATATTTATTCAGTACCTCTCCAATCTCCTCAGGCTCCACGCACAACTTCCCACTGCTGTCTATGACTGGCCCTAATCTTGCCCTAACCAATCTTCTATTCTTAACATATCTAAAGAAAGCTTTAGGATTCTCCCTAATCCTATCAGCCAAAGTCTTCTCATGTCCTCTCTTTGCTCTCCTCAATTCGCTCTTTAGCTCCCTCCTGGCTAATCTATAGCTATCCATTGCACTAACCGAGCCTTCAATCCTCATCCTGACATAAGCCTCCTTTTTCCTTTTAACCAGCAAGTCAACTTTTTTGTACACCAAGGTTCTCTTACTCGACCATTTCCTCCTTGCCTGACAGGGACATACTTATCAAGGACCCGCAGCAGCTGCTCCTTGAATAAGCTCCACATTCCAGATGTTCCCAGTCCCTGTAGCTTCCTAGTCCAATCTATGCACCCTAATTCTCTCCTGATGGCCTCATAATTACCCTTCCCCCAGCTATAACTACTGCCCCCAGCTTCATGCCTATCCCTATCCATCACTAAGGTGAACGTAACCGAATTGTGGTCACTATCACCAAAATGTTCACCAACTTCCAAGCCTAACACCTGGTCTGGCTCATTGCCCAGCACCAAATCCAATGTAGCCTCACCTCTAGTTGGCCTATCTACATACTGAGTCAAAAAACCTTCCTGCACACTTTGTACGAAAACTGACCCCTCTAACGAGCTAGAGCTATAGCTATTCCAATCAATATTAGTAAAGTTAAAGTCCCCCATAACAATTACCCTATTACTTTCACTCCTGACCAGAATTGACTTTGCAATCCTTTCCTCTACCTCTCTAGAACTTTTAGGAGGCCTATAAAAGACTCCCAACAGGGTGACCTCTCCTTTCCTGTTTCTAATCTCAGCCCATACTACCTCAACAGACAAGTCCTCATCAAACTTCTTCTCTGTCACTGTGATACAGTCTTTGACTAATAATGCCACTCCTCCCCCCCTTCTACCTCCTTCTCTACTCCGACTAAAGCATTTGAACCCTGGAACCTGCAACATCCATTCTTGTCCCTGCTCTACCCAAGTCTCTGAAATGGTTAGGTGGGTATCAAAGGTATCGATTGCTGTGTGAAGGAAATCTGGTGTCTAAGTTGATTCAACATTTTGAAGAGAGAAGGAGGGTCAATGAGGATAGCACATGTTGTCTACATGGGTTTCAGTGAGGCGTGTTCACATCTTTAAGACTAAAGAAAGCCTGTGGGATTTAAGGGAATGAGGGACGCTGAGCTCAAAGTTAGAATCATAGAATCCCTACAGTGTAGAAGGCCATTCAGCCCATCAAGCCTGCACCGACAGCAATCCCTCGCAGCCAGAGCACCCGGAGGAAACCCACGCAGACATGGGGAGAATGTGTAAACTCCACACAGACAGTGACCCAAGCCAGGAATGGAACCCAGGTCCCTGGTACTGTGAGGTAACAGTGCTAACCACCCCCGTACTGCCCTTAGAATTGACTAAGTGACCAGAAGCGAAGGTTATTTTGTGACTGGTAGGCTGTTTCCATTAGGATTCTGTCCGATTCCACACTTGCTCCCTTGTCTTCTGTGATAACGTGCTAATGATTTAGAAATAAATGTAGCGAATGATTAAGAAGCCACAGATTATACATTTGAACGCCTAATATTTCAACTGCAATCAGAAATATAAATAAGACCGTCTGCTGAGAGGTGTTGTCCATACCTGTATTAACCCTTCACCAATAATAATGCAACCAATTCCTTATCTACCCAGGATCTTCCCTTCACTCCCACAGGGGTTATAGAGTGACCTATTACGTGACGTATTGTCAAACTCAGTTTGAAATTCATAGAATCCCTGCAGTGCAAAAGAAGCCATTCAGCCCATTGAGTCTGCACCAACTCTCTAACAGAGTATCTCACCAGACCTTCCTCTCTCCTGCCCTATCCCCAAATCTCCACACATTTCCCATGGCTAATCCCATCAAACCTCTGCATTTTGAAACACTAATGGACAATTTAGCAAGGCCAATGCATCTAACCTGCACTTCTTTGGAGTGTGGGAGGAACTTTTGTATCTCTCACCTTAAATTTGTGCCCTCTAGTTTTAGGCTCGCTACATTTGGGAAAAGATGTTGACTATCTAGCTGATCAACGCCCCTCATTATTTTATAGACCTCTATAAGATCATCGCTAAGCCTATACGCTCCAGTCTATCCAGCCTCTCCTTATAACCCAAACTATCAAGTCCCGGTAGCATCCTAGTAAATCTTTTCTTCACTCTTTCTAGTTTAATAAATTTTCTACAATAGGGTGACCAGAACTATGTACAGTATTCCAAGTGTGGCTTTACCAATGTCTTGTACAACTTCAACTACATGTCCCAACTCCTGTTCTGACCAATGAAATCAAGCATGCCGAATGCTTTCTTTGCCACTCTGTGACTTTCAAGGAGTTGTGAACCTGTACCCCTAGATCCCTTTGTTCGATAAGGGACATGTCTGGGTGACTTTCCTTCTTATTGATGCTGGAGGGACACCGGTTGAAAGTGCAGACTCTGCACAGACAGTGACCCGAGACCAGAATCGAACCTGGCTCCCTGGCGCTGTGAGGCTGCAGTGCCTGAAGGCCAGCAGGGTAAGCTTTGCAATTTCAGCGCGACCAAAGCGGAGGTTCCGGAATTTTAGATGCAAGTTCTTTCCAGCATGCGTCTCGATCCTTGATGCTAGTTTTGAGATCTCTTTTTTGTGCAAAGCTTGAAGTGCTGACCGAGACAAGTTTCTGCAAATTACAATCGCTTTGTGGGCTTTTAAATCTTCAAACTGAGTCAAGCTCAGTGTGTTAAAAGCATTTACACGGAGAACGGTGGATTGAATTGAATCAAATGGCTACGGTTCTGCTCAGATAACTGTGTAAAGCATCTCCAAGGATCACTGCAGGTACTCACTTGGTAAAGGAAGGGGCCGAGGAGCTGTGATCTTCCGCTGTGTGCCATGAGACGGGGGCAGTGGGTACATCGTTGGCATTTAGCCAAGCCGACGTTCCTTCCGTCGCATAGAGCTTCAAGAATAAAACAGAGTGAGTTTCATATCGGGCAAAAGTCCTCTGCAACACTTACATCAAATAAAAGATGGTACTTGTTCCAATTGCACTGCAGGCACCATTGGTTAACCAAGCAGTTTAGCCTCGCTGGCACTTTCTGGGCTCACACGGGAAGAATTATAATGTGGGTGAGGAGATGAGGGGGCTGAAGACAGACCTCCACCCCCCACCCCCAACACAAATCGCTCCCTGGATGAGGAAGGAGGAAAAGGTCAAATCAGCAACTGTTCCTCCTGTACGTCTCCCACGGACTTACTGCGTTTCCCAGCAACACAGCAGGAAAACGGTGAGCACCGAATCCCTACGGTGCAAGAGGATGCCATTCAGCCCATCGAGCCCGCACCGACAACAATCCCATCCAGAACCCCACGTATTTACCCTGCTAATCCTCGTGATACAGAGGGGGGAATGTAGCATTGTCCTCACCCACACGCCTTTGGAGTGCAGGAGGAAACCGGAGCGGCCAGAGGAAACCCGCGCAGACACAGGGAGAATGTGCATTTCTCCACAATCTGGAGCTGGGATCATTCCAACCTGCTGTATTGGTTCTCAGTAAGGAGGGCATGGATCCACTGCTGTAACTGAAGTGGGGATACAGAGGACACTCTCCTCAGTGTCTCTCGCCAGCACAGACTGTACCCGAATGAAGACCCACCTTGAATCCCTGCTCATGAAGCTGCTGGGCTGTGTCGAGGAACTTTGATCGGAAGGAGCTCTGCGAAAATAATAAGTTTAAAGTAAGAACCTCAGGTCAGTCTGAGAACTGGACCTATTCCCATCGGGACACCAGTCTTTATTAGAGAGGATCTCCGCATTATAGATCTCACTGCTCTTCTGATACTATCTGTCGGTGGATTTCATTATTAGCTGACATCTCCGCAGCTCTGAGTAAGCTGAACACGATGTAGAGATACCGGCGTCGGACCGGGGTAAACACAGTAAGAAGTCTCACAACACCAGGTTAAAATCCAACAGGTTTATTTGATAGTAAACCCCACTAGCTTTCGGAACAAGCTGTTCCTTTGCCAGGCCTCTCACCTGACGAAGGAACGGCGTTCCGAAAGCTTGTGGCTTTTGCTACCAAATAAACCTGTTGGACTTTAACCTGCTGTTGTGAGACTGCTTACTAAGCTGAAAATGTCCATTGGCTGTGCAGGTTCAGAATGGACTCCAATATTGTTTCGACGCAGTTCGGAGAACTTTTTAAAATTCATTTGTGGGGAATGACTGGTCAGCATTTATTGCCCATCCCCAGTTGCCCTTGCTTAGAGGGCAGTTGAGAGAGTCAGTCACATCGCTGTGGGCTCTGGAGTCACATACACGCCAGACAAGAGCAGCAAATTTCCTTCCCCGAAGGGTAGCAGTGACCCAGATGGGTTTTTACAATAACTGACAACTGTTTCATGGTCATCCCTTCTTAATTCCAGATTTTTTTTAAAACTGAATTCAAATTCCACCGTGGCTGGATTTGAATCTGGGTCCCCCGGAACGTTAGCCGAGTTTCTGGGTTACAAGTCTGGTGATAATACCCGCCCCGGCCATCCCCTCCTCTGTACGTTGAGAAAACTTAGAAGGGGTAAAAACCTGTCGGGTAGGTTCAGCATGGCATAGGCCAGTCAGTTGGCAAGATGGTGGCATAGTGGTATTGTCCCTCGCTGAGTAATCCAGAGATCCAGGGTTCTAATCCCACCCATGGCAGATGATGAAACTTGAATGCAAAATCTGGGATTAAATAACTCTACTGATGACCATTGTTAACCTTTGGAAAAACCCATCTGGTTCACTGATGTCCTTCAGGGAAGGAAAATCCTTACCTGATCTGGCTGCGTGTGACTCCAGACCCACTGCAATGGGGTTAACTTTCAACTGCCCTCTGGAATGGGGGGCATTTAAGGATGGGGGAATCAATGCTGGACCAGCCAACAATGCCCACATCATGTGAATGAATTTTAAAAAAAATTCTGGCTCTTGGGAAATGGTGATATCCATAAAGAGACTGAAACTACCACAATCCACATTTTTGAAAGAATCAGGGATATCAGGATAGGGCACAGGAGTGGAGTTATACTGTCAACCATGATTTTATCCTCTGTTTCAATTGCTTATATTCTGATTACCTGTCACTCCAAAAACTTGCTTGTAAAAACTCTCTGAGCCCTCTTTCATTATATATAACGGTGGGCAATATCAACACTTGTTATTGGGCACAGTGTTCCTTGGGAGGTGGCCTCGCAGAGGAAGACTTCCTTTGTACACAGCAGGCTGGGATACTTGGCATGTGGCCATAACCACACCCATATCAAACCAAGAGTGAGATACAGGTGTGGTCATAAATACACCCAGTGTGAGCAGCAAGTGTGTAAATACACCCAGCGAGTGTGTAAATATATCCAGCGAGTGTGTAAATACACCCAGCGTACAGGAGGGTTCCTGTTGGTGAGGCTAACGCTGGATTCTAGACTGTACCTGAATTCCGATGAGAATCCCTTTCTGAGGTAACTTGAAGCCAGTGGAAAGAATTGCTTTCAGGAATGCAGAGTAAATATTTGGCCCAAAGCAAGCGACCTGGGGAAAGAGAAGCAGAACAATCATTTACCAATTATTAAATCCCTATACATTCCGACAGACTGCTCCGAAATCAAATTGTCACTGCTTTCTGTGAGAGGAATAATATCGGAGTCAGAAAGTCCACAAAATCTACATTCGCTCCACTGTCCGAGGGACGGAGGGAGGCTGCGCCGCCCGAGAGACGGAGGGAGGCTGCACCGTCTGAGGAACGGAGGGAGGCTGCACTGTCCGAGGGATGGAGGGAGGCTGCGCCGTCCGAGGGACGGAGGGAGACTGCACCGTCTAAGGGACGGAGGGAGGCTGTGCTGTCTGAGGGATGAGGAGGGAGGCTGCGCCATCCGAGGGACAGAGGGAGGCTGCGCTGAGGGACAGAGGGAGGCAGCACTATCCGAGGGATGGAGGGAGGCTGCACTATCTGAGGGACGGAGGGAGGCTGCACCACCCGAGGGACCGAGGGAGGCTGCGCTGTCCGAGGGACGGAGGGAGGCTGCGCTATCTGAGGAACGGAGGGAGGCTGCGCTGTCTGAGGGACGGAGGGAGGCTGCGCTGTCTGAGGGACGGAGGGAGGCTGCACTGTCTGAGGGACGGAGGGAGGCTGCGCTGTCTGAGGGACGGAGGGAGGACAGTTCTTTTGATAAGATGTTAAACCTCGGATGAATATTAGAGATCCCACGGTAATATTTCACACAGGATCAGGACCATTCAGCCCATGGAGTCTGCACTGACCCCAATCCCACCCAGACCTTATCTCCATTACCCCTTGCCCTATCGAGTCCCTCCTGAGACTAAGAGGCAGCTTAGCACGGCCAGCTCCGTTTAACCCACTCCGCCCTGAGCAGAACAAGGAAAGCGATTTTGTGTAAATACTCCGAGGGAGGGGGAAGATTTTCTGTGTGAAGATTTAACAGAGTGTCGTAACATTGGTACCTCTCCAGTTGATGCCATCTCACAGCGTAGAACAGGGTCAGCATCTCTCAGCCGAGGCCAGGAAAACATGGGAGCCTGCAACGAATCAGAGCTTCAAGATGTTAAATTCCCCGAGTTGCTAAACGGTTATTAATGAGGGTGTAGCTCACTGTGGATGCTAAAGCCGTGTGTTTTATTGAACAATTCCATCCCTTACAGCTGGTAACCACATCACCCTTTACCAGTGCTAACCCCCACTGCAGGATCTCAGCCTCTTGTTTTATGGTAAAAATGTAACCAATTTTAATTTTGTTTAGGATAAAGGTGAAATCTTCATTGAGATTTCAGTATACAAATCCTCACTCTTCCCTTCCCTAACAGCTCTGTCTCCCCACTGTTTTCTTTTGACTTTTAAAAGATTTTAATTCATTTATGGGCCAAGGGCATCGCTGCTGGGCCAGCATTTATTGCCCATCCCAGAGGGCAGTTGAGAATCAGTCACACTGCTGTGGTTCTGGAGTCACATGTAGGCCAGACCGGGTAAGAACAGCAGATTTCCTTCCCTAAAGGACATTAGTGAACGAGATGGGTTTTTACGACAATCGGCAATGATTTCACGATCATCAATAGATTCTTAATTCCAGATTTTTTTTATCGAATTCAAATTCTGCTATCTGCCGTGGCGGGATTCGAAGCCGGGTCCCCAGAACTCCGGACAACTTTTCCTGACCTTTTATTAGGGATTACTGTCTGTACTGCTGCTCCTTTCATTTAGTAATCTCACACTTGGGGTGCAAAAATATCCCCATTTACAGTGTTTTTCACTTGGGGGGTGCGTGGAATCAGCTGCCGGCAATGGTGGTGGAAGCGGATTCGACCGGATCTTTTAAGAGACTTTTGTACAAGTACATGGGATTTAGTAAGATAGAGGGTTATAGGTAAGCCTCGTAGGTAGGGACTTGTGCTGTAGTTTTTCTATGATCTAAATGGTTTATCTGCAGCAAACCTCATGGTAAGTGGATACTGTAACAGGATGCTTGGAGTCAGAGGCGGGACAGAACAGAATGGACAGCTTTTTGTCTATCAGACCCACTGGGATTGGGAATAAAGAACTTTCCAAGGTGTGGACATCAATAAATGACACTTTCAGGTAGGAAAATATCCCTGTCGTTTCACAGAAGTGTCAATAGACACAATACATGTGAGGAAATATTGGAAAATGAATGAAAGAATCGTTACAGTGCGGAAGGGGACAATTCAACCCATCGCCCATCCTCTGAAAGAGCATCTTACACAGGCCCTACCTCTCTACCCTAGCTCCACAATGATACTTATCACGTTAATCTCTCTCATCTACACATTTTGGGACACATTTAATATGATCACTTCATCTAACCCACACATCTTTGGAGTGTGGGAGAAAAGTCTCAACAGAATGTGCAAACTCCGCGCAGACGGTGACCCAAGGTCGGAATGGAACCCCGGATCGCCGGAGCTGTGAGGAGATGACCACTCAGCTTTGGCAGTGGGACAAATAGCAGACTCCTCAAGTTAGGAGAGAGACACGAGGTCCAAGAGAAAGAATTGATGCTCGAATTAGCAGGGAGCCGAGAACGAGATTTCCCCTGCTGGTTGTTCAGGGTGATTGTAATGTCTGGCGAGACGGGAGGAGGAAAAGCAGGTTAAGAACACAGCATCCGATCGATACTGGAGAATACACAGATCGAGGCCGCACGCCAAAGCTTAGGATTGCGATTCTTTACCACTTTCACCAGCCAGATTAACAACATGGGAAGAGGGGTTAAAGCTAACAGGTTAGTACCTCCCTTCGAGTCCCGGCCTATTCCAAGGGTTCTTCTCCGTACCTTAATGCCCACATACTCCGTGGGTATGATGGGATTTTCCAGTGAAGGCAGTGTTGATTCATCCAAGGTCTCCCCAATCATCACCCGCGTGGCTACGTTAATGAGATCAACTCCAATGGTCTTCGAGACAAAGGGGCAGGACCTGGACGCTCTGAGGTTGCACTCGATTACCTTAGAACCACAGAGAGAAGGAATTAGCACAGAAGCACTCACGCTCGGTCATAATTGAGTGTTCGTACAGCGGGATTACCGCATGATTGGCAGGGATAGATAGTGACTACCTTTCAAAATAGATCTCCAATGTAGACAAAAAACATGGCATCATTTAAGGAGAACAATTGACGTTATGATACGAGCAACTGCACGGAATCATACAATTCCTACACAGGCCGTTCGGCCCATCGAGTCTGCACCAACAACAATCCCGCCCAGGTCCTTTCCCTGTAACCCCATGTATTTATCCTGCCTGTCCCCCTGCCACGAAAGGGCAATTTTATCAAGGCCAATCAACCTAACCCGCACATCTTTGGACTGCGGGAGGGAACCGGAGCACTCAGAGGAAACCCACGCAGATACGGGGAGAATGTGCAAACTCCACACAGTCACCCAGGGTAGGAATAGTGACAATAGTGTCACTGTGCTGCCTCATGCATGTTACACGTCTCTTAGATGAACTAAAATAGGCTGAAAACCTTTGTTCATCTGTATTTTCACTAATGATTGGTGGATAAAGGACGATGTGCGATTGTATATTTATCAGCAAATCATCCCCCCTTCTATCTCATGAACGTCTGAGCCAAGATCCTTTCTCACTCCTATCCCTTGATCATCCTTTACTGTCAGAATTACACTCTGAATTTTCATTCAGCTTTTCAAACGTTAAGTTCCCTGAAACAGTAACTTTCCGACTGCAGACCGGAGTTATCTCTTTATGTTTGGACTACAATATCGCGGTCAAATGTGAGTTACGACTCTGTTCTATCTGGGGAACAGACAGTGCACAATGTCAGTGACGTGGACGCTGGTTTGCCACCCCAGTAACTATTGCTACTTGCTTGCTCTGCCTGAGTACTAACATTTTATATTCTTTGTATTGGGAACACTCATAACTCTCTTTGGATATTTCATGCACTTAAAAGAAAATTCAGCTTTATTTTTAGCCTCACACTTCCCTACATCTTATTCCATCCATCATTAAATTCCCCGGATCCCTTGGGCAGCACGGCTGGCACCCTGATCAGCACTGCTGTTCTCACTGAATCAGGGACCCCCGGTTGGGTCACTGTCTGTGTGGAATCTGCACATTCTCCCTGTGTCTGCATGGGTTTTCTCTGGATGCTCCGGTTTCCTCCCACCATCCAAAGGTTAGGTGGATTTGCCGTGCTAAATTGCCCCTTAGTGACGGGGGGGGTCGATACATAATGCCTTTGTAAAGACCTTTGACCTCCAGGCAGTCTGTATCCCTCTCCTCGCTACCTATTCAGGGATCTGTCAAGATGCCTCTTAAATGTTGCTATTGCATCCAACATGTCGAAGTTTTTAATCTTGTACTCATCAGGACACTTTGCAAGAATGCCAGTTTAAGCAGGAAAGGACAATGTATACTGAATGAGGAAAGAATGCTGATTGGCTGGCAAGAGGACTCTAATTGGTAGTGGTGTTGCCAGGGAGAATGCACCAGTTGATGGTGACTGACAGTTAACTACCAAACTTTGTTACAAATTTAAACTAGGCAGCTTGACCCTGATTGGTCCAGGCGTCATCTTGGGGAATGAGTTAGAGAACGGCTGGGACTTGCATTAACTGAAACAGACACAATGTGTGTACATGTTCTTTCTGTCTACAAGGTGCTAACATATGTAGTTTCCAGTACATGGAAACATGCCACATTGCCAGCTCAACCTGACAATCTCAAATTGGTCGTCAGTTTAATTCTCGGGATTATTCAGCAAGTGTTGTCCAATTACGGAATCACGTTCAATGTTCAGACTGTTTTGCAAACAGGAGTTGTACCTTGTCTGTTGTGAATAGCTGATACAATCTGATATGACCTCCCAGTCTTTGGGGCATGTGGTTTTGCATAAATAGCGTCACACCAGCACTGAAGTTCATATACCACACATATTCCTCCCTTCGAACCTCCCGCAATTACTAGACTCGCCCCGGAGATGCTGCGCTGGGATCAGAATTCCAAACTGAAAATGGACAGTGCTGTCAATGCTCAGAAACTGGTGCGGGCAGTGGGAATGCAACGACGCTGAGTGGAATATTGGGGTCACGATAGTTCCACGCGGCAACAAGCACAATACAGCTGGCTGGAGATACAGTTGAAGCAAACCTTATCCAGCAAACGCAGAAGGGGATGAGGAATGTGGTAGGGTTTCTCTGGTTTACCGTCCCTATAACGACCAGGACAACACGTTTTAAACATGCTACATGCTTACCATCACATCATTTCCCTTCACAAGAAACTGTACATTGAAAGGGCCAGAAATCTCAAACGCTCTGGATATCTTCCTGGTTGCAATTTTCACCTAAAACAGAAAGAACACAAAGAATGATTAGCAGACTCCAATCTTTTCTCAGGCCGAGTGATTAATACAGCAAACCGGCTTCGATTCTGGTCTCGGGTGACTGTCTGAATTTGCACATTCTCCCCATGTCTACGTGGGTTTCTCCCGGGTGCTCCCACAATCCCAAGATGTGCACATTAGGCGGACTGGTCATGTTAAATTGCCCCTCACTGTCCCAAGATGTGCGGATTACTGGGATAAATGTGTGGGTTACGGGGATGGGTGGGGGTAAGATGCCCTGTCAAGAGAACCACAATGGGCCGAATGGCCTCCTTCATCACTCCAGGTATTACGATAAATAAGCACCCAAGTTTTCCCGACAATGAGTGCCCAAGGTTTCCTGGTGATTAATGAGGACCTGAGATTTCCCACAGATTAGCAGATTTTCCGAATGGATATTCCACATTTCCTGTGTTACGGTGGATGTGGGAGTGATGGGTATCAGTCGAGAATGATGCGGGTTTTGAAACAATCCTTGTTGAGCCTCTGTACCGAGTGTCTGTTCACCGTGTGGGAGCTCAGGCAGCTGGGATTAAAATGAGAGACAAACGGGGAGCGATTCTCCCAAGAGACCTTCAAATTGACGGGAAAAGTGGTGTATTTCACAATTGTTTTCTCAGTGGGAGTTCAGACTCAATTCTCCCACACCCCCGGGTGCCCCCACAGTACTGCCCCTCCAGCACTCCCCCCAACCAACAAGGCCCAATCACAGCCCCCATGACAGTACCCAGGCCTCACCTCCCCTCCCGATCTCCCCCACCCCCACAGTGGTGATAATCCGCCCCTACTCTCCCCTACCCCGACAGAGCCCCCCACCCTGCATCCCGGGGAGCAGACCCCTCCCTACCTGACAAACCCACTCCAGTATTCCCCTTTCCCGCCCCCCCAACTCCGGTCACCCACCCCTCTCCCTCAGCCCACCCCGATCACCGGCCTCTCTTCAGCCCCAATCGATCCTGCCTGCAGAGTGGGAGTGGGAATCCCCACCCCTCCCCCTCCATCTCCAAACCCTGCTCCCTTGCCACCTACCCCACCACCCCCCCCTCCCCGGGGAGCCCCAATTGCCCTCCCCCTTCACTCCAATAGGGTCCCTCGCAAGTTCCCAAAAAGTGGGGAGCCACCCTAAACCCTGCCAGAGTGAAATCATTGAATCATAGAAACCCCACGGTGCTGAAGGAGGCCATTTGGCCAATTGACCACAATTCTAGCCCGGCCCCTATCCCTATGTTTAAAAAAAAGACATACCACAGTTGTCATTAAGTTAAAGGACATGAGATTTAAAAGGAAACTTTGGATTACGACAGTTATACAGACCATTTTGATTTTTCAGGAGTGTTCATGTCTATTCCATCGATTTGTAACTACAATACTACAATAGTTGTATTGTAACTACAATACAATACAATACAATACACCCTCCTCTCCCCACCCCCTGCCCCTTTCCCCTTCCCCCACTGTTGGAACTGGTGTTGAAGTTTCAACATTCGGACCCCGCTCCGTTTTTAAAGGTCTGTGAAGCCTTTCTGTCTTTATCAAACTCCGATCCCATCCTCCAAGTGGAAAAGAGAGTGTTTGGAACATCAGGTTTTATATCGGGATATACTTTAAACCGTCTATTTAATTCCAAGGCAGAATGAAGTTGCGGTCGAGTGAGTAGCTAATTAGCATTTCTATCTGACAGCGAGGGAGTGGACCACCCCGGCTAAAATCAGCACTAATCTTCTGCAAAATCACCTGCGTGTAACACAGCGGCAAAAATTTCCAGGCTTCCCTCGACTAACAGGCAACTGATCTGACGACAATTTCAGGTTTGTGGGTTTGCAGGGATGCCGATAATGGGGAGAAGGTCTAATTTTAGAGGTTTAAGTGGTAGCACAGTGGTTAGCACTGCTGTCTCACAGCGCCAGGGAGCTGGGTTCGATTCCCAGCTCGGGTCACCGTCTGTGTGGAGTCTGTACATTCTCCCCGTCTCTGCGTAGGTTTCCTCCGGGTGCTCCAGTTTCCTCCCACAGACAAAGATGTGCAGGTTAGGTGGATTGGCCATGCTAAACATTGTCCCTTAGCATCAGGGGGGATTAGCTCGGGTAAATGCATGGGGTTTTGAGGATAGAGCTTGGGTGGGATTGTCCTCTTGCACCGTAGGATTCTATAATCTAAACATTGAAAGAATTCAATAGGGTAGATTTTAGTGGAACTATTTCCTGTTTGGGGAGGAGAACACAATCGCAATCACAAAATTGGTCATTCAGGAGTGAAATCATGAAGCAAATCTGGAATTTTCAGTCCCAAAATGCCCTGCGCTTTGGCAAAACTGAAGCTTTCAAGAGAGCAATTAGTAGATTTTGTCAGTTAAATTGCAAAGATTATGGGGCAGATTTGGGATAACGCAGTTAAGGAACAGAGCAGCAATGATCTAATTGTAAGAAGTCTTGTGATTAAAGTCCAAATGGTTTATTTAGAATCACGAATGACTCGGAGTGACTCAGCTGAGGTAGGAGCAGTGCTCCAAAAGCTTGTGATTCGAAATAAACCTGTCGGATTTTACCCTGGAGGTGTGAGACTCCTTATTATATCCAACTCAACATCAGCATCATGGTCTAATTGAACAGACCAGATTGGAGGGGCTGAATGGTCCACTCCCTGTTCCTCTGTAACCTTTCACTGACAATAGCGAGAATGCAGTGTGTAATTAATATCGCTGACCACACGGAAGGGTGCACTCAGTTATCTGGAGAGATGAAGGAAGTTTCGATCATTCTACACCGAGCACAGAAGGTTAAGAGGACATTTCGTAAAAGGTCCATCCGAACCATTTGGTATTTTGAAGACAAAATAAGGAGTTTCCTCTGACAAGTAATCAAAGGACGAAGATTGAAATCGTTAGCAAGGCCAGAGATGAGAAATAGGAGCAGGAGTAGGCCATCGAGCCTGCCCTGCCATCCAACAAGATCATGGCCTATCTGAAAGTGGATCAGTTCCACTTTCCCGCCTGCTCCCCATAACCCTTAATCCTCTTATTGATCAAAAATCTACCTGTGATTCAAACATATTCAATGAGGTAGCCTCCACCACTTCAATGGGCAGAGAATTCCAAAGATTCACTATCCTTTGAGGGAAGAAGTTCCTCCTCAACTCTGTTCTAAATGTAATCCCCTTATTTTGAGGCTGTGTCCCCTAGTTCTTGTTTCCTTTCTAAGTGGGAAGGGATCTCTCTACCTCTACCCTATCCAGCCCCTTCATTATCTTATATGTCTCCATAAGATCACCCCTCAGCCTTCTAAACTCCAACGATTGAAGGCCCAATCTACTCAGTCTCTCCTCATAAGCTAACCCCCCTCATTTCTGGTATCAATCTGGAATCAAGGAATCACAGGGTGAGTTCTTACGATCTGGTCTGAGAGGGTGAGGAAAACAACGCTATCAGACTGCAGTGGACTGACACTAAAAACCAGATGTTTACAGGGCCGCAGGCAAAGAGCTGGCCATGGGTCATAGAGCTCTTCCTAACTGCTAGCACAAGTACGATGGGCCGAACGGTCTCTTTTTACACCGCGCGATTCTACGACGCTGCCGACCTTCTCCAGGGCTCCTTGGCTGATGGTCTGCGTCGGGAGGATTAGCGTTGCATCTCCAGAATGAACGCCCGCGTCTTCCACGTGCTCCGTGATCGCGTGAGCCAGCACCTAGCGAGATGGAGACAAACAGGGCAAATTAGCCACCCGTCGTCAGCCAACAGTGAGGTTCAGGCCACCCCCCGACCCACTTCCAGGTGGGCCTGCTGGGGCTTCCGAGCTGTAGTCTCAGGAACTCATCCAATACGAAGGCGGCTCACATGAGAAGCAGCCTCCTTGGGAGATGATACTCATTGTGGTTTGAGGAAGGAGCAGACACCCAGAAGCTGGGTGGGACCTTCCTTTTAACCTGCCACAGACAAATGTACTTTTGGCCAAGATTTTCTGGTCGTATTCACCCCATGATGGGAAAATCCCACCCCAGGTCAGCAGTGTCATGAATTCAATCAGACCATTGACTCTGGCCTAGTGGAATATGGACTCCCCGACTAAGGAGTTAATTAATAAGCCAATCAGGGAGTCTTTTCTTTCAATTTAAGCGGGAGTTCAGTTCCTCTGGCGCTCCTGCAGGCCGACTGCCGACTTCCAAAGACTTATTACAAACGGCTTTTGCCACGGTTCCCGCGACAGGCGGGACCGGGAAAATTCCGCCCCCTTTGGGGTTGGCTTCACAAATTGCACGCTGAATTTCGCTCTCACCTTTCCTTCCTTCGAAACCGCGTCGACTTCAACCTCGCGAGCTCCTTCGACGAATTTGGTGAGGACAACCGGATGTTCCTGCAGTCAAAGGAAGAACTGGTTTAGCGTGAGCGGACGCTGGCTCTCTCACCAATTCCAAACGGGGTTCTCATCAGGAAGTGGTGCCGGTGATTACACAGCGCTCAGGAACATTATTGACTCCCCAGATACAGCAAAACCTGGACAACACTCAGGCTTGGGGTGATAAGTGCATAAGCACCAAATAAGTGCCTGGTAATGATCATCTCCGGCAGGAAAGTATCTTACCACTGCCCTATGACATTTAGTGGCATTACCATCACCGAATTCCCCCATGGTCAACATCATAAGGCTCACCGTTTCCCCTAACTCCACAGGGCATGTCCGATGCACCATAGAAAATGTCCTTTCTGGTTGTATCACAGCTCCTGCTCTGCCCAAGACCACAAGAAACTACAAAGGTTCGTGGACACAGCCCACAGTACGCAAACCAGCCCCCCATCCACAGATCCCATCTACACTCCCCGCTGCCTCGGAAAAGTAGATGGTACCATCAAGGACTCCGCACATCCTGGATACACTCTCTTCCCCCTTCTTCCATCTGGAAAAAGATACAAACTCTGAGATCACGTACCAACTGACTCAAGAACAGCTTCTTCCCCTTGAATGGACCTATCTTATATTTCTCTTCAGCCTAGCTGCCACTCTACATTCTGCACCCTCTCCTTTCCTCCTTCCCCATATACTCTATGAATGGCATGCTCTGCCTGTGGAGCGCGCAAGGAACAATAGTTTTCACTGTAACCCAATACATGTGGCAATAATAGATCAACTCAAATCAAATCAAGATCTTAACTGGAGCAGACAAATAAATTCTGTGGCTGCAACAGGGGCTCAGAGGTTGGATAAATATCTCACTCCCTAACTCCCCAAAGCCCGCCTATCACCTAGTACACAGAGCTCAGGAGTTTGATAGTCTTCACTCACCAAGATCAGCACAACTCCAACATCCCAGAAGCTCAACACCATCCCCAATAAAGAGATTCTCCAGCTTCCAGCCAGAGAAAACAGCCTCTCTCACCAGGCCTGGCCCACAAATACTTTCATCATAAGTTTCAGCAAAATTACCTCGACTTCTCCAACTCAATGCATACTTTGGTTCTGTCTTCACAAAGGAGGATTCAAATAACGTATCAGGAATGCTGATTTCAGTCAGGAACACAGTGAGAGGGAGGAACTGAAGGAAATCAGTATTACTGGGGTGGCCTAGTGGTATTATCGCTAGACTATTAATCCAGGAGCTGAGCTAACGCTCTGGGAAACTGGGTTCGAATCCCGCCACGGCAGATGGTGGAACGTGAATTAAAATATCTGGAGTTAAGAATCTACTGATGACCATGAAACCATTGTTGTAAAAGCCCATCTGATTTACTAATGTCATTCGGAGAAGGAAATCTGCCATCCTTACCTGGTCTGACCTACGCATGACTCCTGAGCCACAGCAATGTATAGAACATAGAACATTACAGCACAGAGCAGGCCCTTCGGCCTTCGATGTTGCGCCGACCAATATAAAAAGCAATGCCCCTCCAAACTAAACCATTCCCTTCTCTTCCATATACTTATCAACAAAACCTCTTAAACGCCACCAAACTTGGCACATCTACAACTGCTGCAGGCAGGGCATTCCACTCCCGAACCACCCTTTGGATAAAGAACCTACCTCTGATATCCGTCCTATAACTATCACTCCTTAATTTAAAGCTGTGTCCCCTCGTGCTAGCTTTCTCCATCCTAGGAAAAAGGCTATCACTGTCCACCCTATCTAAACCGCTAATCATCTTATATGTTTCGATTAGGTCCCCTCTTAGCCGCCTCCTTTCTAACGAAAACAACCTCAAATCCATCAGCCTCTCTTCATAAGACCTGCCCTCCATACCAGGCAACATCCTGGTAAACCTCCTCTGTACCCTCTCCAATGCCTCCACATCTTTCTTATAATGTGGGGGACCAGAACTGCACACAATACTCCAAGTGCGGCCGCACTAGAGTTTTGTACAGTTGCAACATGACGTTGCGGCTCCGAAATTCAATCCCCTACCAATAAAAGCTAAGACTCCATATGCCTTCTTAACAACCTTATCGACTTGACTGCCTACTTTCAGGGATCTATGCACATATACACCAAGATCCCTCTGTTCATCAACACTATTAAGAATCCTACCATTAGCCCTATACTCTACACATTTATTATAATGCGGTTCACTTTGATCTGCCCTCTGGAATGCCCTAGCCAAGGGCATCTAGGGATGGGCAATAAATGCTGGCAAGCCAGCGACACCCATGTCCCAGGAATGAATTAAGAAAAAAGAGGTATGGTGTTGGGGAAACTGATGGGATTGAAGGCAGATTGGTAGCACAGTGGGTTAGCACTGTTACTTCACAGCTCCAGGGTCCTGGGTTCGATTCCCGGCTCGGGTCACTGTCTGTGTGGAGTTTGCACATTCTCCTCGTGTCTGCGTGGGTTTCTTCCAGGTGCTCTGGTTTCCTCCCAGAGTCCAAAGAGTTAGGCTGATTGGCCATGCTAAGAAATTGCCCCTTAATATCTAGGGATGCGTAGGTTAGAGGGATTAATGGGTATAATATGGAAGTAGGGCCTGGGTGGGATTGTGTTTGGTGCAGACTCGATGGGCCAAAGGGCCTCTTTCTGCACTGTAGCGTCTATGATTCAGATAAATCAGTAGGGCCTGATAATCTTCAAAGCAGAACATGTAAGGAAGTGGCCCAAGAAACAGTTGATGCATTGGTGGTCATCTTCCAAGATTCTAGACTGTGGATCAGTTGGAGGGTAGTTAATGTAACCCCGTTATTTGATAGGGGGAGACAGGGAATTATACACCGGTAATGGGGAAAATCCATTATCCAGGATTTTATCGCAGAGCACTCGGAAAAGAACAGCAAACTCAAACAGAGTTAGCAAGGATTTACAAAAGAGAAATCATGCTTGACAAATCTACTCTTCAAGGGTGTAACTAGTAGAGTTAATGAGTGTGAGCCAGTCAATGTAGCTTATTTGGAGTTTCAGAAGGCTGTTGACAAAGTCTCACAAGAGATTAGTTTGGAAAATTAAAAGCACATAGGATTGGAGAATTGAGATGGATAGAAAAGTGCTTGGCAGACAGGAAAACAGAGAGGGAATGAACAGTTTGTTTTCAAATGGCAGGCAGCGGAGTAGAGCAGGGGTCAGTACGAGGACCCCAGGTATCCACAATAAATATTAATAATTCAGATGAGGGAGCTAAATGAAGTATCTCCAAATTTGCTGATGACACTCCTCGGTGGGAGGGTGAGCTATGAGGAGGATGCAGGAATCCTTCAGTGTGTCTTGGACAAGCTCAGTGAATGCAGTACAATGTGGAGGTTATCCACTTTGGTAGCAAAAACAGGAAAGTAGATTATTATCTGAGTAGTTCTAGATTGAGAGAGAGAAATGTGCAACAAAACCTGGGTGTCCTCGTACACCAGTCGCTGATGGTGAGCGTGCAGCAGGCGGTAAAGAAGGCAAGTGGTGTGTTGGCTTTCACAGCGAGAGGATTCGAGTACAGCAGCAGGGAATGTCTTGCTACAATTATACAAGCCTTGGTGAGCCACACCTGGAATATTGTACGCAGTTTTGGTCTCCTTCTCCGAGGAAGGAGGCTCTAACTCTCGAGGTAGTGCAGAGAAGGTTTACCAGACTGATTCCTGGGGTGGTTCGTTTGAGGAGAGATTGCGTTGGTTAGGATTATACTCACTGGAGTTGAGAAGAATGAGGAGGGAGCTTATAGAAACTTGTAAAATCCTAACAGGACTAGATAGGGTAGATACAGAGGATGTTCCCCAATGGAGAGGGAGTCCAGAACCCTGTTGTAGTCTAAGGATATGGGGAGATAAATCCCTCAGGACTGAGATGAGGAGTTTGTTTTGGTGAGCTTGTGATATTCTCTACCATAGAAAACAGTCGAGGCCAAAACTATGAGGGAGCAATTTTCCCCTTCCACTGGAAATCGTAGTGGGCAAGAGGCATCCCGTGTAAAGGCCCCTGTTGACCTGGGGTGGGACCTTCTGGTTTTAGGGTAAGCATAGCCGAAAAATCCCACCTGGTGTGTTTTAAAGAAGGGGTTAAATATCAGTCTTGGGGCTAAAGGTGGGGTTGGGGGTGGGTAGCAGGAACAGATTACTGAGTTGGACAATCAGCCAAGATCATAATGAATAGCAGAACAGGCTCAAAGGGGCGAATGGCCTCCTCTTGTTCCTAGTTTCAATATTTCTAAACTCCAAACAGTACAATTTCAGCCTGCTCATTGAATCACAGAACCACTACAGTGCAGAATTTCATTCATTCAGCCCATTGAGTCTGAACCAACTTACCCATTTTCCTGGTCAACTAAAATGCACAAAAACTCTGCATTTTAACCAAAATATACTCCATAGAAATAAAAGAAGACAATCAGTTGGTGATGTTGCTCAATGTTACACCCACAAAGAGGGTAATAGCAGCAGCAGTGAACATAGATATCAGGGAAAGGCAGGGATCAGAACAAATACCTGAGAGACGCGGGCTGCCTCCGCAAGAAATTTCTTCATCTCTGTCGCATCGTGAGCTACGTTCATCGCCGAGCCACTGGAGGGATCAAAACGGAAGAACTCGTGTGAAGCGGCCACATAATCAGCAGTGCGTAGCCCCTCAGCATTTACTGCCCAAAATAATCCTCTTACCTCAGGACATAGGATGGCCTCAGCAAGCAGGGATAGCCCACCGTCTCAGCAAACGTAAGTGCGTCATCCTATCATCAAAAAGAAGCCAGTCAGTGGAAGGGACTCTCACTGTGTGGACCCACCTCCCAATGGGCAGGCCCCAAGTCCTTTCAAGTCCCATGACTGAGGAGTGGGGCTAAGTTTTTCATCAGAGTTGTAGCTCTAATTGATTGTCTATGCTTGGGAAAGTAGCTATTCTTTACCCAGTTTGGGAACCAGATCAAAAACTCCAAGGTGTGTTGTGAAGTTAGAGTGCAGCCCAACTATTTGTAATTTAGTCTGAGGCTAAGGTATTTCACTCCAGATATGATTCTATTGACCCACTAGGAAGCTTTTATCAAAACAAGCATTATTTAACAATATAGTTTCACTGTAACAAAAAGAATTAGCGTAACTTTTACAAATTGAAATATTTAAATATGATAAGATACAATTCTTAACTGCTAGTCTATCTCTATTGGTTCCAATTTAAGCAATATTCCGCATAGCCATAAACTTCTCTTCAGAATCTTGTAAACAACAGGTTTACATGCTGGTATGTGGGCTGCTAATCCTCAAGCCTTTAGAACAGCTCTGGAGAAAGACACCTATTTTCTAGAAGGTCCCAGATTTCAATCTCCAGAGTAAAAATGAAGCAAGGACAAATATTTTCACACAGAGGGTGGTTGGAATTTGGAATGATCTTCCTGAGAGGGTGATGGAGACAGGATTAATTGAGCTATTCCAAAGGGAATTGAATTGCTATCTGCAAAGGCAGAATGTGTAAGGTTACAGATATAAGGAAGGGGGAGTGGGATTAGGAAAAATGCCCTTTCGGAGAGTCAGTGCTAACTTGATGGACCGCATGGCTTCCTTCTGCAAGGTTCTGTGGTTTGTGCACCTCCAACTGGGTCTTCCTGTCTGAGGTTATCTACCAACTAACTCGAGAACAGTTTCTTCCCTGCGGCCATCAGGTTTTTGAATGGATCTACCGTATATTAAGTTGATCTTTCTCTAGCTGTGACTGGAACACTATATCCAACACCCTCTCCTTTCCTTCTCTCCAATGTACTCTATGTATAGTATGCTTTGTCTGAAACAATGCTTTTCACTGTATACCAATCCAGGTGGCAATAATAAAACAGATCAATAAATAGTGCAGCCCACTTTTACTTCTCCTTCACTGGCAGTTTTCCCTTCAGCTGCCTAACTCATCAAGTCTGCAATTCTCTCCTGGAACTCTCTCTTCTACTCACATTTTGTCTCTTTGACCAAGCTGCGGTCATCCAAATTAATCTCTTCAGGTCATGAAGCTGATTTCTAAATCCAACAATACTGTCGCCCTTCCTAGAACCTTTTCAGAACCTCCTACTTTTACCTCCAATATCTCCTTCTTAGAACTGACCATGAAGGATCCTGAGACATTATTATTATTATGTAGAGACGCTGCACAGATGCAAGTTGTCATTATAAGATATTGGATTATTCCCACAGTCCTGTGTTCCTCACAGCCCCTGAGTAAGGATATACAAACTACAGGAATGGCCGACAGAGGCCATTCAGCCCTTCAGGACTGTTTGGATTCAGTTAATGGGGCAGCACGGTAGCACAGTGGTTAGCACTGCTGGTTCACAGCTCCAAGGACCTGGGTTCAATTCCCAACTTGGGTCACTGTGTGTGTGTGTGTGTGTGTGTGTGTGTGTGTGTGTGAGTTTGCACATTCTCCCCGTGTCTGCATGGGTTTCTGCCGCGTGCTCTGATTTCCTCCCACAGTCCAAAGACATGCCAGTTAGGTTGATTGGCCTTGCTAAATTACCCCCTTAGTGTCCCGGGATGTGTAGGTTCGAGGAATAAGCGGGTAAATATGCAGGGATGCGGAGATAGGGCCTAGGTGGGATTGTTGTCGGTGCAGACTCGATGGGCTGAATGGCCTCTTCCTGAACTCCGCCCACAATGAAACAGATAGGATATTATAATTCTAAAATGCTCTTTTCTATTTATGCAAAACAACTAAATTAGTGACAGATTCAAGCTCTGGGGGCAGCGATGACAAATCGAGAACATTCCTCTTCAAACACTGAAGATATAAGTTTGCATCTATATTTCAGAAGCCCCATTTTCTCCAACCATGCAGACACTGAATTTTGCCCATTCCTTATTTCGTGGCTTCCATTAGATTTGACGGGAATGAGTTTATTTACCAATGAGTTGACAGCCGTCCACGAAGCCTGGGAAATCTGAAGTTCATCAAGGACGCCGGAGAAGACGGCGCGATCCTCAGCCCGGTCAATCTGCATCGGATTCGTGCCCAAGATGTTCACACCGTACTTGTACAACGGGACAGCCAGATTGTTTGGAATTTGTCCGCCCACAGAAATGATAGAGCCCTTGCAACTCTGAGGAAAGGAAGTCATAATCTCATTGCTCAAAGTCTTTCGCTAGAACTTCCAGAAATCAATACACCTCACTGCAAACTACCAACTCACCGATCAACACTATCATGACATGGAAGTTGTCCCCTTTAAGACATAATGACAAATTCCCCCCCCCCCAAAGAGGAAGACCTCACCTTGTGTATGAGAAGGTGCATGGTCTCTTAATGTTTAACTAACAGGGAACTTTAAGTAAACAAGTAATATACCAAATAAAATGAGATGCTAATGGAATGCTTTCAAATAAATGCAATATCCAGTAACAGAATTCAGTCACTTTCAAAATACACGACCAGGTTTTGTGGCTTTCGGAAACTTTTGGAGTTCTTCTGTTGATTTCTCTGTCAGCAAGTTCTTTCTGATTTGGTAAGGTGCACTAGTTAGATGGTTCATTCTCTGAAGCTGGCGGAGTTGAGAGCTTCCCTCTCCCTCTCAAGGCTTGTCTTTCTGTTCCTCTCCTGTTCCCCCCCCCCCACTCTCTTTTATACCCTGTAATGACCTATCAATTTTCCTACAATAAGATTGGTCTGATGTTAGCAACATAATCAAATTCAAATCTTATAGGTTATTGGGAGCTGAGAGGCTGTTTTAAATTTTGTAAATACACAGGCTGTCTTGTCAAGACTACTGCTTGACTTTTTGGTACAAATGTTTCAGCTTAGACTCCGGATGTACTTTACATTTTAAGCCTCAAAACACAAAACAAAACTAGTTTTTAAAGCAACCATATATTGTCTTTTTCCCTCCAGCATTTTTACAATTTTTTAACATCTTTACTGTACCAAATTCCAACGTCACAAACTCAACTTTGCAACAATACATTGCATTGAGACCCACAACCATTTATCATAAAGGAAATGCATTGATCATTTTTCATTCCTTCAACAATAAATCGTACGATAAGACTACTTGAACGGACAATTTGACACCGCCAGTGGACAGATCCTGTCTGGGGCAGCCCATTCACTGACGTCTCACCTCCTGTTCGTAGATATCCAAAATCCTTTCCAGCGAAAGCTCTTCAAAGTAAAGCCTGTCGCACTCGTCGAAGTCCGTGCTCACGGTCTCTGGGTTGTGGTTTACCACCACCGTCTTCTTCCCCAGTTGTCTCAGGGTGCGGATACTGGAGACTGCACACCAGTCAAACTCCACGCTGCTACCTGCAGGCACAGGATTCTGAGCTGAAATCTCAGTCACCGCACACAGCATAACTGCGTGGTTCACTTTGCCTCACTAAAGCTACTGTCTGCAAACAAAACAAGAACAAGGTAGGGATGCCGGCGTTGGACTGGGGTAAACACAGTAAGAAATCTCACAACACTAGGTTAAAATCCAACAGGTTTATTTGATAGCAAACGCCACTAGCTTTCAGATTAGTGGCATTTGTGCTACTAAATAAACCTATTGGACTTTAATTTGGTGTTGTGAGACTTCTTACTGAGTTTACCCCAGTCCTGATTATCCAGCAACACAAGGCTCAGGCCGAAGATTGCTGTGTGGAAACCCACGCTTCAAACCCATCAATCTATTGAGCGAAGTAACTTCAACACTCAGGTCTACGAAGAATGAAGAGAATTGTAGAGTGGGGACATTGGAAAATCCGCAAGCAACAGGAGAGGCAGGGAACGGAGCTCAGAGCCAGTTAGGGCACAGCAGCAGAATTATGGTCGAGCTGATATTTACAGACTTTAAAGAATGAGAAAGGAACCAGGAGACAATGGGACAAGGTTTCAGTCAAAGCAGCAGCAAAGGTTTGTAGGTGAAAGTGGAATTAGATCATTCTTCACGTGGAGGACGTGGGGTCAGAAGGTAGGGAAAAAAACCAGGAAATTACAGGCCACTCAGTCTAACATCAATGTTAGGGAAATTACTGGAAAAAGTTCTGAGGAACAGACTTAATCTGTGAAGAGGCCAGAGTTAATCGAGGATAGTTGGCATGGCTTTGGCAGGGTGAGATCATAGCAAACAAATCTGACCGAACTCTTCAAGGAGGTGACTAGATGTGTCGATGAGGGCAGTGCAGTGGATGTAATCTATATGGGCTTCAATAAGACTTTGGACAAGGTCCTACATGGGAGACTGATGAAGAAGATAAGGGCCTTTGTGATGTTGGGTCCCTGCACATTAATGACCTAGTAAGAAGTCTGACAACACCAGGTTTAAATCCAACCGATTTATTTGACAGTAAACTCGCAAGCTTTCGACTTCTAATCAGTAATCTGTAAACAGTCTGTGCTGGTATGTGTGCTGTTGGAGACCAGAAAACCTCATTCACCTGACGAAGACCATTGGGTCGAAAGCTTGCGAGTTTACTATCAAATAAATCGGTCGGATTTAAACCTGGTGTTGTCAGACTTCTTAATGTGTTTACCCCAGTCCAACGCCGGCATCTCCACATCATTAATGACCTAGGCAGCTATGTAGGGGAATGTTCAGTAAGTTTGCAGGTGATACAAAAACTGGTGGTGTGGTAAACAGCGAGGGAGAACGCTTTAGATCATGGAAACGGTTAGATGGCCAGAACAGTAGCAAATAGAACTTAAAAATAGAGGTGTTGCACTTTGGGAGGGTTAACAATGCAAGGAAACGCATAACAAATGATATAAAGCTAGGCAGCACAGAGAGTAGGAAGATCCCTGAAGGCAGCAGGACGGGTAGATAAGGCGGCTAAGAAGACATTTGGGATATTTGCCTTTATTAGCCGAGGGATAGAAGATAAGAACAGGGAGGTTACGAGGGAGCTGCATTAAACACATGTTAGGCCACAGCTAGGGTAATGTATGCTCACTAACGGTAGGATATAATTGCACTAGAATGAGTGCAGAGGAGTTTCACCAGGGGTGTTCCCTGGCCGGAGTGTTTCAGCTACGAAGAGAGGCTGGTTAGAACAGAATTGTTTCTCTTAGAGCAGAGAAGATTGAGAGAGGGAGGACCTGATTGAGGTGTACAAAATGACGTGGGATATAGATAGGAAGAAACGTTTCCCCTTAGTAGAGGGGCCAATAACCAGGAGGCGTAGATTTAAGATAAGGGACTGCTAGAGGGGATTTGAGAAGAAACCATTTTACCCAAAGGGTGATGGGGGACCCGAAACTGCTTGAAAGGGTGGTAGAGGCAGGAACCCTCACAATATTGAGATGAGCGGACAAGGCGACTGATCAAGTGCTGGAAAGTGGGATCAGAATAGATAGGTGCTAGGCACAGTGGGCTGAAGGGCCTCCTTCTGAGCTGTAAAACTAAGTCTCCGGTTGATGTAGAAGAAGCAGCGGGGAGGGGGGGGGAAAAGGATAAACACTTCAGGGGGTCCAGAGATAATAGGGAAGGATGTCATTGTGGGTGAAATAATAAGAATCAATGGCTGTTGAAGACTCAGGAAGAGAAGTGGAGCAGAGCTTGGCCCATTCGAGGTTGTACAGACTGAGCGAAGGAGGAAGAGTGTAATTCAGTCCCAGTTAGCTGTCACTTCCTGAAGGGGGTTGTTTCAGTGCTGTGAGTGGGCCAGGAACAGGACTGGAAAACACGAGTGTGATCTGGGTAGGAACAGTCTTCTTTCTTTGAGGTTTTACCGATATGATACGGTCCACAACCCAACACCATGATTCCGTGGTCATTGAAATCCAGATCGTGCTCCTGAAACACAAACAGCAATCATCGACGTTTGATCAAACACACAGCGGAGAGCACTCAATAACGGGAATTCACCGAGGAAAACTCACCTCGCCGTGATAGGTGGAGTACAGATAATTGGTGATAGCCGGATACTCCGCGGCAAGTGTGTCAATCTGGCAAAGGAAAGCAATAGGTGAGAGTGAATGGGGCTGGCCATTCGGTCCATCTTAGTTGGCCTAGCCTTAATCCAAAGCCTCCCTCATTATTCATTCAAGAGAATATTCCACTCTATGTGTGACATTTTCCTCATATTTCCCTAAACATTTCTTTCACCAGCTTTATCTTACCACCATCTTGGCATGTTGTGAGATAATATTATATATTGTTAAAGGGGACTGCTGCCTCGCAGCGCCAGGGACCCGGGTTCGATTCCCGGCTCGGGTTACTGTCTGTGTGGAGTTTGCACATTCTCCCCGTGTCTGCGTGGGTTTCCTCCGAGTGCTCCGGTTTCCTCCCACAGTCTAAAGATGTGCCGGTTAGGTGGATTGGCCACACCTTAGTGTCCCAGGATGTGTAGGTTAGATGGATTGGTCATGGGAAATGTGTGGGGTTACAGAGATAGGGCAGGCCAGAGGGCCCTGGGTAAGGTACTCTATCAGAGGGTCAGTGCAGACTCGATGGGCTGAATGGTCTCTTCTGCACTGTCAGGATTCTATGATTCAGTGATGTACCTCTCCAAAGTTCCTTCGCTACCTCTCAAAAGTCAATCCTCTGAGCCTTGTAACTTCAATATTTCCCTTGGCAAAGAGAGTTCTCTCTGGGTGCCGAACATTGCACCCGAAACACGCCCAATTTCATTGTACGAAGATGGAACTGTACTAGTTGTAACCCGGTGTTACACGATGATAGTATACAATCTACGTCTGCCCTGTTTGTGTCCTTGTAACCTCGGAGTGTTTTACAGCAATTAGAAGCAGTGATTTCTTCACGAGGCCTGCTTTGGGGCTTGGGGTCGTTCAATCCAGGGAATTATTGGTGTACAAACCATATTCTCTTAAAGGAAAATGGAAGAAATATTTGAAGAATGTGGTTGAATTTCTCTTTTTTATTCATTCCTGGGCGTCACTGGCTGGGCGTAGCATTTATTGCCCATCCCTAGTTGCCCTTGGAGGGTAGTTAAGAGTCAACCACACTGGTGTAGTCTGGAGTCACATGCAGGTCAGGTAAGGGGGACAGATTCCCTTCCTTAAAGAACATTATTGAACCAGATGGGTTTTCTCACCGATGGTTTCACAGTCATCAGCACATTTCCAGGTTTTTTTTTTAATTGAATTCAAATTCCACCGTCTGCCGTGACGGGATTCGAACCCACATTACTCTAGCTCTTTTGGATTCCTAGTGTAGTGACAATACCACTGCGCCACCATCTCCCCAGTATTCTAGGTGAATGTTGGGTCTGATGATGGGCTGAATGGCGTTTTGTGTTGCACGGTTTTATGATTCAGATTATTGTCTCGCTCGAGATAAGGTGGCTGGAGGGTAGAGGGATTGAGGGACTGTGTTCTAACTCTTGAGAATGCTGATCTCCAATTTCAGACAGGGGGCCCTGCACGCTCTCGGGGTACAACAAGCGACTGACCTGTTTAATCTGCGGTTTAATGTTCCTTTGTACCCTCAGTTTCCTGGCGTCCAATTCGGTGAGGCCAATGCAGTCGCCGATCTGTCGATCTGAAAACCCGTCTTGCTTCGCTTTTAACAGCAGCTCATTCGTAATGGTCTCACTGGAAGAGACCAGAGCAGTTAACGCAACGTGACAGCGCTACAATTAACTCTTCCCGTGCTTTGTTAATGCAACCATACACCCACTGGGCTTGGTCAGAGACTCACAAACCCCCCTGCTGAGTACCTTTGCCTGGGTGAGGCCTGAGGCCTAGCAAATCTTCCACCAACGGCAGCCTTCAGCTTCCGATATCATGGATTGCGAGCAGTTCAAGAAGGCGTCTCCCCATCAAAGCAATCGCAGATGGACAACAAATGCTGGCTCTACCAGCGACACCCTCACCCCATGACCAAAACTAAACCTCCCTCTCCCCCACATACAGACTGGGGACACTGTCCTCCTTCCCACCCACTCAATGTCAATATGGATATAGGTCATCAAATACAAGTCACAGGATGTTGTGTGGGATATCCTTACTTTTTATCAACAGGAATCTCATTGCAATGTCCTTGGTATAGAAAAAAATCAGAAAGGTTTATATGGTTCTTCAGTTCAGCTAGACAAGATCTTTGGCATTCAACTCAAGATCCCTCTTTCCATTCACAGGATCCCTACAGTGCAGAAGGAGGCCATTCAGCCCATCAAGGCTGCACAGACCACACTCCCACCCAGGCCCTATTCCCAGGATCCCACATATTTACCCTGTTTATTCCCCTGACACAAAGAGGCAATCTAGCACGGCCAATCCAACCTAACCCACACATCTTTGGACTGTGGGAGGCAAGCGGAGCACCCGGAGAAAACCTGCGCAGACACGGGGAGAATGTGCGGACTCTGCACAGACAGTGACCCAAGCCAGGAATTGAACTCGGGGTCCGTGGCACTGTGCCACCGTGCCGCTGGAAAAGGGGAAAAGATTTGCAATAAAATTTCGCTCTAAAAGAATTCATATTTGATTTAATTTATTATTGTCACATTTAAATTATAATTGATTTAATTTCTAATTACACACCAGAATTATAGGGAGTGGGATAGCTTGATCTTGGGATTGGACATAGCTTGGCACAACATTGAGGGCCGAAGGGCCTGTACTGTGCTCTACTGTTCTATGTTTCTATGTACTGGGATACAGTGAAAAGTATTATTTCTTGCATACTGTCCGGATAAAGCATAGCGTTCATAGAGTCCACAGGGGGGAGGAAAGGAGAGGGTGCAGAATATAATGTTGCAGTTACAGATAGAGTGTAGAGAAAGATCAATTTAATACGAGGTAGGTCCATTCAAAAGTCTGGCATCAAGAGGGAAGAAGCTATCCTTGAGTCGGTTGGTACACGTCCTCAGAATTTTGTATCTTCTTCCCAGCGGGAGAAAGGTAGAGGGCAGTATGTTTGGGGTCCTTATTTATTCTGGCTGCTTTTCTGAGCAGCAGGAAGTGTTGATAGAGTGACAGCTGGGCTCAGATGAAATGAGGCTGGATCTCTGATCAGTCCACAGGGGCCTTCAATTTGGCAATATTACTCCATGTGCTTTCAGGAATGGTGGAATGGGATGGAAGTAAAATTGTGGACGCAGTTGGGATGAAGGTGAACAGGAATAGGGCAGTTTTGCCAGCGACCTGGGTGTGCCGTCCCTTAACTCTCGCACCAATGCAAACTTAATTCAAGCATGCAATTTGCAGAAAGCAGCGGGGATATAGAATTCATAAAGAGATGCAAAACAGAGATGTGACAGATGGGTATATTGGAGGGATATATTCAGTGGAGTTATCTTGGACAGACGTGCAAAAGCCGGTTTTCCACGGCACATAAAAAACACGGTGCCAGGAGTTTGCAATTGAACAGTAAGAGGGACAGTCACTGTAAAAAAGAGCAGAGAGCAGCGGAACTTCAGACTGCAGCTTTGTACAGGACACAGGCTGCTGGGTGAGTCAGGGAGTGTTCCAGTATCTGTGGCAATGAAGGGAGATTTTGGAGACATTTTGGAAATTCTTCCATTTGCAAGGGCAGAACTATGAAACTGCCACAGAGTTGAACAAGAAACCAGAATATATGTGAACGGTTCTCAATGCTGGGGGAAAAGAGTTCTGTATTGCAGCCTAGACTTCGCTGAGGAGCAGGAAAGCCAGCTTGGTGAAACTTTAGAGGCCTTATATGTTAGATATAACCGTTGATAACATCGGATCTGTTATAATGTGATCAATGATAACAAGATGTAAGGGTCAGCTGACCCAGTAAACCATACAGCCAATGACAGAATGATGTGATGACCAGCTCACTCAGTATAAATTAGAACATGTTAGGAATTGTGGGGTAAGTTGGTGAGGCCTCAAGTAATGAAGTTTCTTTATTAACCTTTTCTTTGATTTATAAGTTGGAGTATGTTTTGTTATATTTGTATTGCCTGCATTTGACGAGTTCTTTAACAGTGTAAATGCAATTGGAACCCGCTATTCATGTTATTTATGAACACTAGGTGCTCAACACCAGAGTTCAGGGAGAGGATATTGACCACTAGGTGACGGTACTGAGATGCCTAGCTGAACTTTGTGAATTTGAGCAACTGAACGATGAGACAGGGTTGTCTTAGGAATGGTAGACCCCATGTATTACACACTGCTGTCTCACAGCGCCAGGGACCCGAGTTCAAATCCAGCCTCGGGTCACTGTGCGGAGTTTGCACATTCTCCCCGTGTCTGCATGGGTTTTCCCCTGTTTCCTCTCTCAGTCCAAAGATTTGCGAGTTAGGGCCTTATTAAATTGCCCCTTAATGTCAGGGGGATTAGCAGGATAGATATGTGGGGTTACAGTAATAGGATGTGGGTGGGATTATTGTTGGTGCAGGCCTGATGGGCTGAATGGCCTCCTTCTACACTACAGGGAGTCTGTGATTCATGTGAAGACACATCTATCGAGAAGAGAAACATACTCTCAAGGAAGCTACTGACGTTGCAGGCAGCCTGAAGTGTATTGACCACTGGAGGAAGATTGCCAAGGCTTTACCTCCCTAGATACAAAGGATGGGATACAGCAAGTGGAGTTGGATGAACACATTTTCCTATTATCTGGATGTCATTTTTGAGGTACAGGGGGGATGGAACAGGCGTTTCCACTGGCTCTGCAAGAGTATCAATCCAGTGGAGATCCAATGGGAGAAGTCATTATAGACTACGATCAGAATCGAGTGACTCTGTTACTTGCCAAATGAACGGGAAGCTGAGCAAGAGTAAACTGCACTGAAGTCAAGCAGTCAGGATGTGGAGATGCTGCCGTTGGACTGGGGTAAACACAGTAAGAAGTCTCACCAGGTTAAAGTCCAACCGCGTTAAAGTCCAAAAGCAAACGCGTTTGCTACCAAATAAGCCCGTTGGATTTTGACCTGGTGTTGTGAGGCTTCACACTGAAATCGAGTATACAGATGATGAATGGGTGACAGAAGGAAACTGCCCTGGTCCTGATAAGGTGCGAGTTACAGCAGAGGTGTAGCAACCTACAAACGTGATTCTGGTCTAACCGTTTATTGGCCACTTGATCAACGTAGCAACGTTCTTGCTCAATTTGTCATCAGACCGTGAACCCTCTCGCTCCACAAACTGACTGCAAAGCAAGTCTGCTGGTACTGAGGCGATGAAAGAGAAGCAGATCTCGCATTGCGTGCCCCATACTGAGATTCTATTCTATCAGTGACAAAGTCTCCCAGTGAGACAGAGTTTAGAGCAAATCTGATGCGACATGTTTACATTCAGAGTGTTGACACAAGCTCGGGCAGTACGCTGATTGAGAAAGAGAGCCTGTCTCTGCTCTTTGCTTGTCAGCCTCTTTGGAGTAACAGTGCAAAAAGAGGCCCTTCAGCCCATCGTGTGTGCACCAGCCTATTTTGTCTTCCTTTGTTCGACTGAAGCAACGTGCCAGAAGTGCTGAGAGAAACACGTTTTAGTGAGGAGCTGAAGGAAATCAGTATTAATAGAGAAATGGTTTGGGGGAAATTGATGGGATTGAAGGCGATTAAATCTCCAGGTCCTGATAATCTTCATCCCAAAGTACTTAAGAAAGTGGCCCTGGAAATAATAGATCTATTGGTGGTTATTTTCCAAAATTCTTTGGACTCTGGACTGGTTCTTACAGATGGAAGGGTAGCTAATGAAAGCTTGCTATTCAAAAAGGGACACATTCTCCCTGTATCTGTGTGGGTTTCCTCCAGGTGCTCCGGTTTCCTCTCACAGTCTGAAAGATGTGCCGGTTAAGCACATTGGCCATGCTAAATTCTCCCTCGGTGCACCCGAACGGGTGTCAGAGTGTGGCAACTAGGAGATTTTCGCAGCAGCTTCATTGCAGTGTTAATGTAAGCCTACTTGTGACACTAATAAATAAATAAATAAATTTTAATAACGAATCCTTACAATTGGGAAGAAGGTTACTCATTGTACCAACTCTTACTGAAACCCTATCTCCACTAGTCCCCATAACCCATATATCTTGGGGTAATTTAGCACGGCCAATCTACCTAACCAACACATCTTTGGATTAGGTCAGTGGAACATTAAAGCTGCTGCTAAGATCTGGTGAAGGCATCGCTGAAAAAAACCAATGCGGGTGTCAAGCACCCGCATTCTGGAGTTACTGTCAGGAATCAGATATTTTTCTATAAGCTTTCAGAATGTTTGACCTCACATTCTGAGATTGCCCTCTGTATCCCTGTGTTATCACCCATGATGACAGGGTACATCATTTCCTTACTGGCAGCACAGTGGTTAGCACTGCTGCCTCACAGCGCCAGGGGTTCGATTCCCAGCTTGGGTCTATGTGAAGATTGCACATTCTCCCCATGTCTGCTTGGGTTTCCTCTGGATGCTCCTGTTTCCTCCCACACTCCAAAAATGTGCAGGTTTGGTGGATTGGGACACGCTAAATTGACTTTCAGTGTCAAAGGGAATGGCAGGATAAATGCACGTGGTTACGGGGATGGGGTCAAGGTGGGACTGCTGTCAGTGCAGGCTCGATGGGCTGAATGGCCTCCTTCTGCAGTGCAGGGATTCTATGACTCTAAGCTAACGGGCAGATTGCACATTTATTATCGGGGTCTCACTGCTGACAGTTACCTGTTGTGTTTCACCAACTCTTTCTCCAACATCACTATTTGCTTCAGTCTGTACAGGAACCATTTGTCGATCGCAGTCAACTCATAAATATCATCCACCGAGATCCCGCTGTGTAAGGCCTGCAGGAGGAGAGAAGTCAGCAACAAGAGATGAACATAAATCCTGCCCCAGGGATACAGAGACAATATCACCCACACAGATTCTCCTCACAAAAAACCAATAACTAACCTCCAAAAGTAGAACTGGGTGACAACTGCGGCTTTTCAGTTGAAACATTTGAAATACCATCCTATACTTTTAACTTCCACACAATACAACCAGTCTCAGAATGAAAGGTGGGAAAAGAACAAAAATAGTCTTCATTATCAGGAACTAAACCCCGATTCATTTTTAATCTTTTTTGTACATCACAGCGAGCACCGCTTGTGAGCAAAAATGAAGCTCTTTGCAGGGATAGAGCACAAGAAATGAAATCATATTACAAAATATTTTAATAGTGATCACTGCCAGGGACCAGGGTTCGATTCTAGCCTCGAGTCAGTGTGTGTGGAATCTGCATGTTCTCCCCGTGTCTGCGTGGGTTTCCTCCGGTTTCCTCCCACCATCCAAAGTTAGGTGGATTGGCTGTGCTAAATTGCCCCTTGGTGTCAGGGGGATTAGAAGGTTAAATACATAGGGTGAGGGGGATAGGTGCTGCTAAAGATGCTTTGTCAGAGGGGTGGATGCAGCTTTGAGGGGCTGAATGGGCTCCTTCTGCACCGTCTGTGATTCCCCCCCCTCCAGGATAGAGTATCGGGGCCATCCAATTACCTTTGCCAAGGAGTAGATGCGGGTGATAGATGGGACAGCCAGGTCCTGCTGCAGGTCAAAGTCATCAGACCACACCTTCCTCATGGGGAGTCGGGGCACAAAGCCTTCCACCGAGGGGTGACACATTCTCAGAGCCTTCTGGAAACTCTCTTCAAACGTGCGACCAATAGCCATGACCTGGAGAACACAAAACAACTTAGTGGAGCGCGCACGCAGCAACCAGACTCAGCTTCAGATCAAATCTTTCCAAACCCTGCCTCGGGCACAGAGGGAGCGGGAGGGTCTTTCTACTCAACGCTGAGGAATCCGAGCTCAGAGATGCTCCCTCACTCTTTGAAGGCTGGGGTTCATGAAGGTGAACCTTGTGAAGTTGGTCAAATCCACAGGCTCTCTGCACCTCCCGTAACCTCTCCAGTCTGGAATATTTGGGACGGAGTCATTTTTGGGATAAAGCCTGATTCTAACCACACAGGTGTAAGAACACTAGATTTATGTGAACCTTAGAACAAAATGTTACAGAGCAGTAACAAAATCTTTACTCATCCAAATATTCCAACTTCTTCCATGATTTCAAAATGGGCCAGCTTAAAAACAATTCCTGATTGCTTCAACAAGAATAGATTTCCAGGCTGGAGAGATTACAATGGACTCATTATCTAACCCACAAAGAATATCTTCATTACCGTTGACACAACTTCCAACACACAGATCTCAAATCCGCAGAATTTATTTCTGAAATGTAAAATGATCATCAAATGGCATTAATAAGGATACGGTGGCCCAGCGGTTAACACTGCTAGCCCACAAAGCCGGGGTTCCCCGGTTCAATTCCCAGCTTGGGTGACTGTCTGTGCAGAGTCTGCACATTCTCCCTGTGTCTGTGTGGGTTTCCTCCAGGGGCTCCGGTTTCCTCCCCCAGCCCAAAAGACAAGATGGTTAAGTGTATAGGCCGTGCTAAACTCCCCCCCAGCGTACCCAAACAGGCGCTGGAGCATGGCAACTAGGGGATTTTCACAGTAACTTCATTGCAGCGTTACTTGTGACAGGAACGAGATAAAAACTTTGAACAAAGCACAAAACACACAACAAAGTTCTGATTTGTTAACCTGTCTTAACTAAAAGGTAAATTTCTCCTTCATCCTGGGAAGATGCTGATGGAAGATTGTGTTCTTTCCACAAGAAGGCCAGAGAATTGAAGGCATAAGATGCACATGTGTAGAAGCTGGTCGAGGAATTAATTACAGAGCAATGATCACTCACCTCCCCGACACTCTTCATTGAGCTGCCGATCTCTCGGGAAGCTCCGTGGAAACGGTCAAGGTCCCACCGAGGGATCTTGGTGACGATATAATCCAAACTCGGCTCAAAGCACGCAGTGGTCTTCCCCGAAACTGCGTTCTTAATGTCGGGCAGCGGGATTCCCAGGGCCAGTTTGGCAGCGACAAACGCCAGCGGGTAACTGGAAGAGGAAGAATCGCAAGGAGAAAACTCAGCGAGAGACGCAGAATCTGCATTCACAAGAAGGGTAAAAAGACCTCTTCCCAGACGTGAGGATCTTCCCGACACACAAAGATCCACCGACTACGGGTAGAATTTTATGAATTTTTTTTTTCTCCGAGCAGCACGGAAATGGGAGTTGCTGATCCGCTTCTTGGGCGAATTTTCATGTCCAATCTCTCTCTGTAAAAGTGGCCTGGTCAGTTCCTAACCAGAGAGGCTGGCTCATCAGCCAGCTTGTAGGGGGAGGTATTGTACACGTGCAAGGTTTTAAAGAAAGAGGGAGAACTGTCAGGTTTCAGCTCAACGAGCTTCACACAGCCACCCTATCCCCCCCCTCCAGCAATCATGGCGGCCCTCGCAGCCCCCACTCTCATCCCCAACAATCACATGCTGCGTGGCGGTGGGCCTCCCATTGGCCTGCCCCCCTCCCCCATTGCCCCCCTCCCCCAGTCACCAACCCCCATTGACCCCGCTCCTGGCCCTGCTCCGGATGTACGGTGCCAAGGTTCCCTGCGGGCATTGCCCACGTGCCAGGCTGGCACTGCCGAGGGGGCACCGCACCTTGCCTTCAATGGCCCCCAGTTTCACCGACAGAGCAGCACTCCGAAAGCTAGTGGCGTTTACTGCCAGATAAACCTGTCAGACTCTAACCTGGTGTTGTGAGACTTCTCACTGAGTATTTCCAGCATTTTCTGTTTGTACAAAGAACATTAGAAACAGGCCCTTCGGCCCACCAAGCCTGTGCCGATAGCTGGTTTCTATCCCTCTGGAATATTACATTACAGGCGAATGGATAGTGGAAGGGGCGGGGAGGGAGGGGAGCGGATTTACAAGTCCCCAATGCTTGCCGAGAGACATATTTCCAATTGCGCCCTGATAACAAGATTAAATTTACAAATAAGCAAATGAAGTTGGAAGCTTCACATTAGCTTCCGTGGGACTGAATAGGGAATGTCACTGTCTCAGCCAAGAATCAGGAAAAGTTCCTGGCACAATTCCCGTAAGCAGGCGTAATTCCGCGTCCTGGTCCCAGTGAAGTGAGCTCAGTGGGGCCAGTCATTCCTGTGCTAGAACCATCCACCTGTCTGTGGCCTTGGGAAAGAGGGAAAATCTCCCAGGAGCCCACCCCCCCCCCCCCCCAACCAAATCCGGATGGAAAATTCATCTGACGCAATGAGATCGGAACCAGACTGAGGCAGGGCCCGACGGATGTGAGAGAAGAGGTGGGGTGAGGGAAGGAGAGGCAGGAGGGAGAAGGGGGAGGGAGAAAGGGCGGGTGGGAGAAGGAGTGGGTGGGAGAAGGGGGAGGGAGAAGGGGGAAGGGGAAGGAGTGGGTGGGAAAGGGGGGAGGGAGAGGGGGCGGGAGGGAGAAGGGGGAGGGGAGGGGGGGGGAAGAGGGGCGGGAGGAGAAGGAGTGGGCGGGGAGAGGGGGGAGGGAGAAGGGGGGAGGGAGAAGGAGTGGGAGGAGAAGGGGGAGGAGAAGGGGGAGGGAGAAGGGGGAGGGAGAGGGGGGGAGGGAGAGGGGGCGGGAGGGGAGAAGGGGGAGAGAAGGGGGGGAGGAAGGGGGGAGGAGAGGGGGCGGGAGAAGGGGGGAGGGAGAAGGGGGAGGGAGAGGGGGCGGGAGGGAGAAGGGGGAGGAGAGGGGGAGGGAGAAGGGGGGAGGGAGAAGGGGCTAACAGTACTATGAGGAGGGGAGTAAAAGGAACAATGTTGGGAAGGGGTGGGGGCCAAAGAGGGAGCTAAAGTGTGAGAGACGTAGGGGGCCAGAATGAGGAGATGTGAGTGGGGAGGAATGTTGAGGGTAATATTTAATATGTTTACACAGCAAGTGACTGTATAGTGGATGGGCTCTGTCACACATCCACAGTAACCCAGCCGGTGACACCGGTGCTGGCGCTTGAGTTACAGGCCGGTCACTCCAAACAGCAGTTCAGATATCAGGAAGCTCAACTGCAAAGTGTGATTTCTGAATATCCGCTCCTCGGACTGTTTGTTCCCGTCTGTCTCTCTCTCTCTCTCTCCCAAACTTAGGCTGCTTTCGTAGAACCTCATTATCTAACAGAATACATTAGTGGAAATGGGATTTGGTGGGATCATGTTAATTCCAGGCCCTGGGATGTGAAACCGCAGGCCGTGCTGATGGAAACGGAATATCCCAATAACAGCTGGAAACACCTCTGAACACACACACACCGTTTCCAGCATGGAAACAGCTCCTTTGGCTCAACTTGTCCATACTGCCCAGTTTTTTCCATTAAGCTAGTGCCAATTGCCCACATTGACTCATATTTACCCTCTAAACTCATCTAAATATCTAAATACTTTTAAAAAGACAAAATTGTACCTGCCTCTACCACTACCTCTGGCAGCTCGTTCCAGACACTCACCACTCTTCTGGTCTTAGACTCCCCTGCCTTTGGGAAAAGATATTGATTATCCACCTTATCTGTGCCCCTCATTATTTTACAGACCTCTATAAGATCACTCCTAAGCCTTCTACAGTCCAAGGAGAAAAGTCCTAGTCTATCCAGCCTCTCCTTATAACTCAAACCATCAAGTTCTGGTAGCACCCTAGTAAATCTTTCCTGCACTCTTTCTAGTTTAATAATAACCTTTCTACAATCGGGTGACCAGAACTGTATTCCAAGTGTGGCCTTACCAATGTCTTGTACAACTTCAACAAGATATTCCAACTCTTGTGTTCAACGTTCAGACTGATGAAACCAAGCATGCCGAATTCTTTCTTCACCACTCTGTCCGTCTGTAATTCCACTTTCAAGGAGCTATGATCAGGTACCCCTAGATTGCTTTGTCCGATAACTCTCCCCAACATCCGACCATAATCCTGCCCTGGTTCAATCGATCAAAATGCATCACTTCGCATTTATCTAAATTAAACTCCATCTGCCATTTGTCAGCCCACTGGTCCAACTGCATTATGTTGCCCTTTCTCTACACCCTAGCTATGACTGTAACACTACATTCTGCACTCTCTCATTTCCTTCTCTATGAATGGTATGCTCTGTCTGTATCGTGCTCAAGAAAAAATACTTTTCACTGTATACTAATAGATGTGACAATAATAAATCAAATCAAAGCAAAGGTATCCTTGGATAAAATGTTATCCCCCAACAAAAGACTGCTTTTTTCAGGGAATTGTACCAATGGGAGGGAACAGTCCATGAGATAGACAAAACAGACATTATTAACATAAGATTGAAGTAGAATCTCTATCATTAGAATTTGGTGTTTCTCAGGAAGAGATTACCCGATGCGGAAGTGCGTGAGATCTCGGGGAAAACCCGCACATTCCATCACCATCATGCACTTGTATAATATTTCCGTGGGTGTGGGGATGCACATTTGCTGATAGTCAAGTCAGTCGTTAGCCCATGGAGGTGGCGATTGAACAGGATGTTAAATGGCCTGTGGGTTGACGGGCGGAGGGGGTGGTGCTGATCGACCAGACAGCCTTCACACTGTAGCTTCAACCCCGGCCTAGGGCAGTGAGGGGGATAAACTGTCCGTCTGGAATCAGATCTATGAAGGTGCCTGGGGACTGAGCTCTGTGAGAGCTCTGTTGACTACTCATTCCTTGCATGGATTTTTCATCCCATTTATCCTTCACAGGTCACTGAGACAGCTCCGCAGTCCCCCTGAGGGGGGTACATTGGAAACTCCAGGCCGAACCCTTCCCTCCTCAGCGCCTGTCCACCTCCCACCAGCCCCGAGAACGAATTAGCGGGTCTGTTCAATGCTGTGGGGCACCTTGTAATGTATCGCAATGTGGAGGTGGCTCTTCCGACACCTTTTATTCGATCACCAAGGCAGGATGTCTTTGTAAAGGATGTTAACGCCAAGCACAGCCCTCCCCCTTGTCTTCCCTCCGCTCCTTACCCAGTGGCCTTTGAAGCTAGTGCGGAGCTGCGGGAGAGACGGGCATTGACCTCAATGATGCAGTACTCCAGCGACGAGGGGTGCAGGGCATACTGGATGTTACACTCCCCTATGATGTTCAAATGACGCACCACCTTGATAGCAGTCTCTCGCAACATGTGGTATTCCTCATTGGAGAGAGTCTGACTGGGAGCCACAACAACCGAATCACCTTAAAAATAAACACCACATACAGGAGTCACACGGCGAGAATCACAGGGGCACGCAGAACTCAATAGCCCATTTAACTTCACCCAATTGCACATCCACTATTCCTCATAGAAAGTAGAACCTTGGAGTCATTTTGATCATCAAATTCAATATCCTGATTCCCCCACATCCCCCCCATATCTCTTTGAGCTCTTGAGTTATATCTAGTTCCTTCTTAAAAACACACAACGTTTTGACCTTCTATAGTAATGAATTCCACACATTTGCCACTCTTTGGATGAAGAAATCTTTCCTCACTTCTGTTTACTCCTCAAGCTATGACCCCCTCTTTCCGGATTCCCCCCCACCATCGGGAACAATCTTTCTGAATCTACCCCATCTAATCCTATTAGAGTTTTCTAAGTTTCGATGAGATGCCCTCTCAATCTTCTAAACTCCGGTGAATAGAATCCTAAACGATTTAGTCTCTCCTCATATGACAGAGCTGCCATCCCGGGAATCAGCCTGGTAAACCCTCACTGTAGTCCCTCGGACATCCTTCCTCAGATAAGGACACCAAAATACATTGGGTCTCCATGCGGGAGCTCTGTGTCCCCTTAGCCCAACGTTCCCCATTCATCTAACTTCATCCGCCATTCTGCAATCCGATCATTTCCCCAAATTATACCTCCGTACAGTCTTTCCGCTCTTCCTGCGGGTTGTTTTCTCTTTGCTCTTTTCCGATAGATTCCTAAACAGCTCATTCTGCGATGTCCCTCAGGGTCTGACAACATCTCATTGGGCCTCGTCACCCACAGACTGGCATCTGAGTGAGTATCTACTTCCTTGATCAATACAGGATACTCGCACATTGCAGGCCACAAGCAATGTCATCAATACTCCTGGGTGTCTTTGGGTCAGCATGAACAAGATGGGCTGAATGTCCCCCTCTTGTGCTGTATCATTTCCACAGTTCTATCAGATGAAGCTCTCACTAGGGTGGAAGGCATGTAGAAGATGGGTAGGGACAGGGACAGCTGGTGGGGTGAACAAGAACGGGCTTTGACAAAGAACCCCCTGGGCTCGAAACATCAGCTCTTTTCTTTCCCGACAGACGCTGCCTGACCTGCTGAGATTCTCCAGCATTTTCTCCTTTGGTTTCTCCATCCCATCCTCGTCGCCAGTGTGATGTTTCACGCTCAGAGACTTCATCGGGAACACAAAGCGTTTTTACCAATGAAGGAAAGCAGTACAGAGGCCGAAGTTCCCCCTGCTGCCCTGGATCATCCCACCGGCTGCCCCAAGTCTTCCCCGGGTTCTCTGTTCTAGTGAGACTTCCACCCTATAGAAACATGGAATCGATACAGCACGAGAGGGGCCCATTCAGCCCATCTTATTTGTGCCAACCCAAAGATACCCAGGTGCCCTCTCAAATCTCATCTTCCTGTACCTGGCCCATTGCCCTGGAGCTTACAGATGCAGATCTAGGCATTTTTTAAAAAGATTCTGGGGTCTCTGACTGCACTAGGGCAGTGAGTTCCAAACACCCACTAACCCTTTGTGTAAAAATCCTCATGTCCTCTCTAATCCTTCCGCCGCTTGAATTTGTGGCCCCTAGTTTTTGAACGTTCTGCCAAGAGAAATCGGTCCTTCCTGTCTACTCTCCCCGCACCCCTCAGCCTCTCAGTTCCAAGGAAAACAACTCCAACCTTCTCTCCCCATAGCTACAATTCCCCAGCTCTAGCAACATCCCAGTAAATCTCTGCACTCTCTCCTCAGCAATTATGATCTTCCTATAATGTTGTGTCAGAGAGTTGGTGCAGACCTAATGGGCTGAATGGCCTCCTCGTGCACTGTAGAGATTCTATGATTCTGTTCTGCATGACTCCGTTGCTGTAAGCAAATAAACTGGGACTCTCGACGCTGTGATGCCCTGCACAGTGGCTGATGTCTTTTATTTCGTTCTAAGGAGTTGCCTTTCATTTATTTGCTTAACCTGAACTCAATGTAGATAACTGCAGAACATAGAACATTACAGCGCAGTACAGGCCCTTCGGCCCTCGATGTTGCACTGACCAGTGGAACCAACCTCTAACCTAAACTATTCCAATATTATCCATATGTCTATCCACTGACCGTTTGAAAACCCTTAAAGTTGGCGAGTCCACAACTGCTGCAGGCAGGGCATTCCACGCCCTTACTACCTTCTGAGTAAAGAACCCACCTCTGATATCCATCCTATAATTATCACCCCTTAATTTAAAGCGATGTCCTCTCGTGTTAGTCATCACCATCCGAGGAAAAAAGGCTCTCGCTGTCCACCCTATCTAACCCTCTGATCATCTTGTACGCCTCAATTCAGTCACCTCTTAACCTTCTTCCCTCTAACAAAAACAACCTCGAGTCCCTCAGCCTTTTCTCGCTGTGGTATGGGAGGATAAATCGGGCTAAAATGAGGTAGCTTCTGCTGCTCTGCTGCCACACAGCAAGCTCCAGGAGGTTGGACAACTGATCCCTCCGTCTCTACAGCGAGGGAAGTTTAAAGTTTATTTATTAGTATCACAAGCAGTTAACACTGCAATGAAGTCACTGTGAAAATCCCTTGGCCTCCAGACTCTGGCACCTGCTCAGGTACACTGAGGGAGAATTTAGCATGGCCCACGCATGTCTTTCGGACTGTGGGAGGAAACTGGAGCACCTGGAGGAAACCCATGCAGACACGGGGAGAATGTGCAGACTCTGCACAGATAGTGACCCGGGATTTGAATCCAGGTCCCTGGCGACGTGCCACCGAGTTGCATCTTACATCACAATCCCCACCCCTACCCTACACTGTAATCCACACATTTATCTCACTCATCCCCCTAACCTACACATCTGGATCTAAGGTCAATTTAGCATGGCCAATCCACCTAACCAGCTTGTCTTTCAGACTGTGGGAGGAAACCGGAGCACCTGGAGAAAACCCACACAGACACGGGGAGACTGTGCAAACTCCACACAGACACTGACCTGAACCAGGAATTGAACCTGGGTCCCTAGCGCAGTGAGGCAGCAGTGCTAAGCGCACATCAGATATTCAGTATTCAGTTGGTTTTACAGGAAAATGGGACAGGGGTTTCACAGCTTGAGGGACTGAAATTGAGCCAAGATTCTCAAATGCAACGTAGCGCGATGGCACAGTGTTCAGCACTGCTGCCTCACAGCACTGGGGACCCAGGTTCGATTCTGGCCCCAGCTTATTATCTGAGCAGAGTCTGCACATTCTCCCCGTGTCTGTGTGGGGTTTCCTCGGGGTACTCCGGTTTCCTCCCACAGTCCAAAATACGTGCTGGTTAGGGTGCACTGGCCATGCTAAATTCTCCCCATATCTACGTGGGTTTCCTCCAAACTCTCCCATTTTCCTTCCACAGTCCAAAGACATGCAGGTTAGGTTGATTGGCCGTGCTAAATTTGTCCCTTAGTGTTCCAAGATGTACAGGTTAGTGGGGTAAGCCTGGGTAAGAGTCGATGAGGGCTCAATGGGCTGAACGGCCTTCTTCTGTGCTGTCAGGATTCTACGATTCCTTTCTCCGACAGGCTTACCTGTATGAATTCCCAAGGGGTCAAAGTTTTCCATGTTACACACAGTGACACAGTTATCGGCCGCATCTCGAACCACCTCATACTCCACCTCTTTCCAACCCAGCAGTGACTGCTCGACCAGAATCTGATTGGTCATAGCCAAGGCCTAAACAGAAGAGAACAAACAATTAGATTTATAGCACTGTCCTTCCAAACAAAGAGGAAAGAGGATTTTGGAATCGCATCCCATATAAACTAAGCCTGTTGCTCTGTAATGAAGCAATTTGGGACAATTCGGCATGCTGGCGCAGTGGTTAGCATTACTGCCTCACAGCACCAGGGACCCGGGTGCGATTCCTGGCTTGGCTGTGAGGAGATTGCACATTCTCCCCATGTCTGCATGGGTTTCCTTTGGATGCTCTGGTTTTCTCCCACAATCCGAAAGATTGGCCATGCTAAATTCTCCCTCACTGCATCCAAACAGGCGCTGGAGTGTGGCGCCTAGGAGATTTTCACGGTAACTTCATTGCAGTGTTAATGTAAGCTTACTTGTGATTAATAAATACACTTGGAGCACAGTGTCATGGAGGTTTACACATGAAAACAGGCCCTTTGCCTTAACTTGTCCATGCCGACCTTTTTTTTTAAACCCCTAAGCTAATCCCAACATTTGGCCCATATCCCTCTATACCCATGTCTGAACACTTTTTAGAAGACACAACTGTACCCGCCTCTATTACTACCTCTGGCAGTCTAAGGCAATCACCCCTTAGACACCTACACTCCAGGAAAAGAAATCCCAGTCTATCCAGCCTGTCCTTATAACTCAATCCATCAAGTCCTGGCAGCGTCCTGGTAAATCTTTTCTGCACTCTTTCTAGTTTAATAATATCTTTAACAGGGTGACCAGAACTGTGCACACTATTTTTAACAGATTGTATGAAGCCGGGGTTTTTCAGTCCATTCTGACGTGTATATGCCCGTAAAATGTTTCATTCATTCAATACGCACTTACAGCAATGCTGCGCATACATCTTTATATTCATAAGTCTAAGAAACAAGCAGAAACACGTTTGTTCAACGTACAGCGGACAAACTGGAATAATATCGTGTTGGACAACATTTCTTTGACCTCCAGAAATCGGAGAATTTAAGGGATGCTCACGCAGCAGCTTGTAAAGTGTAAGAAGAAAGACAAATGATTCTCTTTGTAGCCTTTCATTATTCTGGTCAGTTAGTGATTTTCCTACTGAGACTTCTCAGTCTCTTGGCTCCTTCAGTGAAGCAACAGGAAGAGTCTCCAATTCTTCAGTTAGACACTTCACAGCCGTACAATCCCGATCCAACAATTTATCAGGGACGGCTCCCATCTTTGCAAACAGCGGTTGTTGGTAATGACCTTGGTTTTGCTGTTTGGTTCTTTCTTTCTTTATTCCTGCCCTGCACCATCATTCCTGTCTCACTTAATCCCCATGTCTTCCAAACTTTATTCTATTCCTCCCCTCCCTCCGCCCCTTCACTCCACTCCCTCAGGAATAGGGCCGAATGGCCTCCTTCTGCACTGCGGGGATTCTAGGAATCTATTCTGTGAATTTGGCCGCTCCTGTGAAACACGTTCAGCTTCTCACCTGGCAACATGCAGACTCAGGAAGGTTACTCACTTTGCCAGCTATCTCCTGGAGATTTTCTTTGTCGTTGCACAGGCCTGAGCCAAGGCCACCGAGTGCGTAGGCCGAACGCACCATAACAGGATAACCAATCTTCTCCGCCGCCCGGAAGGCATCCTCCAGCTGTGGATTGAAGGAACCGTTAGCCGAGCTCCGATTGGGCACCTCCGCTCCAAAGTTACTAATTATCAAGCATAAACACCTTCGGTCTCATTCCAAAACCGAATGTTACCACCCAGAAAACACACAGGGAGCAACTCAACTTTTACTTTGGGTTCAGTGGATTTAGAACAAAATCACTGCTGTCTCGCTGGCCCATTTCCACTGGGATCCTGCACTGGCACCTTTTCCACTGGGACACACTCACTCACCGGCCCATTTCCACTGGGATCCTGCACTGGCACCTTTTCCACTGGGACACCTCCCTCACCGCCCATTTCCACTGGGATCCTGCCTGCACCTTTTCCACTGGGACCACTCACTCACGGCCCATTTCCACTGGATCCTGCACTGGCACCTTTTCCACTGGACACACTCACTCACGGCCCATTTCCACTGGGATCCTGCACTGGCACCTTTTCCACTGGGACACACTCACTCACCGGCCCATTTCCACTGGGATCCTGCACTGGCACCTTTTCCACTGGGACACCCTCCCTCACTGGATCTTTCCCCAGGAGCTGACCAATCAGATCCCGGAGAGGAAAGGTGATAACCACATAGGGAGAAGGGAACAAAAGTAAAGGTGAAGCAAGCTATCTCACCGACTCCACGGCAAAGCTCGGAGCTATTTTCTCATTGATTTCCAGCAGTTTGTCCGCAAAGAGCTGCCTATCTTCTGTCGCCATGATGGAGCTGACAGGCGTTCCCAGCACCTGGACACCGTACTTTGCCAGCACTCCTTGTTTATACAGCTCCACACCTAGCAGAGACAAAATAAACCAATTATCAGAGATTAGCAAGCACTGATACCCAAAGAGACTTGCTGTCCTTGTTCATGAGTGACTGGAAACTAACAGGAATAAACACATTGGGAGGGTAAATGGTCTTCACTGCAAAGAATCCAGGAAATCTTGTTCCTATTGTATCGAGCCTTCACCAGACTGAGTGTTGGGAACAGTTTTGGCTTCCTTATCTAAGGAAGAATATATTTACCACAGCGGGAGGACAGTAACGATTCATCTAACCCTGAAATGGAGAGAGCTCATAGAATCTCTACAACGCAGGGGGAGTCAGTCGGACCCATCCAGCCTCCATCAACAATAGGTCTATCCCCAGGACCCCACCTAATTAACCTGCTAATCTCCCTCACAATTTAGCGTGGCCAATCCCTCTGACCCGGACATATTTGGAGTGTGGGAGGAAACCGGAGCACCCGGAGGAAACCTACGCAGACACGGGGAGAATGTGCAAACTCCACGCAGGCAGTGACCGGAATTGAACCCGGGTCCCTGGCGCTGTGAGGCAGCCGTGCTACCCACTGTGCCACCGTGCCCGCCCTGAACCACGATATAAAAAAAACTGAGGTTGAAAATCGGGCACAATCTCGTTGAATGACAGTGGAGGGGCCCAAATGGCCTACTCCTACCCCTATTTCCTATCATCGGAGCCTGTCTTTTAGATGTATCACGATGGAAGAGGCACGATATTGAAGAGTAGGGTTTTATCCTCAAAGTCCTTTTATTTTCCTCATGGTAATGGGGGCATCACTGATAGGGCCAGCAGTTATAGCCCATCCCTCATTCCCCTTGAACTTGCTATGGATACGGAAAGCAGATTTCCTCCCTAAAGGACCTTACTGAACCACATGGATCTTCAGGAAGTAAACAAAGGCATTTAATTCCAGGTACTTCTTACTGAATTCAAATTTCACCAGCGACCACGGCAGGATTCGAACCCGGGTCGCCAGAACATTGCCCTGGATCTCTGGATTAGTAATCCAGTGACAGTACTGCGCTGCCACCTCTACCCTGGCCAATACCCACCAATGGCCTAACTATCCATAAATGGTGCCTGGCCTGTTGAATATCGATTACTGGGAGGACAGATAGAGAGGAAATATTTCCATTGGATAGGAATATAGGATTAGAGATCATAAATCAACACAAGAGTGAAATTAGAAACACTGAGACATGAAAAGGATGGTAGAATTTCAGATTCGCTTCCACAAATTGATGTTATTGTAACTTTAAATTGATAGATGTTTTCGTTATCCAAAGATATTAAAGTGTATGGGACAAAGATAGGTACATGCAGTCTGGTCACACATTAGCCCTAATCTTACTGAATTCTGGACAAACTCTATTTGTAAATGACGTCCAGTGCAGGGATTTTTGCAAAGTTGCATTCTAGAGAAAGCCACAATCCAACACGCAGGGTCAGTCGGTAATTGGGAGAGCAAGTTCAATGTTAGCTTTCATTTCTAGAGGGCTGGAAGTGCAGGAATGTGCTGCTGAGACTCTAAAAGGCTCTGGTCAGACCCCATTTGGAATATTGTGGGCAGTTCTGGGCCTCATATCTAAGGAAGGATGAGGTGGCTTTGGAAGGGACCCAGAGGAGATTCACAAGGATAATCCCAGGAATGAATAGTCCATCATATGAGCAGCAGCTGGATCTGTACTGGATGGGTGAAACTTCTATTGGAAACTTGCAAGTGGCCTCGATAAATTGGATGAGGGGTGGATGTTTCCGCTAGTGGGAGAGACCAGAACTCGAGGGCACAACCTCGGAGTGAAGGGACGCTCTTTTAAAGCCGAGATGAGGAGCAATTTCTTCAGCCAGAGGGTGATGAATCTGTGGAATTCATTGCTGCAGAGGACTGTGGAGACCAGGTCATTGATTGTCCTTAAGACAGAGATGGGTAGCTTCTTGATTAATAAGGGGATCAAGAATTATGGAGGCAGGAGAATGGGGATGAGTCTCAAATCAGCCATGATTCAATGGCCCCTTTATATGTCAGCGACTTCTGCTGAATAATTGACATCAAATTAGGAGTTAATTGGAAGGTCAATTAACGCGTTCCTAACAGACAATCAACAGGGGATACAATTGGGGGAAAGGGGAAATGTTTGGGGATGCGATTGAGGGGATGGGGGCGATGTTCGGGGCTGTATTTAGGGGGGAATGGTCGATGTCTGTGGGAAGCTGGGGGATGGGGAGGGGCTGCTTCTCCCAATATAATGTGTACACAGTGTGCTCAATATACTGAGAGATCGGGGTGCCTGCGCAAAGGTGCCCTTAAAGCTCAGTAGCCGGCTCTGGGGTGTGCTGAGACTTCACTCCCCCTACTGGCATGATTTGCATTGCAGCCTCTGTAAATGACTATTTCTTATCTCCCTGGAAAAAATGGGTGGGAAAATCTCCCATTTCCTTACTCATTTTACACTTGGAATTTCCTTGAGAAAATTCCATCCTAGCCAACTGGGCAAGGGCTGTAAATGAACAAGGTGTTAAACTTAGGACAGGGCAGGAGAGGGAAGAGGGAAAATGGCTAAAAAGAAACACAGACTTTAATGAAGAATTTTGACAATGCTGCAAATAACTCACCGCAGTTCAGGGCAGTCTGTCCTCCCATGGACAGCAAGATCCCATCAGGCTTCTCTGTTTGAATAATATCTGTTACAAACTCTGGGGTGACGGGTAAGAAATAAACTGTGTCCGCCTGCTTTGTTCCCACTTCATTTGTCTGCACTGAGGCAATGTTCGGGTTCATTAAAACCGTCTTTATGTTTTCTTCCTAAAAGATTTAAAAAAAACCTTGAATGTACAGTGTCGAGGAATGGATTAGCCTTTCAGAAATGTAGATACATGCTCCTACAACAGAGACAGATTAATAATCCACAGCTCACTGACTCAGTTAGACTTCATACACCATTCACCCCAACACACTGTTAGCCCAATCCCACTGTACGCCAGCATTGTTTAACAGGGACAGTGTAGAAGAACCTTTACTCTGTATCTAACCCCGTGCTGTACCTGCCCTGGCACTGTTTAATAGAGACAATACAGAGGGAGCTTTATTCTATGTCTAACTGTGTGCTATACCTGTCCTGGGAGAGTGTTTAACAGGGACAGTGTAGAGGGAGTTTTACTCTGTATCTAACCCCGTGTTGTACCTGTCCTGGGACTGTTTAACAGGGACAAGATGTAAAGATGCCGGCGTTGGATTGGGGTGGTAAGAACTCAGTAAGAATTTAGCAACACCAATTTTTAATCCAACCGATTTATTTGATAGTAAAATTGCGAGCTTTCAACACTCTTGTGTCTTCCTCAGGCAAATGCAGTGTTCTGGACCAGAACACTGCATTTGCCAGAGGAAGACACAAGAGTGTTGAAAGCTCGCAATTTTACAATCAAATAAATCGGGTGGATTAAAAATTGGTGTTGCTAAATTCTTACTGAGTTCTTAACAGGGACAATACAGAGGGAGCTTTACTCTATATCTAACTGTATGCTGTATCTGAGCTGGGTGTGTTTAGCAGGGACAGTGTAGAGGGATCTTTACTCTGTACCTAACCTCATGCTGTATCTGTCCTGAGAGTGTTTAAGAAGGACACTGTAGAGAAAGATACAAAAATCTGAGGTCATGTACCAACTGACTCAGCAGCAGCTTCTTCCCTGCTGCTGTTAAACTTTTGAATGGATCTACCTTGCATTAAGTCAATCTTTCTCTACATCCTAGCTATGACTGTAATCATATATTCTGCAATCTCCCCTTTCCTTCTCTATGAACGGTATTTCTTGTTTGTATAGTGCACAAGAAATAATACTTTTCACTGTATGGTAATACATGACAATAATAAATCAGATTAAATCAAACCAGACAGACAGACAGCCAGACAGAGCAACAGATAGAATAATCGACAGATAGAAAGACAGGCAGCTAGACAGACAGACTGACACACAAACATACACATCCAGACACACATCCAGACACAGTCAGACACACAGCCAGACACACAGCACTGTCTGGCAGGGAGGAAATGAGAACTCACCTTTAATGCTTTGATTGCCTGCGACCCGGAGTAATCAAACTCTCCAGCCTGGCCAATCGAAAGCCCTCCAGAACCCAAGACCAGAACCTTGGAAACCTGGAAGCAGCATGGGAATAACATGAGGGAATGTGGGAACAGCCGACAGGAAACTCCCACACCATTTCATTAGCAGTAGTTCCAAAGGAAGGTGATTCCCAGGTTTCTCCCGCTGTTCTTTATGGAGAGATATTTTCGGAATGACCAGCTCTGATTAATGGATATTCCCCCCACCAATGTTGTGACTTTACCCCCCAGGAAATACTTTCTCTCTCTCTTTCCCCCTTTAATGATTTTAACATTTCAATGAGATATTAAAGGAATATTTTGTTAATCCAGAAACACGTTCTGATGATTTCACCGCTGACTCTGTACTGTAGCCACCCATGCGGCCAATATCTCTTCCCTGAAATGTAGGGCCAGATTTGCCAACTGGGGTTTTCCAGACCAGCTGCAGTGAACGGCCATTTAGCTAAATTTGCCATTCTTGCTGGCAGTGACGGTGTGGCATGCAGAGCCAGAGAATTCCACTGTCCAAATCTGGACATAACCATTCCAAAATCCTGCACAACTGGAACACATTTTGATGTTCCAATCCCCTAGAGATAAAGATCAATCCTTTATTATCATAAAGAATACGGTCAACAAGAATAATGAGGGGAGGTAAAATACTCAGGAAGCCCAACTGGAAAGAAATGTAGTTTGTTACAGAATGGAAAATAAAAACCATTACAGTGGTGTACGCACACTTTGCTCCGCCTGGGACTACAGTTCAGCAGGCCCAGTCTGAGGCCTGCTTTATAAAAGGCTCTGGTAATGGGTCCCGGTGGGACAGGCCACTGCCTGTTTCCAGGGGGACCGGTGATAAAATACTGCATTTACTCTGAATACCAAACACAGAGAAAATGGAAAACCAACCTCCAGTCTCTTGGGGGGTGGGGGAACGGCTGGCATGACAGAGGCAATGCTGGTCCCTTTCCCTCTCTTGATCAGCGAAATAAAAGCATCAAACAAGAACTGGAAAAGAGACAGTGAGTGTTAGTGATTTTATATTCAATGCAAAATGTTTCCAACGGCCCAGCACAAGGCTAGTGACGATATCATGAAGATATTTTCTAGCAGGTTCCCAGGAAAATACAGTCCATCGCCCCTGTTCATTCAAAGATCCAATACCCTTGCTCACTGCCTGTGACACCACAAACTTGCCCCGTTTATAAACCTGTATAAATAAACCATCCTGCACTCAGTTACCTCTCCTCCCCGCCCCATCCTCAAACTCAACTTGCCCCCTCACATGCTCCCCCACCCTGCCTTCAGCTACCTCTCACCCCCCACCCCAGCTCTCGACTCTGACCCACCTTCTGACCCACCTCATCCTCACTTCGCTCTCTACCCTACTACACTCTCACCCTAACTACCCCCCCACTCTCACCCTAACTCCCCCCCACTCTCACCTAACTACCCCATCACTCTCATCCTAACTACCCCACTCTCATCCTAACTACCCCCACTCTCCTACTCTCCCCAACTCCCCCCATCTCACCCTAACCCCCACTCTCACCCTAACTACCCATCACTCTCATCCTAACTACCCCTCTCTCCTAACTACCCCACTCTACCCTAACTACCCCCCACTCTACCACTACCCCCACTCTCACCCTAACTCCCCCCCCACTAACTCACCCCTAACTCCCCCCCCCCCACCCTCTCCCCCCCCTCTCACCTAACTACCCCCACTCTCACCCCCCCCCTCTCACCCTAACTACCCCCACTCTCACCCTAACTACCCCCCCACTCTCACCCTAACTACTTCCCCCCCCCCACTCTCACCCTAACTACCCCCCCCCCACTCCCCCACTCCCCTAACTCCCCCCCACTCTCACCCTAACTCTCACCCCCCCATCACTCTCATCTAACTCCCCCCACATCACTCTCTACCCTAACTCCCCCACTCTCACCCTAACTCCCCCCCCACCTCTCACCTAACTCCCCCCCACTCTCACCCTAACTCCCCCCACTCTCACCCTAAACTACCCCCCCCACTCTCACCCTAACTACCCCCCCCACTCTCACCCTCACCCTAACTCCCCCCCACTCTCACCCTAACTCCCCCCACTCTCACCCTAACTACCCCCCCCACTCTCACCCTAACTCCCCCCACTCTCACCCTAACTCCCCCCACTCTCACCCTAACTACCCCATCACTCTCATCCTAACTCCCACCCACCCTCTCACCCTAACTCCCCCCACTCTCACCTAACTACCCCCCACTCTCACCCAACTCACCCAACTCCACCCTAAACCCCCCCCCACTCTCACCCTAACTCCCCCCACTCTCACCTAACTACCCCCCACTCTCACCCTAACTCCCCCCCACTCTCACCCTAACGCCCCCACTCTCACCCTAACTCCCCCCCACTCTCACCCTAACTCCCCCCCACTCTCACCCTAACTCCCCCCCCACTCTCACCCTAACTACCCCCCACTCTCACCCTAACACCCTAACATTGGGATGGTGCAGGAGGGAGGGTTCAGGTTCCTGAACAATTGGGACTCATTCTGGGATAGGTGGGACCTCTACAAGAGAGATGGTCTACACCTGAACCAGAGGGGAACTAATATCTTGGGGGGAAAATTTGCAAAGGCTATGCAGGGGGCTTTAAACTGATTCAGAGGGGGGGTGGGATCCTGAGTAGTTGGGTGCTAAGAGGGATGAGAGTAGGGGGGTCATAGAGGAAAACTGTAAAACACAGCAGCGTACGGGTGGAGTAGGGCATGGTTTGAAATGCGTATACTTTAATGCAAGGAGTATTCGCAATAAGGTGGAGGAACTTGCAGCTTGGATCAGTACCTGGAACTTCGATGTTGTGGCCATTTCAGAGACTTGGGTAGAGCAGGGACAGGAATGGATGTTGCAGGTTCCGGGGTTCAAATGCTTTAGTCGGAGTAGAGAAGGAGGTAGAAGGAGGGGAGGAGTGGCATTATTAGTCAAAGACTGTATCACAGTGACAGAAAAGAAGTTTGATGAGGACTTGTCTGTTGAAGTAGTATGGGCTGAGATTAGAAACAGGAGAGGAGAGGTCACCCTGTTGGGAGTCTTTTATAGACCTCCTAAAAGTTCTAGAGAGGTAGAGGAAAGGATTGCAAAGTCGATCCTGGACAGGAGTGAAAGTAATAGGGTAATTGTTATGGGGGACTTTAACTTTACTAATATTGATTGGAATAGCTATAGCTCTAGCTCGTTAGAGGGGTCAGTTTTCGTACAAAGTGTGCAGGAAGGTTTTTTGACTCAGTATGTAGATAGGCCAACTAGAGGTGAGGCTACATTGGATTTGGTGCTGGGCAATGAGCCAGACCAGGTGTTAGGCTTGGAAGTTGGTGAACATTTTGGTGATAGTGACCACAATTCGGTTACGTTCACCTTAGTGATGGATAGGGATAGGCATGAAGCTGGGGGCAGTAGTTATAGCTGGGGGAATGGTAATTATGAGGCCATAAGGAGAGAATTAGGGTGCATAGATTGGACTAGGAAACTACAGGGACTGGGAACATCTGGAATGTGGAGCTTATTCAAGGAGCAGCTGCTGCGAGTCCTTGATAAGTATGTCCCTGTCAGGCAAGGAGGAAATGGTCGAGTAAGGGAACCTTGGTGTACGAAAAAAGTTAATTCGCTGGTTAAAAGGAAAAAGGAGACTTATGTCAGGATGAAGCTTGAAGGCTCGGTTACTGCAATGTGCTATAGATTAGCCAGGAGGGAGCTAAAGAGTGAGTTGAGGAGAGCTAAGAGGGGACATGAGAAGACTTTGGCTGATAGGATTAAGGAGAATCCTAAAGCTTTCTTTAGATATGTTAAGAATAGAAGATTGGTTAGGGCAAGATTAGGGCCAGTCATAGACAGCAGTGGGAAGTTGTGCGTGGAGCCTGAAGAGATTGGAGAGGCACTGAATAAATATTTCTCTTCGGTATTCACGCAGGGTGATGTAAATGTAGTTGTGGAGAACACTGAGGTACAGGGTTGCAAACTGGTAAGTATTGAAGTAGATAGGGAGGATGTGCTAGATATTCTTGAGGGTTTGAAGTTAGATAAGTCCCCTGGGCCGGACGGGATTTACCCTAGGATTCTCTGGGAGGCGAGAGAGGCGATTGCAGAGCCTCTGGCTCTGATCTTCAGGTCGTCGTTGGTTACGGGTATAGTTCCGGAAGACTGGAGGATAGCGAATGTGGTCCCATTGTTCAAGAAGGGGAAGAGAGACTTTCCAGGGAATTATAGGCCAGTGAGTCTTACTTCTGTTGTGGGCAAAGTATTGGAGAGAATTATTAGGGATAGGATTTATAGTTATTTAGAGAGAAATGAATTGATTGGGGATAGTCAGCATGGTTTTGTGAAGGGTAGGTCGTGCCTTACTAACCTTATTGAGTTTTTTGAAAAAGTGACCAAAGAGGTGGATGGGGGTAAGGCAGTTGATGTGGTATATATGGACTTTAGTAAGGCGTTTGATAAGGTGGCACATGGAAGGCTTCTGCAGAAAATGCAGATGTATGGGATAGAGGGTGATTTAGCTAATTGGATTAGATTGGCTAGCTGATAGAAGACAGAGGGTAGTGGTTGATGGGAGATATTCATCTTGGAGTTCGGTTACAAGTGGTGTACCTCAGGGGTCTGTTTTTGGGGCCCCTGCTGTTTGTAATTTTTATAAATGATCTGGATGAGGGTATTGAAGGATGGATTAGTAAATTTGCGGATGACACTAAAGTCGGTGGAGTGGTAGATAGTGAAGAGGGGTGTTATAGTTTGCAGAGAGACTTGGACAAGTTGCAGAGCTGGGCCGAGAGGTGGCAAATGGAGTTTAATGTTAAACACCCTAACACTTTTCCAGTTTAATGTGGAAAAGTGTGAGGTAATGCACTTTGGCAGGAATAATAAATGTGTAGAGTATAGGGCTAATGGTAGGAATCTTAATACTGTTGATGAACAGAGGGATCTTAGTGTATTTGTGCATAGATCCCTGAAAGTAGGCAGTCAAGTCGATAAGGTTGTTAAGAAGGCATACGGAGTCTTAGCTTTTATTGGTAGGGGGATTGAATTTCGGAGCCGCAATGTCATGTTGCAACTGTACAAAACTCTAGTGCGGCCGCACTTGGAGTATTGTGTGCAGTTCTGGTCCCCACATTATAAGAAAGATGTGGAGGCATTGGAGAGGGTACAGAGGAGGTTTACCAAGATGTTGCCTGGTATGGAGGGAAGTCTTATGAGGAGAGGCTGAGGGATTTGAGGTTGTTTTCGTTAGAAAGGAGGCGGCTAAGAGGGACCTTATTGAAACATATAAGATGATTAGAGGTTTAGATAGGGTGGACAGTGATAGCCTTTTTCCTAGGATGGAGAAAGCTAGCACGAGGGGACACAGCTTTAAATTAAGGGGTGATAGTTATAGGACGGATATCAGAGGTAGGTTCTTTACCCAGAGGGTGGTTAGGGAGTGGAATGCCCTGCCTGCGGCAGTTGTAGATGCGCCAAGTTTGGTGGCGTTTAAGAGGTTAGTTGATAAGTTTATGGAAGAGAAGGGAATGGTTTAGTTTGGAGGGTCATTGCTTTTTCATAATTGGTCGGCGCAACATCGAAGGACGAAGGGCCTGTTCTGCGCTGTAATGTTCTATGTTCTATGTTCTAACTACCCCCACTCTCACATTAACTACCCCTCACTCTCACCCTAACTCCCCCCCCACTCTCACCCTAATTCCCTCCCCACTCTCATCCTAACTCCCCCCCAACTCTCACCCTAACTCCCCCCACTCTCACCTAACTTCCCCTGCTCTCACTCTAACTTCCCCCCCCACTCTCACCCTAACTCCCATTGCTCTCACCTTAACTCCTCCCATTCTCACCCTAACACCCCCCTTATCCTAACTCCTTGCTCTACTGAGCCAGACCTGTACCCACCAGTACTGTACCCCAGTGTTATACAGTGACAGACCTGTACCTACCAGTACTGTACCCCAGTGTTATACAGTGACAGACCTGTATCCACCAGTACTGTACCCCAGTGTTATACAGTGACAGACCTGTACCCACCAGTACTGTACCCTAGTGTTATACAGTGACAGACCTGTATCCACCAGTACTGTACCCCAGTGTTATACAGTGACAGATCTGTACCCACCAGTACTGTACCCTAGTGTTATACAGTGACAGACCTGTATCCACCAGTACTGTATCCCAGTGTTATACAGTGACAGACCTGTACCCACCAGTACTGTACCCTAGTGTTATACAGTGACAGACCTATATCCACCAGTACTGTACCCCAGTGTTATACAGTGACAGACCTGTATCCACCAGTACTGTACCCCAGTGTTATACAGCGACAGATCTGTACCCACCAGTACGGTATCAAAATGTTATACAGTGACAGACCTGTATCCACCAGTACTGTGCCCCAGTGTTATACAGTGACAGACCTGTATCCACCAGTACTGTACCCCAGTGTTATACAGTGACAGACCTGTATCCACCAGTACTGTACCCCAGTGTTATACAGCGACAGACCTGTAACCACCAGTACTGTACCCCAGTGTTATACAGCGACAGACCTGTATCCACCAGTACTGTACCCCAATGTTATACAGTGACAGACCTGTATCCACCAGTACTGTACCAGTGTTATACAGCACAGATCTGTACCCACCAGTATGTATCCAAATGTTATACAGTGACAGACCTGTAACCACCAGTACTGTACCCCAGTGTTATACAGTGACAGACCTGTATCCACCAGTACTGTACCCCAGTGTTATACAGCGACAGACCTGTATCCACCAGTACTGTACCCCAGTGTTATACAGTGACAGACCTGTATCCACCAGTACTGTACCCCAGTGTTATACAGCGACAGATCTGTACCCACCAGTATGGTATCAAAATGTTATACAGTGACAGACCTGTATCCACCAGTACTGTACCCCAGTGTTATACAGTGACAGACCTGTACCCACCAGTACTGTACCCCAGTATTATACAGGAACAGACATGTACCCACCAGTACTGTATCCCAGTGTTATACAGTGACAGACCTGTATCCACCAGTACTGTACCCCAGTGTTATACAGTAACAGACCTGTACACACCAGTACTGTACCCCATTGTTGTACAGCGACAGACCGGTATCCACCAGTACTGTATCCCAGTGTTATACAGTGACAGACATGTATCCACCAGTACTGTACCCCAGTGTTATACAGCGACAGACCTGTATCCACCAGTACGGTGCCCCAGTGTTATACAGCGACAGACCTGTATCCACCAGTACAGTGCCCCAGTGTTATACAGTGACAGACCTGTACCCACCAGTACTGTGCCCCAGTGTTATACAGCAACAGACACGTCCCCCTGTACCCCAGGGTTATACAGTGACAGACCCGTCCCCACCAGTACTGTATCCCAGTGTTATACAGTGACAGACCCGTCCCCACCAGTACTGTACCCCAGTGTTATACAGCGACAGACCCGTCCCCACCAGTACTGTACCCCAGTGTTATACAGTGACAGACCCTTCCCCACCAGTACTGTACCCCAGTGTTATACAGCGACAGATCTGTACCCACCAGTACGGTATAAAATGTTATACAGTGACAGACCCGTACCCACCAGTACTGTATCCCAATGTTATACAGTGACAGACCCGTCCCCACCAGTACTGTACCCCAGTGTTATACAGCGACAGACCTGTACCCACCAGTACTGTACCCCAGTGTTATACAGCGACAGACCTGTACCCACCAGTACTGTACCTCAGTGTTACACAGTGACAGACCCGTATCCACCAGTACTGTACCCCAGTGTTATGCAGAGACAGACCCGTCCCCACCAGTACTGTACCCCAGTGTTATACAGCGACAGACCCGTCCCCACCAGTACTGTACCCCAGTGTTATACAGTGACAGACCCGTACCCACCAGTACTGTACCCCAGTGTTATACAGTGACAGACCCGTCCCCACCAGTACTGTATCCCAGTGTTATACAGTGACAGACCCGTCCCCACCAGTACTGTATCCCAGTGTTATACAGTGACAGACCCGTACCCACCAGTACTGTATCCCAGTGTTATGCAGTGACAGACCCGTACCCACCAGTACTGTACCCCAGTGTTATACAGTGACAGACCCGTCCCCACCAGTACTGTACCCCAGTGTTATACAGTGACAGACCCGTACCCACCAGTACTGTACCCCAGTGTTATACAGTGACAGACCTGTCCCTCGTACCCCAGTGTTATACAGTGACAGACCTGTCCCCACCAGTACTGTACCCCAGTGTAATACAAAACAGACCCGTCCCCACCAGTACTGTACTCCAGTGTTATACAACGACAGACCTGTACCCACCAGTACTGTACCCCAGTGTTATACAGTGACAGACCTGTCCCTCGTACCCCAGTGTTATACAGCGACAGACCTGTCCCCACCAGTACTGTACACCAGTGTTATACAGCGACAGACCTGTACCCACCAGTACTGTACCCCAGTGTTATACAGTGACAGACCTGTACCCACCAGTACTGTACCCCAGTGTTATACAGAGACAGACCTGTACCCACCAGTACTGTACCCCAGTGTTATACAGTGACAGACCTGTCCCCCGTACCCCAGTGTTATACAGTGACAGACCCATCCCCACCATACTGTACCTCAAGATTATACAGTGACAGACCCTGTACCCACCAGTACTGTACCCCAGCGTTATACAGTGACAGACCTGTACCCACCAGTACTGTATTCCAATGTTATACAGTGACAGACCTGTACCCACCAGTACTGTACCCCAGTGTTATACAGCAACAGATCTGTACCCACCAGTACTGTACCCAGTGTTATACAGTGACAGACCCTGTACCGACCAGTACTGTACCCCAGTATTATACAGTGACTGACCTGAACCCACCAGTACTGTACCCCTGTGTTATACAGCGACAGACCTGTACCCACCAGTACTGTACCCCAGCGTTATACAGCGACAGACCTGTACCACCAGTACTGTACCCAGCGTTATACAGTGACAGACCTGTACCCACCAGTACTGTACCCCAGCGTTATACAGTGACAGACCTGTACCCACCAGTACTGTACCCCAGTGTTATACAGTGACAGACCTGTCCCCCGTACCCCAGTGTTATACAGTGACAGACCCATCCCCACCATACTGTACCCCAATATTATACAGTGACAGACCCTGTACCCACCAGTACTGTACCCCAGTGTTATACAGCGACAGATCTGTACCCACCAGTACTGTACCCCAGTGTTATACAGCGACAGACCTGTATCCACCAGTACTGTACCCCAGTGTTATACAGCGACAGACCCGTCCCCACCAGGACTAAAGTTGGTGTTGGAGCCGCTGCTGTTTCTGTCGGGTTAAGAGTGTGTAGGATGAAGTTGTTTGAAGTGATGTCGAGGGGTTTACTGCTGATGAAATACTATGAACACACACTGGTATTTGACTGTCTTTTTAACCCACACTGTATTCACTGGAGAACTATTTCCCTCACCTCTGTGTCTGTTGGTCCTCCTTTTGCCTCAGGGTGGAACTGTGCAGTGAAAATGGGCTTGCTCTCGTGCACGATTCCCTGGAACAGAAGAATGAAAACTGATTGTTTTCCATTGAATGGGGTTTCAGTTAATGCAGGACACTCTGATCCTGTACTAGCAGCAAAGTTTGTTCATTGCTGTCCTTCCAATCCATGAATTCATAACAGACACATTCAGACAGAGAATAAGGGCAATTCCAAAACAGATATCCCTTCGATGAAACCTCTCTCCCCACTCTCTGTCCCTCCATCTCTGTCCCACTGCAGTGTAGGGTGGTACGGTGGCACAGCGGTTAGCACTGTTGCCTCACAGCGCCTGGGTTAGATTCCCAGCTTGGGTCACAGTCTGCACAGACTCTGAACATTCTTCACATGCCTGCATGGGCCCCCCTTCCAGATGCTCCGCTTTCCTCTCGAGAGACGTGCTGGTTAGCTGCGTGCTAAATTCTCCCTCGGTGCACCGGAGCGTGGCGACTGGGGGCTTTTCACGGTAACTTCGTTGCAGTGTTAGCATAGGAGAATAAGCTATTCTTTTCCCCTGTGAACGGGATGCTTTGTCTGCGTAGTGCCCAAGGAGCAATACGTCTCATTGTACACGTTGGCAATGGCAAATCAACGCAAATTGAAAATTTATAATTAGCTGAAAGGCATTGGGATTGTGGGTGGTGGCGGGTGTGGGGATGGCGGGAGCTGTGTTGATTTCCCAGTAACGGCCGGTTGGGGCAGATGTCTGAACGATTCCCTATCACACACCGAAATCTGGAATGTGCAATTTGATCCAGGGAAAGCTGACTCGCCAAATTCAATACTTCTGTGATTGTACAGAAGGGCGCAGGAGGGTACAAACCACGTGAGAAAGCCAAACAACTCTCCCTCGCTTATCTTATCTAAGCTTCTGCAGTTATAATTGGAGCTGACCAGTGGGACAAAAATCCTTAATCTCTGATTCACGGGGCTAGTTATCCCTCTGGAGTTTCCGGCCTCCCCAAAGCGAAGCAGCGACGGTAGTTCAGGACGCAGGGAGCAGCTCTAGTGCAATACGGCGCAGATGTAACCAAGCTAGACCACCGCATTGTCCTAACTGGCTGCCGGCCCTGTGGGAGAGGCTTTATCGAGACTGGTGCACACAGCGGGGGAGCTTGCACACTAACGCGTGTGACAAATACTTCCCAAGCTGAATGCCAGACTAAGCTGCTACACATCCACAGGCTTAACATCCGGAAGGACGGACTCCCAGGGAATGCTCCCTTCCCAACTCTACACCACCACTCTCTGCTGCGTCTGTCATAGAACCTCCACAGTGCCAGAGGAGGCCATTCGGCCCATCAAGTCTGCACTGACAACAATCATACCCAGGTCCTAACCCCATAACCCCACCCATTTATTCCCCCCGACACCAAGGGGCAGTTTTAGCATGGCCAATCAACCTAACCCGCACATCTTTGGGCTGTGGGAGGAAGCTGGAGCACCTGGAGGAAACCCACGCAGAAACGGGGAGAATGTGCAGAGCTGTGAGGCAGTTTGCTAATCACTGCGCCACCGTGCCGCCCGCAATCATCTGCCTCTACAACCAGCAGTTAGCACGAATGTTTCCTGTAACTTGGACTCATCCACAAGAAGAGCTGCAAGGGGCAGCTTTGAAATGTTGATTCCAGTCTTGACTTCATGGTGTTAGAGAGCACAGAGAGAGCTTTTTCTATTTTGACCAATCATCACCTACATTAAGAGAGATCAACCAATCACTACTAACCCTGCAGACAAACTGACCAATCACCATGTATCTCCGACACACCGACCAATCCCCATTCACCTTACAGGGAGACAGACCAATCTGCATTCAACTCACAGACAGACTGACCAATCACCATGCACCTCACAGACCAACCAATCACCACTTGGTAGACAGATAGTCCAACCAATCGCCATCTTCCTCAAAGACAGACCAACCAATCACCACTTGCCATACAGGCAAACTTACTGATCACCATTCTCCTCACAGAGAGACCAACCAATCACTACTCCCCTCACAGACAGACCAACCAATCAACACTCTCCGCACAGAGAGACCAACCAATCACCATTCTCTTCACAGATAGGCCAACCAATCACCAATCACCTCAAAGACAGGCCGACCAATCACTACTCTCCTCACAGAGAGACCAACTAATCACCACTCTCTGCACAGCGAGACCAACCAATCACCACGCTCCTCACAGAGAGACTGACCAATCACCACTTTCCTCTCAGACAGACTGACCAATCACCACTCTCCTCACAAAGAAACCAACCAATCACCAGTTGGATCAGTGTTAATTTGGGGTTTTGGAATGAGAGCTATTGATGTTAAATATTTATTGAGAGCACTTTCCTATCCGACAGTACAGATCCCAATCTCTGCTTACCTCATTAGTGCCATCGTTAGCATTAACAAACATCGGCATCCATCCTTTCGGGAGGGTTGAACTATCGATAGCGTAGCCGTGATTCTGTGCAGTGATGAATGCCTGGCCGTTCATTATATTCGTCACAGGCTGGTTCTGTCCTCTGTGTTGGAGAAACAGTACTGAGTGGGTGAATATTGTTCAAATCGTCCATCAGCAGATCCAAGAAGATACAGCTTTACTTTCTACTCCCTGCCTCATTTCTCATCTCCTGGAGAAGAGTCAGTTTGATCTGCCTTGGCCCGGTGTTATAGCTACAAGCAGCGGCGTCACACCAAACTCTAACCTCAATCTCACTGGCAAGCAACAGGAAGGTCTGGGTCCCGCGTGCGGATGGACAGAAGGTGCTCAGCAAAGCCATCACCCAGTCTGCGTTTGGTATCTCCCGTGTAGGGTAGATCTCATTGGGAGGAGCGAATGCAATAGACCAGATTGAAGGAGGTGCTTGCGAAGCGCTGCTTCATCTTAACAGAGTCCTGGGACGGTGAGCAGGGAGGAGGTAAAGGGGGGCAGATACTCTGCAATCGCATGGGAAGATGCCGTGGGCAGGGGGTGTGATGGAGGAGTGGATCAGGGTGTCCCAGAGAGAACCCAGGAGAACCCATTTGGCCCCTCCAACCTGTCCCACTAGTCAATAAGGTCATGGCTGATCCGACTGTAACCTCAACCCCACATTCCTGCCCACCCCCCATAACCTTTCACCTCCTCGTTAATCAAAAATCTATCCTTGGCCTTAAAAATAGTCAACAACTCTGTTTCTATTGCCTCCTGAGGAAAAGCATCCAGACATTCACCACCCTTTGAGGGGAAAAAAACTCACCACATTTCTGTCTTAGGTAAGTGACCCCTTATCTTTAAAGAGTGACCCTGGATTTTAAATTCTCTGATATGAAGAACCATCCTCTTCACATCCACCCTCAGGATCTTAAAAGTTTCAATCAAGTTGCCTCTTATTCTAAAACCCCAGTGAATACAAGACTAACCTCTCCAACCTCTCCTCATAAGACAACTTGCCCATTCCCGCTTTTACTCCAGTTAACTTTCTCTAACCTGTTTCTAATGCATTCCCATTCTTCCTTAAATAAGGAGGCTAATCATCCTTAGTCTAGAGGCGGTTTCACTAATGCTCTGTACCTGAAGCATAACCTCCTTACTTTTGTAATCAATTCTCCTCTCAATAACATTCGATTAGCTTTCCTAACTACTTGCTGGAGCTGCGCACTAGCCTTTGTTATTCATGGACTAGAACACCCAGATCCCTCTGCATCTCAGAGCTCTGCAATCTCTCGCCTTTTAGATAATAAGCTTTTTCATCCTTTCTGCCAAGATAGACAACTTCGCATTTGCCCACATTATACTCTACTTGCCAAGTATTTGCCCACCTATTTAACCTATCTCTGCCCCTTTGTAGCCTCCTTATGTCCTCTTCACAATTTACTCTCCTCCGTATTTTTGTGTCATCAGCAAATTTAGCAACTGTACCTTAACTCCCTTCATCCAAATCAAAGAACAAAGAAGAAATAACAAAGAAAATTACAGCATAAGAACAGGCCCTTCAGCCCTCCAACCATGTACTGACCCTTACTGCCCATCTGAACTAAAACCCTCTACCTTTCCAAGGACCATATTCCCATCCTATGTATGTATTTGTCAAGATGCTCCTTAAAAGTCACTACTGTTTCTGCTTCCGCTACCTCCCCGTCAACAAGTCCCAAGCACCCACCACCCTCTGTATAAAAAACTTGCCTCGTACATCATCTTTAAACCTTGCTCCCTGCACCTTAAATCTATGCCCCTGTGTAATTGACTCTTCCACCCTGGGGAAAAGCTTCTGACTGTCCCAGTCATTCATATAAAGTCGAGGCCACAGCCCTGTGACACAGCATCCTGCCAACCAGAAAAATACCCATTTATGCCAACTCTCCGTTTCCTGCTAGCTAGCTGATCACCTATCAATGCCAATAGGTCACCCCCCTACAACGTGAGCTTCTATATTTCCACAATAACCTCTGATGTGACACCTTCCCAAATGCCTTCTGGAAACTTAAGCACATCCATCAGTTCCCCTCCGCCTACGTGACTCCTTCAAAGGCCGTTGGTTGAATGTGATTTCTCCTTTCACGAAACCATGTCGGCGCTGCCTGATTGCCTCTTTTGCCCCCCCCCCCCCGGTTATAACATCGTTAACAATATTCCCCACGGGGGGGTTTCTGGTACCTGTTTCCCATGGGCAGTTTGTAGCAGTTGGCACCAGCAGCCAACGCCGTCAGCTGGTTGCCCATACAGATGCCAAACACTGGCTCGGGACGATTGCCTTTGATCACCTAAAGAGGAATAAGAAAATAACCATCAACCACAACACACGAGCAGTGCTCCTCCGGCAGTGAGGCACTGCGACACTCCACAACGATAACCCCGTGCATTAAAAAAAAGAATTGACCACTCAGCTACATCGAACAAGAAATACTGCCACGCTGAACGAGGTACCTTGTGTACGTTTGCGACCAATTGCTTTGCCAACGTGGGATCCCCGGGGCCATTGGATAGGAAGAGTCCGTCATACTCCATGTTAGTAAAATCATAATCCCATGGGATTAAATGTAACTCAACACCTCTCTGGAAAAGAGAACAGCAGCAGTTATTATCATACCCTCGGGTCTCACTTACTATTGAAAAATGGGTAAAAAAAACGCCCAGTCCCTCGTGTCGAAAGGAAAACTTCCTCTGACTTCCTATCGCAACTGTTCTCCTTAAACTCAAAGTCATTGCCCTGGCAGGAGTGAGCTACACGTTCCTGCTCTGATCCCAGCTGATCAGCACCTTGGCCATGAGATGCACAGCAGTTGAATAGCCCGTCAATTTACTGGCTACAATTCAGGGATCCCGGAGAATGTGGGAGCTGCTCCCCCTAGAAAGCAGACCAGTCAACACCACTACAGAGAGGGAGAATGTGCAAACTCCACACCTTCACCCCAAGGCCAGAATCGAACCCGGGTCCCTGGTGCTGTGAGGCAGCAGCGCTAACCACTCAGTAATAAAATTTCCCACAGGAGACAAAAATTCGGATATAGTATTAGGTGTTCAGAAGCTTAACTAAGAGGCGGATTTCAAATAGCAATTTGAAGGGGAGAGACAGAAAGCAAGAGAGAGAGATAAAAATGTGGTGAAGTGTAGGCAACTCCATTTGCAGACATTCAAGGAGACAGAGAGCCCATAGAGATTCTCGTTAAAGATGTTAGAAAACAGGGCATTTGGAAAAATCAGGCAGAGTCAAGGTGGTTTTGTGAAAGAGAAATCATGTTTACTCAACTTATTCCTTGAAGAAATAACATTTGCTGTGGATAAAGGGGAACCAGTGGATGTACTGTACTTAGATTTCCAGAAGATTTTCGATAAAGTGCCACTTCAAAGATTAGTGAAATTGAAATGGGATTGTGCTAATACTTACATAAATATTGTTGCAATTTTGGGCAGGATTTTCCAGTCCCTCCACCCATTGGCATGTTTTCCAGTGGTACTTGCCATTGCTTGTTGGCAAGATGTTCCAGTCCCACGTCTATGGCGTTTTGCATGACCTGCTGCTGAGGGTGAGCGGGGTGGGACAGGACTGGAAGATCCGGCTAGGGGAAGGGCTGGAAAATCCTGTCCAATGAGTCTTCAGTTACTAATTGCCCCCAAGTTCATGGCCCTATATGGAACTACGGGCAAATATCGGGACAATAATGACCCATCCTATAAAACCTAGCTTTCCAAGGAAACAAGGATATTTAGTAGATCCCACTGGAACAGAAATTGGAGGTTACCAATGCAGTGGAACAACAGTGCGATCATTAATCACCTAGTGTTGTTGCTCGCGGGTGTGGGTGAGGGGCAAATAGAGAGAGAAAAATACCTTCACAAGAAGTCGGATTATATTGTGCTTTATCCCGCAGTCCACCGCAACAATCTTGATTGGATTTCCTTTGCCGTAGATTTTAATTTCCTGCCAAAATACAATGTGTTGTGTCAATACCATGCCCACGAGAAACATTCCACCATCAACCTGGTGGAACTGCATCACACACCAATGCAAACACTTTATACACACCACTCCCTCATCGAACCCAATGTCAGTTCTTATCACATTCTTTGTGCTTATCGTGGGAATAAAGCCAGAATGATCACTCCAGCCCCCAAATACATCCCAACCACTCCCTCTACCTCCATCCTTTTATTTTATTAATGTCACAAGTAGGCTTACATCAACACTGCAATGAAGTTACATTGAAAATCCCCTGGTCGCCACACCTGTTCGGGTACACCGAGGGAGAATTTAGCAGGGCCAGTGCACCCAACCCACAAGTGGGAGGAAACCGGAGCGCCCAAAGGAAACCCACGCAGACATGGGGAGAGCATGCAGACTCCGCGCAGACAGTGACCCGGGAATCGAACCGGATTCCCGGCACTGAGAGGCAGCAGTGCTAACCCATTGCCCCACCGTACCATCCATTAAAGTTCTCCTCTACCAAAACCCCTATTTTCTTCTTTGTCCCCCCACACTGCAGCCCCCACTCCCCACACCACAACCTCTCCCAGAATCGCCACGGCAAGTTTCAGAAGGCGTGCCTCTCAAAGCGGCAAATTACAAACTGTCCACAAGACAAACCCTTTCAAAAACAAACTACCCAAATCTTACCTTGGTTGATATTTCTGCCATCAGATTCCGCAGGTTGGGATCGACAAATTCCACAGGATCCCCTTCGAACTCAATTTTCCCGAGAATTGTTCCCTGTGAAGAAATGGTGTTTTTATTTTAATAAATGCCTGAAATGGTTCGAAGGACAACTCACTCATTAGGATTTCAAAATGGCCGCCAAGCCGGTTACCTTATCGCGGACAATCTTTGTGAGCATCCTGGTGTCTATTCCGTAAAGGGCTGGGATCTGTTCAATGAGAAAACACGTTCCATGAAACCACAGGTTCTTAACAGCGCTGAGAGCAATCTCAGTATTTCCTTCTTCATTCCAACTCTTCCCCATCAATCACTCCATTTGAAATGTCGCCCTTAATAACGCTGCCAGTTGAGATGGGAACAATTTATCTCTTGAAGAGGGTTGGGCAAACTCTCAGAAGAGTACTGTTTAAGATTTCATACCATCCTAACCCTCAGCTCCCTGGTTTAGACATAGTGTTTTCAGCCGGTAAAAGCAGCAGCATCTCAAGGCCTTAGGCCTTGCTGACCAGGGAAATCTCAAGCTTTTGGGTTGGGCACCCAGTGTCAAAGAGTCATTCATTGAACTTTCATAGAAAATCCTACACTGTAGAAGGAGACCATTCAGCCCATCGAGTCTGCACCGACCACCCTATCCCTACAACCCCAGGCATTTATCCCAGCTAGTCCCCTCGACACAATTTGGCATGGCCAATCCGCCTAACCTGCACATCTTTGGAGGAAACCCGCGCAGACACGGGGAGAATGTGCAAACTCCAGACAGACAGTGACTCGTGCAGGGAATCAAACCCGGGTCCCTGGTGCATGAGAGGCAGCAGTGCTAACCACTGCGCCACCGTGTTGCCCAGTTAGGCTCACTTTCAGCCCGGCAGTGTTCCAGATACTTCCGGTACTTTAGTGGGCATTTGGATGGTGATAACTATCGTAACTGAGCGAGGACAGGACTGAGCTCGACTGCTCCACAGAGTTGAACACCCCAATGCTCCACTTGGACAATTTATTACAGGTCAACCAGCAAGACTATAAATAGTTCAGCATAGAGTCATTGGCCATCAGACACAGGGGAAAATAAAATGCTGACAATTCCTAACTTTATCAATATCCTTTGGCAAATTCCGCAGGGACAAAGAAGAAAAAAAAAGCCTTTGCGAGTCTCAAAACCCCCAGTGTGAGCCTAATCTTCCCTGAGGCTCACTACAGGCACAGGAGAGAATTCCCAGCAATTCCTCCGATACTCGATTTTGGGAAAGGAAAATCTTCCGACAGCCCTGCTTCCAGGTAATGGGATTACACCAAAAAAAAAGATGGTAAAATCATTGGTTCTGTCCCACAATCCAGAAACCAGTGGCTGTTCTGTCCCTTGGTGCGCTGGTTTGCAGTCACACGTGACTTGTGTGTGTCATGATTATGTGACTCTCTCTATTGCGCGTCTCTGTCTGTCTCTGTGCATAGTTGCAAGGTCACCAGGGTCTCCGCGGTGCCTATAAGGACACTGAGGAAAACAAGAGTTGGCACTGATTATAATCTTCCAAGCCTCCATTGAGGATTGGAGGAGTGGAGATGCAGGCAGGCAGTGAAGAAGAAGTACGTTGGCCTTCATACCGAGAGGATTCGAGTAGAGGATGTCTTGTTGCAACTGTACGGGACCTTGGAGAGGCCACACTTGGGGTATTGTGTTAGTCTCCTCATCTGAGGAAGGGTGTTCTTGCTATAGAGGGAGTGCAGAGTGATTCCTGGGGGATGACAAGACTGATGTATGAGGAGAGGCTGAGTCAGTTAGGATTATATTCACTGGAGTTTAGAAGGGGGGAAATCTCATAGAAACCTAAAAAACCATAATAGGGATAGCTGGAGTAGGTGCAAGAAGGATGTTCCTGAGATCCAGAACCAGGGGTCACAGCCTGAAGATACCATGAGGACCATTTAGATCTGAAATGAGGAGAAATTTCTTCATCCAGAGGGTGGTAGCTGGTGGAATTCGCTACCACAGAAAGGCCAAAACATTGTCTGTTTTCAAGAATCAGTTAGATATAGCTCTTGGGGTGAAAAGGGTATGGGGGGAAAGGCAGGATGATGATGATGAATGGGGAGCAGGCTCGAAGGGCTGGATGGCCTCTAGTTTCTATATTTCTAAGACAGGAGTAAGAGTAAACCCAGTAAATACAAGCCAATCAGTTTAACCGCAGCGCAGGGAAATCTGTTGGAAACAATACGAGACAAAACATTACAGTCATCAGGACAAGGGTGGAATCATTCAGAAAGAAACAATATTCCTTCAAGGCAAACTTGATTGAGTGTGTGATGAAGATCGAAGAGTGTTCCTTGTGATGTGTACAGAGCGCCAAAAGGCTGTCAATGAAATGTCACACAATAAACTGATCAGCAAAGATGAGGCCAGGGAATAAAGGAACAAATCCAACCCGGATACAGCAGTAAGTCATGTTGATGGGAAGCAGGGTAGCGAAGAACAGTTCCATTCCACGCAGGATGAGGTGGTATTCCCTAGGGATCCGCACAAAGACCCTGATCGATATCAATGATCGAGATTTGACACAATTTCCAACTTTGCACACAGCTTGGCTATCGCAAGTGGTAAATGTCAAGAAAACGCAGACAGCCGATTGGAGGGGGGCGAGCAGCAAATTTAATATGAAATATAGCACGTGCAGTGGTTGATTTTGGTAAGGGGAATGAGGAGAGGCAATGTGAGACGAATTTTACCCGCACGCACACTCGAGCATCATAAGATTGCACCCGGAATCCAGTGCTGCTCTGCCAGTCTCGCCCACCCCGATTTCAGGGTGGGGGGGTGCCAGTGATATCAGGACCAAAGACTACCATTCTGCAGAGAATACAGAAACAGAGAGATCCTGGGAATGTGGGCAGGAATCGCTGCAAACAGCAGGGCAAATTAGTTCAAATACACTCTCTGTAAATCAAAGCAGAGGGTACAAAGGCAAAGGGACCCTTGCTTTTTCTGATTTATATAAACGATTTAGAGAAGGGCAAAGATCTCTAAATTTAGAGATGAAACTGAGGTCGGGAGTTGGGGAGATGGATGAGCTGCTCTTGCGGAAAGCTGGCATTGACTGGATTGGCTGAATGTCCTCCTGCTGTGCTGTAACCATTCTGAGTTACGGATCCATAGAGATCAGCACTGTAGGAGTTAACATTTATTTAGTTAGCTAATAATAAAGCAATACTTTTCTCTACACGTGACCTCCACGACACACTAAAGAGGAGTCGCAAACTCCGTTCTTCAATAAAACACCAAAACAAATCCTCATCATTCTTTGCTCTCCTACTGAGTTGATGCTTTCAGTTACTGACTTACCAAGCAGGGAACGTAAGCTGTGTATCAGAAACACAGAAAAAATGTTCAGAGTTAAAACGGTACTGTACCACTTCCAAAGAAGTGATTTGGCGGGGGGGGGATTTCTTCAAGATCCTCAGGAATGCTTTATGAAAACTGCACTATATAAACAAGAAGTGGGGGGAAACAGAATAGCAATTTACCTTTTCTTCATTTAACCACTCCCCAAGTGATTTTACAGAGTTCCAGTGACTGTAGTCATGGCTATAATCCTGCACTAGTAATCCAGAAACCTAGGAGTAACAGAACAACAGATTATCCAAACAAATTTGTCCTTACGTCCTATCATGAATTCTCATGCTTATCATGGTCAACATTTTTCACTCCAGGAACCCAAACTAATTAATCACAGCCCCCAACACTATTGCCAAGAGCAAAGCTCCTTCAAACCGTGCCATCAAATACTCCCGGGGGTTGGAACAAAACTTCTCAGTCCTCCATCAGCGTGTCCTTTAGGGAAGGAAATCTGCTGTCCTTACCCGGCCTGGCCTACCCGTGACTCTGCAAAGTGGCTGACTCTCAACCGCCCTCCAAGAGCAACTAGGGATGGGCAATAAATGTTGGCCCAGCCAACGACACCCACGTCCCACAAATGAATAATAAAGAAGTAGGTGTCACTGGAGACCTACAGACAGAAGAAGACAGAATCTTGAGCTTCAGACAATAATTGGTGAATGTGCGTGGAGAGAGAAGAAAGGGGAACTTCACTGTCATTGCCTCATCCAGTCAGAAAGTGCGGTATTTATTGCCCTGTCATTCTTGCCCAAGTGAAAATATTCCATGCCCTTTTCCTGCTTCTCTCAGTAACCAGAAGCAATGAGGTGATGGCACCTAAACTAACCACTCACAGTGCTTTCTTTATTATTCTTTGGTGGGACGTGGGCATCACTGGCTGGCCCAGCCTTTGTTGCCCACCCCGAACTGGGCAGTTGAGAGTCAACCACATTGCTGTGGCTCTGGAGTCACGTATTGGCCAGATTGGGTAAGGACGGCAGATTTCCTTCCCTGAAGGACATTAGTGAACCCAGATGGGTTTTTATGACAATCGACAATGGTTTCACGGTCATCAGTAGATTTTTAATTGGTAAGGAGTTGAAGGGTTATGGGGAGAAGGCAGGAAAATGGGGATCAAATGGCAAAGCGGATTCAATGGGCTGAATGGCCTCATTTTGCTTCTATATCTTATGAACGATTGCGCACTTGGCAAGCTTGATTTCTTCCACAACTCTTGAGGTGAATAGACACTGCTTTCACCTTTGCGCACAACTCCACTCATATCGGGTGTCCATACCACAAGCTGCACTAAGGTTGGACGTAGGAAACGAGCAAAGGGGAGAAGGGAGGGAGAGAGGGAGGGAGGGAGACTATCCAGATACCCTTCAAATATGGCACCTGGATCTTCAACCCCGTGAGGTAATGGCGGGGAGGGCAACTTCTCCGCACAAATCCGTTAAGTAATGGTCTGAGCAGTGTAACCATCCTGCGGAAAACACTCCACCTCCCACCACCAAACTTTGATTGAGAATGGACAGTCCCACCCAGTCAGTACTGTTTCTCGAACTCCACTCTTCTCAACCTTTGACTACAACCTCAGTCACCATTTTGCGTAGCAGGCTTTTCCCTCGGCAGCGAATAATTGAACCCGAGAAGACGTCTCAAATAACGTTTCATCAAGAGATCAGCAAACGTACCAAGCCCCCATTCACGGGTAACAAAATATTACCTGGATAAATTCCGACTCGACGTATTTCATTAACCCCAACTCGTCCAATTCCTTTGTGTCTGGCACTCCGTAGTTTCCTGCCATGGGGGATGTAAGAGCCAGGATTTGCCCTCTGTAGCTTGGGTCTGTTAATGTCTCGGGGTAACTAGAACATTAAAAAGAATCAAATGTTCAAAAATAAAAAGGAGAAATCTTTGCAAGTACCTTTACTCATTACAATTCTTACAGAGTGACGTTAATATTGGTACACAATAAAAATCCATGCATCTTTTCATGGAGGATGGAAGAAATGGGTTTCACCTTATCATACCAAAGACACTGCTTCCCATTTTGAGGAATGCACCAATCTTTTTTTTTATTCATTCGAGGGATACGGGTGTCGCTGGCTGGGCGTAGCATTTATTGCCCATCCCTAGTTGCCCTTGGAGAGCAGTTGAGAGTAAATCGCATTGCTGTGGAGTTACATGTGGGTAAGAACGGTGGATTTCCTTTCTTAAAGAATATTAGCGAACCAGACGGGTTTTTCCAACAATGGTGTCACGATCATCAGTAGATTCTTAATTCCAGATATTTTTTATTGAGTTCAAGTTCCACTATCTGCCTTGGCGGGATTCGAACCCAGAATATTGGCTGAGTTTCTGTATCAATAGTCTAGCGATAATACCACTAGGCCATCGCCTCGGCTTTTCGCTCTATTTAGAACATAGAACATAGAACATTACAGCACAGAACAGGCCCTTCGGCCTTCGATGTTGCGCCGACCAATATAAAAAGCAATGCCCCTCCAAACTAAACCATTCCCTTCTCTTCCATATACTTATCAACTAACCTCTTAAACGCCACCAAACTTGGCGCATCTACAACTGCTGCAGGCAGGGCATTCCACTCCCGAACCACCCTTTGGGTAAAGAACCTACCTCTGATATCCGTCCTATAACTATCACCCCTTAATTTAAAGCTGTGTCCCCTCGTGCTAGCTTTTTCCATCCTAGGAAAAAGGCTATCACTGTCCACACTATCTAAACCTCTAATCATCTTATATGTTTCGATAAGGTCCCCTCTTAGCCGCCTCCTTTCTAACGAAAACAACCTCAAATCCCTCAGCCTCTCCTCATAAGACCTGCCCTCCATACCAGGCAACATCCTGGTAAACCTCCTCTGTACCTTCTCCAATGCCTCCACATCTTTCTTATAATGTGGGGACCAGAACTGCACACAATACTCCAAGTGCGGCCGCACATTTGACAATGTGGTGACAGGGCCTGTGTTTGCGTCCATCTTGGGAGCTTCTAATCTCAGTGGTGTTGCCATGGGAGATCTCAAGGAGCAACCTAAGGTTGCACAATCACTGGCTGGGGGAGAGACACAGTCACTGGATTCCAGCAACATCCAGAGTTATATTATAAAGACAGTTGGCACAACCAGAGCGCCAAGTCAAAGGAATGGGGGGGGGGGGGGGGAAATCCCACATTGGTTGAAGTCAGACCAGCACAAAGGAAGATGGGCTTGGCTTCTCAGAGACTAATCACCTCAGACATGACTACGAGAGTTCCTCGGGGCTCGACCCAACCACCTACAACTACCTCACCAATGATCTTCCCTCCAACGTAAGGTCAGTTGGTGGCGGCACGGTGGCACAGTGGTTAGCACGGCTGCCTCACGGTGCCTGGGACCCGGGTTTGATTCCAGGCTCGGGTGGTTGCCTGTGTGGAGTCTGCACGTTCTTCTCGCGTCTGTGAGGGTTTCCTCCAGATTACTCCCACAAAGACGGGTTAGGTCGTTTGGCCATGCTAAACTGACCCTAGTCTCGGGGGATTAGGAGGGTACATATATAGGGTTACACTGCTAGGGTGGGATTGCTGCTAGTGCAGGCTCAATGGGCCAAATGGTCTCCTTCTGTACTGTAGGGATTCTATGAAGTGGAAACATTCATTGATGACTGAACAATGTTCACTACCATTCACCACGCCCCAGGTACAGTAAAACCTGGACAGTATTCAGACGTGGATTGGTAAGTCACACAAGTGCCAGGCAACAAAAGAGAATCTAGTCATCTCCCTTTGATGGCATTGCCATCACTGGATCCCCCATGATCAATATCTTAGGGGTCACCGCTGGTCAAAAGCTAAACTGTAACCGTTCACCATTAATACTGTGGCTATAAAAGCGGGTCAGAGGCTGGGAGTCCCGAGTAACTCACCTCCCCCAAAGCCGTCCACAAGCCACAAGTGTGATGGAATATTCTAATTGCCGAGTGAGGGCAACTCAAACCTTCCACCTACCACCTCAAACCTTCCCACTGTGCCATATTAAAAGATACACTGCAGTGAAGGTTCTTCGACAACATTCTCCAAACGTGTAAGCTCAACAGTGCTGATGGACAAGGCCACCCAGATATATGGTTACACCAGAGCATGCAAGTTCCCCTCTGAACTCACAGACCACCATTCGTTCCTTGTTACTGGATCCTGGAGCTTCCTTCCTAACAGTATACTGAGTGTATCTACACCACATAAGACCATTAAATATAAGAGCAGAATTAGGCTATTTGGCCCATTTAATCGTGGCTTATCTCCTGCTTTCTCCCTGTAAACCTCGATCCTCTTTTTGATCAAGGATCTATCTATCTTCATCTTAAAGATATTTAGTGACCTAGTCACCACAGCGCTCTGTGACAGTGAGTTCCACAAATTGACCACTCTCTGACTGAAGAAATTCCTCCCCCCCTCAGTTTAACGGAAGCGTCCCTTCACTCTGAAGTTGTGCCTTCAAGTTCTAGTCTCTCCCACTAGTGGAAGCCTCCTCTCCACATCCACTCTATCCAGGCTCCTCAGTATTCCGTAAGTTTCAATAAGATCCCCCCCTCGTCCTTCTAAACTCCATCGAGTATAGACCCAGACTCCTCAGCCACTCCTCGTGTGACAAAGATTTCAGTTCTGGGATCATTCTTGAACTGGTGAAGTGATTGAACAAGGCAACTCGCCATCACAAGGACATGGGCAATAAATGCTGATCTTGCCAGAGACACTGATATCCCGTGGATACAAAAAAAATTCCTCTTTATAGAATAGGATTAGGAGGACTCCCAATTGTAAGAATTTGCTTTTCAAGCCTAGTTCAGATACAGCAGAACTGAGGGGCTACACAGCCCCAATATACACACGAACCATGGGATGGATATTTTTTATTACTTCCCACATCAACCCCTGCAGTCTCTGAAAGAAGTGACCAACTTAGTGCCACAACTGGAAGCATTATTAAGTTCATCTCCACAGAAATTAATTGACAACGTCCGAAGATGTCATGTTGAAGCAACAGATAAGAGCAGACACGCGTGCCACATGGAACTAGTGACAGAGGTAGTTCTGCCAGTACCCATGTGGTAGAATGGTCAACGAGAACGTGACTCTTTCTGAAGATGGTTAGGTCTCAGTTAAAGATGTATTGGGGAGTATCCACTTTGAAGGATATACATTCGCCTGGGTTTCAAAGAACAAAGAAAATTACAGCACAGGAACAGGCCCTTCGGCTCTCCAAGCCTACACCGACTATGCTGCCCGACTGAACTAAAACCCCCTACCCTATTGGAGACCATATCCCTCTATTCCCATCCCGTTCATATATTTGTCACGATGCATCTTAAAAGTCACTACCGTATCTACTTCCACTACACCCCGACCCCCCAACACTCCCCGGCAACGAGTTCCAGGCACCCACTACTCTCTGTGTAAAAAATCTGCTTTGTACATCTCCTTTAAATCTTGCCCCTCGCATCTTAAAATCTATGCCCCCTAGTAATTGACTCTTCCACCCTGGGGAAAAAGCTTCTAACTATCCACTCTGTTCATGCCCCTCATAATCTTGTAGATTTCTATCAGGTCATCGCTCAACCTCTGTCAATCCAGTGAGAACAAACCAAGTTTCTCCAACTTCTCCTCATAGTTAGTGCCCTCTATACCAGGCAATATCCTGGTAAATCTTTTCTGTACCCTCTCCAAAGCCTCCATATCCTTCTGGTAGTATGGTGATCAGAATTGAACCCTATATTCCAAGTTCAGCCGAACTAAGGTTCTATGAAGCTGCAATATGACTTGCTCAATTTTTAAACTCAATGCCCCAGCTGATGAAGGCAAGCATGCCGTATGCCTTCTTAACTACCTTCTCCACCTGCATTGCCATCTTCAGTGACCTGTGTACCTGTGCATCCAGGTCTCTTTGCCCATCAATACTCTTAAGGGTTCTGCCATTTACTGTATATTTCCTATCTGTATTAAACCTTCCAAAATGCACTGCCTCACATTTGCCTGGATGAAACTCCATCTGCCACCTCACCGCCCAAGTCTCTAACCGAACTATATCCAGCTGTATCCTCTGATAGACCTCATTGCTATCCGCACTATCCACCAATCTTTGTGTAAGCTGCAAATTTACTAATCAATCCAGTTACATTTTTCTCCAAGTTATTTATATGTATTACAAATAGCAAAGATCCCAGCACTGATCCCTGAGGAACACCACTTATCATAGCCCTCTATTCAGAAACGCACCCTTCCACTGTTACCCTCTGTTTTCTCTGACTGCAGGAAAGGATGTTCCGAGGCTTGGTACATTGGGGAGACCACGTAGACACTACGACAGCGGATGAATGAACATCGCTCAACAATCACCAGGCAAAACAGTTCCCTTCCTGTTGGCAAACACTTCAGCAGTCACGGGCATTCGGCCTCCGACCTTCGGGTAAGCATTCTCCAAGGGGGCCTTCATGACAGCGCAGAGCCGCTGAGCAGAGACTGATAGCCAAGTTCCGCACTCATGGGGACGGTCTCAACTAGGATCTTGGGTTCATGTCGCACTATCTGTAACACCCACGATTTGCCTGGGTTTGCAAAATCTCACTAACTGTCCTGTCTGGAGACAATACACATCTCTTTAACCCGTGCTTAACCCTCTCTCCACTCAGGTTGTCTGTATCTTTAAGATTTGATCACCTGTAAAGACTCATATTCCAACCCTTATTTTGTAAATTGAGTTTGTGTCTTTATATACTCTGTTTGTGAACTGAAATCCCACTCACCTAATGAAGGAGCAGCGCTCCGAAACCTAGTAGCTTTTGCTACCAAATAAACCTGTTGGACTTTAACCTGGTGTTGTGATAGTTCTTACTTCTTTGACTTTTGTATCCATTTTGCCACCTCATCTCTGATCCTGTGCGACTTCACTTTCTGCACCAGTCTGCCATGAGGGATCTTGTCAAAGGCCTTACTGAAGTCCATGTAGATAACATCCACTGCCCTACCCTCATCAATCATCTACATTTCTTCCTCGAAAAACTCGATTAAGTTAGTGAGACACAACCTCCCCTTCACAAAACCATGTTGCCTCTCACTAATACATCCACTAATTCCCAAATGGGAATAAATCCTGTAGTGAAGAGTCCTCTCCAATCATTTCCCTACCACTGATTAAGACTCACCGTCTTTTCCTCTGGGTGCTCCAGTTTCATCCCACGGTCCAAAGATGTGGGGGTTAGGTGAATTTGCCATGGTAAATGTATGGGGTTATGGCGATTGGGAGGGCCTGGGTAAGAAGCTCTTTCAGCAGGTCTCAGCAGACTCAATGGGCTGAATGGCCTCTTTCTGCACCGTAGGGATTCTGTGGTTATATCTAGATTAGTGAACTGGTTTTAACAGATAAACAGAGAACACAACTATTGTTCTCCCCATCCAAGGTCCCGAATGAAAGAGTAACCTTCGATCTCAACTCTGTGACGGCAGGTCATGTCACAACGCAGCCCTTGGATTAAAACCTGCCAGAGGGGAGCCCGTACTGTAAGCCAGGCTCTGATTTACCATTCAGCCTATTCCAGATATTAGCTTTGCAATCCAGGAAAAGCCGCCATGTGCCTTGGGAATGAAATGTGAAACACAAACTGTGTCCCACTACGTTAAAAGCAAAACTGGAAGTGGCAAAAAAAAATCACCTCGGACAGAGAAAGCAGAAGCTTAGTGCACTGCACTCACCCAACCAATCCCGTGTTGAATACGACCTCCCCTGCGGTCGACCGAGGATATCCAAATGACATTCCTTTCATTTTCGTTCCATCGTCAAGGATCACGTGTGCTGTCTGTGCCTGCGAGAAGTCAAACATCTCAGTTAGTCTGTGCATGACGTATAGGACAAGATACCACCAGTCTAGGGTTTATGCGGAATCTGCACAATCTCCCCGTGTCTGCGTGGGTTTCCTCCTACAGTCCAAAGATGTGCAGGGTTAGATGGATTGGCTAAGTTGTTTCTCAATGCCCTAAAGATGTGTAGATTAGGGGGGTTGAGTTTTTTATTTATGAGATGTGGGTGTTGCTGGCTGGACCAGCATTTATTGCCCACCCTGAGGGTACTTTAGAATCAACCACGTTTTTGTGGATCTGGACTCACATGTAGACCAGACCAGGTAAGAACAGCAGATTTCCTTCCCCAAAGGGTGTTAGTGAACCAGATGGGTTTTTAGACCCATCTAACAATGGTATCAGTAGATTCTTAAATCCAGATTTTTAACGAATTCAAATTTTATTACTTGCTATGGTGGGATTTGAACCCGGGTCCACAGAGCATTATCCTGGGTCTCTTTATTACAAGCCCAGCGATAATACCACTATGCCACTGCCTCTCCATTAAGGTCTGGGGATAGGTTTAGGTAAGATGCTGTTTGAGAGTTGGTGCAGACACAATAGGCTGAATGGCCTCCTTCTGTACTGTAGGGATCTATGAATGTGACCTAGTTTCGTGCCAAGTAACACTAGTTGGTATCGTGCCAAGTAACACTAGTTGGTAGCTGGTTTGTTTCCTGCTCTGTTTAGCCCATTGCAAATGGACCAACGTACACACGTTAACTGCTCTACACTAAACTGTTAAAAACTGCTAGTATATAGACATCAAGTTTAAAAAGTTTAAAGTTTATTTATTAGTGTCACAAGTAGGCTTACATTAACGCTGCATTGAAGCTACTGTGAAAATCCCCTAGTTGCCACACTCCAGCGCTTGTTAGGGTACACTGAGGGTGAATTTAGCATGGCCAATGTACCTAACCAACACATCCTTCGGACTGTGCAAGGAAACTGAGCACCTAGAGGAAACCCTCACAGACACGGTGAGAATGTGCAAACTCCACACACACAGACAGTCACCCAAGCCGGGAATCGAAGAGCAGCTGGAGTGCGACGACGAGAGGATTTTCACAGTAACTTCATTGTAGTGTTAATGTGAACCCTCTCATAAATAAACTTAAAATTTAAACTTAAAACACTTCCTTCAACAACCCAAAGTATGCAAAGTAACCCAAGAGAGCAGTCAACCTTTTTAAATAGCTCCTCTTTATTTTGATCCTATTCAACATCTATACCAACACTCCCAGACTATGATATCGCCACAATCTTTTTTTTAGCGGTGGAAGATGCAAAGTACCATTGTTCTCTTACAACAAGATATCCTCAAACCAGATCGTCCTTCGTTAATTCAAACGTGTAGAAAAGATTTTTGAATTCCTCACTCTTCTATTCTCACTCATCCTCTCTGATTTGTCTTTCCAGTTCTAAGAATTCTACACTTGGTTATGGTCCAAAACTGACATTTATTATAAGTTTCTTTTTCATCTTTGTGTTATTAGTCATCCAAGTTGCTCCAGCATTATCTCTTTGCTCTGTACCCAAACTTGCTTCTCTTTCAAGGCTCCCCCTCCTCGATTATATCCTCCCAATCTGTCATTCACCGAGAGATCACAGAATCCCTGCAGAGCAGAAAGAGGCCAGTTGACCCATCAAGTCTGCACCAACTCCGACAGAATATCTTACCTCTTCCTACCCTATACCTACAACCCACTTACAGGGCAGTACGATGAGGGAGCACGGTGGCACGGTGGCTAGCACAGTGCCTCACAGCACCAGGAACCCCAGTTCGATTCCCGCTTTGGATCACCGTCTGCGTGAAGTTTGCACGTTCTCCCCATATCTGCGTGGGTTTTCTCTGGGCGCTCCAATTTCCCCCCCCACAACCAACTGTCCAAAAGACGCGCTGGTTAGATACATTGGCCATGCTAAATTCTCCCTCAGTGTACCCAAACAGGAATCAAAGTGTGGCAACTAGGGGATTTTCACAGTAACTTCACTGCAGTGTTAATGTAAGCCTATTGTAACACTAATAAATAAACTTTAAAATTTGAACACAGCCAATCCATCTAACCTACATCTTCGGACTCTGGGCATATTTCCATTCAACTCACTGAAATACGTCCTCTTGAAATTTACCTTTTCCATAACTACTCCGAATTTTATGATATTATGATCATCATTTCCCAAATGATCTCCCTAAGAAACACGTTCGATCTCAATCCAGCACTGTTTCCTTTCATGTTAGGATGGTAAAATACTGATATTTATATAAAATAAGCTGGTCTTCCCTTTAACATTCGCCCTTATCTCTTTCCAAATGTTTCTCCCGCTTTTTGTCTAACATTCTCATGCCTTTCTTTGTCCTAGAATCATTATGGCACTGGGAGGCTACTCACCCAGAGTCCCTGCTTGCTGGCTAGAGTTAAACTAATCAGTCCCTTTCCCCGATCTACCTCTATACTCCCAAACGTTCATTTTTCTCAAGTATCCATCCAATTTTCCTTTGACAGTATTGATCGGGGAACGCAGTTCCAATGCCCTGCTAAACAGCTCATTCCAGATCACTGTTACTTACTGGGTGTAAAGGCACTTCTTCACATTGCACTGTGGTTAAAACCTTAAAATCAGCGTTCATTGACTCTGTCTACACTTCCTCGGCAAAGCAGCCAGAGTAATTACGGACCCCACACAACCTGGACATACTCTCTTCCACCTTTTTTCCATCGGGGAAAGGTCTGAGGTCACGTACTAACCAACTCAAGAACAGCTTCTTCCCTGCTGCTGTCAGACTTTTGAATGGATCTACCTCGCTCTAAGTTGGTCTTTCTCTACATCTTAGCTACGACTGTAACACTGCATTCTGCTCTCTCTACTTTCCTTCTCTATGTACGGTACACTTTGTGTGTATAGCGCAAGAAACAATACTTTTCACTGAATACCAATACATGTGACAATAATAAATCAAATCAAACCTGGTTCACATATCACCAGATAACGGGAACAGCTTTTCCTTGTTTATCTCATCTAAGCCTGACATAATCTCATACACCACAAATCTCCCAATAACTCCAGCTTCTCCAACCTAACATTGTTGCTAAAATTCCTCATTCCTGGGACTGTGCTGGCGAATCCCTACTGCTGTTTTCCGAAGACCCTCAAATCCTTTCTACAATGTGCTGCTCAGAACAGGACATGGTGGCCGCAATCTAAACCCCCTCACCCTCCACCCCCTCGCAAATCCCATAACGGCCGCTAAATCTCGCCTCGTCAGGAACGGGGATTTGTACCAGCGGTTGTGGGGGGTGGAATGGTGGTTACACAGGTGCCTTTGACCCTAGGAGTTAGAAGGTCATAGATCACAAAATCATTGATCATCAAAACCTTACAGTGCAGAGGGAGGCCATTCGGCCCATTGAATCTGAACTGACAACAATCCCCTCCAGGTCTTACCCCAACGTATTTACCCTGCCGGTCCCCCTGACACTATAAGGGGCAGTTTAGCATGGCCACTCCACCTAACCCATACATTTTTCAGACTGTGGGAGGAAACCGGAGCCCCATCATGCCTGGATTCCACGGATGGAGTTGTGATTCTTGCCGGTGTGAGGACTGAAAGGCTGATTTTTTTAAAAGACCACGCAACATAGAAGCAGAATTAGGCCATTTGGCCCAGAGTCTGCTCCGCCATTCAATCATAGCCGATAGTTTCTCATCCCCATTCTCCTGCCTCTTCCCCATAACCCCGATCCCCTTATTAATCAGGAACCTATCTTAAAAACACTCAGTAACCGGTCTCCACGGCCTTCTGTGGCAAAGGGCTCCTTAGATTCATTGCTTTCTCACTGAAATGAAGTTACTGTTAAAAACCCCCACTTGCCACACTCTGCTGCCTGTTTGGGTACACTGAGGGTGAATTTAGCACCTAACCAGCATGTCTTTCAGACTGTGGGAGGAAACCGGAGCACCCAGAGCAGGTTCCGCTCAGACAGTGAGCCAAGCCGGGCACTCTGAGGCAGCAATGCTAACCACCGTATCACAGATAAAACGGAGTGCCTATCCAGGGAGGGACAAAGGAGGCAAAAAGATTCATAATCCCACGCCAACACGAAAAGCCAATGGCCAACCCACCTAACCTGTACATCTTTGGAGTGTGGGAGGAAACCGGAACAGCTGGAAGGAAACCCACGCAGACATGGGGAGAATGTGCAAACTCCACACAGTGACCCGAGGCTGGAATTGAACCCGGGATCCCTGGCACTGTGAGGCAGCAGTGCTAACCACTGTACCACCCTGCTCTCATCCCCTCATCCACTGCCCATGGTATTTTGCTTTTATCTTTTTTTGTTTCTGTCTTCATAACGCTCTGCTGGAATTCTGCTCTGCAGTCCCCTCTCAGGCCAATACTTACCTTGCTGGAGTGTGTGGGGCTCAGAACTGAATTTAATTCTCACATTTTTATAACCCAGTCTTCTGATGTTGAAAGTTAACAGGGAGGTGAGGTACCCCGTCAGATAGTGATCACGCCTTATAAATCAGCCCTTCCTCTTAATGCTTCTCCCCCGGCTTCAGAGGCCGGCTTTCTCTGCTCCCGTTTCAACCAGGAGGGTTTGACCATGAAAGCAGGAGTATCCATTGGAAAGGCCAAAGTCTGTTTCATGTTGATGGTCCTCTTCGGGATTAGCAGGGTGCACAAGTGGGGTTATGGGGATAGGGCCTGGGTGGGATTGTCATTGGAGCAGAATCGATGGGCCGAATGGCCTCCTTCTGCACTGTAGGGATTCTATGAAACTTGATACTCAACCTGATGAAGAGACCTTCTGAAATGTTAGTTCCGTTCTCTCTCTACACTTGAGAATCACACAGTGCCAAAGAGTTCCTTCATTCTATCAAGTCTGCATGAAACACTAGCCCTCCTACCTAATCCTATCTCATAGAATCACTGAATCCCTACACTGCAGGAGGAGGCCATTCGATCCATCCAGTCTGTACTGACAACAATCCCACCCAGCCCCTAACCCCACCTTTCAAACCCCCCTGATACTAAGGAGCAATTTAGCATAGCTAATCAATCTAATCTGCACATCTTTGGACCAGCACTTAGCCCATGGTGTGTAAATGCTCATCCAGATGCCTATTAAAGGATGTGAGCAACCCATCTCTACCATTTTCCCAAGCAGCGCATTCCAAATCATCACCACCTCCTGGGTATTAAAGTTTATCCTCACATTCCTCCTAAACCTCCTGTCCTTCACCTTGAACCAATGTCCCTTTGGGACTGGCCCTTCAGCCAAGAGGAATCTTTTTTCCATCCTGTCCATGTCTCTCATAATTTTGTACACCTCGGTCAGGTCACCCGCTGAGTCCTCTCTGCTCCAGTGAAAACAACCCAAGCTTACCCAACCTCTCTTCACAATTTAAATGTTCCACCCTGGTGAATCCCCTCTGTGGTCCCATTTTTACCACCCCACAAACATACCCTGCCATCTTCAGAGATCAATAGACAACCCACCAAAGTCCCTTTGTTCCTCAGAACTTCGTAGTGCCATGTCATTCATTGAATACTTTTTTTTAATTACTCTTTCCAAATTGTATTACCTTCACACTTTTCAGGGTTAAATCGTATCTGCCACTTTTCACTCATTTCACCATCCCGCCTACATCTTCTTGTAACGCAGGACACTCTGCCCCATTCCGCCAATCTTTGTGTTATCTTCAAACTGACTAATCCCACTCCCTAACATATTCAGCGATGTTGTTTCTATAAATGATGAATAAAAGGGGAACCAACACGGTGGATTCACCACTAGACACTGACTTCCAGTCGCTAAAGTAGCTTTTTGTCATCAACCTCTGCCTCCTACAACTGAATCAATTTTGAACCCACTTTATCAAATTACCCAGTATCCTGTGTGAATTTACGTTCAGAAGTGTCCCATGTGGGACCTCGTCAAAGGCTTTGCTGAAATCCATATAAATTACATCGACTGCACTCCCCTCATCTACACACCTGGTCACCTCCTTAAAAAATTCAATCAAGTTTGTTAGGCATAACCCTTCTCTGACGAAGCCGTGCTGACTATCCCTGATCAAGCTTTGCCTCTCCGAGTGGAGACAGACTCTCTCCTTCAGAATTTTCTCCACTGGCGTGAGACTCACTGGTCTGTAGTTCCCTGATTTCTCTCTACAATCTTTCTTAAACAGCGAGCGGAGTCACATTAGCTGTTCTCCAGTCCTCTGACACCTCCCCCTTCTCACAGTAGCCTGGGACAGAATTCAGCCAGACCTGGAAATCTGCTCACTTTTTCAGCTTGCCTACACTTCCCATACCTTGTCACTCCTGCTTTCAATTTGCTGGTGAACCTTGCAGTTCTTCTCCCTGAGTTCCCTACATTCATCCCCATTCCCTTGAGTGAAGACAGATGAGATGTATTTAGTCAACACTCTACCCACAAACTGCCCCTTAGTCCCTAATGAGTCCTACTCTACCCCTGGTTATCCTATCCTTTTCCCATTGATATACTTAAAGAGTTGCTTGGGATTCTTCCTAATTTTACAAATCAGAGCTTTCTCATATCACCTCTCTGTTTTTCTGAGTGTTTTTTAAGCTCCACTCTGCACTTTCTGTACTCCACTAATGTCTCACTAATTTGCTCCCCTAGCACCCAGTAAAAACCACTCTTTTCCTTCTCATTGTACCTTGAGTATCTCAGGTCAGTCGTGATGTGGCGATGCCGGCGTTGGACTGGGGTAAACACAGTAAGAAGTCTCACAACACCACGTTAAAGTCCAACAAGTTTATTTGGTAGCAAAAGCTACTAGCTTTTGGGGCTTTGCCCCTTGGTCAGGTAAGTAGGGAGTTCTGATCACAAACAGGGCATATAAAGGCATATACCTTATTATCTCTGGTCGCCCATGGTTCTCTGGGTTTGTTACTCCTGTTTATCAGTCTAGAGAGAAGATGTTGGGTCTGCACCCTCCCCATTTCCTTATTGAACACTGCTCCTCTGTAAATTTCCCTCCCCAAGGGACTATTCCCACTCTGTCTCCGCTAGATTCTGCCTTACCTGTCGGATCTGCTGAGTATTTCCTATTTTTGTTTTGAAGACAGGTTATCTACCCTGCAGCCTGTCCCTAAATTGTCATACCACACATTCGATTTCCAGTACTGGATGGGCGGATATTTTGCTCCTATGAAGTACAGGGAAGATCAAAGCCCTGTTAAATTCAATCCCCACCTCCCACTGAATTCCTAAATATTCAATTCCTCCCTCTCCCTGGAAACTACCTCAGCTTCAACAAGAACCTTCAACCCCAAATTGACTTTCCGAGCAGCCCCAGCAGGACTATCTATTTCCACAGACAGTGACCCCCAATACTGGAATCAAGCCTGGGCCTCTGGCGCTGTGAGACAGCAGTGCTAACCACAGTGCCCCCATGCCACTACCCCTTCTATATTCCAGCTGTCCACACAAAGGCAATATTCCATTCACAACGTAACAACTTGCGTTGATCAAAATGTCCAAAGATGTGTGGGTTAGGTTGGGGTTACAAGAATAGGGTCTAGGTATGATTGTGTTCAGTACAGACTTGATGGACCAAATGGTCTTCTTCTGCACTGAGGAATTCTATGATATTGAACATCCCAAAAAGTTTCATAAGAGCATCATGAAAAAGAAACTGATACCCAGCCGCATAGAGATACATCAGGGCAAAGAGTCAAAAGTTTCGACAAAGAGGTAGGTTTTAAGGATTACCTCAAAGAAGGGGAGAGGTAAAGGTGGAGATGTTTAAAGAGCACGGCATCCATGGTATCTGAAGGCCATAGGAACGGAGCAATTAACATCGAAGATGCGCAAGAGGCCAAAATGAGAGGAAGACATCACAGTTTGTCTAAAATATTCTTTCACGGGATGTGGGCATCTTTGGCAATTAATCGTGATGATGATCCATCTTCTTGAAGTACCACAGTCCGTGGTGTAGGTACACCCACCGTGGCAGCTCCAGAGTTTTGACTCCGTGACAGTGAAGGAATGGCGATCGATTTCCAAGTCAGGATGATGTGTGACTGGATTGCAACTTGTAGGCGGTGGTGTTCCCATGTATCTGCTGCCCTCGCCCTTTGTGGTGGCACAGTTTGCGGGTTTGGAAGGTGCTGTTGAAGGAACCTTGGTGAGTTGCTGCGGTGCGTCTTGTAGGTGACACACACTGCCACGGTGGAGGGAGGTGATAGTTGAAGGTAGTGGTTGGGATGCCAATCCAAAAGACTACTTTGTGCTGGATGCTGTTGAGCTGTGAGTATTGTTGGAGCTACACTCTTCCAGGCAAGTGCAGACTATTCCATTACACTCTTGACTTGTGCCTTGTAGACAGTGGACAGATTTTGGGGGTCAGAAGGTGAATTAAGCTATAGGACTCTCAATCTCTGACCTGCCTCTGTAGCCACTGCGTTTAAATGGCAGATCCTGCACTTGGAGCAGGTCAGAGATTGGAAATCTTGTAGCTGTAATTCACCTTCTTTATAACCAGCTCCCGGGATAAGCCGGTGTGAAGAAACGTGGGTACGTGGCAAGATGTTTGTCCGTATTCCCATTTTGGAAAGGGCTTGCAAGTTCTATTTAAATGTCTGAAAGCAAAAATGTATCTTATGCTTAAAAACCAGTAATATCACAATGACATATTCGGGTCATCCTACTCACTGATGTGATACATGGGTTTATCAGCAGCAAAGATTTTACCTTCGCTCCCAGCTCTCAATTAGAGGGGAGTGGACAGAGCTTGTGACGTTACCAAGACCGGAAAGTTTGAAATGAGAAGGAGAGGCTGGATAGGCTGGAACTTTTTTCCCTGAAGTGTAGGAGGATGAGGGGTGACCTTCTAGAGGTTTATAAAATCATGAGGGGCACAGATAAGGTGAACAACCAAAGTTTTTTCTCCTGGGGTAGGGGAGTCCGAAACTAGAGAGCAGAGCTTTAAGATGAGAGGGGAGAGATTTAAAAAGAAACTGAGGGACATCTTTTTCACACAGAGGTGTGGTTTGATTTAATATTGTCACGTGCATTAGTATACAGTGAAAAGCATTGTTTTGTGCACTATACAGGCAAAGCATAGAGAAGGAAAGGAAAGAGTGCAGAATGTAGTGTTACAGTCATAGCTAGGGTGCAGAGAAAGATCAACTTAATGATGAGCTACCAGAGAATGTGGCAGAAGCAGGTACAATTACACCATTTGAAATATAGGGCTAATGGAAGGACCCTTAATAGTGTTGTCGAGCAGAGGGATCTTGGGGTACAAGTACATAGCTCTTTGAAAGTTGGCACCCAGGTTGATAAAGTTGTTAAGAAGGCGTACGGTGTGTTAGCTTTTACTGGTAGAGGGATTGAATTTAGGAGCCGTGAGGTTATGTTACAACTGTACAAAACTCTGGTGCGGCCGCACTTGGAGTATTGCGTACAGTTCTGGTCTCCGCATTATAAGAAAGATGTGGAAGCATTGGAAAGGCTGCAGAGGAGGTTTACCAGGATGTTGCCTGGTATGGTGGGAAGGCCTTATGAGGAAAGGCTGAGGGACCTGAGGTTATTTTCATTAGAGAGGAGAAGGTTACGCGGTGGCCTAATTGAGGCGTATAAGATGATCAAGGGATTGGATAGGGTGGATAGTGAGAGCATTTTTCCTCGGATGGTGATGACCAACACGAGGGGACATAACTTTAAATTAAGAGGTGGTAGTTATAGGACGGATGTCAGAGGCAGGTTCTTTACACAGAAGGCGGTGGGGGCGTGGAATGCCCTGCCTGCAGCAGTTGTGGACTCGCCTACTTTGGGGGCATTCAAATGTGCGGTGGATAGGCATATGGATGATATTGGAATAGTTTAGGTTAGAGGGTCCACTGGCCGGCGCAACATCGAGGGCCGAAGGGCCTGTACTGTGCTGTAATGTTCTATGTTCTATGTTCTACCATTTGGAAAGGTACACCATTTAGATAGGATAAACCTTTCTCTACACCCTAGCTATGACTGTAACACTACATTCTGCATTTTCTCCTTCCCTTCTCTACGAACACTATGCTTACTGGGTTATAGGCCAAAGAGGGACTACTAGGTCAGTTTAGGAACCTTGGTCAGTATGGACAAGTTGGGCTGAAGGGCCTGCCTGCGTGCTGTATGACTCTGTGCGATGGTCCTTCCCCCACAAACTGCCAACATTCAGGCTGACATGGACCTGAGTGTGTGCCTGCGCTAGGCTACTCCGGAAGTGAACTCCTGCTCCCACTCCAGCAATCACACACTGACTGAGCAGCACAAATCTCACTCTCTGAGAGGCCAGTGCTGCCCTGGAGGATGGGGGGAGGGCTGGGAGTCAGGGGTTTAAAAGAAAGAAGTGAAGATAATGCTGTGAAATGCGGGGTGAGAGCATGTTGTGAACTGTAGAATCTAATTTCTTCCTTCTCAGGGTTAGAAGACAGGAGGAACATGGCCAAGGACGATGTCCGAGACATGGAAGAAGTCTTAGAAATGGCTACAAACAAACTTTCCCATTCTTGTCTGATGATTGCCCATGGCCATGTATCCAGGCAGTGAGTGTTGGCCAGGAAATATGTCTGCCACATAACAGCCAAGGGGAGACCGCCATCTCTGACCAAGAAGGATGGAGGAGGCAATCGGGATGTCAAAAAAGGATCAATGACCTTCTCCACTCTGCGAGGGTGAAGCTCCTTTTCACCTTGAATCAGAGTGGGCTCAACGTTGGGGGGAGCTTGAAGGTGTAATGTCGCGGGTTAAAGTCATCACGAGGTGACACATCAAAGTGTCAAGGTGACATATGAATGTGCCCTTGTTCTCACAGATGAAGAGGGAATACAATAACCCAGATTGGGATATACAAATGGGAGAATGCCAAACAATGCAGTGCTGACTCCTGTAGAGGGCACTTTGAACCCTGTGTGGAGTGGAATCCATTGGTTGCACAGGGGCTGGGATTTCAGTAAAGGTTAAGAATGAAAGGATTAAACATTCAAATCGAAGGAGAGCAATGGGCGAAAGCAGGCCAGGTGACATCCGCAAATCATTTCTAAAGTTTACATTAACATCGCAATGAAGTTACTGTAAAAAAAAATCCCAAGTTGCCACGTTCTGCCGCCTGTTCGGGAGAATTTAGCACAGCCAATGCGCCTAACATGCACATCTTTCGGACTGTGAGAGGAAACCAGAGCGCCTGGAGGAAACCCACGCAGACACGGGGCGAACATGCAGAGTCCATACAAACCAGAGGTTAGAATTGAACCCAGGTCCCTGGTGCTGTGAGGCTGCAGTGCTAACTACTGCGCTACCATGCTGCAGGAGTACAGTGTTGAGATAGAGCATAAGCTGATTTGGTTTAATTTATTATTGTCACATGTATTAACGTTCAGTGAAAAGTATTGTTTTTTGCGCATTATATAGAGAAGAAAATGAGAGAATGTTACAGTCATAGCTAGGGGTGTAGAGAAAGATCAACTTAATGCAAGGTAGGCCCATTCAAACATCTGATGGCAGCAGGGAAGAAGCTGTTCTTGAGTTGGTTGGTACTCCACCTCAGACTTTTGTACCTTTTTCTCGAGGGAAGAAGGTGGAAGAGAGAATGTCCAGGGTGCGTGGCATCCTTAATCATGCTGGTTGCTTTGCCGAGGCAGCGGGAAGTGTAGACAGAGTTCATGGATGCGAGGCTGGTTTGTGTGATGGATTGGGCTACATTCATGACCTTTTGTAGTTCCTTGCGGTCTTGGGCAGAGCAGGATCCAGAAAGACTGCTTTCTGTAGTGCATCTGCAAAAGTTGGTGAGAGTCGTAGCTGACATGCCAAATATCCTTAGTCTTCTGAGAGAGTAGAGGCATTGGTGGGTTTTCTGAACTATGGTGTTGGCATGGGGAGATCAAGACAAGGTGTTGGTGTTCTGGACACCTAAAAACCTGAAGCTCTTGACCCTTTCCACTTTGTCTCCATTGATGTAAACAGGGACATGTTTCTTTGTGCTTAGTGAAGCTGATGACAATCTCCTTCATTTTGTTGACATTGAGGGAGAGATTATTGTTGTTGCACCAGTTCATCAGATCACTGTAATCGTATTGAATGATGCAGCAGGCTCAAGGGGCTGAGTGACCTAATCCACTCCTACACTGAGTTCATTCTCCCCCAGGGCAATCTATCTTACACCATCGCTATCCATGGGGGAGGCGGTTAAATCCAAACTTTTTCTTCCCCGACATTCTTGGCTAAGTTTACGGCACACCCTACTCAAAATATTAAGCTCAATCTATAGGTGTGGCCTCACCAATGTCCTGTAGAATTGCAGCAAAGCAGCCCTATCCTCAAATCCTCTCACAATGAAGACCAACATATCCATTTGTCTTCTCTACCGCTGGCTGTACCTGCACGCTTACTCTCAGAGACTGATGCATGAGAACACCAAGGTCTCGCTGAATATTCACCTCTCTCAGTTTACACCCAGTCAAGTAATAATCTGTCTTCCCTAACAGAACAATCAATCCACTGACTTGTATATCTGACATGCTATGAAATATAAGTCCGCATTGATGTTTGCAGCAGTTTACAGAGCTTTCTACACCACAACACTGCATTTCAGAAGAAGCTCTGAAGTCATTCAGGATATAGTGGAAATTGCTACAGAATGTGAATCTTATTTGCCCCATCCCTGGAATGAATAATAATGGTGCACCCGTAATCCATAAGGAAGTGAAGAATAGATAACAAGTCCATTTTTGTCACTTCTTTTCCATCCACCCACCTAATAAAAAAGACCTTTCACAAGCTAAGTAGGACAATTCCATTTACCATTCTGAGTGCCACTGAGGAGTGGGGGTACAATCTTCAAGATGATTCAATCTCCTTTCCATTGCATCTCATTGATACGACATGCCTCAGATCAGACATTTAAAGTTCTTATCTACTATCACACATGAAAAAGACATTGACATCTTTTTTCAACACAGGTCAACGTGAGTTTAAATACTGGCACTGTTGCTTTCTGGTGCCCTACCAATGTCCAAGGTCAAAGAATAGGCAAGTCACTTGCTTCCAAAACACGCTAGCACAGCACTGCTGCCTCACAGTATCAGGGACTCGGGGTTCAATTCCGGCCTCAGGTCTGTGCGGAGTTTGCACATTCTCCCCGTGTCTGCGTAGGCTCCCTCCGGGTGCTCCAGTTTCCTCCCACAGTACAAAGATGGTGCAGGTTAGGTTGATGGGCACGCTAAATTGTCGAGTGTCAGGGGGATTAGCAGGGTAAATATGTATCAGGGTCAGGGCCTGGTGTGGGATTGTTGCCAGGGCCAGCTCATAGAAACATTACAGCACAATACAGGCCCTTCAGCCCACAGAATTGTTCCAAACGTGTCCCCACCTTAGAGATTATATGGCCTCCTTCTGCACTGTGGGGATTCTGTGATTCTGTTCTATGAAAAGCAGTTCCTGCTGCAGAACTTAAGTGTGATCCAAAAGTGTCCCTATACTGGCAGCAACCTCTGAATGAGAAAGAGAGGTCATGTCCAATGTCCTCGCTGACACGTAATTCAATACTCGGCAGGTGAGTCGATTTTCTTCAGGATTTTCCAGCCTCGCTCAGGTGAGACCGTAAGATTCCATCTGAAGCCAATGGAAATTTCCATTGTGGGATCCTCGCCCACATGGATTCCAGCGCGGGCAAGGTGCTAGAGTTTGAGTCAATATCTACTGATATCAGACAAGTTAGCTGCTCCAACAGGACCTTCAGCTATTTTGATGAAGGCCCCACAGTTAAAAAGACTTGTAGAGTTTAATTTATTAGTTTCAGATTTATAGCAGTCCATTTCTTTGGGGTTTTGTGATAGGTCCAAACTTGAAAAACATGCAGCACAAGAATCTTTGACTCAGTCCCTCTTGGTTTATACCCCAGGGCTATTAAGCTGCACCAAAGAGAGAAGTGAATGGATTATTTTCGGACGTAACCACCTGGGTTTATCTGTATGCTCCATATCTGCACACTGCAGCAATCCCAACACACATTTCAAACCTATTTATCTCTTCAAGACTTCAGGGAAAAGTGATCAGGGCTTTGACATCCCCCTCCTAACAATGCAGAAATACATCTTTGACTTTAAACTGTGTGCACCCCATCCCCTCTCACACAGAGCTGCATTACTGGGTGAACACTTTACACCATCCCCTCTCACACAGAGCTGCATTACTGGGTGAACACTTTACACCATCCCCTGTCACACAGAGCTGCATTACTGGGTGAACACTTTACACCATCCCCTGTCACACAGAGCTGCATTACTGGATGAACACTTTACACCATCCCCTGTCACACAGAGCTGCATTACTGGATGAACACTTTACACCATCCCCTGTCACACAGAGCTGCATTACTGGATGAACACTTTACACCATCCCCTCTCACCCAGAGCTGGCTGGTCGCTTTTGTTTCTTAGCCCAGGGAGGTGCTGATGTAACCGGATTAATTGCAAATGCAACAAGTAATTAAATCCATGCCTCCAAATGCAGTCTTACCCAGGAGGCTCTCAGGACGGAAACAGGTATACACACCAAACAAGCAAGTCTTTCAAAACCCGCTCAGAAAGTTTCTCCACAAAAATAAACTGCTTCTCTTGCACAATAAACTTCGATTGCAACGTTTGCGTTGAAAAAGTTTCTTTTTTTTTTAATTTTTGCCCCACGAAGGGAGAAATGTTGTGCATTAAAAGAATGCACTTTTACTGATTTACCTTACTGCTGAATACTCTGACTCCAGATCTGCCCAAGCTCCAGACTGGTCTCTGGATACGGCTGCATATTGTAATGCCATGTTTGAGTGACTGGAATAAGTTGCACGCTCTCAGGATCTTGGTCATCTCGGGAATTTCAAACCGATTGAGCTTCTCTGAAATGTCACTTTGGTTTCTCCCCGATCTCTTGTTTCTGCCCCTGGCAGGGTTCAGCAGACTGGCTCCCAGTGGCTGAGATTTTTGGATGCACTGTTCTTTTGTACTATTGTCTCTGTTGACCTGGCAAAGTTACTGACGTTAGTGGCTCGCAGGCAACGACCGCGTGTCTCTTTGGCTTATTTTGTCTCCCTTCAGTTCGATCCGGGGGGGGTGGGGGGCTTCGGTTGTAAAATGATGAAATCTATCAGCTGCTCCCAGCACATCAGCTCCGTCCCGTCGTTTTGGGACGTGTTCAAATGTCAGCACCGTATTTATCCTAATCCAACAGCTCTTTCACAGCAAGAGTTGGTCCCTACCTGCCAATTCTTGTTTTAAAAAAAGTTAAACTTTGTTTGATCTGTTCACTTGAGTACCCGGGGGCAGACCGTAGCAACAAAGTCACTTTTATAACAAGGATTATTTATGTCACTGGAACGCAGCATTTCTGATAAATTTCCCTGAATGTTTCTGTTTTTTTATATATATTGAAGAGAGTAGAATCCATGGCAAAAGGTCATCCTCTCTCTCTCTCCAGATTTTCCAGCGTCTTTTGTTTCAGATTCCCAGGCATTTGCTTTCCTATTTAAGGAATTCATTTGAAATATTTAATTGCAAGTTGGTCAGTGAAAATTCTCCTTCCAATACCCCGTGTTCATTTTTGTGGGTTAAAACAGTATATATGACAGCAGATTTCACAGAATCGTAGAATGCCTACAAGTGCAGAAGGAGGTCATTCAGCCCATCAAGCCTGCACCAAATATAATCCCACCAAACTATCCATGTAACCCTACGTATTTACCCTGCTAATCCTCCTGACACCGAGCAGCAATTTTGTATGGCCAGTCAGCTTAACCCGCACAACTTTGGACTGTGGGACGAAACTGCAGTGAAAAAAAAACCACGCAGACACGGGGAGAACATGCAAATTGCACACGTTCACCAAAGGCCAGAATTGATCCAGAGTCCCTGGTACTGTGAGGCAGCAGTGCTAATCACCATGCCACCTTTTCCTTCCCTGAAGGACATTGGTGGACCCCAATAAGAACCAAATTATTGGGGTTTTTACAATAATGGGCACGGTGGCTCAGCACTGTTGCTTCACACCCCAGGGACCTGGGTACAATTCTGGCCTCAGGTGACTGTGTGGAGTTTGCACATTCTCCCTGTGTCTGTGTGGGTTTCCCTCAAGGTGCTATGGTTTCCTCTCACAGACCAAAGATATGCAAATTAGGTTGTTTGGCCATAATAAATGACTCCTTAGTGTCAGGGGGGACTAGGAGGGTAAATATCTGGGGTTGCGGGGATGGGACCTGGGGGGATTGTTATCGGTGCAGATCCAATGGGCCAAATAGCCTCCTGCTGCACTGTAAGGATTTTATGATTCAATGATTTCATGGTCATCTGTAGATTCTTAATTCTAGATACTTTTATTAAATTCAAATTCTACCATGTGCTGTGGTGGGATTTGAACCCAGATCCCCAGATTAGCTGAGCTTCTGAATTAATAGTCTTGCAAAAGTAGCCCTGGGCCATCGCCCCCGCATAAAGCGAAGTATGAAGATTCAATAGGTTTATGTGAAATCACTTTCCCCATTCTCATTCTAAAGTCCATTTATTCTATTTAATTTGTTACACACATTGTGACATTCTCTTTTATCATGTCAGGATCACTGGCCCTAATCTTCCAGCCATCACTAGACTCAGGGAGGTGCCAGGGGACTGGAGAATTGTAAATGTTATGTCCTTGTTAAAAAAAAGGTAGTGATGATAGTTCCAGGTCAGCCAGTTTAATATCAATGCCGGGGCAAGCTTCCCAAAACAATTATGTAGGACAGAATTAGTAGTCACAGAGATTAGAATTTGGGTGGATTTCTAAAGAGGAAGTCATGTTTAACTAACTTGAAGTTTTTTGAGAAGATAATAGGATTAATGTGGGTAATGCTGTTGATGTGGTTTATATGGACTTTCAGAAGACATTTGATACAATGCCACACAACACATTTGTGAGAAAAGTTACAGCTCAAGGGATGAAAGGAACCATAGCAATATAGATACAAAACTGGCTGAGTAATAGATAGCAGAACGAATAATAGTCAGTAGATATTTTTCAAGCTGGGGGAAGATTTGTAACGGTGTTCTCCGGGGTCGGTATTGGGATTCTTGCTTTTCCTGATTTTTATTAATGATCCAGATCTTGGTGCACAAGAGACAATTTCAAAGTTTGTGAATGACACAAAACTGGGAAGTATTGTAAGAGATCAGCATGGAGCTTCAATAGGAGATAGACAAGTTGGTGGAGTGGGCAGATTGATGGCAGATGATGTTCAATGTGGAGAAGGGTGAGGTGATGCATTTTGGTGGGAAGAATATGGAGAGACAATATAGAGGGTAAAATTCTGATGGGGCGCAGGAGCATTGGAACCTGTGTAAGTGCAAAGATCACTGAAGGTGACAGGACAAGTGGAGAGAGCAGTTTATAAAGCTAACTGTATTCTGAGCTTTATTAATGGGGTATAGAGTACAAGAGCAAGGGGGTTATAAACTTACATAAGAAATTAGTTAGATGTCAGCTGGAATATTGTAAATCATTCTGGGCGTCATATTGTAGGAAAGATGTGGAAACATTGGCAAGAATGCACAAGAGGTTTACAAGAATAATTCCGGGGATGAGAAACTTTAGTTATGTGGATAGATTGGAGAGGTTGGGACTTTTCTTCTTGGAGAGGAGACAGGAGATTTGATAGAGAGGTTCAAAATCTTGAGGGTTCTGGACTGTTTCCACTTATAAAAGGGTCAAAAATGAGAGAGCGCGGATCTAAAATGATTTACAAACGAAGCAAGTGTGATGTCAGAAAAATCTTTCCACACAGCGAGTTATGTGGGTCTGGAATACACTGCCTGGAAGTGTGGCCGAAGCATGTTCAATTGAAGCATTTAGGAGAGTATTAGATGATTTTACTCTAATAGAAACAATGTACAGGGATATGGGGAAGAGGCAAGGGAATGGCACTAAGTGCGTTACAATGGGCTGATTGGTCTCCTATGCTGGGCAGCAAGGTGGCACAGTGGTTAGCACGGCTGTCTCACAGTGACAGGGACCCAGGCTCGATTCCTAACTTGGGTCTGTGTGGATTCTGCGTGGGTTACCTGTGGGTTTTCTCCCACGATCTGAGGGACATGCTGGTTAGGTGGATTCTCCCTGAGTGTACCCGAACAGGCATCAATCGGAATGTGATGACAAGGGGGTTTTCACTTCATCGCAGTGTTAATGTAAGCCTACTTGTGACATTAATGAAGGAACAGGCCTGTAATCTGGGTGATATATCAGTGTCATTAAGTTTACGATTGGGTTCAACGTACTTGCTGTGACAGTATTAGGTGAACAATTGGAATGAAGAGAGTGTTTCATACCAATTTTGAATTCCACACGAGCTGGTAACTATGAACTCGCAAAATGAAAAACCACCTTTAAAATATCAGAGAATGTAGATGCTATTAGCAGTGAGGGTGTGGTTTTGTCCAAAAGAGTTCTCCATTACATTTGCAACACCCTGTCCATCATTTATGCCTGAGCTAATGATGAGGAAGCACTCTCGCTTGCTTTAACTTTTCATGGTTAATTTTATTTCAGTGTTGATGTAAACAACAGGGTGAAGCACCTTCCTCGCTGCTCAATAACAGAGATGGAGGATTTTTACTCCAGTGTAATACGGAAAGCTGTATAAAAGAGTTGCACTCAACCACTAATTGCCAATTTCCTGCTCTTTCATTTGAGCTAAGAGCTCGGGGGGCCCCATGTGTTTGAAGAGGGGAGGGGGAAGTCTGCAAATCTTGTGCCATTTATTAGAATCTCCACCATTCAGACCCCCTGCCAGCCATTGTCTAAATCACCTTGTGCCAAACAATCTCATTCCAGCCTGTAACAATCCCCACTTCATTCACTCCACAGTGGGTGTTTGCATTCAACAGATTGCCGATGCCTCCTTGTTCTGATTTCTGCATCAGGATAACTGCCCCAATCCACACTTGAATGGTTCAAAATTCCCTTAGCCTCAGGTTGTGGAAATAACAGCCGTGGGGCAAGGCAGAGGCTGGCACAAACTCTGTTCATGCTAAGGACTTCTCCCTATCAATAGACAATTGTAATATCATTGCAAATAAAAAGCAATATAATTCTCATATATTACACCATGGCAGTATTGGAAGTAATAAATACTCAGTATTTAATATTCATCTTTATTACTCAGGATGTGGGCATTTCAAATGTTAAAGCATGGTTTCTAAGGGAGAACAGACCAATCAATGAGTTTTGGAATTGGTTGGTATCTAATAAAATGGTTATCGAATTGAATTGACATAGTATTGCCACATGTATTGGGATACAGTGAAAAGGATTGGTTCTTGTGCACAACAAGACAAAACATACTGTTCGTGGCTTTTTTACTAGTGTCATTAGTAGGCTTATATTAACACTGCAATGAAGTTACTGAGAAAACCCACTAGTTGCCATACTCCGGTGCCTGTTCGGGTACACTGAGGGAGAATTTAGCATGGTCACTGCACCTAACCAGCATGTCTTTTGGACTTTGGGAGGAAACCAGAGCACCTGGAGGAAACCCATGCAGACACTGGGAGAATGTGCAGACTCAAAGTGACCTAAAGCAGGGATTGAACCTACATCCCTGGAGCTCTGAGGCATGATGTAGAGATGCCGGCGTTGGACTGGGGTAAACTCAGTAAGAAGTCTGACAACACCAATTTTAAATGCAACCGATTTATTTGATAGTAAACTTGCTAGCTTTCAGCCTTTGTAGCCTCCGTCAGGCGAATTAGGTGTTCTGTCTGCAATAGCACACATATCAGCACAGACAGTTTACAGATTGCTGATTAGAATGCGAATCCTTACACCTAACCTGCTATTCAAGTCTTAAAGTGGCTAACAGTGTGAGTGGAAGGAGCACTGAGCACAGGTTAGAGAGATGTGTATTGTCTCCAGACAGCACAGTAAGTGAGATTTTTTTGCTAACCCAGGCAAGTCATGGGGGTTACAGATAATGTGACATGAAGCCAAGATCCCTGTTAAGACCGTCCTCGTGTGTGCGGAACTTGGCTATTAGTCTCTGCTCAGCGGCTCTGCGCTGTCGTATGTCATGAAGGCCTCCTTGAAGAATGTTTACCCGAAGGTCGGAGGCCAAATGCCCGTGATCGCTGAAGTGTTCACCAACAGGAAGGGAATAGTTTTGCCTGGTGATTGTTGAGCGATGCTCATTCATCCACTGTCGTAGTGTCTGCATGGTCTCCCCAATGTACTATGCTTCGGGACATCTTTTCTTGCAATATATTAGGTAGACAACGTTGGCCGAGTTGTAACAGTATGTACTGTGTACCTGGTGAATGGTATTCTCACGTTTGATGATGTCGTCCATGTCTATGATCCAGCATGTCTTGCAGAGGTTGCTGTGGCAGGGTTGTGTGGTATTGTGGTCACTGTTCTCCTGAAGGCTGGGTAGTTTGCTGCGAAAAATGATCTGTTTGAGGTTGTGTGGTTGTCTAAAGGCAAGAAGTGAAGGTATGGGGTGGCCTTGGCGAGATGTTCATCTTCATCAATGACATGTTGAACACTCCAGAGAAGATGTCGTAGCTTCTCCACTCCGGGGAAGTATAGACGACAAAGGATACTCTGTCCATTGTATCCCAGGTTCATCTTCTGAGGAGGTCAGTGCGGTTTATCACTGTGGCGTGTCGGAACTGTCGATCGATAAATCAAGCGCCATATCCTGTTCTTATGAGGGCATCTTTCAGCATCTGGAGGTGTCTGCTGCAATCCTCCTCATCTGAGCAGATCCTGTGTGTACGGAGGGCTTGTCCATAGGGGATAGTTTCTTTAATGTGCTTAGGGTGGAAACTGGAGAAGTGGAGCATCGTGAGGTTAACCATGGGCTTGCGGTACAGTGAGGTGCTGAGGTGACCATTCTTAATGGAGATGCATGTGTCCAAGAGAGCAACCGACTCCGGAGAGTCATCTACCGTGAGTCTGATGATGGGATGGAACTTGTTGATGTCATCATATAGTTGTTTCAGCAATTGTTCACTATGAGTCCAAAGGAAGAAAATGTCATCGATGTATAGCATCAGTTGAAGGTCCTATGCGGTGAAGAGGTCTTGTTCGAACCTGTGCATGAAGATGTTGGCATGTTGAGGTCAATGAAATCATGAGCACCATGATGTGACAGAGAGACAGCAAGCTGGATTTGCAAAGCACCCCACCCTCTGCCGTAGAGAGATACTGAGTTATGAGATATTTCAGTGCCCCTGAGGGCAGACGGTGGGACAGAGAGAGGAATGCAGCAGACCAAACAGGAGACTCTCATATTCAAAGCAGCAAAAATTGCTACCACAGAAAATTTGAGATTTTAAGAAATGACTAAGCTGCATCCACTCTCAGAAGATGGGCGAATCTTGTTCTAACCATTTGAGGCCCAGTTAGATCTATCATGGTGGGGCACGAATGTTATTTTGTATTGGTTAAAGATTATTAGCTCACATTGTTAGCGTGGTTTATCTGTGCACAGACTGACTGGCCAGGAGGATTGCATGCCTTTGTCCTTTGTGCTGGTTGGTTTTGTAGGAATGTTTAGAACAATTTGCCTAATCATCCATTTTGAAAGGTATTTGGAAGAGCTGAAGGTTACACAAGGCCAGAAGCCACCGATTGATAATGTGTTGATACAGTCTTTACGGCTAAGTTTGTTTAATCTTATCTTAATTAACATTTGATTACGCTGAGACAGGAGGTATCTCTTACTGGCCAGGGTTTGGAACTCTGCAGACACAGCCTGTGGGCAGTTGCATTTCCCACCTCCTTGTCCGCTCACCGAGAGCAAATCCTCGGTCCCTTTCTGCGTGAGCCGCAAACTTGGAACTCGCTTCACACTCTCATTCAGCTCCCCTTGATTCCCCCATCATCATTCTACTGCCAATTCCTTTCCTAACCCTTACATGGGGCTTTGCAAATAGCTTCTTGCCCTTCATATTCATCTGTGGAACATGAGCTGGCTAGCATTTATTGCCCAACCCTTGTTGCCCTCATTCAGAGGGCATTTGAGAATCAACCACATTGCTGTGGCTCTGGAGCCATATGTAGGCCAGACCAAATAAGGCTGGCGGATTTCCTTCCCCAAAGGACGTTAGTGAACCAGATGAGTTTTTACAACAATGGACAAGGTTTTGAGATCATCAATAGATTCTTAATTCCAGATATATTTCATTGAATTCAAAATTCACCATCTGCCGTAGCAGGATTTGAACCCAGGCCCCCACTTAGCTGAGTTTCTGGATTGATTGTCTATCAATAATACCATTCTCCTCAACCCTCATGGGTTGACTTTGCAAATGGTTTCCTCCCCTCCAGTATTGTCATTTCTCTTCCAAACATTGCGGCACTTTGTCAGGAGGAAAATCTGGAAATTTTCTGGAAATCCAGGTATATCACAACCACGAGATTCGATGGGCCAAATGGCCGCTTTCTGCCTTGTAGGGTTTCTATGACACCGTTTGCCTGTTGTCCACCACATTCGTAATGTCCCCAAAAAAATTCCAGTAAATTAGTCAAACATGACCTACCTTGCATGAACCTATGTAGTATCTTCTCAATGGGACAATTTTCTGTTCAGATGTCTCACTATTTCTTCCTTGATGATAGATTCAAGTATTTTTCCTCGCTACAGAAATTAAGTTAACCGGCCTATAGTTGCCCGCCTTTTGTCTAGCTTCTTTTTTAAACAGTGGCGTCGCATTTGCTGTTTTCCAATCTGCAGGAACCACCTCAGAGTCCAGCGAATTTTGGTAAATTTCCATAAGTGCATTTGCTATTTCTTCCGCCATCTCTTTTAATACCCTGGATCCATTCCATCAGGACCAGGAGACTTGTCTACCTTTAGCCTCATTAGCTTGCCAACACTACCTCTTTCATCATAATGATAATTTCTAGGCCTTCACCTTTCATAGCCATCAATTTTTGGCATGTTATTTGTGTCTTCCACTGTGAAGACTGACACAAAATACCTGTTCAATGCCTCAACCGTTTCCTTATTTCCAGTTATTACATCCCCTTTCTCATCCTCTAAAGAACCAATGTTTACCTTAGCCACACTTTTTCTTTTTATATATTTTTAACTTTTGCCATCTGTTTTTTACATTATTAACTCGTTTACACCCATAATCTATTTTACTTTTCTTTTGAGATTTTTTCGTGGCTTTCTGTTGACTTTTGAAGATTTCCCGATCCTCTCAGTTGCCACTTTGTATTTTCTTTCAATTTGATACCCTCCTTTATTTCCTTAGATATCCATGGCTGATTATCTCTTTTTCTGCTGTTCTTCCTTATCACAGGTTATACTTTTGCTGGTCAATGTGAAAAATCACTTTGAAAGTCCCCACTGTTCCTCAATTGTCCCACAGTAAAGTTTTTACTTCTGGTCTACCTTAACCTACTCCTCCTTCATCCCTTTGTGATTCCTTTGTTTAGGTAGAAGACCCTGGTATTGGATTTTATCTTCTCACATTCCATACTGTGAGTCCTTCCAAGAGGATCCCTAACTATGAGATCATTAATTATTCCTGTCTCAAAAAACAGGACCAGATCTAGGATAGCTTGCTCCCTCAAAGGTTCCATTGCATACTGTTCGAGGAAACTATCGCGGATGTATTCTATAAACTACTCCTCAAGGCTGCCTTGAGGTTTAACCAATTCACATGTAGATTAAAATCCCCCATGACAATTGCTGTACGATTTTTACATGCAATTATTTCTTTGTTTATTGTTCGCCCTGTGATATTATCATTTAGTGCCCTATAGATCACACCTATCAGTGACATTTTTTCCTTACTATTTTTAATTTCCACCCAAATGGATTCAACTTTTTTCTCCATAGAAGCTATATCATCTCTGACTACTGCTCTGATTTAATCCTTAAATATCAGAGCCACACCACCCCCCTTTATCTTCCTGTCTGTCCTTCTAAATAGTATAAGGGCCAGGAGGGAAAGTGGTGGGAATAGGGTTGAGGAATCTTGGACAAGTTAAGCTTTGAGGGGGCATGAGGAGAGATAGATGCGATTCAAGACTCAGCCTGGAATATTCCTGGAGTTTGTCATGTTTGTTGGAGTCTTGCGGATGAACAGTGCTACAAGGAATGGGTCAGAGATTGGCTCAGCTAGTGACTGACGGGGTGAAAGTAGACAGACTGAGTGAGATGGCGGGATATAATAAGATTAAAGTTGCACTTTTTTTGTATTTTGATTTCTTTTGGTAGAAAGTGAGAATTTCTATCTCACTATTGTGGTATCTATATGTTAAACCACACCCTGGCCTATCTCACTATTGTGGTACTCATATGTTAAACCACACCCTGGTCTATCTCACTGTTGTGGTATTCATATGTTAAACGACACCCTGGTCTATCTCACTGTTGTGATATTCATATGTTAAACCACACCCTGGTCTATCTCACTGCTGTGTATGTGTATGTGGTTTAATATATGAATACCACAACAGTGAGATAGACCAGGGTGTGGTTTAACATATGAATACCACAACAGTGAGATAGGCCAGGGTGTGGTTTAACATATAGATAACACAACAGTGAGATAGACCAGGGTGTGGTTTAACATATAGATAATACAGCAGTGAGATAGACCAGGGTGTGGTTTAACATATAGATAACACATCAGTGAGATAGACCAGGGTGTGGTTTAACATATAGATAACACAACAGTGAGATAGACCAGGGTGTGGCTTAACATATAATACCACAACAGTGAGTAGACTAGGGTGTGGTTTAACATATAGATAACACAGCAGTGAGATAGACCAGGATGTGGTTTAACATATGAATACCACAACAGTGAGATAGACCAGGGTGTGGTTTAACATATAGATACACAGCAGTGAGATAGACCAGGGTGTGGTTTAACATATGAATACCACAACAGTGAGATAGGCCAGGGTGTGGTTTAACATATGAATACCACAACAGTGAGATAGGCCAGGGTGTGGTTTAAAATATGAATACCACAACAGTGAGATAGGCCAGGGTGTGGTTTAACATATGAATACCACAACAGTGAGATAGGCCAGGGTGTGGTTTAACATATAGATAACACAGCAGTGAGATAGACCAGGGTGTGGTTTAACATATAGATAACACAGCAGTGAGATAGACCAGGGTGTGGTTTAACATATAGATAACACAGCAGTGAGATAGTCCAGGGTGTGGTTTAACATATAGATAACACAATAATGAGATAGACTAGGGTGTGGTTTAACATATAGATAACACAGCAGTGAGATAGACCAGGGTGTGGTTTAACATATAGATAACACAACAGTGAGATAGTCAAGGGTGTGGTTTAACATATAGATAACACAACAGTGAGATAGACTAGGGTGTGGTTTAACATATAGATAACACAGCAGTGAGATAGACCAGGGTGTGGTTTAACATACAGATAACACAACAGTGAGATAGACCAGGGTGTGGTTTAACATATAGATAACACAACAGTGAGATAGACCAGGGTGTGGTTTAACATATAATACCACAACAGTGAGATAGACCAGGGTGTGGTTTAACATATAGATAACACAACAGTGAGATAGACCAGGGTGTGGTTTAACATATAGATAACACAACAGTGAGATAGACCAGGGTGTGGTTTAACATATAGATAACACAGCAGTGAGATAGACCAGGGTGTGGTTTACATATAGATAACACAACAGTGAGATAGACCAGTTTACATATAATACAAACAGTGAGATAGACTAGGGTGTGGTTTAACATATAGATAACACAGCAGTGAGATAGACCAGGGTGTGGTTTAACATATAGATAACACAACAGTGAGATAGACCAGGGTGTGGTTTAACATATAGATAACACAACAGTGAGATAGGCCAGGGTGTGGTTTAACATATAGATAACACAACAGTGAGATAGACCAGGGTGTGGTTTAACATATAGATACCACAACAGTGAGATAGGCCAGGGTGTGGTTTAACATTAGAATACCACAACAGTGAGATAGACCAGGGTGTGGTTTAACATATAGATAACACAGCAGTGAGATAGGCCAGGGTGTGGTTTAACATATGAATACCACAACAGTGAGATAGGCCAGGGTGTGGTTTAACATATGAATACCACAACAGTGAGATAGACCAGGGTGTGGTTTAACATATAGATAACACAACAGTGAGATAGACCAGGGTGTGGTTAACATATAGATACACAGCAGTGAGATAGACCACGGTGTGGTTTAACATATAGATAACACAGCAGTGAGATAGACCAGGGTGTGGTTTAACATATGAATCCACAACAGTGAGATAGACCAGGGTGTGGTTTAACATATAGATAACACAACGTGAGATAGACCAGGGTGTGGTTTAACATATGAATACCACAACAGTGAGATAGCGGGTGTGTTAACATATGAATACCCAACAGTGAGATAGGCCAGGGTGTGTTTTAACATAGAATACCACAACAGTGAGATAGGCAGGGTGTGGTTTAACATATAGATAACACAACAGTGAGATAGACCAGGGTGTGGTTTAACATATAGATAACACAGCAGTGAGATAGACCAGGGTGTGGTTTAACATATAGATAACACAACAGTGAGATAGACCAGGGTGTGGTTTAACATATAGATAACACAGCAGTGAGATAGACCAGGGTGTGGTTTAACATATAGATAACACAGCAGTGAGATAGACCAGGGTGTGGTTTAACATATAGATAACACAGCAGTGAGATAGACCAGGGTGTGGTTTAACATATAGATAACACAATAATGAGATAGACTAGGGTGTGGTTTAACATATAGATAACACAGCAGTGAGATAGACCAGGGTGTGGTTTAACATATAGATAACACAACAGTGAGATAGACCAGGGTGTGGTTTAACATATAGATAACACAGCAGTGAGATAGACCAGGGTGTGGTTTAACATATAGATAACACAGCAGTGAGATAGACCAGGGTGTGGTTTAACATATGAATACCACAACAGTGAGATAGGCCAGGGTGTGGTTTAATATATGAATACCACAACAGTGAGATAGACCAGGGTGTGGTTTAACATATAGATAACACAACAGTGAGATAGGACAGGGTGTGGTTTAACATATAGATAACACAACAGTGAGATAGGCCAGGGTGTGGTTTAACATAATAATAACAGCAGTGAGATAGACCAAGGTGTGGTTTAACATATAGATAACACAACAGTGAGATAGGCCAGGGTGTGGTTTAACATATGAATACACAACAGTGAGATAGACCAGGGTGTGGTTTAACATATAAATACCACAACAGTGAGATAGGCCAGGGTGTGGTTTAACATATAGATACCACAACAGTGAGATAGACCAGGGTGTGGTTTAACATATAGATAACACAACAGTGAGATAGACCAGGGTGTGGTTTAACATATAGATAACACAGCAGTGAGATAGACCAGGGTGTGGTTTAACATATAGATAACACAGCAGTGAGATAGACCAGGGTGTGGTTTAACATATAGATAACACAGCAGTGAGATAGACCAGGGTGTGGTTTAACATATAGATACCACAACAGTGAGATAGACCAGGGTGTGGTTTAACATATAGATAAACAGCAGTGAGATAGCCAGGGTGGTTTAACATATAGAACACAACAATGAGATAGACTAGGGTGTGGTTTAACATATAGATAACACAGCAGTGAGATAGACCAGGGTGTGGTTTAACATATAGATAACACAACAGTGAGATAGACCAGGGTGTGGTTTAACATATAGATAACACAGCAGTGAGATAGACCAGGGTGTGGTTTAACATAGATAACACAGCAGTGAGATAGACCAGGGTGTGGATTAACATATGAATACCACAACAGTGAGATAGGCAGGGTGTGGTTTAACATATAGATAACACAACAGTGAGATAGGCCAGGGTGTGGTTTAACATATAGATAACACAACAGTGAGATAGGCCAGGTTGTGGTTTAACATATGAATACACAGCAGTGAGATAGACCAAGGTGTGGTTTAACATATAGATAACACAACAGTGAGATAGACCAGGGTGTGGTTTAACATATAGATACCACAACAGTGAGATAGACCAGGGTGTGGTTTAACATATAGATACCACAGCAGTGAGATAGGCCAGGGTGTGGTTTAACATATAGATAACACAGCAGTGAGATAGACCAGGGTGTGGTTTAACATATAGATAACACAACAGTGAGATAGACCAGGGTGTGGTTTAACATATAGATAACACAGCAGTGAGATAGACCAGGGTGTGGTTTAACATATAGATAAAACATCAGTGAGATAGACCAGGGTGTGGTTTAACATATAGATAACACAGCAGTGAGATAGACCAAGGTGTGGTTTAACATATGAATACCACAACAGTGACATAGGCCAGGGTGTGGTTTAATATATGAATACCACAACAGTGAGATCGACCAGGGTGTGGTTTAACAAATAGATAACACAACAATGAGATAGACCAGGGTGTGGTTTAACATATGAATACCACAACAGTGAGATAGACCAGGGTGTAGTTTAACATATAGATAACACAACAATGAGATAGACCAGGGTGTGGTTTAACATATAGATAACACAACAATGAGATAGGCCAGGGTGTGGTTTAACATATAGATAACACAGCAGTGAGATAGACCAGGGTGTGGTTTAACATATAGATAACACAACAATGAGATAGGCCAGGGTGTGGTTTAACATATAGATAACACAACAGTGAGATAGACCAGGGTGTGGTTTAACATATAGATATGGGGAGGGGTGGGGGATGGTGAGGGAGGGGCTGGGGTCTGGCAGTGGGGGTGACCTGGGGGGGAGGGTGGGGGAGGAAGGTGAGTGGGGAGGCGAAGGGGAAGGGAATGGTGGATTTTGGAGCTGGGGAGAGATGAATAGTGGCAGGGGAAGGAGGAGTGCATGCAAGGATGGGGGGAAAGGTGCTGGGGAGGGGGAGGGAGGCGTGAGGCTAGGAAGGGAGGCAGTTGGGAGTAAGGAGGTGAGTGTTGGTGATGAGGAGGAAGAGTAGATGTGGGGCAGGATTGAGTCGGGGGAGTGGAGGTGGAGATGGTAGGAATGGCATGGGGGCACAGGCTAATGGGAGGGGGTGTGGCAGGGTAGGGTGATGTCAGGGAGGAGGGGAATGACGGAATGGGAATGGTGGAGATAGTGGAAGTGGGGGCTGAGTGAAAATGGAAAGCAAGTGGAGATGGAGGAGGGAGTGGAGGTGAAGGGGGCTAGAGGATGGAGCAGGGGAGTAGTGTGGGAGGAGGGGCATGCAGGTAGGGGCAAATGGAGCGTGAGTGGCATGTCAGGGGCTATGGGGGAAGGGCGGAGTGTCAGGGACAGGGTAAGGGAGGGCATTAGGAGGAGGGAAGGGAGATGGTGGATGGACAGAGGGTGTTTTGGGAAGGTGGTGTGTCAAGGGAGGGGAGGGGTTCTGAGAGGAGGAGGAGAAGGGGATGTCAGGGGTAGGGGTGGGGATGGGAGTGTGTCGCAGAGGGTGGCAGGGCAGTGTCGGGTGGAGGGGGGGGGGGAAGTGTTGTGGGGGCTGGGATTATTTTCTATTTCCCTCCCCATTATACTTGCTGCTCTGTAACTCCTGTAGTTTCTTTATTTTTACCATCAGCCTCTTCTAATTTTTGAGTGGCAAGAAATAGACAACACCACCAATGCCTTTACCTTATCACTTTTGAACAGAGCAAAAGGTGACTCCCTGGCAGATGAAGGGGCTGTCCTTGAAACAACTGAAGATAGTTAGGGGGCTCTGCAACACTGTCCGTGGCTGAGGTGATTGACTTTAAAAAACAACTTTTCTTTTGTGTCAGATAAAGAAACAGAGTCTAAAATATGAGTAGATTATTTGGCCCTTCAAGCCTGTTCTGCAATTCATTTTGAAAATTCTTGATCATCAAATAGCCTGTCCCATTCCTCTCTCCTTCCTTCCCGCTCCTGCCACCCTCCCTCCCTCCTTCCTTCCCGCTCCTGCCACTCTCCCTCCCTCCTTCCTTCCCGCTCCTGCCACTCTCCCTCCCTCCCTCCTTCATTCCCACCCGCGCACTCTCCTCTCTCCCTCCTCCCCCTTCTCGCCCCTGCCACCTTTCCTCCCTCCCTCCCTCCCTCCTTTCTTCCTGCCTATGCCACCCTCCTCCCTCCTTCCTTCCCGCCCTGCCACCCTCCCTCCCTCCTCCTTTCTTCCTGCCTCTGCCACCCTCCCTCCCTATTCATTCTCGCCCCTCGCACCCTCCCTCCCCCCTCCATCCCTCCTCCTTCCTTCCTTCACCCCGCCTCCCTCCCTCCTCCTTCCTCATTCCTTCCTTTCCTGCCCCTTCCCCCCTACCTCCCTTCCTTCCCCCCACCCCCCTCCCTCCTCCCCCCTCCCTCCCGTCCTCCCCCCTCCCTCCCATCCTTCCCCCCCTCCCTCCCTTCCCTTACCCCCTCCTCCCTTCCTTCCCCCCTCCCTCCCTTCTTCCCCCATCCCTCCCTTCCTTCCCCCCCCCCCTTCCTTCCCCCATCCCCACCCCTTCCTTCCCCCATCCCCCCCTTCCTTCCTCCCTTCCCCCCTACCCCCCTGCCACACTCCCTCCGCCACACCCCCCCCCCCCCCACCCCCACCCTCCCCCCACCCCCCCACCCACCACCCCCCCACACCCCCCCCCCCCCCCCCCCCCCCCCCCCCCCCCCCCCCCCCCCCCCCCCCCCCCCCCCCCCCCCGATCCCTCTGGCCCCTATGTGAATACAGGGACTGGACTTTCCCTCTGATCTCCAACTTTACTAAGCCTTTTTGGTGTCACATTGAATTGAATGCTGCCTTAGATGTCAAGGACAGTGGATCCCAACTTTGGAATTCAGCTGTTGTGTCCACATTTGAAGCAAGGCTGTCAGATCTTAAACTGAATGGATCCAGGCAGAACTCAAACCGAGCCAGTTTTTTCTGGTCAACAGAGCATACTGAGACAATTTCCATATCAGTGGGTGATATGGGTGCAGCTTAATTAGTACCAATCGTTCTGGAATACACTCAAATATTGTCTGGGCTATTAGCCTTTGCATTCAATCAATTCTTGTTATCATTTGGAATGGATCTGATATTGCTGAATGCTAACATCTTTAATTATGACCTTGGAAAGAAGCCAAGCCAGGATCAATTACTTGGACCTTCAGACTGAAGATCGTTGCAGATTTGTCTGCCATTTCTTTGTACTCTCCTGCAGTGGCCTCCACCATTTTTGATATCGGGGCTGTTGATGGCACCCACTTTCCTCTCTTTAGTTGCCTAACTGTTCACCACAGTGCACAACTGGATCAGGCAAGCTTGCAGATCTTCGATCCGATCCATTGGTTATGGAACAACTTAGCTCTGTCTATAACTTACTCTTCTTCTGTTTAGCATGCCTTTTGTAGTTTCACCAAGTTGGCATCTGACTTACAAATCTGTCTGGTGCTGCTTCAGACATTTTTTTGCACTTATTGAAGCAGCTTTGTGGTGAGGGATCGACAAAGCCTGTGATGGAATACAGTTCTCCAACAGCTGATGGCCTCCAGTGCATTCCATTCCTATTCAGCATGGTAATAGTGCTGCATAACACAATGGAGCTTGTCCTTGGTGCGAAGGTACTACTCAGTCTCCAGCATGGTGGAACAATGGTTAGCACTACTGCCTCACAATGCCAGGAATCTGAGTTCAATTCCAGCCTTAGGTCACTGTCCCAGTGTCTGCATGGGTTTCCTCTGGTTTCCTTCCACAGTGAGAATTTAGCAACACCAATTATTAATCCAACCGATTTATTTGATAGTAAAAAAGCGAGCTTTCAACACTCTTGTGTCTTCTCAGGCAAGTGCAGTGTTCTGGTCTGCAATAGCACACATCAGCACAGACAGTCAGAGATTGCTGATTAGAATGCGAATCCTTACATCTAACCTGCTATTCAAGTGTTAAAGTGGCTAACAATGTATGTGAAGGGAATCCTGAGCATTGTTAGAGAATTGTGTATTTTCTCCAGACAGCACAGTAAGTGAGGTTTTTTGCTAACCCAGGCAAGTTACGGGGGTTACAGATAGTGTGTCATGAAGCCAAGATCCCTGTTAAGACCGTCCTCATGTGTGCGGAGCTTGGCTATCAGTCTCTGTTCAGCGACTCTGCGCTGTCGTGTATCATGAAAGCCCCCTTGAAGGACATTTACGCGAAGGTCGGAGGCCGAATGCCCATGACTGCTGAAGTGTTCGCCCACAGGAAGGGAACTGTTTTGCCTGGTGATTGTTGAGCGATGCTCATTCATCCGCTGTCATAGTGTTTGCATGGTGTCCCAATATCCTGAAACCCATCGTACAAAGAACCCCCAGCTTTTGTCTTGACACTACGGACTTCCTACAGAAACTCAGCGCACATGGAGCTGTTGAACCAGGGACACTCCTTGTCACAATGGATGTCTCGGCGCTCTACACCAACATCCCCCACGACGATGGTATTGCTGCAACTGCCTCAGTACTCAATGCCAACAACTGCCAGTTTCCGGATGCAATTTTACAACTCATCCGCTTCATCTTGGACCACAATGTCTTCACCTTCAACAATCAGCTTTTCATCCAGACACACGGAACAGCCATGGGGACCAAATTCGCACCTCAGTATGCCAACATCTTCATGCACAGGTTCGAACAAGACTTCTTCCCACACGAGATCTCCAACCAAGGTTATATACTAGATACATTGATGACATCTTTTTCCTTTGGACTCATGGTGAACAATCATTGAAACAACTGTATGATGATATCAACAAGTTCCATCCCACCATCAGACTCACCATGGACTATTCTCCAGAATCAGTTGCATTCTTGGACACACGCATCTCCATCAAGGACGGTCACCTCAGCACCTCACTGTACCGCAAACCGACAGACAACCTCACAATGCTCCACTTCTCCAGCTTCCACCCTAGACACGTTAAAGAAGCCATTCCCTATGGACAAGCCCTCCGTATACACAGAATTTGCTCAGATGAGGAGGATCGTGACAGACACCTCCAGACACTGAAGGATGCCCTCGTGAGAACAGGATATGGCGCTCGACTCATCGATCGACAGTTCCAACGTGCCACAACGATAAACCGCACTGATCTCCTCAGAAGACGAACACGGGACACGGTGGACAGAGTACCCTTTGTTGTCCAGTACTTCCCCGGAGCGGAGAAGCTACGACATCTTCTCCGGAGTCTTCAACATATCATCGATGACGATGAACATCTCGCTAGGGCCATCCCCACCCCCCCACTTCTTGCTTTCAGACAACCGCACAACCTCAAACAGATCATTGTTCGCAGCAAACTACCCAACCTTCAGGAGAACAGTGACCACAATACCACACAACCCTGCCACAGCAACCTCTGCAAGACATGCCGGATCATAGACATGGACGACATCATCAAACGTGAGGATACCATTCACCAGGTACACGGTACATACTCTTGCAACTCGGCCAACGTTGTCTACCTAATACGTTGCAAGAAAGGATGTCCCGAAGCATGGTATATTGGGGAGACCATGCAGACACTACGACAGCAGATGAATGAGCATCGCTCAACAATCACCAGGCAAAACAGTTCCCTTCCTGTGGGCGAACACTTCAGCAGTCATGGGCATTCGGCCTCCGACCTGCGGGTAAATGTTCTTCAAGGGGGCTTTCGTGATACACGACAGCGCAGAGTCGCTGAACAGAGACTGATAGCCAAGCTCCGCACACATGAGGACGGTCTTAACAGGGATCTTGGCTTCATGACACACTATCTGTAACCCCCGTAACTTGCCTGGGTTAGCAAAAAACCTCACTTACTGTGCTGTCTGGAGAAAATACACAATTCTCTAACAATGCTCAGGATCCCCTTCACACACATTGTTAGCCACTTTAACACTTGAATAGCAGGTTAGATGTAAGGATTCGCATTCTAATCAGCAATCTCTGACTGTCTGTGCTGATGTGTGCTATTGCAGACCAGAACACTGCACTTGCCTGATGAAGACACGGGAGTGTTGAAAGCTCGCTTTTTTACTATCAAATAAATCGGTTGGATTAATAATTGGTGTTGCTAAATTCTTACTGAGTTCTTACCACCCCAATCCAACACCGGCATCTTTACATCATTCCTTCCACAGTCCAAAGATATGCGATATACGTTGTTTGGCCATGCTAAATTGCCCCTTAGTGTCAGGGGACTAATGGGTAAATATGTGAAGTTAAGGGCATAAGACCTGAGTGGGATTGTTGTTGGTGCAGACTTGATGGGCTGAATTATCTCCTTTTGACTTTTTGTAAGAATTCTGATTCTATTGCACACTCCTCCCAGTACTATAATGAACAAACTGATCTGTGGTAGGTAAAAATGAGGGATATTCCTGATGTTGCTTTTCTCTCCACCTGCTGCGAACCAGTCACTTCCATGATGGTATTGGCCAGCCAGCCTTGGTTTTGGAGATTGAAGATTCAGAGTATGTTCTTTTCCTTTGCTACTCTTGGTGCTGATTCACGAGCTGAAGGAGAATTGTAGTCGGTAATCAGGAGCAATTAAGTACCCTTATCCGGGTTTCATTTGAAGCCAGAAGTCTTCATTTGTGTCTGGAGTAAATGTTGAGGGCTCCTAGGGATAGGAATTAACTGCTCCTTGATCTTCAGAAAGTTAAAAGTGTGTAGTACAGCTGCCTTTAAAATGATGGGACTGGTTTGAGACTGTTCTAGCAGATCTTTCTGTTTCTGTTCTAGCAGATGAGCTTCACCTCCATGCAGCTTGACACTTCTAAAGTGCCAAAGACATAGATAACAGTCTTGAGTGTATATGATACCCCAGTGGTCATTATCCAATCACCCATTTTACAATTTAAATAGAACTTGCATTGTTCATCCAACAGCCTTCATGTGCTGCAGATATTAGTTGACTGAATTGGTCTTTTGAAAAGCTTTGTTATAAGCAAGTTTGTTCTTGTTCTACAAAGCTGATGGTGCAGGAATTGGAGGGGCTAGAAATGAGTTCATGAAAGTTGAAGTTAGCTGGCAATTATTTCTCAACAAATTCTGAACTTAACTTTTTTTAAGGATATGCAATCTTAAATTATCAATAACATCCATGAAAACTTCTTCAATAAACCAGCAAGAGTTGAGATCAAGTAATGTGAGATTCTGAAGTATGGAGCACTGACGTGCGGTCAAGTGAATGTTGCTTTCTGACTGAGTAATTCAATTATTCAGTCATTACTGAAAGCTTTGTACTTTCATTGCAAACATTCACTTAAATTGTGAACGTGTTATAAACATGAGGTGGTGAAAATGGTCTGAAGAGGTTCAACATGTAGGCCTAGACTAGGGGCTTAGAATGGACGTTCTTCATTTCTAATGATCTTGCCATGGAAACAGAAAAATCTTACTTTCTTAATCCTTTACAGTTAACCAGTGAGTTCATTCATCAGCTGCAGAGCAAGATCGCAGAATTACTGAAACAACTGAAAAATGGATTACTGAAAGCTAATGAAACAGATTGCACCAGTTACACTGGATGGGCAGGTACTATTAATGCTGCAAAAGTTTCTGGACATACCCAGAAACTATGTCATGATTGAAGTTTGTACACTTACATTCTGAAAATTGTTTGTTCGGTCATTACTTCATGATTTAAAAATGACAAAAGTTGGATGTTTCTGACTGAAAAGAAAACTTTAAGGTGACCTACTTGAACTTTCTCAATGGTCAAAACTAGTTGAAATAAGTTATTCATACGTTCAGAGGATTCACAATTTGGGGTGAAAACAATTAGGAATTCAGGCAAAACCAAAATGTACAACATGCAGCTGGTGTACATGCTCTTCCACCTCTTTGTTGAAGTTGAGACTTACTGTAATGTCATTTGGAAGGTGGTGCAGTCTGGTTTGATGTTGATAACTATCATTTTTATTTACAAAAGGATTCAGATAACCACAAAACTTGTAAAAACCTTTCACTCCTTTTTCATCTAAAGTTAACTGAATGACCGGGCACACTTGTATGTAGGGCATATCATTACAAAATTTGCAAATGACGTGAAATGCAAATACAGTTATCAGTGGAGGGGATAGTATCAGATCAGGACATAGACTGGTGAAATAGGCAGAGAAATTGCAGATTAAATTTCATGTAGAGAAATGTGATACATTTTGGAAGAAAGAGAGGCAATCTAAACTAAATAGGGCATTTCCCAACAGAGTAGAGGAACAAATCAACAAAACTGTCAAAAAACAATATGGGATCCTTGGTTTTACATATTTCTATCTATAGGAATTAGAGGACAAAATCAGGGAAGTTTTCATAGAATTCCTACGGTGCAGAAGGAGGCCTACACCGACAACAATCCCATCCAGGCCCTATCCCCATAGTGTGTAAGTTCCCTTGACACTAAGGGGCAATTTAGAATGACCAAGTAGCCTAACCATCACGTTGCAGTATGGAAAGAAGCCACTGGAGCACCTGGAGGAAACCCACGCAATATGAGGAGAACATGCAACTCTACACAGACAAGGTTGGAATTGAACCTGGGTCCCTGGCACTGCAAACCAGCTATGCTAACCACTGTCCCTGCAGTATGATAACCTCAATAAGTAAAATCTCAGCTGGAATATAATATGCAATTGTGGACATCACACTTTTGGTAGGATGGCAAGGCCTACGAGAGGATGCAGTAAAAAATGGTAGCAAGAATGAGGGACTGAGGTAATCAAGCACAGAGAGCTAAAACCCAAATAAACACACTTAGAAGCTGAAATGAAGAATTGCACCACAAAATAATTTACTTTTATAAATGCTTTTTCTTTATAGTTTGTTATTGTATGAAAATATGTTCTGTGAAATCATAAATTGTAAGTGAAGGAAACACCAGCTAACCTAATTGCTTCAGTATTTCTGCTTATTCATTGAAACCAAACAGTTCTGCTGATAAACAATTAATTTAGAATACTGGAATTAAATTGGTACTATAAATTACTTCAACAATCTGTATACTCAAAGTCATCTCTTGAAGGTGATAAATCTAGTGCATAACCAGTTTAGTCAAAGGCTACTAATTAAGATCATCACAAACCAATTCCAAAGTTATCGGAAATGCAGATTATGCATTTCTGTCGTCACCTGTCATTCTGCCTCAAGCATTGGGGATATCCAAAGCCTATTTAAATAAAAATGGCAAAACCACTTATAAACACCAGATCAAACTGTGTTACCTTTAAAGTGTTTCGTCAAGTCTAATCAAATCTCGGTGCTGTCCTCCCCAATACCATTGCCCTTACTGGTATTTTTTCCATAAAAACATAACCAATAAATCTCAAAACCAGCAACTCCAATGAAACATCCACACAAACGGCAACTAACTCAAACAAAATTGTGTTCCTAAATGAACACATTGCACCTGAAAATCAATGCTGGAAGGCTTCCAGTATCAAGTTGAACTCTGCACAACATGCTGGTGGCATACATTGACATCTGCTTGATGTGCACTCTATCCAAGTAGTCAATCAGTAAGCAACTAACCTTCATTTCTTTCTTTCCTTTTTGTTGGGGTAGAATTGCACAGGTACTTTAATGTTGTACAAACATTCACTCTGAGAATTGACAGACTTCATGGTAGAGGCCATGAGTATTTAATGTTGGGCAACCCATTGGCACAGTGATTAACAATGCCAGAGATCTGGGTTCCATTCTGGCCTTGGGTCACTGTCTGTGTGGAGTTTGCACATTTTCCCCATGTATATGTGAGGGTTTCCTCTGGGTGCTCCAGTATCTTCCCACAGTCCAAAGATGTGCAAGTTGGGTGGATTGGCCATGCTGGATTGACCCTTAATGTCTAAAGATGTGTAGGTTATGGGGATTAGCAAGGTAAATGCTTATGAGGATAGGGCCTGGGTAAGATGCTCTGTCAGACGGTTGATGCAGACTCGAGGGTCAAATGGTTTCCTTCTGCACTGTAGGGATTCAACGATCAGTCCCTGTCAAATCCCTATTTTAGTCATTTTCTCAAATTCTGTGCTGTAACTTGTCTTTAGTCAGAAGCATAACCAGATATTTCATGGGGCTATTTACACTACCATTTGGTTAAGTGTCATTTTTCTTTGGCATATTTCTAGGGCTAGAAACCATATTCCACAACAACATCAGAGAAAACAAGGACAAGTAGGTAACCTAAAGCTTGGGGTTTAAAGACAGAAGGAGGCAGGAAGAAAACTGGAAGGTGGCAAGAGTTTTTAAAGGTTTTTTTAATGATGTAATATGTCTGTAACAATGTGTTTGTATTCCTCTAGGGATTGCTTTATTATATCTTCATCTGTACAATGTTTATGATGATCACACCTACCTGCAGAAAGCTCTACAGTATGTAAATAAAAGTCTGAAATGCCTCACTGGGAATATAGTAACTTTTCTGTGTGGAGATTCAGGCCCGCTGGCTATTGCTGCTGTTGTGCATCATAAGTTGCAACAAACTCAAGAATCGGACAATTATATCAATCAGTAAGTGATAATAACTTAACCAAAACTCCATTTGGATTTCTGTCCTTTTCCTCTAGCACAGCCTGTTTCCTAACCTGCACCATCACTTCTTGTGTAACATTGATTTCCAGTCTTACAACACTTCAAATTTAAAACACTCATCCGTGGGTTTATATTCCTCTGAAACCTCCGACAGCCACACCCTCCCAAACTCTTCTGCACTTTGGCCTCTTGCATCTCCCTTCCCTTTGCTCTATCAGTGGCAAATATGCTTTCATAAACTCCTCCATTTCCCTCCTTTTGTTTTAGCTGTCCTAATTGTTTTTTTAGCAAAACTCCTATATTGTCTGATTAAATATCTCATATGTGAATAGCGCTACATGAATACAAGACTTGTTGAATTGCCTCTCACAGCGACTGTCCATGTAATAGAGGAACCTTGGTTTTAAAATTCACGTTCTTGTTTTCAAATCCCACCGTGACCTTGCTCATCTACTTATCTCTGTTACCTCCTACAGCCTACCAAGATATCACTGCTACTGGAGGTCCAATAGCTCTCATCTTCCATAATTTGTGAACTTGAATTCTTCTCAAATTCTGCTGTCTGAATCCTAATTCACAACAAATCCCTTTTACTATCATCCTGGGATTCAGCTTGGTTCCTAGTCTGGAAATGCCTTGTTTTTTAAAAAATTCTCATCCTTTTCAAATCTATCCACAGTCTTCCTCCCTCCTGATCTTCAACTTGTAAATCCTTTCAACATATACTAATAGCAGGTAGTAAGAGCCAGAGAGATTTCTGGCAGGTTATGAAATGGCAAGAAATTGGAGCTTCTACCATGACTATGCATAGTTCCAGACTAAAACATGCATGTAACAGTGTATGTTGCCACAGCAACTCGCACTCATTATGTTGGTTTGGTTGGCTGGGTGATCGGTATGCGTCAGATTAACGCCAACAGCACGTGGTTCGATTCCTGTTCCAGCTGGGGTGGATTTGAGACCTGCCTCCTTGTTCTACCTGTGATGGAGGCTGTGTCAGACCAGCCTTCAGGCAGGGAACTTGAGAAGAGGAAGAAACCTCCTGCCTTAAGTAGTTGACTACATTATAGACGTGCTGGCTATGTGCATTGGCCTTGCTAATTTAATCCTCCATGTATACGAACAGGTACCAGACTAGGGCAGCTAGGAGATTTGCACAGTAACTTCATTGCAGTGTTAATACAAGTTAATGACACTAATAAATAAACTTAAACTTGAACAATATAAATGGAAGTTATTGTTTCTCCACTGGAAGGGAAATTTTATTTCAGCTGTATCTCTTTGGAATTTTGCCTTAATTGACGGGGCAAATAGATGGCTTGCTCCCAAACATTCACCCATGTTGTTTGGTGCCCTGTGAACAAGGCAAGAACTTTCTTTAGTGTTGGAAAAAAATGGGTTGTTTATAGCTAAAGCTAATACTTCATAATAAAGACTTAATGTCATATATTGCATATTATTCAACATTTACTTCTAAAACATACTTTGTAAAGGCTATTCTTTAGTAAGCTTGCACTGAAAGTGTATTTCCTTCCTATACCATCCTGAAACATGAAAAGTTTACTTTTTTTGGTGGAGGTCATGATGGACTATGACTGAACATTCTCTTCCTCAACTTGATAGTATCTGTTTGTTTTTGTACCTTCGTGTACGTTGGAAGCTGCTTGTTTACAACGTGATATACACACTAAATTGCTTTTGATGAATTAAAGGCTAGAGTTTTAAAAAAATAGGGTTCATATTTAATCTATTCACGTGTTGACTGTTCAGTTATAACTATTGCATCGTTGTATACTCTTTGGTTAATCTTTTATAGCAGTGATGCAATGTGAATGGTTCAAAGATTTTGCATTTAATAAAGGGTCAGAGCTGCCTTTAGTTTCTGAGAAACATCAATTTGATATCATTACCTTCGGTCTCCTACACATTACCTGTTCGGTCATTGCACTTTTGTTCATTTGAAATTTGGAACAACTCAATTAGCACTGTTGAATGAAGAGTAAGGGATTATTTTTGGTCTGAAGTACTCCCTTCCCACTCTCCCAAACCAACAATACGTTATGCCCACCAATAAATAAAAAATCTCCTTTGTCATTTAAAGTTTACTCTTCTCCGAGACCACAGCAGGAGCTTGGAAGGTTCGTTATACAGATTGAACAGAAACTCAGGTTTGATTTCCAACATTTGCTGAGTTTATGGATTTCAGCTGAAGCAGCTAATGGGTCGCCTTTTCTAATCTCAGAGCCCAGAAGAGCAAGGATCCCCCTCTTAATCACTATTCGATGGAGGGGAAAGACAATTTATTGCCATATTTACAAATTTCTAATGAAGTAGCATGATTTTACTTTTCTATTGTCAGAACACTATGTTCTTCTGATCTGTTCATTTGAATAATGCAATGGTTCACTCAGCAGCAATTTTAAAAAGTATGTATTTAAGGAAAGTGCCATCCTTCGGTGCAAAATGAGGAGCTTTGATTTGAGGTTTCTCAAGGTCCATAAATCATCCCTGTTTTCAAATCCAAATTTGCGAATGTTTCAGCTTTTGAAATGAATTTCTTACAGGCTTCTCCGACTACATCCATCTGTGGTGAAGCAGAATTCAAACCTGCCAGATGAGATGCTGTATGGTCGGATGGGATATCTATATGCATTAACATTTGTTAATGAGCAGTTTGGTAATGAGAAGATACCATTGCTGTATATGAAACAGGTATCCCCTCTCTCTGTGTCTCTTTCTTTCTCCGTTTCAATTTGAATGGTTATTTTGCAATATTTTAGTTTTCTCAGCATGCTTTCTGAAAAATTAAATCTTTACAAACTTTCATTGTATTGGAATGTACCAATTACTTTTAGTGTTATAATGTCTGTGAATAAATATTCTCTGTGCTGTTCAATTGTGGTGTCTCGCTGCTTTAATAAAGTGCTGGTAACCTTCACTCAAAGCATTCCTTAATGGTTCTACAAAGTACTGGATCGTTATCACAATGTATTACTTGGTTGAATATGTTTTAAAAAATAAAAGTTAGTGCAGGTGCTGGAATCTGAAACGAAAGAAGCAGTTTTGACAAAGGATCATTTGGACTCAAAACGTCAGCTTTTTCTCTGATCTGCTAGTTGTGAGATATTTAGGTCTACTGATAGCATCCTATGTTGTAGCTTCTCCAGATTAGCATCCCTGTTTTAGCATCATGTTTAAAATGTTAAAAAAAAATAAATCAGTGAGAGAAATTAAATTCAATTCAATTCAATTCAATTCGCGAGAGAAATTAAAAATAAAATTGGACCAGCCGAGCAACTTTTTCGCTGTTTAACTGTCAGTGGCTGAAGGCACTGCCACATTTTGTGGGTGAATGGGCTTTGGTGCCCAAACTGCAAATCCAGAGGTGGCTCGGCAGCTCCTGCATGCTCTTCCACCCTCCTCATTCAACCACTGTTGGTCCACTGGTTGATGGTAGTGGTAGAGGTTGGATATGCCTGTTCATTGGGTTATAGATTGTGGTTCAGTGCAATTTTGCTGTTGCTGATATCGCATAGTGCTGAATGGATGCACAGTTTTGAATTGTTTGGCACAGTGATAGTGCCACACAAATTTATGGAGAATTTTGAAACCATTGATTGCTTTCACTTTTACTACCATTGTGTACAGAATCCAGGTAATTAACACTCATTGCATAATCTCCTGCATCTCTTTCCCAAAATCTTTGATCTGTGCATTTCCTAGATCTTGTACAACGGGAACCTATGCACTCCTTAGCTCTTCCGCTAATGGGAACAGTTTTCCCTTCTTTATCTTGTCCAAATCTGCTGTAATCTTGTACACTTCTATCAAAACTTCCCTCAATCTTCTCTGTCCCAAAAACAACCCTAGTTATTCTAAGCTAACCTTGAACTAAAATCCCCGATTTCCTAGAACCATTCTGGCAAATTTCCTTTGCAACCTTTTATAATAAAGTTCTTCCGAGAGTATAAGATAAAGACAAATAGCTTCCAAGGAGGCCACATAGCCCATCAAGTCTGAATAACCCAGATCCTCACATCCTTCCTAAAGTATGGCAATTAAAACTGGACGTGGTATTTCAGCTGGGGCCTAATCAGAGTTTTGCAAAGGCTCAGCATAACTTTCCATTATCCTCGATATCCATATTTATGAAGGCCAAGATTCCCCCCCCCCCCCCCCCCCGCTCTGCTAACCAGTGTCTCAATGTCTTTTCACCTTCAAAGGTCAGTACACATATACCCCCAGGTCGCTCCGCTCTTGCACACTCTTTACGACTGTCCCATTGAGTCTATGCTGCTTCTCCCTATCCCTTCTGGACATTGATGTCCCCTATCCAGAGTATATTCTGTGCTTTGCTACCTTCTTCATCCTTCCAAGGGTTGTTCAACATGTGTGATGAGAAATGCTGATTTATCTGCTGAGAGAGGGCAGTAGGTAATCATCAGGAAGCTTCCTTGCCCATGTTCAACCTGATGCTGTGGGGTCAGGATAACTTGAGAATTCCTAGGGCCTCTCTTTTTGTACTGGACATTACTGTACCATTAACTGTGCTGGATCTGTCTTCATGGTGACACTGGACATATCCAGGAATGATGATGGATGAGTCTGGGGCATTAGCTATGATTTGGTGAGAATGACTGTCAGGCTGTTGCTTCACTAATCTGTAACTCTTCCAATTTTGGGACAAGTACCCATCATTAAGGAAGAGGACTTTGAGCAGGGTGTATATTTGTGTTTTCTGGTGCCTTGTGTTGATCACCTGATTCATATTTTCTGAGTGACAGACTTGCAGAAAATATCTAAAAATTCAACCACACTGCAGGCCTCAGACCTTCTAAGAATACTTTTCCTTCAGCATTTGCCTCTTGTGTAGCTCATTTCCTTCACTCAAGCATTTGCTGTTGTGTCTTCAGTCAGCCCTAAGTTTTGGAATTCTTTCCCTAACTTCTGTGCCTTCATCTCTCCATCGCCGCCACCACCACCACCACCCCCACCCACCCACCCACCCACCCACCCACTTAAGATGCTACTTAAAAATAATCTCTTTGACCAAAGTGTTGCTCATTTATCCTAATATTTCACTTGGTTCAGTATCAATTTTTGTCTGATTATGGTTATGTGAAGCTGTTTACAATGTTTTACTGTGTTGCAAGTTGTTGTAACACTCAGTAAAGTATTAACTCATTTTGTATTTAACTCATTTTATTTCCACAGCTTTTTCTTGGCATCTCCCCCAAACTCAGGAAGCTATGGCCATTAGTATTAGTCTGGCGCAGGCCAAGTTTGAACCACCTTTGATAGTCTATAAGATAATTAGAAATGGAAACTGGAGTAGGCTATTCAGGCCTGCTCATTTACTAAGATTGTGGCTGGTTTAACACTCACTAACTCCACTTTCCTGTCTTGTCTTCATAACCCTTAATTCCTCAACTAATTAAAAAACGTATTGATCTCAGTCTTGAAAATGTTCAAGGACTTGGCCCCTATGGTTCCCTGGGGTAAAGATTTTCATAGATTCGTAGAATCCCCACAGTGCAGAAGGAGGCCATTCGACTCATTGCCAAAAGAGCACCCCATCCAGCTCCCTACCTTATCCCCCTGACCTTATGCATCCGCCATGGCTAATCCACCTAACGCACTCTTCACCACTCTTCCTCATTCACCACTCTTTCTCAAATCCATGGTGTTATCTACCCCTACTCAGGATGGGAGAGGAATCTCCTAGCTAATGAGTATGGGAAGCATTGAGGGAGTGGTTCTGACACATATGCACCACCTACAGAAAGCTGTTACTCTCTTAGATCATCACGGTGCAAAAGAAGGCTATTTGACCTGTCACGCCTGCATTAGCCTTTCAAACAAGCATCATGACTTGGTGCCATTCCCCTGCCTTTTCCCCATATCGTTGCACACTTACTATTCAGATAATCAGCTAATGCCCTTTTGAATGCCTCAATTGAACCTGCTTCCACCACGCTTCCAGGCCCAAACCACTTATTGCCAAAGTTTTACCAGCATCGCCTTCCACACCACCATTAGAATATGAGCAATAATCCCTGTCTGATCTGTTTCAGCAATACATATCTCAGTAAAAGTTTTACTTCAATGGTTGTATTCTTCTCACTAAACTGTTTGCTTGTACGAGCAGATTAATTCCAATTTGAAATTGCAATGTAAAACTTTCTTTTGCATTTCAAGATTTGCGATACTGTCATAAATTCTGGAGAAAAGCTCGGCAGCAGAAAACGGATCCCCAAAAGTCCGTTAATGTATGAATGGTATCAGGAGAATTACGTTGGAGCAGCTCATGGTTTAGCTGGAATTTATTATTTCCTGATGCAGGTAAGCAGTTAATTTCAATCTTCAAGTGATACTGAAAATGTGGAATTTTTACTTTATCTTGTCATTTTCAAACAACTCAAATGTGACAATAATAGTGGAAACCATCTCTAACACGTAAATTTCAACATCCTATCCAACAACTAACTGTAATAGTAAACCCAGAATCCTACCAGCTATCACCTACTTTGGGTTGTCCACCAGTTGTTTGCATTTGATTTATTTTTATTTCTGATTTTTAATAGACTTCTATGTTGAATTTGGATTACAAATTCGGTAGGAGTAAGTAATTAAGTGTGCTATTTCATTAGTGCTAGAGAAACCAAAATAATACAAGTTTAGTCAAGTTGTGAAGAATTTATAGAGTGAAATTCTCCCATGCCTCTGTCGGTGGAATCAATGGTGAGAGAATTCAACAGGAGGTACAAAAATCAGCTTCTTGCAGGCATAAATTTACAGAGAGATCTTCCACTGATGCCTGCCATGGTGGATCGGGAATCCCACTGTAGGTCAGCATGAAACTGATTTGCAGCTTGTTAATGGAATGGAAATGAGGAGCTGACCAGGATGGGATCTGACTAGAGAGTATTGAGCCTATGAAATTCGCTACCACAGAAAACGTTGGGGGGGAGAAACATCATGAGCAGGACCAGTGGAAAATCCCACCTGAGATCAATAGACCTTTACATGGCTCCATCCCCCTCGCGCCACACCCGCTACAATTCTCATGACGGACAGGAGGGGAAAATCTGCACCCCCACCCTGACCCTGTATGTTTTTAAGAAGCAGTTAAATATTGCACTTGGAATGAAGGGGATTAAAGGATTGAATCAGGCTATTGAGTTGGACAATCAGCCGTAATCATAATGAATGGTGGAGCAAACTCAAAGGGCTGAATGGCCGCCTCCTCCTATTTCCTATGTTTAAGCTTCACCCCATGCCGTATCCTCCACTATGGTAGTGGAAAAATACACTGCTCTAGAACACATCTGGAGCAACGTGGTATGCAAAAAAAGGCTTTATCTTTAGGGTATTTCTGAATCACGGACATTTGAGGGGAAGCTGATTTTGGAGACCTCCTTCATGCACATGGCTCCTCTGTAAAGCAGTCCTTGGAAGGTAGGAGGTCTTTATTTAGTCAAAACTTTAGGTGATTGGGATCTTTCTTTTCTAAAGCCGTGCTAGCAGCTTTTGTTTATTAAACAAGTTATCTAATATTTTTGGCAGAGTCCTAAATTGTACCTGGATTACGATTCACTCTTGAGTATTTTTTATTCTTTTACTCGAGCAACAAAATTCTTGTTCTCTCTTTATTTTTGTCTTTAGCCAGAGTTTGGGATTGAACAAGATGTTATGTTCAGGCTTGTGAAACCCAGTGTGGACTATGTTTGTCAGCTGAAGTCTTCATCAGGAAATTATCCTCCGTGTGTCGGCGAAGCCAGAGATAACCTAGTCCATTGGTGTCATGGGTCACCTGGTGTTATTTACATGCTCATACAAGCTTATAAGGTACACTTACTGATGTGTGTATGTTATGTGTGTGTGGCAAGTATTATAATCTAGAGAAAAGATAGCAGAGGCACAATTACACATTGAGACAATGCACAGCACAGATTCACTTGGATTCTGCCTGATCTACTGCATCAGAAACAAGCAGAAAACCTTGAAAAGCAAGGGCTGTCTTTATTGAGAAAATGATTAAAGGGTGAGCCAGTAAGTTTCAAAAGGATTGAAAGAGTAGATGAACTATTTATAATAATTGGGGAGGGGGCAGAGACCTTGCAGCATGGTGGCACAATGATTAGCACTGCTGCCACACAGCAGTAGAGCCCCCAGGTTTGATTTTGATCTTGGGTGACTGTGTGGAGTTTGCACATACTCTGTGTGTCTGCGTGGGTTTCCTCGGGGTGCTCCAGTTTCTTCTCACATACAAAGATGTATGGGTTAGATTGATTGGCCGTGCTAAGTTGCCCCTTAACATGAGGGACTAGTAGGGTAAATACGGGCTATGAGGATAGAGTGGGATTGTTGTTGGTGCAGGCTCGATGGGCATATGGCCTCCTGCATAGGGATTCAATGAGGAGGGTTGGGGAGGGAGGGAGGCAACAAATGTGAGGCTTTATAGACTGCATTTGTTTTTTGGTGTACTCGCTAATGATACTATTGAAGGACTATTTAACAACGCCTCTAAAATGAAAATGTGCTATTAGAGTGCACTTTAAATGAGGGACACCTCTACTGGACCTTATGCACTCTAGTAATGAGCTGAAATCTATTCACTCATTAACAGGTAAAGATGCCATTGCATTGGAGCCATTCAGCTTTCTGTGAAATACAATAAAGTGTTTGAAATTTTCATAATATATCCATGGCCTAGTGATAAATCATTTTCAGTGCCTACTTTGACCGTTGAAACCTGGGTGCTAAGACATGAGCTTAAAAGACCCCTACACAGACTATAAGACAAAATAAGAGGTACTTGAAATAGCAAGAGTGGAAGTGACATCCAGAAAAGATAGACATCAGTATTTCAGTCACTCTATCAGAGCTGAAAAGCTACAGAGATCTCTTTTAGAGAGCAAAGAACTGCGAGCGAGTAGTAACGAGCAGAAAGAAAGGTCAACCTAGATGTAGTTGAAAGGCGAATGCCAAAAAAATGGTTGTCGGTGAGATACAGTGGATGTGTTAAGATGGCACCTGTATTTACCCTGTTAATCCCCCTTACATTAAGGAGCAATTTAGCATGGCCAATCAATCTAATTCACACATCTTTGGATGTGGGGAAAAAACTGGAAACCCCCGCAGCCACAGGGAGAATGTGCAAACTCCACACCATCACACACAACCAGAATTGAACCAGATCCCTGGTGCTGTGTGGCAGCAGTGCTTACCACTGTGTCACCATACTGCCAGCTCTCTGCCCCTTCCCCATTTATTACAAGAAGTCAAACTATCACATTCCATCACAAAAGATCTCCTTTAGGAGCAGCTACAAGTGGCATTATTTGATTTTAATCTTCCATAGAATCCTACAGAGTGGTCAGCTCATTGGGTTTGCACCGACCACAGTCCCACCTAGGCCTTATCCCCATAACCCCATACCCTAGCTGGTCCCCCTGGGACTAAAGGGCAATTTAGCACATCTTTGGATTGTGGGAAGAAACTGGAGCACCCGAAAGAAACCTAAGCAGGCATGGGGAGAATGTGCAAACTCCACACAGTGACCAAGCCAGGAATTGAACCTGGGTCCCTGGTGCTGTGAGGCAGCAGTGCTAACCATTGTGCTACTCTAAGATTTGTGTTATCGGTAGATTTTTTCAGCCTGCATGATGAATTAGTAGGAGCAAATGAAGTGCACATTGTAACATTGCTATATATTGTGGACAATTTTCCTACTGTTGGACCAACGTTTGCTTAAAAAAAAGCCTCCTGACTTTTAAATTCAGTCACAGGATGTGTGAGTCAGTTGTGAGGGCAAACTTTATTGCCCATCTCACTTTATCCTTGATAAAATAGTGGTTGGCCACAATTTTGAATGCAACAGAGTGGCTTGCCGGAGTCACTAAACCATATCAGTAATAGATTTACAATCATACACATAGATGTTGACCTGGAGACACCTATAGGGCAGACTTGGTACGGCCAACAGATTTCAGTGAACCAGATGTTACCTTGGCGATCCGGTAGCTTTATGGTCATGATTACTGATGCTAATTTTTAATTCCAGATTGCATTGAATTTAAATTACAATGATGGGATTTGAACTCAGGAATCTGGATCATTAGTCCAGGATTCTGGATTGCCAATTCAGTGAAATAAAATTGCTCATGAAATCTACTGGAAGCAACAGGATCTGAGCTGGAGGGCTGGCGAGACCTGGACGTCACCTCTTTTTGGTGCCATGTTTTGTGCCACTCAGCCACTTAACAGCTTGTTGGCCTGTCCCCTGAGGTCAAGACTGAATTGGAAATCCCACAAGTTGAGAGCTGTTGGCCAGTCAAAGGCCAGCATTAGGGAGACAGAGACTGCTGCCGGTGCCACAGCTGCCCAAGGCCTTGAATCAAGGAAGGAGCCAGATACAGGGGAGTGATGGCAGAAGTGGGGAGGGAGCAGTTGACAGCAAGGCTTTCAGCAGGCCTCCCCTAGTCAATACCAGATTCTGTCAGTCAGGCACCGGGTGCCCCCTCCCCCACACATACACACTTACTGCGTGTCGAGCAATCCACCTACCACTGGGTTAGTAGCAGCAATGACAGGATGAGACTCTTGAATGCGCGTAAAAACCTTTAGTTGATAGTACAGTCGAAGGCCATTAATAGACTTTATCTTAGTAGAGGCAGGAAGGTAGTGCCCCCACCTTAATACATATCACTACAGCTTTAAAAAGTTTGAGATATTAACAAAACCCTCATTGCAGCACTGATGGCGACAATATTGAATCAAGATATGTCTTCAAGCAACAGTTCCATGAACAAAGTTCTTCCGATAATGATCCAATTCTTTTTTGAAGGCCTTGATTGAATGCTCCTCTACCACACTCAGACCGAGCATTACAGGTCCTAACTATTCGCTATGTGGAAAATTGTTTCCTCATCTTGTCAGTGTTTCTTTTGCCAGTCACCTTAAATTGGTGTCCTTTGGTTTGTAACCTCCTGCCAACAGGAACTGTTTCTCCCCATTTACTCTGTCCAGCCTCTCATGACTAAAGAAACAAATGATCAAAGTCAAAAATATCTCAGCACTCCCTTAAAAATGAATGTCAAAACAAGGCAAAGACCCATTCTGATCCATCATTCTGAGCACTTGTGACATGTCCAATAGGCTTTTAAATTCAGCAACAAGATGGCAAACCAATAATAAAATAAATTGGACTTTAACAATTTAAGCAAGATAATTACAGTAATTCATGTTTGGAGTTGATTGGGCTTTTTGATGAGGTTGGCGGGTGTATATTTATTATTATTAATTTGTGGGACATGGACATCACTGGCTGGCCAGCATTTATTGCCCATCCCTCGTTGCCAAAGGCTCTGAAGTCACATGCAGGCCAGACCAGGTAAGAATAGTAGATTTCCTTCTCTAAAGGACATCAGTCAATGAGATGGCTTTTTCTGACCATCACTAATGGTTTCATGGTCAACAGTTAATTCCAATTTTTTTTTTCAATTCAATTTTCACCATCTGCCATGGTGGGATTTGAATCCAGGTCCTCTGAACATTAGCTGAGTTTCTGAATTAATAACCTCATGGTAATACCACTAAGCCATCACCTCCCTTGATATTGTGATACTTAAGACCCTGCAGTTGTGTGTGTGAGAGACTGGGTGGACTAGGGGATCATTTCCTGTTCATCATTGTTGTATGTTTTCACAATAATCAGGACAGTTAGAAAGGTACTATTACAGCATAGAACTGCCCAAATATCTGAAGAAAATCCTCAGGACTATAAAAAGAACTGAGATGCCTAATTTCCCACACTGTAATCGTCACCAACCTTCGATCAAATCCATGTGCCGTACTTTAATCTGTCCTTTATGTTGGCAATAGATCTTCAAGGAAGAAAAATATCTAAAAGATGCTACAGATTGTGCAGAGGTGATTTGGCACAGAGGGCTGTTAAAGAAAGGATACGGACTCTGCCATGGGCCTGCTGGAAATGCTTATGGATTCCTGGCCATGTACAATCTTACTCAAGACAAGAAGTATCTGTACAGAGCTTGCAAGGTATGTTATACTGTTGTTATATTTGGTGAGAAAACCTTATTAACAAACTACATTTTATTGTTAAAGACAACGTACTTTCAATAATATACTGATGCTGAGCTGTATTGGAATTGGACATGGGTTAAATCTTTTGTCATTGCTTTTACCATCCAATCTGTATAATCCTGAGCTTTGAACTAACACACTTTAGGCTGCATTCCAAAGTGCATAACATGACAGTGAAAACTGGGAATAAGAGGCTGACATTTTCCTGCAAGAGGAAAAGAGCCACTCAAGCCCGTGACCTTCCACGTGCCAATGATAGTGCATGGGGATCAAGTTACCTGGTGTTTCTACCAGTCATAGAGCACTTGTGACATAGGGAGATATAAATTAGGAAGAGATTCTCTCACATAAAAAGATTAGAAGTCTCACAACATCAGGTTAAAGTCCAACAGCAACCTAGTGTTGTGATTCTTCTTACTGTGTTTACCCCAGTCCAACGCCGGCATCTCCACATCATAAAAAGATTAACCAGTGAAAGGTGTGTGTTCTGTTCTAATAGTATTTCAATGGTCCTATTTTTAATTGAGTCTAGACTGTTTGCCTGTACACTTTAATAAAAGTGCTGAAGTTTGAATAATGTACTGTAATCCAAATGATTTGGCACAGCACAACATCCTCCACACATCTTGTGTAACTCCGCATTGTGTGAATTGCAGAGTTACTACAGTTTTCCTAATTAATTTTCCACTCTTCTCTGGCCACTGGAGAGATGCCGGAGGACTGGAGGATAGCCAGTGTGGTACCATTATTTGAAAAGAGCAAGGGATAAACTTGCTCGACCTAACCTCAGTAGTGGGGAAACTATTGGAACAAATTCTGAGCAACAGAATGACTCTGCATTTGGAGAAAGTCAGGGATTAGTCAGGAATGGTCAGCATGGTTTTGTTAAGGGGAGGTCATGTCTAACTTAATTGACCTTTTCAGAGGTGACTAGATATGTAGATGAGGGCAATGCATTTGACATGGTGTACTTGGATTTCAGCAAGGTTTCAGATGAGGTCCTGATGGGAGACTGATAGTGAAGGAAAGAGCCCCATCGGATCCAAGGAAATTTGGCAAATTGGATCCAGAATTGGCCGAATGGCAGGTAGCGGAGGGTGATGGTCAAAAGGGTATTTTTCAGACCAGAACACTTGTGTCCAATGGGATCCCACTGAGATTGTTGTTAGGGCCTTTGCTGTTTGTGGTTTATATTAATGTTGGGGTGGGGGGAGTTGATCAGTAAGGTCACAGATGATAAAATTTGTGGGGCGGTAAATAATGAGTAAGATATCCTTAGATTACAGTAGGATGTAGATGGGCTGGTCAGATAGGCTGATCAGTGGAAAATGGAATTCAGTCTGGATAAGAATGATGAGATGCACTTGGGCAGGACAAACTAAACAAGAGAACACATGATGAACAGCAAAACTCTTGGAAGTACAAGGATCATAGAGACCTTGATGTGCATGTACAGGTGGATATAGTGGTTAAGACGGCATATGATATACTTGCCTTTATTAGCCGAGGCATAGAGTTTAAGAGCAGAGAGAATATGCTGGAACAATGTAAAACATTGGTTAGGCCACAGCTAGAGTACTGTGAGCAGTTCTGGAATCCACATTATAGGAGGGATGTGATTGCACTGGAAAAGGTGTAGATGAGATTTATCAGCATGGTGCCTGGGCTGGAAAGTTTTAGATAAGAGAGATTGGATAAACGGGTTGTTTTCCTTGGAGCAGAGGAGAATGAGGAAGGACATGATTGAGACGTATAAAATTAAGGGACATATATAGACGAGAAGAAACTTTTTTCCCCTTGGACAGATCAATGACTAAGGGGCATAGGTTTAAGGTAAGGAGCAGAGGATTTAGAGGGGTTGTGAGGAAAAGCTTTTTCATCCAGAGGGTGGTGGAAGTCTGGAACTCACTGCCTAAAAGGGTGGTGAAGGCAGAGATTCACATCATTTAGAAGTAATTAGGTGTGTATTTGAAATGCCAAGGCATAGAAAGACTATGGATTGAGTGCAAGAAAATGAGTTTAGAATAGTTGGGTTGTTTATCTTTGGTGCAGAGGCGATGGGCCAAAGGTCCTTTTTTATGCTGTACACATTTATGACTCTAATGCTGAGGGTGTGAGAAAGTTGGTATCTGAGTGATAACAGATCAGGCACTGATCCTAATGTTAAATGAGATGGTATCTAACTCCAAGGGTGAGTATTGTGAATGGTACAAGTTTCCCTCTGATTCCTTTAATTCTTAGTTAAATTCTTGGGCTTTTTAATATTAGTATGCTTCTTAGAGCTCTGAAGTGTATTTTTACTGATATTTGCCTTTAAGTTTGCAGAGTGGTGCTTTGACTATGGGAAGCATGGCTGTAGAACACCAGACACTCCTTTCTCTCTCTTTGAAGGTAATTAATATTTAAAATCTCTTAAAATAGAATTAAGATAAAAGCAAAATATTGCAGATGCTGGAATCCGAAACAAAAATAGAAATGCTGGAAAATCTCAGCAGGTCTAACAGCATCTGAGACTGCAAGGATCTACAAAAGGTCATAAATGAAGCCCAATCCATCACACAAACCAGCATCCCATCCATTGACTCTGAATACACTTCCTGCTGCCTCAGCAAAGCAGCCAGCATAGTTAAGGCCCTCACACATCCCTGACATCCTCTCTTTCACCTTCTTCCTTCAGGAAAGAGGTACAAAAGTCTGTCACGTACCAACTGACTCAAGAACAGCTTCTTCCCTGCTGCTGTCAGATTTTTGAATGGACTTACCTTGCATTAAGTTGATCTTTCTCTACATTCTAGATATGACTGTAACACTACAACCTACACTGTTTCGTTTCCTTCTCTACGAACGGTATGTTTTGCCTGTTTAGTCCACATTTCAGATCTGACTTTTGGACCCGTTCTCAGGTGCCCTCCATGTGCACTCTGCCTCCAAAAATTCAGCGATTCCAAATTGTGCTGCAGAAGTCTGCGGGTGGGGTTTAATATCCCGAAATCCTGCAGCTCCCATTGGTGCCTCCAACTGCACATGCGGAAAAGATAGAATGCTGCTCCCCTATTGCATCGCTCCCAGGCTGGATAATGCTTTCCCCAGCCCCCACAGATATTGTCCCACTCCCACAACATTACTGGTCCCCTTACTCCCCACCCTCTCCCACCATCCAGACCAATTGTGGGCTTCTCCTTCTGATCTCAGGCAGTATGGCAGTGGATCCTCCCTTCCCCCTCAATGATCTCAGGCAGAGTGGTAGCAGACCCATTTTGGACTTGTGTGGAGCAAGTCTGTTTCACACCGATTCTGCATTGGTGAATTTAGTGATAAAGGGGGAAGTGTAGATAAGGTTGCATGTGTAGCCCATTAAGTCAATTTGAATGCTTGCAAATGTATTTAAGTGGCTGTTGTGCCCATTTCAGACACTGTCCCTATCATGGCTATTTTCAGACCTTGGTAAAGGGGGTGCGGATCACGCTACTCACCTCACGCCCGACTTTACCAAGTTCTTGTGCCTGAAAATGGACATAACGCAGAGGAGAAATCGGGGCCAAAGAGTACAATGACAATAAATATACGTACAGAAAATGCTGGAAATACTGAGAAGGCCTGGCTACATCCGTGTATAGGATGGAGTTACTAACTCCGATTTTATAGTTCCAATAGCCTGCAGGTGCTAGCCACCTCTTGAACACATTGTGTTTTGGCATCAAAGACTTCCTATGATAATGAATTCTAATTTCCCAATCTGTTACTAGTCACTATGGCATTCCCCTAGTCACCTCACTCTGGTGCCTGTTCAGGTCAGTGCACCTAACCAGCACGTCTTTCAGAATGTGGGAGGAAACCAGAGCACCTGGACGAAACCCATGCAGAGGTGGGGAGAATGTGCAAACTCCACACAGACAGTGACCTACGCGTGGTGCTGGGCAGCAGCAATGCTAAGCACTGTGCTACCGTGCCATGTATTATTAAATAATACTCTGCCATTCTGGCTCTTTGTCCATAACTTCACATTTATCCACATTATACTGCATCTGCCACGTATTCTCTCGTTCACTCATCCAAATCACCTTGAAGCACCTTAACATCTTCCCCACCACTCACCTTCCCAACAAGTTTTATATTGTAAGCAAACTTGGAAATAATTGTTTTGGTTTCATTTGGACATTAGGTTTCCTGATCCAAATCAGGAACTATAGGCCGGTGAGATCAGTTATAGGTAAGCTAATGGAGAGGATCCTCAGGGACAGGATGTATGAGCATCTGGAGCGCTGCGATCTGATCAGGGATACACAACATGGCTTCGTCAAGGGGAAGTCTTGTCTTACAAATCTAGTGGAATTTTTTGAAGAAGTGACAAAAACAGTTGATGAAGGACATGCTGTTGATGTCATCTACATGGATGTCAGTAAGGCGTTTGACAAGGTTCCTCATGGTAGACTGATAGAGAAGGTGAAGGCGCATGGGATACAGGGTCGGGTATGTAGATGGGTCGAGAACTGGCTCGGGAGGAGGAGACAGAGGGTAGTAGTGGAAGGGTCTTTTTCCGGCTGGAAGCCTGTCACTAGTGGAGTGCCACAAGGCTCAGTACTAGGTCCTCTTCTATTTGTGGTTTACATAAACGACTTGGAAGTTGGGGTAGGTGGTGCGATCAGCAAATTTGCTGATGACACTAAGATGCTTGGATTGGCGGGTACAAAGGAGCAGTGCCAGGCAATACAACAGGACATAGACAGGTTGGTAGACTGGGCAGATAGATGGCAAATGGAATTTAATCCGGATAAATGCGAGGTGATGCATTTTGGCCGGAAAAATGTAGAAGAGAGGTATAGGATAAAAGGTAAAACTATTCGGAGTATAGAGACGCAGAGAGACTTGGGGGTGCAGGTTCACAAGTCTCTGAAGGTGTCTTCACAGGTGGAGAAGGTGATAAAGAAAGCGTATAGTATGTTAGCTTTCATAGAAAAAGGTATAGAATACAAGAGTAGGAGTTTGATGTTGCAATTGTATAGAACGTTGGTTAGGCCTCACTTGGAATACTGCGTCCAGTTCTGGTCGCCGTACTATCGGAAGGATGTGGAGTCCTTGGAGAGAGTGCAGAGGAGGTTTACCAGGATGCTGCCTGGTATGGAAGGACTGTCTTACGAGGAACGATTAGATAGACTGGGGTTGTTTTCCCTTGAAAGACGTCGGCTTAGAGGGGATCTCATAGAGGTGTATAAGATTATAAGGGGTATAGATAGAATAAATGGTGGTAAACTTTTTCCGCCTTTAGAAATGGCTAGGACGAGGGGTCATGGCCTTAGGGTGAGGGGGGGCTATGTATAAGACGAATATTAGAGGGCAGTTTTTCACACAAAGGGTAGTGGGGTTGTGGAATGCACTGCCGAGTAAGGTGGTGGGAGCAGGCACGCTGGGGCTGTTTAAGGGTCTCTTGGACAGCCACATGAGCGTTATGCAGATAGAGGGATATAGTAGGACTGTTTAACTATGACTTTTTTTTTTCCACAGGTAATTCAGTCCAACTTGACCAACAAGGAGCATGCATTCGGCAGGTGGTGCGAGGACAGCTCTTGGATGTTGATTCATGGGTTGCCTGGTACTTCATGTCGTAAATGAGTGCTTTATATGGACCATCTGAAGGGCACCATGACAGCTCAGAGACTATCGATGTGGCTGTGCAGACACTTGGAATTGGGCTGGTGTCTGCGGGAGTTTGCGCGTTCTCCCCGTGGTTGCGTGGGTTTTCTCCGGGCGCTCCGGTTTCCTCCCACATCCCAAAAATTCGCTCTTAGGCTGATTGGGAAACAAATTGTCCCTACGTTGAGATTCTTCCATATTAGGAATAACCTAAAATTAGAATAGGATAATGGAATTGGTACTATATAGTTATGACGGCAGCGCGGGCTCGTTGGGCTGAAGGGCCTGTTTCCCGTGCTGTGTTGCTCTAAAAAAAAATCATTGATACATATTGTGAACAAGTGGGATCCAAGCGCCGATCCCTGTGCAATCCCACTAATAACTTTGAGAAAGTGGCAGCCACCTATAATTGAGCAATTTGAGCTGATATCCTGAGGATATGTTCATTTTCATAGGCATTTTTTGGAGCTGATGTGAGCAGGCACAGAACCTATCTAAGCATGCATCTACCAACAGTAAATTATCGACTGAAGCAGCAAAGCTTATGATTTAGTGGTTGTGTCGGATTTAATTATATATTTTTGCTGCAATTTGCAATAAAAAAAATCACAAGTTAAAATCTCGAGATTCTATGTTGTAAATTGGGTTGAAAGAATTTTTATTCCATTTTCACTTCATAGATATCCAGAAATAACATCAAAAGAACAAATTTGGTGGAAACCATTTTTTACTTAGATTTACATTCCATAAATTAACCATTTTTGCACAAGTACAGAAAAACGATCACTTACGAGCTATTATAAACTGAAGAAAATACTTAGAAAGCTCTTACACACAAACAAATTGTCCCAAGAACCCCACGGTGAAATGAGGCCAGTAAAGAAGCTTGAAACTGTTACTCCTCAACTTGTTAATGGGCCAACCTCTTGAAACAAATCATTCTCCAAGAAGCAGAGCCTGAAGTAGTTTAAAGTTTACTTGTTAGTGTCACAAGTTGGCATACTCTAACACTGCAGTGAAGTTACCGTGAAAATCCTGCAGTTGCTATACTCTGGCACCTGTTTGGGTACACTGAAAAAGAATTTACCATAGCCAATGCACCTAAGCAATACCTGTTTGTTGGTTCAGAGTGTGATCCGGGCAAGGGGATGCAGTTTATGCTTTGCATATGTTAAATTGTTTGATTTTGATCAAGCACATTAACATTGAATGACACAAAATGATCCAACTGCATCCATACAATTTGACTTCACTGACATTTCCTGTTCTTTTGCCTCGGCTGAAGTTTTATTCACTTCTGCATCATTCATTAAAATCTAGCTTTCTGATAGATAGAAATACAAAGAAGGCAAAAAAAGCCAAGAATTGAGTTTAAATTGTATCTTTATGTCTTGATGACATAGGGTGAGCAGAAGGGGATGTTTGAAATATATGGGCTTGTGATACTCCCAGTTGGGCAATTTGATCTTCAGAGTAGTTCGAATGAGTGAAATAGAATGCACTCACCACTAAGCACCTGTTAAGCCCATAAAAATATATGCAAGGCTGTCAGTGGAAAAGATGGCAAGGGGAGATGGCTGTTTACTGCAGACTTAAATGATATTGAAACAAAAATAAACAAAGCATTTGTAATTTTCCACTGCTACATTTTCCAAAAGTGCTTATGTTAGTGGTGTGCAGTATGGTTTAAAATCCTAGGTTAAAAGACATCATTTCTAAGACATCCTGTTTAAGGAATGGGGAGAAGAAACATATTTTGAATCATTCTGGATAATTTTAATGCAGTTCCAGAGTGGGCGAGAAAGAAAGGAAGATTTTTGTGCTCGAATAGTGAGCCAGGGTCTGAATTTATTTTGTATGATGATTCACAACTGATGTGGGGGGAGAAAACAGTTTGCCCAAGGCGTTCCCCAGGGCATGGGTGTTCAAAGTTTGTTGAAGTATTCATTGTTTAAAAGTATTTAAAATCATCATAAAACACTCAGCTCCCTTTGAGCTCAGAGACTGAAGCAGTCCATGTTCAAATGCAACAAGATCTGGACAGTTTCCAGGCTTGAGCTGACAAGTGGCAAGAAACATTCATGCCATACAAATACCAGGCAATGACCACCACCAATAAGAGACACTCTAACCACCACCCCTTGACATACAACAGTGTAACCATCACTGAATCCCCCAATGTCAACATCCTTGGGATTATCATTGATCAGAAACTCCGCTGAACTCACCACAGTAACACAGTGGCTATAAGAGCAGGTCAGAGGCTAGGAATACTGTGGCACGTAACTCACCTCCTGATCCCCTAAAGCTTGTCCATCATATACAAGGCACATGTCAGAAGTGTGATGGAATACTCCAGCTTGCCTGGAAGGGTGCAGCTCCAACAACACTCAAGAAGCTTGACACCACCCAGGATAAAGCAAGCCGCTTGATTGGCATCTCATCTACGATTGTCCACTCCCGCCACCAACGACACTCAGCGCACACTGCTGCAACTATCTACAAGATGCGCTACAGCAATTCACCAAACATCTTTAGACAGCACTTTCCAAACCCATGACAACTTCTATTTAGAAGGACAAGGTCAGCAGACACAAGTTGCAAGTTCCCCTCCAAGCCACTCACCGTGCTGATTTGGAAATCTGTCACTGTTCCTTCGTAGTCGCTGGGCCGAAATCCTGAAACTCCTTCCATAACGGCATTGTGGGTCAACCCACAGCAGATGGCTAGCACGAGGGGACACAGCTTTAAATTAAGGGGTATGAGTTATAGGACGGATGTCAGAGGTAGGTTCTTTACTCAAAGAGTGATTAGGGAGTGGAATGCCCTGCCTGCAGCTGTTGTAGATGCGCCAAGGTTGGTGGCGTTTAAGAGGTTAGTTGATAAGTATATGGATGGGAAGGGAATGGTTTAGTTAGGAGGGGCATTGCTTTTTATTTTGGTCGGCACAACATCGAAGGCCGAAGGGCCTGTTCTGTGCTGTAATGTTCTATGTTCTATGGACTTCAGCATTTCAGGAAGGTAGCTCACCACCATATCCTCGAGGGCAAATAGGCATGGGCAATAAATGCTGGCCAGCCAACAACGCCCATGTCCCATGAATGAATAAAAACTGCAGACTCCCCTCAAGGGGTGTTTTATCAGCTCATGATAACATTAGACAACTTGCTTTCACTATGACTGCATCTCACTGCAGTGCTTCCCTAACCATTTTGTAGCTAGCCAATGAATGGTGAAAATTCACATTTGTCAGCTTGTTAATCAACAAACACAGCCACTTAATTGCTGACCACAAAATCTAGGTGGCATTTTCAGGTGTGCTACATTTCTGCTTCTCTGTCCACCAATGCTGCCAGACCTGCTAAGTATTTCCAGCGTTTTTTTTGTTGTTTCAGATTTCTAGTATCTATAATATTTTGCTTCAGTAGTTTTATTTCTGATTATTGATTATTGGTGACTAAACTTAAATAATCTCTTTATTTATTCCTTTAAGGAATGGCGGGAACTATTTACTTTCTTTCTGACATGCTGCAGCCCACAAAGGCAAAATTCCCTGCGTTTCAAATGTAATTCAAAGATGGTACCCACGCAGACCTTTAGATACGATGTATTGCTTTCTCTGGTAAATGCATGTTTCTGCTTTGAACCGTGAGTACGGAAGAAGATGCTAATAGAGTGCTTGTTTGTGACAAATAGCTTCATTTACCTATAGCACTCCTCCTCCACTTAGTGCTACATTCCTGTATTTGAGGTTTTTCCATGACTTAAACATTACAATATTGTAAAAAAAAATTTTCCATAGCAGCACACAGTGTCTTGCATGTGTTATTGCATTGTAAACCCAGTGCCAGGCTTTTATTCTGAAACCAAATAACTGTTTCAGTTACCAATGCCATGAGCATTCGAAGTTCATTGCACAGTGCAACGGTGAATAGTTGCTAATTTAACAATCCTTTTAGTATTCCCATGAAATGCATTTTTGTAAAGCCATAGCATTAATTAACTGGTTTATCTGGAAGAAAATAGTATTTGAAAGGAAACCTAGCAGTGGCTATGTTTAGAACTTTTTTTAAGCATTTTCATCAGCATTTGTTTCTGCAGTTTTCTAATGGGCAGCATTCGAAAGCCTTTTTTTTAAAGAATTGGTTTATAGGACAGATCTCTTTGGTGGAACACAGTTTAAAACACACATGCGTTTACTTTCCAAAATGTTTGTTGTACATGATGTGTCAAAGCATAATATAAAAAGTATAATATAAAGAATGCTCACTGTTACAATTAATTCAGTTTGCCATATACAATTTTTAAAGAGTTCTCTGGGGTTGTGGTAAGTTTTCATTTTATCTTAAAAGTTGGCATTGAAAATAGAGCAGGTGACATGAATGTTTTTGACATGTAGTCTCGTAATTACTGCCCTTGTTCATCCTGTTCATTTCATGTTCATGATAGGAAACTCCCCATTCTATAAATATACTTGTTCAATTTTGAATCCTGTTGGTTCGCAGTTGAATGCATGCTTTGCAAAGCAATTAAAAGACTAATAAAGCTCTCAGTTTTTTGGCCTTCAACACTGAAAGCTGAGTGCTTGACTATCATATAGGAATTTTGTTTTCTGGTCTGCAACCTGTGAAAATGTATTACCAGTGCAAAGAAAATTGATTCACAAAATGATCTGTTAATGGAAGCAAATTAAAATAAAAGCATATTCTTCTTGTGCAATGGTTTAATATTTTGACTGTAACTTTGGCATTGTTGCTGTTTCAATTCCCTATTTCATTGCTTGGATATTATTTATCCTGATGGAAGATGTGACATGAGTATTTTAATATTTTTTGCTTTGCCAAGATGTAGGTCATGAGAAATATCGAGCATGCCTACTCCCAGTACCTCAGCAATAACCAATTTGTTTTAAAATGGGATGATTCACAATAAGAGACCCTTAGTGCAAGCATTCTTCCATTCTCAAATAAATACACTGGCACATAATAAAGATGGTAAAATAGGTATTGTGTTGCGGCTGCAGTATGTGGGTGCTGAAAGACACCAATATGATCCAAGGCAACCACATCAGAATAACTGGGATGGAGACTGAGCTACAGCCAGATGTATCCTCAGGAGGGAGAAGGCTATCTGGACACTGAGTTCCAGAAGATGGTCACACCCCTTAAGACAGGGCCATTTGATATGGTCACTAGTCAGGGACAGGAGGATGCAACTATGAGTGAGGTATGAAAGGTGAACCAGAAGTAGAAATGGAAGAGTTTCAGCCTTTGGTTGTCCAACAGGATTGAGGTTCTGGCAGCTTGTATGAATGAGAGTGGGGTTGCAGGATGCATGAGCAAACCGATCATGGCACAATGATAGAGGAAACCATTCAATTAGGAGCAGACATGGTCTCTGAAACTGAGAGCAAAAATTCAGAAAGCTGTAATACCTTTATAATAAAATGGATGAATTGTTAGCACAGATAGAAATAAATATGTGACCTAACGGGCATTAGAGAGACATAGTTATTAAGTGACCAAGGCTGGGACCTAGATGTTGAAAAGTATTTGACATTTTAAAAAGACAGCAAGCTAGCTAGGGTAAATTCAGAATCTGGTTTGTATAATGATGAGATGATTTTAGCTCAAATGAGCAAGATGTAGAATTGATTTGGATGGAGATAAGAAAAATAGAAATCACTTGTGGCAGTAGTTTACAATCCCACTGCTCCAAACAACAATAGTTACTTTAAGACAGAATAAATAAATGTGGCATGAAAAAAAGTATTGAAATAATCGTAGGTGATGCTAGTTTGGGTGAATCAGAATGGCACAGGTAATCAGGAAACTAAGTTCATCAGATGTACTCAGGAACATTTCTAGAGCCAACAGGATTAACCAAACCTGTGGTAAAGGAGCCTCTATGTGACAGTGAACATAGAATGATAGAATCGTGACAGTGCAGAAGGCGCCAACTCTGACATTATATCTTACCCAGGCCCTTGTCTCTGCCCCATCCCTGTAGCCTTGTGCATTTATCCCACTAATCCATATAACATACGCATCTTGAAACACTAAAGAGAAATTTACCAGTGCAACCAACCTGCATATCTTTACGCTTTGGGAGGAAACCAGAATACCTGGAGGAAACCTATGCAGATTTGGAGAGAACATGCAAACTCCACACACACTCATCCTAAGCTGGAATTGAATCCAGATCCCTGGAGCTGTGAGGCAACAATACTAACCACTGTATCACTGATAGAATGTCATGTTCAGTTTGAAAGAGAAGTTTATGTCTGAGACTATTGTTATTAACCTAAATAAAAGTATATGGGCAGAGCTGGCTAATATGAACTGGGGATCTAGGTTAAAAGATAGGACTTTTGACAAAGAGTCATCTGGACTCAAAATATCAGCTCTTTTCTTTCCTTACAGATGCTGCCAGATCTATTGAGTATTTCCAGCATTTCCTCTTCTGGTTTCCAACTGCAGCATTTGCAATAATTTGGGTAGGACAGTGGAGTTGCATATTTAATTCTCAGCAAAGATTTATCCCAGTGAGGAAATGTCATGACCACATAATAGGCACTTGCTCAGTGTTTCTTAAACATGTGGGGCATTAGGTTAATTATCGTTAGATATCTAAAAACACCAATATGAGGTATATGGTAGGAGCTGACATCATTGTGCATCGATTTTATACTGCTGTAGGCAAAATGTTTCTGCTTAGAGATCTATTTAACAGCCTTTAATCTAGATCAGTGTGGTGATGAGGGACTAGTGCTGTCTTTAAGATGAGGTATATAATTAATACCCCATTTCCCCATACCCCATATTGCTTTTTTTAAAATAACTTTTAGGTAAGCAGTTACATAATTCAGGTCAGAAATGACAGTGTTTTATGAGACCCACCTGGATCATAAGTTTTGCACTTAGAATTTGACTAGGATAAGCATGATATGTTTCGCTTCAGATATGATTCAAATGACCCACTAGGGAGCTTTTACCAAACAAACTGTATTTAAGAATATAGTTAACATGTACAAGAAAATTAGCAATAACTTTTATCAATTACAGACAAAAACAAATAACTGTGATAATGTACAATCCTTAACAAATAAGTTGTTCCAAGTGAACAAAAACTTCCCATGGACAAGAGAACCCTTTCCACAGACTAATCCTCATGTCATACTTGAATTGAGTCCTTTGTTGGAGAATTAAAAATCCTGACTTCAGCCTTGTAACTTCTAACAGTTTTCTGAACACACTCAGAATTGTGTGAAGTCAAAACAGCTTCCCAGAACACCAGTAAGAAACTCTGGTCAAGCCACCAACAGCAGATTTTCTATTCCAGGAACGCAAAAAGCCTTGCTTTCAGTAACCAGCAGAACTTCCAATACCAGGAAGGTACAAAAAAATTGTCCAAAACACATGACCTTTCTCCCAACAATGCAGAGTCATAAAAGATCCCAGAGTAAAAATAAACCCTATTTAAACCACTGAAGGAGCAATAAAAAGACTTGTAGCAGATGGCCAGCAGCAGTGAAACCAAAACAGCTTATAGCTGCAGAGAATATGGCCTTTTTAAAAAAATTCTTAAAGGTACACTAATGCCATGAGAAAAGATGGCTGTTACAAATCATTTGACCGCATGGTTGATTCTTTGCCTGAGATTAAACTTCAGGAGTTTTGAGAACAAAAACTCAGCTTCAGGAATTTCACACTTTAATGTATGAATCGCAATGTAATCAGTAAAAATAGAGGAAGTGCAGAAGAGCTGGCTCCCATGTCCTGAATTATCATAAAGAGATTGGAACTCATTATACAGGAAGAGATGCTAATAACTCCCTTGTGTCTCTCTCAGGGGGAAACAGTGGAATTCTCATCAGAAGATCAGAAATTGATTAAGATACAATTAACTGATAATAGATTATGTCATGACCCAAGACTTTGGCCTTTTGGACAATTTTAAAATTACATCTTTGGGTTTCACAGGCAGTCTGCTGTTTTGACATTCAACTGACCAGCCACAAAGCAGCAGATTTCTCCAGCTGAACAACATGCTCATTTAGCCTGACTCTGCTTGAAGAGTTCATAGAGTCTTAGAATCATAGAGGTATACAGCACAGAAACAGGCCCTTTGGCATATTGCTTCAATGCCAATCAAAGACAAACTGCCTAACTATTTTAATCCCATTTTGTATCTTCTCCTACAGAACTGACTCAATCTTTGTATACTTATTGCATCTTGCTATATCAGTCAGAACTGAGAGCATGAATCCTGTAACTCCAGTCTTCAGCCAGCTCAGCTTGAGTACCTGCATGAAAGAATTCTTTATTGGACTCTGACCTGGGACTCTGGCGCTCACGTGAACTAATATTCACTTTCTCTATTCCAACTTCCTTTCCTGTGTTTGTGGGATACAACGAACACTCCTTTCTTGAGTTTTGAATATGGAAAATAACCACCTGAGTTAATTCTAACCCAACTTTGCTGTAGATTATTAGTAAAATTGGATTTTAAAAAAACACATCATAGCCTATTTTAGAGGAACTAATTGAAAATACCTTTTTCTTAAGGATGGGTGGTTAAGAAGTCCATGCAGTTTGATGTCTCTCTGCTGCTCTCTCCTGTCTGTAACAGAATTCAAACCTAGAATTCCCACTTGCCTGTATTTCCTTTTGTCATCTCTATTCTGAATCTTTCTTTCACATTCTTGCCCTCCTCACTCACTTTACACTCTCCCTCTATTTCCCGAAAGACTGTTGAGACAAGAACAAGCAGAGAAAAGTGGGAATGGGGTGGGAATGACAAGTCAGTGAAGGGGAAGTTCAATGGAGCATAGAATGACATCCAACTTTGGTAGTAGGGAAAAGGAGGCATGATGGCAAGCTTAAAACTAACCCTTCCATGTGGCAAATAGCTCAGTGAGAAGTCTCGCAACACCAGGTTAAAGTCCAACAGGTTTATTTGGCAGCACGAGCCACAAGCTTTCGGAGCGCTTGCTGCTCCTTCGTCAGGTGAGTGGAAGTTCTGTTCACAAATAGGGCATACAAATTCAATTTAGTTCAAAATAACTTGACATGATCACATGTTACACTAACCAGTATGATATAGACTGTATGAAAAATCCTTGGGTCAAAACTTTCTACACACTGCTCCCTGATATTGATTCCAGAACACATTAGAAATCAAGTCACCCTGGGATAAATATCGTGGCTTCAATTTGGTTTTACAGCAGTTCTTACAATTTAATAAAATTAATAATAAGTGTTGGTATATTCCTTGTGTGTTTTATAGAAATATTAGAATTCTTAATATCAATAAAAGACCATACAGGGCAATAGAAGGACCCATTTTAACCTCAAATTCTGCCAGTGACGATCTTGGTCTAAATCCCTCCTCTCTGGAAATAGTTTGGTCTCAACCAGTTCAACTGTACACTTCAATGATGTTGCTTCACATATGAATGTGTTTTAATTTTGGTAAAATATAAGACAGGATTTTCGTACTGGGATCAATGCATATCTAACGCAACAAATTTCTGATCAATGTACAGTTTAAAAAAAAGTGAATAACACAGCAAAACTTTTCATCGCAAGAGTAGAAAACTAGATTCTGCGTGGGAAATATAGACATGGTATCAACAGGTAAGAGCAGATAATCTAACAATTGTTAACTGTTGGCTGTGTTTTGCTGTTGAACAAGTTAAGTCGGTTTGGACAATTGAGTAACACTTGTGCATTACTCGCCCAAGGTATGTGGTTAGACATATAACATATTGCAAGTCAGCCGTACTCTATTTGTCCTGCCCATTTTTATCTGTGGTTGTACAGTGATGTTGATTCAAACATGCTAGCCCATTGGCAAACTGATGTGAACATGCCAATGTTGGATTAGGATAGCCATTGTAGGAAGTTTCACAATACCAGGTTAAAGTCCAACAGGTTTATTTGGCATCATGAGCTTTCGGAGCACTGCTCCTTCGTCAGGTGAGTGGGATGCACGATCGTAAGCTTAAAACCCACTCACCTGATAAAAGGGGCAGCATTCTGAAAGCACGCGATACTAAATAACCCTGCTGAACTTTAACCTGGTGTTGTGAATCTTCTGACTTGGCAAATTGTGCATTTATGGAGATTTGTTTGACTCATGTTTGTCAAAAGGCGGCAATATTTGTGTAGGAATGTTCCCAGCCCTCAAGAACGAAAGTGTATGAATTATCAACCCTGAGGTGGTTGTTCTCAGCGTGACAATTATTACTTCGTTAACTCCTGCACCATTATTAAAATAAGAGACTTATTTAATGTTATATTAAAAATTAATGCTGGAAAGTTTTATTAAACTGGCAATGCATTTCCAATTCCAAATAAACCAAGTAACCCAGAATGTGTAATCCTAGGGTTCTGAGTGTAATTAATGCTCCAAGTTGGCCAAGGCCGAGGTGAATAACAGCTGAGGCTGTTCAGGCACTGCATCTAGATCTCAAATTCAACAGAGTCCAAACTGCCCACAAGATGGCAGTTAAGTCAAAAGGATGTCTCTGGACCTGCCTTCTTCAAGGCGGGTTTATATAAAGCTTAGAAAGTGCCATCGGCGAAATTAGCAGACAGACACCGAACAGGTGAAATGTTCTTGTGAGCCAGTTTAGCAGAGCTATTTTCTCAGTTGCCACCAAAGCATTTGCCATCCTATTAAGAGTAGCAGTTGGACTCCCAGTGCTGGTAGTTTGAGGAGCCAGCAACTCGAGAGTCTCAGCTGACTGAGGTGGGCATTACTGAGGCAAGTAAGGAAGATGCAGGGCACCTGAAAAGAGAGTCATCCATAGTGGCATAAAAATTATTTCCGAGGAGGAGAAAGCAGCAAGACCCCTCTGGTTGGAGATTAAAGCACTCCAATTACATCACTGGGGCCTCAGACGATACTTTCCTGCCCATTAACTTCAGGAAACAGTGGAAGACAGCCCTGTCTACATCAATGAGAATGAAGTTTCAAATGGCCGCGAGCTTTAGATTTCTACATGTCCAAATCACCAAGAACCTGTCCTGATCCCTTCACACAGACACTATAATAACCAATGCCTCTGTTTTCTCAGGAGGCTAAGGAAATTCAGCATGTCCACAATGACTCTCCAATTTTTACAGATGCACCATAGAAAGCATCCTTTCTGGATGTATGACAGCTTGGTATGACTCGTGTGTTCACAACTATCAAGGGTTGTGAATGTAGCCCAGTCCATCACACAAATCAGCCTCCCAAACTTTGTCTCTACTTCCCACTGCCTTGGAAAAGCACCCAGCATAATCAAGGACCCCACGCACCAGGACAAACCTTCTTCCGTTGGGAAAAGGATATCAACAGATTCAAGAATAGCTTCTTTCCTGTTGCCCCCAGACTTTTAAATGGACTTATTTTATATTAAGTTGATCTTTCTCTACACCCTAGCTGTGACTGTAACACTGTATTCTGCACCTTCTCCTTCTCCCTGTGTAATCTATGAACGTCATGGTCTGTATAGTGCACAAGAAACAATACTTTTCACTGTATCCCAATACATGTGACAATAAAATCCAATCAGGTCTCTTTAGGGCTAGAACCTCTGATGCCAATGGCCCCCTAGACTATCATAGGAAGGTTGCTTTCATGGAGTTGTCAGCTTGTCTGGGCGCCAGGGGATTGAGGGGGGGGGGGGGGGGGGGGAGGACAATTAGTGATCTCTAATTGAAATCTTAACTGTTTAAATAGCCTGCTGTGGGAAACCTTCTCCTGGACTATAACATATCATGATGCTGACCTTATAGCTCCCACCATTGTCCCAGCCCCCACCACGTCACTTCACAGTGACCAAATCACAGGACCAAAAGAATTCCACCCAATGTATCTCTGTGATATTTATTATTTTAATTCAAGTTATCCATTTATTTTAAATAGATTAAGCTTTCACTAAAATAGTGAAGAATACAGGAGAAGTCCTGTACAAGTTAGGAATGTGCTAATATCGTCAACAGCAACTTCTAGATGTTAAATAGTTAGTGCAGCAGGTGAAGTATTGATTGTCTTGCATATTTGTGTACTGTTACCGAAATGTGGCCCTCTGGTATTTAATGTGACATTTTTTGGAGTTTCATCTACTTATTAATTGTCTGTGTATTTCTGGAAGCCTCGAAAGCTCATCAGGCAAGAGATTACAGTTAAGATTCCAATTAGAGACCATTTTGCTGGCAGTGGGTGTCCTCCCACTCCACCTCCAAGCTGAGTTGGATGATCCACCATGATCAGAATGAAAGGTGGAGCAGGCTGAAAGGGCTCAATGACCTCCTGCTGTCTGTTTCTGTGTTTCTATAATAACTGATGTCAAGTTTTGTATAAATCAACCCTGGTTTGCCAGGTGTTCTCATTCCAAAGTTTCCATGACCAATGCGTTATCCACGTACACCGCCACTTGAGATAATCCATGGAGTATATTCTCTATGGCCCCTTGGAAAATGCTGCATGCTGACAAGATGTCAAAGGGCAGGTGAGTTTATTGGTATCGATCTTTGTGTATTAGTTGTCACGTACTTTCGGGAAACCTCATCTAACTCAATTTGGAGAAATGCATGGTCATATCCCTCTTAGAGAATGCTTGGTCACCTGTTAACCTGGCATACAGGTCTTCAATACTATATCCTTCCCCCTCTCCTTTCCTTCCCCCTATGTACTCTATGAATGGTATGTTTTATCTATATAGCGCAAGAAACAATACTTTTCATTATAGCCCAATATGTGTGACAATAATAAATCAAATCAATCTGGACCTTGAGATATTTGTTATGTTTAGAAACCCAATTTGACTGTGAGCTTATAGTCTCTGCAAAGCTAAGTTATCGGGTTTAAGAATAGGGATGACAGGTATGGCCTACTCTGCTAGTTTAACATGCTTTATTATGGCCAGATTTTCCAGATGTTCAAGTTCCGACTCCACTTACTCCAGTGAAGAGTACGGAACTGGTCTCCCTCTCAAATACCTCTGTGTAACATAGGAGCCAATGTAGATCTTGACCTTGGCTCCTCTTGTTAATCCAAGTCCTTGTTGGAAAATTTCCAGGTATCTGTTAATTTTGTACAGTGCGCCCACACCCCGCCTGAAGGTCTCTAGCCAGTTCAGTCTGATGTGTTGAAGCCAATCTCTCCCGATGAAGCTAGGTCCTTGTCCCGGTAAAATGGTGAATAGAAGTTGAACTAATAGCTGCCTGTAAGTCACTAGGATCACTATGGTGCCTCTTATCTGTAATAGTTCTTCTGTTAGTTGACTAGTCCAGCCTTTGTGCTCCTAAATTCAGGAGCTAAATACCAGTTAAGAGGCAATCATAGTTCTGTTCCCCGATAATGGAGATCACAACTCCCACGTCCGCTTCGATTTTTAACGGGTGGCCATTTATTAAAGCTCCACCATAATGGGGATGACCTTCGTTAAGGAGATGCAGTTTAATTTCATCATCCCTGTTTCTGGTATTGGCCATGCCTTCAAGGTATGGTGTGGTACTGGCCTCAGCCTTTTTCCTAAACAGCGTGTGTTTTGCCTGTTCCTATAACTTTGCCTAAGTTGTGGTCTTTTGCAGTGCCTGCAAATTGTTCATTGTCTGGCGTCTGCAACCTTCCAGAATATAGAACATAGAACATTACAGCACAGAACAGGCCCTTCAGCCCTTGATGTTGCGCCGACCAATTAGGAACAAGCAGTGACCCTCAAACCTAAACCATTCCCTTTTCATCCATAAACTTATCTACTAACCTCTTAAACGCCACCAAACTTGGCGCATCTACAACTGCAGCAGGCAGGGCATTCCATACCCTTACCACCCTCTGGGTAAAGAACCGACCTCTGACATCCGTCCTATAACTACCACCCCTTAATTTAAAGCTATGTCCCCTCGTGCTAGCTTTCTCCATCCTAGGAAAAAGGCTATCACTGTCCACACTATCTAAACCTCTAATCATCTTATATGTTTCGATAAGGTCTCCTCTTAGCCGCCTCCTTTCTAACGAAAACAACCTCAAATCCCTCAGCCTCTCCTCATAAGACCTGCCCTCCATACCAGGCAACATCCTGGTAAACCTCCTCTGTACCCTCTCCAATTCCTCCACATCTTTCTTATAATGCGGGGACCAGAACTGCACACAATACTCCAAGTGCGGCCGCACTAGAGTTTTGTACAGTTGCAACATGACGTTGCGGCTCCGAAATTCAATCCCCCCTACCAATAAAAGCTAAGACTCCGTATGCCTTCTTAACAACCTTATCGACTTGACTGCCTACTTTCAGGGAGCTATGCACAAATACACCAAGATCCCTCTGTTCATCAACACTATTAAGAATCCTACCATTAGCCCTATACTCTACACATTTATTATTCCTGCCAAAGTGCATTACCTCACACTTTGCCACATTAAACTCCATTTGCCACCTCTCAGCCCAGCTCTGCAACTTGTCCAAGTCTCTCTGCAAACTAGAACACCCTCTTCACTATCTACCACTCCTCCGACTTTGGTGTCATCCGCAAATTTACTAATCCATCCTTCAATACCCTCATCCAGATCATTTATAAAAATTACAAACAGCAGGGGCCCCCAAAACAGACCCCTGAGGTACACCACTTGTCACCGAACTCCAAGATGAATATCTCCCATCAACCACCACCCTCTGTCTCTATCTGCTAGCCAATTCCTAACCCAATTAGCTAAATCACCCTCTATCCCATACATCTGCGTTTTCTGCAGAAGTCTTCCATGGGCCACCTTATCAAACGCCTTACTAAAGTCCATATATACCACATCAACCGCCTTACCCCCATCCACCTCTTTGGTCACTTTTTCAAAAAAACTCAATAAGGTTAGTAAGGCACGACCTACCCTTCACAAAACCATGCTGACTATCCCCAATCAATTCATGTCTTTCTAAATAACTATAAATTCTATCCCTAATAATTCTCTCCAATACTTTGCCCACAACAGAAGTAAGACTCACTGGCCTATAATTCCCTGGAAGGTCTCTCTTCCCCTTCTTTAACAATGGGACCACATTCGCTATCCTCCAGTCCTCCGGAACCACACCCGTAACCAACGAGGACCTGAAGATCAGAGCCAGAGGCTTTGCAATCTCCTCTCTTGCCTCCCAGAGAATCCTAGGGTAAATCCCGTCCGGCCCAGGGGACTTATATAACTTCAAACCCTCAAGAATATCTAGCACATCCTCCTTATCTACTTCAATACTTTCCAGTTTGCAACCCTGTATCCCAGTGTTCTCCACAACTACCTTTACATCTCCCTGTGTGAATACCGAAGAGAAATATTTGTTCAGTGCCTCTCCAATCTCTTCAGGCTCCACGCACAACTTCCCACTGCTGTCCATAACTGGCCCTAACCTTGCCCTAACCAATCTTCTATTCTTAACATATCTAAAGAAAGTTTTAGGATTCTCCTTGATCCTATTAGCCAAAGTTTTCTCGTGTCCCCTTTTAGCTCTATGTCCCCTAGTAGCCTACCATCACTGCCATTCTTTACCTAGTGATGCACTTGGCCTCCTGTATTACTCTGATATTTACAGACATAAATGCTCTCAGTTAAGCAATGAGTGTTGCATAGGTTCCCTCTCCCTAATCAGAGGGCAGTGCTGTCTGACCCTCCCTGTAGTTCCCAAGCTCCTTTCTCTGTGTTTGCCTGTGATAGAGCTACCTCAGTGGCCTTTTTTAGATCCAGGTTGGGTTCTAGAATCCCTAAAGTACATTCAACTCATTGAGCTTGCACCAACAACAATCCCACCCAGCCCTTACCTCCATAATCCCACAGATTTACTCTGCTAATCTCTCTGACATTCAGGGGAAATTTAGAATGGCCAATGCATCTAACTCACACATCTTTAAAGTGTGGGAGGAAACCGGAGCACCCAAAGGAAACCCACATAGACACGAAGAGAATGCACAAACTCCACAAGACCAGAATTGAACCCAGGTTCCTGGTGCTGTGGGGCAGCAATGCTAATCACTCTGCTGCCAATAGTTTTTTAAATTGTCACATTGTTAATTCCACAGACCAAACTGTCTCGTAACATGTCATTCAGCGGTGGCAGAAACTCAATTCTCAATTTTCACAACCTGGTCAAAGATTCAGTGACAGTTTCCCAGAGATTCATACTCCTGTGTTAAAGGGGTTTCGCTGGAGTGTCAGAGTAGCCTTTTACCAAGTCTACTAACACGTTAAAGGTTTTCAAGCCAGAGGTATCTGTATAGGTCAGACTTTTTATAACTTTGAATGTCGGCACCCCGCATGTCATCAGCAGGATTACTTTCTGCCTTTCATCTCTCTCAATATTTTTAGCCTGGAAGAAGTAACGCATGCACTCTGGTTATTGAGACTGATTTTTCTCTGCTTGCATCATAGATTTCAAATTTAACAAAGAGAGGCATTTTTTCTTACTGGAGGAGAATTACTTGTTTTGATGATGAAGGGAAGATAAAATTTGTTTTCCTCCTTATCGCCAATGTAGTAGTTTCACCGAGGCCAGTTTTAAGTCACCAATAGCCTTTATTTATACAGTGCATAAAGCACCGGTTTTTGCAGCTACAGTACACATGTCACAGCCCGGAGATTATCTTTACCCTATCTGGGGTTACACAGTTAGTTTTAAATTCTAATGCTCTTTTCTTATTAGGTGAACATTTGCTCACTCAACAGGGGAATTCATACTCTGAGGCAACAGGGAGATTTATTGATGATCCTCTTTAACTTCCATGGCCATCATAACATTATAAATTCCTCAGACGTACTTTCTAATGGAAAACAGGGCTATGACAAATGTATTTTAAACAGATATTTTGCCTCTGTCTTCACTATAAAGGAAATAAAACACATCCTAGCAATAGCTGTAAAGGGGTGTTATGGGTACATGATAACTACATTATGAGAACACATTTGATATAGTGCCACATCAAAGGTTATTGTATAACTCACAGTGTAGGAATGGATTGAAGGTTGGTGGCTAGCTAAGAGAAAACAGAGTTGGCATATATAGGATCTTTTTTCTGGTTGGCAGGTTGTGACAGTGGTGTGCCACAGAAATCAGTGATGGGGCCTCAACATTTCATAATTTTATATAAATAATTTGGATGAAGGGAATGAAGGTATAGTTGCTAAATTTGCTGACAACACAAAGACAGGGAAGAAAGTAAATTGTGAAGTGGACGTAAGGAGTCTGCAAAGAGACAAAGATAGGTTAAATGAATGGACAAAACTCTGACAAACAGAATATAATGTGGGCAACTGTGAAATAGCCCATTTTGGCAGGAAGAATTAAAAAAAACTTATTATCTAAACAGTGAGAGATTGCAGAGCCCTGAAGTGCAGAGTGATCTGGATGTCTTAATGCATGAATCACAAGGCTACAAATATAGCAAGTAATTTGAAAAGCTATGTTATCATTTATTGTCAGGGGAATTGATTCTAAAAGAGTTTATGCTTCAGTTGTATAGACATTTGCCAGACCACATCTGGAGTATTGTATACAGGATTGGTCTCCTTATTTAAGTTTGAGTTTACAATGGGGTCATTAATGCAACATTGGATCACACTAAAACTGAGGGTTCATCAATGACAAAGGGTCATCCAGATTCAAAATATTGGCTCTATTCTCTCTCCACAGATGCTGTCAGGTCTGCTGAGATTTTCCAGCATTTTTCTGTTTTTGTTTTATCTCAAGAAGTTTGGTTTACTCTATCAACACTTCTAAGGGAACTAGGTGGTATAGTTCATTAGACACAAGCTTTGTATCCCCTGGACTGACTCAAGTTGATGGGATGAAAATCCTTAGTGGCATTAATAGTCATAGATGAAAACTAATAAAGCAATGGGTGCTTTGTGCACAGGGCTTGGGAAATCCAAATGTAAATCTGGTAGGTTTGACATAACGGCTGAAAACTTTCCTAATTGTCATTCTCACTTAGAAGAGCCAGAGAAAAACTGTTGAAGATAGTAGAAATAATGGAGATTGAACCATGTTGTTGGAGCAAAGTAAAGAGAATTGTGATTGGGAGATTCTACGCCTTGTTGCTAAAGGAAAGAATTCCTTCAGCACCAACATCGTTCAGCTTAATTCATTTACTGTGCATTGACATATCATAGAATACCATAGAACCCCTCAGTGCAGATAGAGCCTGGACCTGCTCTTTCTTTCCCACTCCTTAACTGATTGTAACAGGGTTTTTTGTCAAGGTTGAAGGCATTAATTCAAAGGTATTTTAAAAAAAGTAAACTGACATCCTGACTTTCACAACTCACGCACATGCACAGATATGCAAAATTACTGTTCTACAGTCGGAGGTTATCCTTGGGCCCAATTAGAATTCGTTGGTAAAAACACTAAGAGTTCGCTGTTTGAGCCCTGGTGTATCCGTGGCTGAGGCAAAATCCTTTCCCACACTGGTCTTGAAATTCAGGAGAGTTGAAGCTAATGTAAATTGCAATTTCTGGAGATAATCCATCTTTTCCAGTATGATTGTTCCTGATGTTATTTTTGATGGATTTTTTTCCATCTCAGAGGTTGGCTTCCAAAATTTATCAGTGATAGAACTTTGAATTTGAGAAAAACAGGAGGGACATTCTGTAACTGCTCCGTTTCTTCCAGTCTCCTGTTTTTAACCAGTTGGATGTTGTACCAAACAATGATTACTCTGGTCATATGAACTGCCTCCCCACAGTGATTTCATATTAGGACAGACCTTGATTATTGTTATGGCTTATGTGATTAACGTCCAAGATATTAAATCCTGAATAATCTGTTCTCCACCTTGATGAGATAGGAAGGACACCTATATAGCCATTATCCCAGTAGACTTTCTATCCCTAGTTGAAATGTGGCTTTATAGGAAATGCAAATTGTGAGGTCCTGTACAGTTTCAGTTGATCTTTTGAAGTAGTTCTTGACACCAACGGGTTTAAAATTTGATTTGGCATTTCCTAATTGTAATTCACGTTGGAACCTTCCAGAAACTAGCCATCTAGACATCAGGTGACCTGGTAGCTATCTTAAGTCAGTGTCTGTGCTTGGAATGCAAAACTCCTTTTAAAGCCATTCAACATATATATTTGGTCAGCTGATGAAATTAAAGGTTTAGACTATCCATGCCCACGTCATGATAAGTTGTCCCTTTATGTGGAAAAGCTAACTATGTACTCTCGTAGAATAATGTATAATAACGTTTACTACTAACGAGTAAGAAACTTAATACAGCAACTGGAAACAACCAGTGGATGGCAATCTGGTGACAGGGCTATTAAAAGCTGGGCTTACTGATGTTAGCATCTAAGGAGAGATAATGCATCGCCTGAATGGATTGCAGTTAAAATCTACAAACATTGATCCTGCCTCACTGGATTTAAGACAAAATGCAAGAAACCTCAATCACTGATAATCCAAAAAATAAGGGAACATTTCTACAGGAGAATAACCAAAGGCACCTTGTGCGGTGGAAACACTGAGGATACTCGAGAATGCATGGAATTATGTGTAACTCTGCCTCGACTTGCCTTCCCTTTAAAATGTGTAATAAGATAACAACTTTCTCCTCCGCTATGTCCTTGGTTACATGGCAGCTGCGGCTGTTCTTTATACAGACACATGTGTCACACAAGTCTATGTTTCAGCCGGGCTGAGGAAATTCCTTTCGTTATCAGTTATCGCTGCTGCTCTTCACTAATATTCATTAGTCTGAAGTCACATACCAACCAACTCAAGAACAGTATTTTCCCTGCTGCCATCAGACTTTTGAATGGACCTAACATATATTAAGCTGATCTTTCTCTACACCCTAGCTATGACAGTAACACTACATTCTGCACCTCTCTTCTCCCATGTACTTTATGGACAATATATTTTGTCTGTACAGCACGCAAGAAACAATATTTTTCACTATATCCCAATACGTGGCAATAATAAATCAAATCAAAAACTTTTAACTTTACCCTGACTCCTGCAGCTTGGTGTTTTGCTATCAACTCACGTTTTACTATGTTGTACTGATATCAGTGCACTTTATTGAGAAAATTACACATATAAGAAAAAATTGCTTCATTTTTGTGTAAATATTTTTCTTTTCAGATACCCTTATCACCTGCAATTGTTGCCATCACTCACCCAGGGCAACAGCACAAAAGCAAAGCACTGCCGATACTGGAAATCTGAAATAAAAACAGAAAATTCTCAGCACGGCAGGCACTATCTGTAGCCAGTGAACCAGAATTAAGGCCAACTATCTCCCAGCAGAATAGCAGGTAAAATAGAAGCTACTTATAAAGTCAAGTTCCCTCTGCTCCGTATTCGCAGTAGCCTTAGATGAATGATTCCCCATTTACCAAGATGGCATTTTTCCATTTCCATCACCAAGCGCAGTAGTGCAGGAAGAATAGGAATGGAACACGAGATTGCAAAGTATTGTGAGCCTTCACAACAGAGGTTTCTCCCCCCTGTGAAACACTTGACTATAATCATCAAAGTACAAAAATCAAATGGAATAGGTACTGGGCAGAACAATGAGGCCCAGGTCTGTATGTCTGCTCAGTGAAGAACAATGTTCTACCAGAATAGCTCTGGATGGCCAGACAGTTCAAAATTGGATCAGCAGCGATTTCTTCCAGCTAAATATTGGGAAGACTGAAAGCATAGTCTTCATTCTCCATTACAAACGCTGTTCTCCAGTGACCAATTCCATCCCTTTCTATGACAGCTGACTGAGGCTAAACCCAATGAGCTTCCAACCAAACGTCCACACCATCACTAAGGTTGGCCGTTTGTAAATTTGGATCATCATCCAATTCTGCCCTGCCTCAACTCATCTACTGCTAAAACCTTTATGCGTGCCTTTGTTTTCTTTAGACTTGACTAATGCAATGAATTCTTTCACTTTCTAAACTATATAAATTTGAGATTGTCTAAACTCTGCTACCTGTGTCCTAACCCAAACCACATCTCGTTCATCTATCACTTCTGTGTTTGCTGATTTACACTGGCTCTCTGTTAAGCAACAGCTTGATTTTAAGACTCTCATCCTTGTTTTTGAATGCCTCTATGGCCTCATCCCATGTATCTCTGTGAGCTCTTCCAGCCGTACAGTAATGGGAGGCCTGACCTGCAAGTGAGCCATCCCCAGAAAACTTGAATGCAGGTGAGAATGTGCCGGGAGCTCTTCACTATTTTCCTTGGCCCTTGCATCTATTCTCACTCTTGCTACCTCACCAAAGACGTAGGATCAGAAGTAGACCATTTGGCCCATCAGGTTTTCTCCACCATTCAATGAGATCATGGCTGATCTGATATAATCATCAACTCCGCTTTCCTGCCTTACCCCCATAACTCTTCATTCTCTTACTGATTGAAAATCTATCTCACTCTTGAACATATTTAATGGCCCAGCCTCCTGCGGTAATGAATTCCACAGATTCACAATCCTCTGAGAGAAGAAATTCCTCCTCATCTCTGTCTTAAATGGCCAATCTTAAATGAGCAACCCCTTACTCTGAGAACCTACAATGGGGAAAAATATGCCCAGAAATGTTAACATGGGATTTAAAATAAAATTTATTTATTAATTACAAGTAGGCTTATATTAACACTTCAATGAAGTTACTGTGAAAATCCCCTAATCACCACACTCTGGTGCCTGTTCGAGTACAACGAGGGCGAATTTAGACTTGGATGCATGGCCATTGCATCTAACCAACGCATCTTTCGGATCATGGGAGGAAACCAGAGCACTCAGAGGAAACCCATGCAGACACAAGGAGAACATGCAGGATTCCATACAAACTGTGACTCAAGCTGGGAATCCTTGGCGCTGTGAGGCAGCAGTGCTAATCACTGCTACCATGTTGCCCATAGAGATTGAAGATTATGGAGGCAAGTGAGGAGAAAATTGTTTTCACTGGTAGAAGGGTGAGTAACCAGTGGGCATAGATTTAAGATGATTGGCAGAAGAATCAGAAGTGGCAAGATATTTTTTATGCAGTGGGTTGTTACATTCTGGAGTACGCCAATGGAAGGGAATTGGATAACTATTAGAAAGGGAGAAAATTGCAGACTTGTGAGGAAAGATTTGTATTTCAGCTGGCTTGTGCCTATAAGGTCACTGCTCAGGTACTCCGTGTGGGAAAGTTATAAAAATAGGCACATCTTAGATCACTAAGAGGCTAATTGCTGAAGGACGTTTCTGTAGATTGGCAGCTACTTATAAATCCCTGGCTCTGGACCAAGTTATCAAGATCAGGAGACGCCCAGTATTCTTTCCCTAGTTTTGATGGTGAGGTATGATGTCCAAAGTGATGTCAACGCTGACTTGATCAGAATATTCACATATCAAGAACAAAAGTAACTTTGCAAGCTTTGGCGACGCATTGGTAACATTTTGAACAGCAGGATGAAGGCAACTCTTTATTTTTAAATGAAGATAGAAGATTACCTTAAGCAGAAAATTAACTTGCGTAATATTTATAGAATGCACCTGCAGGCTAAGAGTTTAAATTACAGTCAAGAGTCTGACATTGATAAACATCCATTTAATATCTCCCCATATTCACAGTTTTAATCTTTTATTGTGTTTCAGTCATTTATTCTTCCAAGCTGATTATTCTTTCTATCACACCCTTTGTAGAGTAATTAACTCAGTAATTTTAGGACAAGTCATTTGGCAGTTTCTTCTTGATGCTCTATGGTAGTACTGCAGCATATGATGTCAGGCTCTGTATTCTGACACTGATCAGGTTACTTGATTAATGAGATGACAACTCCCAGCTATCTCGATAGAGAATATTAAAGAACACGGGATAGAAAAGCACGTCAATTTCTGCATAAATGTACGACGCAAATTCAGGGCCATCTTAAATATGACACAGAATAAAACTGGCAATCTTAAATGCTCAGGATAGCAATATTCCAGATTGGCTCCAGGACTATTCAGTCACATAATGTCATGGGTTATTAATCCAGTACAATGCAAGACAAAAAAGTGTTTTGTGATGAATAGTGAAAACAGTTAGATGGCTCTAAAACTAACAACTTGCCCACACAGCTAACATAGTTCTCTGACTCGGAAACCTACAGCCTTCAGTTGAAACTTTTCTATTTTCCAATTTTGTTCAGCTCCCACTTTGCACTGGAAGCTCCAATTTCATTTCCATCCTTGGTGTTTAAACTGGACAAACAGGCATGTAATTTATGCGCCCTGTCTCTTAATGATCTGAGTTTCAAATCCTATCCCCAGTACCCAATCTCTTGTTTCTTCTGATTTTCTGCTAAAACTCTCATCTTCTAAATGTTGAGCAACCCAAAAGCTTGACTTTGTCAAGGAAATTAACATTATTTCTACTTAAGAAAGGCAGCACAAAGCTCATGGTTATTTGAAGGGTCTAGACTGTATATCCTGGGCACGGTGGAGTAATGGTATTATCACTAAACTATTCATCCGGAAACTCAGCTAATGTTGTGGGGTTCGAATCCCATCATGGCAGATGGTGGAATTTGAATCTACCTGGAATTAAGAATTTAGTGATAACTATGAAACCATTGTTGGAAAAACTCATTTGGTTCACTAATGCCCTTTAGGGAAGGAAATCTGCTGTCCTTCCGTGGTCTGGCCTACGTGTGACTCCAGAGCCACAATAATGTGGTTGACTCTCAATTGCCCTTGGGCAATTAGGGATGAGCAATAAATGCTGGCCAGCCAGCGACATCCATATCCCATTAATGAATAATGAATCACATTCCTGGGAATGAAATGTGTGTGTGCAGAGTTATAAAGCTGGACAAATGACAAAAGAGTGGTCATACCTTTAGGTTTATTGTAGATGCTGGTCATGATTAGGAATCTAAAAACATGAGAAATAGGAGCAGATGTAGGTCTATCAGCCTTTCAAGCCTGATCTGATCTTGGCCTCAACTCCAAATTCCTGCCTGATCCCCATAATCCTCAACTCCCTTATATCTGAATATATTCAATAACTCAACCTCCATGGCTCTCTGGAACAGAAAGTTCTAATGATTAATAAGCCTCTGAGAAAATAAATTCTTCCTCAATTCCATCTTAAGTGATGGATCCTTATTCTGAATCAGTGTTCCCTAGCTCGAAGTCCGTAGATGTGTAAGTTAGGTGTATTGGTTCTAGTAAATTGCACCTTCGTCAGGGGGATTAGTAAGGTAAATACGTGAGGTTATGGCGATAGGGCCTTTGTGGGATTCTTGTCGTTACAGGCTCAATGGGCCAAATGGCCACCTCCTGCAATATAGGGATTGTATGATTCCCTGATGAGCTTTTACTCCATATTTGATCGTGGAACAGCCAAAACTGACACCAGAAAAGTGGAAAATATGCAATCTTCACTATTCCAAAGCCTTAATTTTAGGCTCCAAAAATTGTCAAATTTTGACAAAGAAAATTGAAGTTAACTGAAAGCTCGATACGCTTACCCACCAAAATTGGACTTGCACCTCAATGTGACGAAGGTGTTCAGTGACTAGAAATAGAGGCTTGCTTGTTGAGGCGACGCCATTAGTGATGAATGTCTTTACTGAAATATCAACTAAGATGTTACTCAAGATGGAGTAGGTTCAGCAACTATGAAAATAATTGGCAGTGACCATGAAGACTTGGCCAGCAGCAGATCAACTCTGGCTGACAGAATCACAAAATAGCAACAGCCAACATGTGGCAAAAGGAAGTTAGAAATCCAGTGCAACGGAAGATTGATTTGTTCACTGTGGGATGAAAGACAACCGTCTAATTTTCCCAAACTGCACTACTGACAATAAAGGCAAAGCTGATCTCAGACCGGTTCGGGCTGGCTCATACAGTGAACCATGGTCTGTGTCCCCTGTCGAATAACTAGGAGAAGGTCAGAAAATAAGGCGTTTGAAAGATATGAAATCAGTGTTAAATGTGAAATAAATTCCCAGAAACTGTGAAGAAGGGAATGAGATTACGATGCTGTTTAACTCACTTCCTCTCTCTAGCACCCTCCCCTTTCGGGTATACCAGTATCCATCACTGGTTTAACAATATCATTACCTTAATGATGATTTTATTTTATTAATTCATGAGACACGAGTATTGTTGGATCGCCAGCAATTTATTGCCTATCCCAAGTTGCCCTTGAGAAGGTCGTGGTGAGCAATTGGTGCAACTGAGTGACTTGCCAGGCCATTTCAAAGGGCAATTAAAAGTCAACCACATTTCTGTGGCTGTGGAGTCATATATAGGCCAGACTAGATAGATTATTCTGACAATCAACAATGGCTTCGTAGTCATCAGTACATTCCTCATTCCTAATATATTTTATCAAATTCAAATTCCACCATCTCCATTCAAACTCAGGGCCCCAGAACATTAGCCGAGTTTCTGGATTGATAGTCTAGCGATAATACGATTAGGCCATCATCTCCCCGTAATGTAATTAACAAGATATCGACATCAAAACATCAGGACAAAGGTCATCTAACATCAGTTCAACTTTGAAAGAAGGTCAGAATTGGAACATGGCTTGTGCATAGCAGCTTCAGATTGGCTTACAAGGCAAATGGAGAGAATTGGTGTGGATATGTGTGGGCTGACAGCAGTATTGAGAAAGTCAGGGTCACTTAACACTGGAAGGACACCCCATAGTTTATCCTGGAGGAAATGCGCTCGACCTATAAGGAGTAGTAATATGGAAATACAAACTTTGAATTGCTGCTTTAATCAGACATGATGTAATCAGTGATAGGGCCATGGAGAAATGCCTCAATGCCCAAAAGATATCACCTTGATTCCAGCTTACAGACCTACGTTGTCTGCCATGGAAGAAGATGTTTTATAATGACGTGTTGTAGGTGATGGAACAAAGACTAAAGAGGATTTTATTTGTTATGGGTGACTTCAGTGCCAAGTTGGTGGGTCAAAGATAGGATCCAGATAGGAATTACTCCATTTCGTTTAATAAAGGCTAATAAAGCTGCAGAACACCTTCAGGATTTTTATAAAGAACATGATTTAGTTCTGGACAACACGTGGTTTAAGCATCATCGAAATTGTCATGTAACTAGGCCTCACCAAATGGACAAATTAAAAATCTGTGCCATGCCAAAAATTCGCTGGGAAGTAGGGTCAGTATTTAAATAGTATTTAGCATACTATTTAGATGCTATTAGCGGGCCCGGGACTGAATTCTCTGGGTCTACTAAAAATTCCCACCATACCAGAGTGTTTCACTGTAGTGGGGTTTACACTAGCCATCACTTTCGGAGAACTAGCGGCCTGAGCCCACTGGAGTGAAGGGGAGATATCGGAGGCCCCCAGGAGATGGGAGGATGGTGCTCCCTGGGCATGAACACCCTGGCAATGCCAGCCTGTCCCCCCAGCACTGCCCAAGGAGCAAGGTGTCCATCCCAGGAGGCACCTTGGCACCATTCATTGGGCATAGGGCAGGTGCGGCCTGATGAGATAGGGGACCATGGGGCAATCAGTGGGGGTGGGGAGTCCTGCTGCCGTTAGGATCGATGAAGGCAGGAGGGAGACCAGCGATTGGGGTATGAATGGGGGGAGGGGGTTCTGTCTCTGCACTGTGTGTAGATGGTGCTGGAGATCAGTGCATTCTGGGATGGGAGGGGGGAGGAGGCTGGGAATAGTCAGAGGGGCTGTGGTTGGGCAGTTGGGGAGGTAGCGCTGTGGAGATCATGGGCTGGCCAACAAACAGGAGGTTGACGGTCCAGGACCACTGCACGTGCGCAGAGGCCTGCTGGTTTCAGCCTCCCAGCATGAATAGGCCCCGACCCCCGAAATCTAATGATATTCACACTGGTGACCTTTGCATTGCACAGAGTGTGCGAGATTCCAGTGTGAACTCCCAGGGAAAAAACAAAGTGAATTACTCCAGTTTTCCCACAAATTCAACACTTTGTTTTTTGGGAGAATCCCTGGCCTTTGTGTCTGGAATGTCAGACAATGTTAGATTTTTCGCTGGCCTGTAAGTTTGTGCCATAGACCGTGAGTGGTATCATCTTTAAGTTTTTCTTTGCTGCGATGTCATTAGTTATGAAGAAATAGCGCAGCCTTTCGATAATATTTTCAACTTCTGGGTTAAATAGCTCAATTCCCCCAGTTAAGATGTTTTAAGCCATTTGTACCTGTCTCTTCATAGTTGCGACCATCACTTTTCTCCCTCTCTAACTGCACACTGCTATCTCCACCAACAGACGGAGTTTTCCCTTATCACCAAAGTAGTAAAGTTAAAGGCAACTCATTGTGGTTTCAACAAAGAACAATTTATTGATAATAATATATGCAAGAGTCTAACGGAATTAATACATAAATCTACTCTCTCTTCCCTGGCTCCAACTGCAGTTTCTCCCCCATCCTGAGACACGCATCCTTGCTCCTGATTGGCTCAGCTCCATAGGATCCGTGATCACGTGGCCCTCAGAGGATGGGTTACCACACAAAGAAAATGGTGGCAAGGTTTAAAGGCTGGATATCTGATGAGATTCTTCCCCTGATTGAAGCCAAGATAGAGGCAGAGGGGAAAGGGGGTATGGACCGTCACAAAGACTGAAAACCAGAAATTCAAAGAAAACTGCGAGCAGATAAAAAGGAACAGCTCAATGACGTGTACGATGAATTTGACGCAGAGGATCAGAAAGCCACTACAGGGAAACGTCTCCAAACAGTTCCATGAATACATTAATTACTTGAAGGCTTCAGCCTTGCCTTCAGTTAGTTTCACTGAGCCAGATAGTCTCCTCGTGATCCTATCCTCTAAGTTCCTCAGTTCTCAGACATTTGAAATGGAAATGAATATAACTGCTGTGGAAGAGATGAAAACCATGAGTATCTTTACAAGGTGAGTCTGAATTAAATGAACAAGTGGAACCTCCTCTGTTTCAAGCTGAGGCACAGTGAGCCATTCACCAAACAGACAGTCATAAGGCCAGGAGCCCAGATATACAGGTACAACTACTTACAAGAGGAGAATTTATAGTGGGCAGGATGTATAGAATATGTGTGGCACTATGAAAAACTAGACTGATTCTACCTTTAGCCCTCTTTGAAAGAAAGATGACCCGAAAAAGTACGCAAATGAAAGAACAATTGCTTTGATCTGTCACTCCAGGGTCATCATGGAACAGATCCAGAGAAAGATAAAGGGCAGAATTTTCCCATCCCACCCACCACGGAAATAGTAGCAGGCGGAAACACAGACCATTGCAAAGGTCCATTGACCTCGGATGGGATTTTCTGGGCTTGAAGCAAGTGTAGCCAGAACATTCCGCCCAGGAGATAGCTGATGAGTAAACTGGATTTTGACGTGGAAGTGAAACCAGACACGAGGTCTCCGCTTTTAGAATCTTAATGTGCAAAGTTCGAGAGCGTAAGCAGCCGTTGTAAATGTGCTGCATTGATTTTCTGAGGCTGCTTGATTCAGTCTAAGATGTTAGATGTGCGATATCCCCCGCAATTTAAACAGCTTCGTCATAAACAATGAGCTATGGTCAGAGTTGTGACATCCTCTCGGAACAGTGAGAGAGTTAGGCAAGTAGCTGTGTCCTCTCACCATATTTATTCAGCATCCTGGCCACAATGGTTATACAAGAGATGGGTGAAGGATACAAAGGTGGGATATCAACTCTCTGATATGACAATGAGGTTATTTTGCTCACTAGCTCAGTGACAGAACGATAGGAGTTCATCCAGCTAATCAGAAATACAAGGGCAGAATTTTTCAAAAAAAAATGTGTCAGATTCTGAATGAAAACCAGTGTGTTTCTCCCCAGAAAGTCAGGATTTCACTCCAGATTTTCTGACATTTTTTCAAAAAAAAAGCAAGCCCAGCTCTATTGAGCGCAAGATGCTATTTTTAAAGGATTTGCCAATCTCAAAGCATCAGAGCACTCCCTCCTTACCATGAACATCAGGACAGCCCCACCCCACCCCTATCCTTTCCCACCAGCATCAATACCCTCCCCCCAAACCCCATCTCCATCATCACCTCCCACAAAATAGGAACATTCCTAATGGTGTTCCCTAAATGCCTTGTCTCCAGGCCCCTGCAGTATCACCCTGGCAGTGCCAACCTGCTATGGTCATCTTGACTGCTGGAGGGCAGGACTGATTCCCACCGGAGTGACTGGCAGGGCATCAGCTGACCCCGGAAGCAATGGTTTAAAGCTGTTTAAGAATATTTAAATCTATGCAAGTTGATGGTAATCAGGTCCACACCTTTACTGAGCCACCAATTTGATTATATTGCTGGCAGGGAGTGGGGAAGATCTTAAACTGAGGTCTCTCTGGCACTGAGCCATGATGATCCTCTCGTGAGAGTTTGTGGGCCGTAATGGGGTTTGTGCCCCTGGCGAAAGGGCTGGGAAAGTCCCTCCCGCTGTTCCTGATCAACGTTAACAAGACAAATGTTTGGCTAGGAAAAACCTGCATTATTTATCATGGAAGATGCAAAACCAAATACATCTTGGACTGGACTTAACAAGGGTCGTGGTGTTGTGAGCACGCTGTATAGAATATGGGATGGCTACAGCATCTCAATTACAAGAAAAAAATCGTCTTCTGAAAGCCCCTTGTGTGGCCAGTCACAATGTATGACCATCGGGAAGAGTGATGAGATTTGATTTGAAATGAAAGGACCAGGATGGATATTATGTGTGTCATGAGCAGCCAAGTGGATAAATGAGTGAGTACCTGAGAAAACTGCTGCTGAGATGAACTTGTCTGAGGCAGTGACATCAAGGGAGCTTACGTATTTTGGCTATGTGATGTGAAGGGAGCAGGGAGTATTTGGAAGAGAGTTAATGCAAGTGAAACATCTAGAGAATGTGCACAGGGAAGACCCAAGCTGATATTGAAATTCATAGAATTATAGAAACCCTACAGTACAGGAAAAGGCCAATCAGCCCATCGAGTCTGCACCAGCCACACTCTACCCCCATATCCCTACATTATTTTACCCACTAATTCCTCTAACGTACACATCTCAGGACACTAAGGGGAAATTTTAGCATGGCCAATCAACCTAACCTGCACATCTTTGGACTGTGGGAGGAAACAGGAGCACCCGGAGAAAACCCACACAGACATGAGGAGAACGTGCAAACTCCACGTATACAGTGACCCAAGCCGGGAATCACACCCGGGTCCGTAGAGCTGTGAAGCAGCAGTGCTAACCATTGTGTTACTGTGCCGTCCCCCCCACTGTGCTACTGTGCCGTCCCCCCCACTGTGTTACCGTGCCGTCCCCCCCCACTGTGTTTACCCGTTGCCGTCCCCCCCACTGTGTTACCGTGCCGTCCCCCCCACTGTGTTACCGTGCCGTCCCCCCCACTGTGTTACCGTGCCGTCCCCCCCACTGTGCTACTGTGCCATACCCACGAATGGATAATATCAGACTGGCTTTTCCGTGGGACAGCAGTGAAGGTAACAGAGAATAGGAATCAGTAGAGGAAGATAGTTCATACTGTGGCTGATATTTGGAATGAAGATGGATGAAGGCCAAGACAAGATTTAAAACTGACAATGTCCACAAAAACATAATCCATTTGAAGGATATATTATCGCTCAGAGTAACAGAGAGAATCCCCAGAAGTGCTCTCATGGGATCGGCATCAGACCCAAAAACTGGACAAAATACTTGTACCCGTATTGTGTGACATCCTTACACTTGGGTGAGTTTTAATATGATACAGCATTTGATTTGCTTTGCCATGTGTTAAACATGAAGTCTAATTAATTTCCTTTTCCACGTACATTTTATTTCCCACTGATCAACCATTTACAGATTGTTTTTATTTTATCAGGATGGCACAGTGGTTGGCACTGCTGCCTCAGAGCGCCAGGGATCTGGGTTTGATTCCTGATTTGGGTCACTGTCTGTGTGGAGTTTGCACATTCTCCACGTGGGTTTCCTCTGGGCAGGGTAGAAGTGATTCTCTTCTTACAGAGCTTTCTCATTACGTTTATAAAGGTTAATCAATGCTGAAAATACCAATCGGTTCAGAGGCCTAATTTCTTGGTGACATGATGGCACAGTGGTTAGCACTGCAGTCTCACAACACCTGGGTTCAATTCCCGGCTCGGGTCACTGCCTGTGCAGAGTTTGCACATTCTCCCCATGTCTGCATGGATTTCCTCCAGATGCTCTGTTTTCCTCCCACAGTCCGGAAGACATGCAATTTAGGTGCATTGGCTATGCTAAATTCTCTCTGTGTACCCCAACAAGCATCTGAATGTGGCGACTGGGGAATTTTCACAGTAACTTCATTGCAGTGTTAATGTAATGTTAATACATAAATTAGCTTGATCATTACACTCTCTCTTCATTTGGTATCACCTGCAAAATGGATCAGTTTACTGCAAGTTTCTCACTCTGCATGATTGGTGTCAGTAGGTGACAGGATCAATTCCTGGCATAAGATCAGTGCATCCCTCACTGAGCATCCCTCCACTGCACAAACAATGAAAAGCAGCTAATGTTACAACCAGATAGGAACAGGGAGGCAGATCATCTTTGTACTGAGCTTAGGAACAATGTGAAATTATGAAAGAATATTTCTCTCCGCATTTAGATTATGCCATGGTTTTGTGAAGAACTGTGTCTGAAAATTTCCCAAAGAGAGAGAGAGAGAGCAGCGGTTTTCCATTCAGACCTGTTTGTCTGTTCATTTTCCGTGGCAGGAAATTAATCCTGGGCTGAGTTTGGAATGTACAAGGTGCTGAAGTAGCAGTGGGAGCTGGAATCGACAGTTCCTTAGACCAATTCCAGAATTAGAAACCACTGCAGGCAAATGGCCAGAAGTGCACAGTCAGCCAATGGCTATAAGTAGCACCAGATCTGGGAGATTTTGCAGTATTATAACACAACTGTAAATGGCCTCCGCGTGTAATACTTGTACAAATTTATATAACAGTATCTTTTAATGCCACACTTGGAACCACTTGACAATTCCACAGTTACACAGTTCCCCATATCATCACTAAGTGATAGCATCATCCAGGTTTAAGAACTGATTCTAGTCCGTAACAAAATCTTTTGCTGCTCTAATATTTGATTTTTGAAAATTATAATTTTTTTCACAGTGGGGTTGATTTTGAGTTGGAATTTTACCGGCATGCCCACCCCGATTCCAGGCAAAGCTCGGAGAACGGCATTCTCCATTGGCCTAGGGAGGGATCGTACAAACCTTGGGTGGACGTGCCAGTAAAGTCCCACCCCCTGAATTCAAAATCCAGAAAGCGTGACTCACACTGACGAGGTTCCGCGTTCCGATCCTCCCCTTGCCAGTGGAGTGACGTGAAATGTGCTGCAGGACCTCAGGAAACTCATCTTAATAAATTAGCACGTCTTTAGTGAACACACTCTCCAGGATTCCCCCACACTGGGTATTCAGCAGACACCAGCATTACATCACATTAGCGCCACTTACAACAACGCCACATAAACGTCAGCCTGGCACCTTCGCCTCCGAGGAGGGCAGGGGGAGTTCGGAGGGGAGCACTCAAGCAGTCAACACCTTCTGCTTTTTTTTATTCATTTGTGGGACGTGGGCATCGCTGGCTGGGCCGGCATTTATTGCCCATCCCTAGTTGCCCTGGAGAAGGTGGCGGTGAGCTGCCATCTTGAATCGCTGCAGTCCGCGTGCTGTGGGTTGACCCACAATGCTGTTAGGGAGGGAGTTCCAGGATTTTGACCCAGCGACCACGTAGGAACAGCGATATATTTCCAAGTTAGGGGGTGAGTGGCTTGAAGAGGAAATTGCAGGTTGTGGTGTCCCCATTTATCTGCTGCTCTTGTTCTTCTAGATGAAAGTTGTCTTGAGTTTGGAAGGTGCTGCCTAAGGATCTTTGCTGAATTGCTGCAGTGCATCTTGTAGATTGTACACACCGCTGCTACTGAGTGTCAATGGTGGAAGGAGTGGATGTTTGTAGATGTGGTGCCAGTCAAATGGGCTACTTTGTCCCGGATGGTGAAAAGCTTCTTGAGTTGTTGACAAGTGGGGCAGTATTCCATTACACTCCTGTTTGTGCCTTGTAGATGGTGGCAAACCATGGGGAGTCAGGAGTGAGTTACTCGCCACAGTATTTGTAACCTCTGACCTGCTCTTGTAGCCACTGTGTTTATGTGGTTAAGTCTTGTTGAGTTTCTGATCAATGGTAACCCCGAGGGTGTTGACAGTGGGGGATTCCATGATGGTTGCACCATTGAATGTCCTGGGTGGTGCTCAGAGTGTCTCTCATTGCTGATGGTCATTTGCCTGGTATTTGTGTGGTGCAAATGTTATTTGTCTCTTGCCTGCCCAAGCCTGGATACTAGATCTTGATGCTTTTGAACATAAACTGTTTGCGTCTAAGGAGTCACAAATGGTGCTGAACATCCTCATTTCTGACAGAGAGAAAGTTATTGATGAAGCAACTGAAGATGGTTGGACCTAAGACACTACCAAAACACGAGGCTCAGCACAGGAGGCAACTGAATTACAGTAAGAAGTTTCACAACACCAGGTTAAATCCAACCAGTGTATTTGATAGTAATCTCACAAGCTTTCAGAAACAGTGTTTCTTTGTCAAGTGTGTGGAATGTTCCACACATCTGACAAAGGTTGGCAAAGTGACCCAGTGCCAGTCCCTAAGGGACCCACTGGATACAAGCTTCTGATACAAAAAACAACCTTCGAACATCACCCTCTACCTTCTACCACTAAAACAATTTGGGATCCAGTTTGCCTAATGGTTCTGGATCCCATAGGCTTTTTATCTTGATCAGTCTCCCATGCAGGGCCTTGTCAAAAGCCTACTGAAGGCCACGTAGACTATATCCACTGCACTCTAGTCACTCCCTCTCGTCACCTCCCCAAAAAATTCTATCAAATTTCATAGAATCTCATCTGCTCTAACAACAATCCCACCCAGGGCCCTATTCTCACAACCCCATGTATTTATCCTGCTAATCTCCCTGACAATAAGGGGTAATTTAGCAAGACCAATCCACCTAACTCACATATCTTTGGACTGTGGGGGGAAACCCAGAGCATCCAGAAAAAAAATCCACGCAGACACGGGGAGAACTTGCAAACTCCACACAGTGACCCGAGGCCAGAATTGAACCTGGGTCCCTGACACTGTGAGGCAGCAGTGCTGAGCACTGTACCACCGTGCTGTTTGTTAGACATGATCGCACCCTGACAAAGCCGTCCTGATTAATCCTTCCCTGTCCCAGTGGAGATTTATTTTGTCTCTCTGAACTTCTTCTCATAACTTCCCTGAGATGTTAGACTCAGTGGCTTGTAGTTACTTGTTTTTCTCCCTACTTCCCCTTTTGAAGAATGTTGTCTGTCCCTGAATCATCTGGCACCTCCCCTGAGGCCAGAGAGGATTTTAAAATGAGTGTCAGTGCCCCTGCATTCTCTTCTCTAGCCTCACACAGCAGCGTAGGATACGCCTCATCTCAGCCTAGGTTTCTAAACCCACAAGACCACAAATCCCTCCCCCCTCCCTACGCTAATCTGTTCAATTACATCAGAGACATCCTCCCTGCTTTCTATAACTACTTCATCCTCCATAGTGAACACAAATGCAAAATACTCATTTAAAACTTCATCTGCACCTTTCAATCCACACACAGACAATCAATTTGGTTCCTAACAGGCTTTTCCTGCTTACTCTCTTGCCCTTGAAACATCTTGGGATTTTTCTTTATTTTGCCCGCCAGTGTTTTTTCTTGCCCTGGCTTCACTTTCCTAATCTCTTTTTTTTATATATATACCCACTGCACTTTCTATTCCCCTCTACAGCTTCCAGGGTTTCGAGCCCCCTGTACCTGCCATAAGCCTGTTTTTTCCTTATCCAATGCTGCATATCCCTTAACATCCAGGGTTTTCTGGTCTCATCTTTCACCTTTTTATGGGAATAAGTTGGCCTTGTGTCTCTCCATCACCTTTGGCACAGTGATTAGCATTGCTGCCTCATTAGATTCAATTCCAGCCTTAGGTGACTGTGCAGACTCTGCACATTCTCCCCATGTCTGCTTGGGTTTCCTCCCACTGTCCAAAAATGTGTAGGTTAGGGTGATTAGCAGAGTAAATATGTGGGGTTATGAGAGTAGTAAGGGTAGGAGTGGGCCTTGGTAAGATGCTTTTTTGGAGAATCAATGTAAACCCGATGAGCCTCCTGCGCTTTAGAGATTTGAGGATTTCCTTTCTGAATGACTCCCACTGCTCCCACTGGAATTTCCTACAAGTAGCTGTTTCCAGTTCACTTTGGCCAGATCCTGTCTTATCCCATTAAAATTGGCTTTCTCCCAATTTATTTCCAGTCCTTCTTTGACCTTTTGCAAAGCTACCTTAAATTATACAACTTATGATCAGTATCACCGAAATGCTCCCCCACTCACCTCTCACCTGTCCAGCTTCATTCCCTAAAATCAGGCTCAGTACCATTCCCTTTCTTGTAGGATTTTCTACAGGCTGGCTCAAAATGCTGTCCTGGATGTATCTTAAGAATTCTTCTCCCTTTAAGCCTTTCACACTTTGATTATCCCAATTAATATTGGGGAAATTGAAACCCTCTGCTATTATTACTTGTCATTTTTACATTTCTCTGAGGTTTTCCCAGTTATCTGCCTTTCCTTGACTGAGGGCCAATAGTACACTTCCAGCAAAGTGATTGCCTCTTTTTTTGAGCCTGCTGAGATATCATCCCTCCTCACTCAAATAATTGAATTCTTGACCAATAATACAACATTACCTCTTTTATACCCCTGCTGTCTCACTTGAAGATTATATACTCTGGAATATTGAGCTGCCACTCCTGCCTCTCCCTCAACCATGTCTCTGTGATAGCAGAAGCAATGACTTATCGTTAGACTATTAATCCAGGGTTCGAATCCCGCTTTGACACTTCGTGGAATTTGAATTCAATAAAAAACATCTGGAATGACCATGAAATCATTGTTGGAAAAACCCATCTGGATTCACTAATGTTCTTTAGGGAAGGAAATCTGCCGTCCTTACCTGGTCTGGCCAACATGTGACTCTAGATCCACAGCCATGTGATTGATCTCAACTGCCCCCTGAACAAGAACAACCAAGAATGGGTAATAAATGCTGGACAGTCAGTGACATTCTTATCTCACAAATGATTTTAAACAATAGCAATAATATCATACTCCCATATGTTGATCAATGCCTTCAGTTCATTTGCCTGATCTGTAAAACCCTTGGCATTAAAATCATTCATTTTGGCTATGTTTCTTTCTGCCTTCATATGTCTGTCTTTGCTCTGCCTTCCTGTTTTTTCTCCTAATTCCTCATACTGGATTCCTGCAGGAATTTGTATCAGTGTCAGTGTATGAAGACAAGCTTGATGCCCTCTATAACTAACTGTCTTGCTAACACGGAAGTACACAGTGGCTACTTTGCGTACATGGCTGGGGGTTCCTATAAATGTGTACGCCAATAGGAGAATGGAGGGAAAACACTGAAAAGGGGATTTAGTGATTATTATGAATTTAGCTGTGAATGATCACATCATTTAGCAGACAGACTGGGTGAGATTTTACAGCCTTGCTCGAGCCAGATTAAGAATTCCCACCCAAAGATTTCCATTGTCAGACCCTCACCTGCTCCAATGCCGTGGTGGGCGAGGTAGTAGAATTCTGGCCACTGTGTCTAAAGCAAGCAATATGTTAGCTGCCAGTGGCTGGTATCCCTGGAGCTGATTGAATAGCAACATGTTGTAAATCTGCAATATTATCCTGTTGACTGCTTATAGGAAGGTCCAACACTTCATTCTGGGCCTTTCCCTCTGTGCACCTGTTGGCTTTTGAGATTTTAAGTCCCACCCCATTTAACTTCCAACTAGTCATTGGGGTCCTATCTTGCATGTATGAAATGCCTGTGTTCAAACACATGGGTCTCCAGACACTGTGACTGCTCAGGATTGCGTAACCAATATTGACTGAAGCACGTTAAGTGAGTGTTACTGCAGAGGGGAAGGTTTTATTCATTTTATGACTGCCTCTCAAGCCTGCAATCCTGTACTACTCCTGAGCTAAGCATTAAACCAACAACCTATTTTGTAGGATTAGCAGAAAAAGACTGCAAGTGGAGAAATATTGATTGAAAAAATTGGAAGTGTACTGCAGGACATTAACATCTCAAAGCAAAAAGACGGTCTAATTTTTTGGCTGTCAATTCCTTTACTTTCTGTTTACTATTTTGCATTTTAAGCTGTAAAGTTATTCTACACCTCCCCCACCCCCCGCCTGCCGTGACATCTCATCCTTGGGATGATCTCAGCCATGATTCCAGAAGCAGTATTCTTTAATCGTTTCTTGGACTGGGAATACAAAAGCAGGTCATTAATTCTGTCAAGCCTACCCCCCTCATTCAAAGGATAATGGCTGATCATCCACATCAATGCCCTTCTCCACCATACTGTCCCCATATCCTTTTATGTGATCGATATGCAGTAATCTGCCCATACTCAGTGTCTCAGCTTCTACAAACATCTGGGTAATCAGTTTCACAAGCCTCTGTGTGTCAAAAATGAAACTGTAAAGAATACAGTAAGAAATGTCACAACACCAGGTTAAAATCTAACAGGTTTATATGGAATCACGAGCTTTTGGAGTTCTGCTCCTTCCTTAGGTGAGTCCCGGGGTAGTGAATTCCACAGGCTGATCACTCTCTGGCTGAAGAAATTTCTTTGTCTCTGATTTAAACAGCCTACCGTGTATCCTCAGGCTGTGACACTCACCTGAGGAAACAGTGCTCTGAAAACTTCTAATTTCAAATAAACCTGTTAGACTTTAACCTGGTGTTGTGAGACTTCTTACTGTGCTCATCCCTATCCAACACCAGCATTTCTACATCACAGCTACTGTAGAGAATACTGACCTAATCTCCCCAATATTTCTCTTCATTGGACTGTTCCACCATCCAGGAACAAGTCTGGTGAACCTTTATTAACAAGGCCACACGGTGGCACAATGGTTGGCACTGCTGCCTCATGGCGCCAGGACCCAGGGTTCAATTCCGGCCTCAGGTCACTGCCTATGTGAAGTTTATACTTTCTCCCTCTGTCTGTGCCGTGATTTCTTCCCACAGTCCAAAGATGTGCAGGTAAGGTTGATTGGCCATGTTAAATTGCCCCTTAGTGTCAGGGAAACTCACAGAGTACATGGGATGGGGCCTGGGTGGTATTGTTGTCGGTGCAGGTTTGATGGGCTGAATGGCTTTGATTCTAACTCCCTCTATGGCAGTAATTGTCTTCCTCAGGTAAAAGGACCAAAACTGTACACACTACTTTGCTACTCCTGTATTCAAATCCTCTGGTGATAAAGGCATGTGTTATGATCCAACAGATGGTAAATGCCGTGTAGACAAAATCCCAAAGAGAGACTTGACAAATTATCACAACTGTTCTCTATTAGTAAATTACTACGAGGAGGTATGTGAACTGAAGTCAGATATCACAAATTCTAGTACCACTTCTCTAGTTTTTAAATATTGAATTAAAACATTTAATAGTAAAAGAAAACATGAACAAACAAGATTACATGTACACAGTTAAAATTATAAAACATTCCACCAAAAGATTCCTACTTGGTTAGACTTGCAAATAAACACCCTTTCAGACAACAATCTCTGGAGCTATTTAATCTATAAAAAATCCGTTAATATTGCCACTCAGCTATGGAAATTCCAAATGTTTAAACAATATGCTGCTACTTTTGTTTTGCTAGAGATTACTCACTTCTTCTCACAACTTTCTGCCAGCACAGAGCACATTCCAAAAAGTCAACACAGCCACACCCCAACACACTTCCCAACCTCTCTTTAAATATGTTTTTTCCTCTTTCATTCTTTCCCTTATCTTTTGAAATTTACCTTTCCTATTAATAAAAATATTTATGTCCGTGTTCTGAGAACATTCATGTAAAATAAAATTTAACAACTTTATTTTATTTATTACCATTTTTTGTTATAAACTTCCTCTTTTTATCCTTAGAAATTCAAAACTAAGAACCCAAGACCTCACTTATCTCCTAATGCAACTTTCTACTCACGTTGTCCTTACTTGCAGGAAATTCAATTTGGACACTTTTTACTTTGATGGCCACAATTTTACCGTCGCATCCACAGGAATCGGAGCAGGTGAGGAATGGACCAGGGAAAGATCCATTGACCTCGGGTAGGATTTTATGGTTTCAGAATGAGCAAGGCCGTAAAATCCCGCTCTTTACATCTGCCTTTCACACCTGTCCTTTTGATGTCCTCAACTAAATTAAATGAATCATGCACACAGACACACGCAGAGCTCAGAAGCCTGATTCACAGCATAGCACAATAAACACCAAAAATAATCTTTTCTCCATACTTCTCTTTAACTTTCTTAATTGCTTCTTGCAGCTGTGTGCTAGCTACCAGTGCCTTATTGATGAGGATACTCAGGTCCTTTTGTACATTTTCTGTTGTCTTACAATTTAACATGGAAAATAGAATCAGGACCACTTCAACCTTGCTTTACGATCATGTCTGATCTTCCAACTCAATAGACCTTCCTTCCTCCCATATCCTTTGATCCCTTTTGCCACCAGTGCTACATCTAACTGCTTTTCAAGACATACAATGTTTTGGCCTCAATACTTCCCATGCAGTGAATTCCACAGGCTGACCGCTCTCAGGCTGAAGAAATTTCTCCTCATCCTTGTCCAAAATGGTCTATCTGGTATTTTTGACACTTGGTACTGGACACCACTACCATTGGGAACATCCTCCTTGCATCCGGTCCAGCCCTGTTATAATTGTCTAGGTTTCTATGAAATCCCACTACATGAACTCAAGCAAATGCAATCCTAACTGACTCAGTCTCTCCACACATGTCAGTCCTGCCATCCCAGGAATCAGTCTGGTAAAGTTAAGAAATAAACTGCACGTCAGTTTCTCTTGCCAAAGTGGATCCCCTCTATCTCCCATGTTCCTGACCACTCAGCAGATGGGATTTTCCAGCCACACCTGCCCCAAAACCGGAAAATTTCATCCGAGGTCAATAGACCTTTGCTTATTATGATTCCCATGGCAGGCAGGATGGGAAGGTTCCACCCAGTAGCTGGAATTTTACTACCCTGCCTGTTACGGGAATCGGAGGGGCAGAGCATGGAGAGATCCATTGATTTTACAGTTTCGTGCTGAGTGAGGATGTAAAATCCCACCCACTATGTCAATCCAAATCCACTTAAAACTGCTTTGCTTCTTCCTCACACCACATCCTGACCTAGCTTTGTGTTATCTGTAAACTTAGTAATATTACATTTGGTTCCCCCATCCAAGTCATTGATATTGGCTGTGAATAGGTGGGCTCCAAGTTTTCATCCCTGTGGAACTCCACTAGTCACAGCATGCCAATTTAAAACTGACCCATTTACTCCTACTCGTTTCTTTTTGCGTATTAAACAACCATTAATCTGTGTCAGTATAGTACTTTGTATCCCATGTTCTTTAATTGTGCTAACCAACCTCCAGTGGGGGATTTTGTCAAAAGCCTTCTGCAAATCCAAGTATTTTATGTTTACCAACTCCCCTTTATCAATTCTGTTAATGAGATACTCAATAAACTCCAATAATCATTAAACATGTCCCATTCATAAATCCCCGTGTATTCTGCCCAATCAGATTATCCAAGTGTCCATTAATCACATCCTTTGTAATAGATTCTAAAATTTTCCCCACTATGGATGTAAGGTGAGCAGATCTATAGTTTTCTGTTTTCTCTCTCACTCCCTTCTTAGATCATGGGGGCTCCTTTCAATCTGCAGGAATCATTCCAGAATCAATAGTATTTTGGAAGATGGTCACTAATGCATCCACCATCTCCATAGCTCCTTCTTCCAACACCCTGGAATGTGAAATATCAGATCCTGAAGACTTATCAATCTTCAATCCCATTCATTTCTCCAACACAGCCTCCTTACTAATTAGAGAACTGATTTCTTCAATTCCTCATTCTCCTTAGTCCCTTGGATCTCTAATTCTTGGAGATTCCTTGTATCCTTCTCAGTGAAAACAGACACAAAATAATCATTTCGCTTCTCTGAATGGCTTCTCTGCCATTTCCCTATTCCCCATTATGAATTCCCCTGACTCTGTCTGTAATGAACCCCTATTAGTCTTAGCCAAGTGTTTCCTTTCTATGTACCTGTAGAAGCTTTCGGTCTATTTTAATATTGTTTATGAGGTTACATTTATAGTTTATTTTCCCTTTATCAATTTCTTGGTCTTTCTTTACTATATTCTAAAATGTTCCTAATCCTCAGATTTGTACTACTTCTGGCACCTTCATCAGATTTTTCTTTTAATCTTATACAAACCTTAACTTCAACCACAGAACAATGGTAAGTAAACACACAGTTTGATCATAGAGCAGGCATAATCTCACTCAATGATGGCACAGGCTCAAAGGACTCAATGGGCAACTTAGAACTACAGAACATTTACAGCACAGAAGGAGGCCATTCAGCCCATCTTGTCCATGAAAGTTCAAGGACACTCGCATGTCCTTTCTAATCCCATCTTTCTGATGTGTACTATTCTCTGTGTGCAAGCCTTCTTCCTGAAATCCCCTCTATACCTAATGCCACTTATCTTCAATCTATGTCCCCTGCTTCTAGAATTCTCCACCAAGGGAAACAATTTTATCCTGACCACTCTATCTCTTCCTCTCAAAATTTTGTACACCTCTGAGTCTTTGTTCCCAGGAAAATAATGCCAACCTCTCCACTCTCTCCTCATAGCTACACTTTACTAGCCCTCGACACACTCTCCAGAGCAATTACATCTTTTCTATAATATGATGACAATATTGCACACAAAACTCATCTGTGTTTTATACAATTCCAACCTTATATCCTTACATTATATCCTACCAATGAAAGAGAGCATCCTATATGCCTCCTTTATAATCTTATCCATTTGAATTAGTGTTTTTAGGAACCTATGAACTTGGATGCCAAGATCTCTAGCTTCATTTACCCTTCTGAGTTTATTCCCATTTATTGTGTAATAACTATAAATATTGGACCTCTCTAAATGCATTACCTCCACTTCTCTATGTTAAAATTCATCTGCCACTTTACCACCCATAGATAGGATTTTGTACGTCTCTGGTTTCTCTGGTGAAATGAGAAGTGGCAGCAGAGAAATGTGAAATGTTCCACTTTAGGAGCACCAACTTGGAAAAGCAGAGACTAGAAAATGACATGACTTTGAAATATATAGATAAGTAGAGAAACTTTGGTGTCTGTATACAGAAATCCTCAAAGGTAATGGAGTGGGTTTATAAGTTAGTATTAGCAGTGCTGCCTCACAGCACTAGGGACCTGGATTCAATTCTGGTCTTGAGTGATTGTGTGAAGTTTGTATGTTTCCTCGTACACTCCAAAGATATGCGGGTTAGGTGGAATGATCCTGTTAAATTGCCCCTTTGTGATTCAGGTTATGTAGGTTAGGGAGATTAGTGGGGTAAATATGTGGGGTTATGGGAATAGAGCCTGCATAAGAGTTGGTGCAGACTTGTTGGGCCAAATGACTTCCTTCTGCACTGTAGGGATTCTGTAATGATTCTGTGATGATAAAAGGTTGCTCAGATTGCTGGGGTTTCTAAATGTAAAGGAGTAGGAATAAGAGTGACTCGATAACACAGTGGTTAGCACTGTTGCCTCACAGCACGACGGACCTGGGTTCACAATTCCAGCCTTGGGTCACTGTCTGTGTAGGTTTCCTCCGGGTACTTAGATTTCCTCCCAGAGTCCAAAGATGTGCAGGTTAAGATATATCATGTTAAATTGACCCTAATTTCAGGCGGATTAGCTGGGTAAATATGTGGGGTTATGGGAAGAGGGCCTGGGTGGGATTGTCGTCAGTGCAGACTTGATGGGCTGAATGGCCTCCTTCTGCATTGTAGGGATTCTATGAAAAATAAAGAGATTGTGCTGAAATGTATTAATGATTGGTTAAGCCTCAACTGGTGTATTGTGAATAACTCTCGACAACGCACTTCAGGAAGGGACACTGAGGAGATTTACCAAGCTGTTCCTGGGAGGGGAGACTTCTGTGACGGAGAGATTGGAAAACTTAGGAATATTCTACTTGGATTTGAAAAGGTTAAGAAGTAGCCTGTAGAGATTTTGAAGATAGTAAAAGGTTTTAATCGAGTAAATAGAAAAAAACTGATTAATCTTGAATAGTTCAGTCAACAATCAAAGATCATGGACTTAAATTCTATAAAAGAGATGGGGAGATTGTTATCACTCACAGAGCTGTCAGGATCCAGAATGTTTTATCTGAAAAGATGCTGGAAGCTGAATTCATCCATGATTTTAAAAAGTAGTATGACATGTACTTGAGAATGATGGTTTTACCAGCTTCTGGGCACAAGTTGTGGGACTATGCTTAACTTTTCTTTTCAAAGAGTCAGCACAGGGGCTGAATGGTCTTCTTCAGTGCTGTAAATTTGAATGATTTTAGGGACAAAGAAGAGGCGGCTGTGTCTCACTGAAAGGCTATCTCTGTGTTGGTGTGTTTGGAGCTGAAAGTTTCTAATGTAATGACTATCCAGGAATCAGTCAGTGAGGTCTCTGTCCTCTCTCATTCCTGTTCAAGGCTGTATGCCATCCTTTACCGCACAGTTAGCAACTTTGCCCTTATGACAGCACAGCGCGACAGGCTTTTCCTTTGCTAATTTTAAACACTTCATCTGACATTTCTGAAAGGCGTAAATAATCACTGGTGGGGCAAATGGAGATGGTAAAGGCATCAAACAATGGGCCCCATTTATTGAGTAGACAGAATGCATCTGATAGCTTGAAGTGACTCTATAAAGGGACAACTCAATGGAACAACAGCAGCCTCTCTTACTCAAGGAGATTGTGTCTGGCTGTGTAACAGAGTGAGGGTGTGAGAGTGAGGGTGTGAGAGTGAGGGTGTGAGAGTGAGGGTGGTTGTGAGAGTGAGGGTGAGAATGAGTGAGTGTGAGAGTGTGGAAGTGTGAGCATAAGTGAGTGTGGGAGTGTATAAGTCAGCGAGTGAGTGAGTCTGTGAGTGAGGAGTGAGAATGAGTGTGTGGCTGAGTGAGTGTGTCTGAGGATGAGTGAGTGTAAAAGAGTGTGAGTGAGTGAATGTGAGTGAATCTGGGAGATTCAGTGCAGGCTTGGAGGGCCAAACGGCCTATTCCTGTGCTGTATCGTTCTTTAAGTGAATGTGATAGTGAGACTGAGTGAGTGAGAGAGAATGAGTGGTGGCCTGAGTGAATGAGAGTGAGTGAGTGTGAGTGTGGGGCTGAGTAAGTGTGTCTGAGAATGAGTGAATAAGTGAGTGAGTGTGATAGTGAGTTTGGGAGTGAGTGAATGAATGAGTATGGGTGAGTGTGATAGTGAGTGAGTCTGAGAGTGACTGTGTGAGTGTGAGGATGAGTGAGTGAGTGTGAGAGTGACTGTAGACGAGTGTGAGAGAGTGTGATAGTGAGTGAGTGTGTGATAGTGAGTGTGATGGTGAGTGTGTGAGAGTGTGATGGTGAGTGTGTGTGAGAGTGTGATGGTGAGTGTGTGAGAGTGTGATGGTGAGTGTGTGAGAGTGTGATGGTGAGTGTGTGTGAGAGTGTGATGGTGAGTGTGTGTGAGAGTGTGATGGTGTGTGTGAGAGTGTGATGGTGAGTGTGTGAGAGTGTGATGGTGAGTGTGTGTGAGTGTGATGGTGGAGTGTGTGAGAGTGTGATGCTGAGTGTGTGAGAGTGTGATGGTGAGTGTGTGAGAGTGTGATGGAGAGTGTGTGAGAGTGTGATGGAGAGTGTGTGAGAGTGTGATGGAGAGAGTGTGATGGTGAGTGTGAGAGAGTGTGATGGTGAGTGTGAGTGTGTGATGGTGAGTGTGTGAGAGTGTGATGGTGAGGTGTGTGAGAGTGTGATGGTGAGTGTGTGTGAGAGTGTGATGGTGAGTGTGTGTGAGAGTGTGATGGTGATGTGTGTGAGAGTGTGATGGTGAGTGTGTAAGAGAGTGTGATGGGTGTGTGTGAGTGTGTTGGTGAGTGTGTGTGAGAGTGTGATGGTGAGTGTGTGTGAGAGTGTGATGGTGAGTGTGTAAGAGAGTGTGATGGTGAGTGTGTGTGTGTGATGGTGAGTGTGTGTGTGAGTGTGATGGTGAGTGTATGATAGAGAGAGTGAATGAGGGTGAGTGCCATTTGCCAGCAGACACTATTAGTTGAGGTGCAGCAGGCGGTCCTGGAGTGAGGTGGAGGGATTGGGGGTGGGGGGATGCGGCTGTTTTGGGGCAGTTTGCTGCTTTGTAAAGCGGTTCCCCAGGCACCAGAGACTGAGCTGAGCAGCGGTGAGAAGCTTATCAAAGCCTCGGGGAGGAGGAGGAGGAGGAGGGGGGGGGTGGAATTGATTCTTGTGAGGGCGCCTTGCACTTGAGCCTCTCACATTCCCAGTCGGATTGATTTCATTTTATTTTTAAACCCCCTCCCCTCCCCCCCCGGGGGGGGGGGGGGGGGGTGCTTGATCAACACTTTCCTTCTGCAGAAGGAGACCTGGCACGTTTTGTGATCCTGAGGAATGCCCACCCATTCCCAAATGCCAGGTGAAACCAAATCAGCTCCTGGTGATGTGAGGAATGTCCCGCTTCAGCACATTAGAATTCGCTTTAAAATGTCCCACAATGTCAACAAGGGGAGAAAGCTGGCTCGTTGCCTCGGGGGAGGGAGGGAGGGGGGCAGTGTGGAATAAAGGGTTGAGAATTCCTGCTGGTTTGGTGAACTGATGGTTCCATTTATAGCCTGGCCAGTCCATCTCCCTTCCTGTTGACTGTCCAATCCAGCGGCATGTGACAAGTTTGTCTTATCAGTAAGGGGCATAAATACCCCAGCCCTCAGTAAGACCGTGCTCGGCACACCAGCAGGTCTTAACTAACTCCAGGCGTCTACCTCCACCCCATCCCCCAAATGGCACCCAAGAAGGATGTAAAGAAGCCAGAGCCCAAGGCTGCGGCGGCTCCTGCTCCTGCTCCTGCTGCCCCACCACCCGAACCTGCCAAACCCAAGGAGCCATCCGTCGACTTGTCCAAGGTCAAGGTGGGTACACTTCCACGGGATAATCTCCAGCCAAGCTTTGCTCGAATATATCCTTTCTCTCTCTCTCTCTTTTTGTTTAAAACTCTCTCTTTAAACCCGCTCGAAGTTCTATCCACATCCAGATATTTGCATTAGATTGCATGTTTTAGGGATTAAGCCAAATGATAAAAGATTGAGATCAGAAATCTGACTCCCATAAGAGAGAGAATCCTTTCCATAAAATTGCCCAGCCTTTCTTTATTTTATTTTTGATAAAGGTGTTCTGAAATTACATTTTTTTTTGCAGTCTATTTCGAAAGACGATTAAAATCTTGTGTTACACTGTACATGGAGTTCTAATCTCTCGCTGTACGTGTAGCTCCGAGTCCCCCCACCACCGCCCAACCTCCGGCAACCTAATTTTATCACCCGCTCTCGGTCACCCCGCCTACAGCAGGGCTGAGAGAGTTCACACAAATTTACTGCAGAAATATTACTAAATATGGGAGCGACACCCAGGCGTATCAGCTAACGTTACGGTGAGATGAGCTTGTTCCAAAAGGTCAACGCCGCGAATGTATTGTCCAAAATGTGCCGGCCTCCTCTCACTTACCCAATAAACCAGATGTCCCTTCTCAAATATACATTGGACCAGAGTCACTGATATTCAAAGCACAGCTTAATTAAACATGTCCCAACTAACATAATCCCCCCCGTCAAATCTACACCTTAAATTATGTTATTCTCCAGTTAGCACCAAATAATTGGTGATAGATTCGATGCACTGTTATCCAGAGTGAAATTTTACGTTTGCATTTTACAGCTTCCCTCTCTTATTATTCCATGGAAATGATTAGACCCACACCCCCCAACCCAATTCTTCCCATTCCTAGATCCGACCACTTTCTCACTGCTTGAAACAAATCTCTTCCCTGCCTCATTCCCCCCGGGGCTGAGTTACACATGTTCCATCCCATCGCCAGCATTTTCTGAAGAACTCAGACGTGGAATCTTGGAACCTTTCTAGTGATCTCTATAGACTCACTTGGATGTTTGAAGTAATATGATTTGACTGGTCGGCTGCCAATGTTTAATGTTCGCGGTGATTGCAACGTTGAACAATTGGGCAAATCTTAACTCTGTTAGTTTCGATCCAATTTCCCCAGATCAATGTTAGCAAAGGGTATTTGGTAAAGGCACCCCTATGAGGGATGTGTAGTGAGAGTATATGTAGAGGTAACTCAACACTGGGAGAAAGGCAGGCTCTGAGAGTTTATGTGAGGGGCGGGCGGGGGGGGGAGAAATATATGTAAGAAATGGGCTCCGTGAGGGTGTATTAGAGACTGCACTGTGAGGGTATATTAGAGACTGCACTGTGAGGGTGTATTAGAGACTGCACTGTGAGGGTGTATTAGAGACTGCACTGTGAGGGTATATTAGAGACTGCACTGTGAGGGTATATTAGAGACTGCACTGTGAGGGTATATTAGAGACTGCGCTGTGAGGGTATATTAGAGACTGCACTGTGAGGGTATATTAGAGACTGCACTGTGAGGGTGTATTAGAGACTGCACTGTGAGGGTGTATTAGAGACTGCACTGGAGGAGAATAGAGGGTATATTAGAGACTGCACTGTGAGGGTATATTAGAGACTGCGCTGTGAGGGTATATTAGAGACTGCACTGTGAGGGTATATTAGAGACTGCACTGTGAGGGTATATTAGAGACTGTACTGTGAGGGTATATTAGAGACTGCGCTGTGAGGGTATATTAGAGACTGCACTGTGAGGGTATATTAGAGACTGCACTGTGAGGATGTATTAGAGACTGCACTGTGAGGGTGTATTAGAGACTGCACTGTGAGGGTATATTAGAGACTGCACTGTGAGGGTATATTAGAGACTGCACTGTGAGGGTATATTAGAGACTGCGCTGTGAGGGTGTATTAGAGACTGCCCTGTGAGGGTATATTAGAGACTGCACTGTGAGGGTGTATTAGAGACTGCACTGTGAGGGTGTATTAGAGACTGCACTGTGAGGGTATATTAGAGACTGCACTGTGAGGGTGTATTAGAGACTGCACTGTGAGGGTATATTAGAGGCTGCACTGTTTTATTTGATTTATTATTGTCACATGTATTAACATACAGTGAAAAATACTATTTCCTGCCAGTTAGACTGACAAAGCATACCATTCATAGAGAAGTAAATGAGAGAGTGCAAAATGTAGTGTTACAGTTCTAGCTAGGTATAAAAAAAGTCAACTTAATGCAAGGGAAGTTCATTCAAAAGTTTACAGCATCAAGGAAGAAGCTATTCTTGAATCAACTGATACATTAGCTCAGGCTTTTGCATTTTTTTCCAAAGGAATAAGGCGGAAGAGCAAATATCCAGGGTATGTGGGGTCCTTAATTTTGCTGATTGCTTTGCTGAGGCAGCTGGAAGTGTAGACAGGGTTAATGGATGGGAGGCTGGTTTGTGTGATGGATAGGCTATATTTACGATGTTTTGTAGTTTCTCACGGTCTTGAGCAGAGCAAGAGCCATACCAAACTGTGATACAACCAGAGAGAATGCTTTCTATGTTGCATCTGTAAAAGTTGGGGAGAGTTGTAGTTGACATGCTAAATTTCCTTAGTTTTCTAAGGATGTACGTAGTGTCAATCTTGGGGGACCAGGACAGGTTTTGGTGATCTGGACACCTAAAAACGTGAAGCTCTCAACCTTTTTTACTTCATCCCCGTTGATGTAGACAGGGGCATGTTCTCCTTTATCTTTGTGAAGTTGATGACAATCTCTTTCATTTTGTTAACATTGAGGGAGAGATTATTGTTGCTGCATCAGTTCATCAGATTCTCTATCTCATTCCTGCTCTCTGTCTCATCATTTTTTGAGATCCGACTCATGACAGTGAAGTCAGCAAACTTGAAAATTAAATTGGTGGGGAATTTGGCCACACGGTCATAGGTGTATAAGGAGTATAGAACACAGCCTTGTGGGGCACTGGGGTGTTGAGGATGATCGTGGAGGAGGTGTTATTGTCTATCCTTACTGAGTGTGGTCTGTGGGTTCGGATATTCAGGATCCAATTGCACAGAGAAGTGCCGAGGCTCAGACCATGGACAGTGCAGATGAATTTTGTGGGATTAATGGTGTTGAAGGCTGAGCTGTAGTCAATAAATAGGAGTCTGATATAGCTGTCCTTCTTACTTAGGTGTTCCAGGATTGAGTGCAGAGCCAGGGAGATGGCATCTGCTGTGGACCTGTTGTGGCAGTAGGCAAACTGTAGTGGGTCCAGGTAGTCCAGGAAGTTGGAATTGATTTGTCCCATGACTAATCTTGTGAAGGTATATTCAAAACTGCGCTGTGAGGGTGTATTAGAGACTGCGCTGTGAGGGTGTATTAGAGACTGCCCTGTGAGGGTATATTAGAGACTGTACTGTGAGGGTATATTAGAGACTGCACTGTGAGGGTGTATTAGAGACTGCGCTGTGAGGGTGTATTAGAGACTGCGCTGTGAGGGTGTATTAGAGACTGCGCTGTGAGGGTGTATTAGAGGCGGCCCTGTGAGGGTGTATTAGAGACTGCACTGTGAGGGTGTATTAGAGGCGGCCCTGTGAGGGTGTATTAGAGGCGGCCCTGTGAGGGTGTATTAGAGGCGGCCCTGTGAGGGTGTATTAGAGGCTGCGCTGTGAGGGTGTATTAGAGACTGCCCTGTGAGGGTGTATTAGAGGCGGCCCTGTGAGGGTGTATTAGAGGCGGCCCTGTGAGGGTGTATTAGAGGCGGCCCTGTGAGGGTGTATTAGAGGCTGCATTGTTTGATTTGAAGTGATTTTTGATGTGATTTATTATTGTCACATGTATTAACATACAATGAAAAGTATTGTTTCTTGTGCATTATATAGACAAAGCATACCATTCATAGAGAAGGAAGCAAGAGACTGCAGAATATAGTGTTACATACATAGCTAGGGTGTAGACAAAGATCAACTTAATGCGAGGTAAGTCCGTTCAAAAATCTGACAGCAGCAGCAAAGAAGCTGTTTTGAGTTGGTTAGTACATAACCTCAGACTTCTGTATCTTTTTCCCAAAGGAAGAAGGTGAAAGAGAGAATATCCGGGGTGTGTGGGATCTTTAATTATGATGGCTGCATTGCCAAGGCAGCAAGAAGTGTAGACAGGGTCAGTGGATGAGAGGCCGGTTTGTGTGATGGATTGGGCAACATTCACGACCTTTTGTAGTTCCTTGTGGTTTTGGCCAGAGCAGGAGCAATACCAAGCTGTGATACAACTAGAAAGAATGTTTCTATGGTGCATCTGTAAAAGTTGGTGAGAGTCATAGCTGACATGCCAAATTTCCTTAGTCTTCTGAGAAAGTAGAGGCATTGTTGGGCTTTCTTAACAATACTTTCGGGATAGGGGGGAACAAGGACGGATTGCTGGTGATTTGGACATTTAAAAATGTGAAGCTCTGAACCTTTCTACTTTGTCCTTATTGATGTAGACAGGAGCATGTTCTCCTTTATGCTCCCTGAAGTCAATGCCAATCACCTTTGTTTTGTTGATATTCAGGGAGAGATTATTGTCGCTGCACCAGTTCACCAGATTCTCTATCTCATTCCTATACTCTGTCTCATCATTGTCTGAGATCCAACCCACTACAGTGGTGTCATCAGCAAACTTGAAAATCGAATTGGAGGGGAATTTGGCCACGCAGTCATAGGCGTATAAGGAATATAGGAGGAGCTGAGAACACAGTCTTGTGGAGCACGAGTGTTGAGAAGGATTGTGGACGAGGTGTTGTTACCTGTCCTTACTGATTGTAGTCTGTGAGTTAGGAAGTTCAGGATACAGTCACAGAGGGAGGTGCTGGGGCCCAGACCACAGAGTTTGGAAGTAATAGTGTTAAAGACTATTCTGTTGTCAATAAATAGGAGTCTGACATGGGCTTCCTTGTTATCTAGGTGTTCCAGAATTGAGTACAGAGCCAGGGAGATGGCGTCTGCTGTGGATCAGTTATGTGATACACAAACTGTAGTGGATCCAGATAGTGTGGGAGGCTGGAATTGATTCATGCCATGTTCTTCATAATGATAGATGTCAGAGCTACCAGCCAATAGCATTAAGGCATGCTGCTTGGTTTTTCTTAGGTATTGGGATGATGGTTATGTTCTTGAAGCAGAAAGCACTGTGAGTGGGTATATTAGAGACTGCAGTGTGAGGGTGCATTAGAGACTGCACTGTGAAGGTATATTAGAGACTGCACTGTGAGGGTATATTAGAGACTGCGCTGTGAGGGTGTATTAGAGACTGCACTGTGAGGGTGTATTAGAGACTGCACTGTGAGGGTGTATTAGAGACTGCACTGTGAGGGTGTATTAGAGACTGCACTGTGAGGGTGTATTAGAGACTGCACTGTGAGGGTGTATTAGAGACTGCGCTGTGAGGGTATATTAGAGACTGCGCTGTGAGGGTATATTAGAGACTGCGCTGTGAGGGTATATTAGAGACTGCGCTGTGAGGGTATATTAGAGAATGCACTGTGAGGGTATATTAGAGACTGCGCTGTGAGGGTATATTAGAGATTGCGCTGTGAGGGTGTATGAGAGACTGCGCTGTGAGGGTGTATGAGAGACTGCGCTGTGAGGGTGTATGAGAGACTGCGCTGTGAGGGTGTATTAGAGACTGCGCTGTGAGGGTGTATTAGAGACTGCGCTGTGAGGGTGTATTAGAGACTGCGCTGTGAGGGTGTATGAGAGACTGCGCTGTGAGGGTGTATTAGAGACTGCGCTGTGAGGGTGTATTAGAGACTGCGCTGTGAGGGTGTATTAGAGACTGCGCTGTGAGGTTATATTAGACATTGCATCATGAAGATGTTTATTAGAGACTGCACTGAGTGTATTTGTAAGAGATGGACACTCTGTGTTTGTATGAGAGGCTGTGATATCGGAGTCTAAGGTACTATTCTCTACAGAATATAAAGTGTCTGTTGCCCTCATCCCATTGCTGCTTTGACTGGGAATGGTTGCTAACACACACATTAAAGCAGAAAACCACCAACTACAGCAGGGAAATCTCGTTGAGTGCCAATTGCTGCTTTCTCTGAGTGAGGAAGCTAAACTTAACCTGGTGCTCAGAGTCCAGGCAGATTCCTAAGTGAGTTCCTCATCATTATATCCAGTGGAGAAAAGCCTGAAATGAATCCTAGAGCTAAGCAATAAAAGCAGATCATGCTGGAAGTCACATTACTGTGAATGTCTGGGATGGAACAGGATAAGAATCCTTTCAACTAGTCAGCAACTTTGTGCAGCCTCTGTTCTCTTTGGACTAAATATGTTCAGCTGGAGGCCGGACTACAAGAAATAGCAGTGTTCAGGTCATCCCTCCATTGGCTTATCTCTTGTCTGTAGATATCTTAAAAATCATTGGGTGCCTTGTTGCAAACAAGGAGCTCAGAATCTCTGTCCTGGCACTCTTTACATATACCATCCCCACCCCCCCACTCTACACCGTACCATCCCCACACACCGTACCATCCCCACCCCCCCACTCTATACCGACCATCCCCACCCCCCACTCTACACCGTACCATCCCCACCCCCCACACCGTACCATCCCCACCCCCCCACTCTATACCGTACCATCCCCACCCCCACTCTATACCAATACCATCCCCACCCCCCCACTATACCAATACCATCCCCAACCTCCCCACTCTATACCAACCATCCCCACCTCCCCACTCTATACCAATAACATCCCCACCCCCCCACTCTATACCATACCATCCTCACCCCCCCACTCTATACCAATACCATCCCCACCCCCCCCCACTCTATACCAATACCATCCCCACCCCCCTCCACCATCCCACCCCCCCACTCTATACCAATACCATCCCCACCCCCCAACTCTATACCATACCATCTCCACCCCCCACTCTATACCAATACCATCCCCACCCCCCAACTCTATACCATACCATCCCACCCCCCACTCTATACCAATACCATCCCCACCCCCACTCTATACCATACCATCCCCACCCCCACTCTATACCAATACCATCCCCCCCCCACTCTATACCATACCATCCCCACCCCCCACTCTATACCGATACCATCCCCACCCCCCACTCTATACAATACCATCCCCCACCCCCCAACTCTATACCATACCATCCCCCCCCCAATCTATACCAATACCATCCCCACCCCCCACCAATACCATCCCACCCCCCAACTCTATACCCATCCCGCATACCATATCTATACCAATACCATCCCACCCCCACTCTATACCTATACCATACCATTCCCATCCCCAACCCCCCTATACCATACCATACCATATACCATCCCCACCCCCCACTCTATACCAATACCATCCCCACCCCCCACTCTATACCAATACCATCCCCACCCCCCCACTCTATACCAAATCCCCACCCCCACTCCCCCACCCCCCCCCACTCTATACCAATACCATCCCCACCCCCCACTCTATACCATACCATCCCCACCCCCCCACTCTATACCAATACCATCCCCACCCCCCACTCTATACCAATACCATCCCACCCCCCAACTCTATACCATACCAATCCCCACCCCCCACTCTATACCAATACCATCCCCACCCCCCACTCTATACCATACCATCCCCCCCCACTCTATACCATACATCCCCCCCCCAACTCTATACATACCATCCCACCCCCCCACTCTATACCATACCATCCCACCCCCACCTACCATCCAATACCATCCCCACCCAACTCTATACCATACCATCCCCACCTCCCAATCTATACCAATACCATCCCCACCCCCCACTCTATACCAATACCATCCCCACCCCCCAACTCTATACCATACCATCCCCACCCCAATCTATACCAATACCATCCCCACCCCCCACTCTATACCAATACCATCCCCAACCCCACCCTATACCAATACCATCCCACCCCCACCACCCCATACTCTATACCAATCCCCATCCCCACCCCGCACTCTATACCAATACCCCCACCCCCCACTCTATACCTATCCCCAACCCCCCGACTCTATACCAATACCATCCCCAACCCCCCACTCTATACCAATACCATCCCCCCCCCCAATACCAATATATCCACCATACCAATCTATACCAATACCATCCCCCCCCCCCCCCCACTCTATACCAATACTAGCAGCTCCCCCTTCCCACCTTCTCTGGGCTAAGGTCGTCTTTTCATTTGCTCAATCATCGGGATAAATGTTTGTGAAATTAAAATCTTTAAATTATTACTCAAAGATATTTGCAGTGCTGCATGTGTGAATGTTTTCAGTGCTCTGCAGTGTTGCTACCAATGGTATTCTTTCACTAATACGGGTCCTCCCAAAATCCAGCCATTGGGGTGTGAGTAATTGTGTTTAGCAGAAACTTGACTTTTTCCAACAGACTCGTGCTTGTTTTTCACCCACTGTGATTGACAGGGCTCTTAACCATGTCTGACCCATCCCCCAGTCTACTGCTGTCACCCCCTTCACTTCCTCCCAGAACCAGGATAGTGTCCGCCTTGCCCTCACTTTTCAACCCACTGCGGTCTCTGCATTCAAAGGATCATCTCACCGACTCCAGCATGGTGTCTCCACTCAACACATCTTCCCTTCCCTTGCCCTGTCAGTATTTTGCAGGGACCATTCTCTCTGGGACACCTTGGTCCATTCCTCCATCACACCCAACATTTCACCCTCTGCCACACCAACTTCCCGTGCAATCGTAGAAGGTGCACCATCTGCCCCTTTATCTCCTCCCTGCTCACTGACCCAGGGCCGAAACACCCCCTTTCAGGTGAAGCAGTGTTTTGCGTGCACTTCCTTCGATCTGGTCTATTTTTCAGGAATGCTGGATTTGTGCTATTGCTCGGTTTGCCTGCTGGCTGCTCATTGATCTTAATGTGTGTCTGTGCTTCCCTTCTCTGCAACAGGTCTTCTGAGAATTAGAAGATGAAAATGGAACATTGCAAATGCACTCTTCTCAATGACATTGACAATCACTGTAAAATCCTTCCCTGAAGAGGTCACAGAGAGTGAAACCAGCAATCAGGGGAGTTGACAGACCGGGCAGGGTCTGTCATTTATCAAGTGCATGTGAACTAATCCCCAGTCATTTCTACCAACCATTCCCCACCTCCCCCCCGGCCCCCCAACATCCCCTTTACAATGAGAAAAATACTCTCACGATGTTGAAGCTAAGTGTGACATGATTCTTCCAGAGAGTCCTTGTGTTTCCTGAGGCTATCCAATCCAAACCAGTGTGTTTCTAGCCCTGACGAAGGGTGATTCAGACTCTTGGCCCTACTCTCTCTCCAGTAGATGCTGTCAGACCTGCTGAGTTTCTCCAGCATTTTTTGTTTTGGTTTCAGATTCCAGCATTTGCAGTACCTCGCCTTAACCAACACGTTTTCTGTTTTCTATACGAGTTTGCTGAATTCAATGGGAGCAGGGGGCAAGGCTCAAATAAGGTTGTGTATTTTAAATAGGAGGACCGAGGCCACATACTCCTTGGAAAATAGGAGTTCAACTGGAGTAAAAGAATAAAGAAGTGTTGGAATATCTGCACGTAAGCGATTAAAAGTCCTTCTGTTATTAAATGAGCTTCCCACAATTGGTTGATCCGTTTCTGATTTTTCATCAGTGGATCCTTATTTTGGGGCTGGCCTCCATATTCTCCAAGCTACCTAAATTCCTTTATTTTATCTGCCCTCAGGAATATTTCTTAATTATTCAAAACTATAGATGTGAATGTTTTCATATTCTGAGCATTCTATTTGATCCAGAGAAGAATCTAAAATAGGGAGTTGTGAACAGAAGACCCCACTAAATGTATCATCCATGTTAGAAAAGAAAATAGAGACACGGAGAAAGTCCAACAAACATGCTACCAGAACTGAGAGGTTAAACAACCAAGAAAGTTGAGGAGGTGGGGTGGGGGGGGGGATCTTTTCTCTATAAAAGAAAAGGCTGAAGGATGGCTAATTAAAGGCTAATTAAAACTAGGAAGATAGACAGAGGGAAGGTATTTCCCTTTTGGGAATGAATGTACTTAAAGGGAAGCCAGACAATTACTTGAGGAACTTTTTTAAATTCATTCATGGGACACAGGTATCGCTAGCTGGCCAGCGTTTATTAGAAGAAGTCTCACAGCACCAGATTAAAGTCCAACAGGTTTATTTGGTTGTAAACGCCACTAACTTCCAGGGTTTGTCCCTTGGTCAGGTGAAACCCTGAAAGCTTGTGGCGTTGACGACCAAATGAACCTATTGGACTTGAACCTGGTGTTGTGAGACTTCTTACTGTGTTTACCCCAGTCCAAGACCGGCATCTCCACATCAGAATTTTTTGCCCATCCCCAGTTGCCTGAAGGCAATTGAGAATCAACTACATTGCTGTGGCTCTGGAGCCACATGCAGGCTAGACCAGGTAAGGATGGTAGATTTCCTTCCTCAAAGAACATTAGTGAACCAGATGGGTTTTTCCAGATAATGATTATCAGCAGATTCTTAATTCCAGATATTTTATTGAATTCAAATTCCATCATCTGCTGTGGTTGGATTCAAACCCAGGTCCCCAGTATGTTAGCTGAGTTTCTGGATTAATAGTCTAGCAGCCATCGCCTCCCCGTGAAACTAGAAGGATATGTTCTTCTGGTTTGATGAAGTTGAGTGGGGACATAACCACCACAGGCACAGATTGTTTAAACCAAATGGCCCTCTTCTGTCCTGTAAATTGTATGTAATTCTGTGACACCTGCCAGGGTTTTATTTACGTGAATAATTGCCTACAGATCTCTTTATACTTTTTGAAAGAAACATAGAATCACACAACACCAGCCTACATTTATATAGTGCCTCTCACCTAGTAGAAACAGGAATTTTATCAACTAAAAAGTCACATCATGCCCCATAAAGGCATAGTAGGAGAGATAACACAAAAGCTTGGTCAGAGAGACAGGTTTTACAATATGGCTTAAAGGACGAGAGAGGATGATAGGGTGGGTGAACATTAAAGTTGGTAAGAATGGCTTGGCAGCTGAATCACCAATCATAGAGTGAAGAAAATAAATATCCAAACAACCAGAATTAAAGGAATGCAGATATCCCAATAGATGCAAGGACTGAAAAAAATTACAGAGAGAAGGGAGAGGAGAGAGTAAGGAGGAATTTGAAAACAAGCATGAGAATTTTAACTTTTATGCATTGGCAGAACAGAAGCCAAGGTAGATCACTTAGTGCAGGGGTGACGGGTGAAAGGGATTTGGAGCAAGTTAATAAAGAGGCAGTTTTTGATAGAAAATGGGAGGTGAGTCAGGAGTACATTGGAATACTCCTGGTAGTAGGAAAGTGATGAATATTAGCTGAGGTAAGGTGAGAGATGGTGTTCTTTTGGAAGTGGAATTAAGTGGACATGATTGTGGAGTAGGTATATGGCCAGAAGTTCCTCTCTTAATTAAATAGAATGCCAGGTTATTAAAATACTGGCACTGATAGTAAATGAATTTGAGTAATGAATATTTATCCTGTGAGGGGATGGAAAGAAATTTAGACAACTTGAGGGATATGAAGTTCAAATCCAAGATGATAATCTGCTGATAGAAGATTGCCAACACATCAGCCCATTGTAACAACTTCAATGGCATTTCACAGGACAAGTGGCAAGAAACAAACACAAGATAAATGGTTATTATAATTTTAAACATGAACTAAGGGACCTGGGGCTTTACCTATAAATTCCTAAAAGCAGCTATACAGTTAAGAAGGTTATTAAAAAAGCATACAGGCTCAATGCTTTATAAGTGGATGCAGAGAGTACAAAAACTAGAAAATCATGCTAATCTTGGTTAGACTTGAGCTGAGATAATGTATCCAGTTCTGAGTATCACACTTTAGGGAGGCGATTTGCTATTTAGATGAGAGAAGCTGGGATTATTTTTCTCAGAACACAATTGGTTAAAGGAAAATTTAATGGAGCTGTGCCAAAGTTTGAAATGTTTTGAAACTGTTTCTACTGACAGGACCTTTGTAACTAGCGGACACAAATTTGAGATATTTGGCAAAACAAAACGGGGGGATGAGAAGATTATAATGTGCGACACATTGTTATGACCTGGAACACACTGCCTGAAAGGATTGGGAAAATATACTCAATACTAAATTTTTTAAAAGTATATTTACTTAATAAGGAAATATTTGCAAGACTTTTGATAAAGCAGGGGTGTCAGATTAATTAAATAATCCTCTGAAGGACAGCCATGGGCACAATGGAGCGAATAGTCTCCTTCTGTGCTGCACTTTGCAGCCTCTGTAAACTTGAGCTCAGTAAGAAGTCTGTTGTCTATATTCTAACTCACATTAAATCCTGTTCACCTCTGTGCTAGTTGATGAAGAATGACTCTCAGTCCAGTAGTGCCATGAATTTAAAAACCTCCTCCTTGTTTTCAAATCCCTTCGTGGAACATATACTGGCAGTCCACAGATCACTCTTCCCTTCGGGAACAGTATTTCTCTCAGGGGGTATAAATCAGATGATGTCTGAATGCATCTTTTGCACTGGTTTGAGTAGCTGTTCAGAATAATACAGGATCATGATCATTGAACTATACTGTCAGATAGTGGCAATTAGTAGGCAATTATAATAGTGTGCTTAAGTAGGTGATTTTGAGTTTAAAAAAAAGATGTGACTTCTGTGATCTATCACCAAAGCTGGGGTCAGAATCAACCCTTTGTGACCTTGGATAGCTCGAGAGGGCTATTGTTGCTCTTCCACTCATTTTTCTTCCCGCACTGAATGGTGCACAAAGCAGACTTCCACCTGTTCCCAGAGCAAGGTTATTTTTGGATCATATCCCTAACTCCAGAAGATTAAAGCTTAAGGGATGCATCAAGCATGGCTGATCAGGAGTCTCTCTTGCTCTTACCCTCTGCCACTGATGCCTTGGGAGAATTTTGCAGGTCCTCAACATGTTGGCCTCGGTATGAACACATCTTCCCAGGGCCATCTTAAGTAGGACTTGAAAGCAGTCCATTCCGCCACACAACCTCCTCTAGGGGGTCTGTGCTGATAACTAATATGTTTTCTATGAACTATTTCATTTCTAATAATCATTTCTTATGACATATTTCAATCAACCATTTACTTAATTTAAACATTTCTCTATAATATAAAGGATACACTGGCACCAGAGGGGATGCAGAGGAGATTCGCTAGGTTAATTCCTGGAGTTGAGAGGATTGGCTTACAAGGAGAGACTGTGTAGACTGGGACTATACTCATTGGAATTCAGAAGAATGAGGGGAGATCTTACAGAAACATATAAAATTATGAAGGGTATAATAACACAGAAGCAGGGAGGTTGTTTCCACTGGCAGGTAAAATCAGAATGAGAGGGCATAGTCTTCAAATAAGGAGGAGCAGATTTTGGGCTGGTTTGAGGAAGAACTTCTTCATCCAAAGGGTTGTGAATCTGTGGAAATCCCTGCCCAATGAAGCAGTTGAGGCAACTTCATTGAATGTTTTTAGAACATAGAACATTACAGCGCAGAATAGGCCCTTCGGCCTTCGATGTTGCGCTGACCAATTAAGAAAAAATTAATCCTTTAAGGCAAGGATAGCTGGAATTTTGAACAGTAAAGGAATTAAGGGTTATGGTGACAAGGCAGGTAAGTGAAGCTGAGTCCACAAAAAAGTCAACCATGAACTTATTGAATGGTGGAACAGGTTCAAGGGGCCAGATGGCCTACTCCTGCTCTTAGTTCTTATATAAATAGTTCAGAAGTGGGTTTGCCAATGGATTGAATGTATTAACGTATTCCTGTAAGTTTCATCTCTCGACCCCATCTCCTCCATTCCCCCACCTATCCCCAACCATTTGTTAACTAACACATCTAACTGCCTTCCTACTCCAAGTGGAAAGCAAAAAGACCCATTACTCAGCTGGATTGACCATCGTTCAAACAGCTTCTAATTCCCTATTTTAAATTTGGTTAAACAGAAATGTTCAAAGAAAGTGAAGAAAGAGAACAATGTTTTTAATATTCCCATGGTAGTCTCCCAGCATTGTACACAGCAATATACTGGAGGTTGCTCTTCAATCCTTAGGGACTTCAGGACAATCCAGAAGGTTAAATTGGAAAACATTTTCCAAAGGGTAACAGAATTCCAGTATTCCTTTCTCCAAAAATTGAAGGCTAGGAGTCAGTTAGACTTTCTAGGACAGAGTTGGGTAGGTTATTGTTAGGCAAGTCTAAAGCAAGGAAATGAACAGCATCCCCTTTCATAGCCTCATCTTTTTGTTTTATCTAATTCCCTAGCCTGGGTGGCACATGCAAGGAACCCAGATTCAGTTCCGGCCTTGAATGACTGTGTGGAGTTTGCACGTTCTCCCTGTGTCTGCATGGGTTGCCTCTGGATATTCTGGTTTCCTCCCAGAGTTCGAAAGATGTGTGGATTAGGTTGGTTGGCCAAGGTAAATTGACCCTTACTGTCAAGAGAATTAGTAGGCTAAATACGCAGGGTTAGGACCTGGTGGGATTGTTGTGGGTACAGGCTCGATGGACTGAATGGCCTCTTTCTGCACTGTAGGGATTCTGTGATATAAATAATTCAAAATGAAGACGTTCAAGATCTTTTTATAGATGTGCTTTCAAACTGTGCCTTTGTGCACCCCCTCCCTTAAAGGGTTTGACAGTCACACACAGAGAGAGAGAGAGGACAGTTCTAGCAGGGTGAGAGAGAGATGAAGCTTTCTCAGGGAGCTGGCCAAATGTGCTGACGCGCCCCAGACTCCTGGCTCCCAAAATAGGGCAGGGTGGCGGTGTATTTCTGGCCGCGTCTTCCTGCCCTAAGAAAGTTAAAGAACTCGGGAGGAGTGGGAGGGTCAGGCTGTGCCCGACACCTGATGCCTCTGCCCCCACCCACAGCCAACCTCCCACATAAATAGGAGGCGAGGCAGCCAGGAGGGACAGGAGCAAATCTGCGGGAAGAGACTTGGAGCCTCCTGAGTGTCCTGCTATCCCTCTGCCAGTCCGCAGTCATGGTGGGTCTTGCTGCCCCCATTCATTCATTCATTCATTTCATTCATTCATTGTTTCTCCTCCGGGTGCATTTACAATGTCTCCAATATTTCTCTTCTTCTTGCTTTTCAGTCATTCTCAGCAGACGAGTTGGCCGGTAAGTGTGTGTTTAGTGGCTCTGGGACAGCACTCCCTGGCTGTGTGTTGCTGAGGGGGGTGGGGGGCTCAGTGTCAGGCCCCCTGGGGGGGGGGTGGGGGCTCAGTGTCTGTCCCCCTCCCCCTTCCCCCACGATCCGCTCTCACTGTGCCTCCGTCTGGGGGGATTTCTCTTCTCTCTTTCAGATCGAGTTCAGCGCCGAGCAGCAGGAAGGTGAGAAGCGCGTCCCCCCGGGCCCCGGCTCGGTCCAGCGCCGCTCCCTCCCCCTCCCCCGGGGGGCCGCTTCCCGGGTAAAGCCCGCGGCTCCCGGCCCAGCTTTAGTCTCCCGCCTCCCCGCTCCTGTTGCAATCAGCCGGGGCTGTCCCCTCCCTCCCTTCCGCCTTAATCCCGGGAGTAGCTGTGGGATTTCCAGTCGCTCTTTGCATTAGACCCGCAAAGGCCCAACTGTGGGTGCGGGGGATCTGGGTGCTGGGTGCAGTGCGGGGGATCTGGGTGCTGGGTGCAGTGCGGGGGATCTGGGTGCTGGGTGCAGTGCGGGGGATCTGGGTGCAGCGGGGGATCTGGGTGCTGGGTGCAGTGCGGGGGATCTGGGTGCAGTGCGGGGGATCTGGGTGCTGGTGCAGTGCGGGGATCTGGGTGCAGCTCTGGGTGCTGGGTGCAGTGCTGGGGATCTGGGTGCTGGGTGCAGTGCGGGGACCTGGGTGCTGGGTGCAGTGCGGGGGACCTGGGTGCTGGGTGCAGTGCGGGGGACCTGGGTGCTGGGTGTGCGGGGGACCTGGGGGGGTGCAGTGCGGGGGACCTGGGTGCTGGGTGCAGTGCGGGGGACCTGGGTGCTGGGTGCAGTGCGGGGGACCTGGGTGCTGGGTGCAGTGCGGGTGGGTGAGTGCCCTGGGTGCTGGCGGGGGACCTGGGGCAGTGCGGGGGACCTGGGTGCTGGGTGCAGTGTGGGGGACCTGGGTGCTGGGTGCGGGGGGATCTGGGTGCTGGGTGCAGTGCGGGGGATCTGGGTGCTGGGTGCAGTGCGGGGGATCTGGTGCTGGGTGCAGTGCGGGGGATCTGCAGTGCGGGGATCAGGGCTGGGGTGCTGGGTGCAGTGCGGGGGATCTGGTGCTGCAGTGCGGGGGATCTGGGTGCTGGTGCAGTGCGGGGGACCTGGGTGCTGGGTGCAGTGCGGGGGACTGGGTGCTGGGTGCAGTGCGGGGGACCTGGGTGCTGGGTGCAGTGCGGGGGGGTGCTGGGTGCAGTGCGGGGGACCTGGGTGCTGGGTGCAGTGCGGGGTGACCTGGGTGCTGGGTGCAGTGCGGGGGACCTGGGTGCTGGGTGCAGTGCGGGGACCTGGGTGCTGGGTGCAGTGCGGGGGACCTGGGTGTGCGGGGGACCTGCTGGCAGTGCGGGGGACCTGGGTGCTGGGTGCAGTGCGGGGACCTGGGTGCTGGGTGCAGTGCGGGGGACCTGGGTGCTGGGTGCAGTGTGGGGGGGACCTGGGTGCTGGGGCAGTGCCGGGGGGATCTGGGTGCTGGGCGCAGTGCGGGGGTCTGGGTGTGGGGTTGGGTGCTGGGTGCAGTGCGGGGGATCTGGGTGCTGGGTGCAGTGCAGGGGATCTTTGGTGCTGTGTGGAGATCGAGGTGCTGGGTGCTTGCAGGGCGCAGGGTGCGGGGTGCTGTGCAGGGTATGGGGTGCTGTGCGGGGTGCTGGATGCTGTGCAGGGTGAGGGATGCTGTGCGGGGAATCGGGATGCTGTGCAGGGTGCTGTGCTGGGATCGAGGTGCTGCGTGGGATGCTGTGTGGGGTGCTGTGCCAGGGTCGCTGTGTGGGTTTTTGGGTGCTGTAGGTAGTGCAGGTTGGAGTTGCTGTGGGTTCGGAGTACTATGGGTGTGTCTATTAGGATGGTATGGGGTCTGGGTACAGTGAGTACAAGTGCTGTGCTATGGATTGGATCTGTGGGTCTGACTATTGCAGGGAAGGGGGAGGGTCTGAGTGCTGGGGTCTGGGTGTCGAAGGGTCTGGGTGCTGGGGTCTGGGTGTCGAAGGGTCTGGGTGCTGGGCTCGGCACTGTGTTTGATACATTTGTTGGTTAAGTATTGGCAAAGCTGATCGTGTGCTGGTAAGGAGAACTCTCAGGGATGGTCCAACCAGGGTTTTTGTGGCAGTAAAATCCCTGGCGAGTGGTTAACAGAGTGTGATAAGTGCAATGTTGAACAAAAAATGAGTAATTTGGAAGCAAACTGATCAAAAATGTTCAAAATGATATTTAGGTGGCGGAACCACCCTTACCTGGCACAGTGCCATATACTAGCTGCCTTGCTCACACCCATATTTCGGTTAATTCTAGGTATCTGGTCCTTTGCTGGATGCCAGCTCTTTGGTCGCTATGTGAGCTCCAGATTGTTACTGAGAACGCTTACTTGGTTCTGCGATTCTAATTAAATCATAGTGCATACTCCGAGTGGAAACGTCAGCAGAGGAAATGTTAAGGGTCACTGGGATCACTCATCCTAGAACTGTGCCAACTGACATTCTCAAATATTGCCTCGTATTAAATGGCACAAAATAATTGAATCTCTCTAGTTAGCTCTGTTTATGTGGTTGGTCCCGACACAAAAGGGAGTTTAAAAAAATCATTAAATAAGCACAAAGACCGAATTAAAGTCTTGTAATGCACAGCTACTTCACAGTGCTAGGGGCCCGGGTTTAATTCCAGCTTTGGGCGACTGTGTGAAGTTTGCACATTCTCCCGTGTCTGCGTGGGTTCCATCTTCCGAAGATGTGTGGGTTAGGTGGATTGGCCAAGCTAAATTGTCCCTTAGTGGGGGGTGGCGAGCAGGGTAAGTGCGTGGAGTTACGAGGATTGAGTCTGGGTAGGATTGCGGTTGGTGCAGAGTTGATAGGCCGAATGGCCTCCTTGTGGACTGTAGAGATTCCATGTACAAGGGGAAGACTAACTGTCAGAAACAGTGAGCTTTGAGTCGGCCAGCACTCTCTACGTTTGCTCATAAATAGCTGTGTGTCTTTGGCAGAATCACAATGAAACATCTGGATACAGTTATTTGGAATTTTTCCCAAACTAGCCACACCCACGCTGCACTTCACCAGAAAGAATCATTGAGGTAAACTCAAAAGAAATGTCCTTAAAAGGCTAAAATATTGGCTTGAATACTTAAATCAGTGCAAGCAGTTTGAGTAATGCATTACTAAATGCTTTGCACTATATACAAGCCAGCAGATTCACTGTGACTCCTGCTCATGATGTCCACTGTGTAGTTCTTCCTGTAGCGTATTGAACTTAAGTCCGCAGTTCCCATTCGGATCATGCAGCAATAGGGCCAGGTGTATTCTTTTAGTGCTGTCTATTAACTTTTGTTCTGTTCCAAATTTTCACCTTTCTTGTATTGTGTGTTTGTTATGTTCTCTTCCCCCTTAGACTTCAAGGAGGCTTTCCTCCTCTTTGACAGAACTGGTAATTCCAAGATTACTCTCAGCCAGGTTGCAGATGTTATGCGCGCTCTCGGCCAGAATCCAACCAATGCTGAGGTGAAGAAAATCCTGAATAACCCCAGCGCTGAGGGTAAGTCCCTGGCACAGGCACTTTGGCTTAGCGGCCTCCATCCATTCTGATTCTGTACAACCCTTGTTTCCTGAGGGGATTTTTCCGAGACTGGAATAGCTGCATCATTCACCTTTCATTGTCGTTGTTCTTTTCAGAAATAGCTCACAAAGACATTGACTTTGACCAGTTCCTGCCCATGCTCCAAACCATGGCCAATAACAAGGACCAGGGCTCATATGAAGACTTTGTTGAGGGTCTGCGTGTCTTTGACAAGGAAGGCAATGGCACTGTGATGGGGGCTGAGCTCCGCCACGTTCTGGCTACACTGGGTATGATGCAGGCATTGTCGACAATGCCAAAGCACTATTGTTAAATCAACCACCATAAATAGGAAGTTTTTGTTGATAAAATAGAATTTGCCAGTCAGGAAAGATTGCTTTCTTAATAACATTCTATTCTCTGTGTTTGCTGTCCTCTTTTGGACGAGATGCGACCAACAGATTTTGTGTCAAGCGAAGTGTTTGTAACATTATGATGTAATGGGCTTTCCGTGTGTGGGAATGGGATAGGAAGGGGATTTGTCCTGTTTTTCATTTTGTAAGGGGAAAAAAAGACAGTTCTTTACATAGCTCCAGAACAGGCTTCACAGGCAAGGAATTACTTTTGAAATGTGGTCACCCTTGGCCAAATGTGCACAGTGAAATCCCACAACCAGAAAGAAGATAAATCATAGAATCCTTACAGTGCAGAAGAGGCCATTCAGCCCAGGGAGTCTGCACCAACTCTCTGACAGAGTATCTTACCCAGGTCCTCTATGTCTGTAACCCCAAACAAAGAGTCCTGAAACCAGTGGCATGGAATCACCGATACTAAACTGAACAGGCATAAGGAACTTCTGTTAATGTCTTGTGAAGAGAGGTGGGTATGAGAGACTGGGTTAGAAAATGAGAAAATCGACAGGAGTGCAGAGATAGACAACAAAGACAGGGAGTAAAGAGAAACAATAAAAATAGGAGGGAACAAAGTAGGGAAATGAAACTGGTAAACCATGAATCCATCTAATTTTTAAAAATTCATTCCTGGGATGTGGGTGTCGCTGGTTTACCCAGCACTTATTGTCCATCCCTAGCTGCTCTTGGAGGGTAGGTAAGAGTCACCCACATCACTATGGCTGTGGAGTCACGTGTAGACCAGACCAGGTAAGGACGTCAGATTTCCTTCCCTAAAGGACATTAGTGAATGAGATGGGGTTTTATAACAATCGACAACGGTGTCATGGTCATCAGTAGATTGTTGATTCCAGATTTTTTTTATTGAGTTCAGATTCCACCATCTGCTGTGGCAGGATTTGAACCCAGATCACCAGAGTATTAGCTGAGTTTCTGGATTAATATCCTAGTGATAATACCACAAGGCCGTTGTCTTGCCAATGATGGCTAATAATCACATGTAAAAGAGTATGGGGTTAGTGCCAGAGCCTACTGAGGGGCTGGGGCATAGCAGGAGTGTTGAAGGAAGTATCTGAGCTTATGGAGGCAATGCATTGACAGTGCAGGGTGGGCTATGTAATCAGGGTGTTGGTGTCAAAATATTCTCATTGATGTTGCTTCATGAAACTTCAGTCGGGACTCCCAAGGATACCTGCTCAATAAGCACACCCTCTCCATCCCAAATTCTCCTGGTGTTTTTGGTGTCTGGCTGATCTGTTTGTGTTTAGTAGTTTTTTTTCCCCCTTCTCTTGCATGGTAGCTGATGTGAGGTTCCACAAATCAGCAATCCAAGGTTGTTTTCCGGCCTGATCTCCCTATGTTCTGGGTATCTAAATCCAACACCTACACGTTACCAAGGGCCAGGTGGTTAATATTTCTGGTGGGTTTAGTTGTTAAGTGCTGTATTGCTGCACTGATAAACTGCAAGGGGAAGGAGATTGTCTGTTTTAAATATTAAAGCTTCAATCTTCACTCCTTACACCAGGTGAGAAGTTGACAGAAGATCAGGTGGAACAACTGCTGGCGGGTCAAGAAGACGCCAATGGCTGCATCAACTATGAGGGTAGGTGTTCAGAGAAGCTCAGGCATATCCCTTTATTTTTTTTCTGTATCTTCTCTTGCATTTTGTGCAAATTACTTTGATATTTTACTTTCTGTTTTATTAATTTATTTTTGTTTCCTTTTGACAGCTTTTGTCAAACACATCATGTCTATTTAAAATGGATCCCCATGGTATGCATTCACATGTTTCTTTTAGTTGTCTTCTCGCGTCTTGAAGTCTGTTCCATTTTCGGACAATTCCTTGTTTGTCACTAGTTGTGGAACATTGTGTGTCACTTGCTCATCAATAGCAAATCCATTTCTTAAACCTTTTGTCATTTTATAGTTCAGTTGTAATGGTTAATAATCAGTGAGTCTTGTTTGAGTGAACACATACCTGATGTTGTAACTGTTTTGGAATAAGGACATACAGAGACTGGAGTGAGGGAAATGAGCAGAACAATAGTTGTCCTTGGGCTGATTTCAGTCAGAAAATTGCAGCATAATAATGCAGAATGGGACTGATTAATGTTCCTAAAATATTTATTTATTAGTGTCACATATAGGCTTACATTAATACTTCAATGAAGTTACTGTGAAAATCCCCTGATCACCACACTCTGGGGTCTGTTCGGGTATACTGAGGGAGAATTTAGCATAGAATAGTAGAATCCTACAGTGCAGAAGGAGGCCATTCGGCCCTTTGAGTCTGCACCGACCACAATCCCATCCTGTCTCAGAACCCTGTTCATTTACCCCAGTTGGTGCTTCTGATGCTAAGGGGCAATTTAGCATGGCCAATCCACCTAACTCGCACATCTTTGGACTGTGGAAGAAAATCCACTCAGACACTGGAAGACTATGCCGACTCTACACATTTGTGACCCAAACTGGGAATTGAACCCAGGTCCCTGGTGCTGTGAGGCTGCAGTGTTAACCACTGTGGATATGTGTCATTGAAAATATTTGAGCAAGGTCTAAAAGAGTGTGAAATTGTCTTCTTCCTTTTCAGGATGAGGGTGACACTGTTAAGGCCAGTCATTACCTGTCCCTAATTGTCATTGAGAAAGTGATGGTGAACTTTGTAATTGAGCTGTCTCGTCCCATCTTGCTGTTAGTTGGGGAGTTCTGGGATTTTGACCCAGTGACTATGATGGTGATATATATCCAGGATGGTCTGCGCCTCAAGGGGCGAAGGTGACACCACGATGTTTTCTGGGTGAGAGAGGTCAGTACAAGGCACACCACAGCCATTGTACACCAGTGTTGGAGGGAAGGTGATCAACACAACATCAGAACAAAGTCTGAGTGACAGGTTTTGTATTTCGTTATATTTCTCCCCCAAAATCTTACGTGTTGCTCCTGTTATTTGTTCCCCAGAATTGGTGCATATGGTTCTAAATGGCTGAACACCTGACAGGGCCAAAACATCAAACCCTGGAACTTGTGGATTTCTGACCAATGCAAGCAGACTCCTTTAAAGCCTGTACCAGAACCGCTTTGTTTTTTTTTACTTGTATCCAATGGACAATAATTCAAAACAACAAGGAGGAAGAACAGGAAAAACTGACGTTTGTGGTGGCAAACCTGATGGACAAAACTGTGTGGTTTGTCCATGATGTTTGATGTGGTTGGAAAGTTCACATGGCAGTCAACATCCAATAAAGTCTCAATGGTCAACCTATGGCTGTATCATCCATATTACATCTCCACACGGGGCAGAATTCATTTATTAACTCTGTACTTCAAAAAAAAATACTAATGTCAACAAGTTGCGTTGTGCTTTCATGATCACGCTCAGTTCCTCTTTGGGACGATTACTCTTTCATTCTTAAATTCCCAGATCTGCAATGAGGGAGTGTTATCATGTTAACACCTTCAGAAAAGATTAGTTTTCCAATCAGGATATTTAATCATGCAACAGCTGCAGTTGTTTTTATTCCTCCATGGGACAAGGGCATTACTGGCTGGCCAACGCTTATTGCTCATCCCTAGTCTCCCTTGTTGAGCAATAAGACAAATAATTGGCTTGCTAGGCCATGTCAGAGAGCACTTGAGAGTCAACCACATTGCTGTGGCTCTGAAGTCGCATGTAAACCAGACCAGGTAAGGACAGCAGATTTCCTTCCCTAAAGCATATTAGTGAACCAGATGAGTTTTCCTGACAACGGTTTCACAGTCATCAGTAGAATCTTAATTCAGGATTTTTCTTATTGAATTGGATTCGAACCCAAATCCCCAGAACATTAGCTGAGTTTCTGGATTAATAGTCTAGCGATAATACCACTAGACCATCGCCTCCCTTTAAGTTTTGACATTGACCTGATGATGATTGAGCAGTTGAGGTTTTTTGTGTGTGCTCGTGGTTTTGCAGTAAACTGCAAGAACCAGGATGTCTCACTGAGTAGAAGAGAGATATCCTTGATCTGGGGAAAACCCTGGGAAGAGGAGAGATTGCACTAAAATAGGGATTTGGAGCGGATCAAGTGGAGGTGTTTTAAATTTATTTATCAGTGTCCCACGTAAATGAACAACACTGCAATGAAGTTACTGTGAAAATCTCTCAGTTGCCACACTGTTGTTTGTACATGAGGGCAAATTTAGCATACCAATGTATCTAACCAGCGCATCTTTCGGGTAATGGGAGGAAACCCACGAGGAAAACATGCAAACTCCATACACACAATGATCCAAGCCAGGAATCAAACCTGAGTCCCAAGCACTGTGAGGCAGCAGTGCTAACCATTGTGAAGGAACTAGTTGTTGATAGTAATCAATTTTCAAGAGTCACTCATACTAATAGAGATAATGATTTCCTTCATTATGAAAGATAATATAATAAATTATGTATTGATATTAATACATATACTGCCCCAGTATCCTATTCTAGTAGTATTACTGAAACGTCTTAATAATTCATCATGAAACCACAGCTAGAATTATGTCCTATATACATAGTGCCATTTATAACATGCCTGATTTCAGTTTTTATCTCCGATGATTTCAGTTCTCTGGGGGAATTTAAGGCCAAGCCAATTCTTATCCAGTGTTCACTGGTCAAGCAGGCTGACTAAAACAAACCAAAAAACTCCTGCTTCTAAACCCAACGTGACAACTGCTAATCCAATTTACCCCGAGCCCAGACAAATAAAGTACAAAGAAATTCAGTTTAATTCTTGCACACCCATTACTAATGATCATTTAGCTCCCAATTGTGTGAACTACAAAAATGTCAAGACTTAATGATGATATTTAAATCGAACTGACCCACAAGAGTTCTGTGATCAATTAACACAGCTAACTGCAACCCTCTCCAGACCGAAACAATCTGAATACGTTTCCCCTCCAACAACACAATTTAAGAAATCCTGTCATCATTCAACACAACTGACCCCAATCCTGTTACCAACACAACAGATCCCAATCCCATTTCTGCATAGGAATCGTTTCTCAGGGGGCTAAGAAAATTTGGCACGTCTTTTACGACTCTCAAAAACTTTTACAGGTGCCCCATAGAAGGCATTCTTTTTGGTTGTATCACAGCTTGGTATGGCTCCTGCTCTGCCCAAGACCACAAGGTCATTCACAAAAGGTTGTGAATGCTGCCCAATTCATCCTGCAAACCAACCTCCCATCCATTGACTCCATCTACTCTTCCTGCCGTTTTGGAAAAGCAGCCAGCATAATTAAGGGCCCCACACACCCTGGACATTCTCTGTTTCACCTTCTTCTTTTGTGAAAAAAGATGCAAAAGTCTGAGGTCACGTACCAGCCAACTCAAGAACAGCATTTTTCCTGCTGCTATCAGACTTTTGAATGGATTGACCTTGCATTAAGTTGATCTTTCTCTACACCCTAGCTATGACTGTAACACTACATTCTATACTCTCTCATTTCCTTCTCTATGAAAGCTATGTTTAGACTGTAAAACATGCAAGAAACAATACTTTTTTACTGTATGTTAATACATGTGACAATAATATATCAAATCTAATCAATCCCATTTCCGACTCAACCGACCTCCAATCCCGTTTCCGGCACAATTGACCCCCAATCCCGTGTCTGGTATAACGACACAGCAATGCCTCTACTTTCTAGAGGATGAAGGAAATTTGGCACCTCCACTACGACTCTCACCAACGTTTACAGATGCCTCATAGAAAAGCATTCTTTCTGGTTATATCACAGCTTGGTATGGGCTCCTGCTCTGTCCAACACCACAAGGAACTACAAAAGACTGTGAAAGCAGCCCAATCCATCACGCAAATCAGCCTTTCATTCATTGACTCCATCTACATTTCCCACTACTTTGGAAAAGCAGCCAGCATAATTAATGACCCCAGACATTCTCACTTTCACCTTCTTCCTTCAGGAAAACGATACAAAAGTCTGAGGTCACGTACCAACCTACTGAAGAACAGCTTCTTCCCTGCTGCTGTCAGACTTTTGAATGGACTGACCTCACATTAAGTTAATCTTTCTCTACACCATAGATGTGACTGTAACACTCCATTCTGTATGCTCTCGCTTCTTTCTCTATGAATGGTACGTTCCGTCAGTGTAGCACACAAGAAATTATACTTTTCTCTGTATGTTAATATATGTGATAATAAATCAAATTAAATCAATCCCGTTTCCAACACAAGTGATCTCAATCCCGTTTCTAACACAACTGATCCAATCCCATTTCCAATGCAATCGACTCCAATTTATGGAGTCAATAACAAGAGGCCAACCAGCAAATCACATCTCTGTGAGAGATGCTGCATTAATTCCAATGCACTGCCCTTGTCCCATTGCCCTGTATTCTTATTTCTCTTTTCATCCAGTTCTCTTTCCAATGTTAATAGTGAAACTGATTTGACCACCCTATCAGGTAGTGCATTCAATTATCAGAACAACTGATTCAGTGTGATTTTATTGGCTGTTCATACTGGCTTCTGCTTGAGGAGGTTGGAGAATTTGGTAGAAAATCCTGCCTGTGTGAACGGCAGTAAAACTCCAGTCATTGTGTATTAAATAATGGTTTTTGATATTGAGATTGGTTCTTCTGTCACAGATCAATGTCCTCTGCTTATCCTCCTGTTACTAGAAATAATTGTCCCATTTCCTCTGTGAACATAATGGTATAATTTTAAACGTCTCCAATCACCTTTTAAACTTCTCTGCTCAAATATTAACAACGATCTGCTTTCATTTTTGCTGCTTCTAGCCAACTTCCAATTGGTGAGCCCCAGACCCATCATCTCTGGTGAGAAAATTACACCCACCACCTTATATCAATTGATACCCTGGTTATTGATTTCTCTGCTAAAGGAAATAGTCATTGATCACTCTTTCTGAGTCCCTCATAATTTTACACACCTCAATTAAATCTCCCTCTGCCTCCTTTATTAGAAAACAGCCACACCCTATCCCATCTTTCCTAACATTCCCCATTCCTGATCACACTTATTAAAATTCTTCCCATAATATGGTTTGCAGTACTCCAGCTTGGTTCAACTCATATTTTACCTCAATTCATGCTGGGTCTTACGTCATAATTTCCTGGCTGTTATACTCCAGATTTTAACCAATAAAGGAAACTATTCTGTATACCTCCTCGACTATCTTTTCTACCTCTACCGCTACCAGAGCTCTGATGAAGGGTCACCCAGATTTGAAACATAGGCTGTATCCTCTCTCCACAGATACTGTCAGACCTTCTGAGATTTTCCAGCATTTTCTGCTTTTGTTTCATCCAAATATGCACAGTTTAGGTGGATTGGCCATGGTAAAATTGCCCCTTTGAGTTCCAAGATGTTGCAGCTGTATTCTCCTGTTAACAATAGCTGTTGGATCGTTATAAGTAAATATGGTGAACAAAGTTTGTATAAACCAAACCTACAGTTAATTTTGTTTTGTTCTATTATGCAGTCTAGTTCATTTCTAGTTAATTTTAAGTCTAGTTATCAACGTACTTGCCTAAAGAAATAGTTTCTCCCTACTAGCTTGATCAAACCCTTTCATAATTCTGACCTCCAGGAGATTTCCTCTTAATCCTTTAGCTTTTTCAATCTTTCCACATAACTGAAATTATCACTCCCTCATAATCACTGCAAAACTTTAATGTCTTTTTGTAAGTGTGGACAGGATTCTCCAGCTGAGATTGAAGTAATCTGTTAAGGTTATCAGAACATTCTTAGATTTACAATATAAATACAGTTTTGGAATGATCTAAAATTCTGTAAATAGCTTCAAAGATGTTATGGAATAGTGGAGCTATCTGGGAGATTTATTGGAAAGTAACAGCTAATGTGTGATGAGTTTCACTTCCTAGCAAAGGTATAAAAAAACTTAAACCTCAAAGAAGCAGGTCAGGGGAGCTTCAGAAACTGCCTTTCAGCTGTGACCAAAGGGTTGGGGAGATGCTAATCTGTTAGAGGAGCTCTACAAAAACAGACAAAAATCACCATATTTTAGCCTCCTGTTTTATTTCCTGCAGTCTAAAATAATGAAAAACTGCAAGGAATATTAAAAATGAATTATCTCTATTCAATACTTGATGTGCACATTTGATGCATTTCCCTTGTGATTTTGAATCAGCGTGTTATAAATTTCTAAATAATGGTTGTCCATGCCCCATTTACCAAGAATAAGCAAAGGTGAATGGCTGCATAACTGGCAGAGCTACAAGGCTCATTACCTTTACGTTTTGAAGACTTTTATCACATCAGGGCTATCATGTGGTGTGATTAGCATGGGCTGATTGCTTTCAACTGTGGTTGAGTGAGCAGCACTTTGATCTCTGAGACCTGAATACACTGAATCTCCAGTATAGTACTACCTTTTAGACAAGACATTAAACTGGGGTCTGGTTCTGCTCTCTCAGGTGGATGTAGAAGATCATATGGTGCTAACTTGAAGAGGAGCCAGATGGTTATGATATCCTGGCTAAGATTTATCCCTCAATCAACACTGCAAAAGTTGATTACTGTACCCGATCTGTTACACTTACCAAGTGTAAACTGATTGTGCTACTTTCTATTTTGTAGCAGCAACTAAACTTCAAGGAAGATTTAACTGGCATAAAGCACTTTGTGATATCTAGTGGTCGTGAAGGGTAGTGCATGTATTTCTTTTATTCTTTATAGGTTGTGCCTCTTACTTTTTTTTTAATTTGCTCCTATCAGAACATGAGACAAACTTTTTCGTCCATTGCAGATTCAGCCTCTGAAACATCTTGGGAGCATTCATGAGAGTTGCTGATAATAGAAGGCGGTTATCTGGCCAGTTGTGTCTGAACTCAGTAAGAATTTAGCAACACCAATTTTAAATCCAACCGATTTATTTGATAGTAAATTTGCAAGCTTTCGACACTCTGTGTCTTCGTCAGGCAAATGCAGTGTGACGAAGACACAGAGTGTCGAAAGCTCGCAAATTTACTATCAAATAAATCGGTTGGATTTAAAATTGGTGTTGCTAAATTCTGACTGAGTTCTTACTACCCCAGTGCAACGCCGGCATCTCTACATCATGACTGCTGTCGACACCGCATACTGCCAGATCCAAGTTGAGTCTGTGCCAGCTTTCAGCAGGAGCACTTCATCTAAAACCACACCTCAGTCTTCTCCCCATGGCCCAGCACAACCTTCCTTTCCAGATAATAGTTCAATTTCCTCTTGAATGTCTCAATTGAAGCCACATTGTCAGGCAGTGCACTCAGATCTTCACTATTCATTGTAGTAAAACATGTTACCTCGTCACCATTACTTCTTTTGCCAATTACCTTAAGTCTGTGCCCTCTGTTTCTTGAACCTTCCACACACCTAATGAAGGAACACCGTTTCCGAAAGCTTGTGAGATTACTATCAAATAAACTGGTTGGACTCTAACCTGGTGTTGTGAGACTTCTTACTGTCTTGATCCATCTGCCAATGGGAAATAAATCTTCCCTATCTCCTCTGTCCAGAACCCTGCCGTCTTTCAAACCCCGCCCACTTCATCGTGTCCCGCCCACCTCCTGTAAACCCCGCCCACCTCCTGTAAACCCCGCCCACCTCCTCTTAGGCCCTCCCACCCTCGCAGTACATAGTTCCACGAATTTGAATAATATCAGAGGCCCCGCCCACTCAAACCCCGCCCATCTCTTTGGGTCCTGGCTCTCGGCAACCTCATCAAGCCCCGCCCACTCATGAACCCCGCTCACCTCAGAGGGTCCTGGGTCCCGCCCACCTCCTCATGTCCCGCCCACCTCCAGTAGAGCCCCCGCCCACCTTCTCTAAGCCCCGCCCCCCACCCTCTCAGTCCGTGCCCCCACTAATTTGAATAACCTTGGAAGTTCCGCCCACCGACACACGAAGCCCCGCCCTTTGCTGGTTGTGTGGTCAGTGGCGGTTGCTGGATGATGGCGGCGTTGAGGTTGCTGGGCAGCGGGTACTTGAGCAAGCGGGGCCTGAGGCTGTGCCGAGCGGCTGTGTCCAGGTAAGGAGAGGTATATCTGTGGTCAGGTTGAGTCCTGAGAGGACTGTGTCCCTGAGGAGACAGAGAGACTCCTCACTGCTGGCCCCAAACTACAAGCTTGTGTTGCCAAATAAACCTGTTAGACTTTAACTTGGTGTTGTGAGACTTGTTAGTGTACCCAAACTACAGCCACAGCAATGGGAACTCCAGAGAGCAGCTAGAGCTGAGCAACAATGCCTCATTATCATGGGAAGACCCATGTCTACATGAACTTTAACTTTGTTGATTCAGTGACCTTGATTTTGGAGCTGCTCCTTGCTTTCGCCGCTGTTTACAATGTACTTAATATGTAAGTAATTATATGAGAGAAACATTTTCAAAGCACCATAATCAGAATCCCTGTCACAGTTCATTTAATGTGCTATAAATTGCATAATTAATATTGTTTTAACACTTAGGTATCATGGTCCCCATATGCAGAATAAACAAGAGTGGCAAATTTACTGAATGCATGCATAGGTCTTTTTGTGCCTCAGTTTGTTTCAGTTTTAGTCATTTGTCTCCTTACCTCTCCTAGAGGTGCCAATGTTTGCTGGGGTACAAGCTTGATGGTGCCTCACTGGAAGGAGAATTTGCATTATATGAAGCAAATCATTCAACCATTATGTATGATTTTATTATATATCTCACACAGCTGAAATCTTAAATTCATTTGTGAGCTGATTGTCCCTCTCTTTTTCCTCAAAAGTCAGTTCTGTTTCTTCCCAAAGCCAGTTGTGTAGCACTGTTGCTGCCCATGCTGAGATCTGCTAATTCAGTGCACACAACAGAAATTGAACCTGAGCTCAAGAAGCATAGAATTAGACAGACCGGTCAGCATCAACTTAGGCACTAAACGTGACAAAGGCATACCCAGCCTAACTGGCTCTGTAAAGTCCTCCTCATCAACATTGGAGTACTTAGCCTATTGGATAATTCTGTCCAACCTGGCATATCCATGGCTCTCAGAATCAGCCAATGTCCCAGATTCATCTATATCCATTCCTGTGTACATTGTGTTCACCAGCAGAACAACTGAGATGAGGCATAATAGGCAAACAAGATAGCATGGCCCCCTGAGTCCTTAACATCGACTCTGAGTGCCATGAAAGTTTGTGCCATCAGGTCAAACCTAAGCAACCTAATCAACCTCTTATTGATTACCATTTATCACCCTCCCTCAGCTAATGAATCAGTAGCTCTCCATTTGAATATCACTTAAAAAAAAATCGAGGGCAGTTCTTTGTCCTTTGGGACTTCAGTGTCCGTTGCCAAAAATGGCTTAGTAACATCACAACTGACTGGCTGGCCAAGTTCTCAAGGTTATATATTAGCGTCATGGAAGTAAACAGCACAGACAAAGGCCCTTTGGTCTATCATACTTTGCTGGTAAAAGATAAACCACCTGATTTTTCTAATCCCATTTTCCAGCACTTGGCATCACAAGTGCAACATCTAAATACTTCTTGAATGTTGTGAGGGTCTCTGCCTCCACCACCCTTTCAGGTGTAAGTTCTAGACTCCCATCCCCTTTGGGTGAACATTTTTTTCCTCTCATCCCCTCTAAACCTCCTGCCCCTTACCTTCAATCTATGCCTTCTGGTCATTCATTCCACCACCTTTCCTATCCATGCTCCTTATAATTTTATATATCTCAATCATGGCTGGCTCCCTTGGTCTCTTCTGCTCCAAGGATAACTACCCCAGTCTATCCAATCTCTCTCCATAACTAAAACTCTCTGGTCTAGGCAACATCCTAGTAAATCTCATCTACATCCTTTACAATGCAATTACGTCCCTGCTATAATGTGGATCCCAGATCTGCTCACATAACTCTAGCTGTCGCCTAACCAACATTTTTTACATTGTTCCTCCATGCTCTTAAAATCTATGCCTTTGCAAATAAAGGCAAGATAACATATGCGTTCTTAACCACTTTATCCATCTATCCTGCTACATTAAGGGATAAATGTACATGCACATCAAGGTCCCTATAATGCTGAGTGCCTCCCAGGGTCCTAACGTTTTATCATATGTTCCCTGGTCTTGTTTGTCCTGCCCAAACAGCACCTCACATTTATCCACTGATCAGCCCACTTGGCCAGCCCATCTATATCCTCTTGTAATCTCAGGCTCCTCGCTATTTACCACTCTATCAATTTTCATATAATCCACGAACTTACTGATCAACCTTCCTATATTCAAATCTAAATCATTTGTGTAAACCACAAGCAGCAAGGGCCCGATACTGATCTCTACAGGACCCCACTGGACACAGTCTTCTAGTCTGAAAAACACCCATCAGCCATCCTTGCTACCTGGCCAATTCTGGGTCCAGTTTGCCAAATACCTTTGGATCCAATGGCTCTTTCCTTCAATGTCAGTCTGTCATGTAGGACCTTGTCAAAAACCTTGCTGAAGTCTGAGAAGACTACATCAAATGCATTGCTTTCATCTACACACTGGTCACCTCTTTGAAAAATTCAATCATGTTGGTCAGACATGACTTTAACCCCTGCTCCTCCAAATGCGTTTTATTTCTGTTTCTCAGAATTGCTTCCAATAGTTTTCCTACCACCGAGGTTAGACTGACTGGCCTGTAGTTACCTGGTTTATCCCTTTCTTCTTGATTATTGGTTATCCTCTAGCCCTCCAGCACCTCTCCAGTGGTCAGAGAGGAAATAAAAATTATTGACAGTGCTCCTCTATTTCCTCCTTAATCCACCTAACCTAAATACACTAAGTGGCAACTTAACAAAGCCAGTTGACCTAACCTGCAAATTTTTGGCCTGTGGGAGGAAACTAGAGCACCCAGAGGAAACCCATGCAGACACAGTGACAATAGTCAAGCTTCACACGGTTAGTTACAGTAGTTTGCTTTTATCCAGGTAGTTACTCAAGGGTGGAATTGAACCCGGGTCCTGGTGCTGTGAGGCGGCAGTGCTAACCATTCTGATACACAACTCTCTCTCTTTTAGGATCTTCTACATACTGGCTTTATTTGATTTGATTTATTATTGTCACACACGGTGAAAAGTGTTGTTTCTTGTGCACTATACAGACAAAATATAATATTCATAGAGAAGGAAACGAGAGTGCAGAATGTATTGTTACAGTTATAGCTAGGCGCTAGAGAAAGATCAATTTAATGCAAGGTAAGGTCCATTCAGAAATCTGACAGTGGCAGGCAAGAAGCTGTTCTTGAGTTGGTTGATATGTGGCCTCAGATTTTTGTATCTTTTTCCCGAAGGAAGAAGGTGGAAAAAAAAATGCCTGGTGTACATGGGGCCCTTAGTTAAGCTGGCTGCATTGCCAAGGCAGGGGGAAGTATAGATAGTCAATGGATAGGAGGCTGGTTTGCATGACGGACTGGGCAACATTCACAAACTTTTGTAGTTCTTTGTGATCTTGGGCTGAGCAGAAGCAATACTAAGCTGCATTACAACCAGAAAGAATGCTTTCTATGGTGTGTCTGTAGAAGTTGGTGAGAGTCATAGCTGACATGTCAAATTTTCATAGTCTCCTGAGAAAGTAGAGACGTTGATAGGCTTTCTTAACTATAGTATTAGCATGAGGTGACCAGGACAGTTGTTGGTGATCTGGACAGCTAAAAACATGAAACTCTTGGTCCTTTCTACTTCATCCCCATTGATGGCCGATAGGGACGTGTACTCCTTTATGCTTCTTGAAGTTGATGACAATCTCCTTTGTTTTGTTGACGTTGAGGGAGAGATTACTGTTAATGCATCAGTTCACCAGATTCTCTGTCATTTCTATATTGTCTCGTCATTGTTCCAGATCCGACCCACCACAGTGGTGTTAGGCATTGAACAAATATTTTGTATCTGTCTTCACAGCAAAAGACAAGAGTTTCAACATTAGGGAGGTTAATATCAGTGGAGAAAAGTATTAGAGAAACTGGAAGGCCAAAATCCAACCAATCCCCAGGACTGATGGTCTATATTCTGATCCTGAAAGATAAACTGTAGAGATAGTGCTGGGCTAGCCATGATTTTCAAAAATTTGTTTGATATGGGAGCAGCCTCATTAATTTGGAAGTTGGCAAATGTTATAGTACTTTTTAAGAAAGGAGGGAGAGGGAATTGCAGGCCAGCTAGCCTAACAACATGTTTGACAAATTTGTTTAGAATCTTTCCTGGATTTATCAAGGAGGATAGATAAAAGAGAACCAGTAAATGTAGTATATCTGATTTCTAAGAGGGATTTAATGAGGTGCCACTTGAAAGGTTAATAGGCAAACTGAGAGCTCATGGATAATATATTAGCATGGATAGAGGATTGGTTGACAGCTTTCATGGTTAGACCTCATGCAAGTACCATTTGTCCAGACTAATTCTGAAGGGACTGATGTATGAGGATAGATTCAGTTTAATAGGATTATATTCACTGGAGTTCAGAAGAATGAGGGGTGAATCTCATAGAAACCTATAAAATTCTAACAGGACTAGACAGGAATGATGTTCCTAATGGCGGCAGAGTCCAGAACCAGGAGTCAATCTAAGGATACGGGGTAAATTAATTTGGACTGAAATTAGAAATTTCTTCACCGAATGTGGTGAGTCTGTCTAACTTGTTACTACCAAAAGCAGTTGAGGCCAAAACATTTTGTGTCCAAAGAGTTTATATTCTTTGGAATAAAGATTATGATCAGCAATGATCATAATGAGTGGCAAAGCAGACTCGAAGGGCTGAGTGGCCTACTACTGCTCCTACTTCTTATGTTTCTACGTCCATTCAACAAATCATGCAGGAATATGACCTCCTACCTGTGTGTTAGTGAGTTGTTGTCTACTTTCTCCTGGTCACTTGACTGAATTATCTTATTTCAAAAGAAATCTTGAACTTCCCTTTTGCTGAACTAAAGCCCCTGAATCTTTGTCAGACCACCTTCTCATCTCCTTGCCTGATCCCATATAAATGGTGAGTAGCGAATCTGTTTCCATCCTGATCTCGTCCCAGAGAAATCAATCCCCATCGACTATAAATGTCCCCCGCTGTGACTGCTTGCCACAAGCTGCATAATGCTATCCACATGTCATCCTGATTGGATGTTGTGCAGGACATTAGATAGATTTATTTATATGAGGCTTTGCTGTTATGATTGGTAGGGTCTCTGTGTTGCCATATTCCCTATGAAAGTTAAGGATGTGATGTTTGGGTATAGTGTATTTATTGGCTGCAACCTGTGAATGTTTTGTAATATTACAAAGAATGTGGTTTTCTACTGAATGGATTGTTTTGAGACTGCCTTTCTTCCCAGAGCTCCTAAAGTGTTTCTCAATCACTGATTTTTAAAATCCAAGCTTTTAAATTCAAGTATCTCATTACTAACAAAATCTATAGATTAAAGTGTGGAAGTTAAAATGCTCAAATTAGAAAAAAATCATGCGTTCTCTTAACAGCTTGTGAGAATGTATTAGTTCAAGGGAGTCTATCTGCTTTACACTAACATTTTCCTTGCCTAGGCCTCAAAACATTCTGCTTTTTAACCTTCACTGGAGGGTGAACAAGACCAGATGTGTTCCATAACAAATACCAAAGGCAAGTTATGGGGATATGCTGTGCAAATGAAGGATTAACAGAAGTCTATTTTTCATTGAATGAGAGAGGCAAAAAGCCAGAATTTAATTGCAAGTATATGTGTTGATGTAAAAAAAGATGTAAAAAAAAACCGCTGGTTCCTGATATAACTGCTGACTTGTTTCTCTGTAACATCAGAACCACTCCGCAGTGGGGTGGGGGAATGGTGAGGTGGTGGGATGGTGTTCTCCTCATGCACAAATAACTAAATATCTTGCATTGGATGTATGGTGTCTAGCACTGTTTGTATTGAGAATCAAATAAGATTGCTGGTACCCAAGGATTTCTGACAAAATATCCTTACCCAGTCAGTAGTGAAGGCAACGTGAGGAAAAAAATGTCTGTGCAGTGTTTCAGGTCTGGAACGTACTACCTGAGAATCTGGTGGAGCCAGGATCAGTCAAGGCATTATCAATGGATTTGATTTATCTGAAACGGAAGAATGTGCAGAGTTAAAGGGAGAAGACAATAGATGGATTGCTATCTCAGCTGACTAACCTCCTGTGTTCTAACAGCTCTGTGATTCTCTGATAAGTACTTGAATTTTTATCCAACCTCTTTTTTTTGTTTTTCTCTTAGACTACATAGCACGCAAACAAAATGTGATGGGACCCAGAAAGTTTCTCGCCCAGAAACCTTCTTTACCAAGAATCTAATGGACATTGGTACTCGTCGAATCTTTTCTGAAGAGCATGATATATTCAGACAAAGTGTGAGAAGATTCTTTGAAGTAGAGGTGGTTCCGTATCACACACAGTATGTAACCTTCAGTATTTGAGTAAAAGTATTATAAAAATTTGAATGATTAATTGTAATTCCCAAGGCATACTAACCCCACCATCTCAAGAGATTTGGAATCAAGGGTTATGGGGCAAAGGCAGGAAAATGGAGTTGAGGATTATTTTTAATTTTTTAAGATATTATTTATTAGCATCACAAATATGCTTTCATTAACATTGCAATGAAGTTACTGTGAAAATCGCCTAGTTGCCACACTCCGGCGCTTGTTCAGGGACACTGAGGGCGAATTTAACATGACCAATGCACCTAAGCAGCATGTGCTTCAGACTGTGGGAGGAAACTAAAAGACGCTGAGGAAATATACCCAGACATGGGGAGAACATGCAAACTCTGTGCAGATAGTGACCCGAGCTGGGAATCAAACCCGAGTCCCTAGTGCCCAGATCAACCATGATCTCATTCAATGGGGAAGCAGAATGGCATCTGCTCTAATGTCTTATGGAAGACTACCCTAACTAGTTCTGGCTTGCCCTCTCTACCTTGCCTAAAATTGAGTGTAGCTATCGACCTATATTGAATACAGGAGTTAGGATGTCTTCTTGAAGGTGTACAAGACAGTGATCCGGCTACACTTGGAATACTGTGTGCAATTCTGATTACCCTATTATAGAAAGGATATTATTAAACTAGAAAGCATGCAGAAAAGATTTACTAGGATGCTGCCATAACTTGATGGATTGAGTTATGTGGAGAGGCTGAATACACTGGAACTTTTTTCTCAGGAGCGTAGGAGGCTGAGGGGTGACCTTACAGAGGTCTATAGAGTAATAAGGGGCATAGACAAGGTAAGTAGTCAATATCTTTTCCCAAAGGTAGGGGAGTCTAAAATTAGAGAGCATAGGTTTATGGTGAGAGGGGAGAGATACAAAAATGTCCAGAGGGGCAGTTTTTTCACACAGAGGGTGGTGAGTGTCTGGAACAAGCTGCCAGAGGTTGGATTAGAGGTGGGTACAATTTTATCTTTTAAAAAGCATTTAGATAGTTACGTGGATACGCTAGGTATAGAGGGATAGGAGCCAAATACAAGCAATTGGGATTAGCTTGGGGTTCTAAAAAAAAAGGGTGGCATAAGCAAGTTGGGCTGATGGTCCTGTTTCCATGCTATAAACCTCTGAGTCTATAACTGCAAAGCACTAATCTGAGTGTAACTGGTCTGCATTTTGATCTGCAAAACTGAGACCAGTTGGTGATAACTTCCAGATGGCTGCCGAGATCAGTGGCCCGACTTCACAAGAAACTCTGGGTCGACAGCATTGAGATTCTGTGAACCATATCCTTTACTTTATAATGCCTGTCCTCTTAAAGCCCATCTCTGTAGAGAGATTCTATCAACTTGTCCTTTGTCTGTGTATGTATCTGTATTTGTGTTAGGCGAATTCATTAGAAATGACAGATAATTATACTTCCCAATTCAATTGTGTGTTAACCAATGCTTGCAAACCTGTTAAAATAAAATTTATTTTAAGGAAAAATGTTCATTCTGCATTTATTAAAAGAAATCTGGTTATAGTCTGTTTCATTCTGGGCAGCAGTAATGAGATTAACAATTAGTCATTTTGCTGAGAATGTAAGCTTTTAAATTAGAGGAATGGCCTGTGGAATAGTGGGACTAGAGCAGGTGAGAAAAGGGCCTGGAAGCAGTTAGCAGCACCTAGCAGAGCTGGTAAAGAGTGAGTGGCAATGGGGTCACGAGCAAACAAAGGGCAGAGAGCTGGGAGATCAGCTACAGCAGTCATGCAATATTGAGTGAGCATACTCATATGATATCAGAGGTAATTGGTAGGTGAGCATTTTGCTCTTCTACCTTTTCTAACTTGTTTTAAGATTGAAGGCTAGCTAGGAAAAAGTACAGAAATAAGTAGTTGAATTAAAAATCTAACTAAATAAAGTAGGGATGCAAGGCCAAGCAATGTATTGTAACTACAGCATGCAGGAGTTTGTGAATCACTTTGTGGTTCTGTAGTGTCCACCTTGATAGCAAGTGTTGGTTGCCCAAGGAAGTCTGAGTTTCCTGTCCAGTGCCAGGGTTAAGGATATCATCAAAGCTGCAAGGTGAGAAGGTACAGGTTAATGATGAGGCTAAATGTTAGCAGATCATGAAAAGAAGTGACAGAAAAGCTCATCTACCAATCACTTACCTGTGATATCACATGGGCTGTTCACTCGATATTATAAGACTCTACCCTGGTCTGCTCCAGCCTCCCCTGCTTTTCCCCTGCTTTTCTAAACATTGCCAACTGTCTCTGGATTCTTTATGCACCAAGAAATCACACAAGAGTAGGGCAAATTAATAATAGGATAAATTTAAAGACTATGTATCTGAATGTTCAAATATTCAAAAAATGAAATGGAATTGAAAGAAAAGATAAATGCATTTGTGGGCAACACAGTGTGAGCTGGGAAGCAGAAGCAAAATGTGTCTCCCAGGAGTAGCCTGAGTGTCTGAGAGGTAAAGGTGTATGGAGAAACATGAAGGTGAAAGTAAACAGAAGCGTTATTGAGAAAATCCAGCAATTACCTGTCTCTGAAAATTGCTAGTAATTGAAATAAAACATATTAGTGCATTCCATGAATTCTGAATGACATCTGAGAGTTGTTAGTAAATTAAATTAGAAGATTTATTGCGGAAATACATGAGATGATAGGTCTTTCATGTTTCTTTTATAGATTACAAAATAAACGTTAAAAAGACAAAAGATGTTCAATTTTTCGTTGAACTATTCCAAAATTGTAACTGGCTGAGGGTTTGTACATTCTTTGGTGCTCAGATCAAAAAGGTGTTTGGAATGTCTGAGCCAACCTGCAAAGGAGTTCAAACAGACTGTTCTCTTGATTTATTGACAAATTTCCAGCTCATCGGGTTCATTGCAACAGATCTCTGTGAGGGTGTTATAAAATTCAGAGCATGGTGGTGTGCACTGGAAATAAAAAGAGAAATGTCAAATATCTCTGCTACAAAACAGGAAACTTATCTAAGATATGTTCAAATGCTTTCTGCTGCTATCTACCTCCCTCCACTCCTCCATGAAGGCTGCTACTATAGATGGGTGTAAAACGGAGTCAGTAATGACACCAGCAAGTGACAGCTTTGCTGCTTTTTTGAGCATTTCAACCTGTGAAAAGAATTTTCATTATGTCCCATTGTGTTTATTAGTGGCAATTAACTATTTTCACCATATTCATCAGTCGTAATTTTAGGTGGTATTTGGTGCATCCCTGAGATAGACAAACAACTGTGGTATATACGTGATTGCATTATTGCAAGAGAGCAAACAGAACCCCAAACTTTGTACTGCACTGTGATTTATGCTGGAGCCTTCAAGCTGAAAATAAGCTAATGGTTCCTATCCACAGACACAGATTGTCATGGAAGGTGGATGGCTTTTGAACCACTTGCTGAATAAAGGATGACAGTGGCAGTCCTCAATTGCTAGCAGCTTCCTTGCCTTCAGTGGGATTTGGGATGAGCTACTATTGGGCTTATGTTTTCTGTATTTGGCCATGTCTAGTTGTTGGATCTGGTTTGCTGGTAGCATTTTTACTTCTGAATGCAAAGGAAATATGTTTAAGCCTTACTGTACAGATCAGGGCATCTAATATTTTATTATTGATTTTATTATTGCCACATGTTATAGTATTCAGTGAAAAGTGTTTCTTGCGCACTTAGCAGACAAAGCATATCGTTCATAGAGAAGGAAACGAGAGAGTACAGAATATAGTGTTATAGTCTTAGCTAGAGTATAGAAAAAGATCAACTTAATTTGAGGTAGGTCCATTCAAAAGTCTGACAGCAGTAGGGAAGAAGCTGTTCTCAAATCGATTGGTACAAGTCCTCAGACTTCTGTATATATATCCCAATGGAAGAAATTAGAAGACAGAATGTTCAGGATGCATGGGGTCCTTAAATATGCCAGCTGCCTTTCTCAGACAGTAGGAAGTAAAGACAGTGTCCATGAGTGGGGGGTTGGTTTGTGTGATGGATTGAGCTTCATTCATGACCCTTTGTAGTTTCTTGCAGTCTTGGGCAGAGAGGAGCTATACCAAGCTGTAACACAACCAGAAAGAATGTTTTTTTTAACCTTGCATTAAATTAGTTTTTCTCTACACCCTATCTATGACTGTAAGACTAGGTTCTGCAATTTCTAGTTTCCTTCTCTGAGCGGTATGCTTTTTCTGTATAGCATGCAAGAAACAATACTGTTCACTGTAAACTAATACACATGATAATTAATGAAATATGACACATCCAAAAAAGTTTGAGAGCCGTAGCGGGTACGCCAAATTTTCTTAGTCATCTGAGAAAGTAGAGGCATTGCTGGGCTTTCTTAATGATAGTGTCAGCATGGGAAGGACCAGGAAAGGTTGTTGGTGATTTGGACACCTAAAAACTGAGCTGACAATCATGGAGTACTGAGGGAGTGCTGCACTATTGGAAATGGCACTTTGGAATAAGACATTAAACCTCAATATTGGTTGGCATTAAAGATCAGATGGTACTATTTGCAGAAGAGCTGGGAAACTATCCCAGTGTCCTGTCCAGTGTTTATCCCTCGTCCATCTATCTCATTGCTGTTGGATCTCTGTGTGAAAATTGATTGTTGTAGTTCCCGATATTGCAAGGATCGCAACAATTTAGGAGTGTTTCACTGATTGTGAAATGTCGTAGGATCATCTGAAGCTTTGAAAGATGTATAGATGCAAATTCATTCTTCTTCCTATTTCTGAGAAAGCAGTAAGTGCAGCGTCCTGTCAGAAGCAGTGTTGATAAACCAGTATCAATCTCTGATTAAGGGATATCTTTTACTGACATTTGCAGGGGTAGACTTTATATGAGAAAAGCAAATTACTGCAGATGCTGGAATCTGAAACCAAAAGAGAAAATACTAGAAAATCTCAGCAGGCCTGGCAGCATCTGGAAGGAGAGAAAAGGGCTGATGTTTCGAGTTCAGATGATGCTTTGTCAAAGCTAAAAGGCATAGAAAGTGGGAGATGTTTATACTGCAGCCTGAGGGAATGAAAGATAAGTCATAGCCACAGAAATCAGAAGATTGCTAATGGCTGTCGGTGAGAATAAAGGGTGTGACTGGCCAAATGGCAGAAAAGCTATGAGCTGTGACAGATGAAGATGTTGGAGGAATTTTGTAGGTTTTTAAGATTCCTAAAATTTGAACACAGTGCAAAATCTACTCCATGGTAGTTACAAGAACTGCTACTAACTTAAAGCTGACCATCAAAGCTGTCTTGTTTTGTGCTGTCTGTAAGTGACATAAGCTTCATGAGGGGGACAGGGTATGATGTGTTTGCTAGTTTTTTTCTCCTCATCTCATCCATGGATTTTGGATTTTTTGTATGATCCACATTGCTAATGATGTTACCTTGGTGTGTAAAGAGTATCTAGATGTCTAAGTTTGCATAAAGACCTTTTCTACATCTAGTTTTCCTTAAGTGCTACTATATGTTCTTTTAGAAATGGATTAACATTGTTAAGTGCTACATTTGCCAAGCTGTCAGAACTGCGAAAATAGCATTGTCAGAGATAAATTGGGGTAATCAGCTTTCTGGCAATAACACTGATGAACCATGACTTTGAGCAAGAAACATATTATTTCATGTGAAATTCAATAAAAACTAAGAGGAGGAAAATCATTGACCTGAGAATAAAAGTACAAAAAATTATTTGCATCAAACAAATGCTGTAAAAACACCCTGCCAGTTGCACTACCATTTAAAACCCAATAAATTATGACTTTTATTGTTCCAGATGGGAGAAAGATGGCCAAGTGAGCAGAGAAGTCTGGGAAAAGGCTGGACAGCAGGGCCTTTTAGGAGTCAATACACCTGAGGAACATGGTGGGCTTGGTGGTGATGTACTTTCTGCTGCTGTGGTTTGGGAGGAACAGTGAGTATGATCCATATAACAGCTGAAAAGTTGTATGTGCAATGATGGTTTAGAATACATAATTGTTTGTAAATATCCCCACCTTATTTTAAAATTGAGTACCAATTTTATGCTGAAAATTATTGGACAAAATTTGAGTCTGTGGACTAGTTTATTCCTGTGGTGTCTATATGAATATTTCTGGATTTTTACGCTGCATGTCAGTGCCTACGCAATAGTACTAAAAGTAATGATGCAACCTGAGGGGCATTGAAATTTGTTCTTATGTCTTTAACAAAGTCTGCTGTTCTCAGGGTTAATGTGATTCCCAAGTATACTGAAACCAAGAGGAGTGCGATCACCTTCCAGAGGTGCACAAATTCCATTTCAGGCTGGGTGAAGAATAGCAGCATTAGTCTTTAAAAAGTTCCCAGTGACCCTGCTCGAGGATCTGGGAACTTGTAACATTAAAAATGAATCTCACGAATACTGATTAATGCTTAACTTACATGGACCAACCGGGGAAGGATTCATTCGATGTGGTGTGCACACGATAAATGCTTGAATGGGCAGTGGTTACATTATGCATTTATATGGTGCAATCAGTCGCCACTCCCAATGTGAGATATTTAACGGAGAGAATACTGGCATTTTCCATTCATTGAATCTCTCTTCTTGAACTTTTATACATTCAATGTAATCTTCTCTCGTGGATGTACAAAACCCCATGGCACAATTTTGAAGAAGATTAGAGAAATATTTTCAATGTCCTAGCCAATATTTACTCCTCAATTAACATCATAAAATCACATTGCTTTACAGCTTGCTGTATAAAATTGACTGTTGCTTTTAAAATATTTTGAGGTATTTAATGGCTCTGAAAAGTGCAATATAAATGCAAGTTTTTTTTTCTTTTCCAGTGCAAATTTGTAAAATTATCTCGACTTTTTAATTTAGAAAGGTGACTGTATTCTATTTACAGCTTTTCTACCAGACACTTGTAATTACCCTCCTCCCCCTTGGAAATATTGTTCACAGACCTAAGGGTGTTGGCAGCCCTGCAATACCTCACCCAGATTTACATTCCATGCTAAGCCAATCCTCTTTTCATCTGGCAGCTGTACATGCAGACTTTCCTGCAGGAATTCCTCTAACAATCAAGAATGAAAAGTCAGCCTCATTTTTCCAGATTTTAGTCCATTGCATTGAGACTGCATGAAATCTGAGCTTCTGTTTGGTTAGTTTGTGCTGGTCTTGCTCCCTTTGTTAAGTAAATCATCAAGGGAATGATACTTATTCTCTGATGGCCTTTCAGGCAGTATTGTCTTAGAAGGTTACTGAGTCTCCAGGGGTTAACAATTTGAAATTATACACATGCACACACTTGGTGTTGAATAATCTTAGATTAAAATATGGTAATAAAATCAATCTCCCTCAACTGGGAGGTGTGACTCATTTAAAGTTCTCTTCTAATAAAAATATATTACCAGAAATACACAGCAGGTCAGTGAAGAGAGAAGATTTGGATATTGCTGTAATTAGAACAAGAAACTGACAGATTATCTCAACGATCATAGAATTCTACAGTGCAGAAAGAGGCCATTCAGCCCATTGAGTCTGCACCAACCACATTCCCAACTAGGCCCTATTCCCATATCCCTACATATTTACTAACTGATCCCTCTAATCTATGCACCCCGAGACACTAACGGCAATTTAGAATAGCCAATCAACCTAGCCTTTGGGAGAATGTGGGAGGAAACCGGACCGTTCAGAGGAAGCCCACACAGACACAGGGAGAATGTGCAAACTCCACACAGACAGTGATCTGAGTCAGGATTCAAACTCAGGCTCCTAGAGCTGTGAAGCAGCAGTGCTAACCACTGTGCTACTATGCTACCCTATCGTAACAGCATTTACTGGATCAACAGGATACATTGACCAGAGCAAAAATGAAGTGCGTTAATCCTACTACTTTCTAACCACTTTATATGTTCACAACTGCACTTTACTACTCAGGGCAGTAAAGTGAACGCACAGCAAGAAAGTAAGTTCAACTCTCATGTATAATATTTACACCACAAATAATGTAAAATAAAATGTAGCATAAGCAAATCAATGAAATGTGACATGCTAAACAGAAAGGACTTTCTGTTAAACTTCGTAATGGATTTTAACAGAGGAGCTTTGCTTTAAGGGATTTTGAACATATAATAGCACAATGGTGCCATAGACCTCTTTCTGACCTGCAGTCCTTTTGAATGTGCTCCACACTGGGACCAAAGCATCATTAAATTGTTCTGCAATAATATTGGATGAATGAAACTCCCTGACAATTAAAAGGATGGCCAGAGACGCAAGAGACCAGGAAAAAAAAACATAGCTACGCACAAAGAATAACAATAAGAAATTCTTGCTCTTGTACAACAGTAAAAGAACTGTAAAAAGATGAAAATCTTAAGTTTCAAACAGGGCTGAAAACAGGAACAAACCCAAGCTTGTTCATGTAGTTACTGTTATGAACCTTGGTCAGACCCTGGGTTATGGGGGGATATGATGTAGAGATGCCGGCGTTGGACTGGGGTAAACGCAGTAAGAAGACTGACAACACCAGGTTTAAATTCAACCGATGCATTTGATAGTAAACTCACAAGCTTTTGATCCTATAGTCTTTGTCAGGTGAATGAGGTGTTCTGGTCTCCAACAGCACACATAACAGAACAGACTGTTTACAGATTACTGACTAGAATGCAATTCTTTACACCTAACCTGTTATTCAAGTCTTAAAGTGGCTAACAATGTGAGTGAAAGGAGCACTGATCATAGGTTAAAGAGATGTGTATTGTCTCCAGAGAGCACAGTAAGTGAGATTTTTTGCTAACCCAGGCAAATCATGGAGGTTACAGATAGTGTGATATGAAGCCAAGATCCCTGTTAAGACCATCCACATGTGTGTGGAACTTGGCTATCAGTCTCTGCTCAGCGGCTCTGCACTGTCGTGTGTTGTGAAGGCCCCCTTAAACAATATTTACCCAACGTGATACAAATAATGACAGTGACCAAAACCGATTCCATGGATTCTCAATAACCACCCAGATATTTGTCACATCGAGCCCTCCAATCTCACTGAAACTTTATCTTTTCACAAGAACAGTGCCATTGTTTTTTTTGCCATATCTATTACAAAGATTGTTCTCACTCCGATGGCTTCAATATGACCCACCTTGTAGGATTTCAGATTTGCATTCCAAGATTATTGTCTCCTTGATTTCTAAGGACACTCAGGTTCCAAATACATTTCAGATCTTCAGCTGTGCCAAATAAAGTGCCACTGCTCCAAAGGGTTACCTTTGCCCCAATGGCTCACAGCATGGAGTCATCAATCTTCAGCGAGCTTCTTTGACGACCTGGTTCTTTACTGCTTTGCAGGTTTTGGATCAAGCTAGTTGGTGACTGTATTGCTTGACATACAATTCAAGATGTAAATGATGGACCTACACAAGAAGCTCATTAGCAGTTAAAAAGGGAAAGATCAATATTGCAGGTTGAGATGCAATGTCAGAACTCAAAGTCAAGTCTCAGCAAAAAAGATTAACTGTCTTTTTCACTAATATATGTTGCGTATTTCCAGCATTTCATTTCAGATTTCCCTCCTAAGTTTCAAAAATACCTTTTTGATCAGGTTTGATAATGCATTTGAATGTGACAGGAGAGTTCCAATTGGAAATGTTTTTACTTTCATTACTGTTCCTAGAGAAAACTGGGAGAATGAAAAATGCTTATCAGAATTTTTGCTTTCAACGCTCAATAATCTAGAAGGTGCTATTTTCATTCATTGAAATATATGACTGAGAAGGATTACAGAATTGAAGAAAAACCTAAATATCATGATAACATTGAGGCATTAAACCAGAACAATAGGTGATGCTATTTGGTAATGCAGCCAAATTGATTCTCACTTACTATCATTGGACAACTGTAGTTAATTCAAAACTATATGTGAGCTGAATTCTAGATGAACGTCTACAGACCAAGTTATTGCAAGAGTTGACTCAGAATTTTGCTGGAGTGAGGCATCGTCTCTTGTTTATAGATCATAAAATCGTAGAATGCCTACAGTACAAAAGGAGGCCTTTTGGCCCATCGAGTCTACACTAACTGTCTGAAAGAGCATCTAACCCCGTCCCCCCAACACTACCATATAACCCAACACATTTACTCTGCTAATCCTCCTAACCTACGCATCTTGGAACACTAAGGGCCAATTTAGCATGCCCTATCCACCTAATGCTCGTGCGTTTGGACTGTGGGAGGAAACCCACGCAGACACGTGGAGAACGTGAAAGCTCCACACAGACAATCATCCAAAGCTGGAATTGAACCCAGGTCCCTGGCGCTGTGAGGCAACAGTGCTAACCACGGTGTCACCGTGCCTTCCAGCTCAAACATTTTGCACTGCAAACTCCTTGGAGTTCAAGCAGATAATGGGTGGTGGTTAGTGCATCTCATAACCTGATGAACAGTGGTACTGATAATCTTCCTTGATCAATGAGATTTAAAGATGGAGAAAAAAAATAAGTAAGAATGATGGAAAAGGAATTAGGGTGATTAGGATCAAATTGGGTATTAAAAGAGGAATGAAAAGACAGCAAGAATGATTACGTTAAAAAAGTGAAAAAGTAGGCAAAGGAAAAGTTTAATGTAAATTTTCAATCTTGAAAATAGTCACATACAATTTATTACCTAAGGGGATGAGATACTTACACCAACTGCTACTCCATGAATAAATACACTAGGCTGTCAGTGAAGTATTTTTTCAAATAGCTTTAATGAATAATAGAGATCCAACAGAAATAACATAATTGAACAACTCAAAATCTGCACTAGCAAGAAGATTTGTACCCAGTCCTCAAGTAATATTGATGTTGTGGTGTAAAATATTTTTTGAATTGAGCAGTAATCTTATTTGGTATGTTGGTAGTGATATAGATTTTCTCACACTCCTTTTACCATTTATAGTCTTCCATGGAACGCCAGCAAAGCTGTGGCTTAAACATTGCTAGAGGATGACTGAACTTAAATATTTATAAAGCAATAATAAATCCTGCCTTTTATTAGTGAGTACAATGGATGTTCTGTTATAATTTGAATGAATAGTGTTAGCAGTGACTGTAGATTTGCAAGCATGCACATCTTATTAAATGGGTTGGGCCATTTATGAAAGTTGCAATTCCACTGGGAATGTAATAAGATTTTTGAACTCGTGCTGATGTTTCCTTGGATAAGGTTATTTATAATTGGAGCAAAAGTTTCATTAGGCTATGTCAAGTAAATCACCTCTGTACCCTCTCCTTCCTGAAGTGTTGTCTTCCTCCTCCAGGTAGCATGTCCCCAGAGAGCATTGGCAATCCTGGACTTAATCATGGACCAATCCAATATATGCTTGGCAGAGTACTACAATGGTTTGCCATTGTTTCTGCAGAATACCTGACCAGGATACTCTCCCACATTTTACTGTAAGATTTTTGGAATTGGGAGAGCCACGGATTTCTAAGTGGCTCTCCACTTAGGGCCAACTAAGGGCCAATTGGGCGGCCCTTAGTTGGGCGGCCAACTGTTTTAAGAGTCTATTAAGAAGCAACGTTTTGATATTTTGCATTAACTAATTAGATGGGGAATATATACGACCCAGGCCAGTTGAGAATGGTTTATCAGTCCCATAGGGTGTACAGATGGTTGGCACAGTACATGTTGATCTCAGTAGTTTGTAATAGCAGCATTCTGCTCTCTTGTCAAATTATATAGGAATGCTCCCCCCAATTCTACTCCTGCTCCTCTCCCTCACCTACCTGAAGGAGGCAGCCGCTGATTTGGTAGCAATCCTCATCGGGATCCCACCCCTGTGCCTGGGGGCTAGTTGCTTACCAAATGTCAATCATCTATTCAAAGCTTTGTGACCAATGATTAAAGAACAGTTACTCCAAATATCATGGTTTTTACGTCCTCTCTTGTTTTTTTTTTAAAGAGCAACACAGCACGGGAAACAGGCCCTTCAGCCCAACGAGCCCGCGCCGCCGTCATAACTATATAGTAGCAAATCCATTATCCTATTATATTATTCCTATATAATAATATATATTATTCCTAATATGGAAAACTCTCACTATAGGGACAATTTGTTTCCCAATCAGCCTAAGAGCAAATTTTTGGGTTGTGGGAGGAAACCGGAGTGCCCGGAGAAAACCCACGCAACCACGGGGAGAACGCGCAAACTCCCGCAGACACCGGCCCAATTCCAAGTGTCTGCACAGCCACATCGATAGTCTCTGAGCTGTCATGGTGCCCTTCAGATGGTCCACATAAAGCACTCATTTACGACATGAGGTACCAGGCAACCCATGAATCAACATCCAAGAGCTGTACCCGCACCACCTGCCGAATGCATGCTCAAATTATGGACCGAATTACCTGTGGAAAAAAGCCGTATTTAAACAGTCCTAATATATCCCTCTATCTGCATACCGCTCATGTGGCTGTCCAAGAGACCCTTAAACAGCCCCAGCGTGCCTGCTCCCACCACCTTACTCGGCAGTGCATTCCACACCCCCACTACCCTTTGTGTGAAAAACTGCCCTCTAATATTCGTCTTATACATAGCCCCCCTCACCCTAAGGCCATGACCCCTCGTCCTATCCATTTCTGAAGGTGGAAAAAGTTTACCTCCATTTACTCTATCTATACCCCTTATAATCTTATACACCTCTATGAGATCCCCTCTAAGCCGACGTCTTTCAAGGGAAAACAACCCCAGTCTATTTAATCGTTCCTCATAAGACAGTCCTTCCATACCAGGCAGCATCCTGGTAAACCTCCTCTGCGCTCTCTCCAAGGACTCCACATCCTTCCGATAGTACGGCGACCAGAACTGGACGCAGTATTCCAAGTGAGGCCTAACCAACGTTCTATACAACTGCAACATCAAACTCCTACTCTTGTATTCTATACCCTTTTCTATGAAAGCTAACATACTATACGCCTTCTTTATCACCTTCTCCACCTGTGAGGACACCTTCAGAGACTTGTGAACCTGCACCCCCAAGTCTCTCTGCGTCTCTATGCTCCGTATAGTTTTACCTTTTATCCTATAACTCTCTTCTACATTTTTCCGGCCAAAATGCATCACCTCGCATTTATCCGGATTAAATTCCATTTGCCATCTATCTGCCCAGTCTACCAACCTGTCTATGTCCTGTTGTATTGCCTGACACTGCTCCTCTGTACCCACCAATCCAAGCATCTTGGTGTCATCAGCAAATTTGCTGATCTCACCATCTACCCCAACTTCCAAGTCGTTTATGTAGACCACAAATAGAAGAGGACCTAGTACTGAGCCTTGTGGCACTCCACTAGTGACAGGCTTCCAGCCGGAAAAAGAGCCTTCCACTACTACCCTCTGTCTCCTCCTCCCGAGCCAGTTCTCGACCCATCTACATACCCGACCCTGTATCCCATGCGCCTTCACCATCAGTCTACCATGAGGAACCTTGTCAAACGCCTTACTGAAATCCATGTAGACGACATCAACAGCCTGTCCTTCATCAACTGTTTTTGTCACTTCTTCAAAAAATTCCACTAGATTTGTAAGACAAGACTTCCCCTTGACGAAGCCATGCTGCGTATCCCTGATCAGATCGCAGCGCTCCAGATGCTCATACATCCTGTCCCTGAGGATCCTCTCCATTAGCTTACCTATAACTGAAGTCAAGCTCACCGGCCTATAGTTCTCTGGGTGATCCCTCTGACCTTTTTTAAACAACGGTACTACGTTTGCTATCCTCCAGTCCTCTGGGACCTCACCTGTGTCCAAGGAAGAGACAAAGATTTGCGTCAGAGGCCCAGCCAAGTCTTCCCTCAACTCCCTTAGCAGCCTGGGGTAAATGCCATCAGGCCCCGGAGCTTTATATGTCTTTAAGCTGCCTAACAGCCCCAACACCTCTTTCCTCGTAATCCTTATTTCCCTCAACCGATCCTCAACTTTGTCAACATCAGGCACAGACATCTGTCCAGTCTCCTGCGTGAATACCGACGCAAAGTATTCATTCAGGATCTCCCCCATTCCCTCAGGCTCTAAGCATAGATCCCCTCCTCTGTCCCTGAGAGGTCCAATCTTGCCTCTAACCATCCTTTTGCTCCTTACATAGGTGTAAAATGCCTTTGGATTTTCCTTAATCCTACCTGCCAGAGCCACCCCGTGGCCCCTTTTTGCCTTTCTAATACCCCTTTTAAGATCCCGTCTACACTCTCTATAAGCTTCCAGCGCTGTCTCAGTCCCCAGTTGCCTAGATCTAATTGTTCTTCCCCCAATTAGTGTTTTTTTTCTAGTTTACATTATGTTGAGAATTATATCTGTTCTAACTACTTGCATAGATAAGGGGGCACAGAAGATGCCATCTTACCAGCTGAAGCATGTCAGCTTGGCAACCTGAACAAAATGACCTTGCCATTTTCCAAAACTGTTTAGAAATGATTGCCTTTTTAGAAAGCTTTTTCATTAAGTTTATCAGTGCAGTTAATAAATGCAGAAAATACCAATTTATCTAGAGCCTAATTTCTTGGTGGCAGGGTGGCACATTGGTTAGCATTGCTGTCTCACAATGCCAGGGACTCGGGTTCAATTCTAGCTTGGGTTACTGTCTGTGTGGAGTCTGCACATTCTTCCTGTGTCTTTGTGGGTTTCCTCCGGGTGTTCCAGTTTCTTCTCACAATCTGAAAGATGCACTGGTTAGCTAAATTCTTCCTCAGTACCCAAACAGGTGCCAGAGTGTGGAGACTAGGGGATTTTCAGAGTAACTTGCAATGATGATGTAAGCCTACTTGTGACTAATAAATAAACTTTTATATTACTGCTTGTCATCAGGCATATTGGAAGGATTTGCAGCTGATCTTCAACCTGCAAATGAATGTTCGGATGTACCTGTTCTGGCCAGCCATCAAGTCTTGAAATAGGACTTGAACTCGAAGCTTCTGACCTAGAGGTACAAGCACTGCATCACAAGACCATTCCCATCCTTCCCCCTCCTCCTAAAGTATGGTGCCCAGAATTGACAATACTCCAGCTCAGGACGAAGCTCATTTTTTTAAAAATGTGGAATCAGCACAGCTGCTTGGCTTTATAAGTTATGCCACTATTTATAAAGACCAGGATTCCATCTGCTTTATTAAGTTCTTTATGAAGATGTCCTTCCATCTGGATTACGTGTACTTACACCCCCCACATGCCCCTCCCCCCTCCAGGTGCATATATTTTATTAATTTTTTCTGCCATTCCACCAGCCTGTCTTGAAGGTTATTACTATCTGCCTCACTATTCACTACCCTTCCAAGGTTCATATCATTTGCAAATTTTGAAATTATGTCCTGTATCCCCAAATCCACATTATTAATGTATATCAAAAAGAGGAACAATCTTAGTACTGAACCTGGAAGAACTTCACCGTATATTTCCCTCCAGTCTATAAATCAGCCATTCACCAGAATGACTTTTCATCCCCTAACCAATTCATACTGCTACTGTCCCTTTGATCCCACAGTTTCAGCTTAGCAATGAGCTTAAAGTATGACATTCTATCAAGTCCTTTTTGAAAATCCACGTACGCAATAATAGTTGCAGTGTCCTCTTTGTGGCTCATAGTTGTCATTTAAGCCCAGTTTTTTCTTAACAAATTCATATTGGTTCTCCTCATTTCTAAAAGCCTTCTCACCATTACTGTTAAATTTACAGACCTGTAATTATCAGATTTATCCTTCACTTCCTCTTTCATGAACAACAGTGAAATATTTGCAATCCTCTAGTCCATTAGCACCACCCTGGTATCTAATGAGGATTGGAAAACTATGACCAGCACCTCTACAATTCTACCCTTTCCTCGGCAGCCAAGGAAGTATCCCATCTGATCCAGGTACCTACTTTAAATCCCTGCCTCCCTCATCCCTCTTTTTTTTTCTCTTATCCAGTATCCAGGTAATAATCTTATTTATCATAGTTTGGTAAAGTCCTTCCCTGAATAAACATCTGAATGCATTCATCTAGTATCTCAACCATATTAGCCAGTGCTGGATGAGTACTAGCTTCCTCTAGTTAAATCTTGAGACTTAAAGCCATTTGTATTCAATCCCTGCCAAAAAAAACTTTGTTCACTAGACACCAACTCCAGGTGTCTTCCCATGCAACTGGCTGAACCAGACAATTCAAAACCTTGGGGTCATGCCCCTAGAAAAAATCCTATTACACATCTGCCATCACAAAGATCACATATTGCCTCCACAATAGCATCATTAGATGCTCCCCTACCTCAACAAATGATGATTATGTATAACTATTTAAGCTCTGATATCTGTAATGCCACAAAACAAATTACTATTGTTACCTTCTGTCTCTATTTTGGGCCCACCACTACTGATAATTTGTTTAATGTTCTTCTGTCAGTGGAAGATTTGAAGAAATTAAATGACTTGTGTTCAGCTAAAGTCTGCAAGAGCACATGTGCTATTCATACAGTTGGTGGCAGATTTGATAGGAAGGGGGACATGCCTAACGCTAGGGCATTATATGAGCTGGCATAATGACCAGGGAGAGAACTTGGGTAATTAGCAATTTAGCATTATATTGACTCCTCCTGGAAAATGAATGTATTTGAAATATTGACCATAGATGTTAATACATCCCATAGTTAAATAACATGCATCAACATGAGCAATGAATGTTGAAGAATAATCATTAAGGAGAATCACTTCAGGATTGTCAGCACTGTACTCATGGTTGTGTTCAGGAAAGAAAAAAATAAAGGGGAGAAATCTGAATTAACATTTTAGCTAAAATCCATATTTGGGTACTATCTGCCAAAAACATCAGGGGCCAGTAGATGATAAACGCTTCATGCTGGATTCTATCAACAAACTTTTAGTTATCACACTAGCTTTACACGCAACTAGATTTAAGACCCAAATGTCGCAGTGTCCAAAACAATAATATAAAGTTTACAAGAATTCTATTTTCAATAGCTTGTTGAGAATGGAAGATATAAAATTTTGATATTGTTGTTATGAAACCATGAGCCAAAATAACCAGGTTCACTGAATGATCTCAATTGGAGAAATTAGTAATAAGTTCAATTTAGCTTTAAAAGTCTTTTTCAGCTGCAAGCCCTCCCCATCTAAAGAGTTGAATTCCTGGCTCTTCCCCCCACCTCCCCCCTGCCCCAAGAGTTGAATTCCTGACCTATTTCCCCAACTCAGGATCAGAATGTTTTCTTCACCTCATCCCGGAGATCGCATGTTTTGCATCTGACAGGTAGCATATATCTTGTGACACACAAAGTACCATAATCGTGTGGGATAGTTTGGATGGAACAGAGAATTTTCGTTTGTCATCCATATCTTTCTTTCTATCTAGTACTTCATCCTAAGTTTGAAGCAACATAACATAGCTGCACAGCTATTTGACGTTAACATTTCTAGCTTGGCATTATTCACTCAAACCTGGCACTCTTAATTAATGAATAATATTAATAATATTGTGAGCAATCTGATTTCAAAGCTGTAAACTTTAACATTTGTAGTGTGCTTTGTATTACTTGTTTGGATGCTATAAGAAAACATACAGATTTTTGTTTAGTTTGTATTTGGGAATGAGAGACTATGGCTGGTGCCCCTGGAAATTAGAGGGAATGATGGTGCATCTGGCCAGGGGGGAGGAGTGGGTGGTGTGCCTGGCCAGGGGGGAGGACTGGATGGCATATCTGATCGGGGGGGAGGGAGGGAGTGGGTGGCATGCCAGGTTGGGGTTTAGTAGGATAAATACATGGGGTTATGGGAATAGGGCCTGGGTGGGATTGTTATCAGTGCAGACTCGATGGGCTGAATAGCCTCCTTCTGCATTGTAGGATTTTATGAATAAGTAAAACAACGGCTGGCCACAAAAGAATCCAGCAAAACGCATGAAATACGCATCTGTTGCATCATTTCATTTGAAAATTATTTTGTATGACATTGGTTTATTTAGAATTCTTCATTGACCATTTGAACTGATCTTATTTCTAGGATGTACGTGAACTGTAGTGGACCCGGTTTCAGTTTGCATTCAGACATTGTCATGCCTTACATCACTCATTATGGTTCTAAAAACCAGATTGAACGTTACGTTCCTCAGATGGTTTCTGGAAAGTGTATTGGTGCGATTGCAATGACTGAACCTGGTGCTGGCAGGTAAGTGAGCTTCAATAAAGCTATCAGTCCTTCTTCTGAAATAACTTGGCTCAGCTTCAAAATGATTGCTGTGCTTAAATAAATTTGATGTAAATCATTTCTACAAGATTTCATCCCTTAGCATTAATGAGCTGACTTTTATTGGGCTAATGTTCCCAAGTGCCAGCAATTCTCCATCACTAAGCACAGATGGCCCATTTTGATTTATGAACACATTTTAATCACAGAAATCTCTCTATTGAGGTTAGAGGCTGGAACCTTGGCTTGATGGAATTGGCTTAACGCAATCTCTTTAAATCTAGAACTTTCTAGGTCTATATGGCTTTGCACTGGTGAGTTTTGAAGTTGAAAGTATGGACAAAGTTCTTTTAAACGATTGGGCAACTAGGGAATCTCAGAACTGTTTTTAAGTCACAAATTGAGAAGGCCAATGCTCTGAGGAGGCTTCGTTTACTGCATGTTCCACAATAGAATGTTCAATTCTAGGAATGTGTGGGAAATCAGAGGAAATAGTTTGTTTTGCTAATCTTGAATAATGCATTGCAATACTCTTCAATCCATAAGATTTAATTTGTTTAGTGGCATGGCTGCAGCTTGGAATGAAGGTTCGCTGTTATACTCTTCCATTAACTTCATGGTGTGCCAGATTAGAGTTTTTGCTTAACCCATATTGATCAAAGGTGCTTTGCAGTTCCCAGCTGTCTCTGTTTCAACTTACAGCTCAGTAACCCGCAAGGCAATCCTCAGTCTTTGTTTATAGACACTTCACAGCTCTCAACTATTGATTCCAAAAGATGCATCATAAGTTCAGCTTCACATGAGTTTAACTCTTCTATCACAAACATAAATTTAGAATAAAAATGTCAGTGTTAAATGATGCTTCTATCTGTATCCTTTCTATTTGTATTTACTCCCTGCTGTGGCTAGCCTTTTAAATTCATATGGCTGTTTAGTTTTAAATGAATCTTTTGGTGGCCATGGATAACTGTTGTATATTTGGAAGCTACAGCTAAACTTAAAGTGAATCATAAAAAGTTTTTATTTTCTGATGTCAACAGTCAGGTCCTGTGACACTTTGGCTCATCATTCATTGTTGATGAGCAACTCTCAGGTGCTTTTTTTATTCATTTGTGAGACATGGGTGCCATTGGCTAGCCAGTATTTATTGTCCATTCCTAGTTACCTTTGAGAAGGTAGTGTTGAGCTGCTGCCTTGGATCACTGCAGTCATGTGGGTTAACCCATAATGCTATAAGGAGAGAATGCCAGGATTTTGACCCAGTGACTGCGAAGGAATGACAATGTATTTCCAAGTTAGGACAGTGAATGGCTTGGAGGGGAACTTGCAGGTTGTGGTGTTCCCATGTATCTGCTCCTCTTGCCCTTCTAGATGGAAGTGTTTATGGGTTTGCAAGGTGCTGTCTAAGAATCTTTGGTGAGTTGCTGCTATGCATCTTGTAGATGTTACATACTGCTGCTGCTACTGAGCGCAGTAGCAGAGGGAGTGGATGATTGTAGATGGGGTGCCAATCAAGCGGGCTGCTTTGTCTTGGATGGTGTCAAGCTTTTCGAGTATTGCTGAAGCTGCATCCATCCAGGCAAGTGGGGAGTATTACATCACCCCCCTGACTTGTGCCTTGTAGACAGTGGACAGACTTTGGGGAGTTACCCACCACACTATTCCTAGCCTCTTGTAGCCACTGTTTATGTGGTGAGTGCAGTTGAGTTTTTGGTCAATGGTAACCCATGTTGACAGTGTTGGTAATGCCACTGAATGTCAAGAGGTGATGGTTAGAATGTCTCATATTGATAATCATCATTGTCTGGTATTTGTGATGTGAATATTTGCCACTTGTCAGCTCAAGCTTGGATATTGTCCAGATCTTGTTGCATTTGAATGTGGACTGCTTCAGTATCTGAGAAGCCACGAATGATGCTGAACATTGTGTTATCATTAGTGATCATCCCCACTTCTGTCATTATAGAGCTTTATGAGATAATGAGCGGGATAGATAGAGGGACGTGCAGAGACTATTTCATCGGATGGATGTAGCTGTTATTAGGGGTATAACTTCAAGGATCATGGTGGGAGATATAAGAGGGATGTCCGAGGCAGATTCTTTACTCAGAGTGGTTGGGGTGTGGAATGGACTGCCTGCTGTGATAGTGGAATCGACACTTTAGGAATTTTCAAATGGTTGTTAGATAGGCACATGGAGCACACCAGAATTATAGGGAGGGGATAGCTTGATCTTGGATTCAGATGTAGCTCGGTACAACATCGAAGACCGAAGGATCTGTACTGTGCTGTATTGCTCTATGTTCTATGATGGATATACCAACGTATACCAATGATGGTAATTGATGAAACAGCTGAAGGTGGTTGGACCTAGGACACTCAGAGACACCTGTAGAAGTGTTGTGGAGCTGAGATGACTGACCCACCACAATCATTTTTCAATGTATCAATATGACTCCAACCAGTGCAGAGTGTGCCCCTGATACCCACTGATTCCAGTTTCGTTAAGGCTCCATTTTGCCGCACTGGGTTGAATGTGGCCTTAATATCGAGGACTGTCACCTCACCTCTGGAATTCAACTCTTTTGTCCATGTTTGAACCAAGGCTGTAATGAGGTCAGGAGCTGAGTGACCCTGGCGAAACCAAACTGGGCATCACTGAACAGGGTATTGCTGAGCAGGTGCTGCTTGATACTTTACTGGTGATCGTGAACCCCATGACCAGGAAAGTAAAAAGGGCTTTAAATTAAACAAGGGGTGAGGGATCAACCTTGGACAGGTGCACCAAATTAGAGTTAGAATACTATAGAATATAGTAACGTGGGAAACTGGAAGGTAGAGTATGGCAGGAAAGAACAAGAGAGAAAAAAATCCTAAGAATACACCAATGTTCCAGACAAGATGTTGCAAATATAACAAAGAGCAAAATAAAGACTCTGTTTCTGCATAGCATTCTTAACAAAGTAAATTAATAGTGCACATTGAAGTAAATAAACATGCTCTGATGCAATTATGGGGACATGGCTGCAGGATGCCAAGTAGGATCCTGAATACTACTGATGGGTATAGGAAGTTAGGTAAGGGCTGTATTAATCAAACATGGCATTTGTTCAGTAAGTAGAGATGCCTTTAATTCAAGAGATCAGGACAGAGTATTGATTTGAATGGAAATGAACATAAGGGAAAGAAATCACTGTTGGAGTGATCTACAGGTTCCCTATCAGAAACCAAGATGTAGTACTAAGCATACAAGAATAAATATTGGGGGCTTGTGATAAAGGATTGGCATTGTTTTAGGTGATTTTGATCTACATATAAACTGGAAAAACCATCAGTAACTTGGGTGAGTAACCTACTTTTGTGATGGTTTCTTAGAGCGCATTCTGAAATGAACTAGAGAGTAGGTTTCCTTCAACTTGGTATGGTGTAATGTGACAGGATTAGTTATTGTGCTCAGAATAAAAGCATCCTTATGTTCTTTTACATGTAATTTGCAAGGGAGAGAAGAGTGGGTCCGTGATCTAGTAGAACAGTGGAACAGGCCTGAGCAGCTGAATGGCTTGCTTCAATTATTTGGATATGGGGAGCAAATATAATACTTCCATTTTGAGGATGTTACAAAGCAAGGTGGGAATGTGTTTTGTAAGAGAGATGTAAAGTGACTGCAGGAAGATTTGGACAGACCTAGTGAGTGAGCTAGAAATGTTAGATGGAATATAATGTGGAACAATGTGAAGTAAGCCATTTTGGTAGAACGAACAGATGTGCAGGGTGATTCCTAAATGGTAAGAAACTAGAAAATATGGCTGTAAAAAGGGACTGGGTGTCCTTGTCACTGAAGGCTGGCATGCTGGTGCAGCTAACTGTTAGGAAGGTTAATGGAATGTTAGCTTTTATTGCAAGAGGATTTGGTACAGGAGTAGTGAAGTCTTTCTTCCAATTGTATAAAAGCTTGGTTAGATCATACTTGGAGTGCTGTGTGCAGTTTGAGCCATCTTACCTCAGAATATTATTTTCATAGAGGGAGTGTAGCTAAGATTCAACAGACTTATCCAAGGATGGTGGGACTTTCTTGTGAAGAGATTGGGCAGACTAGGCCTATGTTTACTAGAGCTTCAAAGAATGTGAGGTGATCTCATTAAACCTACAAAATACTTAAAAGAATAGACAGGGTGAATGCAGTTAGGATGTTTTCCTTGATTGGGGAATCACAATTTCAAAATAAGGGGGATGCCATTTAGGACTGAGCTGAGGAGAAATTTTGTTACATAGAATGCTGTATAAGCTCTGTAATGTTAAAAGCATTGATAGATTTCTAATTAATAATAACATAGAGTTATGGGGATAGTAGGTGTAAAAGGCATTGAAGTTCCTGATCAACCATGATCATATTAAATAGAGATGCAAGCTTGATGGAGTAAATGGCCTACTCCTGTTCCTACGTTCCTTCTGCACCTATTTTGTATGTTCCATTGTAAGGTCAGAAATGGGGAAAATCATTGACGGTTCAGTGTTCAGTACTATTCACAATTCCACAGCTAAATGAAACACTCCATGCAACAAGACCTGGACAAAGTTCAAGCTTGAATTGATGAGTGGCAAGGAATATTCATGCCAACCAAGTATTATACAACATAAATACAATAAGAATCTAACCCATTGCTCCCCATAACCTTCATCATCCATGAACTCCTTACTCTCAGAAGTCTGGGGATTAATATTGACCTCAAGTTTAGATGGATAGTCACACAAATACTGTGGTTACAAGAATATGTCAGAATTTGGGTGTTCTGCAAGGAGTAACTCATCTTCTGAATCCCCAAAGTTCTCCCACCAAGGAACTCACTGACTCCCAAAGCCTTTCACTTTCTAAAAGGCACAAGTCAGGAAGGTGATGGAATACTCTCCACTTGCTTGGATGAGTACAACTCTAACAATGCTCAAGAAGCTCAGCATCATCCAGAGCAAAACATCCCTCTTGATCAAATCCCATTCACCATCTTAAATATTCACTCTGTCCAATACTGTTGCATGGTGGGAGAGTGGTTAGCGTTGCTGCCTCACTGCTCCAGGGACCCAAGTTCGATTCTGATTTCAGGTCACTGTCTATGTGAAGTTTGCATGTTTTCCCTTTATGCCTGTGTGGGTTTCCTCTGTGTTCTGGTTTTCTCCCTTTATGCCTGCGTGGGAGATGTGTGAGTTAGGTTGATTGGCCTTAAATTGCCCTTAGTATCAGGGGGATTAGAGATAATTGATCAGTTCCCCATTTCTCAACTCCATCAAAGAACAAATTAGATGGGTAAATACGTGGGATTATAGTTGTAGGGCCTGGATGGGATTGTTATTGGTGCAGACTTGATGGGCTGAATGGCCTCTTCGTGCGCTGTAAGGATTCTATGCTTCTATGGTATACAAAATGCACTGCACCAATTTACCAAGACTCCTTCAAGAGCACTTTCCAAAACCGTGACCTTTACCACCCAGAAGGGTGTGGGAACACCAACACCACCAAGTCATCCAGACTTAAAAATGTTCTTCCATTGTCACTGGGTCAAAGCTCTGTAACTCTGTCCCTAACAACATTGTACCTATACTGCATTGACTGCAACTCAGGATGGCACACTCCATTACTTTCTCAAGGGAAATAAATAGGTATTAAATGCTGATCTTGTCAGTAATGCCCACATTTCATGGAAGAATCCAAAATTGTTGCTCTCACTGACCCTTCTTCCCCTGGTAAAATTAGTTAATGTAGCATAGTGCAAGTACTAAATCATTGTGCCTGAAAGAATAGATTTCATGCTGCATGTACCAACTGAGTCACGTTTAATTTTGGATTATGTTAATGTATTTAAAGTTTTAAAATTGTTCGCTGTAATGGGATACATTAAAGTATGTCCTCTAATTTTAACATTGACACAGAAGAGATAAATGCAATGATGGGAAAGACACCTGTCCTGGATGATATTGTATTTGATAAATTGAGTTCTCTTTACCAATCACAAGGCAAGATTCTTCTAAATAGATTCATAGAATCTCTACAGTGCAGAAAGAGACCATTTGGCTGATTTGATTTGAATCCGCACTGACTCCCCAAAAGGACAACTTGCCCGACCCCCTGCCCCATCTCCACAACTCCATGCATTTACCCCATGACTAATCCATCTAAATTTAAATTAAACAACTTTGGACGCTGAGGGACAATTTAACATGGCCAATCTACTAATCTGCACATCTTTGGACTGAGAGGGGAAACCAGAGCACCTGGAGGAAACTCGCACAGACATGGGGAGAATATGCAAATTCCACACAGTCACCAAGGGCCGGAATCAAACCTGGGTCCCTTTCACTGTGAGGCAGCGATGCTAATCACTGTGCCACTTGCAAATCATTTTTGGCAGAAACACAAGCCAGGTGGTTTACAACAATGTACTGAAACCTCAGTAGACAAACATATAATTAAATGCAGGGATATCCACAGTACCTTTTCCACGTTTATAAAGGTACATGGGCTGGCTGTCTTATCCACCTTTAAAACTAAATGGCATAAAACAGCATTCCTAATTGAAGAAAAAGTTCAGTCAAGTATTCTTAGAAATCAGCTCCCCCCTCCCACCCCATTTCGGTTCAAATGATGAACAGTGTGATTTCTTAACCATAAATTTTGACTTTTCAGTGATTTACAAGGAGTACGAACACATGCCAAAAAGGATGGCAGTGACTGGATTCTTAATGGCAGTAAAGTAAGGATTTTTTTTAATCTTTCTGCAAAGAAAATTACTTGAAGCTTTTTAACCTTGTTCTTTGATGTACTGAACGGTCACTTGTTGCAATAATGTGTACATTTTAAAATTTTAATCTTGATGAGTTATGCACAATAAGTAAAGATCAATGCAAGGAAATAAAGGCTTTGGATTTTGAATGCCAAGACATGGGCTTAAAATTCCTCATACAGATCATGAGGCAGATGAAGAGATGAAATTGCAAGAATAAAACAAACTTTAAATATGATATCTAGAAAAGAAAATATCAGTATTGTGTGTATATAGTCAGCGATAAAGATTTCTTTCATAGAACAATACAGCACAAACAGGCCCTTCGGCCCACGAGTTGCGCCGATCACACCTACCAATCCACAGACCTATCTATAACCCCCTATCCTATTCGTTTCCATATACTCATCCAGAAGTCTTTTAAAAGACCCCGGTGAGTTTGCCTCAATGACCTCCGACGGCAGTCGGTTCCATTCACTCACCACCCTCTGAGTGAAAAACTTACTCCTGACATCTCCTTTGTATTTGCTTCCCTGCACCTTAAATCTGTGTCCTCTCGTAATGACCATTTCAGCTCGGGGAAATAGTTTCTGAGAGTCCACCCTATCTATCCCTCTCACTATTTTATAAACCTCTATCAGGTCGCCTCTCAACCTATGTCACTCCAGTGAGAAGAGTCCCAGCTCCCTCAACTATCTTCATAAGGCCTGCCTCCCAATCCAGGCAGCATCCTTGTAAATCTCCTCTGAACTCTCTTAATAGCCTGTACGTCTTTCCTATAATGAGGCAACCAGAACTGCGCACAATACTCCAACTGGGGTCTGACAAGAGTCTTATAGAGCTGCATCATTACCTCCTGACTCCTGAACTCTATTCCTCGATTAATGAAGGCCAGTACACCGTACGCCGCCTTGACCACTTCCTCCACCTGCGAGGCTGATTTAAGAGTCCTATGGACCTGGACCCCGAGATCCTTCTGCTCTACAACACAGCTAAGACTCCTACCCCTTATATTGTACTCCTCCATCCCATTATTCCTGCCAAGATGGACCACTACACATTTATCTGCGTTGAAGTCCATCTGCCACTTCTCCGCCCAGTCTTGCATCCTGTCTATGTCCCGTTGCAACTTTTGGCATCTCTCCAGACCATCCACAACACCACCGATCTTTGTATCGTCGGTGAACTTGCTAACCCATCCCTCCACTTCCTCATCCAGGTCATTTATGAAAATGACAAACAGCAGGGGTCCCAGAACAGATCCCTGGGGCACTCCACTGGTTACCGACCTCCATGCAGAACAAGATCCATACACAACCACTCTCTGGCTTCTGCTGGCAAGCCAGTTCTGGATCCACAAACAAAGTGGAGGGCAGCAGAAAGAAGGGTCCATTCAGCTGAGTAGGATATTGAATGTTACAGATCAGTCGCAAAAGAGCAGCAGCAGATGTAAGATGCAAGGAGGACAGACTGTAATAACAGACCTCCTGGTAGGTGTAGCTATAAGCAGCAGCAACAGTATAATTATACCATGTAGAGATGTAGTATTGGCTAATTTTAAATATACTGATGCTTCCAGATCCTTCAGATTTTTTTTTGACTAAATCAGAAGGCAAGATCCATTCAGGTTGACCTAATTAACCCCCTATATAAAATTTGTTTTAATTCATTAGCCTCTGCAGCACCATCCTCTGTAGATATGGTGGAGCACAGTGACAAGTATTCATTCCATTATCTGTAAACTGTTACTGTAACCAACTAAATCAACATTGATCAAACATTAATTAACAGGCAATTAATGCACCAAATTAAGGAGTGCTTTTGCACTCCCTAACTAATGCAATCACCATATGCGAATGGATTACACTAATTGCAGACTTACTTTAGAATTGTTCTTATGATGCTGTATCTCCCAGCTCTCCTCCAGGCTCTCTTCTCCCTGCCACACTACATTGAAACTTCTAGTGTTTGTCCAAAATCATTTCATTCAGTCAGAGTTTTCCTAGATCCAATTTTCACAAGTCAGGCACATCTTGGTGACACTTGGTTCCTTAAGTCTCAAAGATCTCCATTGGCACAACCCCCTTTCTTTTGATTAGAAAGCAAATTCTCATCAATATTGTTTGCCATTAACATAAAACAGTTCACCTTCCTCGTAGAATAGCTTCCTAGTTTCTCTGCTTTTGAAACAGAAGGCTGGGTTTTATCTGAAGGAAACTGTGTAAAAGTGTTATGACTGTCCCCTGGCATTTCAATGAATCCTCACTTAAAGTTGTAGTTGCATTCCTGAAAATTGCAACTTTAAGTGAAACCACTTTAAATGAGTTACAGGTTCCCATAGGAATCATTGTTAAAATTAGGGCTCTTTAGACATTTTTTGGTGTGGAAAAACTAATCTACAGGTTGAAATATAGTCTGATACATGTGCAGTACTGTGCACTCCTAGCTGAAATAAACTGTAAATTATGTCACTAAATATGAAAGAAATACAGGGCTATAAACATAAGGAAACTACTCATCTGGTTTTAGATTGACTGGGCTCCATCTAGTGTTGGAAGTTGGTTGATGTAGGTAATGGCTGAAGAAGCACCAGGATTTATAGGTCCAATATTTTAAAAAACCTATTACACTAAGGAAATTTTCAATGAATTGCAATGTGATGTAAGCAGCATTGTTGGCTATTAACATTCCATGCTGTGAAAACCAGTATGATTGAAGGAAGTAAAACTTCACAGTAGTTATTTACATGGAGTTAGCTCACAAGTTCTGTTTGATGACTTAATCCACACGTGTGCCGCTCATTCTTGCAGCAAAACTGATGTTCATGCATCCCTTCAAGTTCCAATCCTAATGAAGCCATCCATATGTCAGTGAAAAAATCTCTATCCCAAAGGAAAATGATCATTATTAATCCTCTGTTTTTTAAATCTTTTAGTTATAAGTGTATAAAATGGGGGAGGAATGAGGATTGGTAGAAAAACATGCCCCCGGGGTAAAAGATCCACTTTATGTTATACACATTCGACATAGCATACAAATGAGATAGGAACATTGATTTGTTTTTAAACAAGCACCAAAAAGATAAGGAAAAAGAAAAACAACAGTTCCATAGTAGCTTGGAAATACACTAAAATACACGCAAAAGAAAAACACTGTACTTGTGGCAAATATGAAATAAAACCAGAAAGTGTTAAAATAACTCCTCAGGTGAGATAGCATCTGTGGAGAGAGAGAATTAATGCTTCAGGTCAATGGCCTTTCATAAATACAAATACTGTTTTTAATGCTTGATCATTTTACCACTGCCAAAGAAGTCAAATCCATGTGAGACCAAAAACAAATTATTACGAGCAGGCAAGCATTGATCAAAGTAACCATCTTTCATGAAGCATTACTTATCAAGACAGTTACTTTGTAGGTCATTCCACTCAACCCAATCTATCTCCATGATGCTAAAACGCTCTTTAGCTCTCAAATGTGATAAATTGAATCTCCAGTATATTAATCAACTATTCTCATTTGTGTAGAATGTACATTATCCTTGAATGTTGAAGGATAACATTCAATGGACACACTATACAGTATAATAACTCCAGTAGTCAGCTGTAAAGGAGTGATACTTTATCACACAAAATAAAGTAAAACAAAACTACAAGCCTGTGCTGAACATAAATTGGGTCAATGCAGTAATGGACCCACTCAGGGACCTGCTTTATAAAGGGCTCAGTATAGAAGCTCCACCTGGTAAGCCCCAGTGAGATTGTATTTAGCAAGTCCTAGGGGAGATCAATCAGTGATTTTTCCCATGCAAGTCCTGCCGTTTATCAGATACAGAAACTCACTGAAATGTTTTGGCAAATCGAATTCCATACTCTCTGCCTCCAACACATCAAAACTAATATCTGGTCTAGTCTGAGCACTCAACCATTCAGCTGATCAATCAAGTTTCACAGTTGCTATGTCTCTTCTTTAGATACAATATGACCTCCCCGAAATGATGGGGATGTGGTTATGTAGTGATAATGTCACTGGATTAGCAATCAGAGGCCCAGGCTAATGCTGTGGGGACACAGGTTCAAATCGCACTGCTGCTGGTGGATTTTAAATACAATTAATAAGGGATAAAATTCTGAAAGGGGTGTAAGAGCAGAGAGACCTGAATGGATATGTGTATAGGCCGTTGAAGGTGGCAGGACAGATGGAAATATTAGTAAGATCATAGAGTAGGAACTGAAGTAGGCCATTTAGCCCATCAAGCCTGCTATGCTATTCAATGAAATCATGACTGAACTGATATGATCTTCAATTTCATGTTCCCATCTTATCTCTCTATCCCTTTATTCTCTTACTGATTAAAAACCTGCCTAGGTCAGCCTTGGACATACTTAACAACCCAGCCTTCACAACCCTCATCAGTAAAGAATTCCACATAACCAGCACCCTAAGAGAAGAAATTCCTCCTCATCTCAGTCTGAACTGGTCGATCCCTTACTCTGGTCCTGGACTCTCCCACAAGGGGAAAAGCACCCTGAGAATTCTATATGTCTCAATAAGGTCATGTCCCATTATTCTAAATTCCAATGAGAAGAGACCCAATCTACTCAAACTCTCCTCATTCTCCCCATATCCAGGATCAAACTAGTGAACCTTCTCTGGACTGCCTCCAATGCAAATGTATCTCCCTGCATTAAGGAGACCAAAACTCTTCACAGCATTCCAGGTGTGGTCTAGCTGTTAGCTTCTATAGATTTAACAAGACTTTCTTATTTTTATACTCCATTCCCTTTGAAATAAAGGTCAACATTCCATTTGCCTTCTGTATGATCTGCTGAACTTCATGCTAGCTTTTTGTGATTTATGTACGAGGACCCCCATATCGCTCTGTGCTGTTGCCTTCTTCATTTGAATAATATTCAGCTCTTTTATTCTTCCTACCAAAGTGCATAACTTCACATTTTTCTACATTAAATTCCATCTGCCAAGTTTTATCTACTCACTTAACCTGTCTATATCCTTTGTGTTATCCTCACCACTTGCCTTTCCACCTAATTTTGTGTCATCTGCAACAGTGCATTCACTTTCTTCGTCCAAGTTGTTAATATATATTATAAATCATGTCTCCAATACTGATCCCTGTGGCATTCATGAGAACCAGGAGCAGGAGTAGGCCATCTGGCCCCTCGCACCTCCTCTACCATTCGATAAGATCATGGCTGATTTTTTTTTTGTAGACTCAGCTCCACTTACGTGCTCACCATAACTCTTAATTCCTTTACTGTTCAAAAATTTATCGATCCTCGCCTTAAAAACGTTCAATGAGGTAACCTCAGCTGCTTCACTGGATAGGGAATTCCACAGATTCACAACCCTTTGTGTGAAGAAGTTTTCCTCAACTCAGGCCTAAATTGGCTTCCCATTATTTTGAGGCTATGCCCCTAGTTCTAGTTTCACCTGCCAGTGGAAACAACTTCCCTGCTTCTATCTTATCAATTCCCTTCATAATCTTATATGTTTCTACAAGATCTCCTCTCATTCTTCTGAATGCCAATGAATATAGCCTCAGTCTACTCAGTCTCTCTTCATAAGCCAACCCTCTCAACTCTGAAATCAACTTGGTAAATCTCCTCTATACCCCTCCAGTGTCTGTATATCCTTTCTCAAGTAAGGTGACCAAACCTACATAGTATTCCAGGTGTGGCCTCACCAGCACCTTGTATAGCTGCAACATAAGTTACGTTTTATACTCCATTCCACTAGTTACAAGTTACTATTCTGAAAATGCCTCTCTTATCCCAACTCTATCTTCTATTAGTTAGCCAATCCTCCATCCACACTAATATACTAGCCCCAAGACCATGGGCTCGTATCTTACATCTTTTGTGTGATATCTTTAATATCCCAGGGAGGTGGGGCGGGTAGGTAGGTAGGTAGGTGTGTGGGTGGAAAGTTGGGTGATGGCCTAGTAATATTATCACTAGATTATTAATCCAGAATTTCAGCTAATTTCTAGAGACCTGGTTTTGAATCCTGCCATAGTAGATAGTAGAATTTGAATTCCGTAAAAAAAAAAAAATCTGGAATTAAGAATCTACTGATGATTTATGAAGCCATTGTTAATTGTCATTTAAAAAAAAACCATTGGGTTCACTAATGTCCTTTAGGGAAGGAAACCTGCCGTTCTTTCTTGGTCTGGCCTACTTGCAACTCCAGATTCACAACAATTTGGTTGACTTTCAACTTGGGAAACTAGGAATGGGTAATAAATACTGTCCAGCCACGTTCCATGAATGAATGAAAAAAAGGTGTAGTTCAAAGTAATTAATAGTAAGTAAAACTGTCTCTAAGAGATATTGTGAAATATTGTGTTTGTTTTAAAAAATCAGATTTATTAATTTTCAAGCACTAACCAGTTTTATATTACAGTCATCACAAACCAGTGGCTTATCCCAGATTTCTATTTATACCCAACAACCTTTTAAGTATGAGTAGCATATTGATATTTATATTCTTCATATTTGGCTGCACTAGCTCCAAGTTAGAATTCAAAAGGGAAAGGCAGGAACTGAATGTTTGTTATAATTCACTGCCATGGAAAGCCAAGAACAGATCTACTTGTGTTACCATTGTCTTTTCTATTGATTCAAAGGTATTTACAAATGACTGTAAAGTGGGTGGCATTTTCCTTGAGCAGTTTGCTTTTACAGGTTGCGTTTTGGCCAAGAAAGTGCTGAGACAGCGGGAGCGGGATTTTCCAGCTGTATCCGCCTCAAAACTGGAAAATTCTGCCCAAGGTCCTTTCCGTGGTCAGCCTCTTGCCTGCTATGATTCCTGTGGCAAGTGGAACAGGAAAATTCCCCATGGTATAAGAGGTGGTAGAAAGCATAAGGTGATGATTGGAGTATGGGACTGAGGTGAAGGAAGCAGGATGATAAAGTGAGAAGGAATGGTTGACAGTGAGCAGGCGAAAAGGGGAGGAGTGGCAATGGATGCTGGCAAGGAGTAGGGCTATGATATAGGAAGAAACTTAGTGTATACAGAGGAGGCAGGTATGGAGCACAGAGAATGATTACATTGTGCTGTGGCCCTGAGATCCCTCATTGCTTCCTCTGAGCAACCACTGCCTGCACCCACCACTGCCACCTCTCCCCACCCAGTCCCCAACAGCTGTAGACTAATTAAGGTAAAAAGCAGGATAAAGAAAGACATTAAAAAAAAGAAACAAAATGGGGGGGCGGGGTTGAGTTTAAGAGCTGTGGGGTTATACTGCAACTATACTGGACGTTGAGATCACATTTGGAATATTGTGTTCAGTTCTGGTCACCTCATTATAGGAAGGATGTGGAAGCATTAGAGAGAGCGCAGAGGTGATTTACCAGCATGCTGCTTGGTTTGGAGAAATGGTTGGGGGAGCTGGGACTTTTCTCTTTGGAGCGGAGGAGGATGAGAGGCGATTTAGTAGAGGTTTATAAGATGATGAGAGGGATTGATAGAGTGGACTTGCAAAGACTATTTCCTTAGGTGGATGCAGCTGTTACTAGGGAGCAAAACTATAAGGTTCATAGTGAGAGATATAGGAGGGATGTTTGATGTAAATTCTGTAGAGTGGTTGGGGTGTGGAATAAACTGCCTGCTGTGATAGTGAAGTCAGATGCCTTAAGAACTTTCAAGCGGTTATTGGATAGGCACATGGAGCACTCCAGAATTATAGGGAGGGAATAGCTTTTTTGGAATTGGATATAGTTCGGCACAACATTGAGGGCTGAAGGGCCTGTAATATTCTATGCTTCTATGAAAATTACAGAACTAGGAGGGAAAAGGAAGAGGATAACAGACAATAAGTAGGTGTGTGCCATGGCTATCTGGAGGTCTTCTATGACATGATTGCATTCTAAAATAGGTTTAATAGGCCTAGACAGGGTGCAACATTTCTGCACAATTTTATGGCTGTCAATGTATATACAAAATATGGGATACTGTTTCCTCTGGCAGAAAGGTTGGCATTCAATGGACATAGATTTTAGGGAACTGATCACGAAGAGACAGGGAAATGAGATTTTGTTTATAATGCAAGTTTTATGATCGGAATGCAATGCCTGAAAGGGTGAGGGGAACAGATTCAATTTTAGAAAGAAATTGGATATATACTTGAAAAGGAGGATATGTGAGAGCAGGGAACTGAGACCCTGGGAGATGATTTTTTTCAAAGAACCAGCAACAGGAGCAAATGGCCGCTTTTGGGATGTTTGATTCTATAGTGTGGTCAAGATATCTCCAGTTTACTCTTCATTTTTGTGCTGTAGGTTTTTATAACAAATGGCTGGATGTGCGATGTGGTAATTGTCGTAGCTGTAACAGATCATGAGGCACGTTCGCGAGCACATGGGATAAGTCTGTTTCTTGTGGATAATGGGATGAAAGGATTCATCAAAGGAAAAAAACTGGAGAAGATTGGTTTGAAAGCACAGGTTTGCCTGACTTTTCTTGGTTGCTCTTCTGATCTTGATTTTTGTAATTTTTAGTTTTGTCAAATGTTCTGGACTGTATAATTGAAATATGTGAAATGTAAAATCTTGAATTACACTTTGCGTATTACAAGATGTGAACTATGTAATTAGAAAAAGGTCAGTGGTTTTCAATTCTATGTCTTTGTCTTGCTTCACATTGGAGCTATCTCTGCTTACCCATATTTAGGTAGAATAGAAAAATTGTTTTAAATGCTGTCACTGATTTGGCTCCTATAGCTACTTCTGTTAATGGATTCTATATTCTGCTAACCTTTAATGTAAGAAAATTTTTACTCACTTCCCTCTATTTATGTTCTTGATGCTATGCCTGTTACCGTTTGGCTAGTGGGAATAATATTATGTCAATTTACCTCTTCAAACATTTCATTATCTTGATCATATATGTTGTATTTTGCCATTAATCTTCTCTGCTTTAGTGAATACAGTAATAGATTTCCAGGACACTCATAACTATCCTTTCATTTCTTCAAGTCTTTGCGAAACCACACTTTGCTTGTGCACACATTCAATGTCACTTCTTATTTTTGCATTTGATTGCCTCATACTTAAAGTCTCTCTTTCCTTTTGAAACTATTTACTTCCTTCAATACTGCTTTCAGAAAAATGTATATTTGCCCACTACTGAATTAGGGAAATCTTTCATTCTTTGAGATTCATTTATGGCTAACGAAAGAGGTTAAGTATTGTAATAGAATATAAGAACGTGAAATAGGAGGAGCAGTATGCGATTTGGCCTCTCAACTCTGTTCCGTCTTTGAAAAAATCTGATTATGGCCATAATTCTATTTTCCTGTCTTCTCCTCTCTCTCCCCCGCAACCAAAAAGAAAATTCTTCATTCCTTTGAGATCAAAACCTGACTTAACTCGGCCTCGAGTGTACTCAATGATCCAGTCTTTGGAATTTAAAAAGTTAACGAGGTTAAGAATTGAACTTGAGATGAAAACAAAATAACAAGTAACAAGATTAGCAGCATCTAGAGAAATTGAGGTGCAAGTTGCCATAATAGAAACACTGTTTACAAGAGATCAGTGGGACTATACAAATGATAACTTATACAGACGGAATTTAAGAGGTGCAGACAGCTGAATTCACAAGGTGGAAAATAACTGAACTGAAATATATAACTGCTAGCGCCTTCAATCGGGAAGGAGGCTAGTTTTCCACCCAACATTCAGATAGAGACTTGTTCCATCTAACATTTGGAGCTACGGCAGAAGGTACATTTTCTCCTCTAAAAGTCACAGTTTTGTATCTTCTGTGGTAGAGAATTCAACAAATTCACCATCGTCTTGAGTCCTAAATGGCCTGTCCCATATCCTGAGACTGTGACCCCTCATCATAGAGCCTGCACTCAGTTAGAGGAACAACATCCTATATCCAGTCTGTCCAATGCTATTATAACTTTATATGTTTCAATGAGCTCCCCTCTCATTCTTCTAAACTGCAGTGAATCCTACAAGTAAATCATATCCATGTTGTACATAATTATTGATTTGCTATTTTTATCTAACTTTACTGTACAGTTTAATTTAGATTTGGTCCAATTTCAATCCTTCAGTATTAACTTTCAATGCAGCAACATTTTTGACTCTTCCATTTTTTAAAAGTAAAATTTATTTATTAGTCACAGGTTTACATTAACATTACAATGAAGTTACTGTGAAAATCCCCTAGTCGCCATATGCTGATGCCTGTTCAGGTACACTGAAGGAGAATTTAGCATGGTCAGACTGTGGGAGGAAACCGGAGCATGCGAAGGAAATCCACACAGACATGGGGAGAACGTGCATACTCTGCACAGATAGTGACCAAGCCAGGAGTTGAACTGCTGCCTCACAGTATTAGGCCCCTGATGCTGAGAGGCAGCAGCGTTAACCACTGAGTCACTGTGCCATCCTCCTTTATTATGACAAATTTAATTAAATTATGACCACTATCTTCCATGTTCCATTATTAGCTAGATAATTATTTGAGTGTTTCAGGCTCAACTGATTTTACTTCAGCTGTATATGCTGCTGCTTTATTGTGTTTATAATGTGAACAAAGCTGACATTTATTTCCCGCACTTAATTTTTTTTCTTGAATACTGTAATCCATTTGGTAACATTAGAATCCTTACAATGCAGAAGGAACTATTTAGCCCATCAAGTCTGCACCAACTCTTCAACAGAGCATTCCCCACCCACATGACCCTAGCCCCATATATTTACTCCGTTAATCCCCCCCAACCTACACATCTTGAGACATTAAAGGACAATTTAACATGGCCCATCCACCTGATCAGCATTTCTCTGGATTGCGGGAGGAAACCAGAATGCCAGAGAAAACACACGCAGACATGGTCATAACATGAATTTCCACTTAGACAGTCACCCAAGGCCAGAATGGAACCACAGTGTCACTGTCACAGTGCTTCCACAATGATGCTACCTATATTCAAGCTTTATTTGAACCCTGAACAAGCTAATACAGATCTTTCTTGTTAACAGAATTATTTATAATTACGTATTAAAGTTTTGCCAATGCCAGTTCTTTGAAAGAGCTAGCCAATCACTTCCAAGTCCCAATCTTTTCCCTTAGCCATGTAGATTTTTTCACCTGAGGCAATAGTTCTAGTAAAAATTATTTGTTGCTTTGAAAACTCCAGTCAATTAATAACAGTCAGCACAGACTTGATAAAGGAAAATTGTTAATGATGTACTTGACTAAACTCAATTGAATTATTTGAAATAACAGAGGATTGATTAAAGCAATGAGATATGTATGGATGTTTGTTGAATGCTTGTAGAATATTTCTACTTTTTTTGCTATGGTTTCATTACATTATTTGTTCTTTTTGGTGATGCATTGAACACTGAAAGAACTGATCTTTACTGATATTTATTAAAATACTGGACAGAGTAAAGCTGTAAATTACACTGACTAGACAACAATTCTCTTGTTCTTTTTGAAGGATACAGCTGAACTATTCTTTGAGGATGTACGCTTGCCAGCTGATGCTTTACTAGGAGAAGTTAATAAGGGATTCTACTATCTTATGGCGGAGCTTCCACAGGTAACAGTTTGGACAGTTTCATGATCATGTAATTTCTGTACCTTTATCCTAAGAGACAAGCTGGCACCTTTCCCCTGTGACAATTTTTCATGTGTGTGCTGAAACATCTAGTAATGGAAAGGTTATAGCTGAGCCCAATCCTACTTCTTCCTACACGTGCACATAATTGGTTAGCAATTATGAAGGGCAACCTTGGATCACATTTTTTTGCTCATGTCTAGATAGGGGTACTGAGGCTAAATACAACACCTTAACTACTATCTCAATTGAAATCGACCGGATCAACATGAAGAAGGGTTTGAATCTGTCACCTTCAGTACTACACTCAGTCATGTCTTTATGCATTGGGCCAAGGAGTGTGTTGTTTAAATGAAGGCCTGGTAAGGATGCCCGTTTGCAGTGAAAATTGTTGACTGAAGCTTCTACTGCAAAGTGCCAATTTTTATGTTGAATCGTAACATGACAAGTTTCCAACAAATTGCCAGAGAAGGGAAGAGTTTTTCCCCTAACAGGTGAAACATTTAGCTTTTCTCTCCTAACTGTACCAATAAGGGAAGGGTTCACAGGATTTAGGAGTCAGATTTTATTTTACATGGCCTGCTCTTGCCCTAGTGCTGACTTTTAATGTTCTTTTATAAACTCACCCAATAGCCTCTGGGTAAAATGCTAAGACAAAACCTTGCCAGATTCATTCCTATTGAATGGCAGTAGATAACACTAAAATTGAGGAAAGGAAAAATCAGCCAGGGTTTTCTTTCCTCTCCAGTGACTTCCTACTAGAACACAAGCGGTCATATACTGTTATGATCACCCTTAGAGACCAATAACACTTTAAGAGAAATTCACAATTCCTATTAGAGCAGAAAAGGATGATACAAAGGATGATTTCACTGTTTAAGATATTTTACTGTAATGAATGACTAAAAAGACAATAACCCCTATTTTTATAGGCAATTTATACTTTAAACTACAGAAAGGAAGGTTCCTTTCTCATACTTATGACAAATAATCATGGTAACTTCCAGCTTCCAATGAATCCATTTTTTTCTGTTTCAAAGTAGTGACTTTGAATGTTCATCTCCAGGCACTTTCTTCAGTTTTTGGAGAGTTTCCCAAATCCACCATTAAAGGTAAAAAGTCCACGCTGATGATTCTGCTCCCCAAGCCCTGGCCACACGAGGAAATGTTCCAATTCCTGAGACGGCCGCAAATGTATCTCTTCGACTCATGAATGTGGGAGGGGAAACGTCTGGCTTTGGTAGATTGCAAAGCACCTGCTGTCTCTTTTCTCTGTTGACGTAACAACTGCCGTTTTTTTTCCTCTTTTCTCTTCTACTGCAAAAGTTTCGAATCAGCAACTCTATTTACTATTATTACATCTGTCCTTGTCCAGTGTTCCCAAATATGCTGAACAGGACCCTTGATTCAGCCTGGTCTGTTATCAGGCAGAATTTGAAATGGTCACATTGCCCCCTTCATTTAAAGTTTAAAAACACAGTCCGAGTCATCATAATCTTAAGCACCTCATAATTGTATCAACACCAGTTCAGACTAGGTTTATTTGCATTGTTTGCCACACTTAGTCTAAATCTGCTTGACAAGAGGAATCTCAGGGTTATATCAATGTCCATTGAGCCACCCTGCAATAAGAATTGACACCTCCAAAGTGGGAAGAACATTGGCATCAAATAGTAATTTGTTGAATTATATGCCTGTGATATCTTTGGGAGAGGTGGGGTCAGTTTGAAGAAGTTACTGAATCTAACAGTATGAAAATATAGGAATAATTGCAGAGTAGGACAAAAAGAGCCAGTTTTGAAACATTTTTTTTTAAAAAAAAAAGCATGAATTTGATTTTCTATGCTTTCCTATACAGAATTGTATGATTTGCAGATATAATCTGCTATGAAGTTTATATTCCCCCATGCACAAAATAATATAATGTGTTTTAACTTGTGCTATTTGTATTGCAGTGTTCTGCTTGTGAGATATAACTGAAAATGGCTGGGTAAATATGATGGATTCTGATGCATTTATTTCCTGCCTGAAATAAATTGTAACTCTATGTTAAAAGGAACGTTTGCTAATTGCAGACATGGCCCTTGCCAACTGTGAATTCATGTTTGAAGAAACTAGAAAGTATGTGAAACAGAGAAAGGCCTTTGGAAAAACTATTGCACATTTGCAGGTGAGTGCACGCATTGTGACATTCAGAATAATAGATTAATTTCATTTAATGTTCACTTCTACAGGAAATGAAACACTTCTATGAAATGAATAATTCGGTGAATGTACAGAATTTAAACTTGTTAGTTTGACAATACTGATAAACTTAGCTTTATAATAATTGACATCAAATGTGACAGATGCTGAATAGTATAAATTTGTGTAAGAGATTGATTCTTAAATTTGTGAACCATTTAGATAAAATTATTAGCCTTTTCTGTTCCTCCCTCATTCTCCAAAAGGGAAAGTGGTTTTCTCTATAGCTCACTTTCTGGATTTATTGTTTGTTTTTAACCTTCCTCAAAGAAATGACTCTTTGAATGATTAAATGGGTGCCAGAAACCATCCAATAACTTGCCTAAGTAATAAATCTTTGTGTCTAAACCTTGACAAAGAGTGTTGGCAAGATATTCCACCATTGAGGGCAGCATCGCTGAGCTCTGTCTTTCACAGCTTCCCTGTACACTTTCTAGCTATGGATTTTGATTAGAAGCAAAAATGCTCATTAATTTTGCCCACTTACTCCCTATCTTGTAGCTCTTGTAATCCTGCAAGACCTTCTGGTTTATAGGCACTTGTCCACAGACCATTAGTAGAAGCTGTGGATTTTTAATAGCCATTCACAAAATGCTTCTAGCAGACTTGAGTCTGACACTTTAATGCAAAAATATATTGGATCAAGAAGAAGTTGATGTAACAATTAAATTTCACTGCCAGGAAACAATTCTAACATTCCATCTCCGTGGTCTAGGAGGACAGAATAAAGCATGGCAAAAAAGTTTTGCTGTGCTGCTGTGCCCCAAGTTGAAAAACCAAAATATTAGTCATTTGTTTTTCTGTTCCAAATTGTCTTGAGCCTTGATGTCAGCACATATGGCTGATATTTGGAGCGGATTTATTGAATATTACAAATGAATGGAATTTTAAAAATGAATGGAAACATACAGTAGTTTTATACACTGTTATCATTGCTGACAAGCTTTAGTTATCAGAAATTTTAAAATAAAGTATTAGAAATACCACTAATTTGCTATCCAGTCATGAAACAGAATGATTAGGAAACTATGGTAAAGATTCTTCTGCCTTTCATTTCTAGACTGTGCAGCACAAGCTAGCAGAAATAAAGACGCAGACTTGTGTGGGGAGAGCGTTCATTGACAGCTGTTTGCAGTTGCACAAAGAACAACAATTGGATTCGGCTACGGCTTCCATGGCCAAATACTGGTATTTGTGCTGCACTGATTTCTATGTGTACTTCAACAGAGTTCTTTTAGTACTATAAATAATTAATGCTATAGTCAGTTCACTTCAGCAAATGGCTTTTCACTTCCATATTCCGAATGTGTTGCTGTCATTCCTCCAATTTTTCTGAATTGTTATTGTAAACATTTGATGGAAGCACTGTAGATTTTATTGCCCCCAACATTTACGATTAATGTTAGTAAGGAAGGAAAAAATGAACTTCTGTTGAGGTAGAATGTGTAAAAATTGGAAGGATTTTCATAACTAATTGTAATAACTCAAAGTCTGTGGTGAGCACAAACAGCTGACAACCAGGAGAGTGTCATAATGGACCCACTCAGGGGCCTGTTTTATACAGGAACTTGGTATACGAGTTCGACCCGGTAAGGATATTACCAATCACCAGGGAGACTGTATTCTATGAGTCCTACAGGGAGGTCAATCAAGGATTCCCCAAGCAAGTCCTTGGGGTTAGCACACCAATGAAGCATTTTTGAAGTAAAAGCACTGTTGTAATGTCCATTTGAGCTATGGATAAGCAATAAGTAGTGCATTTGATAACAATTTTTTTCCTTGAGAACTTGAGTTATGATGGGAGGTTATTTTGAATTAGATGATTACAGTTCTATGGTTAGCCATAGAAGGGAAATCATTCTCACCTCACCTCTTGAGTTGAGCTCTTGTTCCATGTTTGAACCGAGGCTGAAATGAGACCAGGAGCTATGGACCAGTTAGCCATGGGAGCAGGTACATAATCACATGACAATGAAGGGTATTGGCTTAAAGTATGATATTTTTTATAATATGATTGCAATACAATAAATATCTCTGTCAGGCATATAGCTTGGATTCTGCCAGTGCCACTTAGCTCCTGGTCTCATTTCAGCCTTGGTTCAAACATGGAACAAGAGCTCAACTCAAGAGGTGAGCTGAGAATGATTTCCCTTGACATCAGGGCCCTGCTTGACCAAGTGTGACATAAAGCAACTCTAGCAAAAATAGAGTCATTGGGAAATGTCCCTGCTAGTTGGAATAATACCTAGCACAAAAGTGGTTGTTGTTTGAGGTCAGTCACCTCAGCTCCAGGACAGGAGCTCTTCAAGATGGTGTACTGGGCACAACCATCTTCAGCTGATTCATCAATTAACTTTGTTCCACCATAAGATCAGAAGTGAGGCTGCCTGCTGATGATTGCAAATACTCAGCACCATTTGTGACTCGTCAAATACCAAATTAGTCCATGTCCAAATGCAACAAGCCCTGGACAATATCCAGACTTGGGCTGACAAGTGACAAATAGTATTTGTACTACACAAGTGCCAGGCAATGACCATTTCCATTTACACTGTCCCTTGACATTCAATGGCATTATCATCTCTATATCCTGGGATTTATCATTGACCAGAAACTGAACGAGAATGGCTATATAAATACTGCGACTATAAGAACAGTTCAGAGTGACTTACCTCCTGACTTCCCAAAGAATACCCACCATCTTCAAGATACAAGCCATGGGTATGATGTACTCTTCAGTTGCCTGGATTGAGCTCTGATAACACTGTAGAAACTTGATGACATTCAGGACAAAGCAGATTGCTTTATTGTCACCCCATCCAAAAACCATTGTTGCACGGTGGCAGCAATGTCCATCAATCTGCAAGATGCACTGCAGGAACTCACCAAGCTCCTGAGACAGCACCTTCCAAACCCACAGTTGTTATCATCCAGAAGTGGACACATGGGACCACTCACCATCCTGGCTTGGAAATATATTGCCATTCCTTCACTGTCACTAGGTTAACATCCTGGAACTCCCTACCTAACAGCACTGTGGGTGTACCTACATTACAGTACTGCAGCAGTTCAAAATGGCAGCACTCCAAAGGACAAAGAACAACACAGCATGGGAAACAGGCCCTTCGGCTGCCATTTTAACAGCGTGATTTCCCCCTTCCACCCATGACCCTTACCTATGTTTGTCTTATCAAGGGCAATTAGGGATTGGCAATCAATGCTGGCCTATCCAGCAATGCTCACATCTCATGAATGAATAAAAAGAAAGAGCTGAGTGTTTTCCCAGAATTGGCCAAATCGTGAACGGGGTGTTATTGATTTGACATTTGTTAGAGAAACTCTGGAAAGCTGCAGTTATTGTGAGATGAGGGAGAGAGGGTTCATGGAAGTGTGCTTTCCGATGGTTACCATACCCAATAAAATTTGAAGGTGAAAGCTGTTGTCAACTCTGACTCCAGACTCGTAAAGACTAAAGAATAGCTTATAACTGTAGTTACGTACTTCCACATTTGTGCAGGAAGGAATGCAGGTGCTTGCGGTTGTGCATCAAGTATTTAAAGTATTTACCTGAGGTATCAGTTCAGGTTTGGTTTGCATTGATTCTGAAATGTGTCAAAGTAAAAGCTACAAAAATGGAATCTTGTTAGTAATTTCTTCATTTGGGGTGTCTTTCAGTTTTTTGGTTATTTTGTTGTATGGTTCCCACTATGAGATCATAACAATCATTAAATATTAATTAATATTTTCTACAAGTACTTCATTAAAGAGAAATGCAATAACTTGCTGAGCAATATTTGAAGGATTTTGAGTAGGAGAAGGAAGCAATTTGGCAATTGAACCTGCACCGACTGCCAACAATCTCACCCCAAGCCTATTCCTGTAACCACACACATTTATTCTGCCAATCCCCCTGAAACAGAGGTAAGTTAGCCAATACGCCTAACTGACACACCTTTGGAGCGTGGGAGGAAACCGGAGCACCCGGAAGAAACCCATGCAAGCACCCGAGGCTGGAATTGAACCCAGATCTCTGGCACTGAGGCAGCAGCGCTAAGTACTGTGCCATCGTGCCGCCCATGGAAAAATTTGGAGCTTGGGGAAAATGTTTGGTGAGCTCCTTGAACGAGGAGAAGGATTGAAGACAAACAAATCTGCTCTGCTATTTCGCATGTAACAAAGAGGAAATCTGAGGAGCACAGGCAGGGTTTCAGCCACTTTCCCTCATTTTGCTTGTGGTCTCACTAGCAGAAGCAAATGTAGCACAAAAAGGAAGTTAGAACTGGCACGGGCAAACCGTGCTTTGATGAAAGGAAATCTGAGCTGCACGTAAATTAAACCAGTAATTTAAACAGTTCACAGTGAGTTTCTATTTCAATCCGTTTCATTTCTAACCATAATGCATAGGGAAAACTATTGGGATAGCAATCCAATAAATAATACTTAAAAGCTGCTTGTTTAAACAGAGAGGCCTCTCGTATCTTGTTGCTATGGAATTATTTGGAGCTTTTAGTGTCTCAAGGCCACTGCATCTAATGTTTCCTGCAATAACTATTACTGAATCTTTCTATGTGTAAGAGCTACATATTTTGTGTTGCGGTGATTTAGAAAAAAAACATAGCTGATAGGTGATGTTTTTAAAACTTATTTGTCGGTAATGTTGGGATAAATAGCTGGGAGAAATTAGCGAGAACATGTGTGGGATCTGCAGTAACATCAATAAAATCAGTCATTAAGCTAATTTCATGAAAAAAATCAGTTCACTTACTCATGTTGTCAGCTCTGTACCTCCTCTAGTTCAGCACTTTGTGTAGTTTTTAATTAAAATGTTTAAAGAAATGGAATAAAATGAAAAACAGATGAAAAAAATTGCTAGTCAGAATCCTTTTACATGAGCTCTGATAGCTGCAATCAATACATTCTTTAAAAATTGCATTATCAATGCAGTCTGTTAACTTCATTTTAATGTGAATTTTAACGTGTGGGCTCTTGACACTTGCTATTATTGCTTAGCATTCACAGGTTTAACGTGATGTGCAGAATAAATCTGTCTACACTAGTGTGCCTCAGATGATCATCCCTACTGCACATCTTCCATATGAAACTGGATTGATACAGTTGCTAATTAACGTAGCAGTTTTCTGCCGTGGGCCCATGGTCACTTGGAACCTCAAATTCAACTTGTTCCGTGTAGTTGTTCTATATTTCGCTAAGTGTGCAAACAATATTATTAAAGGTTAATCAGATGTGAAATGAAGTGCAAGGAAATGGGAAAGTTTTATATCCAGCAGCCACCTTGGCTGTCCTCTTGAGCATTTGCTACAAAATACATTTAATCAGAGTAATCACACTGAATGTATTTGTCTAGCTCAAATAAAGAAACCCTATGGGAATATTTTTCTTGCATTATTTTTGATTTCCTTGTAACAGCTCAAAATGCTTTTACCAGATTGTATGAAGAGGATTCGATTGACCACTCCTTAAAAGGCTGACTGGCCAATATTGTGTATTTTTATGGAAGGCTCCTTTTGCATTTCTCTGTTCAAATCACGAAGCTCAGTTCAGGAAGTTGATTGTATAGCTTTTCCTTTACCCAACATTGGCTTTTTTTAGAAACTTAGTACCAGTGAACATGAATTCTAAAATTACCTATACGTGAGAAGAATTCGTCCCAAATATAGGCTCATGAAGGCAATAAACTGGCAGCTCATTTCCAATAAATAATGGTTCAGCTTGTGGAAAATAAAAGCCTGCACTGGTGTGTGTAATATACTCAGGTTGCTGAAGCAGGTTCCTCGGACAGGGTAAAGGAAGTCTCTCCACAGTCTGGGAATGTTTGATGCTGGAGCACAGATGCCCGAGATGCAATGCTTTCCATCTCCAGCACCAGGCTTCCTTACCTTACAAAACTCACATTTTAAAATATGCAGAAAGGAAGCTACAGAATTTTCCAACTGCAATAATTCATCTCTGTTCCTCAGTGGTGGGACTTCTGGAACGTTAACTTATCAACTATGACCTTGCTTTCGCTGATTGGTCAGCCAACAGTAATGGTGCTGAATATTTAAATCTGATCCGAGCTTTTTTTTAAAACAAAATGTTGTATTTCATTGAGGACAGGCAGTTTTTTTTCCAGTTATTTCTTGTTGCTGCCTCGGAAAAGCAGCCAGCGTAATTAAGGACCCGTATGCCCCAGACATCCTCTCTTCCTTCACCTGTTGGAAAAGAGATACCAAAGGGAGGAGATGTACCAAGTGAAGAACAGCTTCTTCCCTGCTGCCATCACTTGAATGGATCTACCTTGCATTAAGTTGATCTTTCTCTACATCCTAGCTATGACTGTAATACTACATTCTACACTCTCTCTCTTTTCCTTCTCTATAAGCAGTATGATTTGTCTGCAGAGTGTGCAAGGAACAATACTTTTCATTATATACTAATATGTGTGACAATAATTCAAATCAATAGGTCAAATGTTTCATCCAAAGTGTAACTGAATCTTACATCACATTGTTCCATCTTCAGAATATGCTGATTGCAACTCGGATGCTGTAGTGTGAGATACTACCAGCATGATCAGACCAAGGTTGGAGGGAGTAATCACCCAGGGACTTGCACGTTTTGGAATGGAGTGCCATTGAGAGATTGATTGAGCAAATAGTCTGCTGACACCACTGTGCCAGCTGCTCACACATAAAGACTACCCAAGGAACAGAGCAGTTTATATCCATTGAAATGTGTCTCAGTGGAGAAAATAGGCAAAATGGTGATTCTATAAAACAGATGTTGCAGTAATGAGATGGTCTTATCAAGTCAACAGCTGTGTGAATGATACTTGTACATCTTGACAAATAATACATTTGCTGAAAAGATAGACGTGATGCCAAAACTTTTTATCCTGCGCTCATCAGGACAAAAACAAGAATTTCAAATTTCAAAGAATCACCACAGTTTATATGTAGGAGAAACAAGTGTTGATTGGTTGGCAGGTTGACTCTGGTTGGCTGAGGTGTTGCCATGGAGAAAGCAAATGGGAACTAAAGACTCCCCAAGCTCCCAGGTAATTAAAAAGAGGCACAAAAATAAAGAACGCTGTAAAATCTTGGCAGGTCTAACTGCATCTATAGGGAGAGAAAACGTACTTCCACTTTCTTCCATCAGGAAAAAGATCCAAAAGTCTGACTCAAGAATGGCTTCTTCCCTGCTGCCATCAGACTTTTGAATGGATCTACCGCGATCTTTGATCTTTCTCTATAACCTTGCTATGATTGTAACGCTATGTTCTGCATTCCTTTCCTTCTCCATGAACGGTATGCTTTGTTTGTATGGTGTGCAAGAAAGAATACTTTTCACTGTATGCTATTACGTGTGACAATAAATCAAATTGAAGCAAAAATCAAACATTTCAAGTCCGTTTGCCTCTTCATCAGAACTAGAATGGGAGAATGTGTTAGATCTTAATCTGCAGCTGTGAGAGATTGCAACAAGATGTAGCAACCTTGAGCACAAAAGACAGATGGCCTGATGTGGGAGGGAAGGAGGGGCGTGGTTTCTGTATTGAGACAATAAAGATGTATGATTTTTTTTTAAAAGGTTTAAAATGAAAAAGGGTCACAGTCTAAAGTTGTTGAACTTGGTACTGAGTCTCGAGGGCTGTAAAATGCCTAATCAGAATGCGAGATACTGCTCCCCCAGCTTGCATTGGGTTTCACTGTGGAACATTGCAGCGGGTCAAAGATGGGCATGTGGATATGAGAGCAAAGTGTGAGAATTAACTTGCCAATCTCCACTAGTATTAGTTGTTGTGATTGTTAGAAATTTGGCATTCTTGTATTGCTCTGATAAATAGAAGATGGAAAGCTTTGGGAACGTGTACCTCTTTACAGTAGTATTCAAATTCTGTACTACCAGATTGTTGATGTTTTAATTTATTTTCTAGGGCATCTGAACAACAGAATGATATAGCTAATCGATGTGTACAGCTTCATGGTGGATGGGGATACATGTGGGAATACCCAATTGCTAAGTAAGTCTTGCATGATCATTTGCAGCTGCTTTAAGGGGAGAAAGAGCCAAGAGAGAGCTTTTTTTCTCTCCACCAATGTCTGTTGAAAATGTGATGCTAAATCTTCTGTGCTGGTGGTCATGGTATGTAAGATGATCCTTCATTTCCTAAGAACAATAGCGTTTGAAGGCTATAAAATATAATTATAATACTAGCTGTGATCATTTAGAGTGTAACAGTTCAGTGAGAGAACATTGGAGGTTAGAATGTAATTGGTTTCAGTCTGGAGATCAGAACTATAAGTTAAAAATAACCAGCATTTAAGATTATTTTGCATATGTGTTAGAGAATGACGTGGCCAGTTTGACCTGTTGATGTGCAGATTTTGTTTTGTTTTTTGTAGCAAGGCATCTATATTACCCTAACTGCTTTAGTACTTGTCTAGAAAGTAATTAGTAAATTTTGGTGTCAAATGAGATGTTTACTTTATAAGCTGGTCGGTCTCTTGAAGTGGAAATGCTGGCGTTGGACTAGGGTGAACACAGTAAAAAGTCTCATAATATCAGGTTAAATTCCAACCTTGGACTTTAACCTGGTGGTGTGAGACTTCTTACTGTCTCTTTAAAGCCATTACTCAAATTGTTGACTTCCAGATAATAGCATTGATTGTAAATTAGCAAGGTCATAAATTGCATATGCACTTCAGATTTCAGCCAAATCCAGCATAAAATTTCTGTTTTAGAAAAAAATTGTTCTGTGTCTGTTGTTTGACAGGTACATGCTGGATACAAAATATTTTTGTATAAAGGGAATCAAAATCCTATGTTACAGATTTATGACAATTAGCAAATTTTCTACCAAAACTACTGATGTTGAGTCTTACTGATGGATTTCCTTCCACATAGATCCTGCAATTTTTTTCTGATGGGAATATCTTACCTAGGCCCTCTACCCTGCTTTATCCCTGTAACCCCATATATTTACTGTAGCTAATCCATCTAACCTGCAGGAGTGTGGGAGGAAACCGGAGCATCTGCAGGATGCCCCCACAGATACGGGGAGAATGTGCAGACTTTGCACAGTCACCTGAGGCCGGAATTGAACCTGGGTCCTTGGAGCTATGAGGTAGCAGCGCTAATCACCGTGCCGCCCCTCATAACTGATTTGGCACATTCTAGTTTGTGAAAGGGCACTATTGAAATGCAAATCTTTCTCGCTTTCTGAGACTTGCCCTCCTGCCCCTTAGGCTGTGAGCAATCTCATGAATGATTTGCCACATTGTGTATTGGATTCATTGAATGGTTGCATTTACCTGGCTTATATCAAAATCTCCTCTTGGAAAGATTACATTCCCATGAACTTTTTAATCAGTTTTTTTTACTTTGTAAAGTGATCTGTTTTATCAAAGCAAGCTTTTAGTCTGTCTCTTGGGTCTCCTGAGTTACATTAACTTGTCAGCACCATTTATACAGCCAATTGAAGACTAGAGCACATTGTTTCCAGCTATCATATTAGAAGTAACAAATAAGAGGATTGCTGAACGCTGATGGGGGGTTCACCAGCAGATTGTAAAGAAATTGAGCAAAGTGAAATTACTGACCAGTTTCTGTATGTTGGTTTGCATCCACAAGATTTGGTGCTTAGAATCACAGAATAAAACCATGTAGAAGAGGGCCATTTGACCAGTCATGCTTGTTCTGGCTCTTTAAAAGAGTTACTCAATTAATCTCATTCTACTTCCTGCTTGATCCTAGGCATTGTAAATGTTTCTCTTTCAAATATTTATTCTATTCTATTTTTAATGTTACTATTGAATTATCTGGTTCTGTATTACAGACCAGAACAATATATTCTCCTCATCTCCCTTTTTTTGCCAATTACCTTAAATTGATGTCTTCTGAAACCAATCCTGCTGCCAGTGGAAACTTTTTTGTTATTTACTCTATCGGACTCCTTCCTAATTTTGAATGTTTCCATTATGTTGCTGCTTAACCTTCTCAATCTCAAGAAGACTCGAGCTTCTCTATCCCCTCCAAGTAACTGGAGTCCTTTCTACCCTGATACCACTTTAGTAAAATATTTTCTGCATTGTCTCCTAAGTCATGTAATCTGGATATGAGTGACGGCTTGGTCTGATATCCCTGACCCATTTATTCTGAGAGCCACAGCCCAGTGCCTCTGGGAAAGATAACAAAATGTCTACTGAACTATTACCTGCTGCTAATCCACCTCTTGGTACCAGTATGTGTTTTTGTAGGATCATAGCATCCCTACAATACAGAAGAATAACATTTGACCCATCGAGTCTATAGCGACCACATCCTACCCAGGCCCTATTCCCTCAACCCCACACATTTACCTGCTAATCCCCCTGACGCTAAGGGACAATTTAGCATGGCCAACGAACCTAACCCACACATCTTAGAACTGTGGGAGGAAACCCATGTAAACACACAGGAAGAAGTGTGTAAACTCCACACAGTGACTTGAGGCTGGAATTGAATCTGAGTCTTTGGCACTGTAAGGCAGCAGTACTAACTATTGTGCCACCATGCTGCCTAGTTGAAGGTGAACCACATCTAGATTCTGCCTAAAGTGCGAATCTTAATCTGAATTCTGTATTCTGCATTTGGGAGTTTCATAGCTTTTTTTTTAAAAGGTTGTGTTTATGTAGAAGGAGAAAATACAGGATGGAAAATAGAAGATTTATAATTCTTTATAAAGCTCTTAATTTAGAGAACTTAATGGGCAATTATGTAGATTAATGATTCTCATTCATTAAAAGTGTGCTATATATCTGATGTCAGCTTTTTTTTTCAGGTCTTTTGTGGATTCCCGTGTTCAGCCAATTTATGGTGGTACAAATGAAATAATGAAAGAGCTTATTGCTCGAGGAATTGTAAGTGACTGATAAAATGGTGGTAAAATAGTGTTACTGTCAGAAGTACCTCTACAATCTGAAAACTTGCACTCATACCTAATAAGTTCATCCAAAGATGAAGGAAAATCTATTTTAATTATAGGGTATTTTAGAAATGAGAACTTGAATATTGATGTAAGAAGCCTAGAATTTTCTTTTTCTTATTTCATCTTAATGTGCCTTACGTAATGTTTCAAAGCAGAATCAATACTTTGCATGAAATGTAATCCACGTGTATTTCATTTTGTTTACTTGCTGTTTGTGGAATTGTGGAAACAACAGCCAGTCTTGCTGACAGTTTCAAGAGCCAGCTGCAAAATGTTCTCGTTTTAAAACTGACCCACAGATCCATATTTAATTGTTGAGATAGGGAGCCAATATATTGGGCGAATTCTTCCACAAAAATTCTAAGTGCAGGAAAACTGGAGTAATTTGAGTTTTTTCAATGGGAGTTCACACACTAGAATCTCCCACACTCTGCACTGCAGAGGCCACCAGTGCAAATATCATTAAATTTCAGGGGTTGGGACCTTTCCCCGCCAGGAAGGCTGAAACGGGCAGGCCTCTGCACATGTGTAGTGACCCTGAACTGTCAATCTCTTTCTTTGTTGACCAGCCCAGAAGTGCTGCCCCCCCAGCAGCTCCCTACCCACAAACCCTTCAGCTCACCACGATTGCTGGTCTCCCTCCTTCCCCCTTCGATCCCAGGGCAGCAGATCCCTGTCCCATTGGGCCTGTCCACCATAACCTCCTTCTACTAAATGCCCCACCCCTTTGTCATTCTCATGCCTGATGGACAGTGCCAAAGTGCCCCTGGCACTTTGCTTCTTGGGCAGTAATGGGGACATAAGCTGGCACTGCCAGGTTGCATGTGCCCAGGGGGCAATGGCCTCCTGGGAGGCCCCAATTACCCCCTCCCTTCATTCCCATGAGGTCGTCCTGCTTGTTCCCTGAAACTGGGGAGCTGGTGTAAATCCCGCTAGAGAAACACCCTGGTGTGGTGGGAAACTAGCGGACCTGGACAATTCAGTCCCAAGCCTGCTAATCACATTTAGATGACATTAAGAATAGATGCAAATAACTTGCATGTTTTCCCACCAGTTTCCTGTGCAGATCTGACAGCTCGAGAATTCTGGCACTGGAAGATATGCTTGCAGTGGGAATGCACGTGCTAATTGTACACGTGTCTGGCCATGCGATTTTCCCACCCCACTGCGCTTGAAAATTAGTGTGGCAGAATGGGAGAATCGCCCCCATAATATTAATGTTTCCTTTCCAGCTGAATGGTTAAGCAGCTATACAAAATGAACATCAATTTTGAAAAAGCTGGAACATGTTAAGTGTTCCATTGCTTTTTATTTTACTGAGTTTAATGTTTCCTTGTCTGTGTGCGAACCTGTATTTTAAAGTGCTCATGGAAACTATTCTGATTGCACTGTTACAGAATTAAAATTGTATTCAGAATTTGATACAAAATTTGTTTACTTAAATTGTTTACGTGCAGTATTATAACATTTCTCAGCCAAATGTTTGAATTGAAATGATAATCATGCAGTGATTAAATATGCAAAATTGTCAACCATTGAAATTTGAAAGCTCCTTCAGTAGTAGACTTGAGGTAAATAAGATGCCAGTACTTGCCTCATTGGAGTGGTAACATGGGACAAAGATGGGCCAATGCATTCCTGATTCAAGAGGAGAAGTGAGTCAGCGGCCTTGATAGAGTGGGTTTGTGTATGAATTCCATTCTTGTGCCTCCCGTTTTACACAGGCTCCTGATACTCTCAGTCCAGGGTCTTACATGAGGAATGTATGGTGAATTGCTCCAGTAGGACTATAGCTCAGAAGGAAAGAAATCTTACAGTTAAAACAACCTCATTTTAAAAATTCTAATGGTCTTTTCTGATATTATGGGAGATACTTGCACTCCCAAACAGATGAATTGCAATATGACACAATTTTAATCCCAATAATTCTTAATTTCCAGCTGTAAAAAAGAGTGCTTGAATTTATATATTGATTAGAATTTTTATATTCAAAGGAATGCTTACTTGAAATTTCAATAAAACGAAGTGATTGTTTGCTCTGTTTATTGTAAATTTAATCTTTATATTTGGTAAGATTAATAATAAGAATGTAATATGTACAGGATTCCAGATTAAAAAAGATTAGAATTGAGGCTACATAAAATTCTAGTTGTCTAACACCAATTTGGGGGATTAAATTACTTAAAGGAGAAGTTTATAGATGACCATATAACCTATTTTAATTTCTATGATTACATATTTATAAACACAGTTAGCAGAAACAAATTCTGCAATAATGTTTTACGTCCGATCAATAAGCAGGAATTAGATCATAGAATCCCTGCAGTATAGAGGGAGCCATTCAGCCCATCGAGTCTGCACTGAACACAATCCCACTCGGGTCCCATCCCCATAACTCCACCCATTTACCATAACACAAAAGGGGCAATTTAGCATGGCCAGATCAACCTAAACCGCACATCTTTTGGATCATTTAAACTATATTTATAATAATTTAAATGCCTGATTGATTCGTTGGGTAACCAACAAATCAATTTCCAGAAATTGCTTTCTGGAAGAAGTGAAATGATTCATAAACTTCACCTAATGAGATGGTTTATTTTCTCAATTTTATACCATCTGCAGAGGGAAAATTGTCTTTTAAGTAAGTTAATTTTATAAGTCACAAGTAGGTTTACATTAACACTGCAATGTGGAAGTCCCCTAATCACCACACGCCAGCACATGTTCAAGTACATGCGTTTAGCATGACCAGTGCACGTGACCAGTACACCTTTCAGACTTTTAAATGATGGCTCTATTAAGTAAGATCCTTTAAAATCTTTAGGCCTACATTTGTATATTGCATTAGCTGATAAGTAAACCACAATGTTAACAACTTAACATCCTTGGTTGGAAGGGAAAATTCAGATTTGCCTGTTACTTTTTGCTGTGCTTTTTGCAGAAAATGATGTGTTGGGAGAGGGACAAGATTGAACTTGTTTATAATGGTTCTCTATCAGAAAGCTTGTTAACACTAGCTAACACTTGAGTGCTTTACTCAAGTGAGATATTGGAAGGCATCCAGTACCTCTGCACCATCAAGAAAATGGATAAAGCAAAAATAAATTATTGGTCTGGCTTTTGGTGATGTAAATTGTTATGTGATGGGTTTATTTTAAGATAATAATTCCTGGTACGATAAAAGCAGACTTGAGAATGAAAATCATTCATTACAAACCCTCTGGATTCTTTAGAGCTTTACTATCACAGAATAAGAAACTTTTTAACATTGCCATAATAGCCAGCAACATCTGTTTGAGTCAAACCCAGAAACAACTCAGCCTTGTTTAGCGTGAATTGCCAATGAAAGGAAAACAATTAAAAAGTGGGAAAACAAAGTAATGATAACCAAGAAATTACATGAACTATATCTACTAATGTTGAATTATGTTACTAGATATATAATCCAGAGGGCTGGCCTAATAATCCAGAGAACATGATTTCAAATCTCATTGTGGCACTTTGAGAATGTGAATTCAGTTTTTTAGGGAAAAAAAAACTGTAAATAAAAGATTGATGTCCGTAAAAGTGACCATGCAGTGGTTAGCATAGAAAATAAAAGCAAGGGCAGGCCATTCAGCCTTTTTAAACCATTCATTGTGACCATGGACAATCTTCCAACTCAGTAGGATGTTCCTGCTTTCTCCTCATACCCTTTGATCCTTTTAGCGCCAAGATCCAAATCTGACTCCCTCTTGAAAACAGTGTTTTGGCCTCAACTGTTTCCTGTGGTAGAGAATTCCACAGGCTCCCCATTGCTTGGGTGAAGAAATTTCTCTGCATCTCAGTACTAAATAGTCTATGCCATATCCTTAGATTGTGACCTCTGTTACAGGGGTCCCCCGCCATCAGGAACATCATTCTTGCAACTACTCTTGTCTAGTCCTGTTTGAGATTTTTTTGGTTTTTATTAGATCTTTCCTCATTTTTTTAAAATCCAATGAATATAATCCTAACTGACTCAATCTCTCCTTATACGTCAGTCCAATTGTTTGTGTTAAAAATCCAATTAGTTCACAGCTGTCCTTCAGGGAAGGAAAAGTGCTGTCCTTGCCTGGTCTGGCCTGTATGTGACATCAGTCCCACATCAAAATAAGATGATGAACGTTTGAAAAACGTGCTGGCTAGGTGCATTGGCAAATTTCCCCTTGTGTATTCAAATAGGTGCTGGAATATGGCAACTCGGGGTTTTTCAGAGTAAGCCCATTGCAGTGTTAATGTAAGCCTACTTGTGACTCTAATGAATAAACTTTAAATAATAATGGACTGATAATAAATGCCATCCTTGCCAGCAACACACACAGCAGATTGTTTAAATTGTAATGCATCATGCCATTATTAATTGGCTGAGTTACCCAGGTGACAGCAGGAAAATGTTGTAGTTAAAAATGGTATTTGTTATGAATTCAGTGTAATTTATGCATAGTCCAGCTGGATTAAATGGAGCCATCACCAACCTGAACAATCATTATCGCTATGAGCAAACAAGTTATCTTGATTTCCCCAATGTAAAACATTTGACACGAAACAAAATTCGTTAAGCCACTTTAATACAACTGTTAAATCTCAGTAAGCCTGAAAGTATGCAGTGAAGTTACAATGGTTATTTATTACATTTCTGTCTTGAAATGATTAGATCAGTTGCAGTGGTCTTGCGTTTATGATCTGAAACTGACTGAAGAATTAATGGCTAGCCTTGCAAGCCATTAATTTGAGTCTTTGTCTTGCTGGACTGAGCAACTAGAAAATCAAAACAACTTGACAAAGGAGCTCTCACTGGAACTAAATTCTGGTATCTTTTTTGGCACTTGACCAATATCAGGATCAAACCACGTGTAAAATTGTGGGTGCAATCCTCAATGTCCTTGTTCACCAATTTCCCAATGCAGTTGGGATACCTCAGTTTCACTGTTTAAGTTATAGTTACTACAGTCTTCAGCAGGGACCACTGTCATGTAGAAGGAAGGTCATTGTCTTGTATTTTTTCACTTAAACATAAGGTATGTTTAATTCCTCCCCCCCTCTTTTCCAAGCTCAACACATGTTACTTCCCTCTTTAATAAATTACTTGGCAGTTGTGCCCAGCATTTCTTTGTTCTCGCAACCTCTAATTCTTAACCCATTATGTTGTCTGATTAAATACCCATTGATATTTGAATTTCCTTTGTTTGCCGTGAAAGGAAAAGATTATTGCATGTTATGATCCTCACAGTGACAAATGGAGTTGCAAATTTCTTTACTTTTAATCATAACATTTCACGTTTTAAGACTTTCACGTAATTATAATTGTTCAGGTAGGGAACGGCTCCATTTAATCCAGCTCGACTAAGCATAAATATACATTGAATTCATAATTAATACCATTTTAAACTACAGGACATTTTTCTGCTACTTTCTGGGTAACTCAGCCAATTAATAACAGTATGATGTATTACAATTTTAAAACATTTCAGATTTTCACTGCAACACCGGAAAAAAGTATTGTAACTAAACACTATTTTTGAAGGCAACTTATACTTTAAACCACAGAACAGAACTTCTTCCTTTTTACTTTCAGCACAACTGAAAAAGCCCAAGTCACAGGCATGCTTTACACTGTCTGTTTAAGTATATACAAACATTCAGATGAGCAGGATTAGACCATTTGACTCTTCTATCAGATTGTGGACTCAACTCCACATCATTTTTGATTCCTATGTTAGCCAATAATTTAGCTACCTCTGCCTTTTAAATGTCATTGATCTGCCTTTGTGCTTTCTGTGGAAGGGAATTCATAGACTGATGCCTGAAGAGAAAAAAATTGTCAATTCCATATTAAGTGGGAGACCCCTCAATAAGACCACCTCACAATCTTCTAAACTCCTATGGATACAGGTCCGACCTTCCCCCGAAAGAAATATCTTAGAAGGGGGATCAGTCAAGTGAAGTAACCACTAAATTCCCCCAGAATTTCTCAAAAACCAGTCAAAATTGATTCTCAGCTAATGAGGGTTTAATTGCAATCTTTTCCCAGCCTAGAAATGTTTATCTCCAGAACAGACTTTCATGTTCTGAGACTTCCCTCTAGCTAGAGCTGGGAAAAGCTTCCAGTCTCATTTTAACTCCTCACGCGATTATTTTCTTTTGAATCCCAGTGCAAGCTTCCAACCACATTCCTATGCAGTGACCACAGCATCTTGCTGCCTGTAGCTGCTCGCCCTTTCCTAGATCGAGGCAGGCTAATCTGTCTGTGGTATTCAATGATATTTTAGGAAAGTCTCCAACCCTCTGTTATAATATCTTCCTTCATACTCTTCCCTTCTGAAAGCCCATTACAGTGGCAACATGAATCACAAGAGTAGAAATGCTAAGGGCTTGAGACCTCAAACTCTCTTTTAGCTTGGAAATAAATAGTTTAAAGCACAAACTGTTTATAACTAGATATCTCCAACATTTTTGAGAGATTTTGGAGACTCAGTCTTCTCTGTGGATGTGATAACGCTGGAAAGGATGCAGAGATTTAGCAGGATGAGCTAGTTATGAATTGAGATTGGATAGTGTTGTTTTCCTTGGAATAGAGGAGACTTGGTGGTGGTGGGGGGGGACATGATTAAAATGTATAAAATTATAAGGGGCATAGGTAGTCAGGGAGAAACCTTTCCTTTTGGTGGAGGGATCAATGTCTAGGGAAGATGGATTTAAGATGAGGAGTAGGAGGTTTGGAGGGGATGTGAGAAAAACCTTTTTCACCCAAAGAGTGTGAAAGTCTGTAACTCTCTGCCTAAAAGGTGTGATGGAGGCAGAGACCCTCATCGCATTTGAAAAGTATTCAGGTGCACACATGTGATGCCAAGGCATTTGAGTTAACTGCTGGAAAATGGGATTAGAATAGTTGGGTGGTTTGTTTTTGACTGCCACAGATCTGATGGACAGAAGGGCCTTTTTCTGTGCTGTAAACCTCTACAATTCTAAAAGAAATCTATCTTTGAAGCCACTTTTCCTTTTTCGCCTTCTGAGACATTCCAATCCCTCTTACTCGAAACAGTCTTTCTACTAGATTATTTCAAGGAAAATGTTGGGCACCCCAAATACCCCTGTAACTAGAATCACATGGGATATGCATTCCTACTGAGAAGTAATGTGCCTGCTCAGGCTTGCTGTAGACAGAAATCAGGTCACCTAACTCTTTGTTTTACCCCAAGCTAAAGCTAGACACAAAACATAATTGTAACATGTGGAGGAATGCCCACTTGGAATGTGATTTGAGATAAAACACATTAATTCACTCTGCAGCACATTCAGACCCACCACCCATGAACAATAATGAATTAAATCTGAGTGTTCGGAATGGAAGAAAAAGATGATGTTCCGTTTGATAAATTTAAACCTAGTTGTTACAACTTAAATGCATTTAGAATTTGTATTTTGCACTACAGAGCAATTTTCAAGATGAAAAGACCATTTATAATACTGTTTCTAAAAGTGTGATACATGATCAGAACTTTACAAATTTACAATAAAATAGAACTTTGTTTTAAATCACAAAGTCTTTATTATTGTTGTTGTGATTGTTTATTGTAATTGTATAGAATTTTATTCATAGGATTTAGGTATTGTTTTTTCTCAATAATTATATTACTTCAGGAACGTGACTTTAAAAATCCACAGCACTGTTAAGCCAGTCTGTGAAGTCACTCTGCAGAAGGAATAAACTATTCCCAAATAACAGCACAGCAACAGGCCCTTTAGTCCACCAAGTCTGCACCGATCATGTTCTCCTACTTAGACCAACCATCTCTATTCCCTTCCTGTTCAGATAAGTCTTAAATATTGTTAACATATCTGCCTCAACCCCCTCATTTGGCAGTGCATTCCAAGCCCTATCACCCTCTGTGTTTTAAAAAAAAGCTTAACCCCCACATATCTAATGAATCTTTTCCCCCTTGCCTTGAATTTGTGCCCTCTTGTTATAGCCATTTCTGCCCTAGGAAAAAGCTTTCAATTGTTCTCCTTATTGTTGCCCCTCATAATTTCATAAACTTCAACCAGGTCGCCTCTCAGCCGCTATCTTTCCAGAAAGAACAATCCCAGTTTATTCAACCTCTCCTCATTAGCTAATACTCTTCATACCAGGCAGCATCCTGGAAAGCCTTTTCTGTATTCCCTCCAAAGCCACCACATCCTTTTGCTAGAATTGAACACAGTATTCCAAATGTGGCTTAACCAACATTTTATTTAATTGTAAGATAACTTGCCAACTTTTATGCTCAGTACCCTGGCTGATGAAAGCAAGCATGTCATATGCTTTCTTCACCAACTTTTCCATTTGTTTAATCATTCATAAATATTTATAACCATTAGAATTACATTTTGTAGTACCAAATCATGTGTCTCAAATGTTAAAAGGTATTTCACGTTTGGAGTGTAGAGAATGTTGTTGTGTAGGTAAATTCCACAAACAAGAACTAAATAAATGACTGCAGGAAGTCACCAGTGATCCTTTGGCAGCACCTTTCAAACCCACGACGGCAATCATCCAGAAGGACCTGTTCATAAGAGATATGCGAACACTGCCACTTGGAGGTTTCCCTCCAAGTCACTCACCATGTTAACTTGGAAGTATATTGCAGTTCCTTCACTGTTGCTGGGTCAAAATTTTGGAAGTCCCTCCCTTGCAGCACCTCAGGTGTACAACTTGAGGACTTCAATGATTCAAGAAAGCTGTTTGCCACCACCACCTACTCGAAGGCAACTTGGAATGCCCACTTACTGGAATTGAATTAAAAAAATGGAACCTGCTGGAAATACCCAAAAGACCAGTGAAGAGTATAACAGAATTAGTGATTTAAATCAATGATCTAACGTTAGAATTGGATTAGCCATTGAATCTGCTTTTTCATGGAACGTGTTAGGAGAATTCCTTGCTTTTCTTTGCACGATGCCGTTTACCATGCACCTAAACCAGGATGGGACAGATAGGACAAACATCTTGTACAAAGGACTGCACCACAAATCATGGAGTGGTTATTGTCCCAGATAACCATAGTCTACTTTGAAGGGGAGAGTTGACTGGAGATGACTGAGAACCACCACATCTCAGGTGAGGGGTGAGGTGGAGGAGGTGGGCACGGGAATATCAGCCTAGATTTTGTGCTCAAGTCCTGGATTTGAAGTAAGATTTTTGGAAAAGCGTAATGGTATGTGAATTCATCAAACTTTGGTCCACATTTTGAAAATGCCCAGTGGTACGATTTGCTTTCTTCCAATCTTAAATTATGACTGGGAAGAACATTTTGAACTGTATTACTCTTGTTCTGCTTTCCGTCCAAGAAAACCCTTTGCCACACGTTATGGTCTAGTTAAAATATTCCCACTGTTCTAAACTCACGGGTAGCTTTCAATCCTACCGTAGTGATTGTTTAACAGTGGAAAGTGCTACCATTAAAGTAAATCCTGGAAATAAGATTAGTCTGCCAGCATTTGTAGCCACACTCCAGGTTTGAAATTGCTGTGATGAAGCAGCATAAATTATATTCCACTTCAACTCAATGGAAGTTGAATTTTATTAGCAGTTTGGGAAAGGAACAAGAATATCAGTAATTAACAACTGCGTGTGGAACAGTGAAACAACCTCACTTTTAACAATTGCTAATGTTCATGTGGCATCTTTTACATGTTGTAACCACGCCAGGGGAAAGGTGATGCAGAGTACAAAACTAAGGCGTTGAAAGGCAGGGTCAAAGAAGTAAGTTTAGACAAGGTTTTTGTAGATTGGGGGAGAGAGAGAGAGAGAGCAAAAGATGCTGTACAGAGTGTATGGCTAAAAGCTATGTGCTTGAACAGAGATTGAGAATGTTTAAAGTGAACCAAATAAATGGAACTGGGTAATCCAATAATCATAATCTGACGGAAGACACCTCTAATAAAACACAGTAGGTTCTCAAATTAACTGAAAAATGAACAATAAAACTACATCATATCTAATTTTCAAGAACACAAAAATAGAAAATGCTGGAAAATCTCAGCAAGCCTGACAGCATCTGTGGAGAGAGAGAGAGGGAGAATAGAGCCAACCTTTGGAGTCTGGCATCTAGCATGAAACCTTTGGCTCTGTTCTCCGTCTGCAAATGCTGTCAGACCTGCTGAGGTTTTCCAGCATTTTCTGCTTTTGTATTTTACTTTTATCTCACTTTCAAGGATGCAAGTGAACACCTGAAGTGTCCGCTGATTGCAGAAAGCCTCAAGATTCTTGGTGATTCCTCTCCAGAGCCACCTTGAACATTTACAAAGAGGTCAGGTGAGACTTTAAGACGTTGCATTGATGATTATCCTGGTTTGCAGCCACCGCTGGATGATATTCATTCCCGATGGTGTTATTGTTCCTGATGTTCATTCCCTGCCCAGTAAGCAGGATGTGTTCTTGTTGGATAGGACGCTATTGGAACACAGCCCCTGACTGTAAAAGGCACACCCATTGATTTGAGATCCTCTGTGTTTCGCGGTTCACGAAAGTTTGGTCCTGGTGCTGAGACCTGATCAGAACCAAGCCGTAGAACGGATAATTTAAACGGGTTTTAAAGAACGATTGGGTTTTATGTCCTGTTCTTTAACGGAATCCGCAGAAATTCGTTAATGATCACTTGCGCTACATTTCACTGTCTTAAGGGCGCCCCAGAACAACCAAGGCAAGAAGTTATATGAATGAAATAACTCTGCTTCGGCCTTTTTCACTGCTCGTTTGTAATTTGCCCCTAATATTTATTTTAAAAGTGGTTTTGTCGTAAGGATACATACATTTCGATTATTATATGTAGCACTTTTTAAAAAAAATATGTTGAGTTTCCTTTGAAATTCACATCCCTTTCCAGTAGAAAAGTAATTTAAATCGGGTTTGTTTTGGGAGGGCTTAGCTCTTATATGAGAGTGAGTTTTAAATGATGAAATCATTTGTACCACACCTTTTGTTCCGGAGCCAGAGTTAGTGACCATTGTAAATGCGATTGGAAATAGTGTCCATGCATCAGTTCTTAAACTTTCATTGCTCATGTGAAGTTCTTCATCGTAAGTATACTTGACATTGTAGCATTTATTTTTTGTTGTCTCAAGCACTGAACATGTGTTTAATTTCTAAGTAGCGATTCTAATTAAGGGATTGCTGCTGTCCAGTGTACAGTATCTTGAATCATTGGTGTGGTTTACTTTAAGAATTACAGACTTGGCAAACAATTTAAAATTTTAAAAACTGGGCAAGTTGAATTGCGGCTAAGTTTTGTGTTCCATATTCAAAAGATTTAAATTTAGGATGCAAAGGTACAAGATTCTAGGATATGTTGAGATAAAAAGGGAGGTTTTGAAAAATATTAAGGTGGAGAAGTTTTCAGGGCCAGATAGGGTCTATCCCAGAATTCTGAGAGAGGCAAGGAAAAAAATTACTGAAACCTTGGCCAAAACTTTTGTATCCTCTTTAATCACAGACCAGGTACCAGAGAATTGCAGAGTAAGCACATTGTCTCTTCTGCCCTTCTTAAATAGAGGAACAATCTGCGAAATTACGGGCCTGTGAGCCTTACATCAGTGGTAGGAGTGGGGAATTATTGGAGAATGTTCTTAGGATCAGGATGTTTGCATCTGGAAGAAAATAGGCTTATGAGTGATCACTAGCATGATTTTGTGAATGGGAGGTTGTGTCTCAGAAACTTGATTGAATTCTTTGAGGAAGTGACAAGAAAAATTGACCAGGCTAAGGCAGTGGATGTTGTATATGTGGACTTTAGTAAAGCTTCAATAGGTTCCTCATGGCAGGCTGTTACAGAAGTGAAGTCATGTGGCATCTGAGGTTAGCTGATAAGATGGATACAAAACTGATTTGGGCATAGAAAGCAGAGAATAGTAATGGAAGGATACTTTTCTAACTGGAGGTCTATGGCAAGCAATGTTCCTCAAGGATCAGTGATGGGACTTCTGTTGTTTGTAATATATATAAATGATTTGTAGGTAGTTTGATTAGTAAATTTGCAACTGATATAAAAGTTGGGAGAGTAGTAGATAGTAAGGAGGATTGTCAGAGGATAAGGCAGGATGTAAATCGAAGAGACTTGGGCCGAAAGATGGCAAATGGAATTTAACCCAGAGAAATGAGAGGTGATGTGATTTTGAAGGTCTGCTGCAAAAACAAAGTATATAGTAAATGATAGAGTCCTTAGAAATATTAGAATACTGAGGGATCTAGGCATGCAGATCAACAGTTCCCTGAAGGTGGCAACTCAGATGGGCAAGGTGGTCAAGAAGGCATTTGGCATGCTGGCCTTCACTGGTTGGGGTGTTGAGTGTAGGAATTGGAAAATCTTGTTGCAGCTGTATAAGACTTTGGTTAGGCCATATTTGGAGTATTGTGGACAATTCTGGTCGCCACACTACTGGAAGGATATTGATGCGATGGAAAGGATGGAGAAGAGATTTACCAGGATGTTGTTGGTTTGAAGGATATGGATTATGAAGAAAGGTTAAACTTGGATTGTTTTCTCTGGAGCATCAGAAGATGAAGAGGACCTGATAGAGTTTTATAAGATTATTACAGGCTTGGATAGAGTGGGATAGTTAGAGCCTTTTTCCCCAAAGTTGAAGGGTCAATTACTTGGGAGCATAGGTTGAGAGGGGGAAAATTTTAAAATAGATGTAAGGGGTAAGTGTCACACACAGAGAATGGTGAATGTCTGGAACACGCTGCCAGAGGAAGTGGTGGAAACAGATTGCATAACAATACATAAATAGGCAGGAAATAGAGGGATATGGACCAGATAGAGGCAAGAAAGTTTTTGATTAGAGAGGCATCTGTGTTAGCACAGACTTGGTGGACTGAAAGGCCTGTTCCTGTGCTATACTGTTCTTTGTTCTAATTGCCTATTCGGTTGTATTTTAGTACAACACATTTTTGATGTATGTATATATTTATTTCTAATTAAATTTTTATTTAAAATATTTGCATTTAATATTTCTAATGAGTAATAGTTTATTTTAAAAGTTTACATTGTGTACAACATGTATGGTAAGATACCTGTCATTTTAATAATTTTTCTAACAATTCTCACAATTATTGTCACATGTATTGGGATACAGTGAAAAGTATTGTTTATAGAGTACATAGAGGAGAAGGAAAAGAAGGTGCATAATGTAATGTAATGTAGCTAGGGTACAGAGAAAGATAAATTTAATGCAAGGTAGATCCATTCAAAAGTCTAATGGCAGCAGGAAAGAAGCTGTTCTCTGTTCTCGAGTCAGTTGGTATGTAATCTCAGACTTCAGTATCTTTTTTCTCATACATAGAGTATGTCCAGGATATGTGGGATCCTTGATTATGCTGTTTTCTCCAAGGCCATGGGTAGTGTAGACAAAGTCAATGGATGGAAGGCTGTTTTGCGTGATGGACTGCGTTTACAACCCTTTGTAGTTCCTTGCAGTCTTGGTCAGAGCAGGAGCCACACTAAGCTGTACCATATAAAGTGTCCTCCTTTGTTTGGTACATCTGTAAAAATTGCTGAGAGTCTCAGTGGACATGCTAAACTTCCTTAGCCTCCTGAGAGAGAGGCGTTGGTTCTATTCTCTCTCCTTACAGATGCTGTCAGATTTGCTGAGAATTTCCAGCACTTTTCCTTTCTATCCATGACTTCAAACTTGAAACTTTTAAAAATCCAAACAGGGCTTGTTTAATAGAAGTGGAGGAGAGTGAGGTTATTGTTTTGTTTTGAAAGATGATAAAGTCAAGCACAGGTCCACCAGTACCAGTTACCCACACTTTGGGTTGGAGAGTGTGTGTGAACTGACTGCTGCTGCCCTGGGAACGGGGGCGGTGAGTGGCAGCCCGGTCCAGCCCCGGTGATTGGCCAATGGGTGAACACCACGTGGGGAGCGCGGAGACGCGTTAGTGGCGGAAGGGGACGTCAATCCAGGGCACGTGACTGGCTATCTCCGCCCCCTTTCCCCTCCCCCTCGGACTGGCGGGCGGGGGAGGGAAGAGTGAGGATAACAACAACAGCTGCGAGCAGCGAGCGGAGCAGACAGCGAGAGAGCGCGGTAGCGGCAGCCCGGGAAAGCCGCTGGCACACCGACACCGAGCAGTGCGGGGAAAGGTGGAAGTGCGTTGTTTTTTTTCTTTTAAAAAAAAGATATGAAGTGGGGGGAAAGCCGTGGACGCGATTAGATGTCGGTTTTGTTTTAAAAGTTGGGATTTTATTTCTGCGCCGACGGAAAAAAGGGGGTGAAGCGTCGGCGAGTGTTGTTTATCCGCTGAGAGGAGGCGAGGGCGAGACACGGCCGTTCGCCCGCCCCTCGGCCCGGCCCGGTAAACAGCCCGAAGGCGGGGCCTGCCCGCCCCCCGCCCACACAGTCACGTGGTAAGATTTACTAACGCTCCCTCTCGCTGCCCGCCTCAGTCCGCGGAGGCAGCGCGGAGAGAAGGAGCTTATCCGGGCGGCGAAGGGAGAAAACGGGAGCCAGCTCCCGGGAGGAGGGGAGAGGAGTCAGTTCCCGGGGGCAGGAGGGGGGGAATAGGAGCCTGTTCCCGGGAGGAGAGGGGAGCTAAAGGTGGGGGTGGGGGGGGGGGTCAGGAGCTGTCCCGGGTGTGGGGTGGACTGTGGGACGGGAAACAGGAGCCTTTTCTGGGGGTTGGGGGAAAGGAGCCTGCCCCCCTGGAGACGGTGTGTGCGGCGATGGGGTCGGAGGGCAGCAGTTCGGCCCTAACCGGTACATCTTTGTACTGTGGAGGAAACCCATGCAGACACGGGGAGGACACACAGACTACACATAGGCAGTCGCCGAAGCTGGGAATTGAAGCCTCTGGCTCTGTGAAGCAGCAGTGCTTAATCTCTGTGCTGTCGCTGAAAGCTAGCAAGTTTACTATCAAATAAATCGGTTGGATTTAAAATTGGTGTTGTCAGGCCTCTTACTGAGTTTACCCCAGTCCAACGCTGGCATCTCTACATCATGTCCTCAGGGGATCAGGGAATTGACAGTCTTGCCCTCTCCCTCCTCAAACGTAAGGTGAACATATGACGAACCATGGCCGAATGACTCCTTATGATATTTTCTGTTCCGTATAGAGATACGTAAATTATTTATGTCGTCAACCGCACCTATTTTTCCCACTTTTTAGTATTTGTGTTGAATTTACTCGTTAACCACTGCTACAAATATATATATATTCCAGAAAGTATTCCTTATTATTCAACTGTTCCAGTCAAGAGGACATCTCTTACATTTGTTAACAGTATTTACTGGACTAGATATAGTCCTTGAAAGAGGTCCTGTCTCTTAATTTTTAAGAAATTAAATAATTATTTGTAATAATAGGGGGAACAGATTCAAATCTTTTGTATTTGACTTGATTATGGTAACACTGATTCAAAAGATTGTACAACTGTATTAATAACATTTAGTATAATTCATGTAATATGCAGATTGGAAGCAAGTACAACTATTTTAAGTTGACAATGTCTAATTAAAATTGAAATCCCACAGGTTAGCCAGCATTGCTGGTCTTGAGCATATGTTTCCTAAACCAAAACTGCTATAATAATTTAGTTAAAATTACACAAAGATGATAACACTCTTTGTTCTAAATGCTGTTTAGTAATGCTGCTCTCTTATAATATGGCAATACTGGCTAGATCAACATTTTTATGACCCATTCCTAATTGCCCTTGAGAAGTTCTTGCTGCTCAAAACTGTACATCCATGAACTGTGAGCCATTAGCAGCAGAATTGTACACCACCAGAGTCTGTAATCTTGTGATCTGGCATATACTCTACTCTATAATGACCGTCAAGCCAGGAGGGAAACCCTGGTTCGGTGGAGAGTTTAGGAATGTAGCTGGAGCAGCATCTGACATCTCAAAATAAGAACTGTGAATTGGGTGAAACTTCAACATAGGCCTTCTTGCATGCCTAATGATGGGAACTGACTGTCATAAACAGATGTCCCAAAGCTAAAATCTCACTCTATATAGTTTAAAAAAAACATGTATCTTGGCTAATCTAAAAAAAATTAAACTGACTGGCTATGACTCTGGCTTCTCCACGTCACTTCAGAATAGCAGCAACCATATTATTTCTAAAGAGGTGCTAATGCCCCTGTGACTGAGATCACATTCTAAAGGCACAAAAACAGAAAATGCTGAAAAATTTCAACAGGTCTGATACCATCTGTGGAGAGAGAATAGAGCTAATGTTTTGAGTCTATATGACCTTCTGTTAGAGTCCTTTGTTCAAATCATCCAGACTTGAAACGTTAGCTCTATTCTCTCTCCACACATGCTGTCAGACCTGATGAGATTTTCCATCATTTTCTGTTTTTGTTTCAGATTCCAGCCACTGCAGTAATTTGCTTTTCTCAAATCTCAAGGCGTTGTGCAAATATCATTTACAGCCAAGCTGTGAACCTATAAAACTGATCCGTTTGCAAGGATAAAAACACCTGGAAATGTGTCAGACTTATTAATCGTTGATATATCAAGAGCCCAGATGAGTAATGTACATTTTGTCCAAGCTGTGGTGAAGCGAGAGTTAATGTCCCATTTCCCCTGCTGCTAGAATGTGCAATATTGCCTTGTGGAGCTGAAAAAAGCAGGACTGCCATTTTTCCACTTAGGTAGCAACAGAAAAGGGCTCTCTTCAGGTGAATACTTGGTTCCCACCTACATTCTTATCTATTGGAATATCTGTGCTTTGACTGTTAGAATTTACTGTGGAGAAATTAATAGGCAACTGGATCACAAAACTGAGGGGTTGAGAAAATGCACCATCACATGTAAAGAGGGAAATCAAAAACACCTTTCTGTTCACGGATGGGTGATGAGAAGAAAAATCAGGGCTCTTTAAACACTGCTGTTCCAGTTTGTAACATAGAGCCAACAACTAATGGATCAGATTTAAGCTGTGCAGTCCTGTCAATTCCCATCATGAATGGTGGTGGACAATTAAACTTCAAACTGGAAGAGAAAGTTCCCAGCATCACAGAATCCAGTTTTCAGCCAATTTAGTTGACTCTGCATGATATTAAGAAACTGCTGGAGGTACTGGATACTGCAAAATCTGTGTACTCTGGCAATGTTTCAGCACTGGTATTAAAGACTTGTGCTTCAGAACTAGCCATGTCCTTAGCCAAGTTGTTCTAGTCCAACTACACTGGCATCCATCTGGCACTGTGAAAAATTGACCAGGAATGCCCTGTTCTCTGTTGCCCTGTTTCTCCCCCCCCCCCCCCCCCCCCAAAAAAAAGCAGGGCAAATCCAACCTGGCCAGTTACTGTCTATCAGCCTGTTCTTGATCATCAAGTGTTATTGACAATGCTCAGAAATAATCTGCTCATTCACACTCTCACTTAGTTTGGGTTGTGCTGGGGCCATTCAGCTCCTGACCTCGCTGCAGCCTTGATCCAGACATGGACTACGGGTGGCACAGTGTTTATCACTGCTGCTTCTCAACCCCAAAGACCTCTGTTAAATTCCTATCTTGAGTCACTGGGCGGAGTCTGCATGGGTTTCCTCTGGGTGCTCTGGTTTCCACCCACAGTTTGAATGACATACTGGTTAGGTGCATTGGTCGTGCTAAATGCTTCTTCAGGGGGTGGAGTGGGTTATTTGTGGATTTTCACAGTAACTTCATTGCATTGGTAATGTAAGCATTAAATTAAATTAATTACATTAGTACACTAATAAAGAAACTAAAAACTACAAAAGAACTGAAGGTGAGAGTAACTATCCTTGATGTCAAAGCAGCATTTGACAGATTGTTGCAACAAGAAGCCCTAGAAAAACTAATCCAATAGGAAATGAGGAAACCTTGTCAGTGGTTGGATCATAATGGAGGGCAAAGGAAGATGGTCGTAGTTGTTAGAAGTCCATTGTCTCAGTCCTGGGACATCACTGTTGGAGTTCCTCAGGGTAGATTACTAAGCCCAATCACCTTCATTTGCTTCATCGATGACTTTCCCTCCATTGTAAGACTGGAAATGGGGGTGATTGCAGATAATTGCACAGTTTTTGCAATTTGCGACATATCAGATGTTGAAGTAGTCCGTGCCCATAGGCAGCAAGACCTTGACAATATTCAGGCTTGAGCTGATTTATAGCTTGTATGTTACTTGTCACATAAGTGTCAGGAAATGACCATCTCCAATGAGGGAGAATCTAATCATCATTCCTTAACATTCAGTGGCATTATCGTTGCTGAATCCATCACTATTAACAATCTAGTTATCATTGACCAGAAACTGAACTGGATTAGCTATGTAAATACAGTGATTGCAAGAGCAGTTCAGAGGCATTCCATAGTGTGACTCTGCAAGAACTGTCCACTGCCTACGAGGCACAAGTCAGGAGTATAATGAAATACTCTTCCTATTTGCAGTGCAGCACCAACAACACTTGAAACTCAACTCCAGACAACACAGCTCACTTGATTGGCACCCTATCCATCACCTTCAATGTTCAGTCCCTCCACTGTCAATGCACAATGGTAGTAGCACCCTAAATGACGTCTATTGCAGCAACTCACCAAGGCTCCTCTGACAGCTTCTTTCAAACCTATAACCTCTGTCACCTAGAAGGAAAAGGATAGCAGATACATGGGCATATCACCACCTCCTGAGTTGGGACCACATTGCCATTCCTTCACTGTTGCCAGGTCAAAATCCTGGAACTCTTCTTCACAGCAAAGTGGGTGTTCCTAAAACATACAGACTGCGGTAGTTCAAGAAGGCTGCATACCATCTCAAGAGCAATTAGTGATGTGCAATAAATGCTGGCCTAACCAGCGCAGCAGCACAGATCCATGAATTGATTGAAAAACAATGCTCTAAGTCAGCTCTATAATTTTTTATTAGAATAGCTTGAATTTGCAAACTGGTAAAAGTCCCATTATTTTTAATTTTATCATTCCCAGGTCACTTCAATTGAGATAGCAGTTTGCTTCCCTTAAAAGACTTTTTGGACTGTTTGTGTCCTGCAATCCAGAATTGCCTTTTCAACAGAAACTTCCTTGCATTTTGAGCACAACATAATGCTCAGCCAGTAATGATTTTCCTTCCACGTTGTCAGATGACTAGTTGCCTTTAGGCACATAGATAAATTCCACTGGAATAGTTGATTTGAAAGTGATAAAGCAGCATTGTTTGTTTTTCTACATTGTAAAGTAGTTGTACTGCTGTCCTTGGGTTGACTCCAATCCTGGAATATTGCAGCATAGAAGGCAGTCAATGGGCTCATAGTGTCTGTATCATTTCTTTGAAGGAGTCACCTAATTATAATTGATCCATTTGCTTTCTCCTATTTGAGCATTTATCCAATTCCCTTTTGAAAGTTTCAGATCATCATTTTATTAAAGAAGTGCTCGTTTCACCTTGTTCTTTTGCCACTTGCCAAAATAGTCGATACATTGGTGGTCATTTTCTGAAATTCTATAAACTTGAGAACGGTTGCTACAGATTGGAGGGTAATTAATGTTATTCCACTGTTTAAAAAGGGAGGTTGAAAGAAAACAGGGAATTATTATAGACGAGTCAGCTTGATGTAGGAGTGGGGAAATTTCTGGACTCTATTTCTAGCAGAACATTTGGTAAATAGTTGTAGATTCAGCTGGATTTGTGAAAGGGAAATCCAAGCTTAAATCTGCTGGAATTCTTTGAAGATGTAACTAGTACACATGATGAAGGGAGCCAGTAGATGTAGTTCATTTGGACTTTCAGAAGGCTTTCAACAAAGTCCTACCTGGAAAATTAAAGTACGTAGGATTGGGGGGGTCATGCATTGAGATGGATAGAAAACTGATTGACAGATAGGAAACAAAGAGAAAGAATGAGTTAGTCTTTTTCCAAATGGCAGGCAATGACTTGTGGGGTATTGCATGGATTGGTGCTTGGGCTCTAACTATTTGACTAATTTAGATGAGAGAATTAAATGTAATGTCTCAGTTTGCAGATGGCACAAAGGTGAGTAGAAGGGTGAATTATGAGAAGGATGCTTATGTGATTTGGATAAGCTGATCAAATGCATGGCAAATACAGTGCAACGTGGATAAATGTGAAGTTATCCACTTTGGTGGATAACAGCCATTCAGATGATAATCCTATAAATTAAGAGAGTAGAATGTGCAATGAGACCAGCGTATTTTCATACACCAATCACTTAAGATAAGAATGTTTTCATAACGATGATTCAAAATACAAGAGCAGAGATGTCTTGTTGCAATTATACAGGGATTTGATGTGGCAAACTCGGAATGTTGTGTGCATTTTCGGTCTCCTCTGAGGAAGGATGTTCGTGCTGTAGCAGAAGTTCAGAGAAGGTTTACCAGACTGATTCCTGGATGGCTGACTGGCATAGGTGACATTCAGTCGGCTATGATTATATTCATTGGAGGTTAGGAAAATGAATGGGGGGGAATCTTGTAGAAACCTATAAAATTCAACAGGACTAGACAGTGCTGATGGGGGAAGAATGTTCCCAATGATGGGTGTGTCCAAGATGGAAATGAGGAGAAATTTTTGCACTCAGACGATGGTAACCTGTGGAATTCACTTGCAGAAAGCAGATGATCCAAAGCATTATATGTTTTCAAGAAAGACTTGGATATAGCTCTTGGGATAAAGGAGATCAAAGAATATGGAGGGAAGGTGGGATCAGGCTGTTGAGGCTCAAAGGGCCAAATAGCTTATTCTTGCTCCTATTTTTTAAAAACCTGTCGTTTTCCACTGGAAACAGTTTCTTCATATTTACTCATCAAAATTCTTCCTTATTTTAAGCACCTCTATTCCAAGGAGGAAAATATCAGCTTCTCAGTCATTCCACATAAATGAGACATTTCACCCTGAATGTTTGTTTAACACACAAAAGCATGATAACAAGAGTTTCTTTGAAATCCTTGAGGTACTGAAAATTGTTTTGTTGCATTTGAACAATTACTTTCATGGGCAAAATAACTGTTCTTTAGGGCGTTCTCATTTCCATCAGTGCAAATTTAGTTATTTTATACATTTGCTGTGCATGTGACCTTTCTTCCACAGGTACATCTTTGTGCCATTTGGAAACACTTGGATACTTGTAAAAAAAAATGTGTGGCACAGTGATTAGCACTACTGCTTTACAGCACCTGGACCCAGGTTCGATTCCCGGCTTGGGTCACTGTTTACGAGGAGTCTACATGTTCTCCCCATGTCGGCGTGGATTTCTTCCTACAAGCAGCTTAGTTGCATTGACCATGTTAAATTCACCCTCTGATGCTGGAGTGTGGCGACTAGGAGACTTTCACAGTAACTTGATTGTAGTATTAATGTAAACCTACTTGTGATACTGATAAAATAAACTTTAAAAAATGTTTGAATTGTAAACAAATGCAATATATGGCCAGACACAGATTAGTTTAATACAATGGTATCTTGTAGTTAATTTTATGTACCTGAGAAATGTGTTGATTGGTTTGAAGTTTATAGAGAACCGTTGTAGAAGCATGTTCATAAAATCTAAATGTACCTTTGGCAGATATCAGCTAAGGACTTCACATATTTTGCTGTGCCATTGAGTTCTTTTATCCATTTTCTTCCATAGGGGCAACATTTTTTTTAGCAGTGGAGCTGTTGGAGCAACACTGTATGGCTACAATGGCTCCTGCTCTCACTGAAACGGCCACAGAGGGACATGGATTCCAGCTGTCGTCGTCTTCCTTGCCCTCCAGTTCCATTGAATCTGACACATTTATGAACGAGGAAAACTCCAGTACAGAACAGAAGCTAAATGGGGAATGTGACACACAATCTGCTTGGTCTCAACTTGCATATCCATTTGCAACACATGGGCTTGGCAGTGATGCAACTGATCTGAAACATGTACCTTATGGTTCTGCAATTGTGCATTCTTCAATCCCAAACAATACAGCTTTGTTAACCAGTGCTAATTCTCTACTAGACATACTGTCTTTAAAATGTAATTTTAATAGGAAGAAATTGTTTAGCAAAAGCTCAGTCATTCTTGCCAAAAAAAAGTTATCTTGTGATAGAACTAAGCCAACATCTGCTTCTAATGCTGGCAAAATATATGTTGTACCTGATGTGGAGCTTGGTAGTAATAAAAATGGTATGAAAGATTTAAGCTCCCAGAAAATCAGCCCTTTGAAGTGTAGGGGCATGTTAACTGCTGTTAGTGACATGAAATTGGCCTGTAATTCAGTTTCAGTGAACCTCGACACTCATGGTGGCATAACTTCAAATCAAAAACCAGAGTTGAAACCAACCAAAACAAACAAAACTTGGGAAACTGTACCAGCAGAGGATGACATTCCGATTGGAAATTTATTGAGTGGTGCCAGGCAATCAGCCCAGCAGAGAAAACAAGAAAAACAACTCAGTAATTCTGCAAGCACAAGGGAAACTGAAATGAATACTCAGCTGCTTGAGTGCCTTGGCAGACAACAAGAGCTAGCTATAAAGGCCAGCCGACTGAGAAAGCGTTTACGTCTAATACAGGCTAAGCATGTTGAGCGTCATGTTCAGTGCCAAATTCAAGAATTGATAGAATCCCAGCAGCAAAGGCAGACAGAAATGAGTAAAATCACCAGCTCAAAAACAGAGTCTGATTTGTGTGCTGGAATAGAATATGATGACGGTGAGCAGGCTGGATTCATCCCAAATCCCCAAAACTCTGAACTCTATGAATATACGTGTTTTTCAAAAGCACTGCTTTCACACATCAAAGAGAATGTGGATTCTGATGCAACTGTCAATAGCACAGATGAAGATTCAGATAGCGAAGAGATTTCATTGAAGAGCGATATGCTGTTGTAAGTAGAATTTTTACTGTCATCTTTTCAGTTATTTCTAGCTGGGTGGATTAGGTGCAACTCACAAAAGAAGTATTTGTATTATTGAACCTTTTTTTTTCATTTTTCTTTAAGCTCCCTTAAAGAAGCTTAACACCTGTAAATTCAGTCACTTTGACACAATGGCAAATAATTTATTGAATGTAGAAAAAATATACACTTTTGTAACATTTTATGGACTACAGATTGTTGAATCATTGCATCAGTGGTTCTAGCTAATATTGTTATCAGCTTTTAACATCATTTGTATAATGGAGTACTCTTGGATATAAATTGTTCTTGTGGTGACAAGGAGCTGAGCAAAATTGAATAGTGTAACTCCCAAAGGATCAGAAAAATGATTGGCTAGAATAGTTTTGAGATGATAAGGAATTGAAACCTTTCTTTTGAGCTGATTGGTATTTCATAGAATCCCTAAAGTACAGAAGGAGGCCATTCAGCCCATTGGGTCTGCACCATCAACAGTCCCATTCAACCTATTTCCATAACCCCATGTATTTACCTTATTAATCTTTTGACACAAAGGGGCAATTTTGCAAGGCCAATCAGCCTAACCCACACATCTTTGGACTGTGGGAAGAAACCAGGGTACCTGGTGAAAACCCATTCACACATGGGGAGAATATGCAAACTGCACACAGTCACCAAAGGCTGGAATTGAACCCGGGTCCCTGGTGCTGTAAGGTATCAGTTCCAACCATTGTTTAAACTAGTAATATGTACATAAAGGATGTAGTTATCAGTGCTTTTGTGTTACTGGCATGTATCAACTTGAAATGACAAAACTCCAGTGAACAACAGTAAGGTCCTGTGAGGGAAGCTGTTCTATCTACATTTCTCAGTGTGACCATTACTCCAGTGTGGCTTTAAGTAAAGTTTTAAAAATGTCCAAGTTATGCTACATTAATTGTATAACAAGGAAGTGATATTCTGATTGTGTGAAGACCCTATGACTGTTGTGTAGCAATAAATATGAAACACAAATTTGGAAACGTATGAACATTTAAAAAGACAAGGGGAAGGGAAAATCATTCTTCCATGTATTTCTTTACCCAGTTTTTAAATGCTGGTTGACTGTGTTCTAATCTTGACAATGTCCTTAACTCAAATATTAGCTTGTATATTCTGTGTTTCTCGCATTGTTTATCTTTAGTTTTATTTGATTTCAACATCTGCAAACATTTTGCTGCTTATTTATTTAGTACCAAATATGATTTATTTTAACTGGGCAGTACAGAAGTAGGTACTTTTGTTTTGTCACTTTGATTTCTGGGCTTGTAACAATGCATAACATATAGTTGGCCATGTTTATGTGCACCAAAATTGTTTCAAACTGTTCTGCAACATATTGCTGCCTTGATCACTTATTAAACCTGGATAACAGAACATGGGTACAAACTGGTGAAATTTTGGGATTGATGCCAAGTAGAAAATCTATAGAGTAATCAATATCTGAAATGGTGTTGGCATTATTGAAAGGGCAGTTGAATATTATGTTGATGGGAATTGTAGATTTTTTTTTAAAGTAATAACATAACAGCTAAACACCACCTCTTTGGTGTTTATACTCTGTCTGGAAAACACAAATATCTAACTGATACGTACATCTGAATTGCATTTGCACTTCTTTCTACTAGGGCAGTTTTAAAGATTTATCACACTGGCTTTTTAGTGCTGCTGTACAGTTAAATTCTGTTTGAATGGAACTTGATGCCCTTTACATGGTTACAACAGGCATCGTTTGGAAAATAAATTGATTAGATTTTTTTGTTCACTCAATAGTTCAGTGAATTTAATCCTCTATTATAAAATATATACTGTTGTTGTTAAACCTCTTGTCATAAAATGAACCAATGCTACCTAAATACTTTTTTTTAAGAGAACAACCAATGAGTTGTTGGATGAGAAATTTATAAGTTATTCCATGTGATCTGTTCAAAGTAGCCATGAACCTGACTACTCCATCTTTTAGTCATTCTTTTCTGTTCTTCCCATGTTGAAAGATGCATGCTAAGTATTGTAATGTTGAAATGTTCACTACGCTCTTGGTACAGACAAAATTGTTTTGAATAAATGCATTGAGGTTTTTTTATAGGAAGAAATTGGTATAAAAATTTGCACTGATTATTTGCATGAATTTCTTTATTTCCACTCTTTGCAAAGTATCACTTGGAAATGCTCTACATGACAAGATTTTGATTGCTGCAGTGTTGTAAATAGTTTCTTTTCCCCCCTACCTATGGCATCTTCTGTCACTTTAGAATATTAGCCTTCAATATTAGAGGCTATTTGTGGTTCATATGTTGTCTGACTTATTGCTAACTTGAGTCCTGTACTGAATAACTAATTGAGTTGACAATCTAGAGACTTTGCAATGCATTTAGTATTTGGCAGTGGTACAGGAGTAAAAAATGAAAACTGACACAATGGGTGTGCGATCTTTGTTGATTACTGAGATGGGCCATACCTTCACGGTCATCTCGGAACTAGTAAAAATAATTATGTCCTGCCATGAGAAGCAAGTTGAATCCAATTTAACCAACTGCCATCCATCGGCCTACTTTCACTTATCATCAAAGTCATCAACACCACTATTAAGCAGCACTTACCGACCAATAACTTGCTCATTGGTGCTCAGTTTGGGTTCCACCAGAGCTACTTAACTCTGGACCTCATTACAACCTTGGTCCAAATATGGACAAAAGAGCTGAGATCCATTATTGAGACGAGTGTAACTGCCCTCAATATCAAGGCAACATTTGACTGAATGTGAAATTAAGGGAACCCTAATAAAGTTGAATTTCAGGGCAGGTTAGGTGACGTGGCAATCTCTCCAGTGGCTCAAGAACAAAGTAAGATGGTTGTGATCACTTGAGACAGTCACCTGGAGTTCAAGGTGTGCAGGTTAGGTGGATTGACCCCAAGTGTCCCATGATTCAATGTCTTCTTGCCAACCTTTCCATTGCTGGAAACAATTTCTCCATAGGTCAGAGTTTCAAACATGCCAGTTAAATCGTGTGTTTAGAAGAAGTTGACCAGTTTAATATTGGTGTTGTATTAAGGGTATTCAGATTGTACATTGTCTCCAGAACCTGACCACTGGTCTGAATCTTCCACAGTAAGAGGTCTGACAACATCAGTTTTAAATCCAACCGATTTATTTGGTAGTAAACTCACAGCTTTCGGCTATTATAGCCTTCTTCAGGTGACTGAGGTGTTCTGGTCTGCAATAGCACACGTGTCAGCACGGACAGTCACAGATTACTGATTAGAATGCGAATCCTTACACCTAACCTGCTATTTAAGTCTTAAAGTGGTTAACAGTGTGAGTGGAAGGAGCACTGAGCACAGGTTAGAGAGATGTGTATTGTCTCCAGACAGCACAGTAAGTGAGGTTTTTTGCTAACCCAGACAAGTCATGGGGGTTACAGATAGTGTGACATGAAGCCAAGATCCCTGTTAAGACCGTCCTCGTGTGTGCGGAACTTGGCTATCAGTCTCTGCTCAGTGGCTCTGCGCTGTCGTGTGTTGTGAAGGTCCCCTTGAATGAACATCGCTCGACAATCACCAGGCAAAACTGTTCCCTTCCTGTTGGCGAACACTTCAGCGGTCAGGGGCATTCGGCCTCCAACCTTCAGGTAAACGTTCTTCAAGGGGGTCTTCACGACACACGACAGTTAGTGTACGCTTGACCTGGACCATTTGATGAGCAACACGACAGTACTTGATGAATTTATTGGGGTTCTATGAGTAAGTGACCAGTGCGGTAGATAGAGGGGAACAGAGGATGTGGTGTTTTTTGATTTCCAAAAGGCGTTCGATAAGATGCCTCACAAAAGATTGCTGCAGAAAGTCACGGTGCAGGGAGTTGGGGGTAGGGTGTTAGACTGGATAGAGGATTGGTTGTCTAATAAGAAGCAGAGAGTAGGTATTGATGGGTACTATTCTGATTGACTAGTGGAGTGCCCCAGGGATCGGTGCTGGGGCCTCAACTATTTACCACTTACATAGATGATCTGGAGGAAGGGGCTGAGTGCAGCTGACGAAATTTGCTGATGACACGAAGATGAGTGGAAAAGCAAATTGCGTGGAGGGTGTGGAAATCCTGCAGAGGGATCTGAATAGGTTGAGTGAGTGGGTGAGGACCTTGCAGATGGAGTATAATGTTAGCAAGTGTGAGGTTATCCACTTTGGTAGGAATAATGGTAGGAAGGATTACTATTTAAATGGTGAAAAGCTGCAGCATGTGATGGTGCAGAGGGACCTGGGGGTCCTTGTGACGATTCGCAAAAACCCAGTCTGCTGGTGCAGCAGGTGATCAAGAAGGCGAATGCAATGTTGGCCTTTATTGCTAGGGGAATAGAATATAAAAGTAGGGAGGTACTTTTGCAGCTGTATAGGGTGCTGGTGAGGCCGCAGCTAGAGTACTGTTTGCAGTTTTGGTCGCTGCATTCGAGGAAGGATGTTTTGGCCTTGAAGTGGGTGCAGAGGCGGTTCACTAGGCTGATACCGGAGATGGGGCGTTGGATTAAGAGGAGAGACTGAATAGGGTAGGTTTGTACTCTTTGCAGTTTAGAAGGCTAAAAGGGGATCATATAGAGACATAATGAAGGGGATGGATAGGGTAGAGGTTGAGACACTTTTCCTGCTTAACAAAGATAGCAGGACTAGAGGGCGTCGCCTCAAGAATAGCGGTGGGGGACGTGGTTCACATCAGAGTTGAGGAGGAATTTCTTCATGCAAAGGGTGGTGAATCTTAGGAATTCTCTGCCTGTTGAAGTGGTGGAGGCTTCCTCGCTGAATATATTTAAGTCAAGGGTGCATAGGTTTTTGATTGACAAGGGAATTAAGGGTTGCGGGGAGAAAGCAGGAAAGTGGTACTGAACCTCTGCAGATCAGCCATGATCTTATTGAATGACAAGACAGGCTCGAGGGGCTGGATGGCCTATTCCTGCTCCTATTTCTTATGTTATCTACTGAGACGCCTCTTGAACGTTGTTACAGATCTGCTTCCAGCACCACCGCCGACAGTATGTTCTAGGCATTCATCACCATTTGTGAAAGATTTGCCTTTGCATCTCTTTTAAACTTCCCCCTCTCACTTCCAATCTATGCCTCTGAGTAATTGACCTTTCGACCCTGGGGAAAACACTTTGACTATCCACTCTATCCAGTCTGTCATAATCTTGTAAATCTCTGTCAGGTCCTCCTCCTTCTCTAAGGCTCCACTGAAAACAATCCAAGTTTGTTCAACTTTTCTTCATAGTCTGTATCTTCCAAACCAGACAACGTTCTGGTAAATCTCATCTGCATCCTTTCCAATGCATCAACATCCTTCCAGTAGCCTGGCAACCAGAATTATACACAATACAATGTGGCCTAACCAAAGTCTTAAACAACTGCAGCCTGGTTTTTCAATTTCTATATTCAACGTCCTGATCGATGAAGGCCAGCATGACGTATGCTTTCACGACTACCTTGTCCATCTAAGTTGCCACCTGCAGGGAACTGTGGATTTGCATGCCTACATCTCTGTATGCTAATATTTCTAAGGCCTCTACTATTTACTACATACTTTCTTCTGCAGTAAGCCATCCAAATTGCATCACCTCTCATTTATCCAGATTAAATTCCATCTGCCATCTTTCACCCCAGGTCTCCAGCCAATTTATATCCTGCTGTATCCTCTGATAATCCTCATCCCTACATTTTCCTCAGTCATTGATTTATATCCAATTTATTTCCACTGATCCTTGTAGAACAATGCTTGACACAGATCCCTACTAAGAAAGGTATCCTTCCACCGCTAATCCATCTTATCAGCTCACCTCAGATCCCATATGATTTCATTTTCTGTATCAGTCTGCCAAGAGAAACATTACAGAAAGCTTTACTAAAGTCCACATATACATTACTGCAAGTTTCTTCAGGAATCCTCCAACCTGGTTTTGCCAGAAATGCGGGTTGCCCCTCTGGCAACTGCATTGGACTGGAGTTGATTTGGGAAGATAAGACATGCCCCCTTTTTACAGCACTAGCTACTATAATGCAAGTTTAATGAATGAGAGTAGGTGGTTGGATAATTAAAGGGGTGATATGGGTGGTTGGAAGTCTAGGTGGGGTGGTTGGCATCAATTGTGTAGTTACTTAAGTGTTAGATGGGTTATAACTTGTCTAACATTTCCTCAGTAACCACCCAGGTAGATAATACTGTGGAACTGCCCTAGATAATTATTTGAAAGGGATTAAATTGAGAGGCGTGGAACATCAGCAAGATCTTGGTGTCCTCATGCAGCAGTTGCTGGAAGTGAGCATGCTAGTACAGCAGGCAATAAAGAAGGCAAATAGTATGTATGTTGGTCTTCATAGCAAGAGGATTCGAATAATTGGGATGTCTTACTGCGACTGCATAGGGTGTTACCTGAGGCCAGACCTTATCTGAGGAAAGATGCCTTTGCTATAGAAGGAGTACTGCGAAGGTTTAGGAGGCTGATTTCTGGGATGGAAGAGTGAGGCATCCAGAACTTGGGGTATTGCTTAATAATAAGGGTTAAACCTTTCAGGATTGAGGTGAGGAGAAATTATGAATCTGTGAAATTCACTACCACAAAGTAGTTGAAGCCAAAACGTTGTGTGATTTCGAGAAGGAATTAAATATAGCTCTTGGGGCTGAAGGGATCAAGGGATATTGAGGCATTGAATTTGATCAGCCATGATCATAATGAATGGCAGAGTAGGCTTGAAGGGTGAAATGGCTTACTCCTGCTTCTATTTCTTAAGTCTGTCTCCAACTCAAACTTGGAGTCAGAGTCGTGGGGAGCAGGAAAATTGCCCATTGGAAATCGAGACTTGGCAATTCCCACAGAGGCTTGTGCCTCAACTGTTGCATGAACCTGACACATTGGAAACCAGATTTTGATTTCTTTTTCTGCAATTCATAACCAGATACATTGCAGAGATTAATAGCTTTGATTAATAGCATTGATGAATTTCATAGAAGTGAAATATGTACATGAGATAAAAAGCGATTGAGGTTATGTTGATAGGGTGAGATGAAAAAGATATAGGAGCACACTTATGAGGTACATTGACCAGGTTAACTGGATGACTTATTTCTGTACAAATTCTATGTAACTCCAGATTCAACAATCTCTCTTTCTAATTGAGTTTGCTCATCCCTGACAGAATTCTAAGTCTCTTCTATTCCATCTCGATACCCTTGACGTTTTCCTAAAGTGTAGTTCCCTAAACTGAGCAAAGTACATTAGCCTTGCCTTCTTTGGTAGCACTCATGCTTTGAGTCCAGATGTGGATTCAAGTTCTGTTCTAGGACATGAGCACAGCAATTGGGTCTGACCATCTGTGCAATACTGAATGGTTGCTGCTTAGTCAGGGATTTTGAATTTCAGATGAGATGTTAAACTGAGCCCCTCTGTCGTGGGCATAAAAGACCCCATGATGCTGTTTTAGCAGGGAGTTATTCCTTATATTTTGCCAACATTTATCCCTCAATCAACATCCTAAAACTGATTTATGTGATAATTACCACATTGCAGTTTATTGGACCTTGCTGTGTATATATTGTTACCATGTTTTCTACATTACAACATTGAGTACTCTTAAAATTACGTCCACAACTGGAGCCTCTGGTTGTCGTCAAAGCCACTATATAGATGCATATTTTCTTCTATAATATTTCAATTCACATGGACCAGGTCCCTCTAACTTGCTGAATTTAGCCCCGCCAGCTGAAAGCTTTTTCACTTAATTGTTCCTTGACCCTTATTGTTTGTTATATACATCAATAATATCGATGAGAATATAGGGGGAATAAGTTTTGCAGATGATACCAAGGTTAGTAGCGTGGTAATAGTGAAGGTAGTGGTTGTAGGTTACAGGAAGATATCGATGGGTTGATCAGATGGGCAGAGTAGTGGCAGATGGTATTTAACTCTGATAAATGCAAAGTGATGCACTTTGGGAGAAGTAACAAGACAAGGGTATATTTAATGAATGGCAGGATTTAGGAAGCTGAGGAACAGATGGACTTTGAGGTACTTATTTGCAGATCCCTAAAGGTGGCAGACCAAGTGAATAGAGTAGTTAAGAAGGCATGTGGGACACTTGCTTTTATCAGTAATGGCGTAGAATATAAAAGCAAAGTGGCTATGTTTGAGCGGAACAGAATGTACATTGCTGGAGTGGTGTATGTAGTTCTGGTCACCTTACTATAGGAAGGATGTGATTGCAGTAGATGGATACGGAGGAGATTCACCAGGAAGCGTGGGATGAAGCTTTTAAGCTTTAAGGAGAGACTGGATAGGTTTGGGCTGTTTTCTTTAGATCAGAGAAGGCTGAGTGGGGTCATGATTGAGATGTATAACATTATGATGGGGATGAACGGGGTGATTTGAAAGCACTTGTTCCTCTTGCTTTGGGATCAATTACAAGGGGACACGTTTTAGGGCTGGGGCACGAGATTTAGAGGGGATTTGAGGAAAAAAATCAGAGTGGTGAGAATCTGAAATGCACTGTCTGGGAATATAGTGGAGGCTAGAAACCTTAACTTTTAAAAAAAATATTTGGAGGGTCTCTTGAAATATAACATTCAAGAATGTGGGACCAGCCTCCCATCCACTGATTCTGTCTACAGTTCCCACTGCCTCGACAAAGCAGCCAGCATAATTAAGGATCCCATGCACCCTGGATATTCCCTCTTGCACCTTCTTTCTTCAGGAAAAAGATATAAAAATCTGAGGTCATGTACCAAAACCGACTAAAGAACAGCTTCTTCCCTGCTGCTGGCAGACTTCTGAATGGACTTAGCTTGCATTAAGTTGATCTTTCTCTATATCCTAGCTTTGACTATAACACTGCATTCTGCACTCTTGCTTTCTTCTCTATGAACAGTATGTTTTGTCTGTATAGTGCACAAGAAACAACACTCTTCACTATGTTAATACATGTGACAATAAATCAAATCAAACAAGTGTTGGAAAATGGGATTAACATGACTTTAATGGTAGTTATTGTCAGTGCAAACCCAATGGGCCAAAGGGCCTTTCCTGCACCGTGCAACTCTGATTTTGCTGTAACTATTCTAAACCTGTTATGACCATTTCCAAAATGTCCTCCAACTTGAAACAAGTTCTAGTTGCTGCTGTTCGTTTCCAAGCACTATTTTCAACACTGCTACCTTCTCTAAAGACTGGAGATACAGGAAGAGAAAAGCTTTCTTACGCACACTTAAAGAATTCCTCCCCTGCCGTCTCGTGTCCTTCATACAATTATTAAGGGAGCACTGTCCTTTTTTGCAGTTCACTATTTGCAGCTAACAATGTGACCCCGAGCCCATGTATATCTCGTGGTTAGCATTTTTAACTTAATGTGCATGGGAGGACAGTAGATTGAGCACAGTCTACCTGAAAAGGTTTTAGAGTGCTTGATTCTGTAAGAAAGGGACCACTCATCCAGTCTCGAGTGAATGTGGAGAGAGTAATTTTGTCATTTGGAACAAAAGAGCACCTGAAGAAATGATCGTCTCTAAGAACCACAGTTGGTTAACCTTGCCAATTCTTTCACCAGTGATCTGGTGAGGATGTGGCTGCTAGGATCATAGTTCAAATGCAATTTTGTCAATAAGAGATTAAACTTCAACAACTTTGATCTTCCGTCAGATTGATGCAACAGTTAGAATGAGCATCCACTAGGAAACCTGAAATGTGCTCAGAGGAGGATGATTGGGTGGTTAAAAACAGCTGGATTAGAGTTGAGTTGGTTGTTGAAAATGTAGTCTGTTATGGTAATCTGGTGCTCTCCAGTAGGAAGTTCTGACTGGTCAAAGATGCGGCTACAGTGACACCATTTTAGCCATGTGCACCATTATAGTAGCAAACATCTCCCATGCACACACTGAATAGATTAATATCTACGTGAAGTACTTTTACTATTTATTTAACACACTTCATATCCAGGGAAATAAAGTTGTTGCAACGATCAAAAAATACTCATTCACCTTCCCAACAAATGCATTAAAATGTTAACATTTAAATGCACACATTGAATATAAGTATGATGGCTCTGCTTAGGCCATAATTGGAGTACTGCATCCAATTCTACTAACTACACTTAATGAAATATTGTTAAAATATTGGGAAGACTGAAACTATTGTTTTCAATCCTTGCTGCAAATTCTATTCCTTATTTCCGTCCCTCTTTAAGGAAATAGTCTGAGGATAAGTCAGTTTTTGCAACCTTGGTGTCAAATTTAATCCTGAGATAAGTCCCTAGCTTCAAATTTGTGACCATTAAGACCAGCTGTTTCCAACTCTGTAAATTTGTCCCTGCTTTAGATTTTATGCTGAAAGCCTTATTTGTACCTCTGGACTTGACTATTCTCCAGCACTCTTGGCTGGTCTGCCATATTCTACCCTCTACAAACTTGAAGACATCCAAAACGCTGCTGCATTTGGTCTTGTACCAAGTCCTGTTTGCCTATTACCTGTGTGCTTGCTGACCTCCTGGCTTCTGGTCAAACATTTTAATCCTTCTGTCTCTCATTTGTAATCTCATCCAATACCACAATCTTCTAATTCTGGTTTCTTGTGCAGCCATAGTTTTAATTGATTTCCCTATGCCTTCAGTTGTATAGGCTCAGAACTGCTCTCCCTTTGTTGCTCCAGCTCTCTATCTTGCTTTCCTCTTTTAAGATACTCCTTTAAAACTTACAACTTGAAATAAACATTTAGTCATCTGACTTAATATTTCCTTGTATGGTTTGGTGTCATACTTTATTGTGCTGCGAGAATTGCCTTGGAATGTGTTATTCGTTCAAGTTGCTACATAAATTGTTTAGGAAAAGAGTGAAGATTCTTCAGGGGGTGCAGTGGAGTTTTATTAGAATGGTTCCAGGTTTGAGGAACTTTGACGACAAGGTTACATTTGAGAAAGTGGGTTTGTCCTTGGAGCAAAGGATATTGAGTAGCTGTACAAGATTATGTTAGGTTTGAATATGGTAGTTGAAAGCTGTTCCCATTAGCTGGTGGCACAAACAATAGGTAGGTACAAGGGCAGACTTGTGATTTGGACCTTTGCCCAACAGGAACTGGGATGGAAATGACCAAGCCCAAATTGATTGAATAGTTTACAACCAGCAGACCAGAAATTTACAGACATCAGCCTGAATTGAACATAAGTCAGAATGCCTATCAGCCAGTCTCTTCATTTTGTATTATAAGAGCTATGATTGTGCATTTGAACTGCCAATATGATTTTTAAAACTCTGTAAATGGCCTAGTTAACATAAATGAATAAAAATCTGGCATTGTAACTTTCAAATCTTACTGTATTAAGGAACTGGAACCAGTCAAAATCTTGTTGATCAAAATCTTGTTGAGATTTGGAGAGCAAGTCTGGCACTGCTTCAATAAGAAATGAATTATACATGAATGTAGTAATTCAAGCCCTAAGTTTTCACTTTCTTTAACTATCTTCAGTTAAAGTTTAAAAGGACTATGTAAACAGAAAGCATTCCAGCAGTGCAACTGATAAAATACATATTTGGAACATACAAGCATAGAAACCTACTTCATAAATTCACTAAATTAACCCCAGGGAATTACGACTGTTTGTGCATGTCTTTTAATAAATATTAGCTTCAAATCTAGAAAACCAACTGTTTTGAAACTTGAACTTTTGTGATTATTTTGCTTTACAGATTGAATGAAGATAAAGGAAGGCTTAGATTTAAATTTAGCAATACTGAATTACTGGATCATTTGTACAGAGAGTTTTTTATTTCAAAAATACATTTTATTCATAAAAAAACTGTCAAACCATTGCAAACCAACATATCCCAAAAATTACAGTGGGAAAAAAAAATCTTTACAGTACGAAACAATGCTTATTTACACGACATTACATTAGTTTCAAGTACAGAGATGCAATTATGTATATACATCAGATTTTTACTGTGTGCTGTCGTTTTTCAGATTAGCACACAGTTACACAGGTTGAAGATATTCTGCAGTTCGGGGCCCTTGGTCTGCCTCAGTTGAAAGGCTTTACATGGTGGCCTTTCCCCACTGTGCCTTTGCAACAGCTGCCCCAAGCTTGAGTGCATCCCTCAGCACGTAGTCCTGGACCTTGGAATGTGCCAATTTGCAACACTGGGTCAAGGACACGTTTTTAAACTGGAAGATCAGCAACTTTCAGGCAAACCAAAGCACGCCCTTCACCGAGTTGATATTTGTCTCTGTGTGCCTCTCTGGAAACAGCCCATAGAGCACAGAGTCTTGCATCACTGAGCTGCTCAGGACGAACCTTGACAAATACCACTGCATCTCACTTCAGACCTTCTTTGCAAAGTTACATTTCACAAGGTGGTGTGTGACCATCTCGTCATCCCTGCAGCCGCTTCGAGGGCAGCATGTGGTGATTTTGAGACCTTGAGCGTGCATAAAGGATCTGACAGGGAGTACCTTTCTCACTATCAGCCAAGCCAGATCTTGGTGTTTGTTTGTGAGCTCTGGTGATGAGGCATTCTGCCAGATGATGCTGACAGTCTGCTCGAGAAACTATCCGACAGGATCTGCCATTTCCTTTTCTCTCAGGGCCTGGAGGATGTTACCTGCTGTTCACTGCTTGATTGCTATGTGGTTAAATGTGTGTTTCTGGAAAAATTTCTCCATGAAAGACAAGTGCCACAGTATGGTCCCACTACTTGGAGCATTACGTGGCAGTGTGGCTAGACCTATCCTCCGCAACACTTGGGATAGGTAGAACCTCAAAAAGTAGTGACACTTGCTGTTGGTGTACCGAGGATCTCCACACGGCTTGATGCAGCCGCACACGAAGGTGGTCATCAAGATGAGGGTGGTGTTGGGAACGTTTTTCCCTCTGTTCTCTGGAGATTTGTGCATCGCTTCCCTCTGGACACAATCCATCTTTGATCTCCGGATAAATTTGAAGATAGCCCAAGTCACTGCTGCTGCGTAGGATTTGGAGATAGGCCAGACCTGCACCACATGCAACATGGACAGTACCTTGCACTGGATGACCAGGTTTTTTCTGGTGTTAGGGAGGGAGCATTGCTTCCACAAACCCAATTTTTGCTTTGCTTTGGCGATTGTGCTCTCCCAGTTTTGGCGCATGTTCCTGCTGCTCCAAACCATATCCCCAGCACCCTTAAGGAAGCCAGTCTGAGATTGTAACCCTTTTGCCTAGGTTGCTTCTGAGGGCCTCAGCAAAGGGTTCAATGCAACACAAAAAGGACAGAGGAGAGAGGACAGCCCTGCCTGAATCCAGACCTGATCTGAAACTATCTGACCCATTGATCGAAACTGCACTACTGATGTCTGTACAGAGCAGTTGGATTCAAGTGCGGATTCCCTCCTCAAAGCCCTTTTTGGAGAGCACATCAATCATATAGCTGTGCGATATTCTGTCAAACACCTTCTCCTGGCCTTGGCTGATAAGGCAGGTATCCACATGCCTGCCCTGCACGTAGGCGATCGTATCCCTGAGTAGTGGGACTATCGGAAATCTTCTTGCTGGGTACAGCACATGTTTGATCAGGCTGGATCACTGACCCCAGAGAAAGTTGATTTTAAAAAAGACACTAATACCCAGTCATGAAGTTCATTATTGTCTATCTTGGTTCAGTGGGAAAGCAGGAAGACAGATAACTTTTGGGTTACTTCTTATCCCTGCCACTGATTCCAGGCTGAACCATTATTGTTAATTGTTGAATCTTAGGCCATTCAGCCCCATTGCCCCTCCCATCACAAAGATTACTTTCACTCCATAGCATTAACTAACTCCACTCCTGTCTTTACTTATCTCCTGTGGAAATGTTTATTTATGCATTTGTCATCTTCAGTTTCAACTGTTTCAATGTCGTGGCTGACCTCTTACCTTACCTCATGCTTGGTCTTACTCATTTATTTCCGCCATCTTATACTGCCCATTGACTAGAGTCATTAAGTAGTATTGCGTCGAAGCAGACTATTTGACTCCTTGAGCCTGTGTTGACTCTTTCGAAGAACAGCCAGTTAGTCTCACTCCTTTCCCTTTTTTCTTTCAAGTGTTTATCCAATTCTGTTTTGAAAGCCAGTATTGAATTTGTATCTACAATTCTATTGGATAATTTCTGATTACTAATAGCTAAGGTGAAGTGTTCATAGTCCCAGATGACCATAGGAAGAGTAGACTGCTGGTGATTTAACCTGAGGATCACCATCCCTCATGTGAGGGGCAAGGTTGAGAAGGCAGGCCTTCATGAATAACCTAATAAATAGTAACATAGTCTAAATAGTCTACTTCTATTACTTTGAAACTATTTATCCATTTGGTGAAATAATAGCCAATCTGTACCTTATCTTCATATACCCACCCTTGCCCCATATCCCTCAATGCTTTGGGTTAGCAAACTATCAATCTTTGTTTTAAAATCCCTTCTGTACTCTGCATAGTCTTGCCAAATTTATTTGATCAAGAAACTTTAAACTGGACATGATATGCTAACTATAATCCACTCAATTATTTCAAGGCAGGGCAGTTTACTCCACCTAACTTGTGCTGTACTTCAAATGGTACGAGAAATATTAGCTGGTGCTGTGAGCCAGCTTTATTACCTTGGGGGTTGCTGCGTATCCATGAGGTGCATGCATTTGAAAACCGGCAGAAACACAAAATAAAACCAATCTGTAAAAGCAGTTTCTGCTCTTAGAAATAAGAGGCCATATCAATCGAAGTTCGCACTTTGGAGAAATAATAACAAGAGCAAGTTAGAGAAACACAAAATGATGTCTTTGGAACCCCAGCAAGACCAACCTAGAAAAAAATTGGAGCAGGAGCAACCCAATTCACAGAGATATTGGTGTTGAAATGGCAAAAAAAAACCAACAAGGAAGGATGTGACAACTGATTGGAGAGAGAAGAGGAGCCTGAAGATGGAAATAGGAGCAGAAGATGATAACCTTCAACTGCCTGATCTCATTGTTAACTAATATTTTACAAAAACAAATTAGTGTGGATTTTAGAAATCTGAAAAATAAACTGCTCAAAATATTCAGCAGATTATGTTGACATCCTTGGTGAGTGAACTAGAATTAACGTTTCTGCCCCAGCATCCAAACTGCTTGTGTGGTATTTTTGATGCATAGTAATAGTGAATCTTTATCACTTAGAGGATAACAATCCAAATGTTTCAAATTTTGAAAAGTACTATTTAAGGAGCAATGTAATATTGACAGTGGAGCAGAAGTTGGTATATTTGTAATAAAGAATTATAAAACATTTTGTTTTACAGTGAGTATAGTTCAGAATGGAGGTGGACCATTCACCGAGCTGAAATTGCAAACCGGTGGACGTGGCTTCAAACCCAAATATCAGAGCTGGAGTATAGGATACGACAAATAAATGAAATCTACAGGCACATATGTGCTGCAAAGGTAAAATAAAGACTAATAGAAATCTTATTTCAATAAATTTAAAAGGAAATATTTAATATGCCATTAACAGTAATGGCTGAATACACCAGCTCCTTATGCCATTCCATCTGAGAACATAAGCACATCCTGTAGAGTACATTTGTCCAAATTTGTAGTCTGTACTCTTAAATTGTATCAACAGCTGCATTTAAAAAAAAAACTCAGCCAACTTGAGTTAGCATCAAAAAATTTCTCGGGTACATTGCTATTCCAGCTAATGTTACTACTGGACAAGTTACCCCTAGACCGAAACCTAGCTTGCCAAATCCTAACTTAATTTTTCAAGCAACTGTGGAGGTAAATTACTGAACAAATCTACAGAAGTCTGCAGTTAGATCTTTGATAAAAAAAAAATAAAATATTTAACTAAACCTGAAAAATGAACAATATTACATCAGACTAATAAGGTTGGAAAGCTCACAGTGAAGACAAGAATATGTTTCAACTGTTCTTTGTTCCTTTATCCCAGCTGAATCTTTACAGATGCATACAAATTCAGAAAGGTAATTCAATTCATTATATCTATCTTGTATGCTAATATTCAAGGTATGTAGGCAGTATATGTCAATCGATTGGAAAACTGTGGTCAGTCAGAAGTGCATGACAAATATGACTAAAACAGCCTCTGTGGATTTCTCAACATCCCATCTAGAGGCTTGTCACACCTTGAGCCAGTTGTCTCATTGGAAACATGGGAGAGAAAGAGTTTTAATCTCCACATCTGAAGAACTTTCCTTAGAATTCTCTCCAAACGTTGCTCCTACTCAGATGACTTCAACCAGGATCCACCTTCACTTTCCCCTTCTGAGATTCTTTTCCTCTGAATCTTTGTGTGTACTTAAACTTCACCCTCCAGATATATTTTCAGGCTTTTGTCCGTACCACACAGAATCCACTGATCCAAATGGGTACCTTTTACCTTTATGCTCCACAGCATGGAGTCACCAACTGCATGTCCGGCTGCATTTTCTGATGTCCAGGCTTTCTCTCAAGCCTCCTCACAGCTCTCTCTCTTCAATTTGGAACTGCTCTGCTCCTTTTTAACAGACTCTGCTTCTGATCTCTTCCTGGGACAGTTTTACTTGGGACAGTCTTCTGAAACCTTTGTCCCTCTCCCTTTGCCTCTGTCCTGCCCCAGGATGTTTCTTCAAAACGCTTTTCTTTAGCTCACCTGACTTGCAGTTTTGCATTATTTCACTTCTTTTTTCTTCAATTTCTTCTGCGCATATGCACAGCCAGTTACCAGCCGAAGAATGTGAACAGTGTTGAATTGCGCGTGTGTGGCTATCTCCCCAGCGCATGCGCTGATGTCTTGAGCACCTCACAACTCTCCTTCAACTCTACTTATCCTGGTTATTTGTGAACACTCCAGATCCATCATCTCTCAGTCAGCAGCTGTGGACCTCCTGTCATCAGGGTACGCCTTTCTTTTCAGCACAAGTACCAGGTTTTGCCTAACAACAATACTCAGTTGATATTGCAGTTGGGAATTTTTAGTTGTCTTCATCAGCCCTGAACTAGGATAGAGAAACTCATCAGAATTCTTATTACTGATCATTACTCAGCAATTGCATAAGACCCAGTTTGGACCCAAAGAGTAAATGATCTTGCATCACTCATCATATAGGGTCATATGTAAACTGATTATTTGATTGATGTAAGCTACATGCATTTAATTTCTTACATAACCTGCCATTTACATGAAGGTATTTCATCTTTCAGAACAATTTTTTGAAGGCTGCTTTGTTAATTTGTGAGAAAAGAGAACTCGTTTGAAACTTGCTGCAGCCAAACATTTCTTAATTCCTGTCATTTGTGTAATTGTTGTCTAGGAAATGGTGATCCTGGATGATTCTCAACCTTCCAAAGCCGTTCTGAAAAAACAGATGCAGATGATGGACACAACAGCTTTATCCGCTGTAACTAAGGATAACAAAACTCCTGCAGGGATAAAGGATTCAACCCTGGAATGCAATTTGGAAACATCTCCAAGCAGCCCTTCGCTTCTTCTAAGGAATATAGATAAACAGGTAGAAAGAAAATGTAGAAAAAAAGCTAAAGCTGGAACCAGTTGATTACTTGCTCTGCCAATAGTATTACAATCACAATCTATCATGCAAAAAAAACTGTTTAAATAGTTGAGATGAGAAACTGAGTTCTGTAAGATTGTTTTTGGCTTAAACTTCATGGTAAGGATAGTTCAAGGTGGAAGTTGCTGGTTTCGTATTTACTTCACATACACAGAATCGTGCTCTTAAAGACAGAGGTTGAAAGGATTGTTTATTAATTGTCTACAGAGTGCTCAGCTAACAGAATCAGTCAACAGTTTGATTCCTCCACTCAATTTATCACCTACTTCTTCTCCTGTCTCCTGTAAGGCATGCAGACGTCTCGATGGCATCACCTGCAGGTAAAAATACTTGTCAGTTTGTCTTTTTCAGTCTCATTTTGCATTTTTTAGAAAGGAATGTGATTCATAAATGGTTAACAGTTACTTTGTGCTGTACGACTGAATGTCATATTGTTGCCAAAGTTATGTTAATCAAATGGAGCTCTTCAGAGTTACTGACCCATGCAAACCAGTTTAAAAAATCTAGACTATTAGATTAATTCTAAGAAGGGGGTCAAAAATGTATGTCCTTGAGCTTAAAAGAGAGTTTTAACTGCATTTATAACTTCTAAGTTTTGTGGACTATTGCGAAAATCCCAGATCATCTGTGCTGACCCCAAATTTCAGTGTGGGTACACTTGAGACAATATGGTTTCAGTGCACTGCCTGGAGCAGTGTGATGGGAAATTGTGTTGTTAAGACAGATGCTGAAAGCCCTTCCTGGATGATTTGTGGATTTTAGCTATATAACGTTAAACTTGGAACATAAAATGAATTTGTAACTTATCTTTTAATTCAATCTATTATTAAAGATGTGGGAACAAGAAATTTGGAAAATCACCAAGGTTAAGTAGAGTTAACACAATTATATAAACAAGAACTTGTGTTTGGCAAAGCTGTCAAAGTGTGTCATTGTAAAGATGGATGAGGATAAAACAGTGGATGCAGCCTGGATTTTCAGAATGTATTTGTTAAGGTTCTACATGAGCTTGTCATGGGATTAGGGATAATTTATTAGCATGAATTGGGGATTAATTAACTGACAAGTAACAGGGTATGGTAGAATGGTGGTTATGTTGTTATGTTATTAGACTAGCAACCCTTGAGTCTGAATTTATAATCTGGAGACATGAGTTCAAATACCATCATGATATCAAGAGAATTTAAATTCAGTTGTGTTGGAACGACACAGCCAAGCAAGTGAAGAGTATTCAGTTACACTCGGAATATGGTGTTTTTGCGTACTGACGTGATTTCATGATGTTGCCAAACACATTAGAGGAATCAGGCTGCAATCAGAGCAGCATTGTTAATACCCTAGAAAGACCAGCAAGTCTGTTTTTTAAGGCGATAACCACCTAGCCTCTTAAGTTCATTCTTTTTCAAAATTTAAAAAAAATTAGAAGTAGAATTTCTTGACCTGTTACGATTGCCATAGAGACTGATAACATTTGAACAAACAAACTAAAATCAACATAGGTCAAGCATTAATTACTAGGCAACAAATACATCAGGCTAATGAAAAAATATTTTTGCATTAACTAATTAACGGAATTGAGATCTGTCTTACAACCTCTTTCGGTGTGCGCCATATTTCTGGCAGATCTGTAGCATTACAGGAACAGTTCCAAACTAATACCCAACTGCTCAGCAGCCTCACTGTTTCTTGCTACGCCAGGTTGAAACTTTCAGGGTCCTTCAAAAATTGTTCCACTCAGTCCGATTTTCTGGACCCAGTTTTTATCAACTAGGCAACTTCCTGTTCCTTCACTCTCCAAGAGCCCAATTTTCTCTTTTTTTTTTCCCCCTTTTGAACAAAAACTGAATCTTCTCAAACATTCTACTTGGTTATTAACACAGGACAGTCCATCTACTTCCCCACAGCACTGGTTTCTTTGTTTCTCTGCATCTTGAAAGCTGGCCTTTTGCTATGTAAAAGTATTAAGTCTGTCACTTGGCACTTCAGTAGGTTTCTGTTTGAGTTTCTCCCCTCCCCCACATGGCAAGCAGGTCACAGACTTATTTCCAAATAGACGTGACTGTGTGACCCTTCTGTTCAGGACATTGTATTTCACCTTCATTTAAAGCAGACATTTTAAAACATTAAAACATCTTGTAAAGGTCAACTACATAACAATTGTGCCAACTTGTCCACTGCCAATTGCTACTTACCTTGGAGTTTCCTGAGATTTTATTAGCAAATGCCAGAGTGTAAAGGAGCAGATTTCAGTGTAAACAATTGGAACATGAGGAAGGCATATACCATCTTTCTTAATGATAGAAATTTTTAAATTTATCTTATCGATATGAAGGTTAAAATTTAAAGGCAACCAAATCATCTTTTATGCATATTAAGCACAGCATGTTCAAGAAAATTGTATTATAGAAGTTTTTTTAAACCATGTAACTAATTCCGATTACTATCAAAGTTTATAAATAAAAGTTCTCCCATTATAACTACACTTAGCAAATTTGCAAGGAAATCACAGCGGCGCATAAACCAATCTATCTATCCCACTAGTTGGTGGCCTGTAAAATATGCCAGAAGTGTAATAAAGCTGTATTCTTTCTTATGTCAACTAAATAAATTCTGCTTTGGAGCCATCTAGGACTTCTCTCTCTCCAGCATTGTAACATTATCCTTAATCAAAACTGACAGCACCTCTCCTTTCTTTCCTTCCCTGTCTTTTCTGGGCATTATATACCCAGGAATACTGACCAGTCTAGCTGTTTTATTTGAGTCAGATCTCCATTATTGGCACAACTTTATTCCCCCATGTGGTTAGCTGTTCATGCAGCTCATGCCGAGTAAGGTGGTGGGAGCAGGCACGCTGGGGCTGTTTAAGGGTCTCTTGGACAGCCACATGAGCGGTATGCAGATAGAGGGATATATTAGGACTGTTTAACTACGGCTTTTTCCCACAGGTAATTCGGTCCATACTTTGAGCATGCATTCGGCAGGTGGTGCGGGTACAGCTCTTGGATGTTGATTCATGGGTTGCCTGGTACCTCATGTCGTAAATGAGTGCTTTATGTGGACCATCTGAAGGGCACCATGACAGCTCAGAGACTATCGATGTGGCTGTGCAGACACTTGGAATTGGGCCGGTGTCTGCGGGAGTTTGCGCGTTCTCCCTGTGGTTGCGTGGGTTTTCTCCGGGCACTCCGGTTTCCTCCCACAACCCAAAAATTCGCTCTTAGGCTGATTGGGAAACAAATTGTCCCTATAGTGAGAGTCTTCCATATTAGGAATAACCTAAATCTATAATAGGATAATGGAATTGCTACTATATAGTTATGACGGCGGTGCGGGCTCGTTGGGCCGAAGGGCCTGTTTCCCGTGCTGTGTTGCTCTTAAAAAAAATCAGTGTTTCTAGCCATGTCCTATTCATTATATATGCCCAATAAAACTGATTTAGACCTGATTGCATTCTCTTTCTTATTCTAACTGGGTCTCCCAATCCTTTGTGCACAATTCTTCTTTTGTTACATCCTGGTTTCTGTCCATTTTAACAGTTTGGTTTAAATCCTCCCCAATAGCACTGGCAAATTTAGGGCACTCTGCAAGCAGTCTACATTCCATCTCGTGGAGAAGCCAGCATTGGACTGGATTAAACACAGTAAGAAGTCTCTCAACACCAGGTTTATTTGGTAGCAAACGCCACTAGCTTTCAGGGCTTAGTTTCCAGTCCCGAAAGCTAGTGGTGTTTGTTACCAAATAAACCTGTTGGACTTTAACCTGGTGTTGTGAGACTTCTCACTAGGTTCTACCTCTCAGAAATAGTTATAATGTATTAGGGATCTAAAGGCATTCCTCATGCACAATGTGTCCACATATGCATACATATACCCTGTCCTCCTATTTCTATATTCATTGGTGTGACGCATTGCTACTGTTGAGGTCCTTCCAATTAATCTCCTTTCTAGCTCCCTAAAATCTGGATGCAGATATTTATAGTTAATGTATAAAAACCTAGTTAGTCTCCGTAGTCCCAAATGACTATAGGTTGCTTTCCCCTTTTGGAGGAGAGAGCTGACTGGTGGTGATTTAACCTGAGGATCACCACACCTCAGGTGAGAGGCAAAGCTGAGAAAGCAGGCCTTCGTGAAAAGCCTAATTGGGTCACTGCTGGAAAATGACCTGCATAAAAAGTAGAATGGTTGCCTTCTGTGCCTTAAATTTTCTATGGCTGGAATTTTATCAGACATCAGGTCAGAGGTTTACAGCTCACCCCAACTTGTCCATGATGCCCCTTTTTTAAACCTGCTGTCTGAGAGGGTGGTGGAGGCAGATACTCTAACAACATTTAAGAAGCATCTGGATGAGCACTTAAATTGCCAACGCTGAGTAAGATATGGGCCAAGTGCAGATAAATGAGATTAGTGTAGCTTGGTATTTGATGGTTGCCGGGCTGAAGGGCCTGTTTCTCTGGTTGTGACTCTGAATGTTTACAAAATTAAAAGTTTCAATATGTCTTATTTGAGACAAGATTAAAACATTTCCTCATTGCTATCACTTCAATGAACAAAATGTTCTTGGATTTCCAAGTAAAGAGAGAATTACCAAAAAAGACCCACTTTTTCATATCTTCTACCTTAAAGTAAATGAAAAGTAATATTTTATAATCCTATTGTAGAAATTAGTTAGACCACAATAGTGACATTCTCTGAAAACAAGATTTTTTATAAGTATGCTAAATGAAGATTTGACTGCTTAGTAGAAATATGGAAGTTTTTTGAAAAGGTCAGTTAATACAAATATAATCACTTCCACTTGCCTCATTTTTGTGCATATGATAGCAATTGATTCACATTTCCTTGAATATGAGATTTAAAAAAAAATGATTTTATTTGTTGTTTTGGATTCCTAATCTGAATTACAGTGGGGCTCCAGCATCTATGTGGCAGTGATTTGAGGATAAAAGTGACCACTTCTGGTAACTGTTGTAAGCATTACTGTTACAATTGACCTAAAGTCGGAAACTTTTGTCGTGAAACAGTGGTTTTCTAGTATATTATCGACTAGTCACAATAGTTAAATCCAACTTCGGCTGTTAGTGTTTTAGGTGGTGACGAGTCTGGCTTTTCAAACAGTTCTGGTTGTAAAGAGTCTAAGAAGAAGCACATAGACAGGAATACACAGCGGGTTCTTTCTATGGATGAAACGTCTGCCAGAACTAGACCTCTTCAGATGCGACACAAACACAGACTTTTCAGTTGTATTAATGATACAAGCAGAAAGGTGAGTTGAACTGTTTAAAACAAGTGCAGAAGGAGTTTTGTTTTGTGGTCAATGTGTCTGGCTTTGTAATTTGAATTTTGTGCTCTATCAAAGCAGTGTACTGTTGGGAATTGGAAAAATTACCATATTTGGTATCTAGTGTCAAATGAATGACAGTTTACAACCATGGGCTGTCATTCATTGGGTTGAAACTTTCCAAACTTGGTTAAAATAGGACAGTAAAGAGAAGAGACTTTCATCCCATGAATTTGAGCTGAAATGAACGAGGTCCTAAAGCTAAATAGCAGTATATGTCCCATGATATTATCTGTATTTTTTTGCCAAATAACCACACTCTACTTTCATAACATTGATTGTTATGCATTTGTGATATATTGGGCCGTTGCTTCTGAGCTTCCCAGCTTAGGTTTATTGGGTGAGGCTACCTCAAAGATGCACTGGGAAACTCTCAGGTAAGATTTGCTTGCCAACTTCCCAGAAATGCAAACCTCTCCCAAACAATTAGATGGATTAGCTGTGGTAAATGTATGGGGTCATGGGGATAGGATGTGGAAAAGGGCTTGGGTAAGATATTCTGACAGAGTCAATGTAGACTTGATTGGCTGGATGGCCTCTTCTGCACTGTAAGGATTATATGAAATCCGTCTAAAGTTTCCAAACAATAGTAATTCATTTTACCTTTCTATGTTCAGATAATGCTACATGTTGTGGGACTAAACTTGCACAATATGTTTCCAACTGCCCCTTATCCATCTCCTCCTCCTGTGAGTGACAAATTCTAAACTGCTAATTGTGACTTCTTACCATAGTGTCATAGAATCCCTACGGTGCAGGAGGAGGTCATTTGGCCTATCAAGTTTGCACTGACTCTCCAGAAGAGTTTCTTACCTATGCTCGCTCCCTTGCCCTATCCCCATAACCCCACACTTCTACTAAGGCCAATCCATATAACTTACACATCTTTAGAAGATTAATTCTTTCAATCTCTGTTGCAAGCTTCTTGTCACATGGAACACCTACTGTTGACAACTATCAGATCTCTTTCACTGCTGTTGTACACGTCTTTCCCATTAAATTACCTTTCATTCCATATTATTGAAATGCAGCCGACAACCACAAAGGAATTTAATTTTCTTGGTAGAGTATGCAGAATGTGTTCACTGAGTATTCCTTTGATGATGTTTTAATATAACCCAAAGGACATCATATGGTGAGCCTGCAGAGGAAATTAAACCCTACTATAGGAAATTTAAACTCCAAAATGTTTAAAAAGAATCTATCTACTGTAGTATTGCTTTACTTACCAAATGTCAAATCCTCTTTTCTCAGTAGGAAGTACAGGATCACATTTGCTTTCCTGGAACCCATACAAATCATGGATGGACTTCTTATTGTTAGCAATATCACAAGAAATTGCTCCTATAGGAAACACACTGAGCAGTTAATTAAATCAAACCCCATTAATTACATGAATGGCAAAGCAGCAGTCAAGGGAATTTATAAACTACCAATCCGTTGTAATTCTCTTTTGTCTAAATCAATCTCCCCTGGAAACAGCTGCTTCTAAAAGACCAGTGGTAATTCTGTTGTTTGTGATAGGAACTTTTTGTGTGCTTAAGTGCAGCCAAATTAACTTCAAGATTTATGAAATAAAATCTAAATTCAGCATAAGCATCAATGCAAACCTCTCATGATCACCGATGAGCACCAATATTCCCTTATCACGTGCATCTCTAATTTCGTATTTAATGCCATTCCCAACATCACCAGCGCAGTTTGGGAATCTATATATGACACCCACTAATGTTTTTTGCCCCTTGGTATTTCTCAACTCTACTCATACAGACTCCACGTTGTCAGAGCTAATATTCTTTTCTCTTTAACCAGCACTGCCACTCCACCACCTTTTCTATTATTCCTGTCTTGTCTAAATACTGAATACTCTGGGACATTCAGTTCCCATCTCTGGTCACTCTGCAGTCATGTCTCCCTATTCCCAATTATATTGTACTTGTTTACATCTATCTGCGCGATTAATTCATGGACTTTATTGCAAATGCTCTGTGCATTAAAATACAGAGCCTTTAAGCTTGTCTTTTTAACATTGTTCGTCTCACTCCCAGTATTTTTCTGTTTGAACTTTGTCTTTGGTTTCTCTGCTTATCACTTTTCTTAATCTGTTTTCTACCTTTTTGTATTTGTCCTTGCTCCCTCCTTCTCTGATTCCTTGCAGAGGTTCCCATTCCTCCTGACGCATTAGTTTAAACCCTCCCCAACTGCTCTAGCAAACATTCCCACTAGGACATCAGTCCCAATCCTGCCCAGGTATAACCCATCCAATTTGTACAGGTCCCACTTCTCCCAGAACCAGTCCCAAAGACTCAGGAATCTGAAACCTTCCCCCTGACACCATCTCTTCAGCCACCTATTCATCTGATATATCCTGTCACTTCTTCTTTGCCAAGCACGTGACACTGATAGTAATCCTGCGATCACTATCTTTGAGATCCAATTTCTTAACTTTGTACCCAATACCCTATATTCTGCTTTCGTGACCTCATCCCCTTCTTTTAAAACCTATGTCATTTGTACCTATGTACGTCATGATCACCGGTTGTTCACCCTCCCCCTCCAGAATGTCCTGTTCCTGTTCTGAGACATTTTTGACCCTAGCACTAGAGGGGCAACATATCACCGTGGAGTCTTATTGCACCTATCTATTTCCCTTACAATCGAGTCCCCTATAACTATTGCACTGGTGCACTTTTCACTCCTCTCTGTAGCAGAACCAACTGTTTTGCAGGAGAATGACCACAGGAGATTCCTGCACTACCTGCCTATCTCTCTTGCTCTAATGGTCACCCATTTCCTTCCTGCCTGCAGTGTCTGAGCCTGTGATGTTACACCTCTCCATATATGCTATTCATTATTCTCTCTGACTTGTAGATGTCTCAAAGTGTCCCCAGCTGCCGCTCCAGCTCTGAAACTCAAACTTCCAGGAGCCGTAACTGGAGACACTTTCTACACACATGCTGATCCTGGAGATTGGAACGGTCTCCAGCCTGCCACATGGAGCAAGAGGAGCAAACCACAGCTTGGACCTCTCCCATTATGCATTATCTCTTTAAATTAAACTTTTGAAAGATGTTTTGTTCAGATTGTATCCAATTCTCTAGGATCCTCTTTTCCTGCTCCTCATTACTACCAAATATAAATTTTACAAACTATAAACCACAGAAATTATCTCTGAAACTACTAGTGATAAAATTATTAAGTACTTACTACACCTTTCTACTTACTAGTCAGCTCTTTCCCTTGTGTCTCTACTACTACAACAGGACAAGACAATACCTTGCTTTTACCTCCTCACTGTGCCTTTTAGTTAGAGGAGGGAGAATGGAAGGAAATACTATTGTAATGTTTCAGGCTTAACCACTCCTTGACACCAGATCTTCTCCTTCCCATTTCTTAGTAAATGCTGCTGCGCCAACTTCTCCCAGAATGAATAAAATGAAGGGGAAGTTATTACTATACAGCACCATCTCATTCGCTTCTGCTGTAAATATTGGGAATGGTTAGATTCAGTGCGAATGTAAGCTTTTTTCTGAATCAGTAGAATATTTTAATACAAAAAATGTGTATTTTCCAGCTAAGCTGCTGCAAGGCTTTGAATGTGTGGTAACTTGGTTCAAATTGTTATCTGCTATGAGTTCAGTTGTGAGCAGTGCATTTGTATAGATGAAATTGCTATTTACCAGAATTTAGTTTTAATTCATTACATTTACAGGTTCAACATGCTGCAGCGGTGCAGTGTAACTGTTGCTGGCCAGTATCCTGTGAAATGTGTGGTCCAGGCAACACAACTGACGCGTTGGACCTGAGAACAATGACACTGGAAGAACAAGTAGCAATGTTAGACCCTTGCTTTCACCCAGTATTGTCACTCCGTTGTGGTACGGCTGATCATATAACCATATTTTTCCATCAGAAAAGTCTGTTTTAAAATTGCTGCACATTTATACCTTTTTTGAATGTTTTTGTTATATTTATATTTTCCCTCCCATTCTCTGCTAAAACTATTGATTAGGGCTTGATACTACATACATGATGGCCTAGTAGTATTATCACTAGATTATTAATCCAGAAACTCAGCTCACGTTCTGGGGATCTGTGGTCAAATTACCAGATTGGCTCTTCCTCCCCTCTTCCCGCTTCCAAGGTTCCATCCATGAGAGCATCATTCATAAGATATCTCTTCCCAAGTGTTGTAGCCAGTTTTTCTTAAATCTAAAAAGTGTTACTTTCCCTAAAGAGCGTCTTTTTTTATTTTTATTGGTTATTTTATTCAAGTAATCCTGTACAGTAAATTATTGGCTTTAAGTAAAAATAACTATTTCTGTAATTATTTAGGTCAGCTGATTGACAATTTTATCTTTGTTTTAATTTATGTGGATAAATTGAATTGACAAGCACTCACAGGATTTAATTACATAATTGAAAGGGGGGAAAAGAAGGTCTTTATTATAAACTTTGCTCTTCAGTTTTGTAATTCTTAGTAGGGCACAAGCTTCTTATGAATTCAAATGGCTTAACTAAATGAGTTCAAAATGCTGTACCATTTCTCTTCCCTTTCGCCCACCACAGCTGGCTGGTCTTCTGCCCTGCCACCGTTACTGGCTGGCTGGCCCTCCTCCCTCCGGTGCTGGTAGCTGCTGGCTTGCTCTCCCTCCTCCCTGCCACCACCACTGGCTGGCTGGCTCGCCCTCCTCCCTGCTGTAGTGAAGTTAGCAAGCGTGTGTACTTCCATGATATATAAAGAACAAAACAGCACGGGAAACAGGCCCCTTCGGCCCAACGAGCCTGCACCGCCACCCCGATGTTCCCACCTCTACCCGTGATCCCTGTCCATGTTTATAGATCTATGGATTAAAAATCAAATTTGAGACAACTTAGGGAGAATTTGTTTTGCCATTTAGCCTAAGAGCACATCTTTGGGATGTGGGAGGAAACCGGAGCACCCGGAGAAAACCCACACAAGCACGGGGAGAATGCGCAAACTCCCACAGACACAGGCCCAAATCCATGTATCTGCACAGCACAGCGATAGTCACTGAGCTGTCGTGTTGCTCATCAAATGGTCCAGGTCAAGCGTACACTAACGACGTGAAGCACTAGGATACTCTCAAAATAAAATCCAAGAGCAGCCCTCTCACGACCCATCGCGTGTATGCCCCTTGTTAGACAACCAGGCAGACCAAAGCACCTGTAGGATAAAAAAAAGCACATAAATATCATTGTCTATTTACACACTTCCCAGGGACTCCCAAGGCTCATGATCCCTATTTTAAATCAGTTTTCTATACCCCTCCATTCCCATTCTATTCATGTGTCCATCTAAGTATTTCTTAAATAACTCCAGAGTGCCTGCCTCCACCACTTTACTCAGCAGCGCATTCCATACCCCCACCACCCTCTGTGTGAAAGAACTCCTTCTAGCATCCAAATCATACCTTACCCCCTCACCCTAAGCCCGTGACCCCTCGCGTTATTAAAGTCCATCCTAGGAAAAAGCTTAGCCCCGTTTACTCTATGTATACCCCTCATAATCTTGTACACCTCTATTAGATCTCTTCTAAGTTTACGTCTTTCTAAGGAAAACAGTCCCAATTTGCCGAACCTCTCCTCGTAACTCAGAGAATTGGTTTTTAAACCCTGACCATTGACATCTGAGAACAGACTATACTTACAGTATCAAAAAAAAGTGGAAATTATAAACTAAATAAGAGTGCTTTAGTGAAAAATGTCTGAAAAACATTGGTGTAAGGTATGGATGTCTTCACATTTTGACATTAAGAAGCACCCTGAAAATGCAGAATAAATTTTGATCACTTTTTATGTTTCAGGTAAATGTTTATATCTGCTATGTTTGTATTTATGGTTCTGGCATTCTACTGTCATTCTGTAATCAGAAATTTCCAAAGTCCAGGGAAGACTTAGTACCAAGTAGAGTCTCCCGGCTGGACAGGTTATAATGTTTGGATCAACAATATTCGTGGATGGCCAAGATATTTGTGATTTGAGTATAATGGCACAGGATGAAGCTATGTGTCCAGCCTATCTGAATCTGAGTTGATTGTTTAGTTTTCTGCTGAGAAGTATTGTGCAAGAGCTTGATTATCAAAATCCAAAATTGATTCCAGTTATTCAGAAATCTCGGTATTGTTTTCTCATCAACATTCAGCAATAGATTTTGATTTTGTCTGTTGCGACATAGAATGGGATCTTAAAATGTATTAAATACAGCTCATTTTTTTTGCTGCTACTGGGGTGAGAAACTTAATGCTGAAAGCAATTGGCAGTGATTCTGATTTAATCTCCTTTGATAAATGAGTTCTGTAAATTGCTTGCAGAACATTAGAATAAATGGCATGCCAGCATCAATCAGTTTTTGCCCCAGGCATTTCAGGGCACAAGTCTCACCAGTATCATTGGTTGAACCAAGTTTGGCTGTCGAAATAGCACTTAGATGATGGTACTTAATGTGAACCCTGTGAGTGAAGTATAGAAGGATTTAGTTGTTCCAGTCACAAAAAGCTAGCAGGTAAGTCCAACAAGTAGTTAAGAAGGCAAATGGCATTTTGGCTTTTATTGAGTAGATTGGGCCTGTACTCGTTGGAGTTTAGAAGGCTGAGGGGTAATCTTATAGAGACATAGAAGATAATGAAGGGGTTAGATAAGGTAGAGACAGAGAGATTCTTTCCACTTAGAAAGGAAACAAGAACTAAAGGACACAGCCTCAAAATAAGGGGCAGCAGTCAGTTTAGAACAGAGTTGAGGAGGAACTTCTCTGAGGGTAATGAATCTTTGGAATTCTCTGCTCATTGAAGTGGTGGAGGCTACCTCGTTGAATATGTTTAAGTCACAGGTAGATTTCTGATCAATAAGAGAATTAAGGGTTATGGGGAGCAGGCGGGTAAGTGAAACTGAACCACTTTCAGACCAGCCATGATCTTATTGAATGGCGGGGCAGGCTTGAGGGGCTAGATGGTCTACTCTTGCTTCTATTTCTTATGTATAGAGGGATTGGAGTTTAAAAATAGAGAGGCTTTGTTGCAAATTTGTAAGGGTGTTGGTGAATTGTTCTCACCTGGAATACTGTGTACAGTTTTGGTCCCCTTACTTAAAAAAGGATATAGTAACATTGAAGGCAATCTCAAAGATAATTCACCAGATTTCTGGGATGAAATGGTTGTCCTCTCAGGAGACTATTTAGTCTGGGTCTGTATTTCTTGGAGTTTAGAAGAGTGAGGGATGACCTTATTCAAACTCCTGAGGGGCCGTGGCGGGATAGATGGAGAGATGTTTTCATTAGCTGGTGAGACTTGAACAAGGGGACATAGCTACTAGATAAAGAGCCAGCATTTAAAACTTAAGTGCGTAGAAATTTCTTATCACAGAAGATAGTGAATCTCTGGAATTCTGTGTTTCTAATGACAGTGGAATTTAAAACATTGGAAGTATTTAAAGCGGAGGTGGATATATGTTTGATTGAGGAATAGAGGGCAATGAGGAAATGGAATGGAAAAAGAACCGAGGCTGGCACAGATCAGCCAGGATTGTATTGAATGATGGGGTGGGCTTGGAGGGCCTGATGACCTACTCCTGCTTTTATTTCTTGTGTATTCTTGTGTGCGTATGTGACACAGTTGCCCCACAGCGGCAGGAACCTGGGGTTCGATTCCAGTTCTGGGTGACTGTCTGCATGGAGTTTGCATATTTTCTCCATGTCTGCATGGGTTTCCTCTTGATGTTCTGGTTTCCTCCCACAGTCCAAAGATATATGGGTTAGGTGGATTGCTATGGTAAATGAGTGCCCTAACCAAGATAGGGTAGGAGGTGAGCCTGGGTAAGGTGCTCTTTTGGAGAGTCAATGGGACTCTGATTCTATTCTAATTGTCAACTACAGTGGAATTATTTTTCTTGCCCTGCAATGCCAATTTTAGTAAAAGTGATACAATCCTAACCCTGATCTTTTTGATAGTTTGCAATAACACTACCAGCAAAACATTAGAACTTCCTGGAATGCACAATCACCAGGAAGTTTTTTTTAACTCAGTCATACTAGTCTCAGGTCATGATAGGAGTTCAGAGTTTGTTTTTTTTCCCTCACCTGATGAAAGCCAGTATTCTGCTTGAGCGCAGTATATACATTTTTCAGATGAGACATTAAACCAAAGCCATATCTGCCCTCTTGGGTGGACATAAAAAACATGGCACTACTTCAGTGAGAGCAGGGGAATTATTCCCAGTGTCCTGTCCTTTATTTATCCCTCTTATCAGGCTCGCAAAAACATGCTTATCTAGTCATTATCACATTGTTGCTTATGGGAGTTTACTGTATATAAATTGCCTACTGTGTTTCCTACATTACAAGATTTGTCACACTTTAGAAGTGCTTCATTGGCTTAAAACACATGAGGTTATTAAAGGTGCAAAATACATTCATATATTTAAGAGATGCAATTCCATATTAATGCTACAAAAAGAGTGTTACTTCCCTAACTATGTGAGAACCTGAATTTGATTGTGTCATAGCGTTTGAAGTAGCAGAACTATGCAGAAACGGGGTTAGTTCCAAATCCTTTTCCATTTGTCTTTTCCAACAAGTTAACTGCTCTAACCTGCTTAATACAGCTCTGCGAAATAGTGACAGTTTAACATAGTCTCTTCCTTCATGAAAACTTTGTTGGTTCTCTTTGTGTTTAGTCTTAGAGATCATTTCTATAGTATTTTCCTAGAGAAATGTATTTCTAAAGTGTGATGGGAATCATAAGTGTCAGCCACAGCTTTCCTTCCTTTCTCTTGTATTCTGTTATTTTCCATAGTGGGAAAGGTTTCTCTACATCTCACTTTTCTCTGCCCTCTGGTATGAAAACACTGCCAATCGATGTTGTTGATGGTGGGATTAATTTAACTGCATCTGGGGAGAGGTTATTTCTGATAAGAATTTAACTTAATATTTGAAGTTAAGGAGTTAATAGTTAACACGATTTTGCATGACTTCCATTCATGATAAAAGATAATTCACCTGAGTAACCAAAGGTTATAAGGTAAATATAAAAAGACATTAGCCATTTACAGTTATTAAGCATTGATCCTCTTATCTCAATAATAGCCTTTTTTTAAAGAATTGTTTGTGCTTTAGAACTTCTGGGGCTCACTTGAAACACCTAACCTGACTCTGCACTATTTTTTAACACATTAGCTAAGGCAAGTATGTTAAATGATGCTATAAAAATAGGACAAAGAAATAAACTCCCTGGGACTGTAGTGGCTCAGCCTGCATGAACTTCCTAGGTGTATGCCATGGAGTTTCATAGGTACCTTGTCAAGTTTAAATTTATGTTTCTGTTAATTTCAAAATGGGCTTAATTTAAATTGGCTAACGCAAATAGATTTTGGTGTTGTGATTCAGATTTATCCACTAGCAAGTCCACTAGTGCTAAAAATAGTCAATGCCATCATCTTCAGCTGTCTGAATTATAAGGGTCAGATTGACAAGATTTAGCTAACAGGCCAAAGTAGGAACAGACCTTACCGTCTGGTGGCAAAATTCTGAGGAAATTGAGACCAAGATCGATCAAGAAAGCCAAAAAGAAGATTGTAGTGTAATGTTTATATCAGTTCCACAGATTGTAACATAATTAATTATATTTAAATCATGTACCATATAAACCATACTTTGTTGACAAGAGGTTGTACAGGAACTGTAGTTCTATATAAAGTAACAAGAAAACAGCCATTGAAATCTGTTTTCAAACTCATTTGTATTTTAATTAATAAAAAGGACCTTTTGTCCATTGTCTTGTATTGCTTGTATGTTTAGTATATACAGGAATGAATGTGTAGATGTAACTAAGTATTGTGTACAGAAGCCACTGACATTTTATGACTGGGAAATTAAATAATGCAGTTTAGGAAATAACTTTTTTTTTATATTTTGTAGATATACCTCTCAATGTACACATTCAAACTTTGTTGCATAATGAAGACTGGAACAAGCGGCCCTTTCCATCAATAATGAATGAGTTAAAGGCTTCCTTATCAAACAGAACATCTTGTGAGGATGTCTTAGATTCAGCCAGTAAGTAGGAGCTTGCTGGCTTTTGCTTTTCACTTTGTACGTTTACCAACAAAACTGGTTTAAAAATATAAATAAATAAATTACCTAACCAATCCAGAAACGAAAATGTGGGTGTTGGAAATCTGAAATAAAAATAGAAAACATTAGAAATATGCAGCAGGTTTGGCAGCACTTGTGGAGATAGAATGACCTTTCAACCATGAACCTGAAACTTTCATTCCTCCTTTCTTAGATGTTGCCAGACCTGCTGAACACTTCCGGTATTTTGTGTTTTTACTTTAACTATAATGGTGACTTCTGGTTCACAATATTTATGGACATTTCATCAGCATCCTCCTCTTAGCTTTTCCGTGTTGTAAAACTTACTAAATTTTTGTTTGATTTGATGCAGGTTTTTATATTTCTGGAGTGTATACTATGATTGTAAAGTAAACTGTGAGATATCTAATAGTTTTAGTATAAATATTATCCAAAGTTTAATTTCCCTTTTATTAAACAGTTGGCAATATAATGTTGATGAAATTACTCTTCAAAATTTTTGTTGCTCATACAATTTTGTAATGTGCAATTCCTGTGAAGTTTTCCAGCAAAATTGGGTGCTTTAGACATTCCTCATGCTAGCAAAATTATTCACATAAATCGTAATGTGTGATGTTGCTGCAATTTTTGCAGACCTTTTTGATTTGAAGCAGAATATGCTTTTCTTTTGACATAAAACTCAACATCTAATTTAAACAGCAACTAATTGTATGGTACTAGTTTGGTTACATTCTTACAGTTAGGTTAAGTTTTAAATTCTAGCAGTTTCTTGTGACACTTGCTTTATTCTGCATCCACTTCACTGATCCCAATTCAATTCCTTTCTGGGATATAGTTCAATCACTCAATATAGTGCATTATCAGGTGCCCAATATTCAAATATGAATTTTGTCAGAGACCAAAGCCAAGTTCAATCCATAAAACATGATTCAGTTCTAACAACTTCTGTTGAAAATAGAGGCAATTTCTTCTTCTTAACTTGGGGTGCAGAAGCTAGTTCTTCTTCTCATGCTGCCCTGCCTGAGCTTAGCTAACTGTGAATTAAACCTGACCCCTTCCTGCTCTGTATAATCTACTATTTGCCAGGAAAACTACAGAACTTTCTACTATAGTTTATCCAAAATCAAGTCACCCATTTCCTATTTAGCCAGCTAAACAGGACAAAGGTGCTATGTAGTCTTTGTGAACTTCAGCTTCTGAGGATTTCCTAAAGGAGTCATAGTCATTATGGCACAGGGGTCCTTGCGACTCTCTGCAGAAATACTTCTGCCACTATGGAGGCAGTGAATTCAGTTCTTCCTGCACTCTGCACAGTGCACTCACCAATATGCATTATAGTTGATCACTATCCTAGTATTTATTTCAGCCTTTTTTGGAGTAACATTGGGCAGCCAACATTAGAATTCATCTTTATACTTAATCATCTTGGGGTTTATCTTCTGATCCACTGTGAATTAAGATTTTACCCTAACTTAGTTTCATCTTTGTGTGAAATAATCTAGTAATTTGCACACTGTTTGCTTCTGATATATCTGTTAACGTGGGCAGCATTACTCATGGGTGAGAGGAATGAGCAGCTGAGCCTTACAAACCATAATCAATGTGCATCTCTCTGGAAATTCAGCTGGTTCAGCAGCAGTTGTTGTTTTCCTCAGCCGTAAGATAGAGACTGGAAAATCAGTTTTCATATCCTAAACTGCCTTCCAGCATCCCCTGTTGGCAAAACAGATGTATGGACATTAAGTAGATACAGGATTGGGCTCAGCTGTGATAAAACCAAAAGACATAGGAGCAGAATTAGGCCACTCAATCCATTGACTCTGCTCTGCCATTCAATCATGGCTGATATTTTTCTTATCCCCATTCTCCTACTTTTTTCCCCATGACCCCTGATCTCCTTATTAATCAAGAACCTATCCATTTCCTATCTTAAAGACACTCAATGATGATGCTACAATTCAACATACTGCTAGCATTTGGTTAATAGTTGCACAAAAAGTATGTTCACTTGAGAGAAATATTCTGAATGTGACTTGTGATCATGGGCCCATAGCCCTATAAGAAGGCAGTGCCTTCGGGGGAGAGTTGGGGGGGAGCGGGGATACAATAATCAGGAACAGAAATGTATTCTTAAGCTTTTTGCTGTAATTTTTTTTAATGTAAAGATCATAATAGAACTTCCCAAAACAGATGAATGCAAGGAATAATAGTTTAAAAAAAAATACGGAATCCTTTCAAAGTTTGCAAGCAGGTTGTATAGAATTTTGAATTCAGATATTGTATTTTGGAGAGCAAAGCCCAAGATTTTGATTTCTATTATCCAATTGCTCTCCAGGGTGTAATGTGAGTAAAGGCTACTATCCAAAGGCACTAGGACAGCACTGGAACCGGTCATCTGTCTCTAAGCTACACACTCCAGCAGAAACATTAAGGAAGACCTCCAAGGAATTAAGAAAGAGAAGGCATTCAAATGAGAAAAATACCAGTAAGGACAAACCGTGTATTTGCGTTATTAAATTTGCCATTGAAGATCTGTTGCTTTCCTCTCAAGTGAACAGCGCATGACCTGAAACACATTTGTCACACTTAGCTTGTGAGCTTGCTCTCCCTGTAGATGACATTGTGCCTCCTTGCATTGCCTGAGTGCCGCCATCTCTTTCACTTGTTTGGATTTATGGATGAAACTTGCATCTGCACCAGTGGCACCCAGCCCAACCCTGCCACTGCAGATCTGACACCTGAGTTGGAGTAGTGATTGCTCCCTCCTCAGTGACTGACACAGATGTTCTGATGAGGAAATAAATAACAGTAGAATCACTTTCTACTTCTGATCCTCTTGTAGTTCTAAATTAGCAGATTTTGTTTCTCCTTTTCCCTCTCTAAATCAGGCTGTTTCCCAATCAACAGGCTTTCTTCTCTTGCCACTGTCCATGATATGTACTCTATCTGCTTGTTGTTCATGCTGTAAATCAAATGATCATGGTTTCAGATCTCGCTGTGGGGCTTGATCACACAATCTAGGCTGACACTCCAATACTGAATAAATGCTGCATTGTTGGAGATACTGGTCACTTCCATGTAATATCTGCCTACCAGTCTAAGTGAGTGGTGCATGGAAAATATCTCATGGCATTATTTAAAGAGAAAATGGGAGTTTGCTTTGTTTGAAACAAAGTGGCATTTATCTCTCAGCCAATATCAGCAAAATAGATTATCGTACGTTTATCTTGCTAATTGAGAGACCTTGCTGTGTGCAAATTGGTTGTGAAGTGCTTTGTGTGTGAAAGGTGCTATAAATAAATTGCATCTTTATTTGATTCCTCTTGCCTTCATTCCTGAAACTATATGTTCTAAGGTCTGTCTTTTACCATATTGTTCTCTACAGCTCCGGATCTCCTCGTTATTTCCTCTGGTCTGTTCACACCTATTTTCAGCTCTAATTATTGTACTTTATTTCCCTAACTCTCTGCAATAAACAATATCCCCTGCTTTTTTTGATTACCCTCTTCCCCCCGCAACCAATCTATTCAGACCCTCTTTCTAACTGATATGCCTGGCTCATACAAACATATGAAATAGGAGCAGAAATAGGCCACCTGGTCTATTGAGCCTGTTTTGCCACCCAATAGGATCAAGGCTGAGCTCATTGTGTTTCAAATTACGCATTCCCATTCACTCTCAATAGTTTTTTTTATTAGGCAAAGAAATCAACCTGCCTCCACCTTAAAAACACATTCATTGACCCCCACCTTCACTGCCTTCCAGAGTTGCATAGGCCTCACCAAAAAAAAATACTTCTGCCCTAAAAGGGCAATCCCGAAATTTGAAACCGTGTCCCCTAATTCTGAACTTATCTGCAAGAGGAAACATCCTTTCCATATTCACCTTATTAAGAACATTCAAGATCTTGTATACGTCAATCAAGTCACCTGTCATTCTTTTAAACTCCAGCATTATTTTCAATTTCTATTGTGATAAAAGATAGATTTGAAAACTGTTTATTGATTTTTCAATAGCTCTTTTTCATATTTAAAATATTGGGAACTTCACAAATTAATTATCACAGCTATAAATTATTGAATAAGTGTTTGAAAAATGTGCTGGCATCAATTTCTTAAATAGCACTGTAAAGTCCTGTTATCTTTATGACCTTTATTGATTTCTGCACATTTTTTTGTATTTCAGTTTTAAATAAACGACACTGTGCTCTTCTGAACTCCAGTGAATTTCCTCCTGATTCTTTGGTGAAACCAGCACAGATTCCAGTTTCTAGTCAACAGACTCCATGTTCCAGCCCAACAGACACCTGTGCACCCAGATCAACACCATCCCAAAGACCACTTGCACACACAAAGGATGTAAGATATAGTGGACAGACTATAATTTATTGGACTGTGCTAAACCTATCACTGATATTCAGTCATTAGAGATTTCTGTACTGGATTAATTCCTCCCATGAAGGGGTAAGAGGCAGAAGATAACCAATGAATAACTTCTTCTGAATGTCATAGATAAGTTAGTTAATCTGTTTTTTTTTTTCAAATTAGCTGTAATATAAGAATGTTTCCTTAAGAGTGAAGTGGCCATTTTCTCCAGTAGATTTCACAATAGTACTGATCTTTTCTTCACCTGCAGCAATGACAGGATACTGATTGAAACATAGAGAATGTACACTACAGAAGGAGGCCATTTAGCCCATGGGTGTCTGTGCCAATCTTGCTTGTTTCTGATACAGGAACATTGCTGGGCTGTCATGATTGCTTGATAGATGGAAATGGTTTGGGGTTAAGGATATCTCAGGTTGCATGCTGTTGGGTCATGTAAAAGTGGTATGGTGGCACTGTTGCCTCACAGTTCCAGAAACCTGGGTTTGATTCTGACCTCGATAACTTCTGTGTGGAGTTTGCATGTTCACCCTGTGTCTGCGAGTGTTTCCTCCACAGTCCAAAAAATGTGCAGATTAGGTGATTTGGCAATTCTAAAATTGCCCTTAGTGTCTAAAGATGTGTAAACTAGGTGGATTAGCCACGGCAAATGCAGAGGAGAGAGTTGGTGCAGACTCGATGGGCTGAATGACCGGTTCCTGTAACAAAGGGTTTCTGTGTTCCATTCTTTGTGCTCACCTGCCCTGTTTACCAAAATGAACTACATAATGCAATAAGGATGTGTTTTGGCTAACATTAATTAAGGACCTCATTTTTTTGTTCTTGTGACTCTAGCACACCAAGGCTGAGTGTAAATTTGCTATCACAGGATGATTGACTGGGTTTCTAATGACACTTCTTTAAAAGCACACTTATGAAATTTGAGTGCATTTTGATTATGATAAAACTTTTAGTTCTTCCAGCCCAATCATTTGGCTAATGCAAAGCTTTGGGGAGGTATGCCTCAGACCATTCAGATCCAGATTTGATCCCTACTTTGTACCAGACCTCAGTTAGGACAGTGGAGAGGATGTCACAGTTGGCCACAGTATTTCCAAGTTAAAAAAGGGGAAATTAGTTCTCTGAAACCATCCAGCGAGGACTGGATTTCCCTCGCCACTCCATTTCGTCAGTAGTTATTATTGTTTGTTGACTGAAGTACTAGGTGTGTTTGTGCAAAAAAAATGACCCAACAAGAAGAGGAAAAGGAAAGCAGAAAATTGAAAGGATGTTATAAAGAAGACTTATTGTAAACCTGCTATATCACTAAAACTAGGGATTATTGTCACAACTCTACTGTCAATCTTTTCAGAAAAGTAGTTAGACAAATTCTTTAGAAGACTCAAAATGATATAATGAAAATCTCTTTGTATTATTCTAGATTCCCTTACGGCAAAGACAGCAAAGTGAATGTTGTTATGATATTGATAACATTGTGATACCAATGTCATTGGTTGCTACCTCCAAGATCGAGAAGCTACAGTACAAGGAGATCATTACACCGAGGTAGACTGTTTCTCTTGGTTTTATTTTAAAAGACATAGACCTTTGTATTATTATTGCTAGCAGAAGGCCAGGATTGAGAAACCATAGAAATGCTGAAAGTGTTGTGCATGGGTACATACCCAGTTTGTAACATTGCCTTACCAGTAACCCAAAAGTAGTCCCAATTTCTTATGTGGCCAGCAGAAGGAATAAAACAAAATGAAGTGGATTGTAACAATGGAAAAATATAATAATCTTACAGAGTCATTAAACACAATTTGTAGTAATTGTGTGGTGTTTTCTAGATCAGTATAGTGAGGAACCAGCTAGGGAACAAGCTGTTTTGGATTTAGTATTCTGCAATGAGAAAAGGCTGACGAATAACCTTGCAGTAAGGATCCCAAGGGAAGAGTGAACTTTTGATCTTGGAAATGATTTAGTTAAGTTTCTCTCCTGTATGGAAGTAAGAAGGGATGAGTGAAGGAAAGCATGGGCCCATTAGAGATTGAGACTGTTGAAATTATAATTGGGGAAAAAAGAAATGGCCGACACATTAAACAGCAATTTTGCCTGTCTTCACAGCAGATGCCGCTGAAAGCGTGCTGGAAATAATGGGTAATTGAGAGTCTAGCAAGAAATGAAGTTGAAGTCAGTATAGATTAAAAAAAACTGGAAAATTAATGGGACTAAGTGACGACAAATCCCCTGGACCTAATATCCCACATCCAAAGATTTTTAAAGAATTGGCTGCAGAAATAGTGGATGTATTGGTTTTGATCTTGCAAAATTCTGAAATAATTCTCAAGGATTGGAAATCAGCAAATAATCCCACTCTTTAAGAAAGGAGGGAGGACAAAAATGGGGAAATATTTCCAGAATGTTTTAGTCTTTTATCGTCAAGACTGACACATTTTTTAAGAGCTATGGGTGTTTGGTTGTGGGGTATATTCAATTCAGCTGGCAATAAATTTCCTGCTAAGGAAATAAAGTGAAGTAGGAATGGTATGGGAATGGGCACTTGAGATAAAAAATCAGCCATAATTTTGTTGCAAGCAGAGCAAAATTAAAGGGCCAAATAGCCCACTCCTACTCCAATTTTGTTTTCAACTCTTTATTTCATCAAAAAAATTCATTGTTTTGTTGGACAGATCTGTCGTGGCTGCTGTTATCAGCAAATGTTTGGCTTCAGATTATTGTCTCAAAGCTTATTCAAAGCCAGTTTGGGACTGTAATTTATCCCTCTGCGTTTTATGAACGGACTTGTAACGTTTGTAATTCTTCAGTCATCAAAAAAACATTATAACACCAGTGCCTCTGCTATCTCCACCCAAACTTCCCTCGTTAATCTAAAATGCAAAACAGCCTGATAGGATGACTTTGCTATTTTGAACCCTGTTAATTTTTTTAAGTATCTCCTTTATTTTTTGTCCTATTACCCCCTATGTTACTGTGACATTGATAACATCATCATGTCTTCTGAAAAGATGCAAAATGTTCATTTAGTTCCTCAGCAATGCCCTCAGCCTCCACAAGATTTCCTTTATGGACTCTAGTTGGCCCCATCCTTTCTTTCACCACTGTTTTTATATTTTTAAGCTTTATAAAAGATGTTAGTGTTCCTAACTGTTTCAACAAACAGGCAATCAAGGATGTTTCTCTTTACTGTGGTTCAGTGCTACTCTTGTGGTGCCTTTACTCGCTGATAGATAAATAAATTTCACATTGTATTGTCTTGTCAGCACATTCAGGAATGTCCCCTTACTGTGCTCCGCATTTCCTCATTTCCATAGTGTGTTGATAATGACTAACATCAGTAAAAGTTTGTTATGGTTTGCACATAAATTGGTTGCCATGATGACGATGCATAACAATGTTTGCCCTCATTTCAGTCCTCTAATCTATGATATGGTCTACCCCATATCCTGAAGCTGTCACTATGACCCCTTGTTCTGGATTCCTCAACCAGGGAAAATATTCTCTCTGCCTCTAGTCTGCCCAGTTCTGTTACAATTTTATATTTCCAATCAGATCTCTCTTTCTAAACTCTAGTGAATGCAGGCCCGGTCAAACCAATCTGTCCTCGTAAGGCCAACATATCTTAAGCCTTCCTAATTCTTGTTGCACCTGTCTCTCCATTTTCTTTGTCTGGTGTATAGGGCACCCAGATCCCTGTGTATATTCATACTTCCCACTATGTCACCATTTAAATAATACTTCTTTCTGTTTTTCACTCTGAAGTGTATAACTTCACATTTAGTTATTTAAAATAGGGATCATGAGCCTTGGGAGTCCCAGGGAAATGTGTCAATAGACGATGATGTTGATGTACTTGTTTTTATCCTATAGGTGCTTTGGTCCACGTTGTTGTCTAACGAGGGGCATACACGCGATGGGTCGTGAGAGGGCTGCTCTTGGATATTTTCGAGAGTATCCTCGTGCTTCACCTCGTTAGTGTACGCTTGACCTGGACCATTTAATGGGCAACATGACAGCTCAGTGACTATCACTGTGCTGTGCAGATACATGGATTTGTGCCTGTGTCTGTGGGAGTTTGCGCATTCTCCCCGTGCTTGCGTGGGTTTCCTCTGGGTGCTCCGGTTTCCTCCCACATCCCAAAGATGTGCTCTTAGGCTAATTGGCAAAACAAGTTCTCCCTAAATTGTCTCAAATTTGATTTTTAATCCATAGATCTATAAACATTGACAGGGATCACGGGTAGAGGTGGAAACATTGGGGGTGGCGGCGCAGGCTCGTTGGGCCGAAGGCCTGTTTCCCGTGCTGTTTTGTTCTTTGTTCTTTGTTATGTTGTACTGCATTTACCATGTGTTTGCCCACTCACTGATCTTGTTTAAGTCACTTGAAGCCTCCTTGCATCTCCTGACAATTCTGAGGGATGGTGATTATCTTGTGTGAATCTTTCTCATTCTCCATAAATAGAAAACAGCTGTGTCCCGCCCCTCAATTCACTTTCTCTAAACTGATACAATGTGAAGCTACTTTAGTACAAGCAAACTATACTGCTGATGTTTACATTGTTCTCATTGTTTTGCTCTGAGTATTGTGCCTCAGATCAGAGGAAGGTGCAGTTTATAACATGGTATTATATAGAATGGTGTGGATGAAAATAACCTGACAAAACAGCCATGTGAGTTTTAAAAGGGACACTGTTCCCAAGTGGCCATTTTTCCCATGATGACAACAAGAATTGATTGGCATGTGGACTTTTAAGCTTCTTTCGAGGAATATATCATATACCTGCATATAAGATAATCACGAACTAATTTAATTTGATTTAAACAAAAATCAAATTGAGAACTTGATTTTTAAGAACTAGAAGTATGACAGATTTGCACAATTAAACATTTCCCTTTTTATATCAATGATTAAATGTCTAGATTAACTAAGAAAGGAAGATATGTATTTAAATGCCAGGACCTTTGGGAGTTTACAGCCAATGAGAAAACATGGCAGCCATTTAGATATCGCTTGAGAATAAATATTGGCTGGGACACCCCAGAACCTGAGATTAGAGACAGGATCTTGGTTTAATATCTCAAACAAAGGCAACATCTGTGGCAATGCAGTAGTCCCTCAGTACTGTGCTGGAGAAAAAGCCTCAAGCACATATTCTACAATCTGCTGTTAGCAGCAATGTAAATGTTTTCTGTGTCTAATCATTTAATGGTCACACATGTTTAAAGTACTGTATTACTCTGAATAATGAAAGTTGAAGGAAATTAATAATAATCAAGGTTGTAAGCTGTTATAATTGGATGTAAAGTAGAATGACAGAAATCTTACACCAACATGTGCGTCTGTATCCAGAGAACACTAACTTCAAATTATTGTAAAAAAAAAATCAAAAGTGAGATGAGGGGAATATATTTTACTTAGCAAGTTGTAACGCTTTGTAATACTGTGTCTGAAAAAGTAGCAGATTCAAATTCAACAATTTTCAGCAAGGAAAAATTGAATAAAAATTTGAAAGGGAAATGTTTACAGGGCAATGAGAAAAGGGCAGCAAATGGACTAATTGAATAAATAGCTGACACAGGTACGTCTGACTAAATGGCAGTTCCGTTGCTGTTCAGTTCAATTATTTGTTGATTAAATATGCTTTCCTTATATTAACAGCTGGCGGATTGTGACCATCAAACCATTGAAAGAACAACATTTAGAAGAGAAAGTGGTATGTTTGAAATCTACCGAAAATGTTGCAATAACAATGTGGGATTGGCTTTTACTGGTGATGCCATATATTAATCATGCAGATGAATGCTGAAGTTGCACTATCAAATTGGTTAAATCAGTTGCATTTCCATTTTGTACTCTGATGCCCCTGGGTTTCTTTTCCAGCACCCACTTGACATTTTATTGCACTGGTAATAGACAAGTTATGCTCTCAGCATTCATTCATCAATATTGTAAAAACAGCTGATTTACTACCACTACCATTCTAGATTGAATAGTTGTCCATAACTGTTTTTAGAACATTTTACCTCAATATTAAATACCCCACAACTGGGCTAGGAGCCTTTTAAAAAGAAAAATTATATCCCCAAAATGCAGCAGGTTGTGTGGTATCTCACTGTGGAGATTCCCGTAAGCAGTCCCATAGGACCAAGGATAGCTCTGATTCAAACTCTTGTCATGTAGGGAAGGGTGCTTGAAATGTCAGTTTGGAAGTTTGTGTGCTCCCTTGTTGCCTCAATTTCACCTTTATATATTCCTGATGAAGTGTCTCTGTATTTGCTAACTTCCCACCATTTTTGATAGTCATAAGCCATCTCCCATTAAGCCAATGGGTATGTTTGACCTCTTGAGGGATGCTTTGAGAACACCCCTCTAGCATTCCATTGTCTTCCTGGCAGTCTCCTGCCATGACCAAGTTCCAAGTCCAACAGTTGCATGAACAACATGTTCTGTCCCACAGAGCTGGTTTAGTGTGGTTAGGACCTTGATGCTTGGCAAGTTGGCTCAGGGGAGGACATTGCTGTTGGATCGCATTGGGTTTGAAGAATCATGCAAAGGTAGCGTTTATGGTACTTGTGCAGGTCCTCAGAAGCCTAGAGGAACGCAGGGTCACTGTTGCCCAGAGAGCCATGTACTTGGACTCAGGATTGAGATCTTGGCCCTCAAATGTTCTCTTCCTCAGGTGGCCAAAGTACATTGGAGATGATGATGAATTTCATCATTTGTGTCTGCCCTTATCAAGAGGAGGATCTGAAGATACAGTACAGAAAATTATCCATGCTTTCCTGGATCTCAGTCTTGATTGTATTTCAAGGGGGAAAGTGTTCTGCTAAGAGAGTTGTTTGGAAGTGGATCTTGTCTTTCTGGGTGTTAAGTAGAAATTGAGATCACCAGTACTGTCTCCACATAAACTGTAGAAGGCATTTGACCACTGGAAGAGGCCATTGAGTCTGATCCTTCCTTTGACCTTTTCTGTTCAGTGGTCATTGCAATTGGACTTGTTTTTTTTTAATATAACCACAATCACAGCATCCCTGAAATCCACCAATATGTGGCATGGTGGCACAGTGGTTAGTGCCTCACAGTACCAGTGACCCGGGTTCAATTCCGGCCTTGGTATCTATAAGTGTGGTGTTTGCACATTCTCCCTGTGTCTGCATGGGTTTTCTCCAGGTGCTCCGGTTTCCCCCCTCAATCCAAAGGTTAGATGGATTGACTGTGCTAATTGTCCCTTAGTGTCTGGGGGACTAGCAGGGTAAATGTGAGATTATGGATTTCTGGCCTGGATGGGATTGTTTTTGGAGTAGGTTTGATGGGCTGAATGGGCTCCTTCTGCACTATAGGAATTCTGTGCCTTTTTTCCAAATGAGGATCAGCACCGATGCCAGGAGTGTAACTTGGCTGTGTTTCAGAATTTCAGCAGGGATTCCATCTGCCCCACAGAAATAGTTGTTTTTCAGCTGTCAGATGGCTTTTTCAACTTTGTTCTAGACCAGGATAGTGCCAAGATCGGTGCTATTGGGGAATGCAGTGGAGGATTTTTGAATCAGTGACAGAATCCCAGTTGAGGAATTCTTCAGAATGCTCTGTCCAGTGAGCACTGACTGCCTGCCGTGTCCTTGATGAGCTCTCCACATAACACAGTGGAGGGTATCTGCAATGTGAAGGCAGGACTTTGTCTCCACGGCATTGTGCAGTGGTCCCTCCTGCTAATACTGTCAGCAGTATCAAGATGCATCTGCTCAGGCAGGTTAATGTAGATGTTTTTCCTTCTTGTTAGTTCACTCCCCACGTATCACAGACCGTCTAGCAGCTATGTCCTTTAGAACCCAGCCAGCTCGGCCTGTAGCTGTGCTACTGAGCCATCTTTTTTGAAGGACACTGAAGTCCCCCATCCAGAGTACATTCTGCACCTTTGTCAACTTCTGTGTTTCGCCAAATGATGAGTACTGATTTATCAGCTATGAGGGGATGGTATATGCTAATCAGCAGGTTTACTTGTCCATGTTTGACCTGATGCTTGAGACTTCATGGGATCCAGAGTCGATGATGAGGATTCCCAGGGCAACTCCCTCCCCACTATATACCACTGAGCTGCTGCGACCTCTGTTGGATCTGTCCCATTATGGGACAGGACATGCCCAGGAATGCTGATGGTGTGTCTGTGACTGGTTCTGTAATTATTATTATATCTGTGAAACAGCTCTCCCAAACTTGATGCAAGCCCTCATTGTTAGTAAGGAGGGCAGTGCAGTGTCAACAGGGTTGGGCTTGCTGTTGGCATTTCCACATTGATGCTGGGTGGTCTGTCTGGTTTCATTGTCACAATTGGATACAGGTGAGTGGCTTGCTAGGCCATTTCAGATGGCAATTAAGAGTCAGCCACTCTGCTGTGGGATCTGGAGTCATACGTAAGTCAGACCTGGTAAGGATGGCGACATCTCTTCCTGTAGGGGAGGAAACCTGACAGTTTCATAATCATCAATAGACATTTAATTCCACATGTTTTTACGGAATTTGAATTTCACCATCTGCCATGGTAGGATTGAAACCAGAGTCCTGCAGCATCACTCTGTATCTTTGAATTGCCGGTGCAGTGACAATGCCAATATGCTATCACTTTCCTAGTGGCCTGGTTGCCATGGAAACCCAGAGTTAAAAAGGTGGGAATGTTGTCAATTTGGGTTACCTCATAGATAGGAAATAAGGAAAAGGTGATTGTGGTCCTGGTATTAAGGACATCCACTTTGCCTGCCTCTGTTTTGGTCTTTTTTTTACTGTCAGCGTTCTGTCGTTACGTTGTGTGTTGTTACTTAGTTTTCTTGCTTTCATACATTTTTCAGTGCAATGTTTGTAGGAATATTTCAACAGCATTTATTTTAATTAATCAAGATACTAGTTTCTGTTGGTCACTGTCTGCCTACTTTGTTCACAGCTGGAAGACCTTTCAGATGAAGCATTTGCCTCACGGCATAGAAAGCATGAAAAAAGGGAACAGGCAAGGTGGTTCCTGTGGCAGCAAAGCAGATGTCATCGAAGAGGCAACAGGCAAGTGTATGGAGCCAAAATGACATTCCCTCAGTTTTCTTTCTCCTACTCGTGTAAGCAATTATATTGTAACAAATTCAATTACTTGCAAAATAAAATTGAGAAATACAGTACATGGCACAGTAATTAGCACTGCTCTCTCATAGCATCAGGGACCTGGGTTTAATTCTGGCCTTGGGTGACTGTGTGGAGTTTATACATTCTACCGTGTCTGCGTGGATTTCCTCTGGGTTCCTCCCACAGTCAAAAATGTGCAGGTTAGGTGAATTGACCATGCTAAATTGCCTTATAGTATTAGGGAGATTCACAGGATAAATATGAGAGATTATGGGAGTAGGGCCTGGATGCAATTGTTTTTGGTGCAGCCTCGATGGGCTGAACGGTCTTCTGCACTGTAGGGCTTCTGTGATTCGAAATACAATGTATAAGGAATGTGGAAGACTCAAATTGGATATATTCTGTTTATCTGCCCTCACAATGCAATTCTTTGTTAAAGCTTCTCGTTTCGTGAAGCTGTTAATTCCTGGCTGTTATGGGGTGGCACTGACTGCCTCGGTATAATCATCCTCATTCATTTTGTCTGTACTCCTTTGTAAGTCAATTAGCCAGTATGGGGTGGATCTGATTGAGTGTTGTGGTTGGGTACCAAAGGCTGTCATGAAATCACAGCCAACAAACTGAGAAGGGCAATGGGGAGATGAGGATTTTTTGTAAAGTTGGTCTGAAATTTCTGTTTTCAGCTCTGATCACACAATGCTGAAGAATGAGAACTTACTGATAGTCAGGCTGGACTATCTGGAGTCAGACTGATAGGTGCAGACCCAACGCATACCTGCATTTAGCTTTACTTTTAATACTGATCAGTTTTATATTGACAGAGATTACAGATTATGGAATGGGATAATTTTGTGATTCTGCATTAATTTGTCTGTGAGATAATCATTGCCCATTCAAACACTTTAGAGAAGACAACAGAATCCATACCCCCGCCCCTCACCGTCTCCCCACAGAAATCTGGGGGTATCGCTGCAGGGTCGAGTCCTTAGCTTAACCATCTTCAGCTGCTTCATCAATGGCCTTACGGTCAGAAGTGGGGAGTGATTGCTGATGATTACACAATATTCAGCATCATTTGCAACTTCTCAGATAGTAAAAACAGAAAATGCTGGAAAAGCTGAGCAGATTTGACCACATCTGTGGAGAACAAATAGAGCCAATATTTCAAGTCTGAGTGATTCATTGTCAGAGCTTCCTCATAACAAAACAGTCCATGTCTATTTTATATTCAGACATAGGTTGGTAAGTGTCAAGTGACATTAATGCCACAAGATAACTGTGTTCGACACGAGTGAATCTAGCCATCTCCTTCTGACACTCAGTAGTATTAATTACTGTTGAATCACTCGCTTTCAACATCCTAGGTGTTACAATTGACCAGAAACTGAATTAGAACAGCCAAATGAACAGCTATATGGATACTTGCAAGCCAGCAAGCTGGGAATATTTCAAAGAGTAACTTATCTGACTCCCCAAAGCCTGGCCCGCCATCTATACGGCACAAATCAGAAGTGTGATGAAATACTGTCCAATTATTTGGATGGATGCAGCTCCAGCAATACTCCAGTAGCTCAATACCATCCAAGATGAAACAGCCTACTTGATACGCACCCCATCCATTCATTCCTTCACTACTAATGCACAATGACAATGGTGTGTACAATCTAGAAAATGCACTGCAGCAAGTTGCCAGTGCTCCTGAGACAACAGCTTCTAAACTCCCACCTCTATCAACTCGAAGGAAAGGGCAACAGATGCATGGAAACACCACTATCTACAATCTCTCCTCCAGTCACAGACCAAAGAACAAAACAGTACGGGAAACAGGCCCTTCAGCCCAACGAGCCCGTGCCACCACCTCAATGTTCCCACCTCTACCCATGATCCCTCTCTGTTTATAGATCTGTGCATTGGAACCAAATTTGTGAGACAATTTAGGGAGAATTTGTTTTGCCAATCAGCCTAGGAGCAATCTTTGGGGTGTGGGAAGAAGCTGGAGCCCCTGGAGAAAACTCATGCAAGCACAGGGAGAATGTGCAAACTCCCACAGACACAGGCCCAAATCCATGTATCTGCACATCACAGCGATAGTCACTGAGCTGTCGTGTTGCCCATCAACTGGTCCAGGTCAAGCGTACACTAACGACATGAAGCACTAGGATACTCTCAAAATCCAAGAGCAGTCCTCTCACGACCCATTGCGTGTATGCCCCTTGTTAGACAAGGCGGACCGAAGTACCTGTAGGATAAAACAGACATTCATCAATATCGTTGACTGACTTGAAACTATATAACTGTTCTTTCATTGTTGCTAGATCAAAATGCTCTTCCTAACAGCAGTGTGGGTGTCTAACACCAGGTTTAAGTCCAACCAATTTATTTGATAGTAAGCTTGCAAGCTCTCAGGGTTTGCCCCTTTGTCAGGTGAGTGGAGAGTTCTGGCCTCAGTACAGCGCATGGACATCAGTTCAAGCACCACCTCAAGGGCGGTTGGGAGTGGACAATAAATAATGGCCAAGCCAGCAGTACCCACAGTATCATACAAATGAATATATATTTTTAAAAATCGTCATTTGCAGAATTCTACCATGCTTTGCATGGAAACTTTTCTAATTTCACTCCTGTAAAGTAAGCAGAGCTATGCCCACAATCCTAGACTCCCAAAAAAGCAGACATAGTTTCTCCCTATCTAGCTGTTTCCTTAAAAAGTTGAATTAAATAACTCAACTTCGAAATTCCAGGGAATGCACTATAGTGTGTGTAATTTCTCCTCCTGATTTAACCTTTAGATTCAGATATCATCCTGGAAGGTCTATACCCTAAAACATCCCAACATGTGGTACTGTATTGCTACTGCTGTCTAAAAGTGTTTCGTATTGCTGAAGCATGACTCTATAGTCTAATGCTAGAATTATAGATTCCAGCAATCCATTAACTTTTTTTTGATTAAAATATCATGAACAAGAAATAATTGATGATTTATGGTCTGCCATCCTTATCTGGTCTGACCTACATGTGACTCCAGACCCACAGCCAAGTAGTTGGCTCTTAACTGCCCTCTGAAATGGCCTCACAAGCCTTGCTGTTCACGAACAGTTGGAGAAAGGCAACATCTGTTGCAGTGATGTTCATATCCTATGAGAGATTACATTTCTACATTTTTACCATTCAGAAAATACTGTGCTTTATTTACTTAAGTGGATACCCTCCCATTTGCTTACGTTAAAATCCATTTACCACAGATCATTCACTTAACTTCATAAAGCAATATAGATATGTACAATCTATCTACACTACTTATAAATCTACTTATTTTTATGTCATCGGAAATCTCCAGATACATTTTCTTAATTTTATTAACTGCACTCCCAGCTGTATTATTTCACAGGAAATCCTCTGAATTTATAAATACAGAAAGCGTGTTTCATAGCCTTTTAGCTTATCAATCTGGTATTTTCCTTTAGGTTGTCATCCTTCAGTAAGAATAATGATGAGCATTTGAATCCTCACCTTCCAGCTTCTCCAGATAATGAAAACCAGCCCAACTATTCTAGCTCAGGGTGCTGTGTTTCTGAAATGGCACAAAGCGAAGAAATTCAGGATATACATCTAGAGGGAGAGGCCAAAGCAAAGGTAAGTGAATGGTAATTTTCTGGCCTAAAGAGCCAGAAAAATGTGATCATATTATTTGAACTGCATAGCTACTTGCATTTTTGTTCTGTATGGGAGTTTGAGACTCTTGAAATAAGTCTGTTTCAATTTCCTTTTAAAATGTATTAATTTTCTGGTAACGTGGATTTGATTCCTGGCTTGGGTCACTGTCTGTGGGGACTTTGCACATTCTCCTCGTGTCTGTATGGGTTTCCTCAAGGTGCTCCAGTTTCCTTCCACAGTCCAAAGATGTGCGGATTAGTTTGATTGGCCATGCTAAAATTGCCCCTTAGTGCCCTGAGATGGGTAGATTAGTGGGTAAAATATGTGGGGATACGGGGGTAGGGCCTGGGTAGGATTGTGGTTGGTGCATATTTGATGGGCCAAATGGCCTCTTTCTGCACTGTAGGGTTTCTATTTCTATACTCTGCAGAAACAGCTGTTAGCCTCATTCTCTCTAACACCCTATGTGCTGCTGCTGTTCATCCCAATCAATTGTAAGTGGCAAAATCTTCAAAAGATGCTCCAGGTTATGAAAAAAAGCAAAAAATTCTTAGTTGCGTCCAAAATGGGTTGTGTTCACAAGGCCATGATACACCAGACGTGTGGAATTAACTCCTAGAATAGGAAGGTTGCTATGCAACATGGTGAGGAGCAGTAATATTTAACTGGCTGTCTGGGGTAACTGGACAACGGAATGCAGCAAGATGGAATCTGGGGTAATTCCTGTTTGGAAGGAGCAAAGAATCAATCAACTTGGAAACTGGTGTGATAGCCGAAAGCTCAGAATTTATTTTAGCAATGCTAAAATGGCTACAATGTACCAGCACTCCACTAAACTATAGGGATGAAAACTACCCCTTTTGTTTCACCTGAATGTAGAACATAATTAACATTTCTCAATGCCCTGCCCTGAAAATTGCTAAAAGTCCTATTGTTGCTAATGCTGACTACTCACCCAACACTAGTGATTTATCCTATACACGAGCAATATACACCAGGGTACCCTTTATTTTTATATTGTCTCTCCATGTCTTTCCTACTGAAATGAATCACTTCATATTTCTCCACATTGAACTTCATGTGCCACCTGTCCGCTCATTCCACCAACTTTGTCCTTTTGAAGTTCTACGCTATTCTCATAATTCACAATTCTTCCAAGTTTCATCTTATTCACAGATTTTGAAATTGTGCCTTGTATAAAAAAAGATCGAGGTCAGTGATTAGTGGGCCAACGCACACTGGCGTGTCCTGAGAACTGTCCATGTGTGCTGTCGAAATTTTGTACAGAGGTACAAAATTTTTTGTGTTTTGAGCCTGAAGAGATTGGAGAGGCACTGAATAAATATTTCTCTTCGGTATTCACGCAGGGTGATGTAAATGTAGTTATGGAGAACACTGAGGTACTGGGTTGCAGACTGGAAAGTATTGAAGTAGATAGGGAGGATGTGCTAGATATTCTTGAGGGTTTGAAGTTGGATAAGTCCCCTGGGCCGGACGGGATTTACCCTAGGATTCTCTGGGAGGCAAGAGAGGAGATTGCAGAGCCTCTGGCTCTGATCTTCAGGTCGTCGTTGGTTACGGGTGTGGTTCCGGAGGACTGGAGGATAGCGAATGTGGTCCCATTGTTCAAGAAGGGGAAGAGAGACCTTCCAGGGAATTATAGGCCAGTGAGTCTTACTTCTGTTGTGGGCAAAGTATTGGAGAGAATTATTAGGGATAGGATTTATAGTTATTTAGAGAGAAATGAATTGATTGGGGATAGTCAGCATGGTTTTGTGAAGGGTAGGTCGTGCCTTACTAACCTTATTGAGTTTTTTGAAAAAGTGACCAAAGAGGTGGATGGGGGTAAGGCAGTTGATGTGGTATATATGGACTTTAGTAAGGCGTTCGATAAGGTGGCCCATGGAAGGCTTCTGCAGAAAATGCAGATGTATGGGATTGAGGGTGATTTAGCTAATTGGATTAGGAATTGGCTAGCTGATAGAAGACAGAGGGTGGTGGTTGATGGAAGTTATTCATCGTGGAGTTCGGTTACAAGTGGTGTATCTCAGGGATCTGTTTTGGGGCCCCTGCTGTTTGTAATTTTTATAAATGATCTGGATGAGGGTATTGAAGGATGGATTAGTAAATTTGCAGATGACACTAAAGTCGGTGGAGTGGTAGATAGTGAAGAGGGGTGTTATAGTTTGCAGAGAGACTTGGACAAGTTGCAGAGCTGGGCCGAGAGGTGGCAAATGGAGTTTAATGTGGAAAAGTGTGAGGTAATGCACTTTGGCAGGAATAATAAATGTGTAGAGTATAGGGCTAATGGTAGGATTCTTAATAGTGTTGATGAACAGAGGGATCTTGATGTATTTGTGCATAGATCCCTGAAAGTAGGCAGTCAAGTCGATAAGGTTGTTAAGAAGGCATATGGAGTCTTAGCTTTTATTGGTAGGGGGATTGAATTTCGGAGCCGCAACGTCATGTTGCAACTGTACAAAACTCTAGTGCGGCCGCACTTGGAGTATTGTGTGCAGTTCTGGTCCCCACATTATAAGAAAGATGTGGAGGCATTGGAGAGGGTACAGAGGAGGTTTACCAGGATGTTGCCTGGTATGGAGGGCAGGTCTTATGAAGAGAGGCTGAGGGATTTGAGGTTGTTTTCGTTAGAAAGGAGGCGGCTAAGAGGGGACCTTATCGAAACATATAAGATGATTAGAGGTTTAGATAGGGTGGACAGTGATAGCCTTTTTCCTAGGATGGAGAAAGCTAGCACGAGGGGACACAGCTTTAAATTAAGGGGTGATAGTTATAGGACGGATATCAGAGGTAGGTTCTTTACCCAAAGGGTGGTTCGGGAGTGGAATGCCCTGCCTGCAGCAGTTGTAGATGCGCCAAGTTTGGTGGCGTTTAAGAGGTTAGTTGATAAGTATATGGAAGAGAAGGGAACGGTTTAGTTTGGAGGGTCATTGTTTTTTATATTGGTCGGCGCAACATCGAAGGCCGAAGGGCCTGTTCTGTGCTGTAATGTTCTATGAGACTGGCATGGTTCCCTTGGAGAGGGAGTTGTGTGTCTGGGTTCTGGGTTGGGAAATCTGAACTGAGTCCAGTTGGAATATGGGACAGAACAATTAAATACAAGAATTGCAGGTGTGTCTGCGTGAGGCACTGGCATTTAGAGTGAGAATATATCAAGCATAGCTGTGCAAAAAAGTGAGATCCCAGTAAGGAGAGCAGGATTGCAAAGTGTCAGGCTATATTGAGGAATTTCAAAAGCAAGACATCAGTGAGGACTGAGTTAATTTCAGCAGAGAGAGTGGGGCAGGAAGGAATGAGACTCCAGCAAGGAGTGCAGCGCACAGGCAGGGGGAGTCCAGCAAGGGGGTATTGTGTGTGTGTGGTGGGGGGTCATCGTTTGGCATAAATGCAGGCTGCTAAGGGCAAGATTTCAGGCAAGGAAGTGTTACTGTAAATAGAGGTACTTGAGCAAACAAGCAGGGGAGCAAGTGTGAGAATTCAGTGCATTTAACAGGCTATTAAGTGAGATATTGGCAGGGAGGATGTGCCATGTAAAAAAAAAAGTGACATTAAATGAGTGGTCCCATGCTTCAAATGTTGAGGCTTTAGTAAGGAGAGGTGGATGAAGACTGGAGTAATACACAAAGTATATTTCACATTTAAGTAAATCAGACTATGGACACTAAGATCAGAAAATCTCCCCCATTTAATTAATACCACTGACACCAGCAAATTGTCACCTTTCTGACCAAATATTTCCACAGTAGGAAATGTAATAAAGCCGATGCTGAAATCCAAGGATGAATACTAATCATCATGTTCATCAAATTGAACCAACATTGAGACAACAACAAATTTGGAAATGATCTTCTATTCAAATATATCCAAATTGATATCTTTCTCCCCAATCAGTTGTAAGTATCAACATAATAAAAGTTACTCCAAGTTATAAAAAAAATTCAAAAAAGTCTTAGTTGCACCCAAAATGGGTTGTGTTCACAAGGCTGTGATACACCAGGCCAGGCATGTGGAATTAATTCCGAGGATAGGAAGGTTGCTGTGCAACATGATATGTCTTTTCACTCATCCCATCATCACAGGGAGTGGTAATATTTAACTGGCTGCCAGGGTAACAGCCCTTTTCAACGTTACTGGACAGCGGAATGCAGCAGGACAGAATCTGGGTTAACTCCTGTTCAGAAGGAACAGAGAATCAATCAACTCAAACTGATGTGACAGCCGAAAGCTCAGAATTTATTTTAGCAATCCTAAAGTGGCTACAATATACCAGCACTCTTCCAAACCTTTAGGGATGAAAACCATCCCTTTTATTTCACCTGAGTGTTTAAGATCATAATCATATTTCCCTATGCCCTGCCCTGAAAATTGCAGACTACTCATCCAACACCAGTGATTTACCCAAATTCACTGTTCCAAGATTTGTAAGGAGAGCAGAGATGTAAAGAGCCAAGCTTTTAATGAGAGCAGGAAGTTTATACATTGGGAGAGCAGGGTATTAAGAATGAGGAGAGAGCAGCAGTGAAAGGTGAGATTAAAGAAATGAGAATGGGTTGCAATTGAAACTCAAGGGGTCTGTATAGTAGCTTTCGGAGAGGAAGGCGAGGCTGGGAGGCAGCTGCGCCAGCAGGCCAGGGCTCGAGAGTGGCTGCGAGTCTTCAGCAAGGAGACTGAGATGCAAGTGCACCACTTCAGCAGGGTGAAGCATCTGTAAATAGTGGGATTTCAGCAAAGAGAACGGTGCTTTAAATGAAGCAAAGTTGTTGTGTTATGGAATTGTTTGTCTTGTTGAAGTATACCATGTTACTGAAAAGGATGGGAGCCACTGCTCTAGATCATTAATATGCCAGGAAGAGCAAGGGTCCCAACTACAAACTGTCCTCCAGCCTGAAAACACTCACTGCACTGTTTCAAAGAACAAAGAAAATTACAGCACAGGAACAGGCCTTTTAGCCCTCCAAACCTGAGTCAACCAGGATGCCCAACTCCCTATCCCTCAGGGAACCATATCAGTTCTCCCCTCAACCATCGTCATTCCACTGAAAACAAACCAAGTTTCTCCAACCTCTCCTCATAGCTAATGCCCTCCATACCAGGCAGCATCCTGGTAAGTGTTTTCTGTACCCTCTCCAAAGCTTCCATATCCTTCTGGTAGTATAGCGACTAAAATTAAACACTATATTCCAAGTGCAGCCCAATTAAGGTTCTATAAAGTTGTAACATGACTTGCCAATTTTTAAACTCAGTGCCCCAGTCAATGAAGGCAAATATGCCATATTCCTTCTTGACTTCCACCTGCATTGCCACTTTCAATGTACCTGTGTACCTGTTGCCTATCAATACTCTTAAGGGTTTTGCCATTTACTGTATATTTCCTATCTGTATTAGATCTTCCAAAATGCATTACCTCACGTGTATCTGGATTAAACTCCATCTGCCATCTCACCGCCCAAGTCTCCAAATGATCTGTATCCTGCTGCATCCTCTGATGGTCCTCATCACTATCCGCAAATCCACCAACCTTTGTATTGTATTGTTCACAAACTTACTAATCAAACCAGTTACACTTTCCTCCAAATCATTTATGTACATTACAAACAGGACCAGATGAGAATCATTCAAGGATACTGAAGAAAGTAAAGAGACATTGTCTCTCCCAGCCTTTGAAGCACAATTTTATTTTTGGAATCCAAAAATACTAGCCTGGTGAGACTTCCAAAAATTCAAGAATATTTATTGTTAAGGATGAATATGAAGTCATATTTATTATTTTGTGGCACTAATTTTATAGGTGTGACAGATTTAAAATGTACCAAAATTAAATAACTTGGCTGCAGTTTCAAAATTTTGCTTCATATGTTGATCCTGCGAACATAACATTGAAGATTAAGGTGGAACAGAAAATGCATAGCTTTTTATCCTAACAAGAACTGTTGTTTATTACAGGTTGTTCTGCCGTGGAATAGTCGTACATTCCCTCTGAGTGATGAAGAGATAAAATGCTTAACTCAGCCTGACATGGCTGTAACTGATAAAGGTGGCTCTCGGCCATTCACGAGGTGGCACTCAGCACTCAGTGGGAACAGCGCAGCAACTCATAACCAGTCACCCTCTCGCTCTGAAACTTCACAGAGAGAGCCATCTACTGGAGAGAGAACTGCTAAAGAAACAGAATATAAATACTCACTCCGGGGACACAATAGTGCAAAGAAGTAGTGCAGATGAACCTGAAGTTTATTTAGCAAACAGAGAAAATTATTGGATGATCATAAGGTAACTTTTTTCTATTAGATTTCTTGTGAATTAAACTACTTACCTTCTCATCAATGTTCAGTAAACATTTTGTGTTATTTTCTTTTGCTAATTTCCTCCATTCCCATCTGACGGTGAGGCTCGTCTCTCGCTAGACTTCTCTCTCCTGTCTCTTTCTCTCCTCCCCTTCTGATGGCACGACTCCCAGAGTGTTTCATCCGAGTGGTTATAATTCATCCATCATCTGAGACAGTTTTCTAGGTTTATTTTCTAATGGGGACCATTTCAGCTGTGCAGGATCCTGTTTTCAACTAACATCAATATTGGACTTGCTACTGATTAGCACTTAGGAGCCTACGTTTGGTTCATTTTCCACTTTAATTTAGGGAATGGAACTAATTGCTGTTCTGCATCAGAAGATTATAGTCAGGCGTTGAACCTGGATGCTGCCAGAGTGTAATTCTTGCGCTCATTATTTTCCTCCTGTAAATATTTTGGAGATGCAACATTTTTACATCTCAAAGTTTTCATAACATCACTGAACTTCAGATGCAAAGTGATGAAAAGTCACAGACATTTGCTCTGTTTTTCTCTTTCCACAGTTGCTGCCTGACCTGCCACATTTCAGATAATGAGGTTGAGGTTTCTTCTGCAGTCATCCTGCAGATTTCCAGGCAGCAGATACCAGTCAAGTTGGAAACAAATATACTATATCAAGGCAGCCACAGCCTGGCACTTTCAAACCCCAACAAGATAGTAGCACAGTGGCTAACACAGCTGCCTCACAGCACCAGGGACTTGGGTTCAATTCCCAGCTCAAGTCCCTGTGTGGAGTCTGCATGGGTTTCCTCCATGTACTCCGGTTTCCTCCCACAGTCCAAAGATGTGCTGGTTAAATGCATTGGCCATGCTAAATTCTCCCTCAGTATACCTGAACAGGGGCTGGAATGTTGGTGACTAGGGGATTTCTGCAGTAACTTCACTGCAGTGTTAATGTAAGCCTACTTGTAACACTAATTAATAAACTTTAAGTTATCCCAACTCAATTCCTGGCTTGGGTCACTGTGTGGAGTTTGCACATTCTCGTCTGTCTGTGTGGGTTTCCTCTGGGTACTCCGATTTCCTCCCACAGTCCAAATATGTGTGGGTTAGATTGATTGCCCCTTAGTGTCTAGGGATGCGTTGATTAGAGGGTATAATATGTTGGGATATGGGGGTAGGGCCTGGGTGGGATTGTGTTTGGTGCAGACTCGATGGGCCAAAGGGCCTCTTTCTGCACAGTAGGGTTCTATGATTCTATGAATGTCTCTCCATCCATTATGTTGATTGGCCTTGTAATAAAGCTCTGTAGCAGCTACTGAAATGCAATGCCAAGGACACTAGCAGCCTTGCAACACTTTAGCTATATAACTATTCTTCCTATGTGAACTTAGACAATGAATAAAAATGGGCTGGTCTAAAATGCATCAAAGCTGAGCTTGATTCTGACCTCACCAGCACATCCTCCCCACACACATGCAAATATTGTCTGAACAGAGACTATTTATTAGCCCAGGACTTTTGAAGTTTTCCATTTGAGAATGTTTGAAATTAACCTGAGCCAAATAGGAAAAAAAAATCAAAAGTTTCTGAATAACATGTTTATTTATTTTCAGTTTTGATCATATTGCTAATCTTTTGTATTCTCTATCTTTTATAGCCAAGCATTAAATTGATGCCATTATCTTCAAGAAATCACCCTATGGTAGTGAAAGACACCTGCAATCTTGTAAGCTTTTAGGCTGATTTTTATCAAAAAATCATTCAAATGTAACTCAGCAAAAGTTTGAAGGTCACACAAAATGCTGCAGTGTTGAGTGTCTTCATTAAGAGAAATGAGTGTGGATTATTATTAACAGGTTAGAACCTGAAGTAGTCACATAGCCTAAGTGAGAACAGCAGTAAACTTTTCTTAATCTACTGGACATTCTGCATCCTAAAACCATTTGACCAGCAGCTGGATCTGAGGTCGTAACAGTTGGATCAAGAGAAAATTTGTGTTTAGGAATTGTTTCAAGACTGTTTTGGTTTTGTTTTCACACCCTGTTGCCTTCTGTTTACTTTTTAAAGTAAAGTTATTTTAGTTATTAAAAAACTCTTTGTTCTTTCTTGTATACAAAGGGTAAGGTGTGAGTAACTGCTGCAAATGTGAAGGAGAAACAGGAAATGTAAATAACCAACATACGGTGCAGCACCTTAAACAGAAAGTAGATTAGTGGTTGAGGATGAACTCGGTCATCAGGAGAAACCTTCAAAGCTGTACTTCCAGCATTTTCTACATTCAAGTCAGAAATGGCTTTATAGTTACTTGTTACTACTGAAGATCTCAATTTTAACAAGCTGCAGCTTGTGAAAGAAGGGAAGTTTGATATTCTGTCCACTGTTACAAACAAGCTTTCACATGTACCTTCTCTCTGGTTCTCTGTAGTTAATGTATATTATTTTTGTACCCTATATGCAGTTCACCATGGTATGTAACATTTAATTATGCATGGGATGAATGGACACAGGCATTTGTTATTCCCTGTTCCTCTAAATGTGTTTTTCTCCTACATTTATTTGGCCAGATCCTCTTTAGAATATGCCAAAAGCGAGCTGATCTTAAGGAAAAATTCATGACAAATTCTTGCTTTCCCTCCTGGACCAGCCATGAAGCCAGATGACACAATATTTCCCATGGAAACAGAAGTAGGTTATACAGTTAGATCATGACAGACTTACACACCTACCTTGGTTATATGTCCTTAACCAACAAAAACCTGATAACCTGGTGTCACTGATTAATTCAGATTTATTTCACGTGAAATTCAGTTTTTAATACCAACATTCTCAGTATTCTAAATCTACATATGATTTTAACCCTGAGTTAGCTTGAAGGCAGTATTGAGGTGGGGTCAGACAAAATAACATTCCACTTTTGCTGTTTAAAAACTTTATTAGTGATCTCAAGCTATGTAAAAATTGTCAATTTTTATACTTCTGGGTTTCAACTGGCTTTTTAAATGTTACTTTCATAATACAGGTCCTATTTTCCACAATGAGCTGTGAAAGGCCACATCAAATTAACAACGTTTTTGAAAGAGTATGAAATTATTTTATGTATTTGTTTCAGCCTTTAATCTGTATATCAGGCAAGTGTCAAATATGGCTTAAATGAAGCTGCTGCAGTTACCATCTATTATGACAGCAGGAGGCCATTCAGCCCACTGAGCCCATGGCAGCTGTCTAACGAAATATATTCCCCCCTATTTCATCCCCATATCGCTGCAAGTTTATGTCCCTTAAATACCCATTCAATTCCTTTTGGATTCTTTGATTCTCTGCTTCAATCACCTTTCCAAAGCGGAGTTCCCAGTCATCATCAATTTAAGTTTTCCTCACACAATCAGCTAAGAATTTTGTCTACCTATCAGTCTTGGTTCTAGTCCACTCTGACTAGATCCTAGATCCCCTCCCATCTTATTGACATGAGCCATCTTTCAATTTATAAGCTTTACATTTGTCCAAATGTTCTCAGAGACACTTGGACCTCCTTCATAGTTAGATCAAGAATATTCTGTCAAGGAAGCTGTCCTTCTCCCTGCCCTTTTTCCTTAATGTTACCCCAATCTACTCGTTGGTATTGGAGGAATTTAACTAGCACAATTTAAGTCTTTGTACATTTCCTCAATTTGAAGGCCTGTAGAATACTTCCAATAGCCTGGTCATACCTTTCAATTCTAACCAAATGAATTGTCTTTTCCCCCCTCAAGGACAACCTCTCTTGTTAGTACTGACACCACATATTTCTCTAATCTCTTTCTGAAACTTTATTTGTAAATATTAATAGCCCAGTCCTCATTTTAAGCCATGTTTCCAAGACAATAACATATTCTCACATCTCTTCATGTAACTCATCACCATTATACACCACACTGTGTATCTTTGAATTCTTTGTCATTTATCTTAGTCTACTCCTCTAAATCTTAACTAACCACACTGGTGCAATGTGTCACTTTGCAATAGGTGCTTCCTGCTCCAGAATAAGCCTCAAGAATCTCAAGCCACATATTAAGCATGTGGTAGTAGGAGTAAACCAGACAGTATATCATCAGGGTGCCTCACTCCAGAAACTGACCATAGAATTCCAAAACTTGCCTTCTAAGCTTTTGGTACCAACATGAGCACAGCATTCTTCACCCCCAACATGCAGAAATTAGAAATAATTTGTACTTTGCAAAGTTGGCTTGCTCTTAATGAGTATATGGGGACACAGTTCTTTACAGTAACATTTAAACACTGATTTATGGTGTTAAATTTACATCAGGGAGATGTACATCAGGGAGATCATGTAAACTTTACACACTCACCCAGAGCTGGAATCAAATCCTCCTGGTGCTGAGGCAGTCGTGCTAATCACTGCATCTCACACTTACTGATAACATTTTGGGTGTGAAGAAAGGTCAATTTTGTTTCTCTCTTCACTGGTATTGTCAAACCGAAGTATTTCCAGAATCCAGCTCTTGTGTCTATTCATGTACTTTACACAAATGCTTCAATGTTGGAATGCTTTGTAGAGGTATCTTTATTCAAACCAAAAGGATATTGGTAGAGGGCAGAGTGTTTCAACCACAAAGCTGTGCAGAGTACTCTTGCAATTTGATAGTTTAGTACAAAATGTTTTAAGTTCACATCCACACCACCAGCAGCAACAGCAGAGTTACGCTGTTATCACTTCACCTGTCCAGGCAACGTTTCTGAATGGCTTCCACACAAGCATTTCGTAGCAGGTTTATCACAGATCTGGGGTCATCACTCTTCATGACTGCACTGCCAGATACGATCATGTTTGCTCCAGCCTGAAAGATTTTCAGGTTTAATATTAAACAGCCATTTCTTGTGAAACTCTTTTGTTCCTGTAAAATCTATCTTCTGTTTTTTTTTGTAAATCTCACAGTCTACAGCAGAACTTCCCCGTAGGGTTGCAAGAAACTGCACCCACCCCCCACATACACACCTTGGAGGCCTGGTTTGTTCTCAAACACCTGTGAGAAGGTAGATAGTTGCTTTTAACCTCTTGCCACCCAACACACTGACCTGGCATGCTCTCCAGGATCGCTGCAATTTTCAGACCTCAAAATAAGATTACATTGGAAAAATGTTTGGGAAGGATTGATTTTAGAAATGAGTTCTGCTAGGTCAATTCTACATGGTGAAGAAACAGAGGGGGCAGCTGATCTCAGCCAGGGCAGTGGTTCAATATTACAAATGTCCTGGGTGTTCCTAGGCCAGGGAGAAAAATCACCCTGCTGCCAATTATCACCTGGTGATTCAAACCAGTGTGTAGTTTCTTCCTGCAACCCCCAGAGTGCAGTGTCAAATAGCTGCTGATATTCATCAAAGGTTAGCATATTCAGCAGAGAATAAACCAATTTGGAGTCCTACATCTCAGCCTATATTCTAGAAAGCCAATGGGATTAAACCACAACTACAATTGACTTGCAGAAAAACATGTACTGGGTGAGATGAAAAAACTTAATCCTGTTGGAAGCATTTAAAAATCAAATTATGTGCTGGATTTCATTCCTGTTATAAATACCTCAGCACATTTATGAATAGTGTCTGGTCCTACGCCTCCATCAACTTCGATATCCAGAGAGGGAAATTGTGTTCTCAACCATTGGACCTAAAGGAAAAGACAAACAAATTGCTTTCTGTTCCAAAGCTCTCATCCACAAATTGATAATGGATAGAAATATTCCAGCGAACTTGTCCCACAGCTAAATGGAAACAGACTTGTAACAAATGCACCAAGAAAAACCATCCTGCAAATGAATAATTTGAACAGAACTGTGCTGTTGAACCCAAAACAAGTAGAAACTAACCTGTCCTCCTAGGAATTATTATTACTTTGCATTTGAAACCAATTCCTTCACTGACTACAAACACTACAATAAACAAAATATGAACAATTTATGAAATCAAATACCTTTGGCATCATATCACCCATGAACTTCTGACCTCCAAAGCCAGGTTCCACAGTCATCACCAGGGCCATGTCAATCTGATTTGCCCATGGAGCCAATTCTTCAACACTTGTACCTGGTTTAATTGCCAGTCCCACCTAAAGAGGAAAAATACAACACAGCATTAATACTATGATCAGCACATGACATTGATCTCTGCATTCACATCAAGATTTGAAACCTCATTCGCCTATTAATGCTTCCATGTAGCAGTGAAGAAAAGGAAAGCTTGTTTTATCAGAATGTGCTGCCTAGTTCTACAAATCTTTTGTTGGAAGTTGAAAAAGATACTACCTACTGTAAGCCTCCACTGGGTTTTACATTTGGATTTTAACAAATGAGTTCTTTTGTTTTGCTCTTACGTATAAAATTAATACACGTCTGAACAAATGAAGGGCATTCTCCTTTAAGACATCCAATGCCAGATCAGATGCAGAACAAAGCTTAGTGCTAAACCAGGGGCAGTTTTGTGAGCTCAAGTCCATTATAAAATTGGCTGAGATCAGTTAAAACAGCAACTTCAAATAGAATATCATTCCATCACCCCATGACCTAGAGTCAAACATCCAATCTATAATTACGTAGAATATATAGAGCAATTTATAAAAATCTCCTCTCCCTCACCTGCTTATCTAGCTTCTCCTTAAATGCATCCACTATTCACATCAACTCCATTCATTCATACACACTATGAATAAAGAAGCTTTTCCTTAATTCCCAATTTGATTTCTTGGTAATTAGTTTATATTAATTCTAGATTTGCTCTTCTCCAGAAACGAGAAAGTGTGTACACTCTGTCACAGTGTATATCGGACAATATTGTTTTACACTGATGTTCATTTTGAGAGATAATACTGAGTTATGTCAAGTTGCAGTAATGGATATGAGCATGGATCACTAGATCGTTATTTATAATCTGTCCTTAAATGAACAAGGAAGAATCAAATGCCATTAGACAGTATTGGTCAGATGGCAACTATGTCAGAGACATTTATGGCAGAAAAGGAGACATGTGACATCAAGGATATCACCTCACTGGTGAACACCATTGCTTCCACCAATCCTACCTTCTAATATAAGATAGCATCAAAAAAGAACACGGCAGCACAGTGGTTAGCGTTGCTGCTTCACTGCTCCAGGGTCCTGGGTTCGATTCCCCGCTCGAGTCACTGTCTGTGTGGAATTTGCACATTCTCCCTGTGTCTGTGCTCCAGTTTCCTCCCACAGTCCAAAGATGTGTGGGTAAGGTTGATAGGCTACGCTAAAAAAATTGTCTTAATGAACTGAGATACATAGGTTAGAGGGATTAGCGGGTAAAATATGTGGGGGTAGGGCCTGGGTGGGATTGTGGGTGCTGCAGACTTGAGCCAAATGGCCTCTTTCTGTAATGTAGTGTTCTATGATCCTATAACAGTACACTCACAGCAGAGTCCAAACTTAAAAGTTGATGAGATTGCAGAACAGAAATGATAATTGTGCAACAACTACAGAGTTCACAGTATCAGAAAAAAATATTAGAGGTTGAAAGATGATCTCTACAGAGCTTAGGCAGATGCCTTCTCAAAGTGGAAGTGTGAGAGCAATAGGCAAAGCTGTGGGGCTGTCGAACATTTTCCAAGTTACATCCAAACACGCTCAGCCTTCATCTTAAAAGATCTGTTGAAGTAAGCAATTGTAATGAATAATTTGGTATGAGAGTAAAATGAGAACACACAGATTGGCCATAAAATCAAAGGCCTACTTCATGTTTGGACACTGCTGGGAGATGGCAGAAGAGTATAAGCAAGGCAAGAGGCAAAGCAGATATATTGAGATTTATCAATTGGTTTCTCACCCACAGCCTCCTATTAGTTCTAACTTTTAGCCAATTGACTTTCACTACACATGCCATCAAGAAATGGCTGAAAACACCGGATATGGCAATGTGTAACAACATTCCAGCAACAGCACTGGAGGCTTGTGCTCCAGAATTAGGTGCATTCTTGACCAAGCTGTTGCAGTACAGCTACAATACTAGCATCTATTTGGCAATGAGTAAAACTGCCCAGGTATGTGTTGTCCCCAAAAAAATAGGACACATCCAACTCAACCAATTACCATCCCACCAGTTTATTCTCAATCATCAGGAAAGTGATAGAAGGGGTCGTGACCGTGCTAAGAAGTGGAACTCTGTGTCCACGTGGACCTAGCCAGCAAAGTTCACATCCCGTGAAAGAATAAAAAACTCACTAATAGTGTACTCACGCTATATTAATATCCACCAGTACTGTAAAGATATCCCTGACGGATTGTACCCATCTATCTTGCAATCCAGTGTTACACAACTCTATAAATAGCCTCTCCATATACAACCCAACTTTGACAGCATCCATGAGGGAATGTTTTCAGAAAACAGTGAATTTTGAGTAATGACCATTTCCATTTATTAAAGTCTTCAGGACAGCACTTAAGAAAACAAACTATTCCTTTACACTACCTTCATACAGTTTTCTCGAATGTCTTTGATGAGTGGCCCTGGGCAATTTGTTGCTTCAAGGTGAAATGTATACTGATTAGCACCAGCCACTGCCATCGGTTTCACCCACTGCTCTGGCTTCGAGACCATCATATGCATATCTGTAGAAAAAACAATGCAGAATGGAACACTCAAAATTTCCTTTCAACAAATTGCTTCAAAAGATTCATTAAGTTCAGTCCAATGACAAACCTTGGTGTGGCAAACAAAGATGAAATCAGTATACTAAATGGGAAGACACCCCCCCCACGTTACAACATTTCATTCCGTCTCATCAGATGATGGTTTGCACTTTGGTGTTAAACTCTGTTACACATCATCTGGTGTGACTTAGGAGGCCCATTTGGACATGTGGGGCATAATTCTTTCCACCAGTGAATTGGCAGAGGGGGAGTTTGGAACTCAGCAGCAAGCCCAACTGAGTTGGATTTCCAGCAGGATCTGCTGCTGCTGCCTGCCAGAGCAGCTGAGGAAAGGAACCCACATTTTCCACAATGTCAGTGGGAAAATACATCTGGAACAACATGATGTGCACTACTCAGGACTTGCCTGGGACTGCCTCCAGAGTTCAGTGTGGAATAGTGATCTCTGGTGATGTAGTGGCCAAGTGACCCTGGATCATCAGACCATCAACTGCACTTTCCTCATCCACACACTTGATCATATTTTCAAATGTGATGCATGACTTCCCTCTGACAAAACCAGGTTGACTATCCCTAATTAACCCATGCATTTCCAAGTGGAGATTAATTCTCTCCTTCAGAATATTCTCCAATAATTTCCATGCCATTGATGTGAGACTCACTGGTCTGTATTTTGCTGGTTTATGTCTACATGCTTCTTGAAAAATGGAACCACATTAGCAATCCTCACATCCTGTGACACATATCCTTTGAACAGACAGGAATTAAAAATTCGTGCCAGAGTTCCCAGAATTTGTGTCAGAGTCCTCAGAATTTGCCTCATCTCCCACAGCAGCCTGGGATGCCATTCATCCTAGCCAGGAGACTTGTCAATTTAAGCCTGTGAGAGCCTCCAATACTTCTTCATTTTCTATGTTAAGCTATGCTAGTTCGTCAGTCTCTTCAGGTGAATCGGCAAACCTCATTGCCATTGAGAAGGTCCCTCTTTCTCCATCAGGATGTCTGCTTTCTTCAACAGTAGCTCAATGGTGTTGGATGCCTTTTAAATGTGTTTCTCAGATATGACAGAAGGATACAAGCAATCAAGACCAACACCCTTACCCCACCCACCATGAATATGGCACTGAATTCCCGATGTATAAGTAATGAGGTCAAGACTGGAGAATATAGCATGATTTTCCATTGGCCTCTAACTGGGAAACATTCCCTGGCCCCAACCATGGGACTTGGTCCCAGATGGAAGAATTCCACCCACAGTCTCTGCTGTATTAGTTGTAAATGAAGACACTGGGCTGAAGGAGGGCAAGAGATGCTAGTCTATTTTCTCTGGACCCTCTTGACCAGCTGAGACGTTAGTTTTTCCTCAGTTCTTCCAGTGCCCTACTCAGCCCAACTCCCAATATCTGTCATCTTCATATCTCACTCATAGGTGCCGTTTTAGCAGTTAGGTGTATCCAGTAGGTGGTGAGCCAATGGCCAGTTGACCAATGCAGATAAACTTTAGGATCACTGTCAATTTGCATCCGATAAACATGGTTGACCACCACTGACTGTTGGCTTCATAATGGGACGTGCTGAAGGAATTAACACACAACACAACATTCTCCAAGCAATGCTGAGAATGTCTGAGAGAGGTGAAAGTGTTCAGACTTTGCTGCCTAGCACAAGTAGTCCAGATCTCTCCACTTCAATGCACTGCAACAAGGACAAGGGCTTGGAGCTCTCCATAAAGTTGCTGTTGTTCCACACACACTTTACAACAGCCCCATTTTTAACAAGAAAAACCGACCTCTAGGCTCCAGATTCAGCATCAGCCGCAGATGGAAGGCAGCAGAATGATGGCCAAAAACTGGTCACAAAAGGATTTACAGATGGTTCCAAATGTCAGGGAGAGAGAAAGAGCAATGGGGGCGGATTGCTGAGTCCAGGATGGAAACACTAAACTGTTCTGAACGATGCATGCTTCTTTCAATATAACACTTGATAAATAGAAATAACTTACATTTAATTGTCAGAATGTTTCCAGCACAACTCAATTTGCATCTCACTAGATGATTGTAAATATCTCAGCTGCTCTCACTGTGCGCCAGCAAGAATGACTGAGATAAATACTGTCCTCCAGCAAAGTCATTGGCTTTGTGTCCAATCGAGCAACTGTTAACTATATTAACAGTTGCTGACAATGCCTCTCTTCCCCACCCTTACAATACACTCAGGGACAGGCTGTCCACTTTGTTTCACAAAACTACTTCAAGAACACAGCTATCACAGATAGAGGGACAGCTGCTGAAAGCCTTACCAAAGAAGGGTTCTTGCCCAAGTTCCTTACGAAGACATTCTACCACAGGATGACCAAAGGTGATATTTGGCACAAAATGTCTGGAGAAGAGAGAACAGATGTTCTTAAAAACTAGCTTTGCATGAAGATATTTCACAGAATGACATTTTGCAGCACAATGTGGGGCAAGGGGGAAGAACCTGGGTCCCCGGCACTGAGGCAGCATTGCTAATCACTGTACCACCCCAGTCCAACATATCAGATTTTTTTCTATAAATTATTTCACTTTAAATGGACATCCAATTGCCTTTTGAAATTCGTTTCCACCACTGTTCAAAAATATTTCTCGTTTCCTCTGGAGCTTTTTTTTTTGCATGTTATTTTAAATCTACGCCTCTTTGTTAACGATTCACTTATTAGAGGAAATCGTTTCTCCCCCAGATCTCACAATGCTGCTGATCATTTTTTATGCCTTTATTTGATCTCCCTTTAAACTTGCTCCAAGAACAGCCCCACCTTCTCCAGTCCTTTTGCACCCACAAAGTCCCCCAACCCTTCAACTGTTCTCATGAATCTCCAGACTACACTCTCCAAGATCTGACATTCCTCAACTGGTAACTGTACAACATTGAGACCGAACAAGCATGGCTTTCATTAATATTCAATGTTCTACAAAGAACAAAGAGCAACACAGCACGGGAAACAGGCCCTTCGGCCCAACGAGCCCGCGCCGCTGTCCTAACATCTTAATGACATATCCTTGACTTTAGGCTATGCCTATTGTTGAAGATTCCCATATAGGGACCAATATAGGGACAATTTGTTACCCAATCAGCCTAAGAGCACATTTTTGGGATGTGGGAGGAAACCAGAGCACCCGGAGAAAACCCAAGCAACCACGGGGAGAATGCACAAACTCCCACAGACACAGGCCCAAATCCATGTGTCAGCACAGCAACAGTGATAGTCTCTGAGCTGTCATGTTGCCCATCAGATGGTCCAGTTTAAGCATACACTGATGACGTGAAGCACTAGGCAACTCCTGAAGCAACCTCCAAGAGCAGCTCTCGCACGACATGCCGCATGCATGCCCCTTGTTGGTCAACAAGGTGGACCGAATTGCCTGCGGAAACAAATAAGACTTAATTAAACATGCTAAAAAAAAACTAAGACATTCCCGAGACGAAACTAAAAGATAGTCTACTACTATTTGGTCTTCCCGATATTCAAACAGTCCTGCTATATCCCTCTATCTGCAGACCGCTCATGTGGCTGTCCAAGAGACCCTTAAACAACCCTAGCGTGCCTGCTCCCACCACCTTACTCGGCAGTGCATTCCACACCCCCACTACCCTTTGTGTGAAAAACTGGCCTCTAATATTCGTCTTATACATAGCCCCCCTCACCCTGAGCCCGTGACCCTCGTTCTATCCATTTCTAATGGTGGAAAAAGCTTACCACCATTTACTCTATCTATACCCCTCATAATCTTATATACCTCTAAAAGATCCCTTCTCAGCCGACGTCTTTCAAGGGAAAACAACCCCAGTCTTTTCAATCTATCCTCGTAACCTGGGTAACAAATTGTCCCTATATTGTTCCCTATGTGGGAATCTTCAACAATAGGCATAGCCTAAAGACAAGGATATGTCATTAGGACGTTAGGACAGCGGCGTGGGCTCTTTGGGCCGAAGGGCCTGTTTCCCGTGCTGTGTTGCTCTTTGTTCTTTGTTTGTAAGACAGCCCTTCCATACCAGGCAGCGTCCTGGTAAATCTCCTCTGCACTCTCTCCAGGGCCTCTACATCCTTCCTGTAGTACAGCGACCAGAACTGGACGCAGTACTCCAGAGGAGGCCTAACCAACGTTCTATACACCTGCAACATCAGACTCCTACTCTTGTTTACTATGATGCTAACGGGACTTGATGGTTTGAGTTATAAGGAGGCTGGATAGATTGGGACTTTTTTCCCCTGGCACGTAGGAGACTTGGGAATGACCTTATAGAGGTCTATAAAATTATAAGGGGCATGAAACAATTCAATATCTCTTCCCAAAGTTAGGAGAGTTTAAAAACTAGAGGGCATAGGTTTAAGATGTGAGAAGGGAGAGATACAAAAGTGTCCAGAGGGGCAATTTTTTCACTCACAGGTTGGCGAGTGTCTGGACCGAGCTGCCGGAGGTAGTAATAGAAGTAGGTACAATTTTGTCTTTTAAAAAACATTTAGACAGTTACATGGGTAAAATGGGTATAGAGAGATATGGGTCAAACACAGGCAATTGGGACTAGCTTAGTGGTAGAACAAACAGCAGCATGGACAAGTTGAGCTGAAGGGCCTGTTACCATGCTAGAAACCTCTATGACTCTATGAATAGCCTCTTTCCACACTGAAGGGATTTTATGGTTCTATGCTATGGTTTTGATTTGCAAATTTTCACTTTTTAGGACGATCTGTTCCTCCAAACCCCAGATTAAGACCATTTAAACTACATTGCCTCTCCAAGGTCCATTGATTCAGGTGACTATCAATGACAGTCTGACAATGTTCTCCTGAAGCCTCTCATTATGCTCACTATTTATGACATTGTCAAATTTCATAGCATTTGTGAACTTCATAATTCTATTCCCTATAACCCCGTTCAGGTCATCAATACATAACAAGAAAAACAATGATTCTAATACCAAATCCTAGGTGATCATTAGTCAGACTTCTCTCCATCAAAAAAGTCCCTTTAACCGCAACGCATTGCCTCATATCCTATTGCTGATTACATACCCAAGTTACCAGTCCTCTTAAAGCCACAGGCTTCTGTACAACAACACAATGCTAGTAGACACAACTCTGTCACTGTATAACACTGGGGTACAGTACTGGTGGGTACAGGTCTGTCACTGTATAACACTGGGGCACAGTACTGGTGGGTACAGGTCTGTCACTGTATAACACTGGGGTACAGTACTGGTGGGTACAGGTCTGTCTCTGTATAACACTGGGGTACAGTACTGGTGGGTACAGGTCTGTCTCTGTATAACACTGGGGCACAGTACTGGTGGGTACAGGTCTGTCACTGTATAACACTGGGGTACAGTACTGGTGGGTACAGGTCTGTCTCTGTATAACACTGGGGTACAGTACTGGTGGGTACAGGTCTGTCGCTGTATAACACTGGGGTACAGTACTGGTGGGTACAGGTCTGTCTCTGTATAACACTGGGGTACAGTACTGGTGGGTACAGGTCTGTCGCTGTATAACACTGGGGTACAGTACTGGTGGGTACAGGTCTGTCGCTGTATAACACTGGGTACAGTACTGGTGGGTACAGGTCTGTCACTGTATAACACTGGGGTACAGTACTGGTGGGTACAGGTCTGTCTCTGTATAACACTGGGGTACAGTACTGGTGGGTACGGTCTGTCACTGTATAACACTGGGGTACAGTACTGGTGGGTACAGGTCTGTCACTGTATAACACTGGGGTACAGTACTGGTGGGTACAGGTCTGTCACTGTATAACACTGGGGTACAGTACTGGTGGGTACAGGTCTGTCACTGTATAACACTGGGGTACAGTACTGGTGGGTACAGGTCTGTCTCTGTATAACACTGGGGTACAGTACTGGTGGGTACAGGTCTGTCACTGTATAACACTGGGGTACAGTACTGGTGGGTACAGGTCTGTCTCTGTATAACACTGGGGTACAGTACTGGTGGGTACAGGTCTGTCCTGTATAACACGGGGTACAGTACTGGTGGGTACAGGTCTGTCTCTGTATAACACTGGGGTACAGTACTGGTGGGTACAGGTCTGTCTCTGTATAACACTGGGGTACAGTACTGGTGGGTACAGGTCTGTCTCTGTATAACACTGGGGTACAGTACTGGTGGGTACAGGTCTGTCACTGTATAACACTGGGGTACAGTACTGGTGGGTACAGGTCTGTCGCTGTATAACACTGGGGTACAGTACTGGTAGGGTACAGGTCTGTCGCTGTATAACACTGGGGTACAGTACTGGTGGGGACGGGTCTGTCACTGTATAACACTGGGGTACAGTACTGGTGGGTACAGGTCTGTCGCTGTATAACACTGGGGCACAGTACTGGTGGGTACAGGTCTGTTCCTGTACAACACTGGGGCACAGCACAGTACTGGTGGGTACAGGTCTGTTCCTGTACAACACTGGGGCACAGTACCGGTGAGTACAGGTCTTCTTAGGTCTGCTCTGTATAACACTGGTGTACAGTACTGGTGGGTACAGGTCTGTCTCTGTATAACACTGGGGTACAGTACTGGTGGGTACAGATCTGTCTCTATAACACTGAGGTACAGTACTGGTGGGTACAGGTCTGTCTCTGTATAACACTGGGGCACAGTACTGGTGGGTACAGGTCTGTCGCTGTATAACACTGGGGTACACTACTGGTGGGGACAGGTCTGTCTCTGTATAACACTGGGGTACAGTACTGGTGGGTACAGGTCTGTCTCTGTATAACACTGGGGTACACTACTGGTGGGTACAGGTCTGTCACTGTATAACACTGGGGCACAGTACTGGTGGGTACAGGTCTGTCACTGTATAACACTACTGTTGGGTACAGGTCTGTCTCTGTATAACACTAGGGTACAGTACTGGTGGGGACAGGTCTGTCTCTGTATAACTCTGGGGTACAGTACTGGTGGGTACAGGTCTGTCTCTGTATAACACTGGGGTACAGTACTGGTGGGGACAGGTCTGTCTCTGTATAACACTGGGGTACAGTACTGGTGGGGACGGGTCTGTCTCTGTATAACACTGGGGTACAGTACTGGTGGGGACGGGTCTGTCACTGTATAACACTGGGGTACAGTACTGGTGGGGACAGGTCTGTCTCTGTATAACACTGGGTACAGTACTGTGGGGACAGGTCTGTCTCTGTATAACTCTGGGGTACAGTACTGGTGGGGACAGGTCTGTCTCTGTATAACTCTGGGGTACAGTACTGGTGGGGACAGTCTGTCTCTGTATAACTCTGGGGTACAGTACTGGTGGGTACAGGTCTGTCACTGTATAACACTGGGGTACAGTACTGGTGGGTACAGGTCTGTCGCTGTATAACACTGTTGTACAGTACTGGCGGGTACAGGTCTGTCGCTGTATAACACTGGGGTACAGTAATCGTGGGTACAGGTCTGTCTCTGTAACACTGGGGTGCAGTACTGATGGGTATAGTTTTATCACTGTGAGAATGATTCATAATGACAAGATGTGTGCGTTGTCAAAGAAGCCAGCATTGCAATGTTTTTGAATATTTGAATGCTATTATCAGTTTGACAAAGTTAATTCGTCACCAACTGTAATCTCATTACATTTACTAAGAGATATGTTGCAATCTATAGATAAGATTTACAGTTGGTTGTTTGCTTAGTGTTCAGTTAGTGAATAGTGAAAATCTGGAGGATTGATTGCACTTTTGAATGTGTTTTAAACACCCTTGCTGAATATTCAGGAGGAACACTTGTTTCCTAAACGCAGAGTAGACATGATAGTAAATGGATCAGTTTAAAAACAATGTATAATTCCCACAGCAAGAAACAGAGAACTATTGGGATGAATGTAGGAGTGTGCAGAAAACTGGAGTAAAACTTTCATCAGGCAAAGAGCAATCTGAGGAAAAATCTATCTGCAAATGCAAACCATACAGTTCAAAAATCCTTTCATAACTAGAATGACTTGAAGGCAGTCAGAGGGGAGGTTAATGGGACTGAAACAGATTAGGAGCATCAAATAATGAATGTACTGAATAAACAATCATTGCAACAATTCACCAGAGCAACATGCTCATTCTAACTGCTGAAAAGAGTAAAAACAATGATAGCAAAAGACAGAAAAAAAAGTGGAGTGGCACAATTCCCTCAGGATTAGAGTATTTCAACCTGAATATATCATAGCTCTTTAAACCTAATAATCACCTTAAGGCACTTCACAGTAGCAAATAAAATTTGACACCAAGTGTCATTATGAAGACATTGGGTCAGATGACCAATACATTTAATCAGAGACAAGTTTTAATAAGTTTCCGAAAAGAGGAGTGAGGTTTAGAGGGAGTTGCAGTGATTGTACAAGAGGTAGGGTCATAGAGAGATCTGAAAATAAAAAACTGGTGAACTGGAAGATAAAGTCAGTCAGCTGAATTTAGTCAGGGGTCAAAGTTGAACAGAACTTGGTGCAAGCTTGAATATGAGCAGTAGAGTTTGGGTGAATTTAGAACTGATGAGGGTAGAATGCAGAACGAAAGGCTGGCTGGGGGGTAATTAATGCTCGATTCAGTGTTTCAGCAGATAAGCTGATAGGTGCTGCAGTCAGGCAATGAAGCAGTTGCTATTGATCATGCTAACGTGCTCTGACAAAGAGTCATCTAGACACAAAACACTGGCTCTATGTTCTCTCCAGAAATGCTGTCAGCCTTGTTGAGATTTTCCTGCATTTTTCTGTTTTTGTTTCAGATTCCAACATCCACAATATTTTACATTCATCTACTGATATGTGGTTGGAAGCTCATATTGGGGTTAAATGCAAAATTGTGAGCAGTCTGGTTCCAGCCTCAGACATTTGCTGCGGAGAGAAAGATAGAGTCAGTGGATAGGGAACAGAGCTTGTGGCAGGAAATTAAAAAAATGGTTTCATGTTTCCCAGTGCTAAATACTGGACAAACAGGTCTGACAGTTTAGAGAATGTGAAAGACTTGATAAAGGTGGCGGTAGCTTAGAGCTAGGTGTCAGTGTACATGTGAAAACTGATGAGTTTTCAGAGGAGCGACATGTGGAATTAGGAAGGAGCCAAGGGGAAGTTCCTGAGGGACTCTAGAAGTTGAGGGCAACCTGGGTTACACACAGTTAACATTCACACACAGAAAGCAATTAAGAAAGCCTTTATTAGAAAGAATATAACAGTGAAACAGTCACTACAATTCTCTTCAGATAAATGCAAAATAGTGCGGATGCTGGAATCTGAAACAAAAACAGGAAATGCTGGAAAATGTCTCTCCAGAGGCTGTCAGACCGGCTGAGGTTTTCCAGTATTTTCTGTTGTGTTGACAGCCGCATAACTCAATCTAATGCGGAAGCCTTCTAACCACCGAATAACAGCAGGCAGGCAGCTTACCCGTCCATCACATCCAGGTGTAGGTAGTCGGCCCCGCAGTCCAGCATCCGCCTGCACTCGGCGCCGAGCTGGGCCAAGTCGCTGTTGAGAATCGAAGGGCCGATCTTACAGCCTTGCGCCATCTTCCTTCAACCGCCAGCTTACCGAGTGACCGCACAGGGGATTGTGGGACTGACCTTCCACCCGGCATACACCGCGAAAGGGCGCCGCACAGCTTGGAACTGACCTTCCGCCCGGCATACACCGCGAAAGGGCGCCGCACAGCTTGGAACTGACCTTCCGCCCGGCATACACCGCGAAAGGGCGCCGCACAGCTTGGAACTGACCTTCCGCCCGGCATGCAACGCGAGTCCACGAGGGGATAACAAATCCCATCATGCCCCGTGATCTGGACGCATGCTCAGTGGGTGCAGTCTCTTTGTCCATTGAGCTGTAGAGTTTGAACACTTCAATTCAATAATAGATTGGGAAAAGATGGACTAACCCCAAAAACTCCAGCTTAGGTATGATTTATTGAGAAAAATAACAGAGATTATCTTTCCCAATTTAGATTAACTTTAACATAAACTCTTCATTGAAATTGGGATTGCTAACTTCACTTCAAGTTATTCCTGAGGTCTGACTGACTGATGCTTGCCAATATTATTTCTTTACTTTAGCTGCGTCCTCAGTAGTTGATACCTTTAATTTTAGGTTTTATGCCAGCTGTTGTTAGGTAAGAAACTCCACTAGAACCAGGAGAGCACCCATGCTGGTGCTCTCTCCCAATTCCCCCAGAATGTTTCATATTTCTCTTAGATGAGATTTCATTAGAGAGAAGAAGGTTACGCGGTGACCTAATTGAGGCATATAAGATGATCAAGGGACTGGATAGGGTGGATAGTGAGAGCCTTTTTCCTCGGATGGTGATGACCAACGCGAGGGGACATAACTTTAAATTAAGAGGTGGTAGTTATAGGACGGATGTCAGAGGCAGGTTCTTTACACAGAGGGTGGTGAGGGCGTGGAATGCCCTGCCTGCAGCAGTTGTGGACTCGCCTACTTTGGAGGCATTCAAATGGTTGGTGGATAGGCATATGGATGATATTGGAATAGTTTAGGTTAGAGGGTCCACTGGCTGGCGCAACATCGAGGGCCGAAGGGCCTGTACTGCGCTGTAATGTTCTATGTTCTATGATTCACTAGTCTCTGCTTTAATGTGGTGTAACCCCTTAGTTCCAAAACCTTCCTCTGGCCTCACCTTGATGCTATCTAGCGAGCAGCTCTAGATCCTCACTCTCTGATGGAAGTGTAATAGATTGAGAACGAATCAATGAGACTTCAGGACGCAAAGGCTTTATTGATAAAGCAATGAATAATGATGTATACAAGTAGGGTCTGACAGAATAACTATTTGACTGTTCACTACTCCTGCCTGGCTCCAACTACTAATCCTTTCCAGCCAGAAATACGCACTTTCATACTTGATGGGTCAGTTTCCCATCTTGACACTTCACATTAGATACCAGTATTCCTGCGCGATGTAATTGTACATGGGCAATGAGAGAGCCCATCTCTGCATCCTTGCCAAAACTGTTGGCAGCATTGGCTTATCTCCTCTAACTCCAAATAATTGTAAAATGCTGATCATAAACATGTATATTACCCCCAAGCTTACTTCATGGATTTGGAAATTTTTTTTTCCACCTCAGGTAAGGTCCTTGAGGAAAAGGCAGGTGGCCTTTCCATTTCACCAGGAGTTCCATGGAACAGAATTGCTACCATTCCATAGTGTTGGATCACAAGTCACACCTTAGGGCTTCTTTGGGTCAACTACAGAATCCATTTGATTTCTATGAATGTCTCTTCTGGTTTTCATCATTGATGTTTCTTTGGTGGAGTGGGACTAAGATGGTCAACACATTTTGTAAAAACTTACCATAATAATTCACCATTCTGACAAATGGAATTTAGAGACATTTGATTGCCATGGAATCTTTTTTATGGCTTTTTGATTTCCTAAAGTTGCAAATCTTTTACATTTCACCTAAATCCTAAATAGATAACTTTGTTTGCTCAGAAAGTACATTTCTCCAGCTTAAGCCTAACCCTTGCTTCTTTAAACTGCTACATAACTTCTTCTGAGTTCTTCAGGCATGGCTCCTATAATTGAAACCTTGTTCAGATACACCACCACATTCGGGATGCTTTGTAATAGACATTTCATTGCTTGTTGGGAAATAGCACAGACTGATGAGATTCCAAAAGGCTGTCATATATATACTGGAAAAACCTTTGTGAGTATTGTAATTACTAATCTGTGAGTCCACATCCAATTCCAACTGCTGGTCAGCATGACTGAGGTCTAATATAGTATATTTTAAACCTCCAGCTAGCTTTATGTAGAGAGCTTCACAGGAGTTAAATTAACTGTTGGGTGATTTTGTTTGCACATTCTGTCCTGTCAGTTTTATTTTATACCACGCTTGGAAATGATCCTTTTCATTGCATTGGAAACACAAATAATTTCTATATCGGCATGTTTCCTGGGAGTGATCTCCCCAGACTGATAACAAGCTTCTTCCCTGAATGCTGTATCCCTTTTATTGAACTCTCAGTTCCCACATTTCGGGTTGGCCTTCTCAGCAGCAAGTCATTTCTCACCACAAGTAGTTTACTTTGGCAATGCCTTGTGATTCGCTCACACTATTATGGTTTGGCGTGAGCTCCATCACTTTCCCAGAGAAACTTTGATATCTGTCAGTAATTTATTTTGTATAAATCAGGTTGTTTAATCACAGATCGAACAGTTCAACATTTCCGCCATGACACTGATTGTACCTCTCTTCAGTCTTGGGTGCCTGAGTGGCATCATGGATGATCATTTCAATGAATGCCCTTCATCACCCAGCTGAACCAGAACCTTGAACAGCCTGGGAATCTGGGAGTGTGCACCACGGGAGCCGCCTGGGTGCCTTTCACAGACTGGAATAATGGGTCTTGTGCTCACATCCTGTCTGCATGTACATGGAGTGGTAACCCTTCCTATTCACAAAGACACCCAGCTGACCCGCTGCGGCCTTGATGGCTACACGAATGCATCCTGGATGAGGGAGAACCCAGCTGTGGCGGTGAAACCTCTGGTTAACTCAACCTGGCTGACTCGGTCCATCCAGGAATGATACTGTCAAATCACATCACTTACACATTTGACATATCTCTGGGCAGCTGATTGGGATATTCCACACAGATCCTCCAGAGAGATTCAAATACATAAAAACGTAGGGTTACTGAGGCTTCCAGAGCCAACGGCACTGAGTGCACAGCCACACGTTGGACGTGGTCTGCAGCTCAATCATGCGGCATAATGATGCCATGTTGTCCCTTGAGAGGCAGAGCCTCCTTGTGGTGCTAGAGCTCGCACACATTGAAGTGGTTGGATTGCTACTTGTACACTCTGACAGTGATGGATTGATGGGGGTCGTTGGGGGTGGAGTGGAGGTGTTGGAGAGACGGTGGGAGCAGTGTGCCCAATTTCAGAATGTAAAATGCATCCCCGTATAGTCCCAAAAACCAGTATTTTCACCAAGAAAACCTTACACAGACAGCGGTCGATGTTATTCTTTTATTCACTACTGCTGATGAACATAGACACTTAACAATTGCCACATGTTCCTATGGATTTTCAAGCTGATGTTCTGTGTTCCTCTATTGTTGTAGTCCAGTTTCTCACGCTTCCCGTTTGTCAATCAGCTCTAAGACCTGAACTGTGTTCCGTTTAGCCTGATCCAAGAGGTCAAAGGCCTTCAGTCTAGCCTGTGGAGCAGCAGAGAGATGGTTAACTCCTAATCTGTAAGAAAATGTCATCCTTCAATACTGAATCTTCACGTGGGGCAGAATTTTCCCATCCCACCTGCCAAAGGAATTGTAACGGGCAGGACAGAAAATTTGGAGGATCGCACAAAGATTCATCGATCTCTGGCAGGAACTTCCAGCCTTGTGGTGAGAGCGGGCAGAAAATTCCCCCAGAGTTTCTCGACTCTGACATTAAGAACACAGAAAATGACAAACACTTGCACGTATTCTATCCCTACAAACGAATGAAACATCTGCCCACTTTAATTATACAGTTATATGTGAAGCTTTAGATTTACAGACATAACTCTTACATTTACAACATTGAGGATATGTCCTTGCTGCACACAATGGGGTTTATCCTCATTTATCCCCATTGCTACATGACAATATTTTCCAGTTCTCCAATAACATTCGCATCTGTCGACTATAACCCTATTACATTTTGAGAGTTACAACTAAATCTGTTTCTACCTTTCAGTTCACAACAAGCTAGCTGAATAAAACTCCACAACTCACCTCTCGATTTTTGCCAATTACCTTAAATATCTGTTGACAGGATTCTTCTGCCCTGGAAATAATTTGAACCTATTTATCAAAATGCTCACATCTTCCCTCAATCCTCTCTAAGAGATTATCCACGTGAGATTAAAACACTTTCCATGGGTTTCATGAATGGGATACTTTTTATGATCATGTTTATAGAGTGAGAGCTCATTTAGATTTTGAGAGATTTCTTTTATTTCATCTCTATATGGCTCCTGAGGTCTGCCCAAATTGGAAACCAGCTGAGTTGGCATGGAGCGGCATGAGTTAGTATTGCATTGACATGGAAGTTGTAGGAGCCATGGGGGGAATATATGGGGGACACAAGTTTTCCTTATCTTGGCATGGAGAGTGTGAGGAGCCAGGAGGGGGTGGGTGGGGGAAAGTGTTGGCATTGAGTTAGCAAACTGGGAGTGGGTGGGTGTGAGGGAGGGGAAGGTCAAAAAGATTTTATTACAATTGGGATCCATAGAACTGAGGTGCGCTTTCTAAACCCACACTCAGCGAACTCCATGGCCACCTAAAATCTGCTTCTGGGGCCAGTGGGCTTGAGTTTATCTTGATCTGCTATCCCCAGAACAAAAATTGAGTGTAGTAGGGGGATTTAAACCGAGGTGGGCTCTGCTGAACTGCGAGTGGTGTACCTCAGCAGTGAAAGTCCTTTTATGGAGAAGGATCCTGTGTAATTCACTTGTTCTTTCATCTGCCTCTTTCAAGGATTTTCATGCAGAAATCACCAGGTTTCCCTATTCCTGTACCCTTTTTATAATTAGTTTACACTATTTATTCACATTCCTCCAAACAAAATGCATTATTCTTCCATGTATTTACCCCTTTCACCAGTCTGTCTATACCCTCATTGCAGTCCTGTCCTACCCAGCCCCGTGTCCTCTCCTCCATCGATACCTTGGCATTGAATTCCTCCTCTTTGATATCTTTGAGATTAATGATAATGTTGTAATGGGCCCCAAATACTCCCAGCTCTAAGGCTTTAGCCGCCACCTGGAAACAAGACAGAGAGTTCATAGTCAAAATATGTCTTCAATTAGATCAGAGGCTGCGGGAAATAAATTAGGCTCTACAGCCTTAAATGGAAGTCAGTTTTTAAACAAGTTAGAGGAATCTAGATTCTTCTGAAAGAACTATAAACAGTTATGATGCAAAAGACCGCAGCTCCAAATATTATGAGTTTCCATTTAGATGTCATGAGTGATCAACATTTGCTCCCGCCTACCAAACCTCCATGTAAACTAACCCAAACTTGTTGGTTATTTCTGAGGGACCAGGGAGACGCTACTTGATGGTTTCTTACTCAGCTTGTAACCCATGCCTACCTGTAAATCAGATTTACACGCCAGGTTTCCACATGTTGCCATCTCCTGGAGCACTGGCCACAGGCTGTTCACTTTCTCTGCTAAGGACAGAGGGACACCGACTGCTTTCTTCAAGCCATCCTGCATCGCAGCTTCTCGCCTGCAAAAGGAAAACGGAAAGTTCTTGTCGCTGTGAGTGCGGTTCCGTCAACTGAAAATGTGCAACCTCCTAATGCCACAGTGGGATGGATTGTAACTTTCCTTGTAATTACTGAGGCTGTAATTATCCTCAGTAAAGCAGCAAGGTACCACAGTGGCAACACTGCAGAACACCTCGAGAATAACCAAGTCAGACATTGTCCCAAAATCCATCACTATAGAGTTACTGAATTATGATTACAGCACAGTGGAAGACCATTCAGCCCATCCTATCTGTGTCAGCGCACTGCGAGAGCAACTCAATTATTCCTCTCAGCCAACCTTTCCCTGTTACCTGGCCTTTTTACTCTTCATGTGTTTATCCAGTTTTGAACATTTCAGTTGAACCTGCTTCCCAGATAGCACATTCCTGATCCTAACCTAAGGCTTTCCAAACCATGGGTCATGTCTCACCTTGGGTTTGTGGGATGACCACCAGGGTTGAGAGCTCCAGGCAGGAGTGACTGTCAAGCGAAGACTCGTGTTGAGGCCACTTTACATCTGGATTCTTAGCTCAGAGGCCGCATCAACTGGAGTCATAATGGGAAAAGGTTTGGGGAACACTGCCCCAAAACCACATCAAAATCTTCAGAAGAGTTGTAGACAAAATCTTCAACAACTCTCCTTCCCCCTCAACAGGCTGACAACTCCCCCCATCTCCAAGCCCCTCCTTCCTGCTCTCATTCAGGAATTACACCAATCTTCACACATTAAAATGGAATTACAGTGGGAAAGAATTTGAGAAACGCTGTCCTCACCATTCATTATATAAAAAAGGAGTTCTTCATTTTCCTGTGTTTTTTCTTTGCCATTCACCTTAAATATACGCTTCTTGGTCCACATTTTCCCCTATTGACAGCATCCCAATTCCTTGTTGAACACTTCTATCAAATCTCCTCTCAAACCTCTCTTCCCAAGAAGAACACTACCAACTTCTCCAATCTATCTACGCAACTGAAATTCTTCATCATTGCATTCATTCTCAGAAATATTTCCTGCGGCTTCGCTAAGGACTTAATCCACCTCGAGTGCTCCAAAGAATAGTAGACAAAATTCATGACACCAGAAGACAACAGTGCAGGCCTCCGGCGGGGTGAGGGCGCCGGGAGGGGCTCCAGCGGGGCGAGGGCACCGGGGGGGGGGGCTCCGGCAGGGCAGGGCCGCCGGGGGGGGGGCTCCAGCAGGGCGAGGGCGCCGGGGGGGGGGGGCTCCGGCGGGGCGAGGCTCCGGCAGGAATGTAGTGGAGGAATCCACATGGAGAAAAGCTGAAGACTCCACAAGGACAGTAGTGCAGTTACACTGCGAATGTTCTTGGTGTATCCTGCACTATTGTTCACATGAAATGTCAGTAAGTCAGGCCACTGGACCCAATTTCATGAGCTGTGGTCAGCAAGCCATGTGGAGACTCCATTTTTGCTTCCAAAATGAGCAGGTAAAATTAACGATTAAGATGACAACTCTATTTTATGAGCCACCACAGCACACAGTTTCCTGTATATTCATCCACAGGGTCCTGTCCTCTAAAGGAACGTATCCAGGCCTTTTTTTGAATGAAACAAAAGTGTGGGGAGGGTCATTGGTCAATCAGAGTTGACTTGCCAACCAATCAGCGCGCTTCTTTCTAGCGGTATAAATTGCCACTTCCTTTGAAATTTGGCACTCCCATGAATGTGTCTTACCTTTCCCTCTCTGCTGCTGTTGACTTGGGCATCTTGATGGCAGCCTGAAGAAGAGATTGGAAGATCACAAGCTCAGTTTACCACTGGATAGACACACACATTGAGGATTAAATGGGGATGGAAGAGAACATGGGCCCAGGGATAATGCAAAGCCAACTCTTTGTTGCTCAGATTAAGTCCCCAAAATTTTTAAAGGATCAAAACCATTGACAGACTCAAGCAAACATCTTCAACAAGTATTGTCCCTTCCTCTTCCAGAATCCAAATAGTAATAGTCCATACATAGTCAGGCAGCTACCTGCACAAAGTCTATCATAACAGTACATCAGATTTTACAGCATGGACATTAATCAATGAGTCTCTAGCAGGGTTTATGCTCCATACAAATTTCTTTCCAACTTAATTGATCCAATTCACTAGCATAACCTCCGTACCTTTCTCCTTTTTATGTTTTAAAGCAGACATAGTGGAGACTTTGGTTTAAATATTCCAAGATTCCTCGGATTTTGGAAAGGTTCCAGTGAATTGGAAACACATCATTATAGAACATAGAACATAGAACATAGAACAATACAGCACAGAACAGGCCCTTCGGCCTTCGATGTTGCGCCGACCAAAATAAAAAGCAATGCCCCTCCTAACTAAACCATTCCCTTCTCATCCATATACTTATCAACTAACCTCTTAAACGCCACCAAACTTGGCGCATCTACAACAGCTGCAGGCAGGGCATTCCACTCCCTAATCACTCTTTGAGTAAAGAACCTACCTCTGATATCCGTCCTATAACTCATACCCCTTAATTTAAAGTTGTGTCCCCTCGTGCTAGCTTTCTCCATCCTAGGAAAAAGGCTATCACTGTCCACCCTATCCAAACCTCTAATTATCTTATATGCTTCAATAAGATCCCCCCTTAGCCGCCTCCTTTCTAACGAAAACAACCTCAAATCCTTCAACCTCTCTTCATAGGACCTGCCCTCCATACCAGGCAACATCCTAGTAAACCTCCTCTGTACCCTCTCCAATGCCTCCACATCTTTCTTATAATGTGGCGACCAGAACTGCACACAATACTCCAAGTGCGGCCGCACTAGAGTTTTGTACAGCTGCAACATGATGCTGCGGCTCCTAAATTCAATCCCCCTACCAATAAAAGCTAAGACTCCATATGCCTTCTTAACAACTTTATCCACTTGACTGCCTACTTTCAGGGATCTATTGACACATACACCAAGATCCTTCTGTTCCTCAACACTATTAAGAGCCCTACCATTAGCCCTATACTCTACACATTTATTGTTCCTGCCAAAGTGCATTACCTCACAATATATACCTCATTATATAACATCCCTGTTCCAGAAGGGAGGAAGGCAGGAAGTAGGAAACTATAGACCAGATAGTTTGACAGCTCTGGTTGGGAAATTGTTGGAATCCATTATTAAGTTATATACAAATCCAATTTCCTTTTGAAATCATTCACTGTCTTCACTTCCACTACCTTTAGAGACAATGAGATCCAACTCATTACCACCCACTGCTTAAGAATGTTCTTCCCACATCATCCCTGCATCTTGTACCCAAAACCTTAAATCTACATTCCTCTAGTTTTTGTACCATCAGGGTGGTACGTTGGCATAGTAGTTAGCGCTGCTGCCTCACAGCACCAGGGATCTGGGTTCGATTCCAGGTTTGGGTCACTGTGTATGGGGAGTCTGCATATTCTCCCCATATCTGGGTGGGTTTCCTCCAGATGCCCCAGTTTCTTTCCACAGTCCGAAAGACGTGCTGGTTAGGTGCAGTGGCCATGCTAAATTCCCCCTCAGTGTACCTGAACAGGCACCGGAGTGTAACAACTAGGGGAATTTTCACAGGAACTTCGTTGTAAGCCTATTTGTGATACTAGTAAATAAAAGATTGGGAACTTTGTCTAACTTTGCTGAATATGTCATGATTTTGTATGCTTCTAACAAATCTCCCTTGATCACCTTTGCTCCAAGGAAAACAACCACAGTTTCTCCAACCTAACCCTGGAATCATTTTGAAGAATCTCCATTGCATCTTCTGTAGGACCTTCATACCCTTCTTAATGTGTAGTGTCCAGAGGTGGATGCAATATTCCAATTGTGGCCTAATCAGACTAAATGCCAGTTCTTTATCAATCATTCATATATCACTTACCATGTAGCTGTTGAATGCGTTGGAATCATCATCCACCATTGTGATAAGCTCTTTCATTGTCTGATGGAATGGAGTGATCAGCCTCCTCATTTGACTGTCTAGGTGGTCAAACTGTCGCTTCCCGTAGGTCATTAATCCAACCATTGAACCCAGGGCCGCACCCTAGTAAATGAATACAGATTAAACAAGCAATACATCGGAGAGACAGGCAGAAGCACCATGCAAGATGAGTCTGAAGACGTGCAGGTTAGGTTGACTGGTCATGCTCCTTAGCGTCAGGAAGGTTAACAGGGTAAATACGTGGGGTTATGGGGACAGGGCCTGGGAGGGATTGTCATTGGTGCAGTCCCAATGGGCTGAATGGCCTGCCCCTGCACTGTAGGGGTTCTATGATTCTGTAACTAGTCACATGGGAGACTGTGAAATTGAATTGTATTTTGCAGTAAATCTGAAACTTTAATGTACAAACCATGGCAGCCACAGCAGCAGCAACAGATCCTCCTCCAGGGGCTGCGGAACGAGCTCCGACACTTTGGATAAACTCCCGCAAAGGTCGAGAAACCAGACAGTCCTCTCTCTCATCCTGCACCATGTATCTGGTGAAAATAAACATGATGTGAAGATGCCAGCGTTGGACTGGAGTAAAACAAAGAAATCCCACAACACCAGTTTAAAATCCAAACAGGTTTAAACTTTTTGGTATTGTGGGATTTCTTTCTGAAAATAAACATACCATATATGAAACAAATCTCCCAAAAACATTAGGAGACTCTTGTAGATCATATTCTTTAGACTTTACAGTATTATAAAATAAATAAAATACATAGGCAGTTTTCTTTAAAACAACCAACTCTTGAGTTGCAAATATTTTTGTCCCATTCACAGATTATGCTAGGTGCTATTTATTCCAGTTCAGACATTTATATTGATCATTCTAGGATATTATCTCTAAAGATTTGTGAATCTAATAACATCATCCTGGTCAAATGGTTAATTTATTGCAGCATGAGTGGGGGAGATAAAGGATGCAGTAACAGAATGTTGGTAATATGTCAGGATGTCAAGCTTAGCTTCTGTTCATCGCTGGCATTCTTTTCTGAAACCTGTTGTGCTTTATCACAGAGCTGCCAGAGCGGAAACCTAACGGTAAAGCAAAGATAAACAGGCAAGTAACATGAGGAATAAAATGAGGATAGATAAGCGTAGCTCACCGCTATAAATGACTGTCAGGGGATGTTTATTGATGGATATCAACCGAGAATTGTGAGGTGCTCTGATACTAAAGCTGTACCATCTTCCCCATTTTCAGTTAGTGAACCAGCTGAGATGTTGAGGTGATCATAAGAATGGCCTCTGTCATTACAGTATAGAGTTAAGGTGCAGCTATATGCATTGTACTTGATTGCAGACTATTAGGTTTATTTATTAGTGTCTCAAGTAGACTTGCAATAACAGAGCAATGAAGTGAAAAATCTCCTCGTCACAACACTCCGGCACCTGTTTGGGTACACTGAGGGAGAATTTAACGTGGCCAATGCATCTAACCAGCACATCTTTCGGACTGTAGGAGGAAACTGGAGCACCCAGAGGAAACCCACGTAGAGAAGGGGAGAATGTGCAGACTCCGCAGACAGTGACCCAAGCTAGGAATCGAACCCTGGTCCCTGGCGCTGTGAGGCAGCAGTGCTAACCACTGTGCCAAAGTGCCACCCATAATTTTAGGATTAATATATTTATGCCTGTGTGGAGATCAAAGCAAAATACTGCAGATGCTGGAGTCTGAAGCACAAACAGAAAATGCTGGAAAATCTCAGCAGGTCTGACAGAATATTCTCTCTCCATAGGTGCTGTCAAACCTGCTGAGATTTTCCAGCACTTCCTGCTGCTGTATGGAGATTTCTCAAACTTGCTGACTAAATATGCCCCAGACCCCAAGGGATAATGTATTAATGTGGATAAATGCATCTTAATACCCACTGGGACAGAAAAAAAACACAAAATGAAGGAAAATTAATTATCAAAGCTCAAAAAACATTTGGGATGATGCCTTCATGATATCAACTTTCCCTATGGCTGCAAACCCCCCCAGTGGGGATCCTACAGTGCAGAAGGAGACCATTTGACCCATTGAGTTGACACCAACCACAATCTCACCCAAGCCTTATCCCCGTAACCTCATGTATTTACTTAGCTAGTCCTCCTGACACTAAGGGGCAATTTAGCATGGCCAATCCACCTAACCCACATCTTTGGAGTGTGGGAGGAAATCAGAACCCCCAGAGGAAACCCATGTAGACACGGGGAGAATGTGCAAACTCCACACAGACAGTGACCCAAGCTGGAAATCGAAGTCCACAGTTTTAATATTGTTGGAGTGAAAGCAGTTCTGAAGAAACTCCATTTGCTCTTAACCCTTCACTCATGTCCCTTCAAAGGTCAGCAGATGATAGTGTTGTTTAGAAATAGCAATTCTAGTGATTAATAAACTCATACCAAGAAGTGCATCACTTACTCAATGATTCTTTCTTTAGCATTGAAAGGAGCGAGAGAATCCAGTCCCAGGCGGCTTATAACCTGCAGTTAAATGGGTAGAGAATAAGGAAGATAGAAATAAAGGAACAGGAGCAGATCATTTATCCCTTCATATCTATTCTTGGCTACTTAAATTGATTGTGGCTGATCTGTATTGTAACTTTGTTTAATAACCATGGTTGATAACGTTCAACACTTTTGCCGAGAAGCAAAGGAAGAGCATGGTGTTACGAGAGACATTAGCATCTTAAATTAATGCTCACTGATTGACTCTTTACTGAGTACAGTAGAATGGAGCCAGCCCACACATACCCAATATGGTCCAATAGAGCAATATCACTCATATCCAGGATGGAGGTATCCTGTACTTAGAAAAAGGATGTTCCACATTTCCAGGACAAGCCCAGACTGGGGATGGACAGAAGGAGAATGTATCTTGCCCTGCATCCAAAAGATGTGTCGCAAAGGCACATCAGTGTTTCCTCATGAGAAGTGGGTGCATTCAGTATATGAAACATTGTGCTTATCATAATTCATGCAGTTTGCTATGAGTATATTATTATAAATCTGTCAAAGGGTTCATTTATTATGTGTGTAGAATATTTCCATAGGATAATTAAAAATATCTCTATCCCTCTGCTACTCTCCATTTTGCCTCGAGTCTCTCTCCAGTCTCCCCACATTCCATCCCTGAGCTCTTGTTAGTTTGCATTTCATCTCCATCTTCACCTTCAAATTCATTTGTCCACCCTTAACCTCTTACTTTTCTCTTGGTCTCTAAATAATTGTGTGACTGAGGTGACTGTGTTAATTGTTTCCTAATCTCAGCATGGTCTTTCTCAGCACTGATGTTAAATTGACTTGTCTGTAATTGTTGGGGCTATCCCTGCAACCTTTTTTGAACAGGCAGGTAGCGCAGGAATCAATCCCTCGAGATTATCTCACACTAACTGCGTTTTAGTTAGTGTACATTTTGGTGTACGAGGTGGTTCCAGAAAGCACTTAAGAGGAAACTATGTCAGTACTTAATGGAGAAAAGGGATCCTGATGGAAAGATGGGAGGTGTTGTTCAAAGAGTTAAATATCTAAATATATAGTTACATTATCAGTGACATCAGAGCATGGATAGAGCTAGTTCTATGTAGACCCTTATGTTATCTGTATTGAACGTTGTTATAATATTCTATAGAAGATAAAGTTTACCGAAAGCCTTGCCTCCAAAAGTCAAGATCATGAACAACCCCATCTAAAACTCACAACGTTGATAATACAGAAGTTATTTATTTCACTGGTTGGATGATTGCTTTAACAGCCAGTCACATGATTTGAAGATAGTGTCATTGGAATGTTTCAGAGGCTCCTGCTTTAGTTTCATTTCCTATTCTGTGCCGGCAACAGCTTCTGCAATAAATCTGTTGTTGTTATTTTGAATCAATGGGGCAAATTTTCCCATTCCGCCCACCACTTGAATTGGAGCAGGTGAGGGGTGGGCCACAGAAATGTTCATTGACTTTGGGCAGGATTTTCTGGTTTCAGAACGAGTGCTGCTAGAAATCCCTACCCTACAAACCAGATGTGCAAACCGCATCCTTTTCTTTTTGTTTAAAACCCACAACCCCTAATTTGGTTAGGACATTACACAGCAGGAGGCCTGTGTGAAACATAAATATTGGCGTACCTGGATAGTCCAAATGGTCTGTTTCTGTGCTGTTAACTTGATGTAAGTTTTCCCTCAGTTAGGTTGGATTTCTAGACATTGGAAGCGAAATGGCAAAATGTCCATTTCCCACATGGTGTGGGAATGACAGAGAGATATCTCCGTGGTCTGAGATGGAAGTGTTTGATTCTTTGGCATGACTATTTCTCATATTAATGGACACTGAATTGAGACAAATAAAACTTTGCCTCTGTTCTGACCAAGACCACAAGAAACTGGGTCATGAATATAGCCCAGTCCATCATTCAAACTAACCTCCCAACCATTGACTCTGTCTACACTTCCCGCTGCCTCGGAAAAGCAGCCAGTGAAATCTAGACCCCACTCACCCCGGACATTCTCTCTTCCACCTTCTTCCATCAGGAAAAAGACACAAAAATCTGAGATCACGTACCAACCGACTCAAGAACAGCATCCTCCTTGCTGCTATCAGACTTTTGAATGGACCTGCCTTATATTGAGTTGATCTTTCTCTACACCCTAGCTATGGCTGTAATATTACATTTTGCACTCTTTCCCTTCCTTCTCACCTATGTAATCTATGAATGGAATGCTTTGTGTAGTGTGCCACAAATAATACTTTTCACTGTATACTAATATATGTGACAATGATAAATCAAATCAAATCAATCACCCCCATTTGCCGTTAACACACATACCAATCGGACTTTGTGCTCTTCCTCAAGAATAAATAAGTTTTCCTTCTTCATGTAAAATTCTGCCGCATCTATCACGGCTTTCAACGGGATGAGGCCCACAATCTGAGAACCCACTACGGGCAAGTCCAAATCCTGAGAAGAAAATAACATATTACCATGGCAATAATGGAGTACCAACTACATCGCGAATGAAGAGTATTCTGATTGACAAATAACCTAAGTCCCATTTGTTCTTTGGTGTCATCTTCTTACCAGAAGGTTGACTTTCACACCAGTCATTAGGTTCTAGAATGTACTGCCTGGGAAGAGGCAGGTAGAATTGAAGAGTTCAGGAGGACATTCAGTGATTATTTGAATAGAAAGAGAGGTACAGGGAAAAGACACGGGAATGGCACCAAGTCACAATGCCCATTTGGAGAGCCTGTGCAGATATGATGGGCTAAATGGCCTCCTTCACCCCTCTGCCTTTCCTGCATGGCCTTTATACAATCTGCATTCGTCAATTACATCCACTCCATTATATCCATCATTCATTTTTTCCTCTGCTTCCATCTCTTTTGTTTTCTGTCACTCTTCCTCTCCAACACTGGCTGTATCTAAACCTACTCTATTAATGTGGCCTAAGTATTATATCTTTGTCTCTTTGAAATCATGCACTCATTTCCTCTCTTCTCCAGCCATTATCAGCACTTCCTCATTAGCCTTTCTGTCCAAATAGATTATGCGGAACATCTTCCTACATGTCTACATCTCAAACGTATTCGGCTTATCAATGATCTCTTCATTGTTTTTTGCCGTTGCCTCCATGGCACGCGACGCAGTTGAAGAAATGTAGCACTCTCTTCTTAAGATTCAGGTTCATTTAGGGACTGGGCAGAGCAGATGGGTAGAAACTCTTCCCCCTTGTAAAATGGTCAAGAACAAGAGAGCAGAACTTTAAACTGATTTGCAAAAGAAGCAAATGTGATATGAGGAAACACTTTTTCACACCAGTCGTTAGGTTCTGGAATGTACTGCCTGGGAAGAGGCTGGTACAACTGAAGAGTTCGGGAGGACATTCAATGATTATCTGAATAGAAACAGGGGAAGAGGCAGGGGAACAACATCAAGTCATGATGCCCATTTGGACAGCCTGTACGGATAGGATGGGCTAAATGGCCTCCTTCTGCATCATAACAATTGTGTGATTTTCTTTAATGTTAACACGTCCTTCATTCTGACAAAGCTGATCTTGGCCGTCTGAATTCACCCTTAGATCTCAAAATCACATCTCCTCCCCTTGCTTGTCAGGATCTGCTGGAGTATGTGAAACTGCACTTGTTCCAGGATATGGCCAGTTCTTTTCAATGTTCACTCCAGCTGTTAGATTTCTGCTTCTCAGCACTGTATTGGTCTTATTCACATTCATTTTTAATCCACACACTCGCCTTTGCTTTCATTTCATTAACAGTTTACTCACCGGACTCTACAAACAGTGCAGTGTTGTCTGCATATTATTGATGTTCCTAGAGTTATAACCCGCTAAATATTCTATGTCTCCAAACATAGAATCCCTACAGTGCAGGAAGTGGCTATTTGGCCCATTGAATCTGCACTGGCTCTCTGACAGAATATCTTACCCAGGCCCTTTCCCTTGTCCTATCCCTGTAACCCCACACGTTTACCACAGCTAATCCATTGAACCTTACACACCTTGGGACATTAAAGGGGCAATTTGACCACGGCCAACCCACCTAATCTGCACGTCTTTGAACTCCAAAACTAGCTTCTGTGTAGAGGTTGAACATAACATATCCCTGACTTAACTCTTCTTTGGATTAGGAAGCTGTCTGACAAATTGCTATCAAGTCTCATCACAGCTGATTGATTCCAGTACAGATTTGAAATTACCCTTTTACCATTGCTCTCAATCTCTGGTACACACCTTTATTTCCTGATGGTAGACTTTAGTAAGTGCCGTCTTATTGTTTATGAACCATACATACACAGGTTTTTTACATTTCCAGATATCTTTCAATCCCCATTCTTAAAGATCCCCTCTTTTGTTCCTTTCTTGAGTCTGAATCCTGACTAGTCATCTCTCTCTGTGTTTCTGCAGACTAGTTTATTCAAATAATTGTAATCACATGGCTCATGAAGCAGGTTGCCTGGTCGCTGAACAATTCAAATGATTTTTCATTTCTTTAAGAGCTTAATGAACAAGATGCTCAGGTCAGAGTCAGTAATGCATGAATTTTGTTGCCAAGGTCTGGCAGTATCCCAGCATTAACATTCAGGGTTTTCAGGTATTCTGTTGATAGCTCAATTCTTTCTCTTCCATCTTCTTGATCACTCCACTGACTTCTGCCTCAATTATCTCTGCTCCTCCTGTTCTCTCTGATGTCACTTCAATTCGGTATCAATTTTATTCAGTTCTCTGATGGACTCCACACGTCATTTCTTTACACTTGCTTTTTTTAAAGAGAGGTTTGCCTTCCTGGCTCTTTATGCAACCACTATTTGTAGTTTTCCTTCCTCACTGTTAGTGCTTCAACTTCTCCTGCAATGACCGTATGTTGTGCCTCTTTTCCAGTTCTGCGATGATCTCATACCATATTCCTCGCTCTCCTTTCATAATTGTCTTCTCTGTTTTTCTATATATATTGTATTTTTCTTTATTGTTAATTTCTGTCTCCTCTCCTCCATTGGCATCACTCTTGATGTTGCCATCTCTCTTTCTGAGGGAGTGCCTCAGTTACAGACCGTTTCCTGCTCTGTGTCGACTTTGTCCGATACATTCCTATCATTTCCTCAGTAAACTTCTTGATTCCTGGATTAAAGATGTTAGCTACCCCCACAGAATACTTCATCAGCACACCTTTCCTGTCAGCCTGCTTACATTAGGATTTGCTCTTTTATAGGATTTCCAGCTTGGTCTCTACCTTCATCAGAAGCAGGCAGAAACTGGGATTAACATCGTTATTTGGGTAAGTGGAGGCTTTCTTGATGCTGTTTTTGTACCTCTTGCTGATCAGCAGATTTGATTTCTGTGATGCCTCCAGGCATACAAACTTGCATGATGTTTGAACAACAGACAAGTTCCAACGGGTGGCACAGTGGTTAGCATTGCTGTCTCACAGCGTCAGCGACCCAGGTTCGATTCCTGGCTTGGGTCACTGTCTGTGCGGAGTCTGCATGTTCTCCCCGTGTCTGTGTGGGTTTCCTCTGGGTGCTGTGGTTTATTCCCATAGTCTGAAAGACATGCTGGTTAGATGTAGTGGCCATGCTAAATTCTCCCGCAGTGCAACTAAACAGGCACCGGAGTGTGGCGACTGGGGGATTTTCACAGTTACTTCGTTGCAGTGTTAATATAAGCCTACTGGTGACACTAATAAATAAACTTTAACTTTGAACAAGTGCCATAAATTTTAGTTAAGAAAGTTATTTGAAATGGAAGGGTGCATTTTCCTGTTCTTACTGCAGTACATAAAGATATGCTATCAAATAGTAAAGCTACATAGTCCAGCAATAGAAGCTCTATAACACAAACTCACAACGTGTATCGCTTCTTCCACATTACCTTGGCATCCTTACAGATTTCCTCAAATACAGTGTGCAACGCAGTCACCTCAAAATCCAGAAGATTAGTAGACACCTGGGCAATATTGGCTTCTTCCAAGTACCAGCCGATGGCCTGGACTTTGTTCAGACGTCCCGGCTGCACAAAACAAAGAATGAGTTTACTGAGACATTTTCCAAAACATTATTTCAGAAATTGTTATTGGAACGCCCTTCACCTAAATACGGTTTGAGCTCAAAGTATCATGGCTACCATCTCAATCTTACCAATGCCAGTGACCTGTCTACCTTCAGGATCTCAATCACTGCTGTTAGGATCTCCAATCCCTTCCCTCGTTGCAGCTCCCTTCCCCCTTCCAGCTCCCCCCTCCTTCTGCATCTATCCTCAGAAATAACACCATCCCTAAGATTTTTAACAGTTGCTCCTTCACATTCCCAATAGTTTTCCCTTTGACCTTTATTCACCATGACAGCTCTGTAACCATCAGCCTGCTCACTTCCATTTTTGGTGTTTTGGCCCCATCAAAACCCTTGATCTCTCTGATAGAGAAGCTCTCTGCCAACGTGGGCCCTTTCTTCCCATCCTCATGTTGGAGTTGCACAGACATGGGAGTGGCTGGTACACACCCTGGTTTAGCCATCTTCACCAAGCCTGGCTGGACAACACCAATAGATTGCAGACCTCCCTCCCTCAGCCCAACATTGTAGAGTGATCCTGAAGACTTCTCTTTTCTGTGACACAGCATGTCCATAAACCCCCCCACCACCTTCAACAATAAGTGCCTCTTGCCTTATTCTCTCATTCCAGTTTTCTCCCATTTTTTCCTCGACTCCATCTAATTGATGAGACCTGCGACCTGATACCACCGTCCCCCTTTAACCAATCCAGATCATATCAATGCAAATCCTCATGTGGCTTTTGAACAGTAAAATCAGCCAAGTTGGAAATGCCCCATCATTCTATTCCCCACTTTGAATGTTGGGTTAAAATAATTCAGGTGAGCATGTTGGAAGCTGCTGATTGGTTGAAGAACAGGCTTGTTAGGCAATCCTTCCCGTGGCACAACACCTATCAGGGCTCCTTCCCTCAGAATGGCCCATTCTGGATAGCATTTGGAGTCCACTTTGAGGAAACTCGTACCCAATGAGTTTGATTTTAGCGGGTACGCTGACAGCACCAGCTGAGTTAACATTGAATAGCACTCTGGGATCACTTGGATAGTTTGCTTTTGTTAAAAGACTTCATTTCAAGGTATTTCTGCCTATGTATCTAATTATGCTAAGCTTTAACGCTAACAACCACACTTTAAAACTCACCGGGAAATTCAGGGATGGGCTTAGAAATTGACTGCATTTGAAAATACAGTGTTAGCAGAAAGGATGCTAAATAGCTTCACGGCTGCCAGTTGCTTATGAAAGTTGGAGACTGTGTGTGCCTGGCTCTTTCAATAACATAGATAAGAATTCATCTGATCTTCACCAAGTAAGTGGTGTAAGTAACAGATATCTGTTTAATTCAGACTGATCCTGTGCAAGTTCTGAGTTCAAGTCTGTACAGAGCTTGGCCATGAAGCCACTTCCTAACTAATCTCTCTCTCTCTCTCTCTCTCTCTTCAGTAAATCAGTCTTTTCACTTTCTGATGTGTTAATTTTAAATGACGCACAATAAAAGAAGCTCAACTTCGGGCCAGCGTTGCCTGTGCCTATTCGAACAGACTCTACGAGTACTCACCTGCTCCTTCCCTCGGCCCTGCTCGCGGAGGTTGAGGGCGATACGATGAGCTTGTTCCTTGGTGCTCAGCAGATTAACATTGTAGGCAATGAGGAAATTTCGTGCTCCAGTTACTGTGGCCCCCCAGCGCGGGACAAAGGTTGCCGGCCCAAAATCCGGAGCCCAGTCAGGTTTCTGCAGCTGTAATGAGACAAGTCAAAATATTACACATCACCCACTGGTCTGGAGGGATCTGAAATTTTGTTGAGGTTCCATCTTTATTCTCTTGAATGACCCACCAGAGGTCTAAGTGATATTATCCTATTTAAGCCCAGTCCCATTGAGGTCCAATTACCACTCCAAAATACTTCTTTCCCTCCAGGGAGCGGATCAGGAACTTTTTTTTAAATTCATACGTGGGATGTGGGTGTCGCTGGCTAGGCCAGCCTTCATTATCCATCCCCAGTTGCCCTTGAACTGAGCAGCTATTACAGAGGGCGGTTAAAGTCAACCCCATTGCTGTGGCTCTGGAGTCACATGTTGGCCACTCTGGGTAAGGAGAGCAGATTTCCTTCCCTAACGGACATCAGTGAACCAGATCAATTTTTCCGACAATGGTTTCACGGTCATCAGTAGATTCTTAATTCCAGATATTTCTTTTATTGAATTCAAACTCCACCATCTGCCATTGACGGGGTTCGAGCATTAGCTGAGTTTCTGGATTAATAATAATCTAGTGATAATAATTCTAGGCTATCACCTCTCCATCTCCCACAATAATAGCAAATATCAGGAGCTAGTAAAACAGCTTATGGGCTTGAGAAAATATTGAATCATTTTTCTCTCAAGGTTATGTTTCACCTGTCACAAAAAAAGGTTGTTCAAACAAAAAAAAAACCAGATGATCTTAATCAGCCAGTTGGGGACATTCTGAAGGTTGGGTTACTAACCTTCCAGGATTGTCCTGGAGATCTTCAGGGATTGAAGATCAATTTCCAGAACATTGTTGTGTAGGAGAAATATCACAAGGACATTGAAAAAAATAGCACTTAAGTTACTGTTTTCGAACATTGCACTTTACCAGATATAAAAATATCAAAATGGGGGTAACAGTTATTTGGCTGACAGTCAAGCATCATCCAACTGGATAAGGAACCGTTTTGCTTTCCAGTTGGTGTAGGAAAGCAGTTACAAGAATGGACGTATTGGCTGAAAAATGGCTGTAGTGTGGGGACAAATCATGTGATGCAACCTCCAGGAACACATTGAATTCAGGTTGGCAATCCTTCCAGAACATGGGAGTGATCCCAACGAGATGGCTGCGAATTGAAAGAAAGACAGTTCATGTGGTAGGATTCCTGTGTTGCTGATTATATTTAGGTAGCACAGTGGTTCACACTGTTGCCTTGTAATGCCAGGGACCCAAGTTCAATTCCTGGCTTGGATCATTGTCTGTGTGGAGTTCTACTCACGTCTGTACGGATAGAACTCCGGGTGCTTTGGTTTCCTCCCATAGCGTGAAAGACATGCTAGTTAGGAACGTTGGCCGTGCTAAACTTCTCTCTTAGTGTACCCAAACAGATGCTGGACTTTGGCAACTAGGAAATTTTCACAGTAACTTCATTGCAATGTTAATGTAAGCCTACTTGTGACTAATAAATAAACTTAAACTTGCATTTCCACTAATTTTCCCTTATGAAGTTGTCCTCGGTAACCTCCATGCATCTGCTTCTCTCTGTCGTTAATTTAACATAGAGCCTCAAAAATGATAAGATTGCTGCGACACTTCTATGATGCCTATTGGTAATTCATATTAATCCAACTCATCCCTCTCAGCTAGGTTCCATTCTGGGGACCCAGAAGTTCGAATCCCACCACAGCAGATGGTAGAATTTGAATTCAGTTTTTAAAAATCTGGCATTAAGAATCTACTGCTGACCACGAAACCATTGTCGATTGCCATAAAAACCTACCTGGTTCACTGATGCCCTTTGGGGAAGGAAATCTACTGCCTTTACCTACACGTGGTCCAGACCCAGTCCAGACGCACAGCAATGAGGCTGACTCTCAACTGCTTTCTCAAATGGACTAGAAGCCACTTAGTTCAAGGGCAACTAGGGATGGGCAACAAATGCTGGCCAGCCAGTGACACCCCGCCATGTCCCACAAATGAATTAAAAATTCCCAAGCAGCACTTTATGACCTATCAGTATCTGCGCTGACAATAAGTCCTGCTCTTTTTCTCCCCCAGAAAGTGTTGAGAGTACATCCATCTCTCTGTTGTTGGACTCATTCCAACAAGGTTTTAAAGCAACAGAGGATGGGGGTGCAACACTTACACAGCTCCTTATATACATCCAAAAAGTTTCACTTAGTGACTTGTTCTAAATGTTGTGGAAATGCTAGTGTTAGACTGGGGTGGGCACAGTAAAAGTCTCCCAACATCAGGTTTATTTGAGATCACAAGCTTTCAGAGTGCTGCTCCTTCAAGGAAATGTGTTCTAAGGTGCAGCTACTGCACTGTTTCTCGATATAAACAGCAAGGAGATGAGCTACTTGTTGTCACCGTTGGCTGAAGTGGGCTGAAAGAGACAGTGCAATTCATCTGTCTGGTCCCCAAACCTAATAGCTCTCAAAATCCTCAACTAACTACCCAATCCTCCCATACATTTCCCGTCTTTATTCTTCCATGCTATCTCCTTGTTTGGTCTCCTCCACCCAATTATCAACCCCCTTCCTCTCCATAAAATCATCAAATCGCAACTATCGTCTTCCCTCTCCAAGGCCTGGGTCTGTGCCCCTGAGTTTGTAGCAATCTCAAAGATAGTATCCATTTACCCAATCCTCAAGAGTCTCAAATATTTGAGAATGGCTAACACATTCTCTGAATGGTGGCGTTTTAATCTCAATCCAAGCCTCCGAAATGGGCGTTTTGACCTCGGTTTAAAGTCTCATCTTGGGAAGAGTGTTACCGACTATGTCAAGCCAAGGACAAAGATCAGAGTGAAAGGTCGGAAACATTTCAGATTCAAGACCGCACTCAGCAGTAATAAATCCCCACAGTGTCCAGGTGGATAGAGTGAGGCTGATCCCTCCTACACTCCGAATAACGTAGCTTTTAATTGTCCATCATTTCTGTACCTTCTCCTGTAGACCTTCATATTCGCCAGTTCGAATGCTGGGCAATGTTCTGCGGCGTGCATCACGAGCTGCTTCTGCATATAAATACACTGCCGGAAGAGTAACAGTGGGATCAGAACAAACACACGGTAGCTTGGGCAAACCTACAGAGGCAGCGAGCTTGAGTTTGGTTTTAGGGCTGCTCCCTCAGACTACACAAGGAAACATGAGCCTCCCTCAGGCCTGATGACAGCTTCTTGTAGCTTTCCCATAACATCCATCATTCTGATTGTGACCCGGAGCCCTTAACCTCCCTACAATCACCGGGGATACACAGCAGCAACCTCCTTACTGCTCCCAGCCAGGTAGACTGTTGGACAGCAGAGCATGGCCTTGTGGATACTCTACTTGCAAGCGAGTTCCTGACACCCTCCCTGGTTCCCTGTTAATATCGGGGTCTATGTGTCACAACACAGGCAAACACACAGCCCACATACATGGCCAGAACCTGAGTAAACACAACTAGACTGCACACACACACACACCAGCCTGATTGAGATCTTCCATACCCGCTGGACATTGCACGGATTGATCACACTTTATTTTGACGTTTGAAGTTGACTTTGAGAATCTGTCTACTTTGACGCAGCATTTCATTAAGGGGCTGCCCTTTATTTAACCCTCAATCTGTTGATTTTATTCAGTTATCCAAAAGAAGCAGAGCTATTTGTGTGAGCCAGCGTTTACCCTTGGGGCCTAACCTTTCCCCTTACAATTTATTTGCTTTTCTCAAATGTACTCACCAGGCACTTGTAGTTTCTCTGCAAGCCGTCTGCCAAACTCATTGGCACACTGTACACAATCCTCCATACGGATATTACGGACCGGGATGAATGGACAGACATCCAAAGCACCGATTCTGGGATGTTCACCTGACATCAAAAATCACCAAATTCAAATCAAAGAAACACAACTTCTTAAACTCCCAAAACTGTGTCAATTGTGAAAGAGCAAATAACTCATTGAAAACAAATGTCCAAAACAGGACAATTACCCCAAACGTGCCCAGTTAAGAAGAGGAATATCCAACTATCTTGCTTTTGGGCTAAACTTTTCTGCCATTCCTGCTAGCAGGATCTTTCGGTCCCGTCGATACTTACCACTCCCCCTCCCCTCCCCATTGAGCATTCCCCACAGGCAGAGGTGCACCCTCGCGTTCACTCCCTGCCTTGCTCCCTAAACAGTCTGTACCTCACCCAGGCAACCAATATTTTAACGCACAGAAGCTTCATCACTATAATGGCAGGGCTCAGAAACCAACTTACTAATGAAGTTAAAGACGCTAAATATTATTTCATGCAACACCAGATGTGAGTCACGTGGACCAATTCACATTAATCTGGAGATATGTGACCAGCGATGGTGAAGTTGAAGTGCAATTTCTCTGTTTTGCCCAGCTACAATCCAAAATTGGTGAAGTCTGGAAACAGCAGTTTTGGAAATCATTGCAAATTTCAAGTGCTTATTCTACCCTGCACTGGCCTGGCCACACATCGCTGGCAGTGGCCAACTTTTCCATCAATTGTAAATTCCATGTTTGCTCGCTTCAAAATTCACATCACAATAATGACCAACTTTACCATCATTCTGACAAGAGGTCAGCTTAGATTTCAATTCGGCAATTATTCACACAGATGTGTTTTTTTAACAAGTTAAAAAGCACTAAGGCAGGCTAAACAGCAAGTAATTTGTGTACTTTTGTGGCTTGCACCTTTGTGTTCTGTGGGGTGAAGGTGTGTGTTGGGGGAGAGCTGAAATTAAAATGTAAATCTGTCACTGATTCACAGATACACACACACACAAACAAATGCACAGACAGATACACGTGCACACACACACACAAACACTGGTGCACACAGACATACACAGGCGCGTGCACACAATTCGACCCACAGATCGATGAAAGAGGTCTGCAGAGGGACACAGTTGGGAGACAGAAGGAAGCCCTTGAACTGGATGTCAAATTGTAAACATGGCTACAGATTACACAGAGTGCTGAAGGTCTGTAGAAGGCCACAAAACAGAATTTCCCATTTACTTTAGCATCAATATATCAATAAAGCAGATAGCAAAATTTGCCTAGTGTCGCCACAACAAACCAGCTAGTGGCTCACCTCGGTGTGTGGTCATGTCAATGAGTTGAGAGGCTACCTGTGCAGCATTCAATGCTCCTTCCACAGCAGCCTCTGGACAACCAACAAACGTGTAGACAGTCCGATTGGTGGAGGGACCAGGATCCACATCCAATAGTGAGCAGCCATCAGTCCGTGAAATGGCGTCGGCAATGGCATCAATAACCTACCGGATAGAATCCACGAAACCCCCTTACTCAGAGCCACAAGGTGAATCCTTTACTGGTTAAATAGTGCAAAAACAATGTGGAACTTTCAAACACAAGGTGAGCTGGAAACAATCTGGGCTTACGCTCCAGAAAATCCAGGAGAATCCTGTTCAATCCCCTGCCATCTTCCTGTCTCCACAACGACTAAACCCAGCCTGCTGCCAATCGAAAATTAGCCCCCACTTAAGCGCTTCTTGCTGCCGCCTGTATTAACCCTGTCAAAATAACATAAAAACTAACCCAGGGCCAGATCCGGTCTCACCATCTGCACAGCACAACCCTTGTGTGTGGCACTCTTGGGGATTTGATGGAGAGCTCCCTTGTTCAAAAGCACTCAGTGCCCAATGGGTAACGGTGGGGTTGAGGTGTATAAAGGTCACTCCCTCCTCACTCTCTGCAATCCAGCCATGTTCCTGTAACTCACAGCTTTCAACAATGGTGCTGCCACTCAATAGCTGTACCGATCTATCAAAGCTGTTACTCAAGCACGCTAAAATACCCATTCACAAAAACCATTCAAAACATATTGAATCACCTCAACCCATTGCCATTGCAAACAAACACCTCCTACATCAATTGACAGATCAATTTACCTTTGCAGGAGAGAGCTTTTTAACAAATCACTGCAGGAGAAACACATTTAACTTACGATACATAGCTAACTTATCATAATCTAACTTGTGAAACTGTGAACAATTCTTTTGTTGTATTTCAAAGCTGCATATGGGCTAGCTACCTGCATCCTTATCCCACGCCTGTGGAAATTGCTGAAATTGGGAATGGAGATGGGAATCCTGGGAGCAGGTCCAGTCTGCTTTTTTCAAAGGGCTCCCAAATTGGGCGAATGTCCGGGCCGATCTCACTGGCTCTCAGAGCAGAAGGCAATATTTCCCTCCAAATCTCTATCAAAATCTTTATTCATCCTGAACTCCTCAGTTAGGTTACACCTCAACCTTCTACACTCAAGATTAGCTGAATCAGTGCTCTGGTTTCCTCCTATGTTCTAAAGATGTGTGGGTTAGGTGGATTGGCCATGCTAAATTGACCCTTAGTGTCATGGGGTTAGTAGGGTAAATAAAGTAGGGTTATGGAGATAGGGCCTGGGTGGGATTGTGGTTGGTGCAGATTTGACAGGTTGAATGACCTCCTTCTGCACTATAAGGATTCTGTGGTCTATGCAACTTGGCCTCATGATTTAATTCATTATTGCTCCTCATTGACACAAGTTTCAGTCAGGAGTCAGGCCTAATCTACGATAATACAGTTCAGGACTTCACACTCCAGCCGAGTTTCCTGCCCAAGGATAAACTGGCCAGGTTGAAATGGAATGTATTCTATTCCCCAGTATCAACATTCTTCATCTCAATGAACACAAATTTGACAAGAAAATTATGAATGTGAGATTTGGTATGAGGAACAGAAGTGTCTGTTAAAGTGGTTTGTTCCAGCCTGCTAATAGCAGCAGGGTGACTATTCATTCCTGAGGCTGTGTCTGGTGGGTGTAAGGTCGGGGTGGTGACAGGAGGGGAAGGTCGGGAGGTCACAGGCTAACATTTCCATCAGCTCAGTAAACCAATTGCACAATAAAATCTGAGAGAGAAAGCAAGCAGTGTTTATCTATCGGACTGAGATTCTCACTTCAGTGTCACCACACTCAGCTAACCTGATCAAAGAGATTCTTTCATTTTCACTGATTACGGCACTCAGACTGTTTACTGCATAAGAAAGAGTTTTTGAAGAACTTTCAGACCATTCAGATCAATGCTTACACTCTGATTTATAACTGCACCTTCTCCCAGAGTCTTTGCCACCAGTAATTATTAACCCACAATCAGTGAGGTACGCACATCTCTGATATATAATCCTCAGGATTCGTATGTGTCCATTATTACTTCACATTTCTTCCCCCTCCCTCCCTCAGAATGTGTGCTTGCATTCTGTACCATGTCATCTTGAACCTCCTTTGCTCAACTTTCTGCACATTACACTAATGGATTCTCATGTTAGTGATTTCAGGCATCATTATTAGCTCCATCCACACTTCTGAGATAGATTGTGGGCTAGTGAGTGTCCAAGGGGAGGTACAGCACGGGTTACACTGTAAAGTTCCTAAGGACAGCCCCCATCACTTTATCCTCCACTTTGGCAGGAGAAACAGAGATCACAAAAGTCAAAATTACAGAAGGATTGGTGTACAGTGTTGGTCTCCAGAGAAAGGATATAATTGCATTGGAAACAGTTCAGAGAAAGTTCACTCTCAGTGGTTAGCTCTGCTTAGCCAAAATGGCACCAGGAAGCCCAAATCTGGAAGTTCTGCTGCTGAATCGGGCATCCAGCGTGGACAGCGGGGCGTGAGAAACATTGTCATATCGTACTTTGCGCATTAGTGACCAGAGCCAACTGCAGCTGTCTTCAGTTACATGTCATTGCAATAGTAACAATGTGGAGATGCTGCTGTTGGACTGGGGTAGGTGCAGTAAGAAGTCTCAGAACACCAGATTAAAGTCCAACAGGTTTATTGTGAATCATGAGTTTTCGAAGTGCTGCTCCTTCATCAGACTCACCTAATGAAGGAGCAGTGCTCTGAAAGCTTGTGATTCCAAATAAACCTATTGGATTTTAAGCTGCTTTTGAGAGACTTCTTACTGTTGCAGTAGTAGACAGTGGATTTTAGCTAAATATTCACCTGCACTAGTAAGAATAGAAATAGGAATATACAATAGATAAACTTGCGTCTAGACTCAGAATGCAAGAGAGAGGAATTGAATTTCTAGGATGTTGGGGCTTAGTTGTGTAGAGAAGGTCTTCAGTCCAGTTGAACAGGTTACAAACCACTGTTCCCTGTACGATTCAGAGCCACATAACTGCACAGCAACATGAAGTCCCTGAACAGGCTGTGCTGAAGTCAGTTCCTTAAAGTTACCATGTGGGTGTGGCCGCACAAAATATTTAAAAGGGCCACAAACTTAAATAAATCACCCATGTTCTCTAAAAATAAATGAAAGGTACTATTTTTGCACTTGAGCAGAACTGGGACCAATGACATTGCGGACAGATTTAACTATTGCCACGGGGGCGAGTTGGAAGAATTTGGTAAGGTGTTGGGAATCAGGATGAAGTGGATTGTCAGAGCCAAGATTCACATCATGACTCTGCGAATGTCTGGAAGTATGGACCTCCATGGGAATTTCCCAGGAAGTTTGAGCTTCAGACGGGAAATTCTCTTTCTCGAGACACACTATCAAAGTCCCTTGAAAACAGAGAAGGGTAAGAGGAGATTTGGTGAAGGTAAAATGTGAAGGGTAATAATTTGAAAGGGCTCAGATCTAAGTAATGAGTCAAAGACACAAATTTGACGAGGAGATTCTTTCATTATGATTTGGAATACACTGCCTGATATGGGCTGGAGAATTGGATTCCTAACTAGCCTGCAAAAGGAAAGTGGATGAAAAGACGTAGGAGAAAATATATTGCACTGATATGGGAAAGGAACAGAGGATTAGGATCAGCTGGATTGTTCTTCAATGAGGTGATGGATTGAATGGTCACCTTCATTGCTATTCTATACTATGGTACTCCAATACAGGGGACATCAAGATATGTAAATCACTAAATAGCAAAATACAGAGGGGAATTCCAAACATTTCACTTTTCCCCTGACCTGGGAAACCAACCCAACTTCCACAGAATCATAGAATTCCAACAGTGCAGACGGAGGGCATTCAGCCCATTGAGCCTGCACTGATAACAATCCTATCCCATAATTGCACATATTTAATTAATCCCCTTGACACTAAGGGGCAATTTAGCATGGCCAATCCACTAACCCACACATCTTTGGACTGTGGGAGGGAACCAGAGCACCCAGTGGAAACACACACAGACACGGGGAGAATGTGCAAACTGTACACAAATAGTTACCTGAGGCAGGAATTGAATCCAGTCCCTGGCACTGTGAGGCAGCAATGCTAACCATTGTGCTGCCATGGGGAGTTGAAACTGAGATCTCTGTTTTATATTCCATATTCATCCCCTTAACCTTAATCTTCAGTTCATTCCTATCCATCTAGCCTTGGCATGAAATCTTGTAAATTGCTATCCAGCCACCAATACAAGTCCATTGACAGCCTCACCTCTTTACTTTGCCCATTGGAAAAGTTTGGCACACATTCCACAAGACGGGCCATCATTTCCCGAGAAACTGTCGCTTCCTGCAAATAAGCAGATTGTAATAAAATCTCCTCAGAACAAAGTTAATCCCAAAACATTGTACTCATAGCTATCCATTATTACAACCCTTACCTTTAACGTGTCTGTGGTCAGACTACAGCCACACTGAAGTTTTTACAGTCTATCAATCAGTTACTAAAAGGACAGCTTCCTGACATCACCACCTGATAAATTTGAATGGAAGGCACCCAACCCTTTAAAGGTGCAGTCTCATCTTTAAAGAAACAAAGACTAGGGGAGATTTTTTTGGCATGGTGACCTAATTTGGGAAATTCATTCCGCACATTGTCAGACATCATCTCATTTCAATTTACTATCTTCCAATTTAGAAGTTCTACTTTACATTCTTTATACTTTCCATTATTATCCTAATCCTCATTCTTACCCACATGATCCTCTACAGACACATGATCCTCTTGGTCCACCTCATACCCCAGTAAGAATGCCTCCTTCCTTTCCACACCATAAAGATATTCATCAAGAAAATTCTCCAGAATTTATTTCAAAAAGCCCTCACCTTCTTTTCCCTTTACTGTCATATTATTCCAAATGGTATCTAGTCATTAACATTGTCCAATCCTGACAGATTTACTATCCCTCCCCATTTTTTCTTCCTTCTCTTTTCTAAACACTTTATCCGTGAAAATAGTTGCCTTGATCTCACTATTTTAAGTTATGGTCCCATTATTAACTCTATAAAATATCTACACTGGGCTATTTGAGCTTGTGCCTCACCAACTATATTCACTATACTTTGTCCATTTACACGTAGGTGTTCTAAACTTTTCTTTGTATTCCTTGTAGCTCATCTTAATCTGCTCGTATATAATATGGTATTTCTATCTTGTCTAGTCCTATCCAGCACACTCACTCTTCTGCACTTTATTCATCTTTTCTGTGGCTTTATAGTGGTGCCCTCCTCCCTGCCAACTTAGTTTCTCTCCCCATACATATAATGAACCTCTCCTCGAGAACATTGGTCTTGGTGCTATCGAGGAGCAATTAGTTACCTCCTGCCTCTAAATTAAGGTCAGAAGCGGGGATGTTCGCTGATGATTGCACAATCTTCGGCACATTCACAACTCCTCAGACACTGAAGCAGTCTATGTTCAAATGCAACAAGATCTGGACAATATCCAGGCTTGGGCCTACAAGTAACATTCACACCACACAAATGCCAAGCAATTATTTTTGCCTTATAGGTTGAGGGAGCTGGGACTCTTCTCCCTGGAGAGACGTAGGTTGAGAGGTGACCTGACAGATGTTTATAAAATGTTGAGAGGAATAGATAGGGTGGATTCTCAGACACTATTTCCCAGAGCTGAAATGGTTGCTACAAGAGGACACCGATTTAAAGTGCTGGGCAGCAATTACATAGGAGATGTTAGGGGTAACTTCTGGATGAGTATATGGGAACTAATGGGATAGGGGGTTATAGATAGATCTGTGGTTTGGTAGGTATAGATGTGATCGGCGCAACTCGTGGACCGAAGGGCCTGTTTGTGCTGTAATGTTCTATGTTCAATGACCATCACCAATAAGAGACACTCCAACCACCATCCCTTGACATTCAATAGAGTTACCATCATTGAATCCCCCATTGTCAACACCCTTGAAGTGATCATTGACAGAAACTCAACAGGAGTCACCACATAAACACAGTGGCTACAAGAGCAGGTCAGAGACTAGCAATACTGTAGTAAGTAACTCACCTCCTGACTCATCTCATAGGCTCCCTAGAGTCTATCCGCCATTTACAAGGCGCAACTCAGGAGTGTTCTGAAATACTCCCCACTTGCCTGGATGGGTGCAATTCCAACAACACTCAAGAAGCTCGACACCATCTAGTCCGCTCGAATGCACATATTCACAAACATCCATTCCCTCCCTCATCGATGCTCAGTAGCAGTAGTGTGAACTATCTAAAGATGCATTGCAGCAATTCACCAAAGATTTTTAGACAGCACTTGCCAACCCATTCCATTTAGAAGGACAAGAGCAGCAGATACACCACCTGCAAGGTCCTCCTGACTTGGAAATATATTAGCTGTTCCTTCATGGTTGCTGAGTCAAAATCCTGGAATTCTCTCCTTAATGGTATTGTGGGTCAGAACATGGACTGCAGAGATTCAAGAAGGCAGCTCACCACCACCTTCTCAGGGGCAACTAAGGATGGGCAATAAATGCTGGTCAGTCCTGCCCTGTGAATGAATTTAAAAAATTGTCTCACTATTCCAAAGGGTTGAAGGCCTCCCTCTTGCACCATGCCTGAAGCCACACATTGATCTTCCTCCTCCTTTCACTCTTGCTATCATGTGGCATTTGGAGTGATGCACAGATATCAGCTTGAATGTACCTGCCCTCTCTGTGTCATTGCTACAAACATGTACCACAACTTCTGGATCAACACCTTCCCTCTGCAGAATATGTTGCATCCTCTTCATGATGCCTTTTGGTTACAGATGTCTGCTGATTTGTGGTGAGTGTCCCTTTAAGAACACGACCGTTTAAGGGTCACCTGGCTTGAGGACCAGTTAGGACTGAGAGTGGGTAATCACCTCAGGGAATGGAGTCCTCTGAGGTAAGAGCCACCTAAGGAATTAGCTCAGAAACAAAGCTGCTTTCTTCTTAATAAGTCCTTTTTACATTTACAAGTGTGGTGAAGGTGCATCATTTCAGTTTGTCTCCCTGACCGTACAATGTCAGTAGTTCTAAGCTTTGCTGAGTAAATGCCATTCACCACTCTGCTTGTTGACTTCTATTAATTCACAACACAACAATAAATTAATGTTAAAATTCTCAACCCTTGTTTCTATATTCCTCCATGGACTTGCTCCTTTCTGTCTATCTAACTTTCTTCAGTCCTACATCTCTGTGAGATCTTGCACTTGTACAATTCTTGCTTCTTGTACATCTCTTTAGCTCAATTTCTTTTTAGGGCAGGGGGGGGTGGAGTGCTTTGTCCAAGAAATTCCCTCCCCAAACCACCCCATCCCTCTACTTGTCTGTCTTTCTTAAAACCTACCTCACTGTCTCATCGTTTCATCATCTATCCTAATATCCCCCTACATTGCTGTGTTCCAGATTGTTTAGGAGAACATTACTTTACTGCTCTGAAGTGCAAAATGCTGTCATTTACATCTGCCAAATAACCCCTGATCAGCAGTCTAATTCTTCCCCAAAGAACTAGCTGCAAATGAAAGGCTGACTGACCTTCCTAAGAGCACATTGTCTGGTAAATGACGGTTAATCAAAAACCACAAAAAGACAAGCTTGTGATCTTTGTCCTGTGATGTTTAGCCTTAGAGTTAATAAAGGATCAAAGACTAATCATATTAACCAAATAGTCATCTCCACTTCAAAAGTAGAAGATCCACTGCAATGCTCATTGTTAGCTTGCAAGTAAAGTTTAAACTTGCAGCGTTCACACAATTGTGTGCTGTCTGCTTGAACATTGGTAATTTTGTGAATTAGCTGCAGTCAGTTACAGTAGTGACATCTTCCATAACAAATCCCTTCCAAAGATGTGCAGCTTAGGTTAATTGGCCAGGCTAACTTGCCACTTAGTGTCCCAGGATGCGTGGGTTAGGATAATTAGTGGGGTAAGGTTATAGGGATAAGGCCTGGTTAGGATGTTCTGTTGCAGAGTTGGTACAGACTCGATGGGCCAAATGGCCTCCTTCTGCAGTGTAGGGATTCTGTGATTCTAAATCACAGTAGTGTGACAAAAATAGGAAATGCTGGAAAATCTCGGCAGGTTTTCAAGCACCTGTGGAGAGAGAATTGAGCTAACGTTTTGAGTCTGGATGACTCTTCATCAGAGCTCTGTTCTCTTTCCACAGATGCTGTCAGACCTGCTGAGATTTTCTGATTTTTGTTTCAGATTCCAGCATCCGCAGTGATTTGCTTTTATCAGGAGGGTTGCGCCTCCATTTATAGAAATGGATGGAAGTTTTGGTAGCCACAATTCAATTCTTGTAAAATTATTTTCACACTATGGCCTTGAACTGAACCCAACACCTTGATGCACGTTCAAGAGTCCATGGTTGAAGATTCCATGTTTCTTTGGGCAAGTGTTGGGTACTGCACTTTGGGAGATCAAATGTTAATGAGAGGATCCTGAACAACATGAATGTTTTTAAAATCTATTTATCGGTGGGCTTGTATTTATTTCCAAATAGGTTTACATTAACACTGCAATGATGTTATTGTGAAAATTATCTAGAGGAATGTCCAAAGAGTTCTTGGGGTTCAATTCAATACTTCTCTGAAAGTGGCCACACAAATAGATAGGGTGGTAAAGAAGATGTATGGCAAGTTTGCCTTTATTGGTTGGGGAATTGAGTACAAGAGTCATGTTCAGCTTAATAAAACTTTGGTTAGGCTGCATTTAAAGGCATTGCATTCAATTCTGGTCACATTACAGGAAGGGTGAGGAGGCTTTGGAGGGGGTGAAGAAAATGTTTAACAGGATGCTGTTTGGATTAGAGGATATGAGCTACAAGGACAGACTGAACAAACTAGTGTTGTTTTCTCTGGAGCGACAGAGGCTGAGGGGAGACCTGATAGCAGTGTATAAAATTATGAGAGGCATAGTTTGGGTTGAGTCAAAATCTTTGACTCAGAGTTGAACTAGGGGGCGTGAACTTAAGGTGAGAAGGGGGGAGTTCGAAGGAGATGTGAGGGACAAGTATTTTCCAGCGAGAGTGGTAGGTGTCTGGATTGCACTGCCAGGGATGGTGGTGAACACAGATACAACAGGGGCATTAAAGGGGCTTTTAGATAAGCACATGAGTATGCAAGGGATATAGATCAAGGACAGGCATTGTGGGCCAAAGGGCTGGTTCCTGTGCTGTCCTGTTCTTTATTCTATTTTCATGACATCAACAACTAAAGCCAAACATGGTCACCAGGCTCTCTTGCTCCAGCAATTAGAATTTGAAGTGTTTTTTGGAGCGAGGATTGTTTCCATTACTCAGTAGGAAAATATATAAACTGCTAAAAACTGACATAGTTAAATGAACCCATGGCCTCAGTGGTAGATTGTATTTCTAGAAATGAATCGTGTGTTTCTTAACTCAGATAATATGTGGCCCAGATTGGGAAAAGTTAGACAGTCCCACTATTTATTATTCTTTATTCACACTGGATAGTTCAGGAGTTCTATCCAACAATAGCTTTCACCTCCTAGTTTTACTGGCATGATTGTCATTAGCAGGCTACATTTCTGTGCATCTCCTTTCCCTTGAGTGATGACAGTCCTGATGGTTTGGCTTTAGAACATAGAACACTACAGCACACACAGGGATATGTTGTGCCGATCTACTTACCAGGCCTATCTATAACCTTCAATCCTATATACTCATCCAGAAGTCTCTTAAAAGACCCCAACACGTTCGCCTCCACCACCACCGATGGCAGCCGATTCCATTCACCCACCATCCTTTGAGTGAAAAACTTACCCCGACATCTCCTCTGTACCTGCTCTCCAGCATCTTAAACCTGTGTCCTCTTGTAGTGATCATTTCAGCCCTGGGAAATAGCCTCTGAGAATCTATACCTCTCGACATCTTATAAACCTCTATCAGATCACTTCTCAATCTTCGTCTCTCTAGGGAGAAGAGACCTGGCTCCTTCAACCTATCCTCATAAGGCATGTCTCCCAATCCAGGCAACATCCTTGTAAATCCCTCCTGCACCCTCTCAATAGCTTCCACATCCTTCCTATAGTGAGGTGACCAGGACTGCACACAGTACTCCAAGTGGGGTCTGACAAGGGTCTTATAAAATTGCAGCATTATCCCCTGACTCCTAAACTCAATCCCTCGATTAATAAAGGCTAGATTAATTTTCCACTGTGAAAATTAAGGCAAAATATTGAGTTAGCATTTCTGCTATCTCAGTATTCAGCTATTAATTCTCCAGTTTCATCTTCCACAGGACCAACATTTACCCTAGTGACTTTTCCCTTCTATATACTTATGGAAGTTTTTGTTATCCTTCTTGATATTTTGTGCTAGTATTCTTTCATAATTTACCTTTGCTGTTTTTATTTTTTTTAGTATCCCTTTATTTATATTTGAAAGTTTCCCAATCTTCCAGCCTGCCACTGGCCTTTGCAATAAGGAATATCTTAGTTTTTGTCTTTATATTATCCTTGACCGCCTCGTTTAGCCATGGATGTTTTTTTAATTATCTTTCTTCCTCCCTGCGATTTATTGTGAGGAATTGAGTATCTCCTTGAACGACTGCCACTGCTCATCCACCATTCCATATTTTAACCTTCCTGCCCATTTTAAATCTGTCCCCATGCTGATGTAATTCCCTTTAGTTCCAGAACGCTAGTGTGGAACTCCACTTTCTCATCCTCCAAACTAAATTTTGGATTCTATCATATCATGTTCACTACTCCTAGAGGAGCCTTAACTATCAGGTCAGCAATTAATTCCTCCTCATTACACAATCCAGACTGCCTGGTTGGTTCCACAACATACTGTTCCGAGAAACAATCCTTAACACATTTAATGAACTCTGCCACCAGGCCACCCTTGCCAGTTTGATTCTTCCAATCTACGTGCATATTAAAATCACCTATAATTATTCTCATTCCTTTCTTGCAAGCCCCAATTTCTGGTTTATGTTGTGCTCACTGCAGAACTACTGATTGGGGACCTATAGATTACTCCTACCGAGTACTTCTTTACTTTGCTATTCCTTATTTCTACCCAGACTGATTTCACATCTTGATCTCCAATGTTTATGTAGTTTCTCAATACAGCACTTTCTTCACCAGTAAAGCTGCACCACCTCCTTTTACTTTCAGTCAATCTTTCCAAAATACTGAGTTACCCTTGGATATTCAACTCCCAGACCTGATCTCTTTGTAACCATGTCTCAGTAATCACCACCAAATCATACTCTTCTGTTTCTATTTGCGACATTAACTCATTAATTTTGTTTCAAATGCTTCATGCCTTTAGATAAGAAGCTTTTAAATTTGTTCTACCAGTAAATTTCTCTACTCTTTTATAATTCCTTGGTGCATAAAGACATTTATCCATTCTGTCTCTCTCTTTTATTATCTGGTAACCATCCACCACATCGCTAACCTGCACTCTGATCTCCTCCTTCAATTTGGGTTTTCTACTTTCTCCTACAACTGAACCCTCCACTCACTCCCCCTCCCCACCCCCCCAGTTCATTTTAAAGCTCTATCTAGTTATACAATTCACTAGGACTCTGGTCCCAGCAAGATTCAGATGAAGATGATCTCATCAGAACAGGTCCCCTCTTTCCCAATACTGGGGCCAGTGTCCCATGAATTCAAACCCATTCCTCCCACACCAACCTTTGAGCCACACATTGGTCAGTGTAGATGTTTAAAGTCCACATGAACCTATTTCTCAGGCTCGATCTTATTTTTAAGATTGACCTGTTTAATCTTATTGACCCTGTGCCAATTAGCTTGTGGCTCAGATAGTAATCCAGATATTATTATCTTTTTGATTCTGCTTTTAATTTAGCTCCTAGCTGTTCATAACTCCCTTAGCAGAACCTCTGTCTTGTTTTATCTATATTGTTGGTAGCTATGTGGACCACAACAACTGGATCTTTACCCTCCCACTCCAAGTTCCTTTGCAGCCCAGATGAGATATCCCGAATCCGAGCACCAGGCAAGCAACACAAATCTTTGGGAGTCTCAATCCTGGCCTCAGAGAACAGTGTCAATGCCTCTAACTATACTATCCCCAGTTATGACTATGTCTTTTTATTCTTCCCCCACGTGAATGGCTCCCTGTACCACAGTTGGCAAATCCACCCTGCAGTATCCATCCCTTTCCACAGAAGGAATAAGAGCCTCTCAACCCTACCTCCTAGATCCCTTTACGTGCCTCACTCGCAGCCTTCTGTTCCTAACCACTGACCAAATTCAAGTTAGTTAGTCTAAAGGGTGTGACTGCCTCCTGGAACCCAGTGTCCAGATATCTCTTCCCCTCCCTGATGTGTCACAGCATCTGAAGCTCAGAATCCAGCTCATCCATTCTGAGCTGGAATTCCTCCAGTAACCAATGTTTATTACAGTCATATCACTGGGAACCTCAATGAGTTCCACCAGCTCTCACATCATATAGGAACAACGTATCACCTGAATGTCCATCCTTATTTTATTTAGTTTTGAATTTGGTTTTTTTAAATTGAACTTTTTTTTATATCTGGGCTTATTTTCTCAATCTGAATACAATTTATAACCAGTAATTTAGTGGTTCAAATTTAGCAGATTCCCTATTAGCCAATCCAATCACAGTCTTACTGTGGTGTCACTTTTCATTTTCCCCTCCCAGCTGAAACACTTTGAAACGGAATCCCTGACCTTCCCGGAATCCCTGACCTTCCCAGAATCCCGGGCCATCCCAGAGTGTTCTCTGGCTCATTCCCACTCAGCCCCACTCCTGAAGTCAGTTACCAGCCAATCACTTACGTGCTGCTGTGTCATCACCCTCGCAGGGCCTGCCTCTCTCCTCTCGAAGATGACCTCCTCTCCCCTAAGCACCCAATTCTCACTCAGCTCCAAATTCCCGATACCCTCATTTTGGCTAATAAATAGGTTGGGGTAAGAGTAGGACTCAGTAAATGGGTTGGGGTCCTCAGTTATTGCTCTGTCACCAGCCCATGGGACAGATGCGCCCTTTGAAGGAATGGCTCAGATGTTCATCAGAACCAATGACAGTATCACTTCCCAGTTCCCAGGATTGTCCCCCCTCCAATTCTTTGCTTCAGTGAAAAGAATTGACGGAACATATAAGTATTGCTTCATTCGGAGCCAGAATATAAGGGCTGCTGGTTCCCTTGGCTAGTCCATGAGGGAGATGGAATTTGTTGCTTTCGAGTGTACATCAAACCTGATAGTCAGATGGAATTTACCTCTAAGGATTAACAAGCATTTGGTGAGCTGTGACCTCTCAGTCATACAAACCTCAGGCCCAGATTGTTAATTGGGACAGAGTGAGGGTAACTCCAAACAAGCCAGGCCCTCATTGACAGGTAGGCCTCATTTGAATACAATTCCAAACCCAGTTAGTGGGTGGTGATCAATTAGGAAATGGGGACAATTTAGGGTGAACCAGGGAAGAGAAGATCCTGGGAGAGGTGACTGGGGAATGTGAAGTGACCGATGGAGGAGGAGGAGGAGGGTGGGCGGGTGGGAGGAGGAGGGTGGGCAGAGGAGGGGGGGCATCATCTTGTTCCAATCTGTAAGCTTAAACAGAGCACCCACTACTGTCATACAGTCAGAGTTGTACAGCGCAGAAAAGGCCCTTCAGCTGATTGGGTTTGCTCTAACTATCACTAGAGTCGCACTAATCTGGGGCAACACGGTGGCACAGTGGTTAGCACTGCTGCCTCACAGAACCAGGACCCGGGTTCGATTCCCGGCTTGGGTCACTGTGTGTATGAAGTTTGCACATTCTCCCTGTATCTGCGTGAGTTTCCTCCAGGTACTGCAGTTTCCTCCCACAGTCTGAAAGACATGCTGGTTAAATAGATTGACCTGAACGGGCACTGGACTGTGGCGACAAGGGGAATTTCACAATAACTTTATTGCAGTGTTAATGTAAGCCTTATTTGTGACTAACAAATAAACTTTATCCCATTTTCCAGCACTTCCCATATCTTTGAAGGTTAAGATGTTTCAATTGCTCATTCAAATACTTCTCTGTTTATCTGATGAAAACAGCATTTTTCTACGGGGACATTTTGTGGGAAGATAGTGGGATTGGAGAGGCTGTACTCATTCAAACTGTCCCCTTGCAGTTTCTGCTGAAGGATACAAGGAATTTAATTCAGGGCCACAGAAAGTTCGATATCCCAAAGAGAGACTATTGGTGACTTCTCACCACTTTAACAGAAATTGGGTGCTCCAAATGATGATCTAGAAAGATTGACAATGTGATAACCAAGGAGTGGAGATGCCGGTAAGCATTTGGGTAAGTATTCTCCAAGGTGGCCTTCACAACACACAAGGCAGAATCGCTGAGCAAAAACTGATAGTCACATTCTGCACATGAGGACGGCCTCAACCAGGATCTTGGGTTCATATCACACCATCTGTAACCCCCACGACTTGCCTGGGCTTGCAAAATCTCACTAACTGTCCTGGCTGGAGACAATACACATCTCCTTAACCTGTGCTTAACCCTCTCTCCACTCACACTGTCTGTACCTTTAAGACTTGATTACCTGTAAAGACTCACACTCCAACCATTACCTTGTAAGTTGAGTTTGTGTCTTTATATACCCTGTTTGTGAACATAACTCCCACTTACCTGATGAAGGGGCAGTGCTCCGAAAGCTTGTGACTTGTGCTACCAAATAAACTTATTGGAATTTAATCTGGTATTGTAAGACTTATTACTGTGATAACCAAGGAACACAGAGATGGCTGGAGTCGTGGAGTATAAAGATTTGGTTACATGCTCTGTGAGAAAAGGCTTGGGTCCCAGAAGCGACAAAGAAATATTGAATAAAACCCACTATAGTTCCTTCTCAATACCTGGTCTTCCTGATAAGCTGCTTGATTGACCATGTCCAGAGATTAATGGCTTCATTCAATTTACACCCTTTCAAGATTCAAAAAGATTTGCCAAAAGTTATTCTTTTAAAAACACAGAAACTAGAAGTAGGAGTAGGCCATTGAGGCCTGCGCACCTGCTCTATTATTCATTTTGATCATGGCTGATTCAACAATTTCAATATCCTGATCCCGCCTTTACCCCATATCCCTGATCCCTTTAGCCCCAAGAGTTATACTTAATTTCTTCTTGAAGTCACACAACTTCTGGGCCTCAACTACATTCTATACTAGTGAATTCCACACATTCACCACTTTCTAGACAAAGACATTTCTCCTCACCTCAGTCCTAAAAGGTTAATCCCTTATCCTCAAACTATGGCTCCTGGATCTGGTCTCTTCCACCGTCGAGAACATTTCTCCTCCCATCTAATTCTATTTGAATTTTAGAAGTTTCTATGAGATCCTTCTCGTGCTTCTAAACTCCAATGAATATAATCTTAGCCAATTTAGTATCTGCTCATATGACAGACCTGTCATTCCCAGGAATGCACCTAGTAAATCTTTGCTGTACTCCCTCTATAGCAAGGACATCCTTCCTCAGAGAATGACATTAAAACTCCAGGTGTGGCCTCACCAACACCGTATACAATTACAGTAACACATCCCTATTCCTATATTCAACTCCTCTCACTATGAAGACCAGCATACCATGTGCCTTCTTTGCTGCCTGCTGTATCTGCGTGCTCACTTTCAGTTACTAATACGTGCGGACACCAAGGTCTTACTGAATATCTTAATTTACACCCTTTCAAATAATAATCTATCTTCCTATTATTGCTACCAAAATGGATAACCGCACATTTATTCACATTATACTGTACCTGCCATGCAAATGTTCATTCACTCAGCCTGTCCAAATTACACTGAAGAATCTCTGCATCTTCCTCACAGCTCATCCTTTCAAACAACTTTGTATCATCTGCAAATTTGGAGATAGAACATAGAACACTACAGCACAAACAGGCCCTTCGGCCCACAAGTTGCGCCGATCATACCCACATCTACCAGGCCATAGAACTATCCGTAACTCCTGATCCCATTTAATCCCATGTACTCATCCAGAAGTCTTTTAAAAAACCCCAATAAGTTCGCCTCTACCATCAGCGACAGCAGCTGATGGTGATGGAGGCGAACCCGCTGGGGTCTTTTAAAAGACTTTTGGATGAGTACATGGGATTAATATACATTTATCTTCCAAATCATTAATATATAATGTAAATAGTTGAAGTCCTCACACAGCCCTGCGTTATCCCGCTAGTCACTGCCTGCCAATCAGAAAAAGACTCATTTATGCCAACTCTTTGCTTCCTGTCTGCTAACCATTTTCTATCCATCTTAAGGCACCACCCATAATTTCATAAGCTTTAACTTTACTTGATAATCTGTTATATGGACCTTATCGAAAGCCTTCTGAAAGTCTAAATAAACCACATCTCCTTGGTCAACTCTACTAGTTATATCCTTAAAGAATTCTAATACATTCATCAAGCATGATTTCCCTTTTGTAAATCCATGCTGACTGTGTCTGATTATATCACTGTCTTCCAGATGCTGAGTTATGAAATCGTTGATAACGGACTCTAGCAATTTCCCCAGTACCAGCATAAAGGCAAAATACTGTGGATGCTGGAGTCTGAAACAAAAACAGAAAATAATGGAAAAACTCAGCAGGTCTGACAGCATCTGCGGCGAGAGAATAGCACCAACGTTTCGAGTCAGGATGACCCCATGTTGTCAGACCTGCTGAGCTTTTCCAGCATTTCCTGCTTTTGTTCCCCAGTATTGATGTTAGGGTCACTGGTCTGTAGTTCCCTGTTTTCTCTTTGCTGCCTTTTTTAGAATAACAGGCTTACATAATTTTCCTCCAATCTGTAGCAACTACTGCAGAGAATTTGGGAAAATGATCACCAGCGGATCTTTTATTTCCAGGGCCACTTCCTTAAGTGGGATGAAGGATATCAGACCCTGGAGATAAATTAACATTCAATACCATCAGTTTCCCCAAAGCCATTTCTGACTAATACCGATTTCCTTCAGCTTCTCATTAAAACTTGTTTCTTTTAGAATTTTTAGTACATTATCCATCTCTTCCTTTGTGAGGGCAGAAGCAAAATACAAATTTAGCTCCTCAGCCGTTTCTTTGTTTTCTATTATGAATTCTCCCCTTTCTGAATGTAAACGGCCTATACGTGTTTTTCTCAATCCTCTTCTCTATGTATACCGATAAAAACTTTTACAGTCAGTTTTTTATATCTCCCTCCAACTTTACTTTCATTTCTACTTTCCCCATCTTAATCAATTCCTTGGTCCACCTCTGTTTAATTTTAAACTGCTCCCAATCCTCAAGTCTATTTGTTACTTTCTTTTGCCAATGTGCATGCTGCTTTGAATCTAATACTATCTCTAAGTTCTCTTGTAAACCATGGTTTGGTGACAATTCCCTTATCACTCTTGTGCCAAACAGGAATAAACAACTTTTGGAGTTCACCTGTTTGTTCTTTAAATGCTTTCCATTGCCTGTCCAATGGTCTTTCTTTTCAGTAATATTTCCCAGTCCATCATCACCATCATACTTACCTGTACTGAGATTCAGGACCCTGGTCTTAGAATCAACTATATCATTATCTACCTTGACAAAGGATTCTATCATATTACCTGGTCTCCTCTAATTCTATTCTAATTTTCTTTCTAAATGTCACATTGATTTATTTATAAATATTTTCAGCTCTTTAAGTGCTGGGTCCACATACAGTACAATAAATCGTGTTCATCAGCACCTTCAGGAATCGATTTCAACACTTTTTTTTCCCCCAAAGGAAGATAAATGTTTGTTTTTTTTTTATCTTGTGAACTCTGAATGATATGAGATACAGTGGTGGTCACCATGGAAATAGTGGCTTTTTGTCATTGCGGGATAGCTCGCACAGACAGTTCAGCAGCACCAGCGTGTCTCGAAGGAACTTGGCAGGAACCATGTCAATGACGAGTTTCCGCAGGATGATGGGATTGTAGGTGATATTGGTGTAAGCGTTCGGCCGCTGTTTGAGGATTCCATAGGTGTTGACCAGGAACTCACTGAAGCCAGTGTGGATGTCAGTATTGTAGTTGAGTTTTTCGAGTTTTGCTAATAAGGCTGTGTAAGTCTGGGTCATTTCCTTCCATTTTTGCTTATCTACCGTTCCATCCATGGGATTAACAGAATTCTGTAAGAAATGCAAAAAGCCAAATGGAAATAAAAGCATCTGGAGAGATGTACATGAAATAATTGAGATTTTATCACCCTTTTCAAACTATTGAATAAAGTCAAACTCACTTCATTAAGGGGAGGTCGTGCCTTACGAATCTAGTGGAATTTTTTGAAGAGGTGACAAAAACGGTTGATGAAGGACAAGCCGTTGATGTCGTCTACATGGATTTCAGTAAGGCGTTTGACAAGGTTCCTCATGGTAGGCTGATAGAGAAGGTGAAGGTGCATGGGATACAGGGCCAGGTATGTAGATGGGTTGAGAACTGGCTTGGGAGGAGGAGACAGCTGGTAGTAGTGGAAGGCTCTTTTTCCAACTGGAGGTCAGTCACTAGTGGTGTGCCACAGGGCTCAGTACTAGGACATCTTCTATTTGTGATTTATATAAATGACTTGGAAGAGGGGGGTAGGTGGTGTGATCAGCAAATTTGCTGATGACACTAAGATACTTGGATTGGCGGGGACTGAGGAGCAGTGCCAGGCAATTCAACAGGACATAGATAGGCTGGTAGATTGGGCAGATAGATGGCAAATGGAATTTAATCCGGCTAAATGCGAGGTGATGCATTTTGGCCGGAATAATGTAGAGGGGAGTTATCGGATAAAAGGTAAAACTATCCGGAGTATAGAGACGCAGAGAGACCTGGGGGTGCAGGTTCACAAGTCTCTGAAGGTGTCAGTACAGGTGGAAAAAGTGATAAAGAAAGCATATGGTATGTTAGCCTTCATAGGAAGGGATATAGAATACAAGATAGGAGTTTGATGTTGCAAGTGTATAGAACGTTGGTTAGGCCTCACTTGGAGTACTGCGTCCAGTTCTGGTCGCCGTACTACCGGAAGGATGTGGAGTCCCTGGAGAGAGTGCAGAGGAGATTTAACAGGATGCTGCCTGGTATGGAAGGGCTGTCTTACGAGGAAAGATTGAACGCACTGGGATTGTTTTCCCTTGAAAGACGTCGGCTGAGAGGGGATCTATTAGAGGTATATAAGATTATGAGGGGTATAGATAGAGTAAATGGTGGTAAGCTTTTTCCACCATTAGAAATGGATAGAACGAGGGGTCACGGGCTCAGGGTGAGGTGGGCTATGTATAAGACGAATATTAGAGGGCAGTTTTTCACACAAAGGGTAGTGGGGGTGTGGAATGCTCTGCTGGGTAAGGTGGTGGGAGCAGGCACGCTAGGGTTGTTTAAGGGTCTCTTGGACAGCCACGTGAGCGGTCTGCAGATAGAGGGATATAGCAGGACTGTCTAAATATCTTATTTGTTTCCACAGGCAATTCGGTCCACCTTGTTGACCAACAAGGTGCATGCATTCAGCAGGTCGTGCGAGGGCTGCTCTTGGATGTTGCTTCAGGAGTGTCCTAGTGCTTCAAGTCATTAGTGTATGCTTAAAATGGACCATCTGATGGGCAACATGACAACTCAGAGACTATCGCTGTTGCTGTGCAGACACATGGATTTGGGCCTGTGTCTGCGGGAGTTTGCGCGTTCTCCCCGTGGTTGTGTGGGTTTTCTCCGGGTGCTCCGGTTTCCTCCCACATCCCAAAAATGTGCTCTTAGGCTGACTGGGTAACAAATTGTCCCTATATTGGTCCCTATATGGGAATCTTCAACAATAGGCATAGCCTAAAGTCATGGACGGCGGCGCGGGCTCGTTGGGCCGAAGGGCCTGTTTCCTTGCTGTGTTGCTCTTTGTTCTTTGTTCACCCCCAATGAGTCTCTAGGATAATGCACAGCAGACAAGAAGCTAATGCTGTTTTTTCTCCTTTGATCTATTATGGCGTGTGAGCTTTGCCTGCAAGGCAGCAGTTATTGTCCATCCCTATTTGCCCTTGAACTGAATAGCTTGCTAGGTCATTTCAAATGGTGGTTAAAAGACAACACATCACTGTAGATCTTGAGTTACATGTAAGCCAGATCAGGTAAAGACCGTGGATTTCCTTCCCTAAAAGGAACATTTGCGCCACAGAGGTGCCAGACAATGGCAATCTCCACAAGAGAGGATCGAACCATCACATGACATTCAATGGTATTACCATTGCTGAATCCCTAGGGATTACCATTGACCAGAAACTGAACTGGAAGAGCCACGCAAATACTGTGGCTACAATAGCAGATCAGAGGCTAGGAATCCTCCTGTAAGTAACTCATCTCCTGACTCCTCAAAGCCTGTCTGCCATCTACAAGGTGCAAGTCAGGAGTGTGATGAATAGTGTCTCCTTGCCTGGATGAGTGCAACACTAACAATGCTGAAGAGACTTGACACCATTCAGGACAAAGCAGTCCACTCGATTGCAATCCTTTCCACAAGCCTTTCTCTCTATCACTAACAAACAGCCACGTGTACCATATACAAGATGCACTGCAGGAACTCACCAAGGCAGTACCTTCAAAACCCACAACCACTACCATCTAGAAGGACAACCACCTAGAGGTTCTCCTCCAAGTCACATTATTCTGACTTGGAAATATATCGTCATTCCTCTACTGTTGCGGAGTAAAAATCCTGGAATTCCTTCTATAACATCACTGTGGATATACTTACATCTCAGGGACTGCAGAAGAACACAGCTCACCACCATCTTCTGAAGGGCAAGTAGGGATGGGCAATAAACGCTGGTCTAGCCAATGATGCCCACTTCCCGTAAATGAATTAAAAAAAACAAATATTTCAACTTAATTAGATTTCTAAACAAAGTATCCCTATTATACTCATTCTACATTAAGTTCCCATTGAATCAGTTTCTAAAGTTCTTTGGAGGAATCAACACAAAGAGAAGGATTGAAGTCATACCTGTTTGATTTTTGTTGGGATGTTGGCTACTGTGTATCCATAGAGCCTGGTTAATCCCGGGAACACATGCGCCAGGATCCTCCGATCAAGTTGGAATGCTATCTCACCAATCACACGGCTGTTCTTTTCCATATTGGAGAAGGAATCCATCTCTGAAAGATGATGTATTAAAAATATGCATCAGATGAAGTCGCAACAGTGAGTTGGATAGCAACAGGAGGATGCAGACAGAATGCTTCTGATTGCTTTGTCCTGGATTCATAGAGATTTTGCAGAGAAGTACGAACGATGCATTTTGGTGGGGAGAATGAGGCGAGATAATTTTAAAGAGGGTGTAGGAACAGATGTGGAGTTTATAAACACAAATTTTGAGAAGATCCAGGTGTGATGACCTTTGACCGGAAAGCAGTACAGTAAAGCAAATCTGTAATTTTGTAAAAATCTCTACGGAATCTGCAATTGCTTTTGAAGAATACTTGCAAGAGACTTTTAAGAAATTACAAGGTCAATTGGGATTTTCTTGGATGTTGACCCAGACCTCCTGAGTGACCATTACTGTTGGATTGCCATTGCACCGTGCCAATATTCCACATTTCAGGCTGGGACTTCCAATTCCGGTATCTTCACAAATATGGAGCATACCATCAATCAATGTTCCCTCGTAGTGCTGGAAGGCACGCCCCACTCTGACAGCACGCACTGCCACATTCTGGTAAGTGTTCACTAACACTTTGAGAAGGTGAAACACTTAAATAGCTTTTCAGTCTGTTCATGAATGAGTGTCTGAGTGAATGGATGAATGTGTAAGTGGATAAGGCTACGTGTGAGGGAGGAGGGTGACAGGTGGTTAGGCTAAGTGGGTAAGGGAGTAGAGTGACAAGTGGGTGAGTCTAAGTGAGTAAGAGAATAAGAACATAAGAAATAGCAGCAGGAGTCGGCCATCTGGCCCCTCAAGTCTGCTCCACCATTCAATAAGATCATGGCTGATCTTCTTGTGGACTCAGCTCCACTTACCCGCCCGTTCACCATAATCCTTAATTCCTTTACTGTTCAAAAACCAATCTATCCTTGCCTTAAAAAATTCAATAAGGTAGCCTCAACTGCTTCACTGGGCAGGAAATTCCACAGATTCACAAGCCTTTGTGTGAAGAAGTTCCTCCTCAACTCAGTCCTAAATCTGCTTCCCTCTTATTTTGAAGCTCTGCCCCCTACTTCTAGTTTCACCTGCCAGTGGAAACAATTTCCCTGCTCCTATCTTATCTATTCCCTTCATAATCTTATCTGTTTCTTTAAGATCTTCCCTCATTTTTCTGAATTCCAATAAGTAAAGCCCCAGTCTATTCAGTCCCTCCTCGTAAAACCAACCCTCTCAACTCCAGAATCAACCTAGTGAATCTCTCTGCACCCCCTCCAGTGCCAGTGTATCCTTTCTCAAGTAAGGAGACCAAAACTGTACCCAGTACTCCAGGTGTGGCCTCACCAGCACCTTATACAGCTGCAACATAATCTCATTGTTTTTAAACTTCACCCCTCCAACAATGAAGAACAAAATTTCATTTGCCTTCTTAATTACCTGCTGCACCTGCAAACCATGAGATTCCTACACAAGGACACCCAGGTCCCTCTGCACAGCAACGTGCTGCAATTTTTTACCATTTACATAATAGTCCATTTTGCTGTTATTCCTACCAAAATGGACGACGTCACATTTTTCAACATTGTACTCCATCTGCCAGACCCTTGCCCACTACATCCCTTTGCAGACATTCAGCGTCCTCTACGCACTTTGCTGTTCCACCCATCTTAGTGTCATCTGTGAATTTTGACACACCACACTTGGTCCCCAACTCCAAATCATCCATGTAAATCGTAAACAATTGCGGTCCCAACACTGACTCCTGAGCCACACCACCAGTCACTGATTGTCAACCAGAAAAACACCCATTTACCTCCCACTCTTTGCTTTCTGTTAGTTAACCAATCTTCTATCCATGCTAATATATTTCCTATAACACTGTGCACCTTTATCTTATGCAGCAGTCTTTGGTGCAGCACCTTGTCAAATGCTTTCTGAAAATCCAGATACAGCACATCCACAGGTTCCCCACTGTCCACTGCAATGTTGTCAAAGAATTCACCAAATTAATCAAACATGACCTGCCCTTCATGAACTCATGCTGCATCTTCTTAATGGGACAATTTATAGCCAGATGTCTCGCTATTTCTTCCTTGATGATAGATTCAAGCATTTTCCCTACCACAGAAGTTAACGAGCCTATAGTTGCCCACCTTTTGTCTACCTCCTTTTTTAAACAGTGGTATCACATTTGCTGTTTTCCAATCTGCAGGAACCACCCCAGAGTCCAGCGAATTTTGGTAAATTTCCACTACTGCATTTGCTATTTCTCCCACCATCTCTTATTAGTACTCTGGAATGCATTCCATCAGGACCAGGAGACTTGTCTACCTTTAGCCTCATTAGCTTGCCAACACTACCTCTTTCATCATAATGATAGTTTCTAAGTTCTCATCTGCCATAACCTTTCTGCTATTAATTTTTGGCATGTTATTTGTGTCTTTCACTGTGTGAAGACTGACACAAAATACCCTGTTCAATGCCTCAACCATTTTCTCATTTCCAGTTATTACATCCCCTTCCTTGTCCTCTAAAGAACCAATGTTTATTTTCATCACTCTTTTTTGTTTTATATATTTGTAGAAACTTTTGCTATCTGTTTTTATGTTCTGAGCTAATTCACCTTTTAATCCATTTTACCTTTCTTTATAGTATATTTAATGGCTTTCTGCTAACCTTTAAAGATTTCCCAATCCTCTCAGTTCCCAATAATCTTTGCCACTTTATATGTATTTTCTTTCAATTTGATACCCTCCTCTATTTCCTTAGATATCCATGGCTGATTATCTCTTTTTTTATATAGTCCTTCCTTATCACTGGTATATATTTTTGCTGGGCACTGTGAAAGATTGCTTTGAAAGTCCTTCACTGTTCCTCAATTATCCCACCATAAAGTTTTTGTTCCCAGTTTATCTCAGCCAAACTTTTCCCTCATCCCTTTATAATCTCCTTTGTTTAAGCACAAGATGCTGGTATTGGATTTTACCTTCTCACACTCCATCTGTATTTTAAATTCAACCATACTGTGTTCGCTTCTTCCAAGAGGATTCCTAACTGTAAGATCATTAATCATTCCCATCTCATTACACAGAACCAGATCTAGGATAGCTTGCTCTCTTGTCGGTTCCATTACACAGTGTTCAAAGAAGCTATCGCGGATATATTCTATGAACTCTTCCTCAAGGCTGCCTTGACTGACCTGGTTTGACCAATTGATATGTAGATTAAAATCCCCTACGATTACTGCTGTACCATTTTTACACGCATCAGTTATTTGTTTGTTTATTTCTCGCCCCATTACAATCTTATTATTTGGTGGCCTATAGATTATGCCTATCAGTGACTTTTTTTCCTTACTATTTCTAATTTCCACCTAAATGGATTCAACCTTTTTTCATAGAACCGATATCATCTCTGACTACTGCCCTGATATCATCCTTAAATATCAGAGCCACACCACCTCCCCTCATCTTCCCGTCAGTTTCTCCAAATACCCTGGATATTTTAACTCCCAGTCATGACCATCCTGCAACCATGTCTCTGTAAAGGCCACCAAATCATTCTCATTCGAATAGGGTGACAAGTGGGTGAGGCTAAGTGAATAAAGGAGTAGGGTGACAGATTTGCGAGGCAGATAGGGTGGCAGTGGGCTGTGGGTGGCAGGTGAAGTGGTTGGGTAGCAAATGGGTGAAGTTGGGTATGGTAGTAGGGTGGTAGGTGGGTAGCTGGGTAGGATGGTAAATTGGTAGGATAGTGAGTTGAATGGGCTGTAGGTGGGTAGGATGATCAGGATAGGGTTTCAGGTGGATAAGATGGTAGCTTGACACGTGGGTAGGGTGGTAGGACAGTGAGAACGGGTCGAGGGGAAAGTTTGGTTTGGGGAAGTTGAGCGATGGAGTCATCAATTCAGGGAAGAGTTGGGAAAGCAGGGAGGGGAGTGAGTTGGGTGGGTTAGGGGGTGGCTGGGAGAGTTAGAGGAAGAGTCAGTGTAAGGTCAAGGTGAGTGATGACAGCGGTATCCTCCCCCTCCTTTCTCTCCAGCCCCAAGCAAGTGCCCCAAAGCCTGGCTCTGGACAGGTTACAGTGCTTTCTAAACTTATTTCTCACCTGCAGAGAACTGTGTCTCTTCTTCTGACTATCCCTAACTTTCAGTACAATCCTTTTAACTCTCTCCACCCTTCCCACCCACTGCCTGAATACTTTCTTGTGACATCGTCAATTAATTAATTATGTTAACTAATTTATTTTTCTTAATTAAAATTTCTAATTAATAAACTCTATTACCTTTGATAACTTATTACTATTTTCTAGGTCAAATAAACAATTTTTGAGGATAGCTTTTAAGGAATATAAACTGGTACAGAAGCAGATAAGTTTAGTGAGGAAATTCCTGGTCAGGTTGGCTGAAAAGTTGCAAGTGGAATTTAACCCAGCAAAGTGGGAGCTGGTGCATTTGGAGGAGTTGTAGAGAAAGTGAATGTTCATAAATCCTTGAAGGTCACGAGAGAGGTTGATAAGGTATTAAGAAGGCTTATGGAATCCTTCCATTTATTAGAATATAATGGCAGGGTGGTGATGCTGGAACTATACAAAACATTTGAGCATTGTGTGCAGTTCTGGTCACCTTGTTACAGAAAGGATGTAATTACATTAGAGAGGAGTTTTAGGAGGATGTTCCCACGGTTGGAGAATGGCAGTAATGAGTGAAGAATGGATAGCGTGGGATAGTTCTCTTGATACAGAAGAGGCAGAGGGGACATTAGATTGAGATCTATAAAATTGTGAAGGATCTGGGAAGGACCTTAGCAGAAAGCTTGGTGACTAAAGGACATAGATTTAAAGTGATTGGCAGAAAGCTTAGAGAGGTGAGAAGACTTTTCACCCAGAGGGTGGTAAGGTCTGAAAATCGCTGCTTGAAAGGGTAGTTGAAGCAGAGATCCAAAACTCACTTAACAAGTGTCTAGATATACACTTCAACACCATAATCTGCAGGGCTAATGCTGTGAAATGCGGTCAGGCCGCTTGGTTCATTTTTCAGCTGGCAGCAGATACGATGGGCCATGTGATCTCTTTCTGTGCTCTAACCTCCTATGATTCTGTAAACTTCAGAGCTTAGGACTTGAAAAGTTTAAAATGTGATTAAAATAGAGTTTTCAAAACAGGTCAAAGTTGGAAGAACAGAGATCTTGGTGAATTGTAGAGCTGGAATAAGTTATAAAGATAGGGGAGAAAACATGGAGGGACTTTAAGGTAAAGATGAGAATTTTAAATTTGATATGTTGCTAGACTTGCAGTTAGTGAGCCTGGGGTGATAAATGAGACTTGATATGGGTTAGGATAAGCTGAGGTTTATAGATTGGAAAGTATTCCCAGGAGGAAACCTGCTTTCATTCATTGCCTCTCATTTATGTTGGGCTATGATCAGAACTGTTACAAAGAAAGGGATATCAGTACTGATACAAATCCTCAATCAATTCCATGAACAATTACTCACCATTCACATAGAACACTCGCGTTTTGTTCCCTTCCTCAAGGAACAGTTTTTTAGAATCATCCGATGTGGCTGTTTCTGAAAACCAGATCTTCTTAGCTGTAGGCTTAGCCTCCGAATCAATAAGCTGTTTGTTGATGTCCTCGTTTTGTGTGCTACATGAGGAATCCGGAGTACTGGCTTCAAAAAGCTCGGCAGATCGACAGTAACTGGAGATTTTTGTTGGCTGGGCTCCATTGAGAGAGGTACTGAAGTTCACCGAGTGCGAATCTTCAGATAATGAAAGAGTGAGCAGGTTTTCCAGGGTGGGGCTTGGCTGACGGTTGTCATGTTCCTGCAATTCACCTGGGCTGTTCTGCTCCAGTGTACCACACAATGTGGAAGCTAAACAAAGTCAATAATAAATATTATCAGCTTACAAAGGAGAAAAAAATAGATCAATCCTCTGTCTTAACTTGCCATTTCTCCATATACAAGTCATTGTGCAACACTTGCAGTTGTTAAATTAATCACCAACACCTTAGACCTGTTTTATTGAAGTAGTCTTAAGTGGACCCAATGTTATAAAAATGAGGGTAAACTCACAAACACATCAGCAGATTGCAGGAGCAACCAACAACGGAATTCTTGCTCCTCTGAACAGCAATGGTCCCAACAATCTCAACAGACCTCAGCATGGAAGAGTTCAGTCAGACCTCTCTACTGCTCTTCAACAAGCCATACCAAAGAAACTCTGCTCACTTGCACGATGTGGATTAGAGAAAACACAATCAAACACCTGAAGTTCAGTCCCTGCATGATTACAGATTCAATAATGCTACATGACACAAGATTTGGGTCTGGCAGGTTAGTATCTTAGGATGTTTCCTTATGCTAAAGAGACTATATAAACATCGGTTATTTGTTGTACTGCTTGTCTGTACACAGGAATTCATTTAACTAGTGTCACTGTTTGATCTGGGAAAATATGATGTTAACTGTCTGTGCTGTTAGACGCTCTGTCTGAAGCCAGAACTCTCCACTCACCTGATGAAGGGGAAACTCCGAAAGCTTGTGAGTTTACTAGCAAATAAATTGGTTGGACTTAAACCTGGTGTTGTCAGCTTTCTTACTGTATTGAACGTGATGTTGACAGAATGAAAATTCTTCAGTTTTAATTTCCTCGTAAAATCTACCCACTGCCAATTAAATGAACACCCAAATGCAGACAGATACGAAATGACATGAGATCGTACTGACAGTTTAATAGGATCTTACAGTAAAGCCCAGTGACCCATCAGGGCCACACTAACCCCATGCCAGAATTAGCCAGTTGGTTTCACTCCTTTGCCTTTTCTCCAAAATCCTGCTTTTTCCTTCCTAATTATTTGTCCAATTCAATTTTGTAAGTTATCATTGAATTTGCTTCCACTGCTCTTTCAGTCATAGTTGATGTGAAGATCTTAACCAACACAATGCACATAAAAAAACAGCACTGCTGAGGGAAACAATTAAGTGTTATTTTGTGAATTTTTATTGTGCTGATAGAAGTTAAGTAGCACAAGCCACAAAATTTCAATACCAGCTTCAGGTTTGCTACTATTATCTTAATGGTTATTATCTTAATCCTTAAGTTTAAGTAATACGTATCTACATTATTAATTCTTTTCAGCATTCTCTCAATTTTTTAAGCCGATGAATAGTTCAGTTCTGCATGTCTCTCTACATAGCTTGGCATGTGGCGATGTGGAATCTTCCTTGCTGCTGTTCTCTGAAGCTGCGCCCAGAATACCCTTTGCCTAAAATTGAACACAATATTCCAAATGAGGCTGGAATAACAAAGAATCAAAATGCTCTTGAGATGCTTCTCATTTATACCGTCAGCCACAAACTCAAATTGACTGGTTATTTTTTAGTGGTTAATATTTAGCAGCACTTTGAGCTTATTCCATGGTTCTCTTATCTTTTTACCTTTTAAGTCCCAATATCTTTCTGGTGAAAGTACATTCCAAGACCAAAAACTCCTTCCATCAGTGCAGTGTCTTGAACTAAAGGTGGTACTCCACATCAGGATCTAACCAGAAATCCATACAACTGAAAAGTAACTTTCTTCTCTTTCTGTTCCATTGTCCTGAGATTTTTGCTTTTTTTTTGTATCTATGCTTTGTGTGATTTGGGTACCCCATTTCTCCTCACTCCTCTACTACTTATCTTTCAGAAAGTATTTTGTTTTGTCTTTTACAAAACTAATGCAGATGGCAACCTGCCTGCTACAACTTTGCCCTTCGCTTGATATCCCTTTGTAACTACACACTGAACTGCATTTCCTAATGTCCTATAATCCGCAAAATTGGATACACAGCTCTCTAATCACAGAATCCCTACAGTGCGGAAGGAGGGCATTTGGCCCATCAAGTCTGCACTGACCACAACCCCATTCAGGCCCTATTCCCATAACCCTACAATGCCTCTCCTGTTAATCCCCCTGACACTGTGGTTAATTTAACACAGCCAATTAATCTAACCCGCACATCTTTGGCCTGTAGGAGGAAACCCAAGCAGACACAGGGATAATGTGCAAACTCCACCCAGACGGAGACCCAAGCCAGGAATCGAACCCAGGTCCCTGGTGCTGTGAGGCAGCAGTGCTAACCAATGTGCCAACGTGCCACCCCCATCTTTCATCCAAGCATTAATATACATGGTGAAAAGTTGTGGCTTGAGAAAAGACCAATATGGGATACCAACTTCCCACATACATCAAATGCAAGTTTAATTTTCTCGTGTAAATGACCGATATTATTACGCAGTCAATCAGACTAATCAAGTAGAAATGCATCTGAAGAGCTGTTGATTAGCAATCGAAAGAAGTTGCTTTATTTTTTTTAAGCAAGGCAAGAGTGAGGCTTCATTTGGAATATTTATCACTGAGCTTAATATTTTACCAGCAGAATAATATCAATTCATTTAATAAAGTTCAGAGAAGAGCATTCAGATTTGTGTGTAACAATTAACTGGGAGTAATAACAAATGGTGAATATCATACAAATCTGAAAAGAATCTCAACAAACTGGGTGAGTGCTTGGAGAAGTGGTGGATGTGATTGAAGATTCTAAATGAAGCTTTTTCCTTTGGCTGTGAAATCTAGAACAGGGAGCACTGTCTCAGGATGATTGTTTAGGACCAAGGTGAAGAGAAATTGCTTTACTCAAAGGGTTGTCAATCTTTTGAATTCGCTACTCGAGAGTTGAAGCTGCTCCATCTTTGAGTATCGTTACATTTGAGACAAACAGGTTTTTGAACTGTCAAGGAATCAAGTGATATGGGGATCGGGGGGAAAGAGGAATTGAGGCAGAACATCAGTCATGATCATAATGAATTTAAGTCCATTTGTTAGTCTCACAAGGCTTATACTGAGTCTACAATGAAGTTACTGTGAAATCCCCTCAGCACCTGTTCGGGTACACTGAGGGACAGTTTAACAAGGCCAATGCACATCTTTCGGACCTTGGGAAGAAACCTACGCAGACAAGGGGAGAACATGCAAATTCTGCATAAGCAGTGACCCGAGCTGGGAATCGAAGCCGGGTCCCTAGTGCTGTGAGGCAGTAGTGCTAACCACTGTCGCCTCATCAAATGATTGCCGTAAGAATTACAATTAGTTTGGAGTTAACATGTTTATATTTCAGCTGTAATTATTGCACCAAAGTTAGAACCACGGAAAATTATCTACTGACATGGAGTAAACAGAAAACGTGTGTTATAGTGAGTATGCCACACTACATTGCAATCTATTCATAGTGGTTGCATGTGACACAAAGATTGAATGGCAATTTCAAAGTTGCTAAATACATAGCAAGTCATCTGACATTGTCCATCTAAGTACCTTTGGTATTTGGTGCTGAGATCTCACCCAGAGTTTGCTCACTGTAAATATATAAACATGAATCTAAAATAGAAACGCTGGAAAATCTCAGCAAGTCTGACAGTTCTGTAGAGAGAGAATAGAGATCATCCTGACTCGAAACATTGGCTCTATTCTTTCTGCACAGATGCTGTCAGACCTGCTGAGATTTTCCAGCACTTTGTTTTCATTTCAGATTCCAGCATGTGCAGTATGTTGCCGTATATAAATATGATGCTTTGCTTGTAATTTGTCAATTAATAAAACCAACGTTGGATTTATCTCTAGCATCAGAGTCTCAACATTTGGTTAACGCACATGCACTTGGTCAACCGAAACTAAGAGAATTTACAGAAGTTTGGAAAGAGAAATTAACAGTCGATCAAAACTTTTGCTATTCAAGTCTCAGTATTAAAAATATGATGCATCATTGTCGATGTAGCCGTCATCAATGGGACGAAGGTATCTGAGATTCAACCTTATTTCATCAAAGGTATTATATAAATACAAGTTGTTTTTGTTATAGGTTCACAAAAAGAGCAAATATTCAATTACCTGTTGTAGTTGTGTTGGAATGATTAAAATTTGAGAAACAATTTGACTTTGGTCCAATCAGTGGTGCACAGTTAGAAGACAGCATATTACGCAGCTCCTCATTTTCTTTAAGGAGGGTAATCTGCCGCTTTAATGCTTTGTTTTCTGCAGTCAATTTCATGTTATCTCGGCGAATCTTTTCAGAATCATCGCACATGATTACAAACACAAATAAAATGCAAAGATGAACACGTCGAGATCCAGACACCAGGCTGAGAGTTACTGCAGATGGCCCAGGAGCCTGAGCAGCTGCATTGTGACAAAAAAGCACTGGAAGATGTCACAAAGGGAACTGTGACCTACGATCAAAGACAAGCATCCGACTTCAATCATAATGTAACTGGACTTGGCTAAATAGCTAATAGTCAAAACTGTCTTCCTGAAGACCTTGCAAAGTGCTAGACATGTGAATATCATTTCTATTTTCAGAGACAATGTGAGTTCTTCAATCATCATAATACCATTACTAACAGACCTTCTGGAGCTGTTAGATCATCTGCAATGCAATTCAATGCAGTGTCTTAATCTGTCTTGGTACATCAGCCCCGTCTGGGTTGTCTTATTTTGCCAACATTTTATTTCATTGATGGTGCTATATAAATGCAAATAGCTTTTGTAATTATAACAAGGGGTGCAGTGAGTAAGCAAGTTTAAACGCCTCAACATTGAGGAGGGCATTGTCTTGCTGCAGTAGACGTTGAGTCAGTCAGACAGGGAGGTTCAGGGAAGAAGACCCCACAACAGGTGCAGGAAAGAAAGACTGTTGTTAGGTTAATAACCAAGGAGGACAGATTCTGTGATCAAAGAAATGAGGCTTGTGGAGAGTTAAAGTCAAAGTCAGTGGGAGCCTTGCTACTGGAAGTGAATTTGATTATGCTCAAGAAGATTGGATGAAAGGACTCTGTTTTAAAAAAGGGTTCTGGAGCAGGGAGACAAGAAGCCTGTTAAAGTCTACAGGAGTTTGGGACTTTAAAGACAAGACTACATTTCCGCTGAGATCGCTATGTAATGCAAAAATGTGGCATGGAATTTTCATAGAGCATTACAGCGCAGAACAGGCCCTTCGGCCTTCGATGTTGCGCCGACCAATTAGGAAAAAGCAATGACCCTCCAACCTAAACCATTCCCTTTTTGTCCATAAACTTATCTACTAACCTCTTAAACGCCACCAAACTTGGCGCATCTACAACTGCCGCAGGCAGGGCATTCCATACCCTTACCACCTTCTGGGTAAAGAACCTACCTCTGATATCCGTCCTATAACTATCACCCCTTAATTTAAAGCTATGTCCCCTCGTGCTAGCTTTCTCCATCCTAGGAAAAAGGCTATCACTGTCCACCCTATCTAAACCTCTAATCATCTTATATGTTTCAATAAGGTCTCCTCTTAGCCGCCTTCTTTTTAACGAAAACAACCTCAAATCCCTCAGCCTCTCTTCATAAGACCTGCCCTCCATACCAGGCAACATCCTGGTAAACCTCCTCTGTACCCTCTCCAATGCCTCCACATCTTTCTTATAATGCGGGGACCAGAACTGCACACAATACTCCAAGTGCGGCCGCACTAGAGTTTTGTACAGTTGCAACATGACGTTGCGGCTCCGAAATTCAATCCCCCTACCAATAAAAGCTAAGACTCCATATGCCTTCTTAACAACCTTATCGACTTGATTGCCAACTTTCAGGGATCTATGCACATATACACCAAGATCCCTCTGTTCATCAACACTATTAAGAGTCCTACCATTAGCCCTATACTCTACACATTTGTTATTCCTGCCAAAGTGAATTACCTCACACTTTTCCACATTAAACTCCATTTGCCACCTCTCGGCCCAGCTCTGCAACTTGTCCAAGTCTCTCTGCAAACTATAACACCCCTCTTCACTATCTACCACTCCTCGACTTTGGTGTCATCCGCAAATTTACTAATCCATCCTTCAATACCCTCATCCAGATCATTTATAAAAATTACAAACAGCAGGGGCCCCAAAACAGATCCCTGAGGTACACCACTTGTAACCGAACTCCACGATGAATATCTTCCATCAACCACCACCCTCTGTCTTCTATCTGCTAGCCAATTCCTAATCCAATTAGCTAAATCACCCTCAATACCCATACATCTGCATTTTCTGCAGAAGCTCTCATGGGGCACCTTATCGACGCCTTACTAAAGTCCATATATACCATATCAACTGCCTACCCCCATCCACCTCTTTGGTCACTTTTTCAAAAAACTCAATAAGGTTAGTAAGGCACGACCTACCCTTCACAAAACCTGCTGACTATCCCCAATCAATTCATTTCTCTCTAAATAACTATAAATCCTATCCCTAATAATTCTCTCCAATACTTTGCCCACAACAGAAGTAAGACTCACCGGTCTATAATTCCCCGGAAAGTCTCTATTCCCCTTCTTGAACAATGGGACCACATTCACTATCCTCCAGTTTTCCGGCACTATACCTGTAACCAACGATGACCTGAGCTGTGTTAAGTTAATGGGGAATACCCTCTCTGTACATTAGCACATTAATTGCCTCCTCAGAAATGTCAATGTTGATTTCACTTTGTTTATTACAATAGAAGTCTTACAACATGAAATCTTGTGCAACTCTTCACTTTGGTCACTGCGAAATTCATCTCTCTCCTTTAAAGTTACCAGTTCTATGGGATTTATAATACGTCCATATTTGGGATCGTACGTCCCTTAGTAGAACTGGGCATTTGATATTCTAAAGCCCCGCTCTCCAGATCATTAGAGCCAAAATCACTGGTACATCCTGCCTCATATTTAAAGGGATGGGAAAGCAGCAAGCAAAATTTAACAGTGAAAATATTGTTAAATGAAGAAAACAATGGCCTTATAATATTATGTATACCTTTAAATAATAATCTATTATACAAAACAGAACTTTCTGAATTAACATCCGAGACTAACTCCAGAATGAAACTTCCATACTCATGGTCAGTTAAAGCTTGTCAGGTATTTTGATGGACCCATTGGTAGTGTAGATTGACTTCCTCTTGTAGCCACATCATGTTTCATTAGTAAAATTCTAAAAAGACTAAAACTAGTCAAACCACCTACCATTGTGTACAAGAGACATTCAGCCTAGTTGACCCTGCAAAGCCCTCCTCACTGATATCTGGGGCCTTGTACCTACATTTGGAGAGCAATCCCACAGACTAGTCTCACAACATAGTCATACTCACAGCTCCATTAACATCCCTGAATGTGCCTGTCCTTCAGGAATTACAGTAGCCTGGGATACAATTCATCTGGACCTGGAGTTGCTCTTTAATTCAGTGGAATATCCATCATTGTCCAGGTAAGTGATTATCTCAGAATAGTGACAGGCCTCTCAGAGAAAAGCAACATGTGGCTCCCACTAGTTCCTCAATCAGTGGGTAGAACCTTTACTAAAGGTTCTTTAATTACTAAATTAAATTCCAGTCACATTTTGGCACTTGCTCATAATTAGTTCATTATTGTCTGGTTATAGCTGCTGACCCAACCATAACCTCTCTGAACCACTTACATTGCAGATTGTCAGTTTTACTTTGTAGATTTCCAATATTAAGAAAGGTTTAGTTCCATCAGAAATATCCAGGTCTTTCTCATCTGTCGACATTACCCACAGTAAGAAGTCTGACAACATCAGGTTTAAACCCAACCGATTTATTTGATAGTAAACTCACAGACTTCCGAGGTTCCCCTCTTTGTCAAGTGGATGACAATTCTGGCCTCAGACAGTTGTCTGGCCTGGTGTTGTCAGACTTCTTATTGTTTACCCCAGGCCAATGCCGGCATCTCCACATCATACATTACCCACTTCAAAGTTCAACAAGATTTATTGCTTTATTGTCTCAAAGCTTAACTTTTAGCTAAGTTCATGCATGTTCCTAAATCCAAAAAGGTAATGTGGCACATTGGTTCTTATATTGTACATATTTTCAATTTGGTACAGAGTGCAAAAAGTTACACCAACAAGTGAGGAATAGTCAGATCTTGCTGTGGGTTGATCATTAAAGAATATTTATTAATTTAAAAGACAAATACATGACAAGGACTATAGTATACCATAACAGAACCCTTAACTACACTGAAGACTATATACATGGTGTAGAATTTTATGACCTCGCTCAGGTATGGCTCATAAAACCTACATGAAGCCAATGGAGAATTCCATTCTGTGAGCCTCACCCGCCCTGATTCTGGAGCAGGCAAGGCGGTAAAGTATTCTATTATATTTTATCTCTTGCCTTTTAATCAAACAGACCATCATTACAAGGGCAATTTGTGTTATCATCTGAAACACCAGCAGAAAAGCAGGTATTGTTCTTATCCAAGGATGTTGCCTTGGCTAACACTATCTCCCATCAGGATAATTATCCATGCAGGCAATGGACTGCTCAATGGATTATTTTGTGGGGCTTTGTAGTCTATTCTGATCTTTTCAAAATGTTAGCTGTCTTTTTACGTCAAGGCCAAATTACAAAATAGATAATTAATCTTGTCTGGAAAATGTCAAGATGTGTTTGTTGAATAGTGTGGTCAAACCAACTGTTTGTTAAATTCTGTCGTTAAGCATAGGCAAACAGTGATAAGGGCAAAAATAATTAAGCATTTGTCTAACTTAAAGCATTGTCTAAAACCTGATGCTGAAAGAGCAATTATTTAGTGTTGTGGTTTACAACATGAGTCAAAACTTAAGGAACAATTCATTTTGTTGAGAGGTGAATTAATGCATCAACGATATGCACCAATGTTTTGGAAAAGCAAATATATGCATCTTATAAAAATATTTAGAACTTGTATGAGGAAATGCTATGAAGCATTGTGACCTTTGGAAATCTTTTGCGAGAAGTATTAAGAACGGAAAACTTGAGTGGGTCTATGAACTGAAACGCAAAAGGATTACAATCTCAGATCAAGCCAATTAGAAAAGAGAGATGGGGATATGCTCTAACAGGCAAGACAATCAAAAAAGAGAATTAAAAAGTGAGGTGCTTTGAGATATTGATGTGCACTGATAGAAATATCGGTCAACAAACACTTCAAGACACAGTGCTACAGGTACCAGGGTGGCGAGGACAGGGACTGTGAAAAACACAGATGTATACTGCCCCTTACACTAAGCTCTGCATAGTTTAGTTTGTGTTGCTTAATGAATTTGAATCTCATCATCACAGTTGTATTTATGTGGTGCCTAATAAGTCATGAATGAATCTCAAATTTAGGAATATAACAATATTCTTTTCATATATAAAACACATGTTTTTGCAATATACTGAATTTCAGATGAAAGGAAAGGACTAGAATTACTTACAATTGTCTAGAGTTATAGTCACAGCACAACAAGAGGCTATTTTAGCCATCCAGTTGATGCTGGCACTCTGTGGAGCAATCATGCAGTCAGTCCTATCCCCTTGCTCTATTCCTGACATGCTAAAAGTTTATTTCCCACAATTGCTTATCCAATTTTCTTTTAAATTCACTGATCATCTCTACTCCTGGGCAGAGGTCAGCACCGCTCACTGTGTAAAAGGTTCCTCCTCACATCCCTTGCATTCTTGCTTAAAACCTTAAGTCTCTATTCCTTGATTGCACCATCAGCTAATAGCAACAGCTAGTTTTTGTGTACCTTATCCAAACCTCTATCAAATTCTCCATTCCATCTCCATTTCTCCAAGGAGAACAATCCAAGCTTTTCCAACCTAAACTTGCAGCTAAAATTCTACATTCCTGGAACCATTTTGGCAAACCTCTTCGGCACCCTCTTAAGAACACTCATACCTTCCTAAAGTATGGAGACCAGAACCATATTAGCATCTTGAACTTGTGTATGCGGGGCATAATTGCAAGGTTTCCAGATAACACAAAATTCCTAAGTGTAGTAAAGAGCACAAAAGATAAAAGACTTCAGAAGAGCATTGCCATTGGTGAAATGGCAAAACACATGAAAGATTAAATTTAATATTGAGAAATGTGAAATGATACATTTTGGAAGGAAGAATGTACCATGAGGAAGCATTCTGAATGTTACAGGGGACTGCAGGAACAGAATATTTGCACCCAAGTTTTTGAAGGTGGTAGGGTAAGTTGAAAAAACATTAGGGATCCTTGACTTTATAAATAGAAGCATAGAATATAACAACAGGGAAGTTATGCCAAATCGTTCTAAAATACTGGTTTAGAAAAGCCTTAGAGATAGCATAGAGAAGAACATTTACCGTATACCAAGGATGCAGGACTTCAGTTAAATAAAGAAGTTGGACAAACTGGAGTTGCTTTACCTACAGCAGAGATGTTAAGATGACATTTGATAGAGGTGTTCAAAATCATGAAGGCTTTTGATAGAATTAATAATGAAAATTATTTCCGATCAGAGGAAATATCGGTCAACAAACACTTGAAGAGACAGTGCTGCAGGTATCTGGGTGGCGAGGACGGGAACTGTTGGTCTCCATTTTCCATGATGGTCTCCATTTTCTTGGTGCCTTGTGCTATGCCTCGCTACCAATGGCTTGGCCCAGGAATTCAATGGAATCTTTAAAGAATTTACATTTCTCCTTCTTTATTTGCAGGCCATGTTCCTGTAATCTTGAGAGTTTCTTCAAAGTTCTTCAAATGCTCCTCTTCGGTGGAGCTTGTCACCAAAATATTATCCAGGTTACTTTGGACCCTAGTTAACCTACTTAGGAATTTGGTTGACTGCCCATTGGAAAAGGGCTAGTGCCAATGCACTGCCGAAAGGAAGATGCTGATAATGGAAAAGTTTCCGATGAGTTATGATCACCAGAAGTGGTTGGGTCACTTCTGCAACTCCCATTTGAAGAAAGGTCCATCTTTGAAAATTTCTTCCCTCCTGCCACCCCATTAAATAAGTCCTCAATCAGAGGACGTAGGTATTGGTCTGCACACAGTGCTGGGTTTACAGGTATCTTGAGGTTTCCACAGATTCTCGCCATGCTATCCATCTTCAAAACTGGCACAATTGGGGTGGCCCATTCACTGGTCAAGACTATTTTTGATTTGAAATGATTTTGATTTGATTTAGTATTGTCACGTGTTAGCATACAGTGAGAGGTATTTTCTTGTGTGCTGTACAGACAAAAGCATACCGTCCATAGAGAAGGAAATGAGAGAGTGCAGAATATAGTGCTACAGCGATAGCTTGGTCTGGAGAAAGATCAACTTAATGCTAGGTAGGTCCATTCAAAATTTTGATGGCAGCAGGGAAGAAACTGTTCTTGCGTCAGTTGGCACGTGGCTTCAGACTTTTGTACCTTTCTCCAGACAGAAGAGAAAATATTTGGGATGTGTGGGATTCTTAATTATACTGGCTGCTTTGCTGAGACAGCGGGAAGCGTAGACAGAGTCAGTGAATGGGAGGCTGGTTTGTGTAATGGGTTGGGCTATATTCACGACTTTTTGTAGCTTCTTGCGGTTTTGGGCAGAGCAGGAGCCCATACCAAGCTGTGATACAGCCAGAAAGAATGCTTTCTATGGTGCATCTGTAAAAGTTCCAGTACCCCCATGTTCAACAGACATTCTAATTTGACCTAATCACACGTGGCACCAAATGGGCCTTCGGGCTCCTTAGAAGAACTTCTGACTTAAGTTGAGCATTTATTTCGATCTCTTTTGAATACATCCTGATATCTCTCAAGGACATCCTGTCACCTTGTCTTCAAATCTGCTAGTCGGTTTATCATACTCCAGTTTAATTTCAATTTCTGCAACTAGGAGCAACCAAGTAAGGCAGCATCGTCACCCTTGACCACAGACAGTGGTGCCTCTGCACGCTGATCCCTCACATGTACCTTGCCCAATATATATCCTCTCAATGGCACCATTTGCTCCATATAACTAAGCAAGGTGATTTGTGAAGGCTTGAACATTAAGAAGTCATTGTTTTCAACTTGTCTCTGAATACAGGGTCTGGGATCAGAAATTCCACTGTCCCTGTATCTACTTCCTTTTTGATTACCTTCCCTTCCACCTTTGGAAGGACCCAGAATTTATCAGCTTCTCCTCTAGTCGATAAAATACTCAACTGAAACTCTGTCAATCTGGGTTCTTCTGCTTCCTTGGCAGACTCTCTTTCCCCTTCTTGGTTGGCAGCATGTATCTTGTGGCTGGTCTTTGGGTTCTTTTCTCTCCAGCCGTCCACTTTCAGTACCCTACAATTTCAGTAATGTACCTCACTCACTCTGAGTGCATTGTGAGCCCAGCTTATAGGCTCTTTGTGGCTGGAGTTGCCACAGCAGTGATGCTGTCTGATTAACGCCACCTTCAGCTATTTTGTGAGCTCAGGCTTTAACACCCAGCTTCATGTGCAGCCCATTCCATGGAAGTAGCCATCTCAAAAGACACTTTAAAATCTAGACTTTTATTTTGTCAGCAGTTTCTGTTGTACAACTTCATTGTGAAGCCCACACACCAAGCGATCCCTCAGACATCCTGTAGAGATGCTTATCTCTTCAAAACACAGCCACAAATTGTGCAATAGATTCATCTTCCAGTTGCATTGTCATAAAATTGGAACCATTCTGCTATCAGAAGTAGCTTTGAGGTTTGATTCCTTCGTGCTTCGTTGGCTAGGATACGCTCCGCGGGTTTCTCTGGTTGTATGAAGCTTCTTAACATTGCAACATTTTAATTTCCGTAGTGCTTAAGGTCACTGCTAATGGTACCTTATTTGCCTTTATGAGTTGAAACACTCCATATGTAGTGTTCCACTCTCCAAAACTTTGTTGAAAGACCCTATTGCTCCGAACGGGCCTGTCATTTCCTCGTTCCTTTGGTGGGAGTTCTGTAGCTGATTTTGCAGCTCTCCTCCTCTTCCCAACACTTACCATCAAGTCACCTTGTGATCGCTTCCTCCTGATGGTCTCTGCGCTCCTGGTGGAGAAATCCCTCTCCTATACCTGGTCTCTGAGTGTAAACCGAGTCCCCTCATGACGAGCATCTCTGTGGCATCGAACGCAGTCCGTGTCCCCTTGTGACCACTCCTAGGTTTGCTCCCTCAAGTCTCACACCACATCTTGGCAATTCTGAGTCTAGGATGATGACAATCTTTCTCCTTATCCTGAAAATGGGTGGTGAATTGCAAATCATGGGTCATGACTTGCCTAGAATCATAGAATCCTACAGTGCAGAAAGAGGCCATTCAGCCCATCAAATCTGCACCAACCACAATCCCACCCAGGCCCTATCCTCACATCCCTACATATTTATCCACTAATCCCTCTAACCTATGCATTTTGGAACACTACAGGGCAATTTAGCATTGCCAATCACTCTAACCCGCACATCTTTGGATTTTGGGAGGAAACCGGAGCACCCAGAGGAAACCCACACAGACATGGGGAGAATGTGCAAACTCCACACAGACAGTAACCCGAGTCAGGAATCGAACCCAGGTCCCTGAAGCTGTGAAGCAGCAGTGCTAACCACTGTGTTACTGTGCCGCCCAAAAAAGATCCCAGATTTTTATTTCAAATTGCACCACCTGCCATGGTGGAATTTGAACCTGGGCGCCCAAAACATTACCCTGAGTCAGGAGATTAATAGTCTAGTGACAAACCACTGTGCCACCACTTCCCCTGTCATCAGTTATTCTGTTTGAGGTCTGATATTAATAATAAACAATGAGGTCACTGGTGATGAATTAGCTGGAACAATTTATTAATGCCTTTATTTATCCCATGCTGTTGGTGTTTCTGTGCATCACGAACCAACTGTCCAGCCAACTGAGCTGAACCGACCCCAAGTTATACAAAACGTTTACTCTCTTGTCACTTACCAATCATCTCCTCTTGCCTCTTCTAATCTCCCAGGCTCCTTTCTCCTCATTCCCTACAGTGTCGAACTTTTATGTTCTCCAAAGCTGATTGGACTCATCTCCAGTAACAACAGCTTAGCTCTTGTTGAATTTTCAGTTCATCTTGTGCTCCTTTTTGAGCTGCCGGCTCCTCTGGCACTTTTTATTATGTTAATTAGTTTTCTTAAGTTATTTATTATGACCAAATCCTCCAACTCAGGATATGCTTACTTGTATATTTATAAATCTTACTGATACCACTATCTTCTCACAATTACAAATAAATGACCAATTTTAAAAATAAACAAACCAATGGATACTGACCTGCCAACCACCAGCTCTCCATAACATTCAATATGAGTAGATTTAACTGCAGTCACTATCTATAAAATAAGTCAAAGCTTGATTTTTGCTTATAGAACAGAAATTGGTTACAGGTTAACCCTCAGAGTGAACTTCTACTCTGAGGGTGAATTTCTGCTCAAAAATTCTCTGCCTTTTATTCCACACTGCACCAACTCGGAGTGAACGCCTGCTCTCTCTCACCACATTTATTTATTACCCACTGTTCTCACCAATTCTCAGAATGAACTCCCACTCTCTTCGTATTTTTATGCACCCCTCTTGCCAAATTGGAATAAGCTCCCGCTCTTTCTCTCCATGCTTTTATTCCTGCATTCCTTCTGACTCTGAGTGAGTCAGTTAGGAATGGGCGATAAACGCTGGCCTAAACAGAGACTTGCGCATCCGATGATAGAATAAATTTTAAAAATGTTGGTGGTGATCAGGTTTTATTTGGTGTGAAAGTTGAGCTTTCTTTCAGGATACCACATTATATCAAAAGAAGAATCTCAACAAGAGGCAGAGAATGTGCCCACTGACAAACACCAAGTGTAGTGTAATATATGACATTTATTCGTGCATTGCAATTCTAAGAATGAAATCAACATGAATCAACACATTCATTTCCAATACAATACACAAATATATCACTATCAATATCAGCTATACTTTTTATACAAATTAGAAAATCAGATTCGTCTTAATCTCCATTTTCTCAGTTCTTCCATAACATTGAACATGAGTAGATTTAACTGCGGTCACTATCTATCTCTGGGATTTACACTTTTAGGTCAGGTACTTCACGGTCCCAATACTAATTATCTTTAGGTCGGCACTTAAGCGTTCATACGTGATAACTGATGCAAGACCCCAAGTTTTGTATGACGATGATTATGAGCCAGAGTCAAATCTGGTCAGAGGAAAAACATTCAGTTAAGATCACAAGAGAATCCAACTAATTCATCCCGGTTTAACATTTAGTTACACTCTTTACCAATATGCCTGCCGCTTGCAAGTTGTCCATGTTACGGTAACATGCATAATGCATCAGCGCTCTAACATCAGGGAAAGGACTCGATGATCCAGAATCTTACTGACATGGAATTAGACATCAGATGAATCTTCAACAAGAGCACTGAAAATAACACTAGGTTTGCCACCTTAGTACATATTATCATGACACACAGAAGAGAAGTATTATCAGAATATAAACTAGCCCAAGCAAACTCAGATTGGACAGTTTGTGAAGGTCTTCAAAAGGTTCCCAAGCTGCCAACGTAAGTCCAGAAATTCCTTTGAGCTAACAGATTAAAATCTTAAACCCAGGAGATTGATTAGAAGATTTATGTCCTAAATACAGATTACCTGGAGAACAACCTTTTACCATGCAATGAGTCACCATGAAATGAATGTTTTACCCCTTGTCCCTGCCCACCTGAAATGGAACACAGGCAGAAATGTGCTTGGAATAAGTTTCATCCATCATATAACATTAACATTACCAAAATATCGAGTGCACTAGAAATTTTAATTAGAGGCTTTTCTGAAGCCAGCAGTACCATCATTATGATACAATATGCCATCAATACTATACAATGAACAGTTATTCAAAGCCAAACCAAAGCAACAAAATACAAACTCTGATAATGGCCGTGGTTATTTCAGAATATGCATCTAGATCGAGTCTTCTCCAAATAGGATAGTAATGAGTAGCAGCACAGAGTCTGGATTTTGGAGAACCAAGATTTTCGCAGTAACAAATAATGAGCAACTTTCCCTTCTTGTGAAGCAAACACAAGATTGTACGGAAAATTTCTCTTCAAGAGATCAAAGTAAAGCTGTGCTTTTGAACCAAGCTAATAGCATATCAGAATAAAACAATACTGAATCTTCTGGAAGTTGGGCTCACTTTCACTAATTGTGTTTCACATGCAGCAGTTCTAACACAGATAAAAGTGTATGTTTCGGTAAGAACAGCAGGAAGGTCACTTATTACTCAGGAGAAAATCCAGGTGGGGCAGAGGAACACAGGGATATTGGAGTACAAATGCATCTCTAAAAGTTACACCATAGCTTAGCAAAGTCATAGAAAAAAGCAAATCATGCGCTGGGCTTTATTTCTAGAGGGATAGAATTGAAAAGTAGGGAAGTTATTCTAAACCTGAAGAGATCCTTGGTTAGACAATGGGTGGATTAGGATGTACGTTTCTGAGCATATTATAAAAATGATATTGAGGCTCTGGAGAGGGTGCAGAGGAAGTTTACAAGGATGATCCCACAAATGGTTGGATATTTATATCCAGGAAGAACTGACAGCCTGCGTATCTTCTCTCCTTAAAAGAGAGAGTCTGAGGGGGTGATCTAATGTCGGTGCTTAAAATTCTGGAATGTTTTATAGAATTGATACAATGCTTCCTTCTGTCGGAAACAACATAATGAGGCCATCAATATAAGAAAGTCACCAAGAAATATAATGAGGAGTGAGTTTGGAAAAACCCTCTTCACCCAAAAAGTGGTGTGAAAGTGAAAATTTCTATCACCAACAGTGTTTAAAGTGAATAGTGTAAAACAAGTATATGAGAGGAATGAATGATTGTAACAGCAGATTTAAGGATGAATAAAGCAGGTATACGATGTTGTGGAAAAAAAAATCAAGTAATACCATCCAATATCATTCCTCTCCAGTTTTCCCGTTAACGGAAGCGCTCCAATTGGAATGTCTTGCTCCAATCTTTCAGACTATTACATTGACCATGACAAATGCTAATCATGAATTGGTCCCAACACGAGTAAAGGCAGAATTGAGCTTGGATGTGGTTTTTCAGTTGCCTCCGATTGGTTTTCAATGAAACATGGATCCAACACCAATGAACTTCAACATGCCAGAAAACAAGACTGGTGAAAATACTGTTCTGGTAAAGACCGGTTATGAAAAGCTGTGGTCCACAGTGGTTCCATCTTGTATGATGGATGCCACAGAATTAAATTTGATGGTGACATTCAATAGAAAAACTCTCCTGGATGGATGAAGGTGGCTGCAAGAAAAGAGCTGTGGAATTTAAGACTGGGAGAACCAGGCAATGAAAACCTTTGCTCGTCTTGGATATATTCAAATCCCACCTCGTTGTCTGTGATCTGTGACCTCACAGATGTGAGGTCTACTAACGGAGACTTGGCAATTATTCCTGGAAGTCTGATGAGTTTGTTCAGCCTTTGGATGTGTGTATAAATAAATCCCTCAATGACAGCATCCAAATTGGATATTGGATAGTGAATAAACATTATGCAACTGGGTGATTGGGATAATTATTCCAATGATTTTGGTAGTGATCAGAGTGATCTTAAATTTCATCACTCAAGTATTGGGAGTTATTACTGTGTTTGGGATTTACTGATTGAATGCAAGGACCTAGTAGTTAATTCAATATATAGCATATTAGGGTTTATATTGCATTGGATGAAATCACAAAATTGTTACAGTTCAGGAGGCCATTTGTCCTGTCGTGTCTGCACCAAATGAGCAATTTGCCTCGAGTCACTCCCCTGCCTATTCTCCATAACCCTACACATTCTTCCTTTGCAGTTTAATTTCCTTTTGAATGTCTTGATTAAATCCATCTCCATCACAAACACTCAGGCAGGGTATTCCAAATCCTAACTGCTCACTGCACGACAAAGCTTTCTTCATATCGCAATTGCTTCTTTTGCCAGTTACCTTAAACTTTGTGTCTTCTTGTTCCTGATCCTTTCACAAATGAGAATAGTTTTTATCTAATCTGTACGGATTGCTGACAGTTTTGAGTACTTGTATCAAATCTCCTCTCAGCCTGTATGTAGTTATTAAATAAAATCTGTGTAAAATGTTATATTATTAATATTAATTTTCACGTTATTGCATTGTGATAGTCCTTTTGGACAACAGTCAAGATTTGGTTTCAGGTTTTGTTTCATGCTGTTTGGGCCTAATCAAACACATATACCAGCCCCTTGAAAATATTACTCATCAAAAAGTCAACACTTACATTTTTACTAAAAACTGGTCTAAAAAATTCAGTGTTTGTCTGGGTAAGTAAGATTTCTTACTGCTTGTTTAACTAATTATTTCAAAATTAGCAATTATTTTGTGCAAAATGACATGGAGCAAAAACTCAAGATGAGAAAGAGAGGTGGAAGCTGCATTCAAATAGCTGGGTCTGAATGTGAAAGAATAACTATGAATGTAAATACCAAGTGAGAACAAAGTTTACTCAGGATGATATACCTCAAACCAGATGCTTCCAGTTTTAATTGCCAGCACCCATCCTACTGCCTGAATGCACTTGGCCAAACTGTTCGACATCAAACGTTCCTCGCTTACTGCTCTACTGGTCTTATCCTGTCTGTTCAGCGCTGAAATTTCAACCAAGCATAAGACTTCACTGAATAAGGTTTCTTTTAAAAGAGAGTCTTAGTTTGATTTAATGAGCTTAGAAATTGGGGAAGTTAATGCCAAGGCAGAAAGCAAAAGCATTATGCTGCACCCACAAATGAGGGGACACACACAGCTTGCTCAAGTCGCCACTTCCATTGTTACATCCTTGCAAATTCATGATTAAGTATAAATTTGTGTAAATTTGACAATACATGTCAAACCGTATCATACTGTTCATTTACAAAAAGAGTCTCTGCTGCCTCTGGAACTGCGATGGTCCATTTCTCATGAGTGGGGAGATGAAAAGGAAATAGGATTTGAATTTAAAAAGCAGACTGGAGACAAGTCAAAGAATGTAAGTGAACTACCTTATTGTTCAGTGGGTATGAGCTGAACTTCTCTCCACCAAAGGAACAACTGAGTTCATGTGGATAATGTCAATGAGCACAAGACTTAGCTGTGCATATTTCTGAAGAGACAAGAAGAGAATATGGTGGAAAGGCAGAGAGAATTGTTTTCACAGGAAGGGATTGGCTTCTTGAGCCCAATGGCTTTTTCTTGTTCCAAAAACCAGTTATATTCTTACACAACTAGAGTTGGCAATCAAGGCACGTGCTGATCTATAACCCAACTGAGGAAAACGTACAACCCTAATCATTCTCCACATTATTAAAAGTTCATCCGTCAGCTATCTAACTGTTTCACATACTCTACCAGCAAAGATGGGCTACCGGAATTTGTGAACACATTTATCAACTTCTATCGTCAGAGTTTGAGCTTGAGAGTCTGTGCACTGTTAGGATAAAGTCTTGTGAATCGTCCCAGAGTCCATATGGGGAAGATATTTCTGTAGGAGGTATAGCTGATCGCGCAGGTTTTATTAAATACACCAGCAATGTTCTCCTGTTGGAAAATAAAAGCAAGAGGGTGAAATCACAAGTTCTCGGACAGAAAAAGAAACTCAGATAAAAGAATACGGACCTCCATTCAACAGTGATAAAGCTGTGAGATACACAAAAAAACTTGCTTGAAAAACATGCTGGTTTTGATGGAAAACTTTAATTTTCACATCGATCAAGAGAAGCAGAACAGCTTAAATCACAAACACAACAAATCTCTTAAATATGTTTGAAACCATTTTCTGGGATAATGTGTGCAAAGATTCTCCAGCCTCCCAGTTGTATGCTTCCCAACAGCAGGAGGTGGCACATTGTTTGCTAGAGGCGGTGTTCTCTGGTCACAGTGACATTACTGTACACTGACTGGAAGCCTGTGAGTAGGGATACACTGTCGGCAGGACTGGAGAATCCTATAGGCATGAACAGCTGGAGAATTCCAGCCTACATTCTTAAACCCAAATATTGAACAGGCCAATTTAACTTTAATTATGAGCAATGAGTTTGAATTAGTTAATAATCTAACAGTAAGGCAACACTTGGTTAACAATGACCATAATATTGGAGAGGGTACAGAGGAGGTTTACCAGGATGTTGCCTGGTATGGAGGGCAGGTCCTATGAAGAGAGGTTGAAGGATTTGAGGTTGTTTTCGTTAGAAAGGAGGCGGCTAAGAGGGGATCTTATTGAAGCATATAAGATGATTAGAGGTTTAGATAGGGTGGACAGTGATAGCCTTTTTCCTAGGATGGAGAAAGCTAGCACGAGGGGACACAGCTTTAAATTAAGGGGTATGAGTTATAGGACGGATATCAGAGGTAGGTTCTTTACTCAAAGAGTGATTAGGGAGTGGAATGCCCTGCCTGCAGCTGTTGTAGATGCGCCAAGTTTGGTGGCGTTTAAGAGGTTAGTTGATAAGTATATGGATGAGAAGGGAATGGTTTAGTTAGGAGGGGCATTGCTTTTTATTTTGGTCGGCACAACATCGAAGGCCGAAGGGCCTGTACTGTGCTGTAATGTTCTATGTTCTATAAGACAGGGTCCAACATTAGATTGAGAGGGAAAACATGGTTTTAAATTTAAGCAAGGCTGATTTTGAAAGGATGAGACAGAAATTGATCACAATAGACTGGACAAACGGGATGTGCTCAAGAAGCATTTAGTAAAATACAAAACCAATGCATGACCCTATACTGCAAGAGCTCTATTCACATAATTAAACAATTCCAGACAAATGAGAGATATGCTAAAACTGAAAAAGGCTTATTCAAAGGACAGGAGGGATGGCACAGTCTGGGAGATATAAAGAACAACAGAAATGAGCAAAATTGAATGTGAAATAAAACTGGGAAGGGATAGGAAGAACAACACTATAGGTTGTTAGAAGTATATTCAAAGAAAGTGTGATCTAGTAATATTTACTTTAACTGACAGATTTGGATGATGATATATCTGAAAATGAGAAAACGGCAAACATACTAAAACATCTGCTGTATATCAGTCTTCATACTGGAAAATGAGGAAAAGGTACCAGACATATTCAGCAAATTAGAAATAATTCCAGCACAGGAAGTAACTAGATTCAAAACAGTAGAATTATGGTGATGGAGAAACTAATGTTGTTAAATCCTGAATCAAGGATACTGGAAAATATTGGTCAGAGAGTTGTTGAAACATTAAGTTATGATCTTCCAAAATGTTCCTGATTCAGGAATTATCTTCTTAGAAAATTTCCAAGAATATTTCACTATTAAAAATTAGATAGGAAAGTACAGGTCTATTAGTCCAATATCAGTTACAGACAAGATACTAGATTCTTATTAGGGGCAAAGGAACTGGTCACTCGGAAAACATAACCTGAACAGGGTATCAAGCTTGTATATGTAAATCTCTAATGTATCTAGTTAAATTTATAAATAGATAAATAACACTGAAGATAAAATTTATATAAATTTCAAGAAGGCATTTGGTATAGTTTGACATGAAGAGAATGTTAACAAAAATGAGAGCACGCAGGACTGGGAGAATTTGTTTGAAAGTTTGTTCTTTGTTGGAGGTTGGAGAGACAGAGTAGGAATAATGTTATGTTGGAATCATAAAATGATTTTTCAACACAGGATTGATGGTTGCTAACCAACCTGCTTTGTGGTACTGTATTGAATGCTTTCTGAAGGTCCAAATATACAACATCCATGGCACTAGCCTCATTCACTGCCTGATCCACTTAAAGAATTCAATTAAATGTGTCAGACATGACCTGCCCTTGACAAAGTCATGTTGACTGCCTAGTGATAGTTTTCTTATCTGATATTATAGCCTCCGTCAGATTTCCCACGATTGATGTCAATCAATATTTCAGATAATCAATTATCTGTAAAGATGTGCATTCCAACCATTATTTTGTAAGTTGAGTTTGTGTCTTTACGTGCCCTGTTTGTGAACTCAAGTCTTCACTCACCTGAAGGAGCAGCTTGAGGTTCTGAGAGCTCGTGCTGCCAAATAAACCTATTGGACTTTAGCCTGGTAAAGTTGTGAGACTTCTTACAATGGCCAAATGGGCACACACCTGGCAGATGAATTTTAATGCAGCAAAACGTGAGATTTGGTAGAAGCAGCACAGGGAGACCAACCAGAATCAATGGTATAAATCTGAGGGAGTGTAGGAGCAGAGCAGCCTCAGGGTTCAACTGCATAATTCTCTGAAAGGTGGCCAAGTAAGTTGAAACTGTTATGAAAACTGATAGGATTCTTGGGTTTATAAATAGAGGCACAGAGTATAAAGGCAAGGAAATGAAGATCATTGATGAGGCCACATTCAGATTATTGTGTTCAGTTCTGGGTGCCTTATTTAAGGAAGGATGTTAAAGCCCTAGAGAGAGAGAGTGCAAAGGAGATTCGCTAGAATGATATCAGGAATGAGGAATTTTAGATGCAAGGAAAAATTTAAAAAACTGAGCTTAATTCTCCTCGGAGCAAAGAAGATTAAGAGGTAACCTTAGTGAGGTTTTCAAAGTTCTGAACAATTATTGTTCAGATATTGTAAAGAAGGATATTCTGTTGCCACTAGTTGATATGACAATGACTAGGGCTCATAGTTTCAGATTCTACAGGAGGTTTCAAAAGAAAGTTGGATACATATCTGAAAGTAACGAATTTAGAGGGTTATGGTGGTAGGGCTAGAAAATCAGACTACCTGGGGAGCTCTTTCGACAGCTGGTATAGACACAGTCAATGGGATGAAATGGCTTCCTTCTGTGCTGTAAAATTCCCTTGTGAAAACCATGATTGAATCTGTCTCCACCACACTCTGAGCTGTACATGCAAGTTTTTCTAATGAGACTAAGCTAGAGACCAGGATAATAGTGCAACACAATAGTGTTTATCGGAGCAGAATGTTGCAAATGTATAGCGACAGCTTTTACATTATAGACTTAGACATGTTGGTGGAATGGACAGATAGTGACAAATCAAGCTCAACTTTGGTGAATAAATCACTCACCTGAGGCCAATCCCCATTTGGCAGTTGCTTATCCATCAAGAGTTTAATCCCTCTCTCGATTGCCCGTGTACCGGGGTACCTGCACGGAATTGCAAAACAGATAGACAGAATGGAAGGGAAATAAAGCAAGGAGGATAAAACAATATCAAAAATGATTTTCACTCAGCTGATCCAGAAAAATGTAGCATGCATACAACAGATTACATTCAAATGCCTCCTTACAGAAACATTTTATGCACAACTTTTACTTCCATACCATTGCATTGTGCTGCAAAGAAATACTTGGAGCACTGGCTGATTATAAATAACTACTGAAATCAAAGAGACTAATAAGGCAAATAATGATAATTTCATTATCTATTAATATTGGCTGCCTTTTAACACGTGCAGTGAGGTTTGCATGAAAGGTTTGAAGTAATGGTAGGACAACCTCTATCCAGGCTGAAGGGCATTGAGCAAACAGAAAATAGTTCCATTGTTCAGCATTCCTCCCATTCAGCAAATGTACCACAAAAAAAATTCAAAATGATTAAAAATTCCTGTAATTAAACTAAAATTAACCTCCATCTTCTGTTCATGGTTTGGTATTTCCCAAGACCCAATGAGTCTTGGGCTTCCTATGCATGTGTCGACTGGGGAAGAGCCACACACGTGTGGTTTAGGTATTTTACGTTGCTCAGACCACACCCATGACCAACTGAAGACAAAAGTCTCATACACCCACACAAAAGGCTAAAACTCACAAAGGACATCAACACCTGGGAGAAGTGAGAGAGATGGGGAGAGGTTAAAAAAAACAGGTGAAAGGACAACAGAAAATAGGAGATGTGCCTCAAAATCTTTTTATAGGATAGAGTGGTACCATGACACGGAAAAATTAGAGTATTGTGTCCAAGTCTTGTCACCACATTTTAGAAAGGATGAGACAGTCTTTTAGAGAATTTAACAATAATTCCAGAGATGTTCAGTTACAAAGTTAAGCTGCAGAAGCTGCTGCAAAGGCAGTTTAAGGGAGATCTGGTAGAGATATCAAGGATTATTTCACATTTACAAAAGGTGGACTAAGAGAAGCAGTTCCCACGAGCTGATGGTACAAGGATTACGGGGACACAGATTAGAAAAGAGATACTAAGGTTGTGAGGAAGGACTTTCTTCACGCAGCGAGTGGGACTGAACGTCGCTCTCGTTGCCCACGAGTCTGGTGGAGACAGAAGCAATCAATGATCTCAACTGGAAACCGGATGGGAACCTGAGGGAAATAAACTTAGTGATACGGATAAAGAACAGGGGAATGTTACTGTTTGGATTGCTCTGCAGACAACAGGCATGGATTTGATCAACCAAATGACTTCCTCCAGTGCCCCAATGATACTTTCCATGATCAATGGGATGTTAAGTACGTTTCGGATGAAAGGAATCAATTTTTTAAAAAATAAATAGACTCCTGCCTCACCTGGCAGCCATTAATCCCATCACTGCCCAACATGTGTTGTGAACTTGGGACTTTGCACTCTGCACATACTTCCTTTGTTCACACGATTCAAAATCTTCACCCCAGCCTCCATCCTCCATCTGTTTAGATAGCAGGAACTCGCAGGCTCGGGTCACCGCTCTGCATGCCGCTCTAGACAAGAAACAAAACTTTGAATTTAGAAATGACTTCAAGGCCTTAAGGGGGAAATCACAAAGGATGGGATGTCTGACAATATTAAATAACAACTTTAAAATCCCAGAAAAAAACTAACCATAATACCATGCACCATCGATACAATATTTTTGCCAAACATTTTGTTAGACAAGAGACACTACAATCTCAATTGCTTCATGACATATGTTTTCTCCTTCATCAGGAGGCAGACATGTAAATAGTAGGTATATATAGTTAAGTTACAGATCAGCCATAATCTCAGTGAATCACAGAACAGGCTTGAGGAGCTAAATACTTTCCTACAACACCCTCGGTTTGCACCATATACTTGTTGAATTGTATTGGAAATTAGACAGCGTACACCCAAGATAGATACAACTATTTGGCCCACCTAGTCCGTGCTGAGATTAATTAATTTTTTAAAAAATATTTAAATTAGATGGTAGCATTGGAATTTTGGAAGTGAGTGATGAGATTGTGCTGCTATTTAGACATTGTAACTAATATAAAATGCGGGCAAGTGTAACATAGAACATAGAACAATACAGCACAGAACAGGCCCTTCGGCCTTCGATGTTGTGCCGACCAAAATAAAAAGCAATGCCCCTCCTAACTAAACCATTCCCTTCTCTTCCATATACTTATCAACTAACCTCTTAAACGCCACCAAACTTGGCGCATCTACAACAGCTGCAGGCAGGGCATTCCACTCCCTAATCACTCTTTGAGTAAAGAACCTACCTCTGATATCCGTCCTATAACTCATACCCCTTAATTTAAAGCTGTGTCCCCTCGTGCTAGCTTTCTCCATCCTAGGAAAAAGGCTATCACTGTCCACCCTATCTAAACCTCTAATCATAACGTAAGGGATGCTAAGAATTTACAATGCATTCCCCGCGTATTCTATCTGGTCAAGAACAGTCCTGTTCCATATCCCTGGAAGGACGAATTTCCGATAATCCTCACATGGCTGCAAGATGTCCCTGTTCAACTCAGGGCCAAACTCTCACACTGGTGAAAGAGGCTTACAAAAGCAAACAGCCTCTTCTCTCTCCTGATTACACAAAGTCTGTGATATACATTGATTTATAGGAAAACTGATCTCAAAAATGGCTTCCTCTGCCCCCTTCCTCGTGGCAACATGAAACCCATTAACCTCATATCTGGATAGAAATGCTAGTTATCTAATCTGGACCCCAACTTCCTTTCATCTTAGAAGTAACTGGACAATTACAGCACAACTGTTTAAAACCTGGCACCATCAACGTCTTTCTGGGACTCTGGGATACTCAGGAGTATTGGTGGAAAAAAAGAGGCGTTCTTTTGAAGCTTTTTCAGGACAGAGAAAAAAATGCCAAATTTCAATTTATACTATATAAGAAAAGGGATGCTGATTGGTTGGAAAGTCAGCTCTGATTGATCAAGACGTTGCCGTGGTAATTAATCATGGAGCAATTGTCCCTTATGCTTTTGTTTATTGAAAAAAGGTGCAAATTCTGGACATGATCTCTGTTTGCATATGAATTTATGTAACTTCTGGTACATGAGCTACATTGAACATAGAACATAGCAAAAAATTGCAAGCCTAATTGACCATCTTCATTAGGTTGATAGTTCTTGCTTGGTTTCTGGTACACTGGATGAACCAGCAAATGATGCCCAACCGCAGATTCACATCTAACGTTAGACACTGGATCATAACTTACAACTGTGAGGAAGTGATTGCCCACAGGAATTAGAAGACAGAAATGCACACTTATCTGGTCTTGAAAACAGTGTTGAAACTTCCAATTGCAGGAGCTACTTTTTTTGTTTTACTGTACCAGCCCCTGTAAAGCTGCTGAGTTTAAAAGTCCATGATGTGGAGATGCCAGTGTTGGGACTGGGGTAAGCACAGGAAGACGTCTCACGACACCAGGTTAAAGTCCAACAGGTTTATTTGGCAGCACAAGTTTTCGAGTCTCAGGCTCCTTCGCACCTGATGAAGGAACCTGAGACTCCGAAAGCTTGTGCTGCCAAATAAACTGCTAAATTTTAACCTGGTATTGCGAGATATTTTACTGAATTTAGAAGGCCTAGTGAAGTTGACAGGCAGGGAGAAGGTAATTGTCCAAGGTAAGTGGCAGGATTTAGGTAGTTGGGAATTTAGAGGTCGGGGGAGTCAGGTTAGGTTCGGTCAGAATCAGATCTGCGGGATCCTTTGAGAAACAGGGGTGGGGGGGGGGGAGAGATGAAGGGTGAAGGGAGAGTCAGACGCTTGGGAGGGTTGGTCTTTACAATAGTTATCCAGAGATTTTAATTCTTTTAACATTTTCTAAGTAACTGGTGTAACTCTGGTGGAACTATTTGAAGTTTGTGATTTAAATCACATTTTGAATTGTTCCAGCACAGGGTGATTGCCAAGGGTAAGTTAGCAGCTCTGGGCAATTGCAGTCCAAACCCTAACCTGTAACATTCCAAGAGAGATTCTCTGGAACATCTTTGGCGTACCCTCCCTATCCGACGTTGCGGAGCTTGGAAGTAACTGCCGATTACATTCTGAGTTTTGCAAGCACAGGTTGGTTGAGTACGATTAATATTCTGTTTATTATGAACAGTCGACTGACATAGAGGACAACAGCTGCCGAATCAGTGCAAGATGAGAAGCTTCAACAGCATATATTCAAGTTCAAGACTCAGTCAGCTTGCTGTAAACTCAGAGAATATTGTTTCTATCTTTCAATACAAAAATACTTTGTAACTTTTCAGTAAAACAATCTAAGTTCGATTTTAATCTAAAATCGCTCGGGTTGATTGATGAGGGTAGGGCAGTGGATGTTGTCTATATGGGACTTCAGTAAAGCCTTTGACAAGGTCCCTCATGGCAGACTGGTACAGAAGGTGAAGTTGCACAGGATCAGAGATGATCTGGCAAGGTGAATACAGAACTGGCTCAGTCATAGAAGACAGAGGGTAGTAATGGAATGGTGAACACCTACTCTTATTTCTTCTTATGTTATGCTCTCTCACACTGAAAATGCTCAGAGTAACCAGGGTAGTAGTGGAAGGTGCATTTATGAATGGAGGGCTGTGACTACTGATTCTTAGGGATCAGTGCTGGGACCTTTGCTGTTTATAATATAAAAAGTTTAAAGTTTATTTATTAGTCACAAGTAAGTAGTCACAATGAAGTTACTGTGAAATTTCCCTAGTTGCCACAGTCCGTGCCCACTTGGGTCAATGCACCCTAATCAGTACGTATGTCAGACTGGGAGAAGAAACCGGAGCAACTGAAGGAAAACCACACAGACATGGGGAGGATGTGCAAACTCCACAAATATAGTGATCCAAGTCAGGAATCGAATTCAGGTCCCTGACACTGTGAGACAGCAGTGCTAACCATGTGCCGTATAAATGATTTGGGGGAAAATGTAACTGGTTTAATTAGGAATTTTGCGGATGACTCAATGGTTGGTGGAATTGCAGGTAGTGATAAAGGTCATCAGAGGATACTGGAGGATATAGATCTGTTGGAGATTTGGATGGTGAGACAGTCGACAGAATTGAATCCAGACAGGTGTGAGGTAATGCACTTTTGAAGGTCTAATAGAGATGGGAAATAGACAGTAAATGGCATTGATAGGCAGAGGGATCTGGGTGCACAGGTACACTGGTTACTGGAAGTTATAAAACAGGAGGAGAAGGTAGTTAAGGAGGCTTGCGGCATGCTTGCCTTCATTGGCCAGGGCACTCAGTTTAACAATCAGCAAGTCATGTTTTTGCAGTTTTATAGAACCTTAGTCTAGCTGTGCTTGGAATTTGGTGTTCAATTCCGGTCATGACACTACCAGAAGGATGTGGAGGCTTTGGAAAAGGTACAATTATAACAGAGAGCTCCTTATGCCTTTTCATCCATATCTTTGTCACTCCTACACTTCTTTATAAAACCCATCATATTTCTTTAGTCCTTCAATTCTGAAAAGCTACATTTGACTCTAAAAATTGATTCCATTTCTCTCTCCTAAAACACTGCCAGACCAGCTCAATATTTCTAGCATTTTATTTTTATTTCAGATATCCAACATCGGCATCATTTTGCTTTTTTTTCCTTTATCGTTATTGTTTTTATCCCATCTTTTATCATCAGGCTAGGCTGAAGAAACTTTCATACAGAGACAAAAAGATAAGGCTCTTCCCCTGTTCCATTTTCCTTCTCTCTTCTGAGAGAAAAATGGGTTTTCATTTTTGTAATTTATGACTCTCTATGAATACCAGCCTTATGTTAAGCTTCAGAAGATTCTATAGATAGTAAATTAAAAACTATATTCACTCACCCTTTCTGATATGTGTGTCCCATGCAGGCAAAAGCCTCCAGGCCAAACCAGGTTCCATAGGTAAAACACACACCCCAGCTCCTGGGAAAAGAAATGTAGAACTTGTATTTATACAGAAACTTCAAGACCTCTCAAAGCATTTCACCACTGATGAAATACTTAACTGAAATGCAGTAAGTGTTGTAATATGGGGAGATGCTGCAGTCAATGTGGACACAGCAAGATTACACCAGTAACAGTAATTTGAATTTATCTAGCTCCTTTAATAAAATGTCCCAAGGTGTTTCACAGCAACAGAAGCAGAATTTGGACATTGAGCCACATAATGAGATTAGGGCAAACGACCAAAATTTTTGTTGAAGTAAAGTTTAATAATAAAGATTTTAATAAGTTTATTTGTTTGTGTCACAAGTAAGCTTACATTAACACTCCAATGAAGTTACTGTGAAAATCCCTGAGTCGCCACATTCCGCGCCTGTTCGGGTACACTGAGGGAGAATTTAGCAAGGCCAAAGCACCTAACCAGCACATGAGAGGAAACCAGAGCACCTGGAGAAAACCCATGCAGACACAGGGAAAACGTGCAGACTCTGAACAGAGAGTTCGCCCATCTTAGAACACAGAAAATTAAAGTAATATTTAACAAGAGATAGTCAAAATTATGAAGAGTTTTACGGTGTAGGAGAAAACAACTATTTCTACTGGTAAGAGGTTTAGTAACCAGAGGACACGGATTTAATATAATCAAGAGGGAAATGAGGTTAACAATATTTTCTCAAGTCCCTTTTTTTTAATTCTTTCATGGAATGTGGACTTTATTGGTAAGTCCATTGCAGAGGGCAGATAAGAGTCAGTCACATTTCTGTATCAAGGGTTACTGATGTGGGAAGGGCAGGGAGTAGAAAGGAGATGAAGCTAGGGTCACAATCTGATCAGCTATGATCTTGTTGAATGGTGGAGCAGATATGAACATAGGAATTCAGCTCTTCGACCATTCAATCAGATCATGGCCGAATTCTCCTTGGTCTCAAATCCACCTCCCCACTGCGCCCCATATCCCCTTATGCCTTCAGGGGATTGAGGGGTCCAATGGTGAACCTACTCTTATTTCTTCTTACGTTATGCTCTCTCACACTGGAAGTGCTCAGAGTAACCAGCTCTATTAAAAATGTTTTAAAGATGGTGGGAGAAGAAACCTCCATTTGGGGACATGCTGTTCATGTTAAAGTAATTTTCATGTTTGCAACACACAATCTACTTACCCTTCCCACGACCCGTTTGAGTTCTGAGTTCTTCGGCAGAATTCAAGTCCCTTTTCCAAAGTATCTCTGAGGGGACAAGATGAATCTGTTAGAGTTAATGGCAGTCTCAGGTACAGCTGTTTAGGAATTCTGAGCATTCACATCAATAGCGGACTTGATGTAGTGCCTTCAACCAGGCTGGTGCAATGATTTGCTGGTACATAAAATACCCACCTGATCTCTCTCGCTCTGTGGTGTGGAAATTTCTCTTGGAAATGTTGTAGTGCTTGCATAACTGCAGACGTGCACTCGACATACGTGTAATCAATCATTATATCACCTGTAGATGAGAAAAGAAATAGGTTTAATACCGGAAGTAGTTTGTATCTGCTCACTATTCAAGCAGGGCATAAACTTGTTTTAACACAAGGGGAAAAATATCACAGATACAAATATTAAAAATAGTTTTCAAGAAGATATATGAAATAAAAGATAAAATTGAGCAGATTGTGAGAGCGAGTCAGTGTATGTGGGTAGGTGAATGTGTGTACGTACGTGTTAGTGAGTGAGAAAACAAACTAAAACCCACCCCAGCAGCCAGGCCCATAGGCTGACTCTGCCACTCCCAAGCACCAGTTTCTCCCCCCCCATCCAGCACTCACCTCTTCCCCACCCCCCCACCACATTCTCCTGCATCCCATCCAGTAACCACCCCTTCCCCCCTCCCCGTCCAGCACTCGCCCCTTCCCCCCCTCCCCGTTCCAGCACTCGCCCTTCCCCCCCTCCCCTCCAGAACTCGCCCCTTCCCCCCTCCCCCCCCCCCTTCCAGCACTCGCCCCTTCCCCCCTCCCCCATCCAGCACTCGCCCCTTCCCCCCCTCCCCATTCCAGCACTCGCCCCTTCTCCCCCTCCCCGTCCAGAACTCGCCCCTTCCCCCTCCCCGTCCAGAACTCGCCCCTTCCCCCCCTCCACGTCCAGCACTCGCCCCTTCCCCCCCCCTTCCCCTTCCAGCACTCCCCCCTTCCCCCCTCCCCGTTCCAGCACTCGCCCCTTCCCCCTCCCCGTTCCAGCACTCGCCCCTTCCCCCCTCCCCGTTCCAGCACTCGCCCCTTCCCCCCCCCCCCATTCCAGCACTCGCCCCCTTCCCCCCTCCCCGTCCAGCACTCGCCCCTTCCCCCCTCCCATTCCAGCACTCGCCCCTTCCCCCTCCCCGTCCAGCACTCGCCCCTTCCCCCCCTCCCCATTCCAGCCTCGCCCTTCCCCCCTCCCCGTCCAGCACTCGCCCCTTCCCCCCTCCCCGTTCCAGCACTCGCCCTTCCCCCTCCCCCGTTCCAGCACTCGTCCCTTTCCCCCCCTCCCCGTTCCAGCACTCGCCCTTCCCCCCCCTCCCATCCAGCACTCGCCCCTTCCCCCCCTCCCCATCCAGCACTCGCCCCTTCCCCCCCTCCCCATCCAGCACTCGCCCCTTCCCCCCCTCCCCATCCAGCACTCGCCCCTTCCCCCCCTCCCCATCCAGCACTCGCCCCTTCCCCCCCTCCCATCCAGCACTCGCCCCTTCCCCCCCTCCCCATCCAGCACTCGCCCCTTCCCCCCCTCCCCGTCCAGCACCCACCCACCCCCGTGGTCCAGCACTCGTTCCCTTCCTCCTGGTTGGCAGTCACTTTGACCCTTCCTCTGTGCCTAGCGAACTTGCCACTCCCATTGCACCATATTTTCAGGCCCCCGGTTGAAGACAGTGAGTCAGAGCCTGGTTCTCTCCCACGTATGCTGCTGATGGATTATTAGGGATCCTGGTAACCGTGAGTGTGGGAGGAAAGCAGCCTGTAATTGGAGAAGCAGCTACGTGAAAAATATTCAAATTCACTTCACAAATTTTATACAAAGGCTGTGGGCCAGAGAGAGAGGCCTGTCGAGCCGGTCAGTAACCCACAGTTTGGACAAGCCTGATGTAGGGTGACAGGCAGAAAAGGATGGAAGTCATGATAATAGAAGTCTTGTTAATAATTCCATGTAAAGAATGAGGGGACGTTTGAGTGTGGTATTTACCTATTAAATCCTTTTGTTCGGTAAATATACTTTTAACAATAGGTAAATATACGTGATAGATAAATATACATTTAATAATAGGTAAATATACATGAATAAATATATTCTGCAAAATGATTGCCTATTTAAAAGTCCACATTGACTGGCATTATCTAAAATATTCCAGCAAGAAAGGCAGGGTTACTGTCCAAATTCACTATATATACGGTCAAGATAACTGACAGAGAGATGCCAGCGTTGGACTGGGGTAAACCGTGGTTGGACTTTAATCTGGTGTTGTGAGACTTCTTACTACATAACTGATAGCAGTAATCTCAATGGCTTAAAACCTGGATCAAACAGAGCATCTTCCTTCGTACTCTGACAGTAGTGCAAACTCCTCTTACTGCTTAGATAGCTAGATCATATCGAACAACACCTAGCCTTTGCATTTCTGTCCCAAACAATTCACTCCACCGAGGGCACAGAAACATCGGCTATCAATACAACTTCAAAGAAATGAAATGCACCGACAGAATCAAACAAGGATTGAAATTGCTCCTCCAAATTTCACACATCTCATACCGACAGTGTTCTAGGCATCAATATCTATATTTATCTCTATATTCATGTATGATGAAAAGACCTGCTACAGAATTTATTAAGATTTACTGGTATAAAAGTGCACTTTTCTCATCTACATCAAAGAAATTTACCAAAAATCTCTGAGGGATTCAGAAGCTCCAGGAGTCGCCCCCCGCGCTTTGTCTCATATGTGGCAAATCCACCATCAGGGTTTCTCAGACTAAGCAGCTGTAGTGAGAAAAACGTGGGATCAGATTAGGTGCAATTACAAGTTTAAAATTCTGGAAATATTAAGCAGATCAGGGAGCACCCGTGGAGAGAGAAGCAGAATTAAAATTTCAAGCTGATGACAATGTTCTGATGCAAAGTAACCGGTTCTGTTTCTGTCTCCGTTAACGCTGCCTGACCTGGCCGAGAATTTCAAGCACTCTGTGCATTTATTTTAAGTAAATTTTGGCCTCACCTTGAAGGGAGTGCTTGGCACATCTGGTAGTAAGGGAAATAGCAGGTGTGGACATCCTGTGGAAAGCTATTGTGGGAAGGTGAGGGGAAGGTGGGGGCGGAACATGGGAAGGTAGGGGGAGGAGGGGAAGGTGACTGAAGAACAGAACATGGTAGGGAAGGAGGGCTGAATGAGAAGCAAGGGAAAGATTATTGGATCATGTCAGAAGTGGTGGCAATGGTGATCTGTTGAACGTGAAGGCTAATGAGATGAAATTTAGGACAAAGGGAACCTTATGATTCTGGGATAGTGAAGAAGGGATGAGAGCAGAAGTGCGGGAAATGAAATGAACACAGTCAAATGCACTGACAATTATGGGGGGTGGGTGGGTAAGGAATCATTAGTTGAGGAAAAAGGAACAGAAAATCGCATCATCAGAACAATGTGATGGAGATAGAGGAATTGGGAGAATGAAACAGAATCCTTATAGGAAGTGGAGTGGGGTGGAATGTAATCAAGGTAGCTGCGGGAATCAGAGGACAATAACCAGAAATGCAAACAGAGAAGCTGAACAAGGCAAGGGAATATTCAGAGATGAACCGTGAAATAACAAGGGAAGATTGGAAATTGAAACAAAGTTGTTTAAGTCTTCCATTGTGGTCAATGGCAAGGAAAGATACATACACAGTCACCAATGGTGTAGCAGAGGGGTGACGTAGGGGACTTGTGTTCTACGTTCTATGAAAAGGCACATATAGTTTGGACCCACGCAGGTTTCCAAAGCAACACCTATCGTTTGGAGGAAACAAGTGTTTTGAAAGGGCAAGTTGGTCCATGAAGTGTGATTTCACCAGGAAGTTGGTGGTTGCTAGGAACTGGTTAGGCCTGTGTTCTTAGAAAAAAATGTCTAACTAGAGATGCAAGTACAGAGGCCTCAGAGTCAGTAATGACCAGGAAACTTGGAACTGTTAAAATGTTGCAGGACATCGGAAGTTTTGTGGACATGAAGGGAAGAGACGACACAAGGTGAGAAAAAGAGTCAAAATAGGAAGGAATCACTTTTGTGGAGCAAGAAGAAGCTGATGAGTTTACCTGTCCCATTTGTGGATCTTGGGAAGGAGATAGAAAAGCGTTGGAATCTATGAGGTAGAGGGCCTTGGAGGAAGATCTCCAGAACGTACAGAGTCAGTGGCTGATTGGGAAATGATGGCTTGACCTTCAGTGGCATGGTCATGGTCCAGATGTTAGGAAGAGAATGTGTCAGAGTTAGCTTCCAGTTCTGCAAGGCAGAGTTTAATTCACCAAACAACTGCACCATTCTTATCAATCGATTTAATGGCAGTGTTAGAATGGGATACAAGGGAATGGAATTCCGCAAATTCAGAGGGACATCGATTAGACTGAGTGAGCAGAATAGAAAGATTTACACAGCTGATGCCACACCAGTGGTTCCCAATTAAAAAGATCCAGAGATGATAAGAGGGTAGAGGGAGGGGTCCATGTGCAATTAGAATTTAGAATAGAGCGAAGGGGGTCTGCTGAGCGAAGGGAACACTCTTGGCCAAAGAAGTGGGTGAGGAGCTACAGTGATTCCGTGTTGTGGGAGGTTGGTTCCTCAAGTGAACTTGAAGTTGCAACAGGTTGGGTGAATCCTCAGGATCTGCCCTTTCAAGGTATTCCAGTTCATTACATTGGCTGCTTGGGTGTCTTGCAACCAGTTTTGATGGAACAATGTCTGCAAGCAACTTGGGTTGATTGAAAAGCTGACGGACATGACTGGATGTACCTCGATTTGCTCGGGAGCTAACAATCACTGCCTAGCTCCTCATGCCTCCACTGCCCAATCACTAGTGATTCCTTCTGTTCCTCATGCATGACATCCTTCTTATTCCATGTATAATTTCTTCACCCATTTATGTTGGTCAGTGGTGCAGGAAATAAGTTTGAATATGATACAACCCTTCCGTTATTCACTGTGGATCCTGCCTTGCCCATTGGTTTTGCCCTGCTTACCACGTTGACGGCATCAAAGAGTCGCTCCTCAGAGACGTGCTCTGTTATGAAGGGACACCTTTCTTGCAACAGCATTATAGATTTCAAGCCTTCTGCCGTACAATCTGCTACAATCCAACCACAATCACGGGTGCTAAATGAGAAACCACCCTGCAACACACAAAATTATAATCAGCATTTACTTCTTGTTGGATGGGAATGCTGTGGGAAAGCAATCTGAAGGCTGAACTGCTATCAAAGGAAATCTATTGGAGTGTTCACAGTAACAGAAGTATTACATTGCTTGTCACGTCCTATCAACTGGACAAAATATTTATCCCCACTTTCTATCACGCACCACCCTACCAATTATCAATCCATTTCACAATATGATTTGCTCATTTTGCTAATAATCTCTTGTGAAATGGTTTCTGAAAATCTACATATGTAGCTACAGAAACACCCCTGTCCAGAATAATGACTTAGAACCAGATTAGCCAGATCCTTTACTAATCCTAGCTAACTCTCCTTGATCATTTCATACCTGTCCAAGTGATATTCTGTCCCTGAGCAATCTCATTAACTTCCCTACAATTTATCAAAACCATCAGCCAATAGGTCAATTTTCAAATCCGTATTACTTCAATCACCTCACGCTTGTTGTACTCGCAAGCTGACTTTTTATGTTATTGTAAGAGTACACCCAAGTCTCTTTGAACAGCAACACTTACAACTTTTCAAACCTTTTAAGAACTATTGTTTTTTTGTTTTTGCAACAAAAGTGAAAAGTTCTCCTTGTTTCACTCCATTTCTATCTTGTTGCTTACTCAATTAACTTGTCTATATCTCTCTGCAGCCTCTCTGTGGCCTTGTTATACCTAGCTTTGTATCATCAGCAAATTTAGATACATTACTCTATGTTTCTTCGTCTAAGTCAATAATAGATTGTAAATAGCTGAGGCACTGACCCATGTGGCACTCCACTAATCACAGTCTACCAACCTGAAAATGCTTGTTCATTTTTACATTCTGCTTCCTCTCTGTAAACCAATCCTCTACCCTTTTGAATTTAACGTGGCCAACTCTATGTCCCCTTATCTAGTATATTAATCTTTTGTGTGGCACTTTATCAAATGCCTTTTTGAAATCCAAGTATATTACATCTACTGGTTCTATTCTTTGAAATGCCAATAAATTTGTCAAACAGGATTTTCCCTTAGAAAAACCATATTGCCTTCTTTCAGAACTATGCTTTTTGAAATGCATCGTTCAAACTTCCTTAATAATATTCCAGCACTTTCCTCATTACTGATATCAGGCCAACTGGCCTGCAGCTCTCTGATTTCACCCCACTCCCCCTTTTGGTGTTGTATTAATTTTCCATCTGCTGGAATTATTCCAGAATTTTGGGACTTTTGGAAAATTATATCCAGTACTTGCTCCTTCTCTGGAGCTATCTCTTTTATAACCCTAGGATGTAGACCAAGCAGTGATAAGGATTTTTTCACTTTCAGCCTGAGTTTCTCCAAAACTTTTTTTTCTGCTGATATTAATTACTTCAATTTCCTCATCGTTTTTACATTATTTTCTATATCTGATATATATCATATCTTCTACAATGAAGACAATATTTGTTCAATGTATCTGTTTCTTTATTTCACATGATAACTTCTCTTTGTCTCTGATCCTAAAGGACCAACATTTACTTTAACTATTTTGTTCCTTTTTATACAATATTTTTAGTCTCTTTTGATACTATCCTTACCCTCCTTCATAAGTCATGAATAGATCTCTGTCACTGAGATTTTGTTTTCACTGAATACTTTGAATTACTTCTTTAAATGTTTCCCACCATCCTACCTTTCAATCTATTTACCCAATCAACCTCAGTTAGCTCTCTCTTCCTAACTATGCAAAAGACTAAGTTCAAGATTCTTGTTTGCAATTGAAATCTATCGCTTTTAAAATTAACATGGAATTAAATTGGATTATGATCACTATTTTCCACTTTATCACGTCACATTACTAATTAACTCCACCTCATTGCACAATACCAGATTTAAAATAGCATTGTTGCTAGTTAGTTCCACAGGAAACTGTGACAAAGTGCTCTACAAACTCATCTACAAAAGGAACTGCAAATCGTTGAATACGTAGTCCAATCCGTCACACAAACCAGCCTCCCGTCCAATGATTTTTGTCTTCATTTCCCGCTGCCTCGCAAAGCAGCCACATAATTAAGGCCCCCACGCACCTCAGACATTCTCTCTTTCACCTTCGGGAAAAAGTAACAAAACTCTGAGGTCACGTACCAACCGACTTAAGAACAGTTTCTTCTCTGCTGCTGTCAGACATCTGAATGGACCTACCTTGGAAGGGGTTGATCTTTCTCTATATCCCAACTATGACTGTAACACTACATTCCGCACTCTCTCATTTCCTTCTCTATGAATGGTATGTTTTGTGGTGTAGTGCACAAGAAACAATACTTTTCACTGTATGTTAGTACGTGACCATAATAATTCAAATAAAAAAATTCAAACCTTATTTTGTCAATTTGATTGTTCCAGTCCCGAAGATGATTAAAATCCTCCATAATCATTCTATTGCCTTTTTGTAAACACCAATAATTTGTTTAATGCTTTCTTCAAAAGTATAACAATCATTAAGGGGCCTACAAGTTACTCATACCAATGTTTTCTGATTTTTTGTTATTTCTATCTCTTTCAGTATTGTTTCTAATTCCTGATCTTCTGGGCCAAAATATTTCCTCACTCGCATTCTTATGTTGTTCTTAATTACCAACGCTTCCCTTTTTCCATCTGTGTAGGTTTCTGAAATGTTGCATACCCTGGAATATTTATTCCCCAGCCTTGGTCACCTTGTAACATATCACTGTAATGGGGATTAGATTTAAACTATTTATGTCATTATTGCAGATGCACCTTGCATTCAGATAAGGTGCCTTCAGTTTTATTTTTTCTTATTCCCATGCACATTACTCCCTAACAGACTATTGTGCCCCATCCAATCCCACGCAGCTCATCTTTACTCACACCAACATACTTTTCTATTGCCTTAAGTCTTATTTAGCTGATTTTGAGATCTCTTCAGCTAAGCCCTCCTCCACGTTCTGTTAGCCCAAAGCTACTTTTCCCCACTCCCTACCACATTTGCTGGTGTACTCTTGTTTGGATGCTGTCTCTTGCTATCTCTGATTATCATTAACTGTATCATTATCTTTCATGATTGCCTTGTCATTTCTGCTTAACTTTCTAAATCTCCCCTAATGTGAACCTGTCCAGCCCTAGTTATATGGCTTGCCAGCACAGTGGTCCCGGCGAGGTTCAGGTGAAGGGTGCCTGAACAATACAGCTTCCTATTTCCCCAGTACTTGTGCTAGTGCCCAAGAATCAAAACCAATTTCTTCCAAACTAATCTTTGAACCCACATTAAATACTCAGATTTTATTGACCCAATGCCATTTTGTTCATGACTCAAGTAATAATCCAGAGACTTTTGTCCTCATTTTCCCTCAGCAGAATATTTTTCTTAATCCGAGAAAAAGGAGTAGGCCAATTTACCAATCAATAAGATCAAGGCTGATTTGATTGTGGCCTTAATTCCACTTTCTTGCACAATCCCTTATAACCCTCAACTCCCTTGTCAATCAATAATCTGTTTGATTTAGTCTTGAATATATTCAATGATTTAGCCTTCACTGTTCTCTGAGAAAGAAAAATCCAAAGACCAATGACCCACATAAAATAAATTTCTCCTCACCTTTAACAGGAAATATCCTTTATTTTCAAACCGTACCCCTGGTTTTAGATTTTCCCACAAAAGTAAACATTGTCTCAGCACCTACCTTGACGAGCCCCTCAGAATCTTAGGTTACTTGTTGGAATAAGGTTCACCGCTCATTCTTTTAAACTCCACTGAGTAGAGGCCCAATTTTCTCAATCTTTCCTCACAAGACAATCCCTCATCCCAGGAATCAGCCTTCTCTGAACTGTTTCCAATGCAAGTTTATCCCTCCCTATTTAAGTAAGGAGCAGATGCAGTTTCACCAATGTTGTACAGTTGTAGCAAGACTTTTCTACTTCTATCGTCTCAACCTGTGCCCATGTAGTTACCGAAACTATTCAAAACTGTTTCTCTTCCAGCTCTATATGGTCATCTCCGCTGTCTCCAGAGGTACAATTATTAGATATCTTTCTATTAATCATTTATACAATTATCTTTCAGTGATCACCCCAAATATCTTCACCACAATCAAATACTACTAATAATGCCAGGGTTGTTATTACCCACTGTCTATTGCCTTTTCTTCCTTATTATCTGCATACCAGTCTGTTCTCAGGTACTCAATGAGCTGCAGTCTCCTATAGCTCAAAGTCAGCATGACTCTTGGGTTTGTTGGCAACACTTTTAGTTCTGACTCTAAATTCAGTGGCTGTTCACTCTTGGTGGAACTTTGGAAATCTAGAAACATATACCTTTGGTCTATGTCACCTCCCTCCTTCTCAAAATCCTTACTGTGTACTCCATCTTCAGCTCACTCCACTCAATTCAAATACTCAGACAATTTCATACACGAGATACACCATAACCTGCTGCTCACGTTCACACTGACTTCTAAAGAGAACCAGTTTAAAAATAGACGAAAGATGGTAATTTCACTTCTACTGCAGGGGAAAAAAAAAATTCAAGTGGCAACACATTTTGGATCAAAGGAACACAGCAATGAAAGTTTTGAGTTTGTACGTCAACATCGGCAATCAAATTACCTTATTCATCTGACGGTAATATTTATCATAATCAGGAGGATTTTCTTTAACCTGTAAAGAAACAACAGTAGATTTAAGGTGGGAGATATTTATGTTCATTCAGTTCTCACAGTAACCTTATCTTTCTCTCCCTTTACTCTCCTGTACTTTTGAGGGCAAATTCAGGAGCGTGCAGGGTTAGTCACAAGTCCATTGCACTAGCTCATAATAAAATGTGCAGCAACTCCTTCAGACCTCCATGGCTAAATATTCATCAGAAGGTTAATGTAGACTCTTTGGTCCCAGTTCTTCATAATATAAAAATTGCAATTTGGGGCAATCAATGATCTTTGTCTGAATGTTCTGACCTTTGGATGACTGCTTTTTTTTGACCTTGTCTTGTGCAAACAGGATGGATAAATTGGATATTGTAAGCTGGCTGTCTGATCATGACTATAGGGGCAGTTTCACACTGAAATTTAAACCTATAATTGAGATATTTTAGGAATGCAAAAATATAAAACTTGAATTTGGACCAATGTTTATTTATCTGGAGAAATCCAAGGGCACATGTAAATATGTGACCAGTGGGAGTGTGGAAATGGGATTGGCCAGGAGGGGAGTTGGAAGAAAGGGATGGGGTAAGTGGGAGACCCAACACTGCTTGCAGAATTGGGGAGCAGCGGTAGTAATTTGGCACGTGGGAGCAGTGTCGAGAGAGAGATGTCTGGGACCACACTGGGGATAAATAGTGAAAGAATATTTTCATTATTGGATGTATGAGGAATAAGGCGATGGAGACTGTGGATTCTCAGGAACTTTCATAAAAGGTTCTGCCTTCATTTTGACCACGGCTGATCATCAAATTCAATACCTTCATCTGTCTTCCCCCCATATCCCTTGATCTCTTTAGCCCCAAGAGCTATATCTAATTTCTTTTTGAACTGATACAATGTTTTGACTTTCTGTGGTAGTGAATTCCACAGACTCTCGAAATTTCTCCTCACCTCAATCCTGAAAATTTTACCCCTTATCCTTAAACTATGCCCCTAGTTCTGGGCACCCCCACCATCGTGAATGTAAGTTCCAATGTGTGTAGGATTTGCTGAAGGACTGAGTACATTTGACAGCGACCTACAGTGGTGATGTGGAGCTGTGAAGGGCACTCGAGTTACTGTCCCTTCTTTGGAACATGAACTAAACGCAAGGTATTTTTTCAGCAGCCTTCAGAAGTTCCTTAGGGATCACTGTTGAGCTGGAAAAACTAGTCTGAGCTTGCACGTGGAGTGTTTTCCACGTAGGCTTCCCAGATATTTGCCTAAAGGGTTTGATAACAGGCACATAATCCAACAACAATTTCAGGGTGCGAACATGGTTACCTGAACACAGTGAGAAACCAGTACACTAACATCTCTGTAGAACCTCACACAATTGTATATATGAAGCCAGTTTAACACACAAATAGGCAAAACACAAATCAATCTGATTCCTCGTGTTCAAATAACTTCTACTGAAAGTTAGCCACATCAATTGCCAGAACGTCTACATGAATAGAAAAGAAAAATTTGTATTTATATAGTCTGTGCCCACCACAAGTCCCAAAGCTTTATATCCAATTAATTACTGTTGTGATGTAGGAAACACAGCAACAAACAGTCAGCAAATCCCAAATATTTTGATGTGATAATAATTTGATAATCTCTTTTTGTGATGTTGATTTAAGAATAAATATTGATCAGGACACCATCATGTCACATGACTGTTTATGCCCTGAGGGGCCAAACATGCCCTGGTTTAAGTTGACTGAAGGGGCAGGCAGGATCCTGGTTTAGGTGGCACTTCTGCCAGTGCAGCACTCTCTTAGTACTGCATTGGAGTCTCAGTCTAGATTATGTGCTCAGGTGTTGGAGTGAGATTTGAATCCACAACACACTTACTCACAGGCAGAAGTACATTTTTAAAGTTTTTTTTTAAATTCAAGGTTTTTAAAGTTTATTTATTAGTGCCACACAGTAGACTTACATTAACACTGCAATGAAGTTATGTGAAAATCCTCTAGTCGCCAAACCCAGACAAATATCAGGGTACAGTGAGGGAGAAGTAAGTATGGCCAATGTACCTAACCAGCATGTCTTTTGGACTGAGAGAGGAAACCCACGCAGATACTAGGAGAACGTGCAGACTCTGCACAGAAAGTGACCTAAGCCAGGAACTGAGCCACAATAGGCATAGTTTAAATAGGACTCTCCTGCCTGAGAGATATGGGCTAAGAAAACACACAGGGGCAGTTCACTGGCTTTCAAAATCATCAGCTTGACAAATTGGTAGCACTCTCCCCTCTGAGATAGGTTTGGATTTACTCTCCACTCTTGTACTGCATTATATTGATTTATTTATCAGCCTTGAATGGTTGCTTAAGCCCTAAAGTTGGTCTTTTGAATGAGATATTAATTTGAGAGCTGGCCCACCTTTTCAAGGTGGATTTTAGAGATCCTCTGTCACTATTCAAAGAGATCTCCTGATATCACAATCAAATTTTGTTTATATCCATGAAAATACATCAGCTAGTACTCAGGGCAGCACGGTGGGACTGCTGCCTCACAACGCCAGGAATCTGGGTTCAATTCTGGCCTCGGGTGACTGGGTGGAGTTTGCACGTTCTCCCCATGTCTGCATGGGTTTCCTCCCACACTCTGAAGTTGTACTGGTTAGGTTGATTGGCCATACTAAATTGTCTCAGTGTCAAGAGGGCTAGCAGAGTAAATATGCAGAATTACAGAGATAATGCCTGGGTGCAGGCTCCATGGGCTGAATGGCCTCCTTCTGCACAGTGGGGATTCTATGATTCTAGTCAAATCTCATTCTTCTTATATCACAGTTGGCTGCAATGTTAGCGTTATATAACAACAGTTATCTGAAAAAGGGACTGACTGAAGAAGTGTTTTTGGATATCTTGATAACAGGAAATACATTAAAGAAATGCAGGCCCTTTCTTTCTGGAAGTGGTATTTCGTTGCTGAAATCTTCAGTTGTCCTTAAGGTCAACTGTGGTCCAGCTCAGTTTTTATTCTGGCGAGTCCAAGGCCAGTTTTTGTAAGCACTGTGTGCCCTCTTCAGGCTGACAGGCATAGCAAGTTTATTACAAGTCCCAGATCAAAGGACTGCAAGAATTACAGTACAAGTGGCTTCCTGGAATGTGCAAGGCTGTCTTGCTCCAATTATGGGAATATCTGTGCAAAGGTTCATCTGTTGATTTAGGCTTTGTTCAAGAATTTGCTTCTCGTTCTACATTGAAGTGTTTTTATGAGATTCCACCAGGAACTCACTGTGCCAAATACTGAACACTCAATTCAAACATATAAAAAGTCAAAATAATATCGAGTCTGCAGGACAGACAATAACCAGATTTTCACATACTGTCAGGACGTGATAATGTTTATCCTAGGAACATAAAAATACGAGGTCAATGCCACTGAGCCTGCTCTACAATTCAATATCATGATTGAACTTTTGAATTCCCCTGTCTAATACCCATAGCTCTAGATTTCCTTTGTGCTTAACTTGATCTAATTCGGGAATGTTTTTACCAAATGAGCATCCACAGCTCCGTGAGCTCGGGAATTCCAAAGATTTACATGATTTTCTGAGTGCAAGGTCGTGGGGATGGGGGGCAGTGGGGGCCTGGATAAGATGCTATTTTACAGACTCGATGGATCCATTGGTCTCCTTCTGCATCATAGGGATTCTGCGGTTCTTTTTTACAGTAAATCTCTCCAAATACCAATATACCAGTCTCTCACATTCCAAAAAAAATTCTACCTACCCATTTATCTTTCAAACGGGATATTTTTACAGTTCCCCATGTTAATACTATCTGCCACTTTTTTTGCCCAATGATTTGTCTATATCCTCTTTGCATCCTCCTCAATGCCCTTTTCCATTCATCATCAAACTTGAATATATTACACTTGTTCATCTCATCAAGATCATTGATATAAATTGTAGATTGCAGAGTTTCAAGCATTGAGCCTTAGACTAGCCAGTATGAAAACTAAGCTGGACTACAGCTGGCCTTGAGGAATACTAACAACTGAAGATTTTGGCAGCAAAATACCGCTTCTGGAAAGAAAGGGCCTGCATTTCTTTAATGTATTTCCTGTTATCAAGATGTCTAAAAACACTTCTTCAGTCAGTTCCCTTTTCAGGTAGCTGTTGTTATATAACGCTAACACAGCAACTAACTGTCATATTGACTATAGCCTGCAAACCCAAAAATGACCAGCTTATTTTGATTTTGTTTTTCTGTCTGTTAACCTACCTTCAATCCATGCTAATATATTAACCTGACCCCACCTTGCCTTCTGAAAATCTAAATATACACCGTCTGCTGGTTCTCCTTTATCAACCTTCTAGTTATACTCTTGTCGAACACAACTGCCCTTTCCTAAATCCATGTTCACGCCGCCTAATTATATTGCAATTTTCCAACTGCCCTCTGACCATATCCTAAAAGATTCTAACATTTTCCCTAATACCATCAGATTCACTGGACTTTTCCCTCTCCCTCCTTTCTTGAACAAAGGTGTTAAACATTTGCTACACTCAAATCCATAGGAACCATTCAAGAATCTAGCTGAAAATGAAAATCAATGCAGAAACTATTTCTTCAACTGCTCCTTGAGAATCCAAGGACATCGTTTTCAAGTTCAAAGATTTCTCCAATACTTTTTTTTTAACTCATATGAATTAGACCCTTGTTTCCCCACGAATTCTATTTTAGTGCTACCTATTCTGAAGACAGACACAAATTATTTGTTGTTATTTCTTTATTCCTCTTCATAATTTATCCTGTCTCTCTCTATATATGGCCCACATTTATTTTCACTAATCTCTTCTTTTATACATATTTGCAAAAGCTCTTAAAATGTGTTTGGAAATTTCTTGCCTAGAGTCACAGAATCCCTACAATACAGAAGGAGGCCACTTAGCCAACCAAGTTTGTCCTGATTCAATACCACCTGGGCTCTATTATCATAACCCTCAATTACCTTGCTAATCCCCCTAAAATTACGGTCAATTTAGTATGTCCAATTAACCTAACCCATACGTCTTTGGAGTGCGGGAGGGAACTGGAGCACCCGGAGGAAACGCACACAGACACAGGGAGAATGTGCAAACTCCATACAGACAATGATCCAAAGCTGGATTTGAACCCAGATTCCTGGTGCTGAGAGGCAGCAGTGCTAACCACTGTGCTTGCTGATTTTCATTCCATCTTCTTGCACTTTTATTAATTCCTTGGTTACCTTTTGATGATTTTTAAAACCTTCTCAAGATTTACAGCTCTCTTTGGCAATAAGGTAAGCTTCTTCTTCAAATCTAATACGATTGCGAACTTTTTCCAGTTAGGCATATCTATACCACTTTTACAGTGAAATTTTAACTCTCAGATCTGACATTACCTGTGAAATTTGCAAATACTTGTGGGCACTTTTGAGACAGGTTGTGAATTCTGGAATATTGTGAGCTCCTGCCTGCATCAACAGAAAATATCAAAAGTTATCAGACCATTTTGAGAATAAAAACCATGCACACATATAGGGGTGAGAATCTGGGAAAACCAGTACAAAAGGAACATATTTCTAACTATTTTTCTTCATAGAATTGCTACAATTTCGAAATTAGTAGAATACCTTTTTAAAAAAAAATACACACACCATCTTATGCTACAGTTGTTGGTGTGAGCCCAGTTGGTTTTTAGTCAGTCTTCAGAAACTTCCAAGATCTTTAAATATACATATGCTTCCAAAAGTTATTATTCCTTCCCTTAACTTTGCAATGGGATATGTTTAAGTCTTCTGATAGAAATTATATGCTTGTTCTGTTATGCCTGCAAACTTTGTGACTTAGGAATTTCACTCCTTCAGGAGGTAACAAAGTCAAACAGTCACTAGATGGATATCTAAAACATTCCCGGAAAAGTCAGAATTTATTTTTATATTGTGTCACTGTGCCGGAATTCCTGATCTCAATTCATGGGGAGTTAGTTTTAACTCATTTCTTTTCCCAGTGAAGAATTAAAATATTAAGGCCCTACACCCATGCTTCCAAACAGTACGGGAAGAATTCAACGAATCTCGTTATCATTCTATTTGATAGCAACAGGCAGCAGCCAAGCTCACAAAGGCTAAAGAACCTAAAGCACCCCCACTTCCCCATTTCAGCTTCAAAGTCACCTCAGCAAAGATGCAACAATGGCACAGGATCCTCTTGCTGGCCACCATTCTGACAACGTGATGGAGAGAGAATCACAGAATGTTTACAGCACAGGAGACCATTTAGCCTACTGTGTCTGTGTGTTGACTCAAAGAGCATTCACCTCTCATACTCTCTCTTCTCCCTGCATTCTTTCTTTTTCAGATTCAATCCCCTCGTGAATCCCTTGGTTGAATCGGTCTCCCCCACTCCCTGGCACAGAGCATTCCAGATTCTAACCACTCGCTGCGTGAAAAAGATTTTTCTCATGTTGTCACTGTCTTTTTTTTGCCAATTACCTTAAATCTGTTGCACCATAAATTAACCCACTGTATGTTTTTATTTTCAGTCTGACGTCTCAATCATGTACAGTTTTTCTTTCCATTAAAGAAATGGTAATAAATCACATTTTAAGTGCTGTGCAGTTCAAACCAAGAACCATGTTTCACTCCTGTGTTTGTGCTGACTTGGCTCATCTCAGCTGGGTTATTATTAGAAATACTGCAAGGCTCCAGGGTCTCAGGCCAGATTTGGGAGCAGAGGGAAATCACAGGCCGAATAAATGGAATAACTAGTCATTCCGTGTGGTAACTGAATCATTCACAGGTCAGCCTCAATAAAATACACATTGTACGCTGAACAAGCTGCTCAGTTTGGGGTTAATATCTTCATTATTAAAGAGGTTCTATTTGTTCAGTCAGTGAGGCTGCTTGTTAATTTGCCGTAGTCTTCATCGCTCACCTCAAGATAGGCTTGGACAGCAAAAGCTGTATCCCACAGCTGAGATCCATTGGTACCCTGGGACACAGACACAGATAAATTAGTAAACATCCAATGCAGATACTTAAATAACTTCTGTGAATATTCAATACCCATATTACTGACTGCACTGCGGTGCAGAAATTTGTCTTAACTATAAACAATTTACTTACAGCTCTAATAAAGGCAAAGTGTCTAAGTCTCACCACAGTGAACCCCACTGAGAATCTTCTTCCACTGCCATACAAACTCTTTGTCACCAGGTGTTCTCAATCTTGCCTCATGACATTGTGTGTGGCACGGTGGCACCGTGGTAAGCAGCACTGCCTCACAGCGCCAGGGACCTGGGGCACGGTGGCACCGTGGTAAGCAGCACTGCCTCACAGTGCCAGGGACCTGGGGCATGGTGGCACCGTGATAAGCAGCACTGCCTCACAGCGCCAGGGACCTGGGGCACGGTGGCACCGTGGTAAGCAGCATTGCCTCACAGCGCCAGGGACCTGGGGCACGGTGGCACCATGGTAAGCAGCACTGCCTCACAGCGCCAGGGACCTGGGGCACGGTGGCACCGTGGTAAGCAGCACTGCCTCACAGCGCCAGGGACCTGGGGCACAGTGGCACCATGGTAAGCAGCATTGCCTCACAGCGCCAGGCACCTGAGTTCAATTCTGGTCTCAGATGACTGTGTGGAGTTTGCACATTCTCCCTGTGTCTGCATGGGTTTCCTCCTGATGCTCTAGGTTCCTCCCACAGTCCAAAGACCGTGCTGGTTAGGTGGACTGGCCACACTAAATTGCACCTTCGTGTCAGGAGGATTAGCAGGGTAAATACAGAGTTAGGGGCTGGGTAGAATTATTATTGACAGAGATTGATGGGCTGAATGTATTCTTTCTGTACTGTAGGAATTCTATGATGACACAACATCTGATGATCAGAGAGCAGTAAACTTGAACCATGCTTGTTGTGAGTCAGCTAAATATCATAACAAATGGGGAACTCTAGAAAAATAGCAATCACTCTGACAAAATAAATAAAAAGCAGAACATCTTATGGTAATTAAACGGCCGAGAGCACTGGAATTTATTGTTCCTCTAAGTGAATAACACCTTAAAAAGTATTGAAAAATTGTCTATTGAGAAAGAAATACACTGTCACACACCCTGAGGAAAATTGACTATACAGAGAAAACTACTTCATTGATTCAATGTGCTAAGCAGAACAAGAGCTGCAGGTCTGCTTAAATCACTTTAAACAGGTCCCTTCTCGCAGTGTCCTTCACATCAACTCAATGATGAATTTAAAAATTTTACCTGCATCTTCAGTCCATCAAGGCCAAGCCTGTGAAATAAATTAATAGATTATCAGGCTGAAATGAACCGGAGATGGTTTGAATGCTGTTCTGCAGTGATCAGTGAGATGCTGCAGTCATCAGTAACATTGGCACTGCTCCAAGCTCACTTCATTGCATCAATCTACACAATATTACTCATATTATAATGGCAATTTTTATTTGTTCGTGAGACGTGGGAGTCACGGTGGACTAGCATTTACCGCTGATCCCCAAGGGCATTTCTGGAGTCACATGGAGGCCAGACCAGGTAAGGATGGCAGATTTCCTTCCCTAAAGGACATTAGTGAAGCAGATGTGTTTTTTAAAATGGTTTCATGGTCATTGTTAAGTTTTCAATTCCAGACTTTTGTCATTAAATTTCACTATCTGCCGTGATGGGATTTGAACGTAGATCCCTATAGCATTACCCTGGCATTCTGGATTACTAGTCCAGCGACAATATCACAACATCACTGACCCCCCAAAATACGTCATAAAGCAAAATACAGAGGATGTTGGAAATCTGCAATGAGAAATAGAAGGACTCAGTGACATGGCAGTGTCTGAGTGAGAGAATCAGAATTAAGGGCTGGAATTAATACACTGTTTGTAGTAGGAAGCGTGGCAGTCAGGCCCATTGAACTACGACACAGGCCTGCAGCAAACCCCACCTTCTCTCTGCACACACCTTGCCCCCACCCTCGTGCATCACCCCCAATAAAGCAGGAGGGTGGAACAGGCTGATGGGGTATTATCTGCCATAGTGGGATATCAGTTAGGCTCATTATCACCGAGTCTATAGCAATTCAGTGGTGGCTCAGAGATTAAACGGAAGGTTCGCCAGCAGCTAACTGTTGGGCCTTGCCCACTAAACTGATGATGGTGGTTGGGGGGTGGGGGCAGGTATCCCTGCCAGCTTGGCAACTCTTTCTACACTGATCAGGCTACATCAGGCCCACTAAACAATTACAGTATTTTTTGTTTTTGTATCTAATTAATTGCTGTAACAAATCCACATCTTTCCTGTTTAAAGTTCCACAAGTCCGTACGCACTCACTTCAGTATGCACAACAGTGTAAATTAGCTATGGGGTGAATTTTATGCGACAAATTGCCATAGAATGAGAGGCTGTAGATGTCATTATAATCACATTGACAACACTCATATGTTGGTTAGGAGATTTTGTACCTTTATCGCACATGCATCTAATCTGGCATTATGAGTGCTTCCTTTGTTAAACATATTACTGTGAAGGTGTGGGTGCTGTTGACAAGGTCACACTTTATTGCCCATTCCTGGTTTCTCCAAAAAGACCTTTCCCTCGAACGATCTGCAGTCTCAGTGGTGTTAATTTTCTGGTTCCAATTGCTCTCGTAAAGCACCAATCTACCACAAATGTTCATTTGTATTGGGTTGGTTCCTGAACAGTTCTAAGTGAGCAGCACAAGTAGAGAGGTGTTACTGTGCCGCTATACTCTATCCTGCTGTATCAGGTATTAAAAGACATTACTACACAAGTACTGTTATTTTCTCATACTGAGATTTAATGCACACAAAACAGGAAGATTTTTATGTTTCCTGACAGTTAATTTCTGATTCAATTATAAAGATTGGATAGAAACTAAATAATCTGCCAGGCCAAAATAATTTTTTGTTTGTGGTATGAGTCTTGGGAAAGGGATTTAAAGAAATCACATGTCTTAGCTGAAAGGTGCAGTGCCCAAGGGGCTACACTCTTTACAAACATTGGGCCTTCAAGGTCACAGCAGTCCACGAACATCACAGTTTCTTGTATATTCTCCTAATGACTTGAATCTGAGTCCACTCATTGTTGACCAGTAGAAACAACACAAAACTCTTAAATGGTTTTAAATGTGTTAGAGAAGACGTTGGTGAAACAGAAAAGCTCAGGTAACTAGGATGTAAGTCAATAAAAAGCAGAAGCTTTTTATTCAGTTGGTCTTTACTATCTCACCCCCAAAACAACTCAGACAGATGACTTACCAGAGGTAGTCTGGGATCCGAGAAACATGCTCCTGGAAAGCAGGGGCCTTGTGACCCTCCACATGCCAGCGAACTAACATGTTGATAGTTTTGGAAATCTAAAAGACAAATAGAATCATAGATGACAGTGAAGCAGGGAAATTTCCACACTAGTTCCAGCTACACTTTGTCACGTGACTATATCCACATTAAAAGTATCAAATGACCCTATGGGCCCTCGTGGGGAGCACTGCACACACAAACAATGCAAAAATCACCAAAGTTTCCAGATGACCATAGGCTGCTCTCTCTTTTGAGGGGGAGAGCTAACTGGTGGTGATTTAACCCAAAGATCACTTCACCTCACCTCAGGCATGGGGCAAAGTTGAGAAAGTAGGCCTTCATGAATAACCTCAGTCGATATGGGAATTGAAGACACATCACAAATTAGCCATCCAACTAACTGAACTAATCTGGCCCCTCACACACACACAATAGACTGTGCCCCACGTCAGCGGGATTCAAACATCCAGATTTTGCAGCAATATTAAAAACATTTACTAGCATTTACTATCATTATCCCTCTGAAACTGACAGGAGTCTATACACACACACAGTTAAATGTGAAAATCCAGAAGTTACTGTCAATAATTCAATGCTAATTTGCAAGGTGTGCTACTGAAGTCGCCTTAGTTTACGAACTGACAAGACTTGCGATTGGTCTGACTGTAAAAACCTTTGAGCTTTTAAATTGCAGCAAATTTATAATTACCACTGAAAAGCCTTGCCAGCCTTGAAAGCTAATTTTATGTTTGTGGCATGCCAAATCCCTTCATGGTAAGTTCCCATACTTTAAAATAGTATTTAAAAAATTATAATGCTTCAGCCTCTATCTTGTTTCCATGTTTACGTCCCAATCATTTATTTATCCATAAAATTTAAGTTAATGATAACTGCATTTTAGGTCCTGCTTTGTTATCTTTTAAAATACGTCAATCTAATTGCTAATTAGCTTACTTGGTGACCCATCTGTTGCTGGCGTGTTTGGAAATCCCCCTTGGCTAGACATCAGATTCAAGCTTCTTCAGGAAAAATGCAATCCTCACCTTAGGTATTGCTAGATTTTTTTTAGTCAGTTTGCTTTTGAAGTTAGTGGTGAACACCTTTGCATCATGCTGACCACAAAATACCAGTTAAAATGGTAATATTAGCACTGGTAAGATAGTGATACTGATCCTATTATTTACTCACACCATCTTCAAAAAACTTTACCCCACTGAAACATTGATTTTGTTTCTCTCTCCAAAGATGCTGCAAGACTTGCCATGTCTTTCTATCATTTTCTGTTTTGCTTTCACATCCGAGTTATCCTGCTTTCATTTGAGATAGGTATCTTCTATGGAAATGGTGCTATGATCCATTTAAAACTAAAGAATGTACTTTGAGAATTTTGATGTGCGGGTTAGGTTGATTGGCCATGCTAAAAAATTGCCCCTTCATGAGATGAGATGCTTAGGTTAGAGGGATTAGCTGGTAAATACGTAGAGATATTGGCTGTAAGGCCTAAGTGGGATTGTGGTCGGTGCAGACACGATGGGCCAAATGGCCTCTTTCTGCACTGTGGGGTTTCTATGATCCTGAGTGACACGAGTGCTCACAGCTCCAAATTTGAAAAAAAGTTTACAGCTTTCATCTAAAGGGAAACAAAAAACAAACAACTCCTCTGGGATTGCATTGATCGACTGAACATCTGATCCTGCTTAAAAAAAAGGTCAGCGTTTGTAATTTCAACATAAATCATTACCTGAGATTTTTAACAGTTTGCTGATAGCTGAGATCAGTATGAATGCCAGGTTTCAAAAGCTCCAGAATCACACATCTCATCAAGAGTGAAATTCATAGTTTGATTAACAGTATTAGGAGGTTATTAAAGGATTGTGTGTCTTTGGTATGGTTTCTGAGTAGATGTTGCTTGTTTTTACAACGGATTAATTAGATTTAAATCTTCTGAATAGCTTTTTTGAATGAGTTTCTTTTTCAGTATGATATGTATTTGAATGTCAGTTCTGTTAGGGTACATGAGGTTTTCTTCCATGTCCATTTCAAAAACATGGCTCCAGAGATCTGGGTGAAAGATTCATGGGAGGCATGAACATATGATGGTGCATGAGAGTTGTGGGGTGTATAGGGGCCGTGAAGGGGATATGTGGGTAGGTGGGATTGGGATTTAGGGCCTGACATTCATCACTACACTACAGTACCAATACATCACTACGTACTAGTTAGCAGAAGAGGGCCATTCTAGTCTGCCATCTTGTCATCGGCCCACATTCACTGTCACCTCAGACCTATTCCGCATTTGTCTCTCTGACACAAAAATATGGCAGGCGTTGGTCTTTTTAAAAGAGGCAGATCTATTTGAAATTCTACAATGCAGAAAGAGGCCATTCTGCCCATCAGGTCTGCATTGACTCTCTCAAAGAGCATCCTACCCAGGCCATCTCCTCCGTCCTGTCCGTAACCCCATGCATTCAGCATGGCCAATCCACCCAACCTGCACACCTTGGGACTGCAGGAGGAAAACAGAGCAGCCTGAGCAAACCTAGGCAGACAGTCACCCAAGGCCAGAGTTGAATCCACGTCCCTGGTGTTGTAAGGCAGCAGTGCTAACCACTGTGCGTTCAGAAGTTTTCCAACTCAATCTTCCTGCCTCATCCACAAAAACCTGATCCCCGATATCTGACAGTGGCACAGTGGTTAGCACTGCTGCCTCACAGGGCCAAGGATCTGGGTTCAATTCCCAGCTTGGGTCATGGTCTATGCAGGCTCTGCACACTCTTTCTGTGTCTGCTTGGGTTTCCTCCAGCTGCTCCGGTTTCCTCACAGGCCGAACGACGTGCTGGTTAGGTGCATTAGCCATTCTAAGTTTTCCCTCAGTGTACCTGAACGGGTGAACAAGTGTGGCGACTAGAGGATTTTCACAGTAACTTCATTGCAATGACAACTCCTCTGGGATTGCATTGGGATTTATTAATCTGGGATTAATAAATAATCTTCAAAAACTTTCTTCCTCACTGTTTACTATTTTGTTTTGTCCAAAATCGAAAAAAACACCTTGATTATTCTAAGTTTTTCTTTGCTTTACTTAAACTGTCAGCTTTCCATCACAGCTGGCGTAATGGTTTTTAATCTCATTCTGTTCAGTGTTAGCTCCTTCCCAACTGTGCTAAATTAAAATTATAAACAGTACATTCAAAATACCTGCTGACCACACAGATCTTTAACAGTCATCCAAACAGAAAAATAGTTACAAAGATATCAGTTTTAAAGGAATTGGCATCAATACCTCATCATCTTTGTGACAAATACTTACTGGCCCAATACTAATGCACTTTGTGAATCTGTCATCAGCTGCGATGTGGTCATAGAGTTCTGTAACTGCCCTCTTCCTCAGGCTGCTGCTGTGGTGATCCTCATACACATTCAACAAAGCTGTAAAAGCCCAAATTTAATGACTCATCACCTGAGTGAAAAGATAAATGCACAACAGAATGGCACATTTACACCTGAGTGTGTATCAGCTGTGGAATCTACACTCACAGCATATTCAACACCTCTCTATTTGGGGTGGAGGGGGAGAAACAAAAACAGGTTAGGAATGTTCTCCCATTTAAATCAAATCATAACAAAGCTTTTTCCAAATTTGACAGATTTCTATTCATAAATGGGCAGCTTTATATATTTTATCCTCAATACCAACCTCAAACAGAACGTAGCCCCTCCTCCCCATTACTCAAGTCTACACCATCCCATCCGGACTAACTATGAGCCACGTCCTGAGGAGGAACAATATTATTTAGTACAAAGCAGTTCCAATAATGGTGCAGCTTCTCACTCCATCACCTGACATCAAACAGATTTAGAAGACAATACTCGAGGCTTCTTTGGAAACATTGAACACATATGCTTATTCAGCGTATGTAAACCTTGAATCAATAGCTTCAGAAATGGAGAAGGACATTTATTGTTACTAATGAACATTCCACTTCATAAAAAAACTAATTTGCTGCTGTCCTCTTTGAATAAAAATGGCAAAACACGAATGATTTTGATGTTTGTGTAACGGAGGGATCCTCCATACCGTACGCAATGGTGAGAAGTCTGCTGTGTGGTGTGTACAGGTCACAAACTGCCACGTTGTTCCGCTGGGCAGGCCAGTCAATAGTACTGTAATCCTCAACATAGAGCTCCTGGACAAAAACAGAGTTAGAATTTGGCAAACTTTGCTGGCAAGTGAGAAACAATAATACAACAGCGATATCTAAAGCACAAATCATGGCATTTGCTGTTAAAAACACCAAAATAAACGTTCCCAGCAAGATTTCCTCATTAACGGAGCACAGATTTTATCTCCAGTAGGCTGCGTTCCACAGTCAGAGGCTTTTGTCCTTATCTCTCCTCTTTTGCCCCCAGATTTCATATAAATCTTGCAGAAACTAGGGTTGTACTTAAGCACAGCATCACTGCACTAACAATAAATTGGAATGTAAACATAGACTCGGGGGGTCCAACCAAATTGTGGCACCAGGCTCTCTTTTCCAAGGCATCTTCCTCTGTAGCATTCTGACATTAGGGATTTTCTTGGAAATTGCAGGGAATTTACAACAAAGATAATTACAGTGGAGTATATTCACCATTACCAGGTGCCTGACACACAAGGATATCTGACGCCCAGTATGAAGTGTCCTCTTTAAGAACACTATCAATTACCCAAGTTAAGAAAACCAGCATGGATGGCAATAACTAAAACGTAGGAACCCTCAGATATACACTAGAAATACTGCTAGAGTACAACCAGCTAAAACAACCCTGCTTACCAGCAGAGAACATTGATAAACTTCCCGCTTCCTAGCAACTTCAGATAACTCTTGACAATGCTCTGGAGCACTTCATATCTGTCTGGTCAGGTAGTAAATTATAACAGCTGCCATTGAAGGATTGACTCAGTTCCAATATTCCATCATCTTTGGCTCCAACTCAAACTAAAACAGGCTTCTTCTACACTTCCAGCCACAGGATAGTCACTTGTTTGTCACATGAGCAAACAGATTATGTTAAGGAATATTTTAGCATTTCAGCATCAAAATCCAACAGCAGAATAGTATTTCTGCACATAAATAGTATAATTTAGTGCTGATTTTTTCATTAATTCTAGTTTATGATTTGCAGCTGTTAGGGTGTCAGACCTGAACTCCAAGATATATTCTAAAGCCAGACTAGACTCTAACCATTTTTCTATTTTGGCATAAATGTGAGGGAAGGATGTTTCATTCCAGGCGTGAATTTACTGACAAACTGGGAGCTAAGCAAAATTTAACAACAATTTAACTGTAACAAATTAATTAACTTAACCTTTAACACTTGAACAATACTTAAATGAGGTCTAACCAACGTTTTATACAACTGCAACATTAAACAATACATTAAAGGCCAACTCTTGTACTCTATACCCCTTCCTATAAAGGCTAGCATACCATAAGCTTTCTTCACAACCTTCTCCACTTGCTCTGCCACCTTCAGAGACTTGTTCACCTGCACCCCCAGGTCCCTCTGCGTTTCTATACTCTTAATAGGTCTACCCTTTATCATATACCTCCCCCCTGAATAAAGCTTGTTTTGATAAAAGATCCCTAATTTACTAATTTAAAAAGGGATTTAAATTTGAGAGTAATATTGCTTGATTTGAGCTGATAGTGAACTTTAAAACATTCCCCTTAAACATAAAATATATAAATAGCACAGTATCATTCCACACCATAGACAGTTTGGCTGAAACAAAAACATGATATTGAAACCACACAACTATTTCCATTTGTAGAGCTTCAGATGCCAACAACACATTGCAAAAAATCTTTTCCTTATATAGTGCCTTAGCTATAGGACAAAAGCCCAAAGCATTTCAGACACAAAGATAAAAAACGTACATGGATATAAATATGGACTTTGATAGGTTGAATAACTCACTTTTGCACCATAATGACTGTGATGATAATGACCAGGATAAAAGGAAAAAATAAATAAGTTGACGAAAAATTTGATAAAAGGAAGAACTTAGAGGGAGCAGAGAAGGAAGTTGGAGAGGTAATAGTGAGAAATTTCCAGATTTAAAAAAAGCAATGAAATGGAAGGATTTAAACACAAGGATGAGAATTTTAACTTGCAGGCACTGGAGGACCAGTGTAAATCCTCTAATGTAGGTCAATAAAGACAGAGAGCGACGTAGACTTTCCTCTGATGGGTAAGAAGAAAACACAATCTCCTCGTTTCGTGAAATCAACAAAAGAAAGATGTGCAATTTCTACAGCACCTTCCAGAACCCGTGATCATCCCAAAGCGGTTTGTAATTGTTATAGAGTGTCGTTATTGTGCACCATCTTCTTTCACGTCATCAGTATGTGCTTTGATGTCATCAGTTTATATTCTTACATTAACTGCCGTTCATTTTGATTCTTTTCTGTGACTGTTATTTTGATGCTTAACTAACTGTTCCCTATTTTGAGGCCATACTTAATTTTGAACTTGTTATTTTTATGTATTAAAGAAGATTAGCTTTCACAACATGTTTGGACTACCTTCTTGGGGTCAAATTACCACAGCAGTTAGTGAAATATTTTTGAAAGGTGGCTAGTGTTGTCACGTGACTATTCCCCTTGGGAAAGGCAAGTTTGGGTGGAGATGGTTAGGTGGGTGGATGGCAGGCATTTCTTTGTGATCAAAGTGGCTTCTGAGATGGCAAGCTGATCAAGTAACCCACAAACTAAACAAGTAAATCTTCAATACCCCACCATTGCTGACTGTCCAGTTCCCTTGGCCAGCTAATGAAACCCACAGGAGTAAACCTGCCACTCAGGGTGGGGATTCCCCAGCCTGCAAACTCTTAATGAGTTTGATGCCTCCAAGTCGAGGAACAGGAAGTTTACCAGCTGCAAGGTCTTGACTAGTCGATCACCTGGGAGGACCACTGCACAAGACTGGCAGATTCCTAATCTCAGCCATGTGATCTACGGATGGTGATGGCTAACATGAGGGGACATTGCTTTAAATTGAAGGGTGATAAATATAGGACAGATGTCAGAGGTAGGTTCTTTACTCAGAGGGTAGTAAGGGTGTGGAATGCCCTGCTTGCAGCAGTTGTGGACTCGCCAACTTTAAGGGCATTCAGATGGTCATTGGATGGATAACATTGGAATAGTTTAAGTTAGAGGGTCATTAGATTGGTTCCACTGGTCGGCGTGACACTGAGGGCCGAAGGGCCTGTACTGCGCTGAAATGTTCTATGTTCTAAACGTAAACTCTCTGGATTTAGATATGAATCTAATACCTAGTAGTGGTGCACAAACAAAGTGCACGTCTCTGTATTTTGAACTGGGGACTTAAATATTATAATGGGCACCGCGTCTGTTAGAACTAATGGCCAATTGTGGTATATTGCACATGGTTCACTTAGAGCAGTGCTTTATGCAACATTCAATCAGGTAAAACCACCCTCATTTTATGAAAACATTTATCTTCATACACCATTGGTGAGACCACCCTCCATAGCAAAGGACAATGAAGTAGAGGATTTCAGAGTCTAACAACATACTTCAATGCAGAGTAACATCTTTATCAGAGCCATCCTTCCTTGAATCTGAAAAGCCAAAGTCCTCCAGGTGTGAAAATATAAACTCAGTTCAAAACATCAGGGATTCTGAGCAGTTGTTCCTACCTGGCGCAGACTGAGAATAAGGTCGTCTTCCTGTGCACTGAGTCGCACGGCATAGCAATAACTCATAGGGAGATAGACCTGCCGACAGTGACACCACAGGGTGGAGGGGTGAGCTGGCATCCATCGAGGGAAGAGCCTGACATAAAATTACAATACAGACAAAGCTCAGCAACAGGTAAAGCATTGGAAATTTGCATGGAATATTTACTATTCCTCTATTTGGTATCTTTGCATATTTCACTCCACAATTAAGACAGTGGGCAAGGAGCAGAACAACACCAGGACTTTATCTATGACTGTGCCCCCTCTGCACCCCTGGAAAGTGTCCAGTCTCTGATCTAAACCTCTCACTTACAGATGGCCAAATTAAAATGCCATATTTTTATTTTTCACTGTTTTGTCTTTAATTCTTTTCTTTGCTTCTGTACAGTTCCACGTAGATCAGGTACCCTCTGGGATCTTGGTAAATAACCCAATTTTTGTGTATGAAATTAACAGAGGATCACTGGTCAGCAATTAAACTGAGGAGATGTTCATAACTGAGCTATTTTCATGTCTATCTTCAAATAATAATCAACTCATAACAATTGGGAATGGGATCCTGGCTGTGCTTTTCTTTCTCTTATGGAATCCCTTGGATTGGGGATGATTTGCTTCCACTCAGATTCGATGGGTTCTGAGATGGTAAATCTAAAGCATGATCTGCAGATACTGCCACAAGTAGGGCAAGTGGTACTTGAAGGTCAAGTAGACAAGTTGTTTGGAGGTTTGTGTGCTCTCTCTGATGCTCCTACTAACAACTGTTATTGAAGTCTCGCAAAGTATTTGGTGCCTTCCTGAGTGAACCATCTCCATTTTGGTTGGTCACAGGCCAGGAACTCCCATGGGTCAATAGGGATGCATCAAGAATGTCACTAAAAGCGTTTCCACTGTTGTCTTGGGAGTCCTGTGCAATGACTAAGTTCTGTGTACATTGGTATTGCAGCTCACCCCAACAAATTAGCTCAGGGAAGGAAGTCAGTCACAGAAATGATGGTAAACTGTTCAAGCTACACAGCCTTCAATCCAAAACGAAAGCCACGCTACTGAGTCACTGAGCTTTAATATGCAGATGACACTTGCACATCAGCTCACTCAGCAAACTGAGTTCCAGCTCATGGTTGACTCCTCCTGACCATACGAGAAAATGGGCCTTTCATTAAAAACCTTGAAAATCTTTTCCAACCAGTTCCTGCAGCAATAACCCATCAAACCTCCCCACTTCCAGGTTGACTGGGACTTTTTTCTTCTGTAGTGTAGAAGGCTGAAGAGTGATCTTATAAAGGTCTACAAAATAATGAGGGGCACAAATCAGCGAGATAGTCAATATCTTTTCCCAAAGGTAGAGGAGTCTAAAACTAGAGGGCATAGGTTTAAGGTGAGAGGGGAGAAATAGAAAAGTGTCCAAAAGGGCAATTTTTTCACACAGAGGCTGCTGAATGTCTGGGACAAGCTGCCAGAGGTAGGAATAGAGGTGGGTACAATTCTGCCTTTTAAAAAACATTTAGATCATTACATGCGTAAGATGGGTATAGAGGAATATGGGCCAAACGCAGGTGATTAGCTTAGAGATTTTAAAAAGGGCAGCAGGGACAAGCTGGGCCGAAGGGCCTATTTCCATGCTGTAAACCTCTCTGATTAAGATTTTCCATATCTCGTGTGCCGCTTCTCAGTGAAGTAGAGTCACGTGTCCAATGCGCCAGTTCAGACCTTGGCCAACTAGGGAACAAAGTATTTGATGACCAGGATCTCAAACCTAATACTAAGGTCATGTTCACTGGGCAGGATTGATCCCACTGCTCCCACATGCTTCAGAGACTTGGATTACCTACAGCAGGCACTACAAAGCTCTGGAGAAATACGTTTATTGCAATCACTCTTTTATTCTCAAATTAAAACACTATCTTCATCTCCTAATTACTGTATCCATTATTTAACTATCCTTTTACTTATCTGTTATTTACCCTCAGACTACCATCTTTCCTCATGAGGAGGGAGTTTAAAAATAACTTTTCTTGCTTTGTTAGTATAAATTTTTTAGGGCTGTCAGTGTTCTACTGTATTATTCTCCCAATATTTATTACACTACTTTTTCAAAAATCAAGTTTGCCACCTTCTCTATCCATAAAACCGCAGAACGTGACTCTTTACTTTTGGTCAGAGTGTAATTACCGTAAATAATCATTTACTGTCATTCTACTCTTTGGCCCTCACCTGAATTGAAATTACCCAAATTCAATCCATTTTAATGACTACCCGTTTTGAGTGTTGATCATAACTTGACAACAATTATTCACTCTGCTTCATTACCCACACAAATATTACATCCTTCCTCATTAGAAATGCAACGTACCGATAAAGAAAACAGTCCTTGTTTTGACACAGTTTTCATGTCACGAATTATAACAACTGGCTTTCACTGCAAAACTGGCTCTAGAAAGTAGAAATTTAAATGTTTGGTTAGAGGACTCACCACATCTCAGGAAACAAGGTATTCATCCCTTCCCAGCTGTAGACATTAAGAATGGCCAACCAGAATTTACCCCAGGATGGGATGCCAACTGCACCACCTGAAACCAGGGGGGAGACAATTGTGGCATGTGTTAAACATTTATGCGCACGATGAGAAAACATTTCCTACGCTCAATATCTGATTATATTTTTAAGAAATATTGACAGGAACATGTAGCACCCCCTCATCATCAAACAATAAGAATTGATAAATGTATTTAAGGCAAATACAGTAAAAGGAGCTCTCTGCATAATAAGTGACTAAAGAACTCTTAACTCTGAAAGGTACAAGTGCAAAGTGTCACTTCTTATATTAATGAAATAATAAATACATATTTTTAAGGCATTCTCCCAGGTACAGTACATAGAGATAAAGATGATTCAAAGTTAGCTTTCAGCTGAGGAAACTGTCCATAATATCCTAGATTTAGGGAAAAAGATAAAATACAGCTTAATTTTCTAATTCTAACTGACATTCAGCAAAAGTGTTTGTATTCTGGATGAGAAGAGAATCATGTCCTTCAGTTGGACAACTGCTATTCAAACTCATGCAAGCAATGTCATCTCAGACAAGGTTCGGTTGCCAGTGGTGGGTTGAAAGGGAGCACAGACAGCTATATTGTAAGGATCAAAGTATTCTGGGGCTACAGGGCTCTGCAGAAAAGAATGGGGCAAGCTGTGGAGTAATTTGAAAATGAGTACTATTCTGTTAATTCCACTGAAAGTTAGCAAAGGCTGGCTGGAGTTGCTTGGCAAGGACATTTATTGATTAAGATATGCATGGTTAAGATTTAGGCGAGTTGCATTTTGTTACAAGTGGAGGCTAATGAGAAATAATTGGTGGAGAAATAGAAACATAAAATTAGAAGCAGGGGGAGGTCATTCAGTCCATGAAGCCTGCTCCACCATGTATTATAATCAGAACCTAGAGGGGATGAAAGTATAAGGCTCTCAGCAACAACTTTGTTGCAGAGGCAGCTATTCATTTAGAGGAGAAAGTTAGTGGTTTAGATGCTGGCTGGGATATGGATTTTAAAATTCAGTTTTGGATCAAACATGACAGAGGTTTTGCATGGAGCAACTCAGCTTCAGTACGTGGCTGGATAAAGTGATGGAGTCACCGGCAAAGAGCTGGGAGCTTTACTCCTTCTTCTAATGCTCAACTGAAAGACATCTTAGCTTACACATAACTTAATATCAGATAAGTTATCAAACTGTAAAGAATTGGTTAAGTATTTGAGGAAAGTGAGAAAATCATATCTAAGCCATGGTCTGAGAAGCACAAAGTGTTCTCTAAATGTATGTTCAGCAATAAGACCAAAATACTGTCGATGCTGGAAATATAACAGGAATAAAATGCTGGAAATACTCAACAGGATTTGTCTATACTGTAATTGTTTTAATATCAGGCCAACTTGAGATTACTTTGAAGGGATTGCTGTGATTTCTGGCATCGAGATGAATTGCTGATCTGGTATTAGGCTAATGCCATGTGCATTTACATTGCACCTTTACATACTCTGGACATGTCAAAATTCTTTATAGTCGATGAGTTAATTCTAGTTGCAATGATCATCACGTAAGCAAACAGAATAGAAGAATCAACTCCATGCAGTGATACCACTATTCCCGGTCAGAATGAAGACTGTTATTATTTGTCAATTACATCTAGAGGTTACATGATTCTAAGGAACTCTGGTTGAGTTTACACACACACATTGTTTGAGTCTATGCTCCACTGATTACATTTTGCTGGCGAATATCAATTTGTATTCATTAACTATCCTCCACCTACTACAATTATGTTGGAGAAATCATTCTACTGGGACCAGGAAAAGTTTTGGTCGTGAGTTTTACTTACAAAAGTTCACAAAGGTTTTATTTATTTTCTTTGATCTAAGTATTTGCTATGACACTGCAGTAAGTTTCAGCCAGCTTCCAATACACTGGTTAATATAGTGGCATCAGTGGATACAGCATAAATTCATGTATTTATTGTTGACTCCCTTAATACAAGACTGGATACAATGAATGAAGGCACTTGGATGGTGGATTCCGGACAAGATTCTAGGCAATGTACTAATATAGGATAAATGTCTTCATGATGAGTGGATATTCTCAGTGTTTATACTATTGTTTATTTTCATTGCTTGACAGACTGGAAGGAAATAATATTCATATCTATTTAATAAAGACAATTCCATGGCTTTTGGGTTGCACATAATCCATTCACTAATACTATATTTAAGTTACGCTCTTTACCAAGGAGGACAAGACTTTCTTTTTACCTTTGAAAAAGGTTAGTAGTTTCTAGGTCCTTTCTCTGATTATGCTGTATTGCATTTTCCTTAAAAGCTCAACTTATAGGATCGTGAAATCTTAAAGAACAAGAGGCCAGTTGGCCCACCATGTCCGTGCTAGCTCTTTGAAACAGCTTGCCAATTAGTGCCTCCTCTTTCCTAATGTCCTGCAAGTTTCCCCTTCAAATATTTAGACAAATCCCTTTTGAAAGTTGTTGTTAAATTTGCTTCCATCACGTTTTCAGACAGTGCTTTCCAGATCATTACAAATTCTGCTTAGATCATTGTATTACCGCTGTGAGTGAAAATGAAATCAGTTTGGTCAGTCAGATATGGATACGATATATTGAATTATTTGGATATCTGACCTTTATCGTGAAGGATATTTCTTGCTCGCACCAGGTTGAGGTCATCTGGTCCAACACCAAGGACTCGTAGGGCTGTGTAATTCAGTGCTGTTCCAAAAACTGTCGACTTGTCCTCTACATGCCTAGCATCAAATCAAAATATAGGGGTCATATCTGGATTAAGATACGGAAAAAGTACAAACTAGGTCAAGAATAAAGCAAGACACAGGTTTATCATTATCCTTAACACCACTGCTGGTCTTGGCATTGGTGAAATCATGACAATCATTTTACACCTTACTGAAAAAACTGACAATCTGTTTGAAAAGCCGAGTAAACACATGGCTGGGAAGCTTAGTGGAGCTAAAAAAGAAGCGAGAGAAGCTGAAAATCCAGAGCAGCAGAGAAGGGCTAAAATCCAGTGAGAGTTGAGTGAAGTGAAGCAGTTCTGAATGCTAGCAAGAGTGAGAATTCAGAGGAATGGAGCAGAGCAAAATACCAGTGAGAGTTTAGAGGTGCTGAGTGAGGTTTAAATATCCCTGAGAGTGAGTACGGTGGAAATATTGATTCCTGACCCCTAAAGTGAAATTTGGTCTGTCATTTATTGTTTGGATAGCACAGGAATTCAAATAATCAGTGAACCTGTAGCTGTTTTCAATAAGTAAATCCTTCACTTCTTTCTCCGAGATTAGGCCTGAATTTAAGATACGATAAAAGGTGATGATGATACTGTGTCTTAAGGAATATATTTATACCATTCTTTTGTAAGTGTTTTGTTGCAAGGAGTCAATTTGTCTGAAAAAAAGTGTGTAGCTCCGTGCTGAGACTGAAGGATAACTAATTTTAGCTAATGGTGTGTTTGTCTAAACAGATTTAATCCATTTGTGTTTATTAAGGTTTCTCTTGGGGTTTCAGAGTTGAGTTTGATTAGATGGATTGACGGAGGCAGAATCATGCACTTAATGGGAAGAGTTAAGCCTGCGGAGAAAAGGCACAGTTTCTCCGTAATTTTAAAATAAGCTTGAAAGAAGAAAGACGTATCTCACTTTTGCTCTTTCTCTCTCCCTCGCTGGAAGTTTCTGGGAACTTAAGGGATGGCAATCTCTGTACAAGAATGTAAGCCCGTATTTTGCTAACTGATATTGAAGAGAGATTTAAACCTGTAAGATGAATATTCCTTGAATTGGAACTCAGTGGGATAGGTTAGCACTTAAAAGTTGCATCTTGTCATGTTTAAATAGTGTTCAATTGTTAAACGTTAAGCTAATTCATTTGTTACAGCTAAACTGTGTTGCCAAATAAAGTTTGTTTTGATAAAAGTTCCCCAGTTTGTCGCCAGAATCACACCCGGAGTGAAACTTCATATCCTCACATTAACGTCAAAATAGCTGGGGTCTAGTCTAACTTGATTTGATTTATTGTCACATGTATTTACAGTGAAAAGTATTGTTTCTTGCGCGCTATACAGACAAAACATATCGTTCATAGAGAAGGAAAGGAGAGAGTGCAGAATGTAGCGTTACAGTCATAGCTAGGGTTTAGAGAAAGAGCAATTTAATGTAAGGTCAGTGCGTTCAAAAGTCTGACAGCAGCAGAGAAGAAACTGTTCTTAAGTCAGTTGGTACGTGACCTCAGGCTTTTGTATTTTTTTCCCGACAGAAGGTAAAAGAGAGAATATCCAGAGTGCATGGGGTCCTTAATTATGCTGGCTGTAGACAAAGTAAATGGATGGAGGCTGGTTTGCGTGATGGATTGGGCTACATTCACAATCTTTTACAGTTCCTTGTGGTCTTGGACAGAGCAGGAGCCCATACCAAACTGTGATACAATCAGAAAGAATACTTTCTATGGTGCATCTGTAAAAGTTGGTGAGAGTCATGGGTGACATGCCGTTATTATGCAAGGGTTTCTGATCTGAACCTTAACAGGGTACAAGCATAAGATCAGTCGATTAACAATCTTACTCTCCCGATTCAGTGAAGTAACTTGTTACAAATTTATTGGTACTTACAAACCCCAGCCTCCATCTGGAAGTTGCACTGAGCGCAGATAACGGATCATTTCATTCTTCTGAGCATCTGTCAGTGGTATATTTGCTACATGACATGTAATCAGGAGCCCTAATAGAAGGCAGCATTCAAAAGAAAATCATTTTTAGTATTAATTATTATATTTAACTCTCTGTGCCCATAACTAAAACCACCCTTCCGGGATTAACACGGGCTGCTTCGTAATTATTTAAGCTCCTCATTTCCCAGTCTCAGGGGTGCCATCAGAAAATGTGGAAGACTTTACTCTGAACAAAGAAGAAAGCTTCATGGAATTAGATAATTTACTCCTTCTTTTCTCTCTCCTTACCTGTCCTGATTAGATATGGGGTGTGATGCAGGGAGTTACAAAGGAAAAACATGAACCCGTGTCTAAGCACCATGCTATAGATTACACTTCAATATTTCCTCGCTGGTCTCTTTATTGGAAATATTGGGCTCCAATGGAGAATACAGGAAGGATATGGAGAGGGTGCAGAAGAGATTTACTGGGATGCTGCCTGGGTTAGAGGGTACAAGCTATAAGGAGACGCTGGGCGAACTAGGGCTGTTTTCTCAGGAGCGGCAGAGCCTTCGGCGAGAGCTGATTGAAGTCTACAAAATTATGAGAGGCAGAGATAAGGTTGACAGTCAGAATCATTTTCCTAGAGTTGAAATGTCTAAGGAAGCATGCACTTAAGGTGAGAGGGGAAAGTTCAAAGGAGATATGAGGGGCAAGTATTTTACACAGAGACGTAAAACAGTACAGTGCAGCACAGTACAGGCCCTTTGGTCCTCAATGTTGTGCCGAGGTATGTCTAATCCCAAGGTCAAGCTATCCCACTCCCTGTCATGCTCCATGTGTCTATCCAATAACCTCTTGAAAGTTCCTAAAGTGTCCGACTCCACTATCACAGCAGGCAGTTTATTCCACACCCAATCACTCTAACCACTCTCTGAGTAAAGATATTGGAAAGCACCGTCAAGAGTGGTGATGCAGGCATATACGATAGGGGCGTTTAAGGGGTTTTTAGATAGAATCCCTAAAGTGCAGAAGGAGACCATTTGGCCCATCGAGTCTGCACCAACCATAATCCCACCCATGCCCTATTCACCCTGCTGGTCTCCCCATCACGAAGGGACAATTTATGATGGCCAATCAACCTAACCTTCACATCTTTGGACTGTGGCAGGAAACCTGGAGGATACCCAAGCAAACACAGGGTGAACGTGCAAATTCCACAGACAGTGATCCGAGGCTGGAATTGAACCCGGGTCCCAAGGCGCTGAGATACAGCAGTGCTAACCACCGTGCCACTCAATACGCAAGGAGTACAGAGATACGGACTAAAGATAGGCAGAAGAGATTAGTTTAATTTGGCATCATGTTTGGCACAACATTGTGGGCTGAAGGGCCTGTTCCTGTGTTGCACTGTTCTATGATTTGTTTAGCAAAGAGAAAAAAAACAGAAAATTACAGCACAGGAACAGGCCCTTCGGCCGTCCAAGCCTGCACCGACCAGGCTGCCGACTGAACTAAAACCCTCTACCCTTCCGGAGACTATATCCTTCTATTCCCATCCTATTCATGTATTTGTCCAGATGCCCCTTAAAAGTCACTTTCGTGTCCACTTCAACTATCTTCCTAACAGTGAGTTCCAGCCACTCACCATCCTCCCTTCCCCGGACTCAGAAACCAGTGCCTGACAGGACTGTATCCAAAGTCCATTTCCACAATGTTGTTGACTGACCTGGTAGAAGGAAGAGTGGTCCACCATAGTCTCCAGCCCAATGCCCATCCTCAGCCTGTAGTTGTGCATAAAACTTCATTCCATGCAGAAGTGCCTCTTGTGGTGTACCGGCTCTTGGAAGATCTCTGGTAAAATTACTCTGAAACATCAGGATTACACATTGAATTATTTCAATGTTGCTCCACCCCACAAACGATGTTCTCCCGAAACACTACGTTGAATTTTTTTGCAACTTAAAAATAATTTTGATTTATATCGGTGAAACGGGCTTGCAAATGTCAATGAAGAAGGGAACACTTAGTGCTGGCTTGTGATGTTCGAGACAAAATAGTATTTGCAAATGACAAATTAGAGATCTCTGTCATTTCTGCAATAAGTTCATGTCTGGTTGAGAATGGTATGAGTTGGTGGATTTTGGAGAGCGTGCCTATGCTGGATCACCTTCTGTTTTTTCAAGGCATGCAGAGTTTGTTCTTAATGCTCAGTTACTATTGCTGCCATTTCCTTTAGGTTCATCACAGAGTGAAGCTATTGCTAAAGAAAATGAACACTTTGGGAGAAGTTAAAGATTTTATGCTGAAATTTAAAATCGGCATTCTCAAAGCTAAAGCAACACTCAGTTATATGAATCAAGCTGGCAGGCTCTTAATGTCTCCCAAAAAAGTACTGATGGTGACCGGCTTCCTTACCAACAAGTTCAGTAATTCCTTCGAGATGTTGCCCTGCCTGGTACTAGCTCTAAAGTGACATGCTGTAATCCAGCCCTCTCTCCCTCTGAAACTTATTATTCTTTGGGATTTGAGCATCACTGGCAAGCCAGCATCTGTTGTCTATCCTGAATTGTCTTTCGACTGAGTGGCTTGCAAGGCTTTCAGAGGGCAGTTAAGAGTCAACCACACTGCTGCAGGTCTAGGGTCATGTTTAGACCAGGTATAGATGGCAGATTTGCTCACCTAAAAGAAATTGATGAACCAAATAAATTTGTTTATGACAATTGATGGAAATTTCATGGTCTTCATCATGGGGGCTAGATTTTCAATTCCAGATTTATTCATTGAATTTAAAATCCACCAGCTGCTGTGGGGGGTTTAAACCAGAGTCCCCAGGTCATTTGTCTGGATCTCTGGATTACTAGTCCAGTGACATTATCACGATGCCATCATATTCTTTAAAGGTACACACAAACTCTTCCCTCTCAGCACTGATATGTTTCTGATCTGAAGTTCACAGATTTTAAATTGGGCATCCTCAGTCCCAAGGACAGCAACTCTTCCTAATTTGCATTTTGTGTTAAGAATTTCATTTCTTAAAAGGGCAAACAGCAGGAGGAATTCCTGAAATGGTATTGTATTGTTCTTTGTAATTAAATTTGCACATTGCACATAATGATGGCTGTACATTTTTCTTTGAAAACAGATCAATAATGAAATTCCTTACACTACAGGTACATACAGTGCTAAGACCCAATGAATGTAGCTCCAGCATTGTTTGAGGCCTGTCTTCTTCTTCTCTGTAGTCAATGTATCTCCAGCTCTGTCTGCCCTCAACATTAGATAGCCTCCATCGGGTCAGGTCTGTTGCTGGCTCGGTTTTGTATGGGCCACCTCTTCGGCGTAGACACCTGTGAACAGAAGTGCACATCATGTGGAGCTAACCCAACTCTGGTATTCATCCTGCCAGAGCCAAGAAATCACTCATTACCACATGCAGGCTTAGGATTTTGTCCTAATCGTCAGTGCCTGCTGCACTTGATTGGAATAAACCCATCTGCAAATTCCTTCCTGAAGATATTGTGCTAGTACATAAAGGAAAAAACAAAACATATTAAAAATTATATATAAATAAACGCATACTAAGATGTAGCAAAGTAGTTTATGCATTGGATATGCAGCAAGTAGGAGTTTGTGGACTGTGAATCTGTCTCAAGCAGACACATTGGCAATACATGTCTCCACTTCCAATCTCTTCTGCTCACAATCATTTTGTGTACAGGGCAAGTTGGAGCCCTTCCAGCACTGAGGTACATAGGAATGTTTGAAGAGAGGTACAGAATCAGAACACTTGAATGACCAATAATACTGTAAACAGAATCTAGATCAGAGACTACAGATCTGCAGAAATGGGTCATATCCAATCTGTGCAACATATTTTCAATGGAATGTTGCAAGAACAGACAGAAGGCAGACCATGACACCTTGGTGTTATAGAATTACTATGGCATACAAGATTTATCAGTCTATAGTGATTAGTTTGTTTGGGATTTCTGTCTTGCAAATAACCTCTTTTTCCTCTATAAATACCCTTGATCCTATAAATATCATTTCCTGCTTTTCACTAATAGCATTATTAGTTTTCAAGAAGTTCTGAACCACCTTTGTTTTCCCATTACAATGGTAGATATATTGATTTAGACATCGTCTGCAGGTTTGGGGTGGCACAGTGGTTAGCACTACTGCCTCACAATGCCAGGGAGCCAGGTTCAATTCCCAGTTTGGATGACTGTCTGTCAGGAGTCTGCATGGGTTTCCTCTGGGTGCTCTGGTTTCCTTCCAATGGTGTGAAGGACATGCTGGTTAGGTGCACTGGCCATGGTAAATTCTCAGGGATGGTGGTGCAGAAAGACATGCAGGATAATCACTGGCAGAATCTGGAACCAAAACAGAAAATGCTGCAAAACCTCAGCAGCTTTGACAACAACATCTGTCCAGAGAGAAGAGAGCCCATGTTTCCAGACTGGATGACACCTTCTCTCCCACCACTGTCAGACCTGCTGAGATTTTCCAGCATTTTTATTTGGGTTTCAGATTCCAGCACCTGCAGTATTTGGAGCCCGAGTCACATTAATTAGTTGGGTCACTGAGGATGCCGTTTATTTAGCACCAACAGGGCACTGCCAGCCCAGTGAGGCCTGCAGCGGGCACTGCCTCCCCCTCCAGAGCCCCCGAACTCACCCCCTGTCCCCGGCCGCCATCTCCCTCCGCCGCCTCTCCCTCCACCGGCACTAATGAGGGAGAGGGGGCGGGGCTAGAGAGCCACGGCGCGCCTGCGTCAGCTGACCATGAGCCGAGGAGCGGGGCAACCAATCAGATCATCACGCTATGGTGAGCCGTGCTGCGACTGGCCAATCAGCGGAGAGTGGGGCGGGGCAGACAATCCACCTGTCACCAATCAGCGGAGCGCGGGGTGGGGCATCCTGCCACCAATCAGATAGGCCGTCTCCCCCCCCCGCCTCACGGATAGCCAATCGGTATTGGTCATCTGTCTGGGAGTAACCAATAATGGATGGTTTTGCAGGGAGTTACTGTTGATTGGTGGGTGGGCCTCCGACTGTCGCCATGGTGGCCACAGAGGCCACAATGCTTCGCGCCTGTGACAGGACTCTGTAAGAAAGAAATCCCGCAACACCAGCTTAAAGTCTGACAAGTGTTCAGCGGGTGTAATGAGATTTCTTTCCGTTTTTATCCCAGCCGGCATCTCCACAACAGTACTCTATAGACAGTAAGCACTGGGTTATACTGCAGCAGCTTGGCCCTTTCCCTCAATCACTAGTGCATATTAATGGAGAGAGCGGCTTCTGTACAGAATCAATGGGCTGGATTTTACGGATTGTCATTTATTAATGCCACAAGTATACTTATATTGATACCTGTTTGGATACACTGAAGGGAGAATTTAACATGGCCAGTACACCTAACCGGCTCATCTTTCATACTGGAAACTAGGGCAGGCAGCAGAAACCTATGCAGACACAGGTAGAACGGGCAAACTTCACACAGACACTGAACTCAAGCTGTTGGCACTGTGAGGCAGCTGTACTAACCATTACGCTGCCCTTCAAGAGCTGGGCTGTAATCTTAAACAATTTCCAGCTCTGCACAATCTTGGAGAAAAGGGATATTTTAAAATATTTATTTTTGTTATATCTCGTCAACAGATAAAAATACTGAAGATGGCTAGAAAGCCTGTTGAGTTGATTGTCAAGCATCATCCAATTGGATAATGAATCCTTTTGTTTTCTGCTAAAACAGAAGCAAATTACTGTGACCACTGGAATCTGAAACGAAAAGAGAAAATGCTGGAAAATCTCATCTGCTCTGACAAAGGGTCATCCAGATTCTATTTTCCCTCCATAGATGCTGTCAGACTTGCTGAAATTTTCCAGCATTTTTACTTTGCGTTTCCCAATTGGCACAAGAAGGCACTGTGCCGCAAGGATGAATATAGTACCTGATGAGTGGCCAGAGCATTTGGCAAGTCATGCAATGAAATCTCCAGGAACACATTCAATCCCATGAGGTAATCTATGGTCCTGCTTCAGCAGCTAACATCCAAGACAACTGCTCTATGGCAACTTAAGCATGTTTATCTGTGCTTTAACACTAAGGAAGCACTTTTTTCATATGTACAAATGCATTATAGTGATGGAAATGACAGTATTGTACCTGCTGCATATTCCACCCTAAAAGTATGCCTGAAAATGAAGACCAGGTTTGCAAAACCATGACAGAGTAAGAAGGGAAACATTAATGAAAAAGTAGCAACAGACTCTTGCAACTGTTTCCCAGGTGCTAGATCCAGATGCTTTCCAATTAATGTCAGCCAAAACATTTCAAGAAGACCTGTGCTCAAACTAGCTTGTCAAAGTTTCTTCTTCAGTTAAAGGATCACAACTTATTACTACCTTAACTGAGCTGACTGAACTGCATAGTAACTTGGTTCACACACCACAACACACTGTTTGCAGTTTTTCGAACCTGTGCCCTCCCCCAGGCTGAGGAAGAAACTGTTGTATTGAATAGCTTTGGCAGTTTTTTGTGATCTTCAAAATTTTTAAAGCAACTTTACTGAAGTCTTTCAGACTTTACCTGGAATATTGTGTACCTTTTGATTCCCATGTGCTAAAAGACAGACTCCAGACAGACTGACAGAAGGACTAGTGTAGTGAAGAACGAAAATGGTTATAGGAGAGAAGTAAATGGCACTCTCGGTAAAATGAAATGAACACATTTTCACAGCATACCATGTAAACTTTATTTATTTTATGCAAAGAACAAACATTTACAAAAATAACCTCTTTAAAATCTTACGTGATACATCTAGATGTGGACAGTGGCACACAGGTCTCTGGTCACATTTAAATCTGGAGGAGATGCACTAAAATAGCTAGGTCATTGACCGTCATTCTTCTGAAGATAACACAAATCATACATGTGTATGTGCGCATGCGTGCGCACACATATACACACACATATATATACACACACACACACACAGCTTACCACAGCGGTTCAATGGTGAATTTGAAACCACCCAACCTGATTGAATAATGAATATTCCAGCGTTCCCATTTGTTAGTGAATGCTACAGAAAACATGTTTTATTTTAAATAAAAAGTTCTTCTGTGTTTTAAACAGTGTGCAAATGTAGTTCCAAACATATAATTACCCTTGCTCACAATAAGGATCAATATACATACACACTTCTTTTTTTACCCAACTGCCTAAGTCATAAAGCAGAAATTTTGCAGTCTTCATATTGGATATTGCATTCATACTGGATCACCTTATTTCAGGCTACTTCTATGCCGAGCTGTTCCTGGAGATGTTCCTAGAAACAATAGAGCAACCGAAAAAAGTTAAATGACAAATCAGAGATTGCAACAAAACAAATAAATGATCATTGAGCAGGTTAACTACAGGAGAACGGAGACACTCCTTCACCACTTCATCAAAATGTCTACGGCACAAAAGAACAAAAACAAAACAGCACGGGAAACAGACCCTTCGGCCCAACGAGCCCGCGCCGCCACCTCAATGTTCCCACTTCTACACGCGATCCCTGTCCATGTTTATAGATCTATGGATTAAAAACCAAATTTGAGACAATTTAGGGAGAATTTGTTTTGCCAATTAGCCTAAGAGCACATCTTTGGGATGCGGGAGGAAACCGGAGCACCCGGAGAAAACCCACGCAAGCATGGGAAGAATGCGCAAACTCCCACAGACACAGGCCCAAATCCATGTATCTGCACAGCACAGCGATAGTCACTGAGCTGTCGTGTTGCCCATCAGATGGTCCAGGTCAAGCATACCTCAAGAAAGGAGACCATTCCACCCATCTAGTCCATGACATATAATTTAGCTAGTCTCATTTCCCTGCCATTTCCCAGAGCTTTGCAAGTTGTTTCCTTTGAAGTGTTAGTCCAATTGCTTTCTCAAAGCCATGACTGAATCTGCTTCCTTCACACTTCAGACAGTGCACTCCAAATACAAACAACTTGTTGCAAAAAATAGCTTTTCATGTTGTTTCTCAGATCTTCGGCCAATCACCTTAAATCAGTCTCCTCTAGTTCTCATTGCTCTCATCAATAGGAACAATTAGTTTCTCAACCTGTTCTGCCACTTTCAAAAATCTGGTTTCTATTTTCCTTTTCGAATCGTATCCATATTTTATACTGCCTTCATCATTCTTCCCCCAAATATATAATTTCATACACTGAATTAAATTTCATCTCTTTTATCTTGTGCTTCCATCAGCTTCTTGATGCCTTTTTGAAGTCGCATTCTCCTTGCAAAATGTATACCCCGCACACTCAAGTATAAGACATGAATATATATCACGAAAATCAATGGTCTCTGAGCCAACCTATGAGGAAGTTTAACCTATACCTTCCTCCAATCCTGTCACTAAACCAAATTCATATCCATGCTGCCATTTCCCTTGGGTATCAAATTTGCCGGTAAGTATTACATGGAACTTAATCAAAAATAATTTGAAAGTCCATATATAATGTAATTATATTATCCTTATCAACACTTATTTAATTAAAAAACTCACATCGGTTTACTTAAAGGAAAAAATTTGTGCAGGCTTTCCTTAACTGATGCTCTCAATCCACAAAATGGCTCTCCTCCAATTACATACTTATATTCCATATTGCTATTCTATTTTATAGCTAATCTTAACCTCATGATATTGTGAGTTTTGTTTCTTAAACATTCACCAACTTGATCCGCTTCATTCCTCAGAACATGATCCAGGAATTCATCCTTCCTGTTTGCACTAGATCAAGAAAATGTTCCTGAACAGAGCTCAGATTCTTCCCTCTCTCTCTGTCCCTTCCAAATATTACAAACCCAGTCCACATTTGGAACTCCAGCTTGTTGTATCAAGCTTTTCCCATTTCCATTTCAGTCCTCATTATAGATTTTCCAATATTTCCCATCTTTTCACCACTCTTTGCCTCACATGGACACAGCAATGTATGTCTTGTTTCTCAGCTGTTTGATGCAAACATCTCAAACTATCTGTCCATCTCTCATTCTTGTAGGTGGTTACAGGTCATTCCACTGATACTTTTTCCTTTTTTTTAAATTCTCATTCCTCTTTGGCCTGATTTTGATTAAAACACCTCTTCATCTTTCAATATTTCAGTTCTGAATAATAGTGGAGATTCAAATCAACTTACAAGCTCTATGTATAAATGCTTTTTAACACCTGGTGTATTTCCAGCATTTTCTACATTTTATTCAAATTTCATACATCTGTACTTTGTTTTGTTTTTTCTAAAAGACATGTTAGTTTACAAAATCACAAGACAATTTGATGACTGCATTCAAATTTTAACTTTTTTTAGAGACCATTCATGGAGTCTTTACTCAAAAAGACATCTTGTAGCAGACACTTTTGAAAGGAAAAAATAAAGGGTTCCCTCATTGGACTTTATACTAAAAACAGTGGTCAGTAACAATTTCTGATCACAGAATTTATCAACCAATAGGGCAACTTTGGTGAGCTGAATGAGGGAACACAACAGTGAGAGAGTTCCTGTTCCAGCTTGCTATCACTTAAAAACACGCACAGGCAGATGCTGGATAAGTGTAGAATTAGGCTTAGTTGCACTGTCCATAATAGTTAAACATCTATTGATGCTCAATATTTTGGCTCAGATCTTAAGAATGGTCACTTTGGCAATGGAGAGCTGACGATACCTAGAGTCCAAGAGGATTATTGCTCTCAAGAAGAGAGAGAAGACAAACAGTAAAACAAAATCTTACATTGACTGTGTTGTGACTGAGCGGATAAAGCAGCATCTGACAGTAATAATTGTGTACCTCCAAGCTGTTGTTGGATTGCCTCGAGTCGTTGGATGTATTCAGTGAGCGAGCGTTCAGGGTCTTGATTGCTTGAAAGGCCTGATTGGTCCTGCCCTCCTCCAGGTGAGAAATAGGATCTGAAAATTTACAAATGCAGGTTGATATCAGAATTAGCAAGTGAAATCTAGCACAGATGCTGATTAGAATGTGGTAGGTGGAAGGGCGTGCAATTAACCTGCACAAATTGCCTAAAAGGCAGTATATAGTTCATTAATACAATATTCAAAGTGAAATCTACTTCTATTTTGAAACAATCACACTATTGAATGGACAAAACTATGACAGATAGATTTCAGTGTGGGAAATTCTAGGTCATCAAATGAGAAACTAGGAATCTTGGAAGAGCAAACAAATATGGGTGTCCATTCTACGATTCCTTTTTTCAACTCTTCAATTTGTGTAACCTTTGCTGCAGAATCTATTTCTGCATGAACCAGAAATAATTTTGCTCAATCCATACTAACTTTTGCAAGCTGAATTTCCACATTTTCAAAGTTGCTGACAATGGCAATGTCTAAAATATATTTTTAAATAAAGAGTATCAAGGAATACTTGCCAAAGGCAAGTAAATTGTTCTTTTATTCTGAAGTACAGAGCAGCTATCACCTAAATGAAATGCACATTGGCTGCTGTATTTATTCATCTAACAGCAGAAGCTGCACTATTACTTCACAAGAACTTTGACATATCCTCAGCACACAACAACGTGCTCCATAAGTGCAGCTCATTACTTTCCTGAACAATAATAAATAGCAATTTACTTTCCAATGAAAATCATGCAAGAAATTAACAATGACATCCTTTACATCTTTTCAATATAGCCAGTGGATCATTGTAAACTCACAAATACTGATATATGTTCCTTCTATTCCCCAATTCATCTGTGTGTTCCCTGAAAATATCCTGCCCTGTCAATATAATACTGAAACTGAGAAGTGTGTGGCACAGTGATTAGCACCAGAGACATGGATTCAATTCTGGCTGGGATTACATTCTGTGCGCACATTCTCCCCATGTCTGTGTGGGTTTCCTCTGGGTGCTCCAGTTTCCTCCCACATTCTAAAGATGTGCATATTAGGTTGATTGACCATGCTAAATTCCTTAATATTAGGGCAGGGTAAATACATGGGTTACAGGTGAGTGAGAGTAGGACTGTTGTTGGTGCAAGCTCAATGAGCCAAAAGGCCTTCTTCTGTGCTATAGGGATTCTATTCTATGAGTCTAAGTCAAAGATGAGAATGGGCTGAAGACAAAAGGTCTGAAAATTAGTGGCCTTGGACAAAAAGGCCTAAAATACTTTACTGACAAGGAAGCATGTAACATTTTATGACTTGTAATGAATGCAAATGTTTCTATGCCTCTTCAAATGGATGGAATTATGAGACCTCAAGTATACCAAAATATTAGTTTCCCATTTGTTTATCTATTACCATCAATACTGTGGACTAATGCATTTAAATAAAATCAAAATGACCTTAGCATTCAACATAATTAGTGCATGTAATATAGGATGAAGTCTATGAACAAAAACTGACCTTGCAGCGTTATGTATATGGAAAATGAAGCAAAGGACAATAACAATGCTTTGAAAATTATTCTCCAATATGACCCTATTTCAACTCACCACCAATTTCTCAAGGGCAATTAGGAATGGGCAACAAATGCTGTCTTTGACAACAATGTCCACATTCCATGGAAGAATACATTTTTTTAAAACTCCAGAAAATTAATATGTCAGATATCAGCAAATATTAAACAGAAACTAAGCAGCATAGTAGAATTCAGTATTTAATATTTATGTATGTTAAATAACATTTATATAATATGTTATAACATAATGTTATACAAATATGAAAATCTATTTTTCAAGTATTTTGTAAAAACCTTAACATTTTATAAACGCATACAGGTTGCAGCAAACTTCTCATATCCTTTAGTGAGAGAAGACTCAGTGAAGCCACAAACACAATAATCAGCCTCTCTCTCTCCACCATACATGCCTCTCCTTCTACATACTCACTCACAGGGATGAGATAAAAAGTCTGAAAATGTTTCAAAGAATCACAGAATTGTAGCACCTATGATCTGCAGTGCAATGCAAATACTTAAAGGCCATCTCAAATAGGTGGAATTTTGAGACTTGAGCGAGTAGAAATATTAGATTTTCTTTACTTTGTATTACAATCAAGATGGTAGACCAATATATTCATATTAAATTACTAAACTGGCCTCAGCATTCAATGCAGTTAGTTCATTTGAGACAGCATAAAATGCATACTAACAACAGGACCTGGCCCTTGGACCCACTCCTCCCATCAGTGATAGGTACCTGGAACCTTGAAATCTGTGTTTGCCTCTATACATACCTGAATGTCTGTTTTATACAGATATGAACTGAGCAGCAATAACCCAAATGAATCGGCTGTTATGACAGCACATTATTGTTTCATCTATAAGTTCATCAACTCTGGTCTCCTCTGGCTTTTGGCTCCACTCTCCCCCAGAACTCCAGCCACATTTCCAGTTCACTTCCCCTGGATCCCACAGTAGTGACTCACATAAGCAAGGTGGCACCAGATGGAGTTCTACAGCAGGAAGGCATTCTTGAGGCTGCAGATACTGAAGGGAGGCATAACTTCTGCATCTTCCAAACCACAGAAAGTAACTAAAGTACGGTCCAGAATTGAAGAGGCAGAAACTGATTGACAGCCAAGGGGAGGCAGTGGCATAGATGTATTGTCACTGGACTAGTAATCCAGAAATCCAGGCTTGGGGACCTCATTCCAATGCCAACACAGCAGCTGGTGAAATTTGAATTCAATTTTTAAAAATCTGGAATTAAATGTCTACTGATGACCATGAAATCATTGTTGATTGTTGGAAAAACCATCTGGTTCACTAACATCTTTAGCGAAGGAAATCTGATGTCCTTTCTTGGTCTGGCCTACATGTGACTGCAGAGCCAGCAATTCAGGTGTCCACAGCAATGTGGATGGGTAATAAATGATGGCCTAGCTAGAAATGTCCACATCCCATGAATGAATAGAAAAAAGCTGTGTGGCATAGGATGAAAAACAAATCAAAAGGACAGAATTCCAAACAGAATTCAGAAATCCAAATCAGAATTCTGCCAAATAGCAAAAAAACTTGCCCAAACTATTCCCATTCACACATGGTAGCCTATAACTCATTTGCTTGTTCAACATTTCTTTTTCCAACCCCTTTCTGCAGAACCCTGCTGCTTCCTCATCCTTCCCCAAACTGTCAAACACTGTGGCAACACCAACAATTCAGCAACTGAACTGAAGCAGTAGGCTCTGAGCCCACCCTCAGCCTCATTATTGGCAGAGATTTTCTAGGCTTTGACTTTCTCCTTGTTTGAGCTACTAATAGGAGCGAGGTCAGGAAAAAAATCTTAAATGATCCAAAACCAGGAATTCTGTAGAATAGTGTATATTTCTTATCTCCGAAATATAAAGGAGTAAATGGTTCACTGCCACAAACATCCTAGCAGTCAGTTCTAATACAGGAATAAACAATAACTTACTTGGCAAAAAACACATTGCCACTCTAGAAAAAGTGTACCCGAACAGACACTGAAGTGTGGTGACTAGTGGATTTTCACAGTAACTTAATTGCAGTGTTAACATAAGCGTACTTCCGATTAATAAATAAACTTAGCTTTACTTTTAACTTTATTTTTAGAAAGAGGAAACAACTGGCTACAGTTTTCCAGATTTCAAAACAATGCTTTGGGATCCTGCACAGAAAAAGCTTCTTAATCTAGGTACAGCCCTCAAAAAGGTCTGCCAAAAGTGTATTCATCAGAGTGGCATCAAAAAGACTAGCATTTAGATTCAGATTCACAGAATATGTCAGTGTTATTTTCAGATGTGATTATCCATGTAAGTCATGCATGTTTGTATCTCACCTTATCTGAGATCGATATTGCGACTTTGGTGCTTGGTAACTTGAATTAGATCTTCGAATGGATACACTGTCTCTGGTTGGTGGTGAATTCATAATGTGAGTCAATGTCGGTTGTTGCTGGCGAAACACTTCTGTTTTGATTGTTTGAGCTGGAAACAGAAAAAAAAAATTATAACATTCACACAGTTCAGTCGATTACACATAAAAATGATCCACATTCTTTCCCTTATTTGGATGAAGTGATATGGATGGTACCCAGCAAAGATGTTTTGCTGATCAGTAACACTGCACTATTTGTTTATACCCCCTCATTTCGTTTTCCCTTAAAGGTATTTTACATGATTAGAAGTACGGGTCAGGACAGTAACACAATAACCATGAAATAGAAAAAGCAAACGTACAGGGGCTGGGTGCACATTGTCATTCTAACCAAAGGATGTAAAAAAGATATCTGCCAAGTAGAGTAGAATAATTGTTTTTTTCTTCAATTTACACCCTCCTTATGCCATATTGATGAAATACACCCAGGGACATTCTCTTTAATGCAGTCTTTCTATTTAGGAAAGATCATCTGAAAGAAAATTTGCTCCTGATACTAACCACAGCATTCATCAATAATACAAATATATAATTGAGTGCATCAGTCTAAACAAAGTGCTGTCCACACTTGTAAAATTGGGTAATATTGTGGTCATGGAGTTGACTACAATTCTAATGGCTTTTCATCATCTGGCAGTAATAGTTTATCTCCTGGGCCATGTGCCAAGTTTTGCATTTCAGACACCCAGACGTCATCTATGTTCCAAGGATTAAAAACCACGTGGATTAGTTTTGTTTGTTTCTTCCTACATCAAAAGCTGCAATATGTTTAGTATTATCCTAGTATGTGTAGCAAAAAATTCTTTAAACAAATAAATCAAAATATTTAACATAGGTTTTTTTAGTCAGCAGAGTTTCACAGTCTCTGACTTGTCTTATACAGACCTACCAGACTACTACACATTAATCAATCTTTAATGAGTAATATTTGGAAATAAGTTGCATTAAATTTCAATACTGACAGGTGACAGTGGGATTAATTTGGCTCTTATCATAGATAGCATTCTTATTTGGACTTTCCTGCATGGTTGACCTGATGGAAGGGAGAATTCTTGAAGAATGCTTGTAATTTCTTGTCTGAGTGTGCCATTATCAATTTTGGTAGCAAATTGAATTGGCTTCTACTTCAATAAATACTTGCCTGTATGTCTGAGAGAACAGCCTCAAGATTGACGGACAGAGGTGAAGAGATTCAGCATATTTTCAGTATACTCTGCTGGCAACTGATACTTTCCTGATCCTTTTCCTTGACTATTCAAAGTTGCTGACATACATAGGTCCCACATGCATTGATGCTTGCACGATGATATCCTTTACACCAAAGCCTCTCCATAGCCTTTCAAGCAGTTAAAGAAAACTGAAAATCTGAATTTCACTTGCACTGCTTCACTCTTTTAATCCTGGAATGATAGTGCTACAAGTGTCAAGTTAGTTTACAACTCTCCCAAAGTACTTGTTACAACCAGGAAAACTTAGGAGAATACAGATAGAAATTTATGAGGTAGGAGCTGGAATGGAACTGCTGTCAAAATCAATCATTGCAATGGTGTCGAGGTATCCTTGATATCAGCGAGGTCTCTGATTTGTTTCCCATCAAAGGTGACTTTTGAAGTAGGGAAGCTGTGCCTCAGTCACATGTACTTAAAAAACGTGCAGGAAGTGATGTGAATGAGAAATGTTACAACACAGGAAGGAACTCCATAATCCAAGAACCAGCCAGAGCTTCTGGATTATTAGTCCAATGACATTACCACAATGCCACTGTCTACAGTGAATGAGTGATTACACTGGATACAGCAAAGGCTCTGAGCTCTGCCAACATTTCAGCAGACAGTCCAGAAAACTGCCTAGCTATGTCCTATCCACAAAAAGCAGGACTGATCCAATCTGGCAAATTGCTAATTCATTTACTGCAGATACTGAAAATTTAAAATAAAAACAGAAAATACTGGAAATACTTAGCAGATCAGGTAGCATTTGCATAGAGAGCCAACAGAGTTAATATTTGACACTGATGAGTCATACCCAGCACAAAGATAGATGACTGTAATGCTGGTGAAAGGTATCTGAAATGTTAATTCTGTTTCTCTCCATGACGTTGCGTGACCTGTTGAATATTCCAGCATTTTGTGTTTTGATTTTAACCAATTACTTTCCCATTACTATATTCTCAAGCATTAGCAAAGTGATGGAAGCTGCTGTTGACCAAGATCTGCTCAAAATTCTCTCTGCCTGCGTGTCTGCCTTCACAACACAAAGGAAGATAACTGTGGTTATTAGAGGTTCATCATGTTAGCACTGCTGGAATTCCTCAGGGTAGTGTCCTACTCTTGACCAATTTCAGCTGCCTCATGGTAAGGTCATAAGTAGGATGTGAATTGATAATTGCAATGTTCAGTACCATTCACAAATAATGGTATCACCTGGTCTGCATGCATCAAAATCTGGAAACTAGCAGGCTTGGACTGATTTGGCAAGCAACATTCATATCATACATGTACCAGGCAATGACTATCCCCAACAAGAGAAAATCCACTTAACTCTGTAACATTGCCTGAGATTGAGTAATCTGTGGGGAGTAATGCATTTCCTGACCATCCAAAACAAAATTTGAAATTTAAAAGCAAGCATCAGTAATAGTGATCAAGAAATTGATAATTGTTGCAAAAACCCTTCACTAATGGCCTTTTGGAAAGGCAATTTTACCAGCCTTCCCTGCCGTATGTGATTCCAGAACCATATAAATGGGGTGGTTGACTCTTAAATGCCCTTTTAATGGCTTAGCAAACTACTCAGTTACATCAAAATCACTCTGCAATTTAAAAGGAATGAAATCGATGGCTTGTCTGGCATCAATCTGGATCTTCATTGTTGCTGGATCAAAATCCTGGAACATCTAACTGCACTTTGAGTGCATCTACACCACATGGACTTCAGCAGTTTGAGGCTGCAGGCAGCTCACCACCATTGTCTCAATGGCAATTAGTGATACAAAATAAATGCTGCCATGACTAGCAATGTCTAAATCCCATAATAAAGAAGCATTCAAATCTCTGCTAACTAGAAGCAGTATCTGTGAACATCATAACTTGCACGTTGTCTCCACATCATGCATCATCCAGACTCGGAAATATGTTGGTTTTACTTCATTGACACTGGTTCAAAATTGTGGAACTCTCTAACTGGTGAATTCTTGCAGTTCACCATCAAGGGCCATTAGGAATGAGCAATAAACACTGGCCTAACCAGAGATACCTAATCCCATAAAACGAATTTTCAAACAGCTGTAATTTATGCACATACACCGAGAACACCCAATCCTAGTTTACCACCACCTCTTCAGACTCTTCCACCTTGCAGAATTATCACAGATTATTTATCTGATCACCAGTACTGGATGAGTAGAAATTTTCTCCCATTGAATATCAGAAGACTGAAGATATTATTTTTGATTCCGTGCTCCAACTCCATTCAATAGCTATAGACTCTATCCCTCACCTTGGCAACAGCCCATGACTAAACCAGTCTGTTCACAATCCTGACATGAGATAACTTTCAGCCCCATATGTATCATCTTTAAGCCCAGCTATTTCCACATCATGATCTTGTGCACTATCATTAAACCTCCCCTCAACCTCCTTTGCTCCAGGGAGAACAACTTCAGCTTATAACTACGTTCCACTACCCTGGGACCATTTTGGTAAATCTTCTCTACAACTTTTTGCCAGATCTTCATGCCATTTCCCAACACGTAGTGACCAGAACTGGACACATTGCTCTAGTTGTGGCCTAACCAGAGCTTATAAAGGCTTAACGTTACATTCCTGCTTTTATACTCAAAAGCTGTTATTTATAAAGCTAAAAATTCCATACGCTTTGCTGATTACTTTCTCAACTGATTACCCTGTCACGTTCAAAGATCTATGCATATGAACCTCAGTCCTTCTGTCCATACACATTGACCCACTTGAAGGGGAAGTGTTGAGGACGTTGGGAAAAAGCACAAGAGTGATTCTAATTGGACAGCTTTTCTAAGGAACCAGTAGACGAATAATATCTCCTTCTGCTCTACACCATTCTATGATCTAATCAACCTAATTTACCTTGCAAGTAAAGCACATCTGTACTCTGAACATAGCTACTCAAACACATGCTGCACTGTAAAGCTTATGGCATGAGAAGCATGGCTAACTCTGAATTTATGCTACATGTGAAAGAAGTACCGTTTTTCTGAATGGCTAGAAATGAAGTAATAAAATAAATAATGTTGGGTGAACTTTTTTCTTCTGGCCTGATATGCAAAGCACAGAAACAGTAAAACTTCTATGGATTCAATAAATGGTGACTTGACAAAAGACCACTTTGCATGTGATATGGAGAATATACTGCGTTAACAATCCCCATCCCTGCCGCCCCCCCCCCCCCCCCAACCAACCCCTTCATATTCTTAATTCCCCCCCTCCACCAACCCCCTTCATATTCTTAATTACCAAATAATTTTGCTATAAAAGCAAATGCTTCTCTATATGTGCAAATTTACATGAAGAGCATATGGGCAGATATTTCATCCCTTAAATAGTAGCTAAATGCCACTTTGGTGAAATGATAATAATTCAGCTCATACCTTGGCTACTTCCAGTACCATTCGCTGGGGGTGCAGGGTACAGACCTTTCCTTGTCGCTTTCTGCCATTTCTTCACAAGGAATTTCAGCCTGATGAAGTGAGTATTAAAAACATTTTAAAAAGCCAGAACAAACCTCACATAAAGTCAACATCAAATTGATGTCAGATGTAGACACACAATGCTCCTTCCATGGTCCTTTCAGTGTTTACTTTCTTACTCGTATATTTTTGACAAGAGTGATTTTTATCTTCATAGTTAGAGAAACTTTCATACTCAAAGTATGATCATACACCAATCATAAAAAGCAAGTAAACTCCAGGGTAACAAGGGATGACAGCAATTAAGAATCTTTTTTTTTTAAACCATGGTGCCAAATAGAGATGGTTGCTACACAACTTGCTTCTTCATCTTCTGCACTGGCACTTAAAACAAATCCCTGCAATAGCTTAGGGTTATGTGGTAAAGAATAACGTACAACAGCAAATGCATAACAGTCACTTAGGTGTACTTTAATATTGCTGCAGAGAGCTATATTGCTGAAGTTTTTCATCTTATCAGAACAAGCACAAGAATGCCAAATTTCAAATGGTCGCAATAATGATACCAAAGGGGGATAAAAGCGTTAATTGGTTGACAATTCAACTCTGGTTGAGATATTGCCATGGAGAAAACAAGGAGGCCTTCCTACCACTTTCATCAGTTTCTATGAGAAATATGTATTGATGGAATGAGACCTGACATTCTCCCCTATGCGTATTTCCAACACGTAGATGGTGGTGGGATTCTCCGACCTCATCAGATGGCCCACAAGAATCCAGATGCTTCTCAGAATGGAACGTCAGGTAAAACTAGGGAATCCAAATGGGTGTCAAGACAATCAGAATTCACTGATTCCTATCCATTTTGGGCAGCAACCTGATAATTATGCAATCGCACTAATTATAAATACAATTAATAGGTCTGACAGCCATTTCACCAGCCCACACCCCTCCCCCACTCCCAACCCCACTAACTACTGTTACTAACCACAAGGGAGGACATGATGTACTGAACCCCAGTGTCCGTGGGAGCACCACCAATCTCTCAGAAGAAGAACATTCTCTCCCCCACACCATGCAGACATGTAACTGACCAGACTCAACCCCCACTCAGCACCCCTCCTTTCACAGACCATCCACTCAGGCCCCCTCACTTGCCCCTCCCCTAAGAACACCCAGCAGTGCCCCTCCCCCTCAGACTCTTCCAGTCTTCCCTTCCCCTCAGCCCTTTCCCCACTAACTCCCCCATTCAGGCAAAGCTCTTTGACAATGCCAATGATGCATTCCCCCTTGGCACTTTTGTCGCCTGGCACCTTGGGCCCTTGGAAAGAAGGGGAATTGGAGGTTAGTCCGGTGGTCATTTGCCTCTCTGATGCTGCCAGGCTCAAGGCTCTGGCAGTTGGGTGCATTTGGGCTGGAGGCAAGGGGTAGGCTGTGCCACTCTCTGGAATGGAGGTGTAATAGCTGGACTGACCCTTTCAGACTTGAAAATCACTGCTGGCATGGTAATTTTGATTTGATTTTTGTCTGTAATATAAATTGTTGTGATTGTTTGAAATTTGGCATTCTTAAATTTGTTCTGATGATTGTCTCTCTTTTCAGAAATATTCACATACTGGCAATGCTGTACACGGACTGAAGAAAACTGCATGGGTACAATGCTGTTTTATACTTAGAATAATCTTTCATTATTGTTAAATTTAGTGGTACACATGTACACTTCAGATATAAAGTGTTTTCATGATGCAGTAACAGTCTTCAGATAACTATCCCAAGGTTTTTTTTAAATAGAGGTGTAACCAAAAGATTTAAAGTTGGAAATATTAAATGTGACGGCATTCTTAAGAGTCAGGTTTTAAGGATGGTCCTAAAGGAAGAGATGGAGGTGGAGAAGCAACGAGATTTAAGAAAGCAATTCCAAAGCCTGGGAACCAGAACGCACAGTTGGCAAAGGTAATGCAAAAGAAAAAGGGGATGTACATCACGAGGGTGGAAAAGCATAGGATTTGGAGTGGAATGGAATGGATCATCTGGTTATTGAAAGTTAGAGAGATGGACAGAGATTTTCATTAAGCATGAAATTGAGAAATGTAAATTTGAGACACCGGGAGATCAGGAAACTATTTTGGTGTGAATTTTGGCTAAGTTGACGTTTCCAGGTAGTATAGATTGAGACAGGCCAAGAGCACATTAGAATCATAAATCTGGAGGGTTTCAGCAGCAGGTGTGTTAAGGGAGGGTGGAAAAAAGATCTCATGATGCAGATAATATGATACTGGCAGTTCATTTCCAAGACAAAGAAGAGGCCAGAGTTGGGAACACTCTGGTTTATCTTAAGATACAGGTCAGGCAAAGAAACAATCAATAGCAAAAGTATTGAGTAGTGGCAGGGACTGAAGATAATGGCTTTTATCTCTGTTCATCTGGACATAATTGCAACTAATTCAAAACTGGATTTCAGACAAATAGGTCTCATAATTGTGAAGATAATGGAGGAATGCAAGAACAGTATGCCAGGTATGGAAGGACTGTCTTACGAGGAACTATTAAATAGACTGGGGTTGTTTTCCCTTGAAAGACGTCGGCTTAGAGGGGATCTCATAGAGGTGTATAAGATTATAAGGGGTATAGATAGAGTAAATGGAGGTAAACTTTTTCCACCTTTAGAAATGGATAGGACGAGGGGTCATGGCCATAGGGTGAGGGGGGCTATGTATAGGACGAATATTAGAGGGCAGTTTTTCACACAAAGGGTAGTGGGGGTGTGGAATGCACTGCCGAGTAAGGTGGTGGGAGCAGGCACGCTGGGGCTGTTTAAGGGTCTCTTGGACAGCCACATGAGCGGTATGCAGATAGAGGGATATAGTAGGACTGTTTAACTACGGCTTTTTTTCCACAGGTAATTCGGTCCATACTTGACCAACATTGAGCATGCATTCGGCAGGTGGTGCGAGTACAGCTCTTGGATGTTGATTCATGGGTTGCCTGGTACCTCATGTTGTAAATGAGTGCTTTATGTGGACCATCTGAAGGGCACCATGACAGCTCAGAGACTATCGATGTGGCTGTGCAGACACTTGGAATTGGGCCGGTGTCTGCGGGAGTTTGCGCGTTCTCCCCGTGGTTGCGTGGGTTTTCTCCGGGCACTCCGGTTTCCTCCCACAACCCAAAAATTCGCTCTTAGGCTGATTGGGAAACAAATTGTCCCTATAGTGAGAGTCTTCCATATTAGGAATAACCTAAACCTATAATAGGATAATGGAATTGCTACTATATAGTTATGACGGCGGCGCAGGCTCGTTGGGCCGAAGGGCCTGTTTCCTGTGCTGTGTTGCTCTTAATCTTAATAATCTTAAAAAAACAGTGAAGAGGTAGAGTTTGTATCATCTGTGTACATGTCTGTAAATTGTAACCAATGGTCAATATGTAAATAGCAGGCACAAAGTGGAGGGTGAGAGATGGATCACTGAGGGACTCCGGAGATGATAACACAGTGAGAATTGAAGCCATTGTTGGCTATGTGCACTGATGTTCAATTGGAAGACTGAAGTGACAGCAGTGCCATTGAGCTGGGTAATGTAGAAAGGTACACTGGAGAAGGATTATGTGGTGTTAGTAACTGTTAAGAGTTGAGGTGGAATACCATACCATGATGACAGTCTCGGTGACATGATTTTCGTTTGGACTGATTTGGTTACTGGGGCAGAAAATTGATGGCAGAAATTCAAACAAGGACATGCTAAAAATGTGAATATAGTTTGTAAAACAAAAGACTTTTTGGAGATGAGGCAATAGTTTTCAAGGACTGTGGAATAAATAGTTATTTCATTGAAGAGTGAGGTGATGTCAGCCGTTTTGAAATGGCACTGACTTGGGAGTGAAAATTATTTATAATATCAGTTAGCATCTGGGCTGGAGTGCAAATTTGATGATCAGCAGTACAGTGGAAATGGGGGCAAGTGAACATGAGGAAAATGCTGTTTGGAAGTAAACACCTTTGTCAAAATTAAAATAGTGTCATCATCAGTTCATAAAAACTCACCTGGATATTGCAATAACCACTCTGATTGCAGAGCGGAATTTTGTTAATGGGCGCCGGATGGGCATGTGGAGGTCTGTGGGAGAAGGGTACACTCCCATACGTGCTATTAGACACAGAGTTGCCTGCTCACATTCCTGGAATCCCCCTAAAAGTAGTAACAGGTATTTCTTCTGGTATACCAAAGCCTTCCGGAAGCTTTCAGCTCGGAGGTATTTGCCATAAAGCCTCTGCATCTGCATGACAAGGGGCAAACTTTGATTTTGTGCATATTGAATAAAGTACTGGCTAACTACATCATATAAAGTTTATTACAAAGGTTAACAAAACTTTAGCTACGTTGAAATTAGAAAGAATTCCAGAAGAATTTTTCAACAGAGCAGCTCAGGAACCAGATTACTAATTCCATGCTGTTCTAAGTAAGAACTAATCGAGACAGTAAATTCAGCTAACAGAGAGAGTTGAGATAAGCAGTACATAAGATAATTGTCATTCATGACACAAAGCACGTGGTTATGCCAAATGTATGCTGAGTTTCACTTACTGAGAACAAAGTTTCCCCACGGTATGATTTAATAACCTTGGGACCAGCACCAGGAAGAGAGAGACTTTTTTAACAAAAAGAGTTGATAACTCAAATGCTCCTGAACATGTTGGAACTGTAACATGTGAATATATTTCTACATTGATATTATCTTAGAGTATTTCTGAAATTGGAAGTGCTACAGAGATGAAAAGTCAAATCTCCTGAATACTAACCTTCAGACTGGAGGGATCAACAACGTCGTGCCTCAAAGGTCGATTCTCAATCTCAGCCATCACTCTAGCCAATTCCGATTCAGCATCTTTTAAGGAATTCTGTAACTGGTTTCTTTCCTTCATCCAATTTGCCCTTTCAATATTCAGAACTAAATCGGAATGGTGAATTGGTTTCTCCTAGAATAGATCATAAAGCAACATCAAAGGCAGATGTGACAAGTGGGCAGGGAGTAGAAGAGTCCCATATATTAAATGTACAATGTGGAGATGCCAGCATTGGACTGGGATAAGCACAATAAAAAGGTCTCAACACCAGTTAAAGTCCAACTGGTTTATTTGACAGCATTGGCTTTCGGAGTCTCAAGCTCCTTCATCAGGTGAGCGAGAACTTGGTGATCACAACAGGGCATATAAAGACACAATTTACAAGATTATGGCTGGAATGTGAGTTTTTAACAAGTAATCAAGTCTTAAAAGGTACAGACAATGTGAGTGGAGAGAGGGCCAAGCACAGGTAAAAGAGATGTGCATTGTCTCCAGCCAGGACAATTAGTGAGATTTTGCAAGCTCTGGGGATTAGATAGTGTCATGATGTAGAGATGCCGGCGTTGGACTGGGGTAAACTCAGTAAAGTTTCACAACACCAATTTTAAATCCAACCAATTTACTTGATAGTAAATTCGCGAGCTTTCAACACTATGGCCTTCGTCAGGCAAATGCAGTGTTCTGGGCAGACCAGAACACTGCATTTGCCTGACGAAGGCCATAGTGTGGCAAGCTCGCGAATTTACTATCAAATAAATTGGTTGGATTTAAAATTGATGTTGTGAAACTTTACTGATTAGATAGTGTGACATGAACCTAAGATCCGATTGAGGCCGTTCTCATGCGCATGGAACTTGGCTATCAGTTTCTGCTCAGCGATTCTGCGTTATTATGCAGCATTAAGCCTGCCTTGGAGAACGCTTACCCGAAGATCAGAGGCTAAATGCCCGTGACTGCTAAAATGTTGTCCAACAGGAAGGGAACACTCCTGCCTGGTGATTGTTGAGTGGTTTTGTTCATTTGTTGTCGTAGCATATCAAACACGTATCAAAGAGAGCAATGCTCCAATCAATCTCAAGGGAAGAAGCATCAACATACACTTCCCGCTTGTGTAAAGTAACAATCTTTCACCATGCCTTGCAAAATATTGAAAGCATAGGAGACTGTTCAGGGTTTCATGTTTGTGCTAGCTCTTTCAAATCTCAATCCCTGATTCTATCCAATTGCCAATTTTCCAACCATGTTGCGTCTTTAATGTAAACGTTGCCTTACATTTTGCTAGCATGTCTATCACTGAACTGTTTTTGAAAGTCCACATACATAAAACTGGCAGCACGAACTTCATCAACAATTATCTCTCAGGATCCATAAGTCTAGATTTTTTTAAAATTTCTTTCATGGGACGTGAGCATAACTGGCAAGGTCAGCATTTGATCCCCATCCCTAATTGCCCTTGAACTGAATGAATTATTAGGCCATTTCAGAGGGAAGTTCAGAGTCAACCACTTTGCAGTAGATGTGGAGTCACAAGTAGAAAAGACCAACTAAGGACGGCAAATTTCCTTCCCTAAAAGGACATCAAGCAATCAGATTGTTTACTGCAACAATTGATGATAGTTTCACGATCAGCATTCAGAGACTAGCTTCATATTCCCGCATTTATTAGTTGCATTTAAATTTCACCAGCATTAGCTTGGATCATTGGAATACAAGCAATTTCATTATCCTCTCTCCCAAGTTAGGGAACGTTTGGAAATAAATGGGTTTACCAAGGGCAGTCATAGAGATATATTTGTCAAAATGGTTTGACTTAAGAATTAAGGAGAGCCAGGATTTTGTTCCAACGACAATGAATGAATGGCAGTATGAGGAATATGAGATAATCTACTAGCATAAATAGAATATAGTGACTTGGGGATGTTTACTTTGCTTCATTTGAAGACTTACTGTGTTCAAAGTGAACATTTCGCTGGTGATTTGCAATTCTGGTTTGCATTGAGAAATAGGGAAGAAATCAGAAATTTTTTCAGGCATCTCATATCCACCCATTTCAACAGTCGTTCAATTTTGCATGTTTTTAACTTCACTTACCTGTGTGCTAGAAAGTAACAGCTGTGAATCAAAGTTGGACTCGATCAGGAACTGTAACAGGTCTCTTACATCTTCACTTTTTACGTGACCTTCCTGCCCCCTGGGAAGAGGAATGGATGAACACTGTTTATGTGATGGCATTTTTGCTGAAAGTGTCATTTCACATTTGATTTAAAAAAGTGAGCTGCATATAGATGTTACTTGAGTGCTTTGCTATTGTCCTCCAACCTACAGAGCAGATCATCTCTAAAAAGATCTCTGCTTAGCATTGCAAATTATCTATTGTTCAGCACAACCAGAGGAGGAATGATGGGAGGAAAGGGGAGAGTTGGGAAGAAAGGAAATGTAGGGTTAAAAGTAAAGAAACTGATTGGGAAGGAAAAAGAAATTGCATTTAAATGCATCCAGTGATCCACATACATTAGCCTTTCTCAATTACTTATGTGGCAGAGTGGCAGTGTCCCTCCCACTGAATCCTAAACTTTAGGTTCAAGTCTGAGTCCAATGCCAGGATTTGTTGGTCAGAAAAAGAATGTTCAACAAGCTGATAATCAACTCCAGAATCTTTCTGTCACTTTCTCCCACTGTGACCCCGAAAGTAAAAACATGTGGGTAGGGAGGTACGCTAAAAAAATTGTCTGAAAAGCCAACCGATTTCCTTTTGAACATCATCACCATTAGTTTTGAAGCAAATGGATATTATAAACTAATTTGCATACAGGCATACTGCAAGATCCTAAAAATAGTAATGAGATGAATGACCACCATCAATTCTAATGCCTATTATAAAGGGATGAATATGGTCCAGCACTGGACAGAAACACCAGTGGAGTGAGAATTATCTGGAAGTTTTGATTCAATAGGACCACAGCATTTGAAGTGAAGTGCAGTTGGGCAGCAACTTTCATCTCTTTAATTCATGCTTATGTGAAACAGGTAAAGTGGAATTTGATTCATAGAACATAGAAAAACTACAATACAAACAGGCCCTTTGGCCCACAAGTTGCACCAAACATATCTCTACCTACTAGGTTTACCTATAACCCTCAATCCTATTAAGTCCCATGTACTCATCCAGAAGTGTCTTAAAAAACCCTATTGAATCTGCCTCCACCACCACCGCTGGCAGCTAATTCCACACACCCACCACCTTCAGTGAAAAACTTCCCCCTGACATCTCCTCTGTACCTACTCCCCAGCACCCTAAACCTGTGTCCTCTTGTGGACACAGCCTGGGAAAAAACCTCCGAGAATCCACCCGATCAATACCTCTCAACATCTTATTCATCTCTATCAGGTCACCTCTCATCCTTCATCTCTCCAAGGAGAAAAGACCAAGCTCTCTCAACCTATCCTCATAAGGCATGCCATCTTGTAAATCTCCTCTGTACCCTTTCAATGGTTTCCACATCCTTCCTGTAACGAGACGACCAGAACTGAGCACAGTACTCTAACTGGGATCTGACCAGGGTCTTATACAGCTGCAGCATTATCTCCTAACTCCTAAACTCAATTCCTTGACTGATGAAAGCCAGTACACTATACACCTTCTTAACCACATTCTCCACCTACAAAGCCGATTTGAGAGTCCCATGAACCCGGACCCGAAAATCCTTCTGATCTTCCATACTGTTAATCTTACCTTTAATATTATATTCCTTCATCCCATTTGACCTGCCAAAGTGAACCACTACATACTTATCCAGGTTGAAGCCCATCTGCCATTTCTCCGCCCAGTCTTGTGCCCTATCAATGTCACGCTGCAACTTTGACATCCCTCCAAACTATCCACAACACCTCCAACCTTCGTTGTCATCAGCAAACTTACCAACCCATCCCTCCACTTCCTCATTTTTATAAATGACAGTTATAAAAATCACAAACATCAAGGGTCCCAGAACAGATTCCTGGGGCACTCCACCGGTGACTGACCTCCATGCATAAGAAGACTCATCTAAAACCATTCTCTGCCTTCTGTGGTTAAGCCAGTTCTGGATCCACAAGGCAATGTCCCCTTGGATCCCATGCCCCCTCACTTGCTCAATTCCTCAAAGAACTGGTGCTGGAAGATGATAATGCCCACAGTAACTACATTTTCAACTTAGACAGAAGTGGGGTAAAGACAACACAGAGAACCTGGATCCTCCGAGAGAGCTGGGAGCTCTGAAGTGGTGTTTTTTTCAACACTTTGGATTTTATAAATTATACAAACATTTGAAATAATGAGGAATTCACACAAAACACTGGTTAGACCATAGTTCGTACACAGGATGCAGTACTGAGTACTCAGTTATAAAACACATGCTGCCTTAAAGCAAATCCTTAGGATGATATCGCAGATAGGAGACGATAGTTGTGAGATAGGAAAGGAGGTATTATGACACTTTTCTCATTTGCAGTGGAAGTACAAAAAGCATTTAATAGAGTTTTGTTTCATTGTGAAGTATCTGAATAGAATTAATGACAAAAACTATTTACTCTGCTTAAGGAATTAGTGACAATTTAAAACCATTACTGATAGTGACAAGAAATGAAAGAGAAATGTATTTATACAGCAAAATATTGGAAAAGGGGTCTCATTAATGTAGTTTTTTTTTAAAAGTTTATTTATTAGCATCACAAGGCGGCTTACTGCAACAATACCACTGAAAATCCCCTAATAGCTGCGTTCCAGCGCTTGCTCGGGTACACTGAGGAGAATTTAGCATGGCCAACGCATCTAGCCAACACATCTTCAAGACTATGGGGGAAAACTGGAGCACCCAGAGGAAACCCAAACAGACACTGGCAGGACTTGTAAACTTCACACAGATAGCGACCCAGGAATCTGACCTGGGTCCATGGTGCTGTGAGGCAACCGTGCTAAGTACAGTGCCACCGTGCTGCTCTCATGGCCATTGCTTCTGTTAATGAAGAAATATATGAACCAGAGGAAGATACAAGAATGGGGAAAAAAGGAAACGGGACTAGTTTTGCAGATCAAGCATAATGATTTTCTGGTAAAGAAACATTGCTAATTTAGCACGACAACTAATTCACTTCACGTTTCAGCATTATAACATTTAACACAATAGATTGCTGCTGAGCATAGCAGCAATGGTGCAGTAAGCAAGTTGAATTATTTTCCCATTCTAACTTGTACTTATTAAAGTAGCACACAACAAATGACCTGCACTTATTTGGTACAGAAATTCTTTCAGTTCTGAAGTAGTTAGAATGCAGCACAGCCATGTATCACACAGCTAAATGCAGTGACTGTACTTTTTCTCCCCAAGTACTCCCTCAGTAGCTCATGTTCAGGATTGCCAAATTGGATCCAACCAGGAAAAAGTCATGAATTAGACCAGAAGGAAAAATCCAAATTGCTGTATTTACAAGCAATAAATTTATCTAAAAAACAAAGCTTACTATGGGTTTTCAATGTAGCCAAACTGGTTTAGTTCAATGATTCTCACACAGGAACTTTCACTTTCATGTGTAAACACATACCTGTGTTCAGATCGGCGAAGCAATTCTTTAAGTCGAACAGTCAATTGCAAGAATTGTTGCCGTGTGCTCTCTTGGTGTTGTTGAATATTTACTGCATTTCCTTCCATACCACGGGTAGTATCACTCTGGTTGCATTTCGCTAGGATATTGTCAGGTTCTCCTCGCTGTCTCTTGCGGGACAGAAGTTTACGTTCCTGCTCCTCTAGATCTGCAAGCATCTTTTGAAGTTCTCTTATCCGCTGTTGATCTCGTTGATGCTGCAATTCTAACTCATGCTGTTTAGGAGTTGGGTAAGAGTGAAAGTAGTACAACAGTTTAACCATGACTCTTAAGCATCATGAGAAATAGGAGCCCATTTGGTTCATTGTGACCGTGCTAGTTCTCTTACAGCAATCCAATCAGTCCAATTCCCCTCCCTATTCCTACAACTCTGCAACTTTATTTCCGCAATTGCCAATTCTATATCCTTTTGAAATCATCTTTGCTTTCATTTCCAACACTGTTCTAGACTGAGTTCCAGACCACTAACACTTGCTGCTTAAAAAAGTTTTCCCACACTTCACCCCTTCATCCCTTGCCCAAAGTCTTACAACTGTTCGCAATATCAAACTGCAGCCTAATCCAAAATTCATATGAACATATGAAATAGAGGAATTAGACCATCTGGCCTCTCAAGCCTGCTCTGACATTCAACAATATCGTGGCTGATATTTTTGTGTTTTGACTTTTACATTCCCATCTATCCCAGATAAACTTTAATTCCCTTGCCTAGCAAGAATCTGTCTCCTCTGCCTTAAAAATATTCAGCGGCAGAATGTTTCAAAGACAAAACTTCAGTAAAAATCTCTCCTCACCTCTGTCCTATAAGGATGAACCCTAATTTTTAAACAGTGCCTGTCCCTAGTTCTGGACTCACCCACATGAGAAACCATCCTTTTCATATCTATCTTGTCAAGGTTATTCAGGACCTTATGTAATTCAATAAAGTCATCTTTCACTCTTAAACCCCAACCTAACCAATCTAATCTCATAAGATAACACATTCATCCCAGGTATCAATATGGTAAACCTCTGAACCATCTCCAACACATTTACATCCTTCCTTAAAGGAGATCAAAACTATACATTGTATTCAGGATGTGGTCTCACCAATGCCCTATATAACTGAAGCTCATATTTTTACATACAATTCCTCTTGTAATAAAGGATAGCATTCCATTAGCCTTCTAGATTACATGTTGTGCATACTAACTTTTTGCAACTCACGTACAAGGTCACTCAGATTCATCTGCACCTTGGAATTTTCTGCGTACTTCTCTAAGTAATACTACGTAATTTTATTCTTCCTGCCACAGTGAACTACTTCTCATTTTCACACACTATACCCCAAGTGCCAGACTTCTGTCCACTCATTTAATTTATCTGAATCTGCCTGCAACCTCATGTCTTCTTCTTAACATACTTTCCCACCTAACTTTGTCCCGGCTGCAAAATTAGCTAACATGCTTTTGCTCCCACATCTAAGTCATTGACATAAATTGTAAAACATCCTCAGCACAAGTCCTTACAGGGCTCCACAAGTCACATCCTGCCAATCAGACAACAATCTATTTATGTATACTCTGTTTTCTGACAGCTAGCCAATCTTCAAATTCAGGTGAATATTTTAGATTTTCCACAATATCCTTGAAGCGGCATCTTATCAAATACCTTCTGGAAATCCAAGTACATCTACAGGCTTCCCTTCATCACAGCATATGTTACTCCTTCAAAGAACTTTAATAAATTCCCTTTCCCTTTCACAAAACTACACTGATTCTCCCTGATTACCCTGAGTTTATCCAAGTATCCATCCATAAACTCCGTAATGATCAATTCTAACACCTTCACCACAACAGACTAATTACCCTATAATTTCCCGTTTAATGTCTCCCTCCCTTCGAGAGTGGTTGCATTTTCTACTTTCCAGTCTGATGCAATCTTCCTCGAATTTAGCAAATTTTGGAAAATTGACATTAAATGCACTATTATTTCATTAAGCACAAACAGCTTTATGTAGGTTCAGCATAATTTCTGCTTTTATACTCAGTACAAGATCAAGATCCCATGTTTTTCAAACCACTCACTCAATTTGTCCTGTCATCTTTAAAGACCTGCGCACATGAACACCTGGTGCCTATCCTGGAGCTTGTTTAGGACTACGCCACTAAAGTCTATATTGCATTTGTGACACCCTTAAGGACAGAAAGGATAGAGAGAGGCATCAACTCTCATTTCCCTGTATTAAATTCCATCTGCCATTTGTCTATCTATTCTACTAACTTACTACGTCCTCTTGCAGGCCATTCGCATAATCCTGTTTGCCACATGTCCAAGTTTGTTACGATTGGCAAATTTAAATTTATATTTCAATATCCAAATAATTTACATGTATTTTAAAATACTGTCTAAGTATTGAACCCTGGGGAACATCAAATCCTCTATCCTGAAAGCAACCATTTACCACGATTCACGACCAATTTACTATCCAAGCTGACACTAACACTGCTGTTCCACGAGCCTGCTGAGGTGACCGTCTTGATGGAATGCACGTGTCCAAGAATACAACCAATTCCGGAGAGTAGTCCATGGTGAGTCTGATTTGGGGGGGGGAGGGGATGGAACTTGTTGATGCCATCATATAGTTGTTTCAGTGATTGTTCACCACGACTCCAAAGAAAGAAAATGTCGATGTATCTAGTGTATAGCATTGGTTGAAAGTTACGTGCAGTGAAGAGGTCTTGTTCGAACCTGTGCATGAAGATGTTGGCATATTGAGGTGCGAATTTGGTCCCTATGGCTGTTCCATGTGTCTGAATGAAGAACTGGATGTCGAAGGTGAAGATGTTGCAGTCCAGGATAAAGCAGATGAATTGTAAAATTGCATCTGGAGATTGGCAATTGTTGCACAGGTTCGGACAAGACTTCTTCACCGCACAGGATCTTCAGTCGATTGTCAACTCAACAGTCTGGTCCAGATCAAAGGTCTTGACTTTCAGAGCACTCTGTGTGCTTTCATTCCAAGTACTCCCTGCATTGAAGACCTCTACTACCTCCCAAAGATACACAAGACCAACACACCTAGCCATCCCATCATATCAGGCAATGTGATCCTGTGTGAAAACCTCTCTGGCTACATCAAAGGCATCCTGAAACCCACTGTGTAAAGAATCCCCAGCTTTTGTCATGACAATACTGACTTCCTACAGAAAATCAGCACACATGGAGCAGTTGAACCAGGAGTCGCCTCGTCACAATGGATATCTCAACACTCTACACCAGCATCCCCCACAGTGATGGCATTGCTGCAACTGCCTCAGTACTCAACGCTGACAACTGCCAATCTCCAAATGCAATTTTACAATTCAACCGTTTCATCCTGGGCCATAATATCTTCATCTTCAACAACCAGTTCTTCATTCAGCCATGGGGACCAAATTCTCACCTCAATATGCCAACATCTTCATGCACAGGTTCAAACAAGATCTCTTCACTGCACAGGACCTTCAATCGATGTTATACACTAGATAAAAGATGGCATTTTCTTCCTTTGGACTCAAGGCTAACAATCGCTGAAAGAACGAGATGATGACATCTACAAGTTCCATCCCGCCATCAGACTCACTATGGTCTACTCTCCAAAACTGGTTACATTCTTAGACACGCATATCTCTATCAAGGACGGTCACCTCAGCCCTTCACTCTACCACACCCACGAATAACGTACTGATTCTCCACTTCCACCCTAAACATTTTAAAGAAGCCATCTCCTACGGACAAGCCTTCCATATATACAGGATCACAACAGATACCGCCAGACGCTGAAAGATGCCCTCATAAGAACAGGATATGGCACTCGACTTATTGATTGACAGTTCCGATGTGCCACAGCGAAAAATCACACCGACCTCCTTAGAAGACAAACACACTCATGGCACAGTATCCTTCGTCATCTAGTACTTCCCTGGAGTGGAGAAACCACGACATCTTCTCTGGAGCCTTCAATATGTCATTGATGAAGATGAGCATCTCACCAAGGCCACCCCCACACCCCCACTTCTTGCCTTCAAACAACCACACAACCCTGCAACAGAAACTTCTGCAAGATGTGCCAGATCATCGGCACAGATGCCATCATCTCATGAGAGAATAACTTCCACCAGATATATGGGACATACTTTTGCAATTCGGCCAATGTTGTCTACCTGATACGCTGCAGGAAAGGAAGTCCTGAGGCATGGTACATTGGGGAGACTATGCAGATGCTATGACAACAGACGAATGAATACAACTCCCTAATCATTCAGCAGGAGTGCTCTCTTCCTTTTGGGGAACAATTCAGTCATGGGCATTCAGCCTTTGATCTTCGGGTAAGCATTCTCCAAGGTGGCCTTCACGACACACAGAATCGCTGAGCAGAAACTAATAACTAAGTTCCGCACGCATGAGGACGGCGTTAGCTGGGATCTTGGCTTCATGTCATACTATCTGTAACCCCCATGACTTGCCTGGGTTTGCAAAATCTTACTAACTCTCCTGGTTAGAGACAATACACGTCTCTTTAACCTGTGCTTAATCCCCTCTACTTATATTGTCTGTACCTTTAAGACTTGATTACCTGTGAAGACTCACATTCTAACCATTATCTTGAAAATTGAGTCTGTGTCTTTATATGCCCTGTTTTGAACAAAACTTACCTGATGAAGAGCAGCACCCCAAAGGTTTGCACTATCAAATAAACCTGTTGGACTTTAACCTCGTGTTGAGAGACTTCTTACTATCCTTAATTAACTCAAACCTCTCCAACCATTTGTTGATTTTTTTTCTCTGTTAAATGTTTTTGAAACCTTACTATCGATGATGTTAAACTGGTCAGCTTGTAGCTACTAGAAATGGCCTTACATCATTCTTGAATAAGTGTGTCACATATGCCTCTCTCTAATCTTGAGACATGTTATTAAATTAAAAGGTATATAAATTTAAGCTGCTGTGCAATGAATGTTTAAAAAAAATTATAACAGAAAACAAAAATATATTCAACAGTTTAACTTTGAATTTTAATATAAATTTAATTAAGCGATTGTCTGATTTGTTGCTTACCAATCTGTCTTTCACTATTTCATGTTCTTGCTCTTGGTCAGCTAACTCTCGCCTCTCTTGTCTCCTCTCTCGATCTCTCTGATCATCCTTATTTCGCTCCTTTTCTTTGGCTGCCAGAATATTAGCTTGAAGTCTCTCTCGCTCAGTCTGCAGGCGAAGGCTATGCTGCCTTTCAGACTCCAGTAAGCGGTTGAGCTCCTGTACCTGAGCCTGGATGGATTCAAGCATAGATCGGAGTTTGGAGCTGACTTCCCGTTCTTTCTGAGTTTCCTGCCGGGACAGTTGGACCTCATCTTCAAAGTTGCGTTTTGCTGTAATAGCTTGTTGTTGTGTTTTCTCAATCAGAGTTGCAAGTTCAACGGTCCTCTTCCGTTCTTCCTCGAGTTGATTCTGCAACTCTTTTATGAAGGCACGCTCCTGAGTAGCGGTTTCATCATGCCGGGAATTCAGACGCTGATACAGTTGTTCGGACCGAGCACGCTCACGATCCAACAAATCACTCAACTCCGATAAGTGACTTCTCTCAACTTTCAGTAGATCCTGAGTCTCTGTCAGTTTCTTGCACTCCTGTGACAGCAATGATTCCGCAGTCATTAACTTGGCTTCAATTTCTTTGCGGCTGCTGCTGTTTGCTATCCGCTCTTCTTCTAAGGCAGCAGACAACTGATGATATTGCGCATGCTTCTCTTCCAGAAGCTTCTGCAGCTTCTGAGATGAAGAAAAAAAAAAGAATTTCAACACTAATACAGGAAGTTATGAAGTCCTTTGTACAACAAAGTTATCCCATCACAACAGATCCCATACACTACCAGTACAGAACTCCAACTTTTCATTCCTTGCCATCTAGTAAAAAGTACACATATCTTTTCATAATGCATTTGTCCAAAGTCCTCAGATTTCCTTTTCTTTTGTACTGTTTTAAGTATTTGCCACCAAAAAACGAGGTGCAGTATGTCAAATCAAATGTTTATGCTTATCTGCCATAATGAAAAACTGGCGATGAAGTTTCTTGTAATTTTTGTTCTCAGTGCATCATTGATGATTGACTTCACAAAAGTAGTGTCCAAGGAGATTAGTTTTTGCAATGACATGACTTCACATAAGTTGTTCATCTGTATGAACTCGTACAGAGATCACAGGCAGAGGTCAGTTGGCACATTGAGGATTTGCTGCCCTTTCAAAGTCCCACATACTTGTTATTTTTCATGGATTGGCAACTCTCAACTACAAGTATTTTTCCAATTCCCTTGATAAAATTATTGTTGAATCTAATTCCACTAACCTTTCAGTTTACATGCCAACTCACAATAATTCAATGGTTAAAAAGATTACTCTTTTTGTGAGTGGAAGGAGCTTCTCCCTTTCTATCAAAACCCTTCACAATTCTGAACATTTTTATTAAATCTCCTTTTAACCTTCCCTGGTCTATGAAGAATAACTCCAACTTCTCTTGTTTCTCTATGTTGTCCCCCATTACTGCTACCTTTAAAAAAAGATAGGAGACAAAAGGCAGAGAATTACAGGCCAATTAGTTTAATGTCTGTATTTGGAAAAATGCTAGAGTCCATCATCAAAGAAGAAATAGTGAGGCACCTAGAAAAGAACGGTTTGATCAAGCAGACGCAGCATGGATTCGTGAAGGGGAAGTCATGTTTAACGAACTTATTGGATTTCTACGAGGATGTGATTAGTGTGGTAGACAGAGCGAACTGGTGGATGTGGTGTTTTTAGATTTCCAGAAGGTGACTGATAAGGTGCGTCACAAAAGATTGCTGCAAAAGATTAGGGTGCAGGAGTAGGAGGTAAGGTATTAACTTGGATAGAGGATTGATTGCCTAATAGGAAGCAGAGAATTGGAATCAATGGGTGCTATTCTGGTTGGCAGTTGGTGACTAGTGGAGTGCCGCAGGGATCGGTGCTGGGGCCTCAACTGTTTACAATTTACACAGACGATCTGGAGAAGTAGGATAATGAAATTTGCTGATGAATGACACGAAGATGAGTGGAAAAGCGAACTGTGTGGAAGGTGTGGAAAGTCTGCAGAGAGATCTGGATGGGCTGTGTGTGTGGGCAAGGACCTGGAAGATGGAGTATAACATTAGCAAATGTGAAGTTATCCACTTTGGTAGAAATAATAGTAGGAGGGACTATTATTTAAAGGGCAAAAAGCTGCAGCATGCTATGGTGCAGAGGGACCTGGGGTCCTCGTGCACGAATCGCAAAAACCTGGTCTGCAGGTGCAGCATATGATCAAGAAGGCAAATGGAATGTTAGCTTTAATAGCAAGAGGGATAGAATATAAAAGCAAGGAGGTCTTGCTGCAACTGTACAGGGCACTGGTGAGGTCACAACTGGAGTACTGTGTGCAGTTTTGGTTGCCGCATTTGCAAAAGGATATACTGGCCTTGGAGGAAATGCAGGGAAAGTTCACTAGGTTGATACCGGAGATGAGGGGCTAGCCTATGAGGAGAGGTTGAACAGACTGGACCTGTACTTGGACTTCAGAAGGCTGAGGGGGTATGTTACAGAGACATATAAGATAATGAAGGGGCTAGATAGGGTAGAGGTAGAGAGATTCTTCCTGCTTAGAAAGGATAGCAGAATTAGACGGCACAGCCTCAAAATATGGGTGGGTGTGTGTGTGTGTGTGTGTGTGTTGTGGATGCAGTTTGGATCAGAGTTGAGGAAGCCTTTGGAATTCTCTGCCCATTGAAGTGGTGGAGGCTATCCCTCTGAATATACTTAAGTCATGGATAGATAGGTTTCTGATAGACAAGGGAATTAAGGGTTGTGGGGAGAAAGCGAGAAAGTGGAATTGATCCACTTCAGGTCAGCCATGATCTTACTGAATGGCAGGGCAGGCTCGAAGGGCTAGATAGCCTACTCCTGCTCCTATTTCTTATGTTATGTTCTTACCGTTCTAGTGACTTTCTTAAACATCCTATCCAAGACCTTCACATCCTTTTTAAAGTATGGTGCACAGAATAAAGGTCAATACTCCAGTTGGAAACTGACCCTGTGATTTTTTTTTTTAAGTGTTTGTATAACTTCTTTGAGTTTTTTTTATGCTATGTCTGTGTTATGTAAAACCAGGAATCCAACAAACTTTTTCAAAATAGCTGTTTAATTTCCTCTGCAATATTCAATAATTTTGGTACGTTATCTATCCCACCCCAGATCTTTATCGGTGCATTTAGGATGCCTGCATCCTCTTCAAAATTCTAATACCTAACTTATATTATTCTTCCTTATTTTTCCTTTCAAAATCACTTCATACTTCACCGCATTAAATATGATCAACCATGAGCCTACCCATTTTACTAGTCTACATCTGCCTGAAGTCTGCTCCCTATTGTCAATCCATTTTCAAGTTTAATGTCATTGGCAAATTATAAAATCATGTCCTGTATACCAAATCTAGGCCACTGCAATGAGCAATGGCCTCATACTAAGCCCTTAGAGGACACCAATAAATACCTGAAAACTGTTGACCACTTTTCTGCTTTCCAATTCCAGTCGCTTTCTATGAGCCAATTTCATACCCACACTGCCCCTTTTAACCCATGTGTAAGATTTTGCTAAATTCCACAAATTTTGGGGATCTGTACTGTCTATGGATTTAATTCTTTGATGGTTTTTTCAGTGGTTCAGGTTAAATTTCTGCTAGTTGGGATTCTTCTGAGAAAGGCAGTTGTTTGTGAGAAACAGACATTTTATTTTTCACAATGTAAGTTGCAGTGGCTGCATTCAGCAATTCTGTTTGAAGGAATGGTGAAACATAGTTGGTCCTTAGGCTGACACTTTATTATGTTTCAATTTAATTAACTACATTTGTAGGACATGACATACGTATTAAGAAGAAACCTTTATTCTCTAATATCATTATACAAAGCATTATTGAAAAAAGGATGTAATTTTGTGACTGCTTTGTAGCTAAAGGAACTGTATAATTTGTTTGCAATGGAATGTAAACTCTGAGGGACCTAAGGAAATAAGAAATAGAACTATGCCTCAGTTTATGCCCCATGAAGCAGAGGTTGCAAATATGGAATACAAGATGACTTGCATCTTAAGCTAACAGAAGATGCAAATTTGGATTGTTTCCAAATAAGGGAGGTAGAATAATGTGACGAGGGATAAAAGTTGAAAAATCGTAATTCTTGCTGGCTCAGTGTTGCTGTGGCTTCTGGGGTATGACTCTTAAATATCACTTCAAAATAAGAAGAGAAAGACATTGCCTATGCTGCAACACTCAAGAACTCCTCGAGAGATGAGAAACTTGTTGTTTGATTTGATTTATTGTTACATATATTGGCATACAGTGAAAAGTACTGTTTTTTGCACACAATACAAGGCACACCATTCAAAGTGTATACAGGGGAGAAGAAAAGGAGAGGGTGCAAAATATAGAGTTATAGAGAAAGATCAGCTTAATGTAAGAGGTTTATTCAAAAGTCTGATGACACAGAGAAATGGTGCTTAGAATCGGTTGATTTGTGAGCTCAGACTTTTGTACTTTTTCTTGATGAAAATAGATGGGAGAGAATGTCTGTTGTGCATGGGGTTCTTGATTATGCTGACTGCTTTTCCGAGGCAGTGGGAAGTGCAGACAGGGTCAATGAGTGGGAAGCTGATTTGAATGATGGATTGGACTACATTCACAACCCTTCATAGTTTCTTACAGTTCTGGTCAGAGCAGGAGCTACAGAAATATACATCTGTTACATCTAGAAAGAACGCTATTTATGGTGCATCTATTAAAATTGGAGAGTCAAAACGAACATGCCGAATTTCCTTGGCCTCCTGAGAAGTAGAAACATTGGTGGGCTTTCTTATCTATACTGTCGAAATGGAGGGACCATGACAGGTTGTTGGTGAACTGAACACCTAGAAACTTGAAGCTCTTGACCATTTCCACTTCATCCCCATTGACAACAACGGCATATCCTCCATTACGCTTCCTGGAGTCGATAACTATCTCCTCCATTTTACTGACATTGAAGGAGAGATTATTGCTGTCGCATCAATTCATCAAATTCTGTATCCCTTTCCTGTAGTGGGTCTCATTGTTTGAGACCATTGCGTTAACTGTTTCATGTTAATCATATATTAAATCTTGCTAAATAAGTATTTGATTCACAAATACTAGTTATTTGTGTCTTGAAAGTTAAGCACAACAGAGGAACTAGTGTTAGAAGTTAAGAAGTCAAATCTTAAGAGTTTTTAATTAGAAGGGTTTTATACGTGGAAAACCTGAAACCTTACATATGGCTTCAATTTTACCAACAAATCCAGTAAGTGGAATAAGTTTTCAAAATTCCACATACATGGCATCTAGTGTACTACCCTCATCAACACGCTCCGTTAAGTTAACAAGTCCATGCTGCTATTCTATTTTTTTTAAACTGATGAACAATTTTGTCCCAGATTATTGATTGTTAAAAACTTTAGTAATTCTCTAGTTTATTTCACTTCACAGTTTTGAACACATGCATAGCATGTTTGAAATCCTCAAGGCCCCGAACATAATTCTTATGACAGGAATAACACCAATTATTAACTCTTTTGTTTCAGTATACAAAACAGACATTCCTCAAAAAAGGATCCCTCTTCAGATGCAATACAATGACACAATACATCATACTGTAATACGTATGTCCCATCATTTCAAAAGGACAGCGCACAGCAAGATCCTGACCACAATCTATAAATATATGTCTAGTATGATCCTTACTTGAGCATTGTTCAATGAGGAGTTTCAGTGAAAAGGGGAGCATCAATTCTATCTATCTAAAAATGCAGGATTCAAGCTAGTGAAGCTACAACACAGCACAATATGCAAGATAAATAATGCCCTAAGACAAAACTGAGCAATCCTTTCCTTTGGCAGCCTTTGGTATTGACAGACAATTGCTTGTAGCCTTGCTGGTCAACTCATTGTTAGACGTCACTTGGAGTACCTTAGTTGCTTCACTCTGGCATAGCACTCTCCTCTTCAGATGAAGAGGGGTGGACTGAGAAAGTGCAGGATTCGTGTCTAAGATCCAACTATCTATTTTCAGCTGCTTTAGCAATGATCTTTCCTCCACTGTAAGCTCAACATTGGGATGCTTGCTGACAACAGCAATCAGTTCTATTCCCATCTCCTCAGATACAGAGGAAGTCCATGTCCACATGCACCAAAACCTTGGCAACTTTCAGGTTTGAACTGGTGAATAGTAAGAAACATTCACATCATAAAATTGCCAGGCAATGGTCACACCTAACCAGAACATCCAACCATCTTTTCATGACATGCAACAATATGAGTATTACTGAATTCCCCAGGGAAGGCAATGGTGTAGTGGTATTGCCACTGGACTAGTAATTCAGGAACTCAGGGTAACATTCTGGGAACCTGAGCTCAAATTCCATCCCGGCATATGTTTAAATTTGTATGCAATAAAACTCTGGAATTAAAAGTCTAATTGATCAGGAAACCATTGTCAATTGTCGTAAAAGATTCACTAATGCCCTTTAAGGTAGGAAGGAAATCTGTCATTCTTACTTGGTCTGGCCTACATGTGATTCCAGATCTACAGCAATGGGGCTGACTCTTAAATGCCCTCAGAAATGGCCCATCAAGCCACTAAATTCCTCAAGGCAATTAGAGATGGGCAATAAATTCTGACCACGGCAGCAACATCCACATCCCACGAACAAAAAAAAAACAATTTCGAGTGTTATTGTTGACCAGAAAATTTAACTTAATTATGTTTTCTGAACACTGGGTAACCTGATCCTAATGTACCAGTCATACAAGAGACAGAACTCCAGAGCTTTTTGTTTTATCCCATATATCTGAAAAACTTCCACAATGAATGCATTGTCACCTTTAGCACTAACTACCTTGATGATCTGGTCTGATCCAACTCTACCCTGATGTTGTACTTCCTACTTACCAGATAAGCCTGATGTTCTTGTTCTTTCTGTTCTTTATAATGGAGTTGTTCTTTCTCCATCAAACTTTGCAACTGTTGTACATTTTGCCGTTCTTGTTCAAATGCCTTTGCTGCAGTTAACAGCTCATTCTCTTTAGCATTCAATTCTCCCCTAAAACAGAAAGCAGTTGACACATGAGAAGGGGAGAGATGTGTACTGGTAGAAAACGAGTACAGGGCGAGCATGTGGAGACAGCAAACACAGTAATTCATGAAAATGGACAATAGGAGATAAGGGAGGTCGTGAGTGGTAACATCATTTCAGAAGTGTGGTGAAAAGGAAAATTTACACACTGGAAGACAATAAAAATAACATTCAATGTGAGGAACAAAAGTAGCATGTGGGATGAAATCAGACAGTTAAGCAATATGCAGAAATGTGTACAGGCAGTTAAAAAAGCATGCAAGAAAATAGTGCAGCAAAATCCATACAAAAATTACATTCATAATTTGCTCTGCACATTTGCTCAAAGACCATAATATGACATCACTGGCTACATGCAAGCAGCAGCCAAGTTTCATGAATCCAAAGTACATTTCCCAAAATCATAACCAGCAGTCAGTCAGAAAGCACTGCCTGAATTATCTGTCATTTTGTGACTTGTTTTCTTTGCAACAAAGGGGTTCTTCAGGTTTAGGGGTTTGAGAATATCAACACTTTCTTCTCTCCCCATTACCCCTCATCCCTCTACCTCCATCAGCTTGGCACAAGTAGAAGCTAAATATTCCTCAACCAAAGGAAACTTATTGATGATCTGAGAATACTGAGGTTTTTGCTCCTCTGAGGGCAACAATTCCTCAGGATGAGCCGTATAACTGCTGTGATATCTCCACTGATCTCAGGGGATATAAGCAAAAACTGACCAAAGCCCCTCAAGTCAGCCATTTAAGAACAGTTATTTGTATGATTCCTCCTGATTATTAAATTGACCAGTAAATTCACTTCTGGGTTGGTTACGGCTAACTGTACAACACTACTGACTTCTTTATCAAGTTAATGCCAAAATCCTCAACAGTTCATTGTCTTTCGCTCCCTTACTGCTATGGATGGTCAGTGTCGAGGTCTACAAACCTGAGATTTTGCAGATTTTGTTGTAGTTCATGTCGAGTTTGTAATGCAGCCTGTAGTTCATCTGTGACCTCAGACAGATCTGACTTCAGGTCAGACAACGACATTTGTTCAGTTTGTAGCTGTTGGCGGAGTTTGGCCGATCGTTCTTGCTCAGCTTTTAGGGTGTTTTGTAGATTGTTTGTTATGATCTGTTCCTGCTGAAGTTTGTATTCCAGCAACTCCACTGTAGCAATCAGAAAAACAAAACTGTTAAAACGTGTTTTTCAATTTGAAATTTGTGCATGACTTCAAGATTTGCAACAGATAACTTCTTTTTAAAATAAATTTTGCACTCGATCTTTCAGTTCTCTCGATAACATGCACGGTACCACATCTGGGTTTCGAGAGATCTCTACCATCCATGTCCACATATCTGGCCTTCTTGTTTCCCTTCATCCAATGCAAGTGTTAACTAAGGGAAGTGGTGTTATTTTGACACACAAAAATTAAAATCCAGAGTTCATGGAAACTGTAGCCATGAAACAGAGGCCTAAGTGCATTGAAAATGCAACAAGCCCACTAAACCATAATCAAGGAATTGCTGTTTCAAATCATATAATAGCCCAGTATTTCACTATTCCAGTACTGAGTGCATCCCCTAAGAAGTCAATTAGCCAAACATGCACTAAAGTTATTTACTTTAGTAAAGACTATTTTCCAGTCAAAGTGATCAAAATAACTTATGATGAGCAGAATTGAATCATGAGAATACCAAAATATTGAGATATGGTCATTAGTGAGGCTGGCATTTATTGCCCATCTTTAGTTGTCCTGAGAAAGTGGAGATATATCTTTAACCGTTTACAATGGAGTGGCTTCCAGCACAATTTCAGAGAGTAGAGAATAACATTGAAATGGGGTTGCAGTCATACATTGGTTAAGGAAAACCAAAAGATGTTTTATAATTACATAAAAAGCAAAAGGATAACTAAATTAAGAGAAGCACTGATCAGATTTGGTCTTTAGAGCCAGCCCCATCATTAATGGTTGAAACTTTTCCTCTTTCATGTCTTTATTCCTTTCACAACCAAAATCCTATATCGATCTCTGTTTTAAATGTACTCAAGAACTCAGTATCCACAGCACTTTGGGGTCAAGGATTCCAATGATTCATAATTCACTGGACAAGCATTTCATTATAGGAATCAGTTTAATGAACCTTCATTGCACTCCTTCTTAGCAGTACATTTTTCCTTAAGTAACCTAGATTCTACACACTACTCCAGGCATGGTCTCACCAAGACCCTATATAACTGTGATAAGACTTCATGCATACACCAATCACTTAGTAACCAAGCGTAATATATAATTTCCTTCCAAATTACTTGTACCTGGATATTTGAGATTTGTGTACAAGGATACCAAAGATCTTCTGAATGCCAACGTTTTCCAGTCTCTCTCCTTTTTAAAATAACCTAGTTTAGTATTTTTCCTACTAAAGAAAAGGTTCATACTTCCCCAGAAAGATTCAGAGGAGAACTATGACTAGCTAGGGTGAGGGTTGGAAAGAGATCTGGACTAGACAGAGCATGGGTCAGGAAGACAGCTATGGTTAGAGGGAGGAAGGATTTGGAGCAGCCTAGGGACTGGCCAAGGCGAGAGTTTGGAGGGGACCCGGGACCCGGGACCCGACACAGTACAGGTTCAGAGGGTCCTAAGGGCTGGACAAAATCGGAATTTGGTCAGAATAGGAAGGATCGGGAGTGGAGGGAAGGATCGGGAGGAAGGGCTGAGTGATGCAGCTGGAGTTCGGAAACAGAAATCAAAAAATGGCATGACAGAAAAGGGGCAAGTTGATTGGTGACTAAGTACTGCTGAGGTGCTGAGCCTCAAAAACTGGAAAATTAAAAATAAAAGAAACTAGAGACATTAAGGAATACTCTGGTTTTATGAATACAAACAATTTGAGTTCCCTAGAAATATATGATCAATAAATAGACTAAATTGGACAATGCCACATGTTCTAAAATGTACTGCTGAGACATTAACTTGTATAACGGCAAATTAGTAGCAATACAGAGAATATCAACACTCAAACGTCCTGTTTACTTCATCTAGCTTTTGGAAACAATGAAAAAATGAAAATAGGAAGATACAAAAATTGTTTGCCATCCTATCTCCCAGATATTCGAGGCAATGAAGACAGAGAGGAAATGAATCAACACTCTATCAGACCCTTTGTTGTCCATGCCAGGAAGCTACTGAACTCAAATATTCAGAACTCCATCTTTACTCAAGGATCACTGCTTTATAAACTGTCAGTCATTGTTTTGCTACAGGTCAAGCCCATCATCTGCCACCTTTAAAATACCTTGCCTCCGAAGTGGTCGCTCCTGCCTCTTAGCCTGCTCCTCTGCAGTGGTAAGGGTATCCTGCAACTGCTGCAGCTTCTCCTGGTGTTGAAGATGCGCAATGCGGAGCTGGGAACGGAGGTCCTGCACCTCTGACAATAAGCTGTTTCTGTCAACTGATAAAAGGTCCTCCAGCACCGATTGCTGTTGCTTCTCCTAAAGAGACACAAATATACTTCAGTAAATTACCTGATGACATGGAATAGACTGATTCTCCGTGCATATAGTGAGATAACGAGTAGTCCAGAAGTTGGGAAAATTGTGAAATAAAAGCAGGAGGAATGAAGGAAGATTGTAAAAGCTTCTACATGCAAGTGAGAATTGGTCTCTCTTATAGTGAAAAATTGTCATTAATTCCCCAGTTTGAACAAGTATTTTGCAGCTCTCTTATCAATAGAAAAAAAACTCAAAGAATGTATAAAAGCAGAGGGAAAAGAGGAGAAACTTGAAACAATCATGATCACTAGCAAAAAATTACTAGGCAAACTAATGGGAATAATGTTCAACAAGTCAGCTGGATCTGATGTCCCATATCCTAGGATCTTAAAGGAAGTGACTGCAGATGTAACGGATGTATTGGTTGTAATCTTCTAAAATTACCAGAAAAATTCCAGCCCATTGGAAAATTGCAAATGTAACACTAATATCCAAAAAAGGAAAGACAAAAAGCAGGAAGGGTAGGCTAGGTAGCCTAACATTTGCCATTGGGAAAATGCTGGAACATATTATTAAGGAACTAGTAGCACGATCTCAAAATTATCAGACAATCAGGCATAATCAACAAGTTTTGTTCAAGGGAAATTATATTGACAAGGTTGTTAGAGTTCTTTGAGGGCATAACAAGCAAGGTGTATAAAGGGGAACCAATAGATGTTGTGCATTTGGATTTCTAAATGGCATTTGATAAGGTGCCACATAAAAGGTTAACTGCACAAGACAAAAACTCCAACATGGTGTTGGGATCTATGTTAACTTGGATAAAGAATTCAATAACAGACAGAAAACAAAGTAATGGAATAAATGGATAATTGGAGCCAGTTCAGAGAAGGTTTGCTTTGCTTATTTCTGGGATAAGAAAAGGTTGATCAGTTTGAGTCTATTATACTCACCGGACTTTAGAAGAATGAGAGTTGATCTTATTGAGGAGTGGAGTACAGAAATAAAGTTTTGCTCCAATTGTAAAGTGTTCTGATCTCCATTTCTTAGGAAGAACATACTTCTTTTGGAGGCAGTAGAATGAAGGTTCACTAAATTGGTACCAGGAATGAGACTGTTGTCCTATGTTGAGGAGCTGAGTAAATTGTGCCCATATTTTCTGGAGTTTAGAAAATGAGAGGCAAACACACTAAAACATATGTGACTCCAAAGGGGCTTGATATGATAGACGCTGAAAGATCATTTCATTGATCAGGGAATCAAAAAAATGAGGACAGATTCGTAGGATAAATGACCGATCACTTCAGAGAGACAGGCAGAAATTACTTCACTCAAATGGTTGGAATCTTTGGAATGCATTATTCAAAAGGGCTGTGGATATTCCATTGTTGAATACTGGCTAGGTTAGACAGATTTTTGGTCATTCAAGAATCAAGAGAAATGGGAAGTTGGCAGGGAAATAGAGTTGAAGCTCAAGATGGGTCATGATTATATTGAATGGGGTGGAGCAGACAGGACATGCCATTCAGTTTACTCCTAACTCTTATTTCTTATTTTCTTGTGTTGTAAAACTTTTGGAACTACTGTTGCAAAGGAACAGTTTTGGAATTGTTGTGCAAGTTGCTGGTTTTATCTCCTGATGGGTTAGTGATGCGAGCAAGATGTATTGAACAGCACGAGGGGTTGGGAGCGTGTTGGATAGGAGACATCATTTTAAGACGTATTCACTGACATTGAGCATTCATACGAGTTCATCGAACTTCTTTTGGCAGTGGTGCTTTGTCCTCAGAGCTATACTCGGGGAGCTGAACTCTTTTACCACTTGCGCCCATTCCTTTTGAAAATGTTCCCTAAAGGGCTTGCTGACCCTCTCCTCCTGTTGGCTTCTATTTCAAAGCTTCCAGATAGCATCTGCAAACTTGTGAGCTCTTTTTTTCTCAGGCTCTTAATCAACTTCTTCTTGCAGTTTACGGCAGTACTGGCAGCCAGTAGCAACGTCCTTCCAAAATTGCCTTTAAGAGGGGCTGGCTTGCTGAACAGGTGTTAGACACTCATATTGCCCAATACTTTTGAACATTCAAGCTAGGCTGCAGTGTATTTAACACTGGGTTAAACACTACGATCAGACAAATGAGGAAGCGGCATGAAATATGCAGGCTACCTGCCTCAATAAGATTAGATATGGGTATTCTTAAATTGTGATACCCTTGTCTGAAATCAAGGGAGGAATTTTTAGCCCAGTGTTATAGAGCACCTCCAGCAAATGCTGTAATGCTTAAAGCAACATCTCCCATTCCCAAGAAAGAATACAACTCCTTGTATAGTGCAGTACCAACCAAAATAGTGAAGGATGGCACAAACTGGACTTATCAACAAATCGATTACACAACAAAAGGCAAACGTAGAGTAACAGAATGTTTATGCACATGAAATGAAGTGAAAACGGAAAGAAGAAAGAGTGGAAGCATTAGCATGAAGGAAATTAAGACACATAGATCAAGAAGATTAAGAAGTTTTAATTGCAAACCAGCAAGCACAATGAAGGTGATGGCCTAGTGCTATTATCACTAGACTATTAATCCAGAAACTCAGCTATGTTCTGGGGACCCCGGTGTGAATCCCACCACAGCAGATGGTGGAATTTAAATTCAATAAAAAAAATCTGGAATTAAGAATCTACTAATGACCGTGGAACCACTGTCAATTGCCAGAAAAACCCATCTGGTTCACTAACATCCTTTAGAAAAGGAAATCTGCCATCCTCAAGGTCTAGCCAGACCTTTGTTTAGCAAATGAGTTTCCAGAGTGTTTCAAGATTTTTTTGGCAGCATTGTTATGGAACTGGAAATAACCTTGTGTATCTGTTGTGAAGTAATTAGTCTCAACACTGGAATAATCAGAACTTGAGCTTTCTCTCCCATATGAACGGTGGGCTATCACTTGCAGTCAGACAATGAACAAAACGAGGAAATAAATTTCTAACTGCTACCCACCTCACTGCACTCTGCATCATCTAAGTCCTTGTAATAGGGACAAAGAGCATCATTGCTGTATGACATTTTCACTTTTGAGCCTTTCCATTGCTGTTCTACCCATTCTTCCACAATGTCCTGTTTGTGATTTTTCATTGTACTCATTTCTCATTTTCCCTACTTTGCCCTGATTTCCTTTACTATCAATGACAAACTGGCAGCAATGAAGCAACATCACTTCTGTGACATCACAATAACAAAGTGACAGGACAGGCCAGTTCAACTTTCTTAGGCTAACATCAAAACTTGCTTCATTTCTGAAACTGACTAATAACTATTATAAATGGAAATAAAGGACAAAAGTATTTGCTGGCTAAAATTTATGATGCATTACCATTCCGGGGATCTCTACAACCAGCATAAGATTTGAGTTTGATGAAGATGCAAGAATGTACATTTTCTTAAACATTTCCCTGCTGCAGCAATGCAAAATCGGTGACAACCTTGCTTCTTTTGGGAAATGAGATTTCTGCTGAGCTGCAGCTGCATAGCAGGAAATGCTCCAAGGAAAATTCTCTCTTGTTTCACATAAGAAACAAGAGCAGTATGCCACAGAGCCCTTCAAGTCTGCTCCATCATTCAATGAGATCGTGGCTGATCTCAACCTCACTTTCCTTTCCGTTCCCCACATCTCTGGATTCCCTCTATTGTTCAAATAATCTGTCTGTTTCAGATTTGAATTTATTTAATGACTCAAACTCAAAAGCTCACTGGCATAGAGGGTACCAAGGATTCATGAACCCCTCAGAGAGATAATTCCTTCTCAGCACTGTCTTAAAAGGTAGATCTTTTATTCTGAAACTATGCCTTTTTACAGTGCTGTAATGTAGAAATATCCTTTCAGCATCTATCTTGTTAATGCTCCTCAGAATCTTGTATGTTTCAATAAGATCACTTCTCATTCTTCTAAACTCCAATGAGTATGGGCCCAACCTCCTCATATGAAAATTCTCCCGTCCTAGGACTCAAACTTGTGCAGAACTTTCTCTGAATTGCCTAAGTGAAGGGGATCTTAAAAATACTCTAGAAGACTTACCCCCAGTTTAACAGAATGAAGAGAGTTATTGAAATGCTGGGAGGGATTCTGGATTTTAAAAATAAGCAAGACCATAGTTCTGTTGCGAGGGGGATATAATGCATAAACAAAATGTTTGGAAATCTGTCAGATTCAGAAACTAACAAGGAATACCTGTTCTCTAGTTTAAAGTATTACCTGCCACTAAGTAATGTCTTGTCTATGTTGATTCTAGTTTGTTATAGTAAAAGTTTTACCACTTGAAATCTTGTCATACAATTCTTTTAAGTCAGTTACTGGGAATTCAAATCTAATTTTTAAGCACCAATCTCTATAGGGATCACAACACTACCTTAAATTGTGAGATTTATGACATCATGTAAATTCTGAGTTACGAGGAGAGGTTAGGCAAATTGGGACTGTTTTCCTTAGAAAGACGTAGACTTAGAGGAGATCTAATAGAGGTGTACAAGATTGTGAGGGGTATAGATAGAGTAAACAGGGTTAAGTTTTTTCCTAGGATGGACTCGAATGGCACTAGGGGTCACTGGCTTAGGGTGAGGGGTGTAAGGTATAATTTGGATGCTAGAGGGTGTTTTTTCACACAGAGGGTGGTTGGGGTATGGAATGCACTGCCAAGTAAAGTGGTGGAGGCAGGCACTCTGGAGTTATTTAAGAAACACTTAGATGGGCACATGAACAGAATGGGAATGGAGGGATATAGAAAACTGATTTAAAATAGGGATCATGAGCCTTGGGAGTCCCTGGGAAGTGTGTAAATAGATGATGATATTGATGTATTTGTTTTTATCCTGCAGGTGCTTTGGTCTGCCTTGTTGTCTAACAAGGGGCATACACGAGATGGGTCGTGAGAGGGCTGCTCTTGGATTTCTTCGCGAGAGTATCCTAGTGCTCCGTGTCGTTAGTGTACGCTTGACCTGGACCATTTGATGGGCTACACAACAGCTCAGTGACTATCGCTGTACTGTGCAGATACATGGATTTGGGCCTGTGTCTGTAGGAGTTTGCGCATTCTCCCTTTGCTTGCATGGGTTTTCTCCCACATCCCAAAGATGTGCTCTTAGGCTAATTGGCAAAACAAATTCTCCCTAAATTGTCTCAAATTTGGTTTTTAATCCATAGATCTATAAACATGGACAGGGATCATGGGTAGAGGTGGGAACATCAGGGTGGTGGCGCGGGCTCGTTGGGCCAAAGGGCCTGTTTCCCATGCTGTTTTGTTCTTTGAACTCTATTGCTACAAATATACAGAGATGTCTAACTAAAGTCAGAATTTACCTGATCTTTAAGAATGCGTTCAAGGATTGCAGAGAGGGAGTTCTCTTCTACAGCCGGGTTTTGCATGCATGATCGTAATTCAGCCAAGAAAGACTTTTGTTCCTGGTTGAAAACTGCCTGCACAGCCAATAGTAACTCTCCTCTCCAATCAGTCCTTCTATCTACAGAATCCTGTAAAGGAATGGAGAAAAAGAATCAAGACTTATGAAAAATAAATAATGATTATAATTGCCTTAAACAGTATCATCACTGAATCCTCACGATCAACATCCAACAGGTTGCTATTGACCAGAAACAGATAAATACAGTGACTACAAGATCTTTGTAGATAGCTCTTGTAGTTCCACACACACTGCTACCTAGAGGCTGGAGATTATACAGTGACTAACTCAACTGCTGATTCACCAAAGACTTTCTGTGAAGTCTTTCTACGTCGCTATCTGCAAAGCACAAGTCAAGAGTATAATGGAATATCTCCACTTACCTCAATGGCAGCTCCAACAACACTCAAGCAGCTTGACACCATCTGGGACAAAGCAGCCGCTTTACTTGGGTAACAGTCTGTGTGAAATGTGGGCAACATGGTAGCATAGTGGTTAGCACTGCTACCTCACAGTGCCAGGGACCTGGGTTCGATTCCAAACTCGGGTGACCACGTGGAGTTTGTTTCACCTGTGTCTGTGTGGCTACTGTGTGGCTGTTCCCTCGGCTACTCCAGTTTCCTCCCAGTCAAAATATTTGCAGGTTAAGCGCACTGGCCGTGCTAAATTGCTCCTCAGGCAAGAGTCTGGGTGAGATGTTCTTTTGGAGAGTCGGTGCAGTCTCGATGGGCAACTAGTTTGGTGTCTTATAATATCATCCTTTTTGTCATTTAATCACTCCTGTCTCAAATCTGACTATAGACCTTCTCTGTTTTTCCCTCCACCACCACTACTTTTCTGTCCTTGTGCACGTTGAAAACTGGTTACATTTGTAACATTTTTCCAGTCGTTGGTTAAGTTCACCAACTATCTCGTTTTTCACAAATGGTGCATGCCCTAAGTGTTTCCAACATTCTTCTATTACTGATTTGTTTACTGGGTAATTCCCACAGCCAGATAACAAGACCTCAAGTTTTCCTTTTGCTCTTTTGTAGGCTGCGGGCAGTGAAAGTAATAAATTCCAAATCATTTTATTTGGACCTCTGATCTATCAGCAGCGAAGATGGAAAAAGGATAAGTGCACAGAGATTTAACTATGAATGGGCCTGACTACAGTATGATGTGCAAATAATACACAGTAATTGGACAGACTGCAGTGTTCAGCCATTTTCAACAAGTCTAACCTACAAAATAGGTTAATGTTTTGAAACACTAGTGTATCCATGGAGATCAGGTCAATGGGGTATTTGAATATTTATGCATGTCACAACAGGCATGGTGTATGCAGAATTTCTCTGAAAGGATGAGGTCAAGTGTGCAATAGAGCATTGAAAAGGGCGTAAGTGGGAGTGGACTTGAGCAGGTTGGAAGGTTAGAGTATATGGATGAGAAAGGGGAGAAATTAAACCACAGCTGCATCATAACATAAAGAGAGGGCATGCCTACAAATAAATATTTAAATTCAATCAATACCTTTAACCAGATGAATGATCTTAAAACTAAATACAAACTAATTTTAGTTAAATATATAAACTTTAATTTATTATATTTTGTAATGTGTGTGTTTAATCAGATCAAAGAGGATAAAGTTAACTAAATGGGAATATTAGCATTAAAGAATTCCAAACTAATTTTTAATGATGAAATAAAGAAACTGTTAAACAAAAACAAAGCAGTGCAGAACAAGAACAACTGTAAATTTTAATTCTGAGATTGATTATTGCTTTAGTCTAACAAGGTTCAAGGATATGAGACAAAAGGAGATTTGATCACAGACCACACTAAATGGCTCAACAGATTCAAGGGATTGACCAGCTTACACTTGTTCTTCTGTAACTACATTCAACATTGAATGATGTTCTGGACTAGAAAGACAATTTCATCCATGCAAAATGGGTTTGAATGAACAGAAAAATCATTGGATGTTTAGGACACTAGAATTCTAACAGTTAGGCATGCAATGTTACTGAATCCATCATATATGGATGGGCATTTTAATGCAAGTGGAAGCATTGTAATATCTTCCAAATTGAAAGTGCTATTAAAAAGCTAACAGGTGGGAGGCAAAGCAGTTGTGTACATTAGTTGAAAAGAATGGGTAGAATTTAGCTAATTTTGAGAAAGTTAACCAAGATCCAGGGAACGTGAAAATGCAACACAGCATTCTTTTAAGAAACCTGCACCCTGCAAAAATATTTTGTTATCCCAGAAATTCCTCTTTCATCCAAATTCAAATCTCGTCTTGTTAAAGTGTGAAAATTAATGCTAAAAGTGAGGAGGCTGGAAGCAGATTTTTATTTATTTTGACTGGGGTAGTATTTATAGTTCCATGGTAATTTCAGTTAACAACAGGAAATTACCACAAACGTTGCCAGAATAACATCGAAACTGGTTCATGATATTCTGTCACACCAACCAAATGTAGCCTACATGTGCTTGACTGTATATACCCTTAAAACTTTAAGCATACAGTCACATACATACAAAGAAAAACCAGTAAACAGTACAATCTGACCACTTGGAAAAACTTCAACTATAAGCCACATAGGAATGACAGTGGTTAATACTGCTGTCTCACAGCGCCAGGGACCTGGGTTCGATTCCCGGTTTAGGTCACTGTCTGTACAGAGTTTGCACTTTCTCCGAGTTTGCATGCTTTTCCCATGGGTGCTCTGATTTCTTCCCGTGGTCTGAAAGATGTGTTGATTGTGTGCACTGGATGTGCTAAATTCTCCCTCCGATTAACCTGAACATAAGTGTGGCAACTAGGGGATTTTCACAGCAACTTCATTGCAGTATTAATGCAAACCTACTTGAGACACTAATAAATAAGCTTTAAACTTTAAAGATGTCAAGAAAACAGAGTAATTCTGCTCACCCATCTTCCAAAAGTACTACCGAAGAATACAACTGGTATAAGACAAAACCTATTTCCTCTGATATACTCTTGCTTGTTAAAATATCTGAGAACTCATTCTTTTAAATTCTACAATATTTTGTAGATAATGGGGAGAAGAGGCACACCTTAGTCATACAAGATGTAGGCACACCTCTTCACAATAGTCTTGTAAATTTACCTCAGCACTCTTGTCTGTTGCTTTTGAAAGTAAATCCTTTAATAGCTGAATGGTATCAAGTAGTGTCTTTTTCTCTTGCTGCCATTCTTCCACCGTTGTGCTCAAGACAGAGACAGGTTCAGGCTCAGGTCTAGAGCTGAGAACAGGTCGTTCTGACAGTGCTAATACCCGACAACCTTCTTCATGCACCCTGTTCAACAGTGCCTGATGAGAAAAGAAATGGAGCAGATCACAACCTCGATCACTATAATATGCTGAACTACAACCTATGTAGGAAGCAGCCTTCAAATACAACATTCAACATTGTAATAAATTACTGAATGAAACAATATTATACAAATTTAGTATAAGGCATGGTTAGTTTAGATGATAAAATCCCGAGGAACACGATGTAGAAGATTACATTAAGCACAGCAGATGTGTCCTAATTTTTGGTGATGAGCATTCCCATGCTTAGGATGTATATTCTTTAACTTATGTGAAAGCTGGCTTAGCATCATATAATTTGGTTTGGATCAGAAAGGCTTCAATATTTATTATTGTCAAGTGTCTTAATAAACTTCTGTTAAGCAAGCATGCTGCATATACTCCTCCAGCAATGTCTTTTCTCCCTAAATTGTCTCAAATTTGATTTCAATCCATAGATCTATAAACATAGACAGGGATCACCGAGGTGGCGTCACGGGCTCGTTGGGCCGAAGGGCCTGTTTCCCTTGCTGTTTTGTTCTTTATTCTTTTTGTTCTTTACAATATGACTGTACAGACATATTGATAATAAAGATAGCAATTCTTGGCAGAATTCAGTCAACCTCATTCAACTTGTTTCCAAAACTTCATACTATTTGTGTGCAGAATGATTGATGTTACAAATTTTTCAGACACACCTCTATAACCACTTGCACTATTTCTCTATCAAATGTTGTGTATATAGGCTCTTATAAGGTACTGTATAATAGATTTTGTTAGCAATTTGGAAGCCCATGGGATCAACTCAACAATGGCATTCAAAATTGGATTCAAAATGTGGACAAGAGACAGAAAGCAGAGATTGATGGTGAATGGTTGTTTTCTAGACAGGAGGAAGATCCAGAAGTTAGTTTTAGAAACACTACTCTTTTTACTTCATATTAACAATTTGGATGTGGTCAGAGGTCATAATTTCAAACAGAATCGAAGGAAAAGCTCGGCAAGTCTGGCTGAACTTGTGCCGAGAGAAAGAATTAACGCTTTGAATCTGTATGACATTGCTTCAGAACTGAAGACAGGTGGAAACGTAATGAATTTTATACCATGGAAGACAAAGTTAAAAAAATGTCAGGGATCGGTGGGAGCTCAGGAGAAATTTTCAAAGACATCACTGACACAAGATAAAGGGAGTGTCCATGTTAGTGTTAAAGACTAAGGAAGGTGTTAAATAGTAGCCAAAGGTCAGATTGCAGAATGTATTAATAGCACAACAAGCGTCAGCATCCTTTGAAAGCAAAATTTAAGAATAAATTTAAGACTGATCCTGTGGGACAGAGGAGCCTTGGGAAAGAAAAGGAAAAAAACAAAATGGAGGACAAAGTTTTAAGGTTCTGAGTCCAGGGGTCTGATGCTGTTGAATTCAATGTTTTGTCCAAAGGGCTAAAAAGCACCTAATCAATAGATAAGGTGCTATTCCTCCATTACACCATAATTTCTAAGTTTGCAGATAACACTCAGCCCAGAAATGTAGCTAAAAGTGAGGAGACTGGAAGCAGATTTTTATTTATTTGGCTGGGTAGTATTTATAGTTCAATGTAGAGTTTAGCAATTCATTCAATACTGGATTTCAGGAGCACAGCGATTGTCAAAATGGAAAGGCTGATGAGAGACGAAACTTAGTGATAACACGTTGAAATTATGCATTTTGTAGAGACAATTAGGAAAGGCAATATAAACTGATAAAATTTTGATATATGTGCAGAATCAGGGACTTGGGGATGAATATACAGAAAAATCTTCAAAAGGCAGATGAACAAATTGAGAAATCTAGTAAAATATTTTTATGGGATTCTTGGTTTTATAACCAGAGGCACAGAGTAGAAAAGAAAGTAATGCAAAACATTTATTAAGCACTGATAGGGCCAGCCGGGGGAATTCTAGACAACATTTTTTAAAGCAACATGCAGTGAAGATTTACTAAATTGGTGCTAGAGATGAGGAACTGCAATTAGGTATAGAACTTAGAGGAACTGAGGTTGCTCTGCTTCAGTACAGAAGATTACGGAAAAATGTATTTGTTCAAAACAATGAAAGGCTACGAATAGAGTAAATAAGGAGAAACTGTTATCAGTGGCAAAAGTAATGTATGAGCAACCAGAAGTGACAGATTTGAGGTAATTGAGGAGGTATTAGATTTTTTTTTTTAAATATGGTGACTTGCTATGCTCTGAAATGATTTTGTGAAAGGATGGTAGAAACAGATTCAATATTGGCTTTAAATGGGATAAGCATAAATAGATGAAAGGCAGCATGGTGAATTAGTACTGATGCATCACAGCACCAGGGACCTGGGATCAGCTCCTGCTTTGGTTAACTGTGTGGAATTTGCACGTTCTCCCCTTGTCTGCGTGGATTTCCTACAGATGCTCCAGTTTCTCCCCACATCCAAAGATGCGCAGGTTAGATGGATTGGCCATGCTAAACTGCTCCTTAGCATCCAAAAATATGTAGGTAAGGTGGATTAAACATGGTAAAGGCATGGGGTTACACGGACAGGACAGAGGGGAGGGGCCTGGTTGAACGCTGTTTCGTAAAGTCCGTGCAGACTCATTGGGCAAAATAGCTTGTCCTGCATTGTAAGGATTCTACTGTTGTATGAAAGGAAACAAAATGCAGTGTTTCTGGGAAAAGGCAAGGAAATTGAACAATTTGGATAACTCTTAAAAACCCTTTGTAAAAAAAGCTCAATGGACCAAATGGGTTGCATTATTCTATGATTTCAGAAATACATGCACATCATGTGTGTGACATTGACTGAGTCTGTGAAATATAATACAAATCTTTTGTAATTTTGGGAGATTTTCTTCTTAATTGTAGAAGCAAATCAGCTTTTTCACCAATTCATCACCCAGGAAAAATTTCAAAAATGAACAAGTTGTTGAGGAACTGATTTTAACAAGCATTAAAATTTTAAGCACTTATAAGTATTGTTTAATCAGTGAGAACTGTCTTGAGATGAATGAGATAGGAGAAAAAAAAAATCACACCAGCTCTAACAAACATACGTTGCATTATTAACTTCCAATACATTTTTAGATGACGAAATATCGGTATATTTTAGTACTTTAATATGTGTTCCTACAGTAGTCAAGTACAAACAGACCTGTAGCTGTTGAGAAGGTACTTCCTCTCCAGATAGTTTGCGTTCTCTTTGATGACTGTCTACATCAACCAATGCCATTCCACGACATCGCAGATACTCCACAAAACTATTATCTAGTCGTTCGGTTGTTTCAAGCTCTTGATTTAATTTTGCTCCTAGATCCAAACTTGCAGCTGTATCAGGAAATTTAAGAGATCTTTTTTATATTGTTCATACCAAGAGCTACTATTATCACCCATTTTTACTGAGGTGGTGAAAGGGCATTTGCCAACAAGGAATTAGAACAGCTGACTACATTAAACTCAAGTTCTAAAGAAAGTAGCTTGGAATACAATTAATCCAAAACTAAAGATCTAGATTAGCAGCTGTCAAGTCCTGACTATTGTAGATATAAACCCAATGAGTTTGACTTTATCCCACTAAAATTCACCATGCTCGTCTTCATTGCTCCTTCTTGATGTTTGACAAGGTGCTTACCAATACTCACTTTCACAACTACGTCTCTTTTCTCAGTGATCATCTTGAGTTCAAACTTACTACACAAGGATAGAGTCATAAAGAGGTCCTTCAGTTCATTGTGTTTGTACCGACCATCAATTACATATCTAGTCTAATCCCTTTTTGTAGCACTTGGACCAAATGTTACGGCATTTCAAGTGCTGATCTAAACATTGCAACAGCTGCTGCCTCTATCACCCTTTAAGGCAAAGAGTTCCAGATTAAGACCACCCTCCGGTTTAAAAAACCTTTACTCAAAACCCTTTAAATCTCCTTCCTCCTTTCTTAAATCTAGTTATTGACGCCGCTAAGGGGAAATTTCCTACTTCTCTATCCCATCTATGTCCCTTAATTTTGTATATCTCAAGCAAGTACTTCCTCAGCCTTTTCTGCTCCAAGGAAAACAGCACCAGCCTGACTAGCTTCTCTTCAAAGCTGAAACATTCCAACAACCTGGTGAGTCTCCTCTGCATCTCCCTCAACCATGTCTCTCTGATAGCAATAACATTACAGTCCTATGTATTAATCGACGCTCTTGACTATTCCTCCTCGTACCCCACTTCCTGCGATGGTCTATTCTCTCAGTTTCTCCATCTCATCTGCTCTGAAGATACTACCTTTCACAACTGTGCTTCTGATATGTTTTCTTTTCTATTCTTCCCAGGACTGCACTCCTCTTCCCAACCCACTGTGGTTGATGAGGCCCTTAACCGTGTCCAATCTGAAGATTGGCTGATCAGTTTGCAGAATGCTTCCTCTCAATCCGTAAGCATGACACTGACCTTATGCTTGCTTGTCGTTTTAAGAAAGCATCCCATGCTCATATATCTGATCTCATGGTGCTCCAGTGAAGCCAAAGCAAGTAAGCAAAAGTAGCTTAAATTCCAAACCTTCAAGATTCATCTCAGGTCATGAACTCTTGTCGTCCAGTTTTTCTGACCAAGTGCCAGTCTGCATCTTGTGTCACGTTTTTGCTTTTAAGTATTTCTGTTTTTTATCCTGCCACTTTGACATACTCTAGACCAATGTTTTGTTTCTTTACTACAACAATTACCATTTCATTTGCTTGCTGTTCCACGATATCTCTGTAATTTAATCTCTCCCACCCTCCAATCTATCCCTGACCTTCCTTTTTGTTCCACCTCACAGCCTTTATTCAAAAGCATGAATCCATCATGTTTCCACCCCTTCAGGTCCAAAGAAGAAAATGTTAACTCTGCTTCTCTCTCCAAAGGTGCCTCCAGGCCAGAGTTTAAGGAGTAGCTTCTGTTTTTATTTCAGATTTCTCACTTTTATTTAACTAAATTGAACTATCAAGTTTAGTCAGAGAACCAAAGTCTTGACTTAGAAGTTTATCCATTATCCAAAGGCGTAACTGTCGCTCTACATGTTATCTTAATCCTAAGAATAAATCACACCAAAAAAAAATCATGATCAGACATATCCTGTGGTAAGATCATTCAGTAGTCTGTAGAACTACACACTTGAAAAAATTAACTTGAGGATTTAAACTTTTTAAAATATGTTCAAGGGCGGAAATCAATTAAGTCCCTCTTTTTCATAGAATCATAGAATATCATTTAATAGCTACAATATGCTGAACAGCTGACACATGAATCCCAAAACAAGAGGGGGCTCTGGACAAAAGTGCAGAGTTTAAAAAAAGCTTTTACAGGAGGTAGGCATCATTGGCTCGGCCAGTATTTGTTGTCCATTCCTAACTGCCCTTGAGAACAGCAGCGACAGTACTTCTGGGAAGAGAATCCAGGGTTTTGACTGAGTGACAGTGAAGGAAGGTGCTATATTTCCAAATTAGGATGGTGTGAGGCTTGAAGGGAAACTTTCAGATGAGTTCCCAGACATCTGCTGCCCTTGTTTTCTAGGTGATAGAGGTGACAGGTTTGGAAGGTGCTGTTAAAGGAATCTTGTGAATTTCTGCAGTGCATTTTTTAGATGGTACACACTACTGCCACACTTCCTGAATGAAACCCACAACACAGTGGAGGAGATAATGCAGATACCAAAGGTCCTGTTCGCTATGGATGTCAGTCTTGTACATGGAGAATCAACACGCTCTTGCATGACAAATTCTAACTGTTTCTGGTATAAAGTATGAACTGTTGGAGAGAATAGAGAAACTTTTTGCATTTTGGCATACTTACTGCTACTACAGCCATCGCTTATCCAGTCAGGGATTGATACAGTTGATGCTCTATCTTCCTGAAAGGCTGTTAGCGTTGCTTCTACTTTTGCATCATTTTGCACCTATGTGAAAAACATAAACTATTAAAAGTCTCTCTTCAATTTTAGAAACTACAACATTTTATTCATCTATATTAAAAAGTATTGAAACAATTTCCGATAATGGCTGAACTGCTGAGTGGGAGAAGAAACAGCATCACAACATTTATTTGACTCACAGGAGATACAAATCACTCACAGAATCATAGAAATATCAACTCCTCACAGTGATTTTTAAAAATCTGTCCTGTAATACTTCAATATCTGCTCGGTAATACTGAGGCACACTTCTATACAAGTTGAGTAGGACGAAGAAAGTTAACAGTAAATTTGAACCAAGGTGGTTGTCTAATTTCTATTGCATTTCCAAGCAGACAAGAATGTGCTGAAAATAAGTTACCTACAAAAGTACTTGTAATAAAGGAACAAATTCAAATCAGAATTTGAAATCAAGGCCAACAACAGACATCTAACGAACACCAAGATTTGATGTGGAAACTTAAAATACTGGCCAGCATCCTAAAAGAGTGCATCAGAATAAGTTATATATTGCTGTGACTGATTCAATTGCAACATCTCAAGTGGAAAGCATAGTGAATGGAACACTTGTTTTAAAACTTATTTTTTTTTTAATCTTCCTCACCTTCTCTGCATCCAAGGATTTGGAGAATGAATGTGCATAATCAGGTGCAGCTAGGGAATGCCTGTGCAGTTTGTCTTTTGTGGAGTTACTATTCTGGCCTTCTCCATCCGTGTCTTTCCCAAGTCCAAGTGATCCGCTATGCATTGTCTCCATGTCCACACTGTGCACACCACTGATTTCAGAAATCCTACTTGAGTGTAGTCCATTCATCCATTCCAGACTTTCCTCATATTTTCTCATCATCTCTGGAGAACTCAACAAGCTTTCATTAATAGCATGATTGTAGACAAATGGCTGATGCCTATTTTGCCCAACAGTCTGCGAGGTTTCTTCATAATTCGAGGAACTAACTTGTGGTCCATCCGTTCCCAAATTGGACAATCGAAGCAATTCACGTCCTTGCCAATGACATTTTTCACTCAGGTTTTCGACTTCTTTTGCCCGATTTGCTAATTCCTCCTCTTGCTGCAACAAGGCTTCTTGCAGTTGGCTGATCTGTGTTTTTAGGTTGCGAGTGTGGATCTCTAGGTCAGCAATGGTACGGTCTTTTTCCTTTTAAAAAAAAAAGCGTACAATTAGAATCACATATTTAGAGAATTAGAAAAGGTTTTGCAAAAATTCAAAACTGCTTACAAACAAAATGTAGCATTTTCATGCTACATTATTAAACTACTTACAAATTGAGTGAATCATCTAAATGTTTTAATGCTGGTTGACAGCAGGAAACATTTCAGGTATTTTTCACAATAAATTTTACATTTAAAAACAGAAACCAATAAAGCTAGAAACTGAAACACAAATGAAATGCCAGAATATACAGCATCTGTGAAATAAGAATAAGAATATGACATGTTAGATGTAACCACTTGTTCAAAGTTTGTTACTTTTTACAGTTTAGACTTAAGAAATGTAATTACTCAAAAATGGTAAAAAATTCTGTTAGCATTGACCTGTGAAATTAGTTGTTTGTCCAAATTTAACCTCCAGATGGGCCAGTTACAGATTCAAAACAGAGAAACCAGTTACAGATCCTGAACAACTGCACACACAAGAAAGTCTTATAGATCTGTACCAGAATTACATACGCATAAAATTATTAATTAGCTAAACTTTGGTAGCAGCTACTACATTCTCAATGTCAATTCAGCTTTTATAAACAATCCCCATCCATTTGTGGGGTCGGGGAGTACTGAAGAAATAGAATGAAAAGGTGCAGTCTAAGGCTTCCAATTTTGTGGATGACACTAAGCATATGACTTTGTACTTTGAGTAATATGAGACTGTCTAAAAAAGTGGAAGCCGTTTAACAGTCAAGTCCAACATTGAAATGTTTTCTATTTAAAGTAATAAAAACTTCTGATGGCTTTCTGACATTGGAAAGTGCTTTATATTCAATGCATTATTTCAGAAGTGTAGCTATTGCTGTAAGGTAGGTACACATGATTGCCAATTTGCACATATCAAAGTATTATACACAGCAAATGAATTACTGACCAAATGATCTGTTTTGAGAGATGAGATACTGGAAATGAAAGTCCGAGGATGGAATAGAGGACGGGTAGTAAAAAGAAAAAGCATTTTGTTTTTTGAATCTATGTACTTAAAGTTCTCTTCTGTCCTTTCAGTGACATCTATTATACTGACAAAGATCTGAAGCTATGGGCTGAATGGGGAAAAGCTTTCACAGAGTGGATACAGGGAGAAAATTTCCTCATGTGAAAAACAGCTTAACTGGCAAATCATCAGTATAGGATAGTCACCAAGAAAACCAAAAGGAAATTCAGAAGAAACATTTCCAATGATGGGAAAGTGGAGCTTGCTTGTACGGTGTGTGTGTGTGTGTGTGTGTTGTGTGTGTGGTGTGTGTGTGTGTGTGGTGTGTGTGTGTGTGGTGTGTGTGTGTGGTGTGTGTGTGTGTTGTGTGTAAGAGGGGGGGGGGGGGGGTTCTGAAGCTGGTCAACATGAGTAAGAAGGAAATAGAGAGCTATAATGATAGATATAGGTAAGGAAAGAAGACAGGAGGTTCCAGTGGAGTAATAATACTGCCATGGACTTGCTGAAACTAATGGCTTATTTTGTTGCCACATATCAATGGAATCCTATGCATTATAAATGCAACTTGCATCGAATTCTGTTGATCCTCATCTCTACAATATTAGTTGCATTAATTATAGTAACAATATCTGCCATTCGTCTTTTAAATTGAATCACATCTTAATTCCATCTATCCAACTTGGTTTTATAATCCTCAATATTCTTATCTGACAACAATCTGCATCAGTTATGAGGGTTCGATCAATGTGTATGAAGGAAATGTTTCTAACATCATCTTGAAACAACCTAGCGCTTAATATGAATCTCTTTGTTCTGGACTCCTCCAGCCTGAGGATATCTAAACTCAGCATCATGAAGGACAATTTCATTTAGATCTTCACTTGGATCCTCAGAGGTGACATGTTTTATGACAGTGGATAGTTCATAACCAATGATTTAATCCCATTTCTGTACTTAGCATGGCCTATTTCAATTTTAATTTGGTTTGCAGAAAACTCTGGCCAGAAATATTTTGGTGATTTACATGCTCTGTGCTTCTTTCATTTGCTAAGATTGGACAGGTAACAAATAAACTTCAGGATGCTAACATAGTTCCATTCTTTAAAGAAGGAAACAAGAGGAACATGAGAATTTATAGGCCATTAGCCTGGCATTAGCAACAGGAAAGATACTTGAGGAAATCATGAAGGAAGTAATATACTTGGACAGAGGGGGGCAAATTAGCGCCACATAATGATTTGAAAAAAAGTAGGGACCTGCCAAAAAGCTTTCAGCAAGCTATCTCTACAAGGTTGAAGCTTCTGGTGTTTGTGGTATATTAGGCTGTATGAGAATTGACTGAAAGTTTACATAGAGGAATTTCAATCTCTTTGGAGACATTAGTATTTCACAGGTATCATCACTGGAACTGCTGCTCATCACTGTTTTTATTAGTGTCTAGATGTAGGTGCTGGGACCATAATCGTCAAATTTGTAGATAATACTGAGATTTGTGCAAGGATCAGTACTTTAGACAAAGTTCAATTGTTTCTGGTGAATCTTGCTACATTATGCTTGACTTATAATTGGCATATTATGAATAATTTGAAAGATACAAACAAGTGCCAAGACGAATGTTCAACATTCGCACACCCTTTACAGGGAAAAGCTGAAAGGAAGATGGAGAGTAGGCATTTTAGTACATTGATCTTTAAAGATTCATGAACAACAATATGAAGCATTAATCTCAATGAGTGGAGTGTTGGGATACATTCAATTTTGACACTGTACAAGACCATTTTAGTTTTTAGTTAGGATACCATGTCCACTTTTGGTGTCCTTATATGGGTTAAATTGAGGGTTTGAAAGATATGTAAATGACAGCCTCTGGATAAATTTGCAGTTTAAAACATCTTTTTAGTCAAACTAGGCTAAAATAGCTAGTGTGCCATACTTTAGAGAAACAGATACTTAGGGATTGTCTGATCGAGGCTTCTAGATGATAAGCAATCATCATCTACTTAAATTCAAACTACTGAGTCCAATTATCAGTGATTACAGGAACCAGGGGCTCACAACTATAAGTTAGAGAAAGCCTTTCCTGATTCCTTCAAGACAAAGCCAGACATGCTTCTGCATAGGGCAGAAATCATCTCTTACAAAAGATGATACTGCAGGCATGGGTAATCTCCAGGATTAATTTAAATGGCCTGGTGGGGTTGGAGAGGAATATTTTAGGTTCCCCCTTGCCTCTACCTCAGAACTGGAAATCAGCTATATTTTTGAATTCTGTCTTTCACCTTCCCCAGGAAATCACATGATTTCTGGAGCATGTACAAGCTGTGTGCAAAAGCTGGATGAAGACGGTTTTGTCTTGGCAGTCAATGTCTGCATGTTCATCAACTGGAGACAGTTAGAACTAACAGGAGGCACATTTGTGCGAGTGAATGAAAAGTGCAGTGAATAAAATTACAAGGCACATTTAAAAATAGTTGCATTTTAGCCTCAGGAATTTAACATTGCGTATTTTTTTCCCAGACTTCACAAACAAAATTCAACTGAAGGTAGAAGAGCTCAATTTCCTAAATGTTATTTTTACCTGTTCAACCTCCAGCAGTTTTTCAATCCGTTCTGTGCTGGAGTTCAGCTCTTCTTTAACTTTAGAAAGCTCAGTCTGCAGCTCCTCACGTTTTGTGCTTAGCTGTACAATGAGATTCTCCTTTTGCTGCAAGATAGCATCCATCTCTTTCAATCTCTCTTGCTCTTGGATCTAAAACAGACAATTCTCGTCAGACGTTCCGTGTGCAGCACAGAATTTTATCATTATAACATTAGATTGGGTTATTACCTTTTCTTACAGGCCAGTTATCAATGGATCTTCATTAATTTACCAATTTACTGAACTTATGATAAAAGTAACAAATCAGATCCCAAACAAGAGTATTGGACCACTGGGTCAGGTGGAGCAAGTAGCTGAGCCATAAGCCCAAGATCAAATATTTGATCACTGAGCTGAATTAGTGAGATGGTAACAGTCAATTTAAGCGGCCTGGTTTACAGGATGAAGGGCAGCGGAAGAGGAGAAAGGACAATGGTTTTACTCTTCTCTGCTACTGGAATGACGTGTGCGTGAGATACTTAGTAAAGACAGGAGTAAGATCAGCTGTGATGTGCTGTGATGCAGTTCAGTCAAATATTCTACTAATGCTTACTGTCTGGTTTACACAAAGGAGGATTATGGTCATCCTTAGTCTTGAAATGATCTTCCACAAATAGTAGAAGCATACAGCAGCAGTTTGGGTTTTAGGAAACCTCATGATGAGAATCTATAAAAATACTGTCTTGTTTTGCAAGAAACTCAGTTATATTGAATAGCTACAAAGTCCAAAACAAATGAAACCAGAATGACACAGAATATAATCTGGGGGAACTTCAATGTCCATTACCAATGTCCATTAGAGTAGCTCAGCAGCACCGTTTTGAACTAAATCCTATAGGATATGGCTACACTAAGCATTTGACATATTTTGAGGGGATGGAAAAGCCCACTTGCAACTTGTCCTCACCAATTCACCTGTGATACATCTATGATACTAATAGGAGTGACTACTGCACAGTCTTCATAGAGATAAAGTCCCATCTTTACAGTGAGGATACCCCCCCATCTTGTCTTGTGGCCTCACCACCATGTTAAATGGGAAAGATTTCAAACAGATCTAGCAATGCAAAACTCGGCATCCTCATGTCTACATATTTCCTTTGGGTGCTCCAGTTTCCTCCTACAGTCCAAAGATATGCAGGTTATTACATTGGTTATGCTAAATTGTCCCTTAGAATGTGTAGGCTAGAGGGATTAACAGGGCAAATATGTGGTGTTATGGGTTAGGGCCTGGGTGGGATTGTTGTCGGTGTTGTCTCGATGAGCCAAATGGCCTCCTTCAGCACTGTAGGGATTCTATGAACAGGCAATGGTACTGAAGACTTGTGTTCCAGAACTAGGGATCCCTAATCCGTTGTTCCAGTACAGCTTTGATACTGGCATCTACTTGGCAAATGTGCAAAGTTGCCAGGCATGTCTGGTCTACAAAAAGCAGGCCAAATCCACCCCATCCCATGTATCTATCCTCAATCAAGTGACACTTGTTCAGCAATAATCTGCTTACTGATGCTCAATTTGGGTTCCATCAGTCCTAGGACATTGTTGCAGAAGATCTTCAACCTTCTGAGTTCTGGGCTCAACCATCCTCAGCTGCTTCATTAATGACTTTCCCTCCATCACAAGGTCAGGAGTATGTTCAGCACCATTTGCAATTCCTCAAATACAGAAACAATCCATGTTCATATGTAGCAAAACCTGAATAATATTCAGGTTTGAGTTGATAAGTGCCAAGTAAGCCACACCACACAAGTGAAAGGGAATGGCCATCTCTGACAAGAGAGTATTTAACCATCCCCCCAACTCGATATTAAATGGTACTATCACCACTGAATCACCCTTTATCAACATCTTGAAAATTACCATTGACTAGAAACTCTGGACCAGTCATGGGTTGTGGCTACAACAGTAGGCCAGAAGCTAGGAATTCAGAGGAGAATAACTCACCTCCTGACACCCCAAAGTCTATCCACCATCTATGAGGCGCAAGTCAAAACTGTGATGGAATCCCGTTCCCGTGCCTGGATAAGTGCAGCTCCCACAATACTGAAGAAGCTTGACACCATGCAGGAAAAAGAGGACTGCCTGATTCGTACCCTATTGATCATCTTCAACATTCCCTCCTCCAGTACCCACACACAGTGGCAGCACTGCATACAATCTACAAATTGCACTGCAGCAACTTACCGAGCATCCCTCATGATCTTTATCATGTAGAAAGAGGATAACAGACGCATAGGAACAACACTATCTGCCTCCAAGTTCTCCTCCAAGCTACACATTATCTTGACTTAGAACAATATCACCCTTCTTTACTATCACTGGGTCAGAATCCTTGAACTGACTTCCCAACACATAGGATATTTTTTAGCACATGGACTGCAGCGATTCAAGACGATAGCACAGCCATACCATCTTAAAAGACAATTAGTGAACATCAATAAATGCTGCCTTAGCTGGCGATGCCCACATCATGAATAAATAAAAAGACAATGGCAACAGTATCCACTCTAACAATCATCTTGGCCTAGCTAAAGTGCCATTAAATAAATTGATTTTGACCTGAATTTAACCACTTATGAGTTCAGTCACCCAAATATTATATCTTTGTACAACTATAGTGATGAATAGATGACAGTGTGGTCTTTGGAAGATGACAAAATTAAACATTATCTACTACAAAATACTACGTGCCAAACAAAATTGTTTGTTCATTAATGCCAAGAATACATATAGACTTACCAATAGATTATCTTGCATCTTTATTTCTGTAGTAGCCAGGGTAACATCAACTGCTTCCTTTTCTTTCTCAAGCTGCTTCAGACGGTCTTTGAGGTCCCTATTCATTTTCTCCCACTTGGCCAACTCACCCTGCAATCTTTCAAGTTCTTCTTGGCTATTTGCATCCTTCTGTTTTAAGGTCTGAAGCACACCATTATGCTCCAGAATGTCAGAGCGCAAGGTCTGTATTTCCTCGGAACTTTTTTGGAATTGAGCTGTCTTTTCTAACAGTTCTTGTTCAAGCTCTGCTATTCTTGTTGGCAAACATTCCATTTCTTCTAATTCCACCTTCCTTTGCTTCTCAATCATTTGTAGCAGCACGTCCTTTTCAATCTGGGCATCTTCTAGTTCTTGGACACGCGACGAGAGAAGAGCTACATCTGCATCCCGTTGAGATATATGAGTCCTCAGCAAACTATTGTCCTCCTCCAGAGTGCTGTGCTGTAGGCGAAGAGATACCAGCTCCTTCAGCTGCTGCTGATTAACTTCCTGCACGTTTTGAAGGTTTGTTTGCAAAGCATCAATCTTTTCTTGGAACTGTGCCTCTTTTTTATCCAAGGGCTGGAGAGAATCTTGTTTAGATACTATCACTGACTGATCCTGAAGCTCTGTTGAATGCATAGGATTCATTTCTTTGTAATCTCCAGCAGCCCTGTTGTCTACTTCAATACGTGCCAGCTCCTGCTGCAGATTGTCACTCAATCCCCGAGGAAATACTGCATTTTGTCTGCACCCTTTTTCCAAACCTAATAATTCAAGGTCTTCCTGAGAATCACTAATTTCATGACGATTTGGACCCAACAGAGACAGTTCTTGCTGCAATTTCTCTATAACTTCAATGAGATGCTCAATTTCTTCCTCTTTTTCCTGACGCAATCTATCTTGGTCAACTTTAAGTTGCTCTATCTGTAATTTCAGCTCTTCAATTTCACTGCTTTTCTCTTCAAAAGTCTGAAATAAAAAGAACAAGGAAAACCTCAAATTTTATTAAACACTGGTAAATTAATATTGAAAATTTCCAATCTTTCTTCATCAAATCATTGTGATGGAAACTATACAGACCATGATACCTTGAACCCTTCAATTAATAGTTTGTCCAGATTCATCATTTTTTAAACTTGTTCTATTATCTCTCCCTTTTGCCTTGCATTAATATCTTATCATTTAAGCACTTATGCCCTCCAACCAACTGCAGACCTTCCCTATTGTTTGTTCTTCCCCCTTGAATTTTCTTTGTCTTTGCACCGATTTATAAACTACTATAACTCCAGCTTTTTCCAGTTCTGATGATATGTCACCCACCCAAAGAACTTTGTGTTATCATCATGGATGCTGTCTCTCCTATTTAGTATTTCTAACATTTTCCGTTTTTAAAATATAATGAGGTGCTTGTTTTGGTATTATGAATAGACTTGCAGATTTATTAAAATAAGTAATCAAAATATTAATGAACAAGCAGAAGGACATTTCCAAAACACTCAATTTGTAAGGATATCCTCAGGTTATGAAATGTGCTGTACAAATTCAAGATTTTCTTCTGGGGAGAATACAGTTCATTAAAAGTTATGAAGATGATCAAAGTTGGGGGGATTAAAGGATTCTGTCCAAAATAGTCTTACTTTGAGATCTATGAAGTAATTTACCCGAAAGGTTTTGCATTAGCCATTAGATTCACGTAGTTTATTAACTGAGCAGCCAATGTAGTATTTATGTTCAATTCCATAACAGTGTTACCTTGTTCTCTAATGTTATTTCCAGTTCCTCTTGGAGTTTGAAGATTTGCTCCTTTAGTTCATCAATTTCCTGGTTCTTCTCCTGCAGCAGAGCCTGAGGTAGTTGCAATCCAGGCAGTCTGTCGCTTTCTGCATCAATACCCAAACGTAAATGTAGACTGGCTACATCCTCCTGAAAAATGCAATGATGGGGGGGGGGGTAATGGGTAAACCAAATGAAAGTATGTAAATTAGCATAAACTTTCAATGTTAAGTAACAGTATGAGAGAATTATATGCAAATGATAGATGGTTCAATTTTCCTTATCCAGTTGGTCTTTCGGAAGTATATTTTGGTTTTTCTCTTGCAATCTGACTCACGATAACTTGAGAATCAATGCCAATGAATTTACCTTCACTCGGATATTCTCTTCGTGGAGCTGATTAATGGTCATTGCTGACTGCTTTGTCTGGATCTCCAGCTGCATGTTCAGCTGAAGCATCTCATCGTTTTTATTCATCAAATTCTCTCGAAACTCATCAAGTTGTTCCTCAAGGCTTTGGATCTTGAAAATAAATTCCACAACAGGCCCAGTTGTAAAAGCAATTCAACTTCCATGTGAGACCCAAACAAGACATTATTTTAAATTCTTTGCTCTACAAATTTCATACAATGCATTGATTTTACCTTGTTGTTGAAGGAAGACTATCACAAATGACGGAGAGAAGGAATGGCAATTAGATAATACCTTTCATCACCACAAGAGGGCCTAATGACATCATAGCCAATGGATTACTTGATGTCACAACCAGTGTGTTGATCATGCAAAGTGCCAAGTGGAAAGTGAAGGATTGGGGACGCGAGGCAAAGCCCAGGGAAGTCAGGATGGGAGAGACTACGCACGTCTACCAGACCTAAAGAGTGTGGGGGTAAAGTTAAAAGGGGACTTCTGATGGAGCGACTACCATCCCCAGACTTCCTGCCTGAAGTCTGAAGCCAGTTATTTCTGAATTCCCCATAAAGTTATGGTGCAGAGAGGCCATTCAACCCATCGTATCTGAACCAGCTCATTTCAATTCATCTTTCCAGCACGTGGTCCACAGCCTTGCAAGTTACAGCATTTTTGATGCAGATCCAGGTACCTTTGAAATGAGTTGGCTGTTTGAATCTCAATCACCAATTTAAGCAGTGAATTCTAGATACCCATCATCCTCTGGCTGAAAAAATTCTTCCTCATGTCACCTCTAACCTTTAACCTTAGGCCTATGCCATAGCAAGAGGAAATAAGTCCTTTCTTCTATCCTATCTAGGTTTTGTACAGCTCAATTAGGTCACAGCTCAATTTCCTTTGTTCTGAGGAAAACAGCCCAAGCCTATTCAATCTCTCCTCAATGCTGCAATTTTTGAGCCCTGCAACATTCTTGTAAATTTCCTCTTACTGTCTCCAGAACAATTACGTGCTTACTGTAACATAGTGCACACAAAGTTCCAGCTATGACCATAGCAGCGTTTTATATAGTTCCACCATTATATCCCTGTTTTTGCATTCAATACCTTGCCCAAAAAAGGAAATCATGGCATATGCTTTCTATATATCTTCCCGACCTGTCCTATCACCTTCAAGGACATGTGGTTATGACACTCCAAGGCCTTTTACTTCCTCAACCCCTCTTAATATCTTTCCATTTATTAAGTTCCTTTTGCTTTATTTTCCCTCACATTTTTCCAGATTCAATCCCATTTGCCAGTTCTTCACCCATTCACCCAAATCATTAATATCATTTTGGAGACAACAGCTATCGTCTTCACTGCCAATTACGCAGCCGATATTTGTATCATCTTCAAAGCTCCCACATTTAAGTCTAAACACCTGAGAACTCCTCCTGCCAACCTAAAAATTAAGGCAAGGTGGCAGCCCATAATGGTCATTAAAAAGGCCCCAATATAAAATTGCTGAGAGCTCAGAGTGGGCAGGAAGCCATGCCTTAATATTTCACCCCCAACCACTTACAAAACCCACTAATGGGGTGAACATAAATTTCAGGCCACAGTTAGTATCATTTGGGCACATAGGAAGCTATTCAGCTCATCAAATCCATTCCAACTCGCCATACGGCATTCCAGAAAGTTCCAGTCTCCCAACCTATCCCTATTGCCCTGTAAGCTTATTTCCCACAAGTGCCACTCCAATTTCCAATTATAATCACTGCTTGTTCCACTTCAACCACCCATGTAGCAAATTTCAAGTCATTACTATTCTGCGTAGAACATGTCTGCTTTATAGTCCCTTTATCTCCAGCCTCAAACTTTGAATCTCTAATTGGAACAGGCGGCACTGTAGCACAACAGTTAGCACTGCCAACTCACGGTGCTAAGGACTCGAGTTCAATTCTGCTCACTGTCTGTGTGGAGTTTGCACCTTCCCATCCCCTTGTCTGCGTGAGTTTCTTCTGGATGCTCTGGTTTCCTCCCACAGTTCAAAGACGTGCGGGTTAGTTAACTGGTCGTGCTAAATTGCCCGAGTGTCAGGGAACTAGCAGCGTAAATAAGTGGGGCTACAGGGATAGGGACTGGATGGTGCAGACTTGATAGGCCAAATAGCCTCCTGCACTGTAGCAATGAACAGCTTTTCTTTGTTACCTTATCTAAATCTAACATAATCTTACATATCTCTATCAAATTTCCGATCAGTTTCCTTTGTTCAGAGAACAACTCCAACCTAACATTGCAGCTAAAACCATCATCCCCTGAACTATTCTGGTAACTTTCCTCTGTAACCTCTAAAGAATCCTCACATCCTTTATAAATTATGTTGAACTGAATGCAGTACTCTAGTTGAGGCCTAACTAGTGTTTCATAAAGGTTCAGCATACCTTTGTATTCAATATACTATATATGAAGTCCAAGATCCAATGTGCTTCTCCTACTTACTTTCTGAAAATCTATGCACATGAACTCAGACTCCTCTGTCCCTAAACTGTACCATTAAGCATATTATCATCCTCATGCCTGTCCTTTAAATAGACACACGTTTTGGAGATAATTCAACTGGCAACCTGCAATACAACAATCTGAACTGTGACTTATCTACTGCAAGCATTGATAGCCACTGTAGCACATCTTTTCAACCCACATATTACATCCACCATCTCTGTTTTACCAATATTTTGACTGCACCCTTCTCTTAAGTAAAAAAAACAATATAAAGTACTCACCATATACTTGAGTCTTGCATCGCACTTTGAAGAACTATCACATTCTCTCTCCCAGCAGATCCAATCCTCCCCCAATTACCTGCTCACTAGTTACATGTTGATGGAACATTCTGCTTATGCTAATTGCAATTCCATTCTCGTATTCTCTCTTTACTAGTCTTATTTTCTTCTTCACTTCAAAGGAAAGTTGGTAATAAGAGAAGTAGAACAGTTGGCCCCTCGAGCAGCTCTATAAACCAATTAGATCAGGGCTGATCTTTGACCCCAATGCTATTTTCCCACACTATACCCAAATTCATTGAAGCAACATCTATCAATCTCTGTCTTGAACATAGACAAAGAATGAGCCTCCACCATCCTTCTTGTTGGTTTCAATGTCAAGATAGTGTGGTGCTTCTGAAAGAAAAATGTCAATCTCAAATAATCTTACTTTGGGACTAATGAAACTGTTTCTCAATCCCACCTCATTTTCCTTTGTCTGGAGAGCTTGCCGCTCATTCTGTAACTGCTCCTTTAAAGTTTGATCAGAAAATCCTTCAACAGGGACTCGATGTCTAGCTTCATCTAGCTTCGACTGTAGAGCAGAAATCTGCATAAGGTTATTGTACTGTTGCTGTTGCAGGGATTCCTTGTCCTATCACAAACAAAAATACACAGAAGAAATGGTAATACTGGCGGCACCTCACAGTTAAAAACAAATCTCAAGCATGAACTTGTTCAGCTACTATTCTATGCAATCATGCTTATTCAAATATCAAAATGCCCGGCTTCAATTCAATCTCATCAGTGAACGAATCTTACTGAGATCACAATAACTGTATATATGTTCAGAACCAACTCTGCACATTTCCAATCCAATGTATTTATTCAGAGAACATAGCAACAAGTTGTCCTTTTCTATGATCTGTTTTTCGTCATATTTTTCTTTCTTTTTTTGAAAACAATTATTGGGCTGTAATCAGTGAGTAACAGAAATGAGTTGACTGTCTTGCAGTCAATGAATACTTTGATGCAATAATTCTCAGAATCAAGAACTGACTCTGGATTTTGTGAAACTGACATAAAATATTAGTCTCAAACTAATATCACAAAATCTTTTTAAAAACGTGGCACAAACTGAATAGAATGGATTAGAATCGACCAGGTTTGTTTGTGCACCAACTACATGCTGCCCTCTCTTTACAATTCATAGTCATACAGTACAGCTACCATGTCTGTGCTAACCATCAAATACCAATCTATGCAAATCTCATTTACCAGCATTAGTCCATAGCTTACTTAGCCTTGGCAATTTACATGCTCACCCAGATGTGAAAATATCTGCCTCCATCACTCTTCTCAGCTAGCGCATTCCATATTCCCACCACCCTCTCTTGGTGAAAACATTTTTCCTCATTTCCCCTCTAGTCCTCACCTTAAACCTACACCCATTTGAATCATCAAATCCCTGCAGTGCAGGAGACTGCCATTTGACATATTCCACCTAGACTTCATCCCCTCAACCTCACTCTTCCATCTCACCAATGACCCTAACCTAGGCATCTTGGGACACTATGGGGCAATGTGACAAGGCCAATCCATGTAATCTGCATATCTTTGGACTGTGGGAGGAAACCAGAACACCCGGAGGAAATTCATGCAGACACCGGGTGAATGTACAAACTTCACAGTCAGTCACCCAAGGCTGGCACTGAACCCGAGTCCTTGGTGATGTGAGGCAGCAAGGCTGACCACCGTGCCACAATACCATGGGAAAAAAATTCTTACAATCTACCCTATCTATGCTGCTCAAAATTTTGTATACCTCTACCAAATCTGTTCTCAGCCTCCTCCACTCCAGGGAAAACAAATCAGCCTATCCAGTCTCACCTCCTAGCTGAAAAATTCACTTGTCCAACTAAATTGTCACCATTGAAAGAAGGGGTTTTAAAAAAATTGTCAGAATGCCTGGCTTCATTCAAGCCTCTACTATTGCTGCATTTGCAGGACTATGTTAAACCATGCAGCATTTGGACAGCGTCACAAATCAATGTCAAAAACTGACTGGCTTCTTTCTATAGCATAGCATTGTTAGTTCACCAAATCACAATTTTAATTGAGATGAAGCCATTTCTCAACGTTTCAAGCAACGGGCTCAGAAGAGTGGCTGAAAGCTCTCAGCAAATTAAAGCATGTTATGGATTCTACTTAGATCATTCAGTAACAGGTGGTGTTATCTGTGCTGGTTCTTTGACAGAATTATACAATTAGTCCTACTCCCATGTTCTTTGTCCATAAACTTGCAAATGTGTCTTTTTCAATTATACATCCAGTTTTCATTTGTCTTTCATCACCACTTCCTAAAGTTTCTGGGCTATGACGCTGTTTACCTGAGATATACTTCCAGAAAGTTACAGCTAATCATTTTGACTGGATTTTAAACTGCTTACTTCTTGTGATTAATTTTGTGGTTGCTACTAGTTAAGTATGCACACATCAATTCAATTGCTTTGAAATGAAATTCACAAAAGCATGGTTCCTCAGTTTACCTGTGATAATTCTTCCTCTATCCGCCTCATCTTCTGCACTTCTTGCTCCAGCTGATGAACACGCTTTTCTACATCCGCATGGGATGAAATTATCTGCTCCAGTTCTTTGATCTGCACTTTCAGCTTTGCTATTTCTTCACTTTGTTCCTTCACATCTTGCTCCAGGTGTTCCTTTGTTAGCAGCAATTCATTGTAATCATCTGTCTTTGTCTGGATCTGTGCTTCCATGGTTTCTATCTGAAGACAGTATTTACACACAAATACACAGTAAAATGTGAGCAGACAGTTCTTGCATTACTTTTGATTTTGTTAGAAGTCTATTTTTTAAAAAATCAAATCTCTGCTAAAGTTGTAATATTCTGTATTGCTTATATTAGAATTGTTTCTGTGTGAAGGTAATTTGCATTATGTGGGCAGAAAGTAATAATCCAGTAATTATTGTATTGTAAAATCTTTGGAACCTGTTGGACTTTCATCTGGTGTTGAGAGACTTCTTACTGTAAAATTTGGATAATTTACAAAAACAGTAATACCTGACTTATTGATACAATTTATTTGAAGATTTGAAAAGATTCTTTGTGAGAAAGTGCAAAGAAGAATCAAAACGACTGAATTTGCTGTATGAATTCCTTCAATCAATCCGAGATTTATAACGACACGACAATCTGGTATTTTCTAGAGCCCTTTATCTTTATTCTAGAGCCCTAAACATTTATTTTTGAAGTGGTAAAAAGAGAAAGAAGCTGAAAGAAAAAATGAAAAGCTTTCGAATGTGTGATCTCAGTGATGTGCCTGTCTAAATCTTAATTCCATTTTTCGTAGAGATAAAAGTCAATTTTCAATACAAGCAAAATAAGAGAAAAAAATTCAGGAGGATAAAGTTCTTTGAGGAAGTTCCACAATCTGAGAAGACCCCCTTCAAAGGTTTAAACTCCGAATACCTCAATATTAAAAGTCCTCGATCCCCACAATGAGGACTAGTTAGAACTTGAAGATCTCATTCAAACTATTGATAAAGCAATTCATAGGAAAACCACTGCAGGTGGCATTTTACAAAAGTTAAAAATTCATTTATTAATCACAAGTAGGCTTATATTAATAATGCGGTGAAGTGATTATAAAAATAGAAGTGCCTAGTTCCTGTTGATTAGTCAAACCTATGACCACAGTTCTCATCAAATGGCTTTTGCCAGTTTCCTGGAGATTCAATTATTAATAATTGTCATCAGTGAAGAATATATCCAGTAACCAGTTAATAATCTTAGATGTAGATGTTTGCCCAGTTGTCAGAATATAATTTGCGAATGGTTGCTTAATTTAATCTTATTCTTCTTACAAGGTAACAATCTAGTTGTCTACATTTAACATCTCCGCAATAAAAACGTGTAACCTCGCGCTGATGCATCAAAGAAAATTTGAACTCTTAACTCAGAAGCAAAATAAAATTAAGGAGGTTTCAGAATGTGTAATTCACTGTGGTATCTGAGCAGCATCCCAGGAGCAGGATCAGGATACAAGAACCAACCTCATGAAGCTGCCGCACAGGTCTAGATGCATGCTGAAAAACTGGACTATGATACACAGAATAAAATGATCACACAAGCAATGGATCAAATCAAAGCTCTCAAAGATGGGGGAAGCTCAGCACATCAGTTCAAAGGACAGTGGTGAAGTATTTGCAACCATCTTCAGCCAAAGGTGCCAGGTGGATAATCCATTTTGTTCTCTTTCTGAGCTCTCTAGTAGCATGGATGCCAGTCTTGAGTCAGTTTGATTCTCTTCAAATAATATCAAGAAACAGCTAAAGGCACTAGGAGACCCTGACAACATATAGGCTGCAGTACTAAAGAATTGTGTTCCAGAACTAGCCATGACTTTTGCCAAGCTCTTCCCACGTAGCTACATCACTTTTATCAACACAACAATATAATGAATTACTCAGGTATGCGATGTCTGATAAAAACCAGAACAAATCCAACCAGTCAATTATTGGACCATCAATCGACTTTCAATTATCAGACAAGATGGCATCGAACAACATTTGTTCAGTAATAACTTGCCCATCTAGGCTCAGTTTGGGTTACACCAGGGCCACTCAGCTCCAAACCACAGCCTTGACCCAAACATGGGCAAAAAGAGACAAATTCAAGAGGTGAGATGAAGAGACTGTCCTCGACAATAAGGCAAAATTTGCCTGAGTATGACATCAAGCAGCTCTAGCAAAATTGAAGTCAATGGGAATGAGGAGGGGAATCTTTCTACCAGTTGAAGTCTTACGTATCATAAAAGGCAGATGTCAATCATCTCAATGGAGAAAATTGCTGCAGGAGTTCCTACGGATAGTGTCCTAGGTCCAAACATCTTTAATTGCTTCATCGGTGACCTTCACTTCATCTTAAGGTCAGAAGTAGGGATGTTTGGGAATGATTGCTGTGTCCAGTACCATTAATGACTCTTCAGATATTGAAGCAGTTCATACTCTCACGCAGAAAAACCTACATAAAATCTAGGTTTGGATTAACTGGCAAGTAGCATTCATGCCACATGTTCTGAGTGTTCAGGTCCAATTATTACTCATGGTCCTATTTGTAACATTTACTCTCTCCACTGCCTTTCCAAACTACCAAAACAAGAGCGGTTGAATTCTGAATAGATTAAAGGTGAACTTGAACTCAGAGGAAACATTTGTATTCTCAGATGAGGAAGAGAGAGATACTAAGAGGAAACTATTAGGGGTTATGTAGCATGCAGCCAGGTTGGTACTGATTGATTAAAATATGGACAACAATTTTCATTCCTGGAAATTCAAATAAACACACAAAAACATTCATGGTTTGGGAAAAAGAAAAACAGCTTTTAGAGCTATTAGGAAATTCAAATTGCATATTTGAATAAAGTTAATATGAAAATAGTAAGTGACATGAAGAGTCAGACATACCTTGGATACTGTATAATCACCACCTCCTTGTGATTTTAGTCCCTGTTTTAACTGTGTCTCCAAATTTTCAATCTCTTGCTGAAACTCATCTCTTTCATGTTCACGTTCAGCTGCTTGTTCCTTAGGGAAAAGGATACAAATAACTCACGTATTCCACTGCTAAATTTATACATTATTCATCTTTTGCAGTACATTATGATTTCATTCTTGACTTTAATGCTTTTTCATCCCATTTTTGGAATTTTCTTCTCAGCTTTTAAGTGGAAGATAGACCAGAAGGAAAAAGGCAACCCAGCATATTAGGGTATTAGTTTTTCGATAAAAAGCATACTCAACGTAACAGTAAATTAAGCTCAAGTTCCAATTATGAGAAAAGGTGAGGAAGCAATGGCAGTTCAGTGACACTGAGCATCAGCTGTAGCATATTTCCATGGGTTGGGTCTCACACCCTAGTGTCAAAACGTACAATGGAAATAAGTGTGGAGATGAGGAGCTAACAATTGATGCAAAACTAAGATATACCAAGATGTGGTTTTCTTCTCATTCTGTTCACCTTTTAATGGTAGAAATATTGCTAATTCAGGTTTTTGGCAATGAATGAAAGATTCAGAATATTTTGTTCTAAACAAATGGACATTATGTTCCATGTTCACAACGCCAGAAGTTTTTTGTAGATGCTCTTTTTGAAGCTGAAAATATACTCTACATGATGGGCCAAACGTGGTAGAACACAGAATCATCAACATGGATAAGGAGCATAAAGTTTGCAGAAAGCACAAAAAATTGTCACTTATGGATTATAGCGTGGAAAAACATTACACAGACTGCAGAAAATATCAATCGACTGGTCAAATGGGCAGAAGAGTGACAAATGGAATTTGATCCGTCAAAGTGAAAGTAATGCATTTGGGAAGGGTGAGCAAGACAAAAAATTATACTGAGAAGTGTAAAGGAAAGAAAGGTACTTGACTATATGTCCACCAATTTCTCAAGGAAGGACAGTTGATAAAGTGATACGGTGAGTTTTTTTAAATAATTCATTCATGGAATATTGGCTAGCTAGGTCAGCATTTGTTGCCCATCCCTAATTACCCTGGAGAAGTGATGGTGAGCTGCCTTCAGAACTGTTGCAGTCTACTTGGTATAGGTAACCCACAAGTGCTGCTTGGGAGGCAGCATCAGGATTTTGACCCAGCGACAGTGACGGGATAGTGATAGATTTAAAAACATCAGGATGGTGTTTTTAAATTGCTTTGAGGGGAACTTCCTTATGGTAGTGTTCCCATGTGCCTGATGCCCTGCTCCTTACAAATCTTGTTGGCAGTGGCCGTGGTTTGGAAGGTGCTGTCACAAGAGCCTTGCTCAGTTTCTGCAGTGCATCTTGTGGATTGTACACACTGTTGCCAATGTGTATTGGTGGTGATTGGAGTGAAGTAAGCTGCTTTGTCCTAAATGGTGTCACGTTTGTTGAGTGTCGATGGAGCTGCACTAAGGGATAAATATTAGTCAGAAGACACCCGAGTGGGCAGATAAGAATCTTAATTTAGTAAGAATCCAAAAGAAAGCACTTCCAACACATATCAATCCTTCAGTACTGCACTGGAGTGTCAGGCTTTGTGCTCAGGTTTCTGGAATGGGATTTTCTACTCAAAGCTGAGGATATCACTAACTGAGCCATGGCCACAGCGACTACCAATGCATTAGCATTCATTTTATAGTTAAAAGGATTCAGACTGTTAATTATGATCCTAACTTTTTAAAATGAGTTTGATTAGTAAAGAAGATGCATGTTATTCAAAAAAAAGGTAAGAGTAAGGCAAGATACTGTGTGTGCAAAGCAAATAACAAAGCACATTGAATAGAGCAGCATCTTCCAGAGATTTCCCAATCACAGCATACAGCTCCATGCCCCCAACTTGAAAGCCAATTTGTACATTAATTACAGCAAGTGTTGTTAACAAACCATTATGTTTCCAAAAAAATTTGGCTTAATGTATCTTAAATGGGTGAAACTTCCATGACTTTCTTTGCTGGTAACTAGAACAGATCCTAATCATATGAGTGAACATTAAAGACTAGAACCAATTGGTCAGCTGATGATATATCCTTGATAGTCAAAGATCAATGGGTTCATAAGGGGTTTGAAGTTTTTTTGCATGAGATATTAGAAGTGCAGTTTACCCTCTTGCAGTTTAGTTTGCCTACTGCCAGTTCAGGGGTACTGTAGCATATTGTTCTTTTTTAAAAACAGCAACTTTAAATATGTAAACTCATTGAAGAGCATGCATTCCACTCCAAGATCTAAAGACATAGCTTGGGCTGAGGAACTGCTACATTATTACAGGGGCAATATGTGCACAACGGATTAAAAAGCCCCATCAACCCCTCCCAGTAGTGCAGATATTTGTACAAGATAACATGACAAAATTTAAAAAGTCGGAAGTTCTGCAGATTTATTGGGCAGCCTTCTACTGCTCAAGTAGCCCCACCAAAAATAGATTAATATGCTATTCATTTGTGTACAAATTGGCTCCTATATTTGCTTTCATGAAGGCAACCATAGTTCTAGAGTGATTGACTGATACATGCATCAGAGGATGCAAAGGGAACTAAGAGTGGAAATTGCAGAGATAATGGTCATAATTTTCCACCTCTTCTCAGATAAGAGGCAGGTACAAGACAAATGGAGGATTTTAAATGTAATATATTAGTTATAAAAAGGACAAACCCAGCAAATAGAGACCAGTCAACTCAGCCTACGTGGGGGGAAACCTTTAAATAGGACAAAACTGAACAATTACAAGTGATGGTTAATGGAGGAAAACTAGCATGGATTTGTCAAAAACAAATGTTGTTTAATTAACTTGGTTAAGTTTCTGATTCAGGGTTCACGTGATGTACAAGGGCCACTTTTATATATAAGTGCCACATAATAGATCTGCGGGCAAAGCTGAACCCATGGGATAAAATGGGTCAAAGGGCATAAGGATTTAAAATCTGCTAAGTGACAGGGAACAGCACTAGGACCACTGCTTTCCTTGATTTATCTTGAAGACCTGGGTGTACAAGTCACAATCTCAAAATTTGCAAAAACTTTAAAGTACTGCAAAATGTGAGGAGGGTAGTGATCAACTTCAAGACAATACAGTTAGGCTGGTTGTATGGAATATACATATGCCATGTGAAATTTAATGCAGAGAAATGTGAAGCGATGTATTTCTGTAGGAAGAATTAGGAGAAATAATATAAAACAAAGGATGCAATTCTGCAGGGAGGAGCTGCAGAGACAGAGATCTGGGGGTTTGTGTGTTCATATTATTAAAAGTAGCATGGTAGATGAGGAAATATATAAAAAGGCTAATGGGATGCTGTAAAAATAGGGGCATGGGATGCAAAAGCAAGGAAGTTATGATGAACCTCGATAAAACACTAGTCTGGTCTCAACTGGAGTACAGTATCCAATTATGGGCACTGCAAACTAGGAAGAATGTGAAGTCATTGGAGAAGGTGTGCAAAAAAGAATCAGTGTGTTTCCAAGGGCAAGCAACTAAATTAATAGATTGGGATTGTCTTCCCTGGAATAGAGAAGGTTGGAAGGAGGTTTGATAGAAACTTGAGAAATACTGGGAAGTCCAGAGAAATGTAGATCAAAAAAAACTTGCACTGGTGGAAGGGCTGAGAATTAGTCAGAAACAGATTCAAGTTACAGGCAAAGAAGGCAAATTTTGTTAACATATTTGGAATGCACTTCCTGAAAGAGTGATGGAGGCAGATACAACTGTGACTTTCAAAAGTGAATTGGATAATCAACTAAAGCAGAAAATTTGCAAGGATTTGGGGGGAAAGGACTTGCTGTATTATTTTTACTGAAAGCTGACAATTACTCAATGGAGATTTATACTGTAAGTATTGACAATTCTATCTTGAAGGTACAACATTAAAAACAAATTTGTGCTCTCTTTCAATTTTAATACTATGTTTTGATGATTTGAGAAACAAAAATGCTATTTTTCCATTTGTTTAGAGCAGCTAAAATTAGTGAACATTGGCAATATTTGAACAAGAAAGAAAATTATACTGGCCCATTATAAAATCACTGAACATTTACAGCACAGAGGAGAGCCGCCTGGCGCTTTGTGACTCCATCAGCTGAATGATCCCAATATACATTTGTTTCTCCTTACATCCATAAACTGTCGATAATTCTTAAGCTGCTTTTCAAGAGCTTGGATCTGCTGTCGCATGTCAGCAACCTCCAAATGCCATTTGTCCTCTAGTTCAATGTTGCGGTTCGTCTCCTCTTCGAGCTCCACTTCCATTCTCTTGGCCCTAGAGAGAAGATCAGCACGGTCCTTATCTGCCTGACACTGGATATCCAACTTCTCTTTGGACAGACGTTCTGCCTCCTCCAGTAACCCTGAACATAACAAATATAATATCAGCGAAAGAATAATTGTAACCAAATTGCCAATTGACTAAATCATGCTCTAGAAACAAAGAAAATAGGAGCAGAATCATTCAGCCCATTGAGTCTGCTCCACCATTCCATATGCTAGTGGTTGATCCTCTATCTCAACACTATACTCTCACACTCTCCCCATACCCCTTGACACCTTAAGGGTCTATAAATCTATTTTGTCTTAAATATATTCATAGTATAGCCTAGTGGGTATACAGAAAAACACTAGTAAAGCACAATGGTTAAAAAGGCCAACTCTATCAGCCCAAGAATTGTGTGAGCAGTAAAACTGCTGTGATTTACAGCAAAGAACGGGATGTACAGCCATGGAGTGGACACAGGAGCTAATTGAGCAGTCATCTCATGTGAGACATGGCTGTTGCTATGTCTTGGGTTGAAACACAGACATCTGTGGGTGTTGGTGCTCAGAAACAAGACCTCCTGAGAGAAATAGAACTCCTTGAGCATTTGTGACCAAAATACAGTGTTTGATCAGTGCCTGTCCTCAGAATATGAATCATGCCAGCAGGATCTGGATAAAAAGAGACAGAAACACTAGGAGTGATAACTGCAGGAACAACCATCATGAAGAAATGCGCCCCAGTCTAGGGCTCAGACAGAACATCAGAATCCGAGAGGGAGACTGATCACACATATGTGGCTTGGACCTAAATATCATACATTAAGATATCACAATATCTTAATGTGTGATATTTAGGTCCAAGCCACAGATTTTAACAGCTTTGGTACAACAGTGTTTTGATACTTTGTGTATTAGAGCTTTTGATACCCTTGAGAGTAGAGTTTTAATGCTTTTGTGGTAGCCTGGCACAGTATAATTAAGGAGATTGTTGTGCAATAATTTGAGTGTTTTTGTCTGTAATGTATCTGAGATAGTTTTCTGTGGTTGAGAATTCCCCAAGTTCAACACTGAATGAATTAGTTTCTCTTCATCTCAGTCCTTATTGCCCTTCCCCATAGACTGTGAGATTTCTTGTTCCACACCCATCCAGCCAGAGGAAACTACATTCCTGCATCCAATCTACCCAGGATTGTCAGGATTTAATGTTTTTCAATTAAATCCCCTCTTATTCTTCTAAATTCTAGTGAATATAGATCCAGTTGACGCAACCAAAACTGTGCACAATACTCCAATTGTGGTTTCACCAAGACCTTTACAGCTGCAGTGAGACATCCTTGCTCCTGCATTCAGCTCCTCTTGCAACCATTTGCCTCTTTGACTGCTTGCTGTACCTGCATGCTTGCTTTCAGTGACTGGTGTATTAGGACACCCAAGTCCATTTGTATGTCAACATTTCCCAATCTATCATTATTTAAGTAATATTCTGCCATTCTGGTTATTTGTCTGAAGTGGATAATTTCACATTTATCCATATTGTACTGATCTGCCATGTCACTTAATTCGTCAAAACAACCTTGAAGTTTCTTAACTTCCTTCTCACCACTCTCATTCTCACCTAGTATCAGGTCATTAACAAATTTGGAAACATTACATTTGGTTCTGTCATCTATATCATTGATGTACATTGTGAATAATTGGGACTCCAAGCACAGATCCCTGCAGGACCCATTAGTCATCATGTGCCAATTTAAAAAAGACTATTTATTACTACTCTGTTTCCTGTCTGTTACTGATTCTTAATCAATGACAAAGTAGTATTCCCAATTCCACCTGCTTTAATTTTGACTTTAATTTCTTACGTAGGACTTTACCAAAAGCTTCCTGAAAACCCAAATATACGATATTCATTCGTCTTCCTTTATATATTCTGCTGGTTATGTCTTCAAAAAATCTCTAGTATGTTTGTCAAACATTTTTCTCTTCAATAAATCCATGTTCACTTTGTCTGATCCCACTAATATGTTCTAAATATCCTGTTATCACATCCTTCAGAATAGCTCTTCCTCTACTACTAATGTTAGGCTAACTGAATTCCCCGTTTTCTCCTTCCTTTTTTAAATAACGGGATTATATTTACCACTCTCCCATCTGCTGGGACTGTTCTAGAATCAACACAATTTTGGAAGATAACAACCAAGAACATCTACTATTTCCACTGCCACCTCATTTAGTATTCTGGGATATAGATTATCAGGCCCTGGAAATTTAATTGGCTTTCAGTCCCATTAATTTCTCAAGCACATTTTTTCAGTAACACTAATTTCCTTCAATTCCTTCTTTTCACTGGCCCTTTGGTTCTTTAGCATTGAGAGTTATTTGTGTCTTCCTCTGTGAAAACAGAACATAGAACAGGCCCTTCGGCCTTCGATGTTGTGCCGACCAAAATAAAAAGCAATGCCCCTCCAAACTAAACCATTCCCTTCTCTTCCATATACTTATCAATTAACCTCTTAAACGCCACCAAACTTGGCGCATCTACAACAGAAATAAACAGAATCTACAACAGAACTAAAGTAGTTTAATTGCTTGGCCATTTCCTTGTTTTCCTTGTAAATTTTCTTCTTCTGAACTGAAAAGGACCTTCTTTACTTTCATTAATTTATGAAAATTGGCTAATCTATTTTAGCCAACTCATGCCCCATACATTCACAGATTTCTCTGTTTAGATTTAGGATCCTCGTTTCAGATCAGACTTCTTCACTTTCCATCCTAATAGGAATTCTATCATATTATGATCATTGTTCCAGCACAACAAGGCGAATTAATCCTTTCAAATTGCATACATAATAAGAAATCTAGGATAGCACACTTCCTAATTGGTTCCTCAACATACTGGTCCAAAAAAAACATTTTATACACACTCTAGCAATTCATCTGCCATTGTATTGTTGCTAGTTTAATTTGTCCAATCTAAATGCAGATCAAAGTCACCCATGATTACTGTGGTCCCCTTGTTATATGAATCTCTCATTTTCTGGTTAATGCTAACCCCTACTTTATCACTACCATTTGGAGACTGATAGACAATTCCTACTAATGTTTTCTGGTCTTCCTGCTTCTTAGTTCCACCCAAACTAATTTTCAGAGTCAATATCCTCTCTTACTCTTGCATGGATTTCAGCCCAACAAATAATACCACCCCATCTCCTTTCCTTCCTCAGTATCCAGTACGCTTGGATATTCAGTTCCCAGTTTTGGTCACCCTGCAGCCAAGTCTCCATAATTGCAATCATATCATATACCAACTTGCACTTTTAATTCATCTGTTTTATTGTGATTGTGCCACGCATTCAGGTACAGTACCCTTAGATTTATCCTATAAACTTGTTGTAAAACTTCCTACTTTGGGCCTTGATGAGACTATATCAGGAGTAATGTATGTAGTTTCAGTCTGCTTATTTAAAAAAAACTGTTTTGGAGGCTGTTCAGTCAAAGTTCATTGAACTTATTTCTGGGATGTATGAAGGAAGGTTGAACAGATTAGACCTATACTCACTGGGAGTTTAGAAAAATGAGAGGAGATCTTATTGAGACACATAGGGCGTAATTTTCCTAAACAAATCCCAAATACCCAATGGGCATTGCCTCCCCATCGACCTCCTGAGAGGTGGGGGGACAATGACCTCTGGTCCCACCAGCAAGGTCATCATGTCAGGTGCTGATTGTTGAGGACTACCTGTGATCCCTGCTGGTGTGGTCCTCCATCAGTTAGAAACATAAATGAGCTGGGACAATTGCGTCTCAGGTTTGCAAAAAAGATTTAACTTAAATTATGAATATTTAAATCAGACTCACACTGTTCCACAGTACAAGGCTTGGGGAGATCACAGTTGACCAATGCAAGTCACATTTTTGGCCTCTCAAAGTTTTTTGGCCCGCTACATTACTCGACTATTGTAGCAGGCTGGGAGACAAAAAATAAAAATCGCACTCATAATATCGTGAGGGGGCTTGATAGGATGGGGATACCAAGACGATGTTTCTCCCTGTAGATATGGAAAGACGAAAAGGAGGGGATATTGAAAAAAAAGTCTTCCTCTTAAGATAGAGATGAGGAGAAACTGTTTCTCTCAAAGACACACTGGTGTGTGGAATTTCTCTTCTCCAGAAGGTAATGGAGGCTGTATCTTTGAATTAAGGCGGAGTTAAACAGATTTTTGCTAGGCAAGGGAATCAAGTGTTAAGGGTAGACAGACTGGAAAATAGGGCTGAGACCACAACCAAATGATATGATCTTACTGAATGTTGGAGCAAGCTTGAAGGGCCAAATGGCTTATGCCTACTCCTTTGTTCCTGTAACTCTAAATCTCTACTCATTATTATTATATGTACTCTGGATCAACATTTTAATATATGTCTCACTCCTGGAATATCACCAAATGCACTGATGACCTTATCAAAATAAATTTCAGAATTTCATTTTTACAATTCATAAGGAAGAAAAACAGAAATGTTCAGAGTCTCTCCTCTTCAGAAGCTGATGCTTCAACCACGGTACAACAGTCTGGATGGCTCTGTACAACAGTAGATTCCTTTATTGACCTGATATTTAGAGAACTCAGCTTGTCAACTGGTGCATGGTTATCTCTGTTGTACACATGATAAGTCCCACGTTGGGGAGACCCTCCTGCCAGATTGCAATGACAGAGGATCAATTCTAAGGATGCCTCATTTCACAGACAATATTCAACACTGTGGCATTGAAGAGGCCAGCAGTCCAAACACTACACCAAAATACAGAATGGGCATGCCATGCAGGATTCAAGCAATGATCATGCAGGATGATTCACAACACTGGTAAATGTATCTTGGTGTCTAAATTGTGAGTGAAAATACGTAAGCCAAGTGACACTACATATCAGACACGACTATATCTCATAAGGTAAAGCAGTTGCTGTAGATTTAGATAAGTTCTGGCCAATTCTGCATGTTGGTACCTACTGCACTGGTTGTTTTTGATTTGAACGGAAAAAAATAAAAAATAAGAAAATTCAAGCAATTTGAACTATAACAACTTACATTGACACAAGCTAGGTGAAAAACGAAGACAGGAGTTAGAAGCAGGGAAAAAGCACTAATCACCAGGTTCACGTTTCTGTATGCACTTCAATGCTATCATGCACAAACCTTAAACAATCTTAAGAAGTCTTAGTCACACAATTTTCTTACAGGGTGGAAGATGAACCATGATCATTTAAGAAGTTTGTGGAGCTAAATCCATTTATAAGCATGCAATATATTCATAGAATCATAATATCGCTACAGTGTAGAAAGCAGTCATTTGGCCCAGCAAGTCTGCACCAACAACAGTCCTAACCAGCCCTATGCCCACAATCCCTCTTTTTATCCTGATAATCTCCCTAACACTAAGGATCCATTTACCTTAGTCAATCAATCTAACTCGCACATCTTTGGTCTGTGGGAGGAAATCGAAGCACCCAGAGGAAACCCACGCAGACACAGGGAGAACATGCAAACTCCACACAGACACTTAAGGCTGGAATTGAACTTGGTCTCTGCTGCAGAAGACAGCAATGCTAACCACTGTGCCACCTTGCCATCCAATATTCAAGCTAAGGGGCAGCACACTGGTTAGCGCTGCTGCCTCACAGCACCAGAGACCCAGGATCAACTCCCAGCTTGGGTCACTCTCTGTGCAGACTTTGCACATTCTTCTGGATGCTCTGGTTTCCTCACACAATCCAAAAGACATGCTGGTTAGATGGATTGGCCATGCTAAATTCTCCCTCAGTGTACTCAAACAGGCACCGGAGTGTGGCAGCTAGGGGATTTTCACAATAACTTCACTGCGGTGTTAAAGAAAGACTACTCATGACACTAATAAATCAATTTAAATTTTAAAAGTTTACCAGAATAGCAAATGGAAATGGGAGCAAGATGAATATTGTAATTTAAAACAGAGTGACAATGATAAAATTCAAATCAATTTTATGGACAATATGAGGTAAATTTTCTGAGCCCATCATAGGTGAAGCAGAAAATTTGACAGTACATTTAAAGGTCTGCTAACCTGAGGCTGGAATTTCAGGTTTGTACAACCAGAAAATCCTGCCCCACACCTGAAGTTTTGATTCAATCATGCACAGTACCTCCTAACAAGCATGGTTAAAATAAAATGGAAAAAAAAAATCAGGCAAATTTCAATTATGCTGACCAGATTAATTTGGCAACAGATTATAAATATGAAATGCTAAAAACATTCAAATGGCACTCGATTTGCAAATCATACAACTTTGCTTTCAAAATAAGGACAAACCTGAATCCCCTTTGATTACTGCTTCAGTATGAAGGCCTGAGGAACAGAGGCGAGAGAACATATCCATCATAACCAAATACATTACACAAGCTCACTACTGGGCATGTAGACAAGTTGGCAACTGTGGCACTGAATAGCAGTACAAGATATTAATACTGAAAATCAATCTATACACTGGAATCTCTCAGTGAAAAAGTGAAACCTATTAATGGCATCATTACATTTGTTTTGACATTAACACTTTAAAAAAAAGCACATCTTAATTTTACAACAGAATTATCTGTATGTGAAAAATTCAAAATTGATCCTCACGTGTGGAATTCCACCTGCTTTTCATTCTATTTCCCTTATTTTTAAATACAGATCTTTCTTGAAATAAAAATAACTGAGTCACCATTCAAACAGAAAATCACAGCACAGTGACCTTTTCACAGTAGCTCACAAGCCACCTGATATCTTAGTCAGTATAGCATACAAGGCAAGAAGTTAAATGGGCAATCAGAATCTACAACCTGAAACAAGTTTAAGGGAACGCATGTGTCAGAAAATTCACTGCACTGGTTGCTTAAATTTTCTTGCATCTAATAGCTGTCACCATCAGCTAAACTTTCACACAGAGCACTGTATTTATGAATCATGCAACTCAGAGGAAGAAACACTAATGCTGCACACATATAAAGTGGTTCTGTGAACAGTTCATACAGGAACCAAGCACCCACAAAAAACAAATTCTTCCCTGGGTCCAACTGAGGTGCAATTAGCCATTTGTCTAAATAAAGAATAAGAAATGGATTCCAAAAATTGAAATAAGACTGGCACTATTTGAAGACAGTTCCTAACACTAAGCGCAGATGATCTTATATTGCTGATCACCAATACTTTTGGCAAAAGTGCCTTTTCATCTTTAAGAGAAAGAAGAACACACGTTTAAGCTCTACAACAGCAAGATTGGATCACTATTCAAACTGTATATAACATTTCAAAACATTTTCTTCTGGACTAAGCTAATCAAAGTTCTTTGGCTTGGTATAAAAAGAATGAAATTAGACGATGCTAACCCATTCTTCCTGTTCAGAATTTAGATGACCTAAGGATTTAAATGTCTGACTGTATCAGACAAAGCCAGATTTTAACCAAAACTTCATGAAGCAGAGATATCGACTGGATTCCCCAAGTTACAAGTTGGAGAATGTTTGTAAACCTGATACAAAGGTTGCAATAAATTGAACTAGCAAGGTAACTGCAAGATCCAGTGTACATATGTAAGACAGCATAAAATTATCCAAAGATTGTCAAATTGATGAAGAATTAACTTCACCATAGCTAACTGTTGGCATTTAAAAGTCAGCTCTGAATTAAGGCAACAGTTTCAGTCAAGCGTAATCTATTTTTCTCGCAGGATAGCTTATAGGACCAGTAATAGGCCATTTAGCCCCTCGAGCCTGCACCACCAATCAATAAATTACAATTCATTTGACTATGGCCTTAACTTTACTTTTCTACAAGACTTGACACCCTCGTAGATCTGCTTGGCTAACCTTTTCTGAAAGAGTGTTTTCAGGTAGAATATGGAAAGACAAAAGAAAGGTGTTGAACTGGTGCTTACAACCAGTGCTGTTTGGCAGCTATGGCAATTCTATGTACATCTTGGTACTGGCCAGTAACAAAGTGACTTCCTGATTGATATCCAAATATTGATATCTAGGACTTTCCTGGGACCAATATCTGTCAAATTGACCAAAAAGACAAAGTATTGGTTGACACTATCGTATGAGATGACAATGAACAGACTTTTTATTTCTTTCCAGAACATATAGCAATACATTAGCCTTCTCTAAATAGATGACACCATATTATTCTTCATCAAGAAACACCTGAACAATGTCCATGCCTGCTTGGAAATCCATAGGAGTTAAGGTGCTGGTGAAGGCATTGATGTTATGACAATCTTGGTATTTCAACCAAAAATCATCAATATTCATTAAGTTCAGTCATGTTCAACCAAAAGTCATCAATATTCAGTCATTATTTTCTAAGTCACTGTGTTGTTCCATACCAAAAGAGCCTAATAGCATTCTGATGTGGGTATTTGCCTATTTTAGAAAACAAGTCTTTCAAGATTTTGGCATTTGAATCATGGAAACAAGAAACCTCACGTCAAAATCATTTTTCTGTGAGATTTCATCAATGCAGACTCACTTTCGAAAGTTCACTGAAAATAAAAAAACTGTCTGCATTTAGAAAGCAGAGTTGCTGGTTAGATGTCAACTTAATCTTTTACATTTGTGATATGAATGTAGAAAGTGTTTATGAAGTTGAGGGTGGATTTGTCTATTAGGATATTGGGTCCACAGTAAATCAAGACCACGCACAGATCTCAAAAGGTGAAAGGGGATCAAGTCAGATATGCTTCAATAACTATCTCAGGATAGTGAATTTATGCTTCCCAATTATTCTGAGGTTTAATTGTAAGCTCTGAGAAAGTGAATTAAAATCCAAGTGCAGGGCAGACAGTTTTTTTTTTAAAGGATCATATTGCTTCAACATGTAAGAATATAAATCAGAGATTAGTGCAGATGGATTTCATGGCTGGCGTAGTCTTAAGTTGCTTCTTACCACGTTCTACTTCATTGCCAGCCAAGGCTTCTTTCTGGCGCAGCAGCAGATCACGCTCCTCAAGTAAATGTTGATGTTCTTGGTTGAGCTCATGAAGCTGCTTGGTTAAAAGTTCCACCTTTAAGGCCAAGTGTTGTTCCGATTCTTCCTTCTGCTGCAAAGCTTCCTCCAGCACAGCTTTCTCGCTGACATACCCTTCAATCAATCCTAATAACAATAGATGTACATCAGAAAGGAGACAGTCCAGCCAAGATTATTCTCAGATCAAATGAAACTGCTCTTTTCACTTTTCCTCCAAATTTAACCTTCATCAGGTCCATATTAGACAGTGATGTGTCAGATCAGTTTTCATTACCCTGAATTTCTAATTATTTTCAAATATCTTTTTAACCAGTTTTGAGCAACCAAAATCAGTATGAGAAGCCGCTCAGAACTCCAAAACAGGTAGTGGTACAAACAGGATGATGATGAAAGCAGAATGCTTTTAAAGCTTAGCAAGTCTTTAAAACAAAATGAAGATTTTGAAAAAAGATTAGTGAAGTACAGAAGGAAACTGGAAAAAAAACAAGTGAATAACTGGAAAGGGAACAGGAGACAAAAGTAACAACACAGCAAATCAAACTAAGTATTTAATTTCAAAAATACTTTTTAGTCATATCAATATTATAGTAATAGTGATCAATGAAAACTAATAGTGCTATTTTTTGTAGCAGCAGAGGAATTAATATTGATCAGCATTAGTCTCTGATGCACTAAGATGATTCCTGTGTCACTACCACCTTTTTGCATTTGACCAAAATAACGTGGCTGCTAGTCATTCCAACTTACTGCTCAACTAGTTGAGGCACCATTGAGGGGAAGCACGTTAACACTGCTGCTTCACAGCTCCAGGGACCTGGGTTCAATTCCCAGTTTGGGTCACTATCTGTGTGGAGTTTGCACATTCTCCTTGTGTCAGCGCAGCTTTTCTCCGGGTGCTCTGATTTCTCCTACAGTCCGAAGATGTACAGGTTAGGTTGATTGGCCATGCTAAAAATTGCCCCTTAGTGTTCTGAGGTGCATAGGTTAAAGGGATTAGTGGGTAAATATATAGGGATATGGAGGCAGGGCCTGGGTAGGATTGTGGTCGATGCAGACTTGATGGGCCAAATGGCCTCTTTCTTGTAGGGTTTCTATGATTCTATTCACTCTGATTTCTGAATTAACCTCCCACTGGAAACATGTGGGAGTCACGTGCACAATATAAATCAGGCTCAGTTATTTAAATAAGAAATTTCATCTTGATTTCTCTAACTATTGCCAGTTCCTGCTTACCAATCATGGGTGACAAAAGTCAGGGGGCAGCACTTCAGTAAAATTTAAAGGAAATCTGGAATGGGTAGATTGTTTCGAGGAAAGGTTGGACAGACCAGGTTTGCATCAATTGGAATTTAGAACAGTAAGAGGCAATTAGATTGAAGCATATGAAAGATCCTAAGGGGTGGACAGAATGAAGCATATGAAAGATCCTAAGGGGTGGACAGGATGTTTATTCATGTGGGAGAATCTAAAACTAAAAGTCACTGTTTAAAGATAAGGGGTTGCCCATTTAAAATGGTGACTATGCAAAATCCTGAAGCCTGTGAGATTTTGGAATTCAACAGATGGTGGAACCAGAGTCTTTTAATATTCTTTTTAAAGATAGAGGTTTGTTAGATTCTTGGAAAGCAAGAGGGCTTTAATCTATAAGTGATAGATTATTGGCAAAGGTGAGACTCAGATGAGGTTACTGTCAGATCAGCTGTGATTTTATTAAATAGTGGAGCAGGGACGAGAAGCTAAATGGCATTCCCTTGCTCCTTAGCTAGTTAGAGCAAGCTGGATGGAGGCTTGAGAAACTATGTGATAATCTGTTATGAACTCTGAGCCTGAAAAGCCTCAACATTTAACATATTTGCAGCTAGAGACCCTGTATAGAAAATATTTACTGCTCTAAAATGCTACCCGTTTACATTTCCAATGCTTATATTCTTTCCTTCAAAGTGTTGCTTTAGGACAAGAGCCCCTCTTTCCTATCTCCTGTGCAGTGTGCTCTTGCTGACAGACCACCAGCTGTGCTACATTCAGCAGCCAAGTTAAAATGGAATCAGTCTCAGGCTGACTCCTTCGGGCAGCTGCCATGCATGCCTCATCCATTCAGATGAGATGTAAAATCAAAAATCTTCACCAAAAGCTTTTAAGTGGGAAGAATTCATTCTCAGTTATTCATCTAAGCCAGTTATATGTAAAATCATTCAGCAATAGAAAGAAAAACTATGTCTCTACTGTTCTAAACTGAACAATATTTAACATGTTCACTGATGCAAGAGGAAATAGAAATAGAGAAAAATAGAAGGGGAAAGAGAAAGGGAAAAAGAAAGAAGCCGGAGTCTGAGATAATAATCTGGACAATTCAAAATATGGCACTGTAATGTACAGATGTCACAAATAGCTTTGAAATTCTGTCAAATTAATCAATCACAACAAAATTCGTTTTGTGTTTTACATAAAGGCGCAGTTTGAAATTACTATAATAGCTATTCTGAAGTGAATATAAAATGTATATTTCCCAATCTCTAACCTAAATGCAATCTTGGGTTGTATTGACCATCCAGCTGATCTCTGCCTGCATAACAGCTTCAAACTGAAGTTCTTACCCTCAGCTTTGTGAAGCTCCAATGCCAGCTCTTTCTTTGCTTCTGATTCTTCATCGAGGTCTTTCATCAACTTTTGGTGTCGTTTGCCAACTAGCTCCACGGTCTCTTGGTTCTTGCGTGTGAACTCTTCCTCCAAATGCTCATTGATTCCATGGCTCTGTGCCAGCTGGATAGAAACACAAGGCTCATAGTAAAACAAGATAAATTTTTTTGCGATCTATGAAATCAGTCAAACTACATGGTCTGCTGCAATAATATATAATAATCCAGCACAACTTGTGTCAATATTGAAAACATTAGCAACATTTTGTGAACTGTCATGCATTCTTTTAGCACTCCTTGATCGATCATCATATCATAATTTCACACTGAAATGCTTCCTTGGAGCATTGTATCAATTTTCTTAAGCAATGTAAAAACTAATTTGTATGCCCTCTCAAGTTTTGTCCTCTATTGAGAGCATTTACAAATAAATTTTATTTGAAAACTAGGATATTTAAGGGCTGAATGATCCATATAACCATATGAATTTAATCAGCAAATTGTGATCGTTGATGAACATCTTAGGATCTTATCTCTATCATATTTAAACCTATAGGTGATAGAAATAAACAAATTTATTGCTTATTGAATATGGAATGCCAAACATGACCTATTCTTTAGAAGACAGATCTAAAGACACACTTATGATTTCTCCAAGTGGCATTAGTAGTAATCTTTTCCACAAAACAAATAGTGCTAAATTAGGAAAGAGTCTTCTCAATTTGTGGCTCTTCTCACCAATTGTGAAACAAACTGAAACCAATATTTAAAAAAAAATTGATGGGATGGAAGCATTATGATCTAGGCAGAGACTGCAACTTTTTAGCGTTATTAATTGAAAGATTTCATGTTTTAAACAAAAAGTTTTACTATTCAAGATTTAAATAATGCAAGTACTACTAACTTAACACCATATTGCGTAAATATTTATACTTTAATTCTGAAAATCTCAACACGACACTCCCATTCTATTTTTAGTTTCACTCAAGTGGATCTTGAAAGTTTCTTTACTTCTTCTGGGACCAAAAATGGTGTGCCACAGCTCTCAGGAAGTCACCAAGTCTCCTCAGTGTTCCTGCTGTTCTCTGAGATATGAGATTTCTCAGTGTCCTTCTATTAGGATTTGGGCTAATGGAATCCTCCAACTCTCCTCCCAAACTTCAAGACTGTGGACACTACAGCTCAAAACCAGGCTTCATTAATTCTTCTTTCTTCTACTGGTCTACAGCTATTGCCAGATTCTCTCTCTGCTGGTTAGAAAATTGTGTGGGGTCCAAATTTCAATTATGTTCTGTGAGAAATCACAAAGCTAAAACATAAAACCAATTTAAAAATAACTCTCTATTGATATGGCAGCATGGCATGCCTGGAATGTCCCACAATAGAGATTTAAACTAATCATCTCCAATTCCCAAATTGGAATTGTTCTGCGTTCGGTGAAAGAACCTGAATAATATGAACTCTATATTACGTCTCTGCCAAGCTCAGGATGGTAGGATAAGATGCTATTGGAAACGTAGAACAGGAGGTAAGAGAGAAGAAAAGTGGACTTTTGATTAAAGAAAACATCACACCAGTACTGAGAGGGGATTTATCTGAGGATTTGCCAGCTGAGTTTATATGGGTAGAACTGAGAAACAAGAAGGGGGAAATCACTTTGGTAGGGTTGTAGTATACTATATATACTGAGTATAGTATACTATATTCAACCAGTCAGTGGGAAACCGAGAAACAAATATATAAAAAGATTACAAATAGCTCCAAGAAAAGTGAGGTGGAACAGTAGAGAATGTTAACTTTCCTAACATTGACTGGGACACATGTAGTATTAGAGGCCTGGATGGAGAGAAATTTGTTGAGGGCATTCAGGAAGAATTTCTCATTCAGTATGTGGATGGCCTGATTAGAGAGGGGGCAAAACTTGACCTCCTCTTGGGAAATAAGGAGGGGCAGATGACAGAAGTGTTAGTGAGGGATCACTTTGAGAAGTGACCATAATTTCATTAATTTTAAGACAGCTATGGAAAATGATTGGTCTGATCCAAATGTTAAAATTCTAAATTGGGACAAGGTCAATTTCGATGGCATCAGACAGGAACTTTCAACAGTTAATTTGAAGACAAAGGGATATCTGAGAAGTGGGAGGATTTCAGAAGTGTGTTAATCAGGGTTCAGGGTAAGCACATTGCTTTTAGTGCAGGGCAAAGCTGGGAGAAGTAGGGAACCCTGGATGACTTGGGATATTGAAGCTCTGGTCAAGGAGGAGGAGGAGGCGGCAGCGGCATATGACATGCATACATGCGGTTGGGATCAACTGGATCCTTTGAAGAGTATAAAGGGTGCAGGAGTAGAGTTGAGAGAGAAATCAGGAGGCTAAAAAGGGACACAAGACTGTTTTGTCATATAAGACAAAGGAGAATCCAAAGAGCTTCTACAAATACATAAAAGGCAAAAAGTAATTAGGGAGAGAGTTCAGATCTAGAGGAAATAGGTGAGATTCTAAATGAATATTTCTCATCAGTATTCATTGTTGAGAAAAGCATGTATGTTAGGGAATGTGGGGAAATAAATAATAATGTCCTAAGCAGTGTACATCAGAGAAGGAAATACTAGAAGTCTTAAGTGCATCAAGGTAGATAAATCCCTAGGATCTGATGAAGTATATCCTCAGACACTATGGACGGCTAGAGGAAATTGCACGTCCCCAAGCAGAAATATGTGAATCACTGATTGTCACAGGTGAGATGCCCGAAGATTGGAGGATGGCAAATGTTGTGTTGCAGGGAAAAGCCTGGGAATTACAGGCTGGTGAGTTTCATATCTGTAGTGGATAAGTTGTTAGAAAGTGTTTTGAGAGGCAGGAATTACATGCATTTAGAGAGGCAAGGACTGATTTGGGACTTAGAGTGAAAAATCATGTCTTACAAATTTGATTGAGTTTTTTGAAAGAGTAACCAAGAAAGTAGATAAGGGCAATGCAATTAATGTTGTCTACACAGACTTAAGCCAAGACCTTTGACAAGGTACTACATAGTAAGTTGTTGCAAAACATTAAATCTCACAGGATCCAGGGTGAGATAGACAAATGGATATAAAATTGGCTTGATGACAGAGGACAGGTGTTGTAAAGAGCTGTTTTACAAACTGGAAGGCTGTAACCAGTGGTGTGCCTCAGGAATAGGTGCTGGATCCTATTAATGATTTATATGAGAATTTAGTAAGTTTGCAGATGACACCATGATTGGTAGTGTAGTGGACAGTGAAGAAAGTTATCTCCAATTACAACGGGATCTTGATCAATTGGGCCAATGAGCTGATAAATGGCAGGTGGAATTAAAGTTAGATAAATGCAAGGACTTACTCGATTAACTGTACTGGGGAGAACAAAGAAATCTAGGGATACAGTTTCATAACTCCTTGAAAGTGGAGTCACAGGTGAAGGTGGCATTTGGCATGCTTGGTTTCATTGATGAGAACATTGAATACAGCAATTGAGACATCTTGAAGAAGTTGTACAAGACGTTGGTAAGGCCACACTTGGAATACTGTGTATAGTTCTGGTCACATTATAGAAAGGACATTATTAAACCAGAAAGAATGCCACCAGGACATGATGGTTTGAGTTATAAGAGGAGGCTGCTTAGACTGAGACTTTTTTCTCTGGAATGTAGGAGGTTTACAGATGATCTTATAGAGGTCTATGAAATAATGAGGGACATAGATCAGCCAGATAGTCAATATCTTTTCCCAAACTTAGGGGCAATTTTTTTCATACAGAGAATGGTGAGTGTCTGGAACAAGCAGCCAGAGGTATAGTAGAGGTGGGTACAATTTTGTCTTTAAAAAGGTGCTTAGACAGTTACATGAGTAAGATGATTATAGAGAGTCAAATGCAGGTAACTGAGACTAGCTTAGGGGTTAGATTAGGTGCATTGACCCAAAAAGGCACCAGACCACAGCAACTAGGGGAATTTCACAGTAACTTCATTGCAGCATTAATGTAAGCCTTCCTTGTGATTGATAAATAAACTTAACTTTTCAAAAAAAGGCAGTATGGACATGTTGGGCCAAAGGGCCTACTTCCATTCTGGAAACCTCTCTAACTCTAGAATTAAGGGGTCATTTTTGTAGGCCAGCTCAGGTGACTATATTTTGTGTTCTGCACTAAATGGCAGAACATTAGAGATCAGGACACATGATCAGTCTCACTCGCACTTATATGGCAATTTGAAGCAAGACAGAATTGTAAGAAATTCAATGATCAAAATTACTGTGGAGGCAAAAAAACTGCTTGCAATAGGTTGATTAGAAAGAAATGTTATAATTTTAAAGGGTGAATCGCAGGAGGATACTTTAAATTAATAATTTATATGAGCAGACAAAGCAAGCTTCTCACCAAAGCTCTGCGCAACATACAGTTAACTCCACGCTGCTGAACGTGCAGTATATATAATACTATAGTAAAGGCTGAGGGTTGTGGATATATAGGAGAGGAGGAATATACTATTTATGATAAATACAGCAAGGTATGAGCTTCTCCTTGACAACTTAGAAAAAACTGAGCTTCTCTTTCTGACTGTACTATCTCAAACTGACAAAATCAG